>CM068369.1:578390183-580846849 GCA_034769895.1 Magicicada septendecula
ATTGCTTCAGGATTTTAAAAATATATTAGTTGAATAATAATATTATTAATAATTATAACAATTATAACAATAATAATATATTATTAATAACAAATAAATATTTATAAATATTAAATATATTTTATACATCAAGAAACGGACTGTAGCAAAAAGTGTTTGAATTATATTAATAACAACAAGAAACATTAAAAGGTAACTAGATTGGATTAATATAAGGTTGTAAGTTGGTAAGTAATAACCTACCAACGTAGTTAATATGGAAAATTATAGATCATAAATTTACATATTCTAATCATAAAGCCAAATAACGACTTACAACGTGGCTGCCACAAGTTCACACGCGCGCCCGCATCTCTCTCTCTCTCTCTCTCACTCTCTCTCTCTCTCTCTCTCTCTCTCACACACACACACACACACACACACACACACACACACACTTTCATTCTGTAAGGTAAATGGACTTATAAGTACTCACGATACGCGATACGAATGCATCATACCATAGGAGTTCACTCAAAAAACACGTGAATAGTCATAGTATGTCTCACCTGAAACCAAAACATAATAACCAATTAGTTACAGAAGATACAACGAACTCTTTTGAGAATCGTGAATACTACGGCAAAAGTTTTTACAATTTTTATTTAGTAACTGTTTAACAACAATCCAATAATTTAACAATATCACGTCTCAACCTCACTAATATAATGCGCTTATATTAAGTACAATATAAAACACACAAAAAATTAATAAAAATTAATACACGTATGCATAAGCGTTAAATATCAATATCCGATCTTTAAACATAACTTTTGATGGTACGTGAAAATTGTCAGAAGGGATAGAAGGTCGGACAAAAAACCATCGTTCGAATTTATCACAGTGTGCGGGCTAAATAATATCAAGTAGATCGGACACGAACCATTCAAGTATCGTTAGAATAAAGTCTTACTTAATTTTCCAGTAACACCATGTAAAATATCAGTATTTTTATGAAACTCTTGTTTTTTCCAGACTTCAGTCTTGAAGTTCGGAAGTTGGTTGCACTGCCATGTACCGCCATCAGATGTTGTCAACAGCTACGAGGCTCTTGAAGAGTGTGACTTTTTCTCAGACCTTAACAACGAAAGAATTTTTCGTCCTCTCCTCAACTACTCTGAGGATAATTGGATAGGCAGGGTAAAACAAAGACTTCAAAAAACACAGCCACTGTTCCCAACTAGTCTTTGGAATTGCCATGACGGCTGTAAAGACGATTTACCGAAAACATACAATTCAACTGAGGGATGGCATCGCCGGTTCGCTATCCTCGTGTCCTCCTACCATCCAACCATATGGAAATTTATTAAAGCCCTTAAAACAGAACAGTCAGCAACGGAGAATAAATACGAGGGAATGGTTGCTGGAACTGAACCTGCGAAACAAAAACAAAAGTATTTGGACACTGCAAAGGGTATCAAGACAATAGTTGATCGGTCGTCTCGGGAAGTAAAACTTTGATGAATTTAAATAAAAATAAGTTTACATTTAAACTGAGTCAAACAATGGTAATATTGTTAAAAATAAAATAAATCTGTTACTAGGCGATTAAACTAAATTTGTTTTCATTTTAATTTAAATCGTCGACGAGTGAAGATGTACTGTTCCTGGCTAGCAAGTATATCATCTCCATTATTTAATGTTTACGTTTCCAAAGTTTTATTATTATGATTACGGGAATCAAAAGGCAGGCAGGCCACATACACATGGACACAATTCGCGTTACTTTTGGCCTCACGCATGTTTATTTGCTTGCGTTTGCACGTATTTTAAATGAAAAATTACCGTAACCATACAAACACATTCACACGTGCAAGCGGAAACGGTGTCCAGCATGGACAGAGATTTGCTTCCTGTGGATCGCTGGCCAGTGTAACTGCACGTGTATACAGTGGAACGGTTCATAGACAGACGTCGTTTCGTCTTTAGGGAGTGAACCCTCTGCAGGTGCTCAGGGTTCATGTGAGCGACTCTGGAGCGCTGCATTCTTTTCCGTGTTTATCTGTTCTGTGAAACGTACACTGTAGATTCTCAGCTTTACTCTGAGCAACGCTCCATAGTGAACGTTGACAAGTCTTTGTTCACGTTGGACCCTTGTACACACAATAACCTGCTCTGATCTTTTGATGACGGTGATCATAATATTAGAACTTTGGAAACTTGAGCATTACTTAATGGAGAACAAACGTTATCTTTAACCAGTCTTTATGCACTCGTATGAGTATTATGAAAAACATTAAATAATCTTAATGAAATAAACAGCTTAATAAATGAGAATAAAATGTGTATTTATTCAAATGTTTACTATAGTTTTAATTGCGTTTAACATCTGTATATATTTTACGATAAGCGTCCAGTTATTGACAGAGATCCAGTATTAGGACATGATACATAGGCACTTTTGTAAGGAACAAAATGAACAGTTCACAAAATATTTGTTTATACAGTTCTGTAGAACAGTATATGTATAATTTTGTATGCATTGTAATATTTATTTGAAAAACAAATGGTTTAATGAAATAAATAATTTAGTAAATGAATACAATTTGTGTTGATTTATTTTAATTTTAACCGTAGGCCTACTTTAATTTTTAGATTATAAAGTATAAACACCACTATAATTTATAGTTATTAATTTCTTATATTAGATATAACCTTACATATTTTCTATAAAAATACAAGATTTATAAAAAATTTCCCTGTATTAAAAACGACAATCGGGATACACTAAGTGTCTGTTTTTAAAGTAATGAGATTGAAGTCGCAGAGTATGAAAGATCTTTTTCTTAAAAATAAATTGTTTACAAACGTTCAATTTTTTTGTTGAAAGAGTATATAGTTGAAATAGTTATACTTCCACCGCCTTGCATTATAGGCAGATAGCGAGCCTCGATGCTGGTAGGATAGTCCAGTAAACGTAAAGTTCTAAATCTTAAAATTCTAATCGGGGTCCAAAGGGGGTGTGACGCAAACATATGCTTTCATAGAAGACAAATGCACCAGCCTCTCCACCCCAACTCCACTTTCAACCTACACGTTAGTGGGTCCTGTTACGCCGAGCAATCGACCCCAAGGTTGTGGTACCAATCCCTTTGGCGGAGTGGATCGGTAAGCAAACGAGAGATGGGGGTTCTGTCAGGGAAGCTGAGGAGATATCCTAGGTCCTGGCCTGCCAGGATCGTGCACATCAGCAGCAGGGTGTGCATCTAGTGTGGAAGCGGAGGAGCCTACAGTAGGCCAACGGCTGTTCGTCAGCTGAGGTGAAGCAACTCTCAAGGGGAAGAACTCCCCGAAATCAAAGTTTCTGGTTCCTGGTCCTCCAGATAACAACCTCTCCCTGAAAAAGTATTTGTTATGGATGCTCAAGGATTAAGAGAATAATGAAACAAGCGAAGAAATCAAAGCAAGAATAGCAGCAGGAAACAGAAGCTACTACGCATTAAAAAATATATTCCAATCCAGGAATGTATCCAAAAATGTCAAAAAGAAAATGTACACCACAGTAATCAGACTTATAGTAACATATGCAAGTGAGACATGGGTGTTGAAGTTGGAAGATATGAAAAACCTTGGTGTTTTCGAAGTGAAAATTCTGGGACTTCATGAGAATTTATGAATCGTGTGGGACGGAGAGATGTGGAGGATAAGAAAGAATCGTGAGATAAGATACCTGTATGGAGAAGCGGACATAGTTGTGACAAAGAAGGCGCAAAGGTTAAGATGGTTGAGAATGAGAAGGCACGTGGTGAGAATGAGAAGTGATCGAAGCCCAAAAATGGTATTGGAAGGAAGCCGGAGGGAGCAGTAAGGAGGAAAAGGACATCCGAGGAGGAGATGGTATGAAGATGTGGAAGGGGATTTTAGGGAGACGCGAGTGGCAGGTGGGAAAAGTAAGGCTCTGGACAGAGAGAAGAATGGAGGGAATCAGGCCTGGGTTTAGAAAAAGTGCAAGAAGGGACCGTAGTGCCAGAAGAAGAAGAACGAGCAAAGGAACATCCTAGAGTACTTTCGCGGAATGGCTCATAACTTTCAACTCCAAAGCTGGTAAGTGAATCAGGTGTGTAAAGCCTGTATAAATTACAAAAAAGTTAAAAATGACCCAAGACTTGCGTCTCACGACAAAGAATATTGATCTCGGCTGCCTTGATCAGACGAAAATTAAAAACATTGTTTTTTTTTTAATTAGCAAACACTTATTTAAAAAAAAAGAAGTATCTAAAAGACTGAATTTATAAAGGCAAGGCAGTCACAGCCCTGTGGTATTTTTGTCTATAAAGAAACGTATTTCAGTGAGAAGAACCGAGGCACAACGAAGTCCAATACTCTGAATAGCCGACATCTCACGACATTGATTTGGGGGGGGGGAGCAATTGTCGTGACACGTACGCCTGAACCCTTTCCTTACACGGAGACCGACGAACTTCGCCGCAATGGCATGCAAGACATAACGTTGCCCAGCGGCGTTTCGTTACTCAGAAGACAGGCGGACGGGAAAGGCCATGTGATATGCTCCAGCACCGCACGTTACACAAATCCAGAGAGAGAGAGAGAGAGAGAGAGAGAGAGAGAGAGAGAGAGAGAGAGAGAGAGAGAGAGAGAGAGAGAGAGAGAGAGAGAGACACCTGTAGTCAGGATTAATAACACTTTATCCACGGGTATATGTTTCCGTTTAAGTTTTATGCTGATGGAACAAAAACGTATACTGATAATATTGTTACGATCGTCGTATGGTATAGTGGAAAACAAAGCACAAGACACCAATGAAGTCACTAAAAACCAGCTTTAATTATCACAATTAACCATTTGTAATCAACAAGATAGTCTCTTACAACAATGCAAGTAAAAATCCAACACGCAATAATAAAGTCAACTATAAAGAATTACACACTAATAAACAACACTTCGCTACAATACTTCTACAAACACTCGATCCGCGCTAAAGAAATCCCTCAACACCACTGAACTTTACAACGCCAGACGCTCTTGTTTTTATAGGTCGCGCAGATGTCCAGTGTAGCTTTCCCTCCTTAGTGCACGCCGGCTTAATGCGTATCTCAAGTGTTTTGAACATACTAGAACCTACTTGAGACTGGCCTTGACTGGGGCAACACGTCCCACACTGGACGGAGGGAAGAGTGGAGAATATTATGGGGTTCTCGTTACAATATGTATTAATTGTCTGTAAAACGATTAAGTAATACGGGACCAAATTTCCGAGGACTGTTTACATCTGCTTACGTCAACGAGCGGGCCTGAACAAGGAGTCTGACGTGCTTGGCCGCAATGACGTGTAAAAACATAAACTGTTGATGTAAGACGTAACGTTGCCCAGCGGGGGCCTGTCGGTACCCAAACCATCGATGTATACTATATGGATCGCGTGCTGCATTCACTGAATTCGGTCCGACCGCTGCACCAGTGGTGGGCAAGAACACTGCGTATGCTATATACTGCACCTGTACAAACATAAACTGTTGATGTAAGACGTAACGTTGCCCAGCGGGGGCCTGTCGGTACCCAAACCATCGATGTATACTATATGGATCGCGTGCTGCATTCACTGAATTCGGTCCGACCGCTGCACCAGTGGTGGGCAAGAACACTGCGTATGCTATATACTGTACCTGTACAAAGTCTGACTTTTCTGCTTTGTTATAGCTTTTGTTGCTTTAGCGGAGCATATTCTGCGTTACATGGTATAGCAACGTCGATTTAACAATTAATGATTCCAAAGTGGGAGGTTTTTAATAAGTTCTTTTCCAAAATAAACACATTCGTTTTCACTGTAAGATTTCAGTACTCTGACACATTATTTCAGTTTATCGTTAATTTTTGTTGCGTTCATAAACAGTTCTGTTGCGTTCTTATTTATGAACATTTAATGTTGAAGCCAGACGAATAAAGATAAGAATAAGGGAAACAAAGAATAAAAGACGAGAGCCGTAAACTTTAAAATGTTTATTGCGTAAAAGAAGCTGGCGTATACGCTCGCCATGGTCGTTAAGTGTTCAATTAGCAATGCTAATTTACATTAACCTCTTTTTTTATTTTATTTAATTAGGTACATATTAACTGTATAAAAATTGTTTACATTAAACATTACTAAATAATACAAATTTATTTAACTTTTGGCGGACACCAAGCTTAAAGAAGGTAACTGGAACGGTTCTTTCCTTAGCAATAGCATAGCTCAAAATTTTATAAAATAATGTCACTATTAATTTGATAAGTTTCACTTCATGGCTGTCTTCAGAAAAATCATTGTTTGAAATATGTTTTCTAAACACTGTGCCGGGAAAGTTTGTCCAAGCTGATATGACTCGTTTAGTACACGTGTTAACTTGCCCCCCATTGTGTGGGAAGCTGTACGTGCTTCGGAACGTTTTCTGCCCTTCACTTTGCCTGTCAGCACGCGATCCATATAGTATACACCGATGACCCAAACAGCCGGTCGGGGGGAGCCCGGTATAGGGCCAACTCGTATGCTAACTACAAGTAGAATCAGTTTAGCCGTACGGAAATACAACAAGTGTGTAACACAACACGTCAGACGGGGCCGCAGTAACCACAGGAGTCTTTTGTCTGTACAGTGACACACGCACGGTTACGTTTCACGCCACGCAAACAATGGCAACAAATTTATTCTAAACGGTTTAATTTTTGGAGAGATTTCTTTCCAGGTCGACGTTTATTCACACTTTACTTTTCACATAATGTACCGGGATAAGAGTACAAGTACTGTACTAAACAAACAAAATTAGTATGGTAATAGGGATTTTCGTAATTTTTCTTATACTTAATTGAAAAATTATCTAATAGCAAAATGCACTTCATTGAAAATAGTGTGATAGCTCAAAAAGTACTTCTGCAGCATAGTAGTTTACTTGTGCATGTGGAAATGTTATCAACGAAGCAGATAACGATGTGCCAACAATTTAGTTTCCTGAAAAAGTAATCAATTAAATCTCGTTAGGAATGGTGGTTTTTTGTTTCTCTAAAGCGTGCTAGGGCATGGTTTAACTGGTCGGACCGTAAAGAGGGGCGGCGGTAGGGATTCCGTGAGACAGCGTAAGTACCTCCTTCAGGTTCAGGAGCCTCCACCTCGGTGTGGCAGCTCATCCATAAACAGCGCGCCCCTACCGCCCAAGCCAGTGAGGTGAGAACCTGCTCCATAAGGATGCACGGGGCCGCACCTCATACGCGGAGTCAGGGCGATTCAAACAACAAAAAACTAATGCAAATCCTGATCTGCGTGCAATGGGAACACTTGCAGGACTGTGCTGCAGAGCGTTCATCTGGCTGCAACCCCTCCAAGGCGCTAAGATGCCACGCACACATCTATATGTACATTACAGAGACAAACAAACCGTCCGAAGGGATGTGGTTATTCCGAAAGTTTTTGTTGACCGCTTTGTAATGAGATGTTTCTAAAGATGGTGAAAAACAAATTAAGCAACGAGTTGGATGTTCACAAGGCAAAAAAAAAGAAAAAACAGAAACGACGGGGCACGAATAACAAAAACACCAAATGACAAAAAATAATGAATTAGTAAGTTCGTCGAAAAATGTCACCCGAACGCATGTCTACCACTTCACAAAACCGAAGGGCGGAAGCCTGTGGTCCGTTCGACGTAGCGCTGGAGCGACCAATTTCAATATCACATTACCCGGCTCCGGAATACACTTGAAGGAGCTCAGAGTTATGTGCATGAGACCAAAAAGTCTCACCGCTCTCGCGACACACGAATTCCACGAAGACAAGGAACGCCCTAAGGATGTTACTATGGCTCCACGCCCAACCCTGTAATAATCCGGGGACTTTTCTTCCCCTTCTCGCCTGCTCTGATTCCGCTTCCTAGCTGGGGTTGGTTACCCACACTTCGGCAGGGTTGCTCAGGTTACCGGCGTCCGCTAACTTCGAGGCGAAACAGGGATTGGTAAGAGAGGCTAGCGACTCTAACTTACGTGCAACTAGCCGCCACTATAAATGTATCAAATAAAAACTAAGTATTTTTTCTTTGACAATACGCTGAATTTTTGTTACACTATTGTATTTTCAATCACACACACGCGCTCCCGCGCAAACACACACGTTCTGTACGCATGGGCGGAATTTCACCTACGGGATGGGGGGGAGGGGGTAATATCTTCGAGCGCACAGGAATCGACGACGGCAACCTTTTATTTTTAGCGAACCGAGGTGAAGAAGGAATATGGACACTTCGGGTGTGGAGGCGTTGGCATTACCAAAGGAAGACACGCTGGAGACAATTCTAACCTGTAACAGACAGAAAGATAGGCTAGCTAGCCCGCCTTTCTGCTCGTCTATCTGCCCATTCAGAGGTTATATTTTTTGCTAGCGTTCCGCATATGCAACACACACACACACACACACACACACACACACACCCACACCCACGCACGCACACAAATATAAAAAAATTAAATAATCTGGAGGGGCCTCGGTTTTTCTACTACCTACGGATCCCCAAGATGGTTAATCCGGCATTGAATGTGGTAATCCCCCTTGTCACCCCCTAATCCCGCCCATGCCTGTACGTGATGTTAATAAATCTCCGCGTAAATGCACAGTATAATACTACGCGCGCCAACACGGACAGATGCCGCGCCAGTATGAAACAGAAGACGTACAGAAATCAATAGTCACTAGGCAACAATTTAATTCACGGTGAAGACAAAATCAAAGAGATCGCTGCAGACGGCATATGCTGCCAATAAACACCAACAACATAATTATAATAAATTCCTTGGCGTATCGTCTGGCAGTCTCATATTGACACGCATATTGCGAGCGACCTGACTGAATGATACACGCAATGAAAGCGGGAAAAACAAACGTGAGCCACAACTTACCCGGTGCTAATCAACACCAACGCAGCGTAATTATGACCGCATCGTTTCCCGTTTACGACTACTGTACAGCGATAAGATGTTAAAAGTCAGCACGCGAGCGCATTACTCGTATTATAATAAATACGATCGAGTTTAAACTGCGGTTTGGACTCATCCGTTCAATCGTTATTATTATTATTATTATTGTTAAGCAACAATAGTACTAAATAATACCGTTGTTTGTATTACTTCCATTTTCCGAAGTGTGTGTGTGTGTGTGTGTGTGTGTGTGTGTGTGTGTGTGTGTGTGTGTGTGTGTGTGTGTGATTTTTTCTATGGCGAACGATAACTGCCGCATTTTCAAACATAATTAAATCATCTTTTTCATATGTGTCCGGGTTGTAGAGAACTCAAAGCCTACTGATTTTGGTGAAGATCGGTTAGGGTGAAAGGGTAGTTTACCTGCAACGTTTTCTGTTTTAACAAGAGTAAAGTACTTAATTTTGATAAATAAAGTATCCTGATAAGAAGATCATAATAATCCATTGTAGAAGATGAAATATCTATAAATGAAGAGGCTAGTTGGACGGGGTGGGGGTAATTTTCTATAAATGAAAATGATAGTTGAAGGGGGTGGGGATGATTTTTATTTATATGTGATGTGTACTACGTTATCGGCAACAAAGAAGTAGTTTGTTGTTAAAATTCCTTCCCGGGATGTTTGGCCGTGGTCCAATGTTTTCTGCAAAACCAGACGTTTCGGCAGTGCCATCGACTGCCATCATCAGTGAAAATCGAGTGCGCTAACGTGAGGTGGTATACGTTAGTGACCACAGTACTGTGAAATAAGAAGTAGAAAGAAGTAGTTTCTATGGAAATATTTCATTTCGAAAATGATTTTAAATATGAATCTTACAACATGGAAGTCATCTATGGTTCTCCATACCGATAGTTACATGTGTACTACATTATCGGCAACAAAGAAGTACAGTAGTTTCTATGGAAATATTTAATTTCAATTTGTCAAACATAAAACTCGATTTACAAGGAAACACACCTAACTTGTTAGAAATTATCGAACCGAATTCAAGTAAATGATTTTAAATCTTCGAACATGGAAGTCGTGTATGGTTCTCCATACCGATATTTTTATTACTTATTGATTCTGTGTATAGTCCGCCCCTTTAAAAATTGAAACCGTTTTTACACGCTTTTGTAAAACAACAAAGGAAAATAAACACATGTTGAGCCCACAGTGTGGTGATTTGGACCATGTTTTACAAACTAACAGTTACATGTATATAAACAAGGTCAGTGCGGTAATGACTGATAGAGTTTTTAATAAAGCATAAAACGAACAATACCCAAGTACACGGAACTTGTAATTACACATTGTGTATACAAAACAAGGTCAGTCTCTCGTGGACTTGGACTTGGTCAGATGTGAAATCCGACCAACTGCCGCTGCTACTGCATTACTTTATTGTTTTCCATTATTCTTCGGCTAGTAAACACACGGTAATTTCCATTCTGTATTCTCAAGAATTATTCTTCGGCTAGTAAACACACGGTAATTTCCATTCTGTATTCTCAAGAGTGACTTTGCCAGTAAAAATGCTTGCAGGATTACCTGTTTTTTAATTACCGTTTCAATTTCAATACTACTAGTGATACGTTCCAATATCAAATACTACTTTAGCATTTTAAAGTAACGAAAAACTAATCACGAAATTAATTTATTATCATAATATGAAATTTGACCAACAATAAATGGAAACCTGGACACAAGCGAAATTTACAAATAAATTGTGCAGAATGCGACATTGCTTATGAACAGCGTGGTTTGATAGAATTGATATCCTTGGATATCCACAGACAAGGATTAAATTTTATAAGACAGAAATGCAATACCCACATTGATTTATGCGTGAGAGGAGTGTGTCATGACAAAAAAGGAAAGCGGCAAATTTCAGAGTGCTGAAATGCGGTTTCTTCGAAATACTTTAAATTATACATTGCAAGATAGAATAAGGAATGAAGATATCAGAGCAGAACTCGAAGTAAAGGACGTAAATGAAATTATCTCAATTTACAGAAGTCAATGGTGGGATCATCTGCAAAGGATGACAGACGATGGATTGCCGAAAGTGGCACTGAACTATAAAGCCAGTGTTTCATAAGAGACGTGGGTCGTCCGAGGATGAGATGGGTGCCGGAACAGGTATATATAACCTAATCCTTGAAGAGGAGGAGAAGAAGAAGAGGAAGAATTTCAATACTATGACCTACAAGAAACGCTTTTCAATGGGCCGATTGGTGTGTGTGTGTGTGTGTGTGTGTGTGTGTGTGTGTGTGTGTGTGTGTGTGTGTGTGTGTGTGTGTGTGTGTGTGTGTGTGTGTGTGTGTGTGTGTGTGTGTGTGTGTGTGTGTGTGTGTGTGTGTGTGTGTGTGTGTGTGTGTGTGTGTGTGTGTGTGTGTGTGTGTGTGTGTGTGTGTGTGTGTGTGTGTGTGTGTGTGTGCTGTAGTCACACAATATTTATAGCATTGAGCATATGAAAACTGAGCATTGAAAATCTACACCTATTTTCAATTCACTATAAAACTACATGTATTCCACTGCCTAAATTTCTTTCCAGCAACTTCAGAAGTAAACTCTCTCTGCCTATGTATCTTTCCCTGTGCCTGTCTCCCCCCTTTTCCCTCTCTCTATAGATCATACTGTCTAACAACTGAAGTTTGTTTGTTATACAATGAGTGCGTAGCAAAACTAGGTTTAGGCCTACAAATACGCGATTTCTCATGAGCATTTCTGTACTAAGTGAACCTGTTACATAATTTTATCTTGGTCTGTATTACATAAAATTTATTGCAGCAGTCGGTACACTCTATTTTGTGTATTCCACTTTTTATTGTGAAATGTGTTTTTTTTTTTTTTACGGAAATATTGTGTAGAATACGTATGCAAATCGCCGTTTTTATTTTATGATGGCAAATGCGTCATTGCCTTACTTAATGCGTTGGAAAAGAGAAACACATTGCATTAAATGTATTACGCTACACAGGAAGGTCGGATGATGTACAATAGTTTTGAGCAGCAGCTGACCTCGGAAACTGATCGAAAACCGGATGGCAACATGCATGTGTCTACCAGCCTCACCCAGCTTCCACTCAACTCGAAAGGTGAACCCCGATATCAGTGTCGAGGCAGCGAAGACCTAACGAGGACGACCCAGTATGAAGCCATCCATGCCATGGCAGAAATGTCCCCAGCCTGCCAAAGTGCCAACGGTCTCCTTCCAGGGCTAAGGCACACTCACGACCTGTGAAAGTTTTGAGCAGCAGCTGACCTCGGAAACTGATCGAAAACCGGATGGCAACATGCATGTGTCTACCAGCCTCACCCAGCTTCCACTCAACTCGAAAGGTGAACCCCGATATCAGTGTCGAGGCAGCGGAGACCTAACGAGGACGACCCAGTATGAAGCCATGCCATGCCATGGCAGAAATGTCCCCAGCCTGCCAAAGTGCCAACGGTCTCCTTCCAGGGCTAAGGCACACTCACGACCTGTGAAAGTTTTGAGCAGCAGCTGACCTCGGAAACTGATCGAAAACCGGATGGCAACATGCATGTGTCTACCAGCCTCACCCAGCTTCCACTCAACTCGAAAGGTGAACCCCGATATCAGTGTCGAGGCAGCGAAGACCTAACGAGGACGACCCAGTATGAAGCCATCCATGCCATGGCAGAAATGTCCCCAGCCTGCCAAAGTGCCAACGGTCTCCTTCCAGGGCTAAGGCACACTCACGACCTGTGAAAGTTTTGAGCAGCAGCTGACCTCGGAAACTGATCGAAAACCGGATGGCAACATGCATGTGTCTACCAGCCTCACCCAGCTTCCACTCAACTCGAAAGGTGAACCCCGATATCAGTGTCGAGGCAGCGAAGACCTAACGAGGAAGACCCAGTATGAAGCCATGCCATGCCATGGCAGAAATGTCCCCAGCCTGCCAAAGTGCCAACGGTCTCCTTCCAGTGCTAAGGCACACTCACGACCTGTGAAAGTTTTGAGCAGCAGCTGACCTCGGAAACTGATCGAAAACCGGTTGGCAACATGCATGTGTCTACCAGCCTCACCCAGCTTCCACTCAACTCGAAAAGTGAACCCCGATATCAGTGTCGAGGCAGCGAAGACCTAACGAGGACGACCCAGTATGAAGCCATCCATGCCATGGCAGAAATGTCCCCAGCCTGCCATGTGCCAACGGTCTCCTTCCAGGGCTAAGGCACACTCACGACCTGTGAAAGTTTTGAGCAGCAGCTGACCTCGGAAACTGATCTAAAACCGGATGGCAACATGCATGTGTCTACCAGCCTCACCCAGCTTCCACTCAACTCGAAAGGTGAACCCCGATATCAGTGTCGAGGCAGCGAAGACCTAACGAGGACGACCCAGTATGAAGCCATCCATGCCATGGCAGAAATGTCCCCAGCCTGCCAAAGTGCCAACGGTCTCCTTCCAGGGCTAAGGCACACTCACGACCTGTGAAAGTTTTGAGCAGCAGCTGACCTCGGAAACTGATCGAAAACCGGATGGCAACATGCATGTGTCTACCAGCCTCACCCAGCTTCCACTCAACTCGAAAGGTGAACCCCGATATCAGTGTCGAGGCAGCGAAGACCTAACGAGGACGACCCAGTATGAAGCCATCCATGCCATGGCAGAAATGTCCCCAGGCTGCCAAAGTGCCAACGGTCTCCTTCCAGGGCTAAGGCACACTCACGACCTGTGAAAGTTTTGAGCAGCAGCTGACCTCGGAAACTGATCGAAACCGGATGGCAACATGCATGTGTCTACCAGCCTCAGCCAGCTTCCACTCAACTCGAAAGGTGAACCCCGATATCAGTGTCGAGGCAGCGAAGACCTAACGAGGACGACCCAGTATGAAGCCATCCATGCCATGGCAGAAATGTCCCCAGCCTGCCATGTGCCAACGGTCTCCTTCCAGGGCTAAGGCACACTCACGACCTGTGAAAGTTTTGAGCAGCAGCTGACCTCGGAAACTGATCGAAAACCGGATGGCAACATGCATGTGTCTACCAGCCTCACCCAGCTTCCACTCAACTCGAAAGGTGAACCCCGATATCAGTGTCGAGGCAGCGAAGACCTAACGAGGACGACCCAGTATGAAGCCATCCATGCCATGGCAGAAATGTCCCCAGCCTGCCAAAGTGCCAACGGTCTCCTTCCAGGGCTAAGGCACACTCACGACCTGTGAAAGTTTTGAGCAGCAGCTGACCTCGGAAACTGATCGAAAACCGGATGGCAACATGCATGTGTCTACCAGCCTCACCCAGCTTCCACTCAACTCGAAAGGTGAACCCCGATATCAGTGTCGAGGCAGCGAAGACCTAACGAGGAAGACCCAGTATGAAGCCATGCCATGCCATGGCAGAAATGTCCCCAGCCTGCCAAAGTGCCAACGGTCTCCTTCCAGTGCTAAGGCACACTCACGACCTGTGAAAGTTTTGAGCAGCAGCTGACCTCGGAAACTGATCGAAAACCGGATGGCAACATGCATGTGTCTACCAGCCTCACCCAGCTTCCACTCAACTCGAAAAGTGAACCCCGATATCAGTGTCGAGGCAGCGAAGACCTAACGAGGACGACCCAGTATGAAGCCATCCATGCCATGGCAGAAATGTCCCCAGCCTGCCATGTGCCAACGGTCTCCTTCCAGGGCTAAGGCACACTCACGACCTGTGAAAGTTTTGAGCAGCAGCTGACCTCGGAAACTGATCTAAAACCGGATGGCAACATGCGTGTGTCTACCAGCCTCACCCAGCTTCCACTCAACTCGAAAGGTGAACCCCGATATCAGTGTCGAGGCAGCGAAGACCTAACGAGGACGACCCAGTATGAAGCCATCCATGCCATGGCAGAAATGTCCCCAGCCTGCCAAAGTGCCAACGGTCTCCTTCCAGGGCTAAGGCACACTCACGACCTGTGAAAGTTTTGAGCAGCAGCTGACCTCGGAAACTGATCGAAAACCGGATGGCAACATGCATGTGTCTACCAGCCTCACCCAGCTTCCACTCAACTCGAAAGGTGAACCCCGATATCAGTGTCGAGGCAGCGAAGACCTAACGAGGACGACCCAGTATGAAGCCATCCATGCCATGGCAGAAATGTCCCCAGCCTGCCAAAGTGCCAACGGTCTCCTTCCAGGGCTAAGGCACACTCACGACCTGTGAAAGTTTTGAGCAGCAGCTGACCTCGGAAACTGATCGAAACCGGATGGCAACATGCATGTGTCTACCAGCCTCAGCCAGCTTCCACTCAACTCGAAAGGTGAACCCCGATATCAGTGTCGAGGCAGCGAAGACCTAACGAGGACGACCCAGTATGAAGCCATCCATGCCATGGCAGAAATGTCCCCAGCCTGCCATGTGCCAACGGTCTCCTTCCAGGGCTAAGGCACACTCACGACCTGTGAAAGTTTTGAGCAGCAGCTGACCTCGGAAACTGATCGAAAACCGGATGGCAACATGCATGTGTCTACCAGCCTCACCCAGCTTCCACTCAACTCGAAAGGTGAACCCCGATATCAGTGTCGAGGCAGCGAAGACCTAACGAGGACGACCCAGTATGAAGCCATCCATGCCATGGCAGAAATGTCCCCAGCCTGTCAAAGTGCCAACGGTCTCCTTCCAGGGCTAAGGCACACTCACGACCTGTGAAAGTTTTGAGCAGCAGCTGACCTCGGAAACTGATCGAAAACCGGATGGCAACATGCATGTGTCTACCAGCCTCACCCAGCTTCCACTCAACTCGAAAGGTGAACCCCGATATCAGTGTCGAGGCAGCGAAGACCTAACGAGGACGACCCAGTATGAAGCCATCCATGCCATGGCAGAAATGTCCCCAGCCTGCCAAAGTGCCAACGGTCTCCTTCCAGGGCTAAGGCACACTCACGACCTGTGAAAGTTTTGAGCAGCAGCTGACCTCGGAAACTGATCGAAAACCGGATGGCAACATGCATGTGTCTACCAGCCTCACCCAGCTTCCACTCAACTCGAAAGGTGAACCCCGATATCAGTGTCGAGGCAGCGAAGACCTAACGAGGACGACCCAGTATGAAGCCATCCATGCCATGGCAGAAATGTCCCCAGCCTGCCAAAGTGCCAACGGTCTCCTTCCAGGGCTAAGGCACACTCACGACCTGTGAAAGTTTTGAGCAGCAGCTGACCTCGGAAACTGATCGAAAACCGGATGGCAACATGCATGTGTCTACCAGCCTCACCCAGCTTCCACTCAACTCGAAAGGTGAACCCCGATATCAGTGTCGAGGCAGCGAAGACCTAACGAGGACGACCCAGTATGAAGCCATCCATGCCATGGCAGAAATGTCCCCAGCCTGCCAAAGTGCCAACGGTCTCCTTCCAGTGCTAAGGCACACTCACGACCTGTGAAAGTTTTGAGCAGCAGCTGACCTCGGAAACTGATCGAAAACCGGATGGCAACATGCATGTGTCTACCAGCCTCACCCAGCTTCCACTCAACTCGAAAGGTGAACCCCGATATCAGTGTCGAGGCAGCGAAGACCTAACGAGGACGACCCAGTATGAAGCCATCCATGCCATGGCAGAAATGTCCCCAGCCTGCCAAAGTGCCAACGGTCTCCTTCCAGGGCTAAGGCACACTCACGACCTGTGAAAGTTTTGAGCAGCAGCTGACCTCGGAAACTGATCGAAAACCGGATGGCAACATGCATGTGTCTACCAGCCTCACCCAGCTTCCACTCAACTCGAAAGGTGAACCCCGATATCAGTGTCGAGGCAGCGAAGACCTAACGAGGACGACCCAGTATGAAGCCATCCATGCCATGGCAGAAATGTCCCCAGCCTGCCAAAGTGCCAACGGTCTCCTTCCAGGGCTAAGGCACACTCACGACCTGTGAAAGTTTTGAGCAGCAGCTGACCTCGGAAACTGATCGAAAACCGGATGGCAACATGCATGTGTCTACCAGCCTCACCCAGCTTCCACTCAACTCGAAAGGTGAACCCCGATATCAGTGTCGAGGCAGCGGAGACCTAACGAGGACGACCCAGTATGAAGCCATCCATGCCATGGCAGAAATGTCCCCAGCCTGCCAAAGTGCCAACGGTCTCCTTCCAGGGCTAAGGCACACTCACGACCTGTGAAAGTTTTGAGCAGCAGCTGACCTCGGAAACTGATCGAAAACCGGATGGCAACATGCATGTGTCTACCAGCCTCACCCAGCTTCCACTCAACTCGAAAGGTGAACCCCGATATCAGTGTCGAGGCAGCGAAGACCTAACGAGGACGACCCAGTATGAAGCCATCCATGCCATGGCAGAAATGTCCCCAGCCTGCCAAAGTGCCAACGGTCTCCTTCCAGGGCTAAGGCACACTCACGACCTGTGAAAGTTTTGAGCAGCAGCTGACCTCGGAAACTGATCGAAAACCGGATGGCAACATGCATGTGTCTACCAGCCTCACCCAGCTTCCACTCAACTCGAAAGGTGAACCCCGATATCAGTGTCGAGGCAGCGGAGACCTAACGAGGACGACCCAGTATGAAGCCATCCATGCCATGGCAGAAATGTCCCCAGCCTGCCAAAGTGCCAACGGTCTCCTTCCAGGGCTAAGGCACACTCACGACCTGTGAAAGTTTTGAGCAGCAGCTGACCTCGGAAACTGATCGAAAACCGGATGGCAACATGCATGTGTCTACCAGCCTCACCCAGCTTCCACTCAACTCGAAAGGTGAACCCCGATATCAGTGTCGAGGCAGCGAAGACCTAACGAGGACGACCCAGTATGAAGCCATCCATGCCATGGCAGAAATGTCCCCAGCCTGCCAAAGTGCCAACGGTCTCCTTCCAGGGCTAAGGCACACTCACGACCTGTGAAAGTTTTGAGCAGCAGCTGACCTCGGAAACTGATCGAAAACCGGATGGCAACATGCATGTGTCTACCAGCCTCACCCAGCTTCCACTCAACTCGAAAGGTGAACCCCGATATCAGTGTCGAGGCAGCGAAGACCTAACGAGGACGACCCAGTATGAAGCCATCCATGCCATGGCAGAAATGTCCCCAGCCTGCCAAAGTGCCAACGGTCTCCTTCCAGGGCTAAGGCACACTCACGACCTGTGAACTGCTTCCAAAACTGGACAAACCACGAGGCCAACGATACAGAACACACGCGACTGGCGGTAATCACCGTCGTAAAAATCTTCTAGAATACCGAACGAGCGAGAACGAATGACAGCTGGAAGGAGGGATGAAGTTCAACGTCAGATAGGGACTTGTCTAGGAGAAGGAAAGTCACATCATCATCATCATCTTCAAGGATTAAACCAAGGATGGCTTGTTCCGGTCTCAAACAGACAAATATTACAGCTGGTCGCTCCAGCGCTACCTCGGACGTCTCACACCTCTCCTTCCCTTCCCTTCGGCTTATAGTTCCATAGTCATCCATTCGCCAAAGATGTTCCCACCAATTCAGCCGATACTGAGCGATCCTGTCGAGTACACTTATAATATTCAGTTCCTGTCGTATATCTGCGTTTCTCCATGATCATGGAGAGTATACCCTTCCACGTGCCTGAGAAATCTCCAGCCGCTTGGATGCGACTGGCCTGGCCTTTCGTTAAAATCCAGTTCTCAGACCCATAAAGAAGTGTGGGAAGAGCCGGAGAAGGAACGTCCGACCAAAAACCAAGCAAGAAATAAGTCCTTAAGATGCGCAGTCCTCACGCTACGTCTTACCGATGCACGGACTGAAATCTACAATGGGAAACTTCGTCGTCTACTTCACACTCTTCCTTGGAAGTTGAAGTCACAGAGCAACGAACCAAATTTCGATTAAACACCAAAAGTTGATGACGTTCTTACTTCATGTTGTACATATATTTTGCGCCTGTTTAATGAGATTCCTCACTGTTTTACTTTGCCTTTGAAGCAGATATATATTTCTGCGAAACGTGCGTTAAACAAAATAAATTTTATACTTCCAGAAGAAACTAATTGTATACTTCCAGAAGAAACTAATTGTATACTTCCAGAAGGAACTAATGGTTTGTATGATAACACACACACACAGATTGATAGAGTGGAAACGATGAAGTGTTGACGAGAATACGGAAGGCGAGAAAACTACTGAAAGTAACGAGAAAGAGAAAAACATCTGGTTGGGGCGTATATTGCACGGAAACTGTCTGTAGACAAGAATCACAGAGGGAAAGGTTGGAAGGAAACAGAGGACAGGGGAGAAGAAAGATTGGATTGTTTGATGACACCAGGAACGGAAGGAGCTATAGACAGATACACAGTACTGAGAAAAACCGAGAGCGTCCAATTGAAACCTGTCGTACGGTAGCTTTACTAAAGACAGAAACACACACACACACACACACACACAATAAATCCTCTTCCTTCTATGGCGCTACAACCCAAGTCGGGCCCTGGCCTCCACCAATCTACTCTATCCATTGCAGCCCTCCTCCAGTTTCTTATCCTCATGTCCCTCGCGTCCTATGCAACGCCATCTTCCCACCTCTTCCTCGGTCTGCCTCTAGGTCTCGTTCCCTCCCGTGTACCCAGCAGAGCCCTTTTGGGATTCCTGCCATCCTTCATTCTCATAACATGTCCGACCCAACGCAATCTTTGCATTCTTATAAATTTTGAGACTGGTATCTCTTTATACATTTGATACAGTTCATTGTTGTATCCCAGTCTCCATGAGCCATTTTCTTGTATTGGGCCCATAATGCGTCTGAAGATTTTCCTTTCAAAGGTGTCTACTATGTCGGCTGTTTTCTGTGTGATTGTCCAACACAATAAATAATACTTTACATTTTTTTAAATCAAGAATATAATTTTTTATTGTTTTTACAATGTTTAGACAGTTTCAATTTAATTTACTGTCATCATCAAAATATATAGTACTACAGTCGAGCATGGATTATCCGAACGTACATTAACCGAACGATCTATTATCCGAACTCAATAAAAAATACAATTATGTACTGTACTGTACAATAATGCATTGGACACGTGTAGACGTATTGAACATTTATTGAATATAAGAAATTGTATACTATAAGTTATTACAGCACTGTACAGTAATAAATAAACGGTGTAGCTACACAGCCTTACAATCGATAAACAAAGAATTGGCAAAAGGTGGATGAAGCCGATCCCGGTTTTCAGTTTTCAACCGATGAAGAGATAGTCGAGTCATTAAATAAACGTAATGAAACGAAACCACCGATTCAGATGAAGACGACGAGAATGCTACTAATACAAAACCACCGATGGTAGCAAAAGCTTTTGACGCACTTGTGACTATTCTAAAGTGGGCCGAAACAGAAGACAAGATAGATTGTATTCAGCTTATGAATCTTAAACGACTTCAGTCTTTAGCAGCGAGAAAACGGGGTATCGGTTTGAAGCAGACAGTGCCAGAACAATTCTTCAAAAAAGTGTAAATCCATGGTACTGTATGTTTTGTTGTTTTTTAATTTTTACTTAATTTTATAGTACAGTGTTTGTCATTAAACTCTAATACTGTTTAAATTAACTTTTGGTTTTTATTAATTACACTCAGTTTTAATTCAATGGTTTTTATAATGTGAGCTCTCTCTCTCTCAACACGCGCGCACGTACGAGCGAGAGAGAGAGCGGACAGAGGTAGAAAGGTACAGTTCTTATTACCAGCCTAACAGTTCTTATTACCAGCCTATCGCATGAGAGAAAGTCAAGTACAGTAACTACACGACGGTGTAATATGGTCGTCAATTATTAGAGAATCGATTAGAGTCTAAGTGAATTTATGGACATTATTATCCTCAATAGTTTATGAATACATATAAAATAATAATTTTATTGGAGGACTCGGTGGGGAGTGATTTTACAGTTATTATCGATTTGGCGTCGTGTTGTAAGACAGCCGCTATTAACGCAACCGTAAAACCCACAAGTTAATGTCGACGCCCGACTCGTATAAATTGCTTGGTTGTGGATAAAACGTCGTCATAAGCTAGACACCGTGTAAAACTATTTCTCATGCGTTGTTTCGCACAAACGCGGTAAAGCGCACTCGAGGAGCGTATCGAGTTACGCTAAGTCGAGATCCGCCGGAGTTAACTAACAGTCGATGTATCGATTAAGAAAACGTCGCAAAACTGGCCGAACCGTGACTTCTTCTTCTCACCGTTGCTGAGACACTGTAATCGATCTCGTTCGTTTGAGTATCGATAGCCGCCGCGAGTAATTATTGTGATGATAAATTGCGACAGCAGCACGCACGCCGCGCGTCACACTGGTGACGAACGAGCAAAAACAAACTTGAAGAGATTGAAATCAAATCATCACACGAGCTAGCCTTAGTCATTGCTACGTGTCATTTCTTGATTTTTAATGATAAACTCACAGACGTCTATATATTTGTCACTTCTGTTGTGTGGATAAAGTACGCGATATATTATTATCTGCAGCGTAGAGGTACTTTGCCACACTAACATCGCGTACGAAGATAACAGACCTTGGACTGTTCGTATATAGGCCTACTGTTTGCGTTATGTACTACCGTTACGTTCAAACAGTTATCACCTGATTTAGTTGTAGGTATTACAAGTGGCGGATTATCCATAACGCTAGGGTATGCTGCAGCACCGGTCGCCAGGGCCTCATCTGTTAGAGGGGGCACCATCCAGGTGAATTGACTAAGCGAAGCAAAGCTTATGATCACATTACGCAATTGTTTGGTTTTCTTATGCAGTTATTAACAATGGAGAGTGTCGAGTTGGAAAATCAAGCGAAAGCTCTTACAGAAGTTTAATCGAACGATCTGAATAACGATCTTCTAATAGAATTGAAGCACTTTGTCGCACGAGTAAAATTGCAAGTTTTTTTTTTCAAATCTTTTGAATGAAGACGACAGATTTCATGATAATACAGATTGTCCGCTCAAAGTATTAAACTGGATTATTGATTGTAAAATGATTGATGTATTTCCGAATATACACACTGCTTATCGTCTGGTTTTGACGATTCTAATAGCTAACTGTGAATCTAAAATCTGTGAATCTAAAAAGATAATTTTCTGCATTAAAACGCATAAAGATATGTTGAGTACAAGTACGGGAGATGAGACGTTATCTTCGTTAGCAAAGTTGAATATTGAAAGCGAGATAGTTGAATTGCTCAATTTATAAGAAATTATACAAGGCTTCATTAAGGCAAAAAATCAAGAAAGAAATGGATCGGTTAGTATTTTCTAAGTTTAAGTAGGCCTACTACTATGCTCATTGTAATCACTATACTATGTTGTAATTTGAGAGTTTAATAAAATAATTGTTAACTTTCGAAAGTGTGTGTGCCATTTATGAGTGATAATAATGGAAAAAAAGGTTGAATCGGGGGGGGGGGCACTCGTCTGATAGCAGCATAGGGCACCACGCGCTTCTAATACGCCCCTGGTTATTACAATAACCCTATCATCCTAAAAAAATTCTTTCGGTTTAATGTCAAACACACACACATTTTCAAAGAGTAAGCATCAAAATCTGATAGCGCTATCGTAATCCAGGCGAAAACTTTAAGTAGCATTTCAGACGGGGAAGTATTTGAAAAAGTCATTGTTGTTCCTAGTAATTTTTCCACTACATTTAAAACTAACGGTGTTTAACGTATAAACATTACTGAAAATATTTGTTAGTAACTTAAACACAAAGCCATACTAAGTAACATTCGTGAACAAAAAGTAATGGGTATTAAACACACTGACGTAACTAGGATCTGTTGTCGGTCGGGGGTGGGGGAAGGACAAGACTAGCTTTAAGTTTGGATCTCCTCGTTTTCCTCACGGAAAATGTGAAATTCACGATTCTTACTATATAATATTGTATTAACATTTCTATTGCAGACATGATCATGAATGAAATTTTTACTGCACCAACAACTTATTCTGTTTTACCAAATTACAGCAAATGTCCATAATTACTTATCATAAACATGTATTCTCAGAAATTCTACACTGGAAAAGCAAATGAAACAACCCGTACGAGAAAGGTTTACTTTATTTATGATCACCACATACCAGTGTGGAAGTTTCCAGACCCAATCATTGCGATCTCGCCCTTTTCCCACCTCGTTGGCGGTGTGGTAATACTGATATTTCTCTATACCCTAAACGGTGTGGCAATTTCACCCTCACCATATTTTCATATATTTTATTAACTGTGTCTTATAATTAACAACACCTAACTAGCTGATACAGACACTGTTAGCAGTTATAGCTTACTCAGCCAAAAGATTAACATTCAGAGGTCTTTGATGTAACATCGTGTTCTTAATTGCGCAGCACATCCCGACACTATCTCTGTATACCAATCAGACTGCGCCGTTTGTGAGATGAGATTACCGTTTGAGTCCACGTTGCCGCGGTGTTGCCACAATTAGTATTCATCAACCGCAGCTTATCACCTTTAATGGAACCGAAGGATACATGTCCAGAACATAACTACACTAATGCAACAACAACAAATTAATTACCACTGATAACAGCTGCTTTCATGCCGTCTTCTTGAATCGTCAACCAACTTTCGCAAACACTGGCATACCTGTCTCTACTTTTACCCTGCGGACCTGTATTTTTTCGCGATTTATCCCTCAAAAATACGAGGCAGGTCGCAAAAATTTGAGGGGATCAAACTTATGACAAAAACTGCAAAAACGCATGTTGGGCAACAAATTAAAGGGGATTTTACAAAAAAAAAACTGAATACAGTGCTCATTTTGTTAATTTCAAAATGTCTGGACGCCAATTACAGAGAATTTTAAGCAATATCTTAATATAGTGCTCAATTTCTTTTTAATGTCAAATTCCACTCGGGTGTTTGAGTGTCACAGTTAAAATGTCAAATTTTAACCCAAATCCGAATGTAGCCTTTTATCTTAAGGTGCACCATGAGCCATAAACAGGATTTGAAACTTTAAAAAATTGTAAAAGCCTATGTGGGATATCAATTTATGATGAATTTTATTCAAAATTCATATTCGCTATCTTTAATAATTTGACAGAATCTCTGAACGCTCCTTTCAAATTTTGTATCGCCTTCAAAACATTTGTAGGCTGTTATTTTTTCAAAAAATGTATATATTGTTGTCAGACATATATATTATTTGTGAAACGGTAAACTAAAAAAGCTAGCACTAAATTACCTGTCAATTTGCTTTTTATCTATAAATTTAACTAAAGAAACCTATTCAAAATCTGGAACTTTTAGTGTTCGTTGTGCGATTGTCTGCTTTACAATTGTTTCAAAAAAAATTTGGAGAGTAATTTTTTGGTAATCGAATAATTATCAAATACTAAAGTTCATCTAATAATATATTTCGTTCAATATAATGAGCGAGTTTTGCAGCTCAAAGAGAAACATTCTCTTTTTCTTACGTTCCAATATTATTTTCATATTTTATGCTCGCAAACGCGAAGCGCGAACAAACCAAGTATTTCGAACTTTCCTTGTACCCTCCTGGACTCGGTTAACTCTCTGCTGGTGCAAAATGTATCAATTCCAAAACGTGTTCAGAAATTATTCGAAACGCACACCATCAAACCTTTATACAGGTGTGTTATGTGTCTAGATGTAACAGTCAGTAACACGCGCAAACCACAGGCCCGCGACCTAATCCGCTCGCAGTGACGAAGAAGAAAAAGAAGTCTTTGCACCGATGTGACGGTAATAGACAGGTGGGCTTGCAGTCAGGTGATGGGCGACCTTGTTCTACATATTCAGTTTCAAAACTACCCGCGTCTGGATAATAATGGCAATGGTAATGATATAAAACACGTACCGACAGCCGTTGTGGCAACACAAACAAACATCAGTCAGTACGTAATGAAGACGTGCTGTCTGCATTCGGGTCACGTCTGCAGTATGTCATGATGTCTGTCGGTCTCCAAAACGGACTGTTATGTTTCTGGTTTCCTCGCCACACGCGGGACACATTTATGAGTTCAGCAATTTATCACTTGCACATCTGTCAATGCATCTGCGGCCGATGCTTGGCGCCACCGTCATAACTAAAGACGTACGGGTTCCTCCCCTGTACAATGTCCTCTATAACACGCTATGGAGATACTGAAACTTTTTTGAGCAAAATTTTAAATAGCCCTAATCTATATTTATTTTTTCATTTATCTTGATGACGTGATTAGGAAGTGCTTTGACAAAACAAGAGGGGTGAATGTCGGTGGAAGAAGAATTGAATGTATACGGTTTGGTGATGACATGGCTGTTTTAGCAGAAAAGGAAGAGACAATGAATGAAATGATAAGAGATTTGAATTTAGTATGCGAGGAATATGGATTGAGTATTAGTAAGGAAAAAACTAAGTGTATGGTGATTAGCAGAGGAGTAAAAAGGGCAAACATAAAGATAGGGCAAGACAAAATACAACAGGTGGAGTAGTTTAAATACCTTGGAAGCTTGATGAGTGAAGATATGGCCTGCATTCGTGAAATTAGAGCTAGAAAAGCTATAGAATTTCTATAGCGAAAGAGGTATTTAATGGAAAGAAAAGACTGCTGTGTGGCAAAATTAATAAGAATTTAAGAAACCGGTTGGTCAAATGTTATGTGTGGAGCGTTGCTTTATATGGTGCAGAGACATGGACACTGAGGAAGGAGGATGAGAAAAGATTAGAAGGATTTGAGATGTGGGTTTGGCGAGCAATGGAAAAAATAAGGTGGGTTGATAAAGTAAGGAATGATGAAGTTTTAAGAAGAATAGGGGAAGAGAGAAGATCCTGAAGGTAATAGAAAATAGGAAAAGGAATTGGTTAGGTCATTGTTTAAGAAGAGACTGCTTGCTTACAACTGCCATGGAGGGTGTCATAGAAGGAGAAAAAAGAAGAGGGCGTAGAAGAATGAAGTTAATAGATGGCATTAAAATCAGAGGGTGTTACGAAGAAACGAAAAGACTGGCATACGATAGGACAGCTTGGAGAGCTTGTATCATTTGAAGACCTGCCTTAGGGCAGAACAGCAAATGATATCTACATTTTAAAAACTCAATGATATTCTATTACAGACTTATGGATAAAAAAGTACATTTGAAACATAACGGTCGATTTTCGCGAAACGTGCGAGTAAGACATTACATACCTATGGATTCCATGTCAAAACTTATAGTTTTAATACGGTTATATGACAATAAGAAATTAACATGTCTTCTCCTCAACGAGAATTATTTTATCTTTACGTTATCATTAACACATGTAGTGGATAATGTTTACGATAATGTGAACTGTTAGAGAGTTCGTACACATTGCAAAGCATTATCTGAAAATATCGCGACACCACAATCTGTATGGAAAAACATTAAAATAATATGGAAGCTAAAAAGGCAAGTTACTAAACTTTAAAACTTTACACTTTAATGTGGCCCTATTAAACAGGGACGCCTCCGCATCGGGGGCCTTCCACACGTTTCGGTTATGCCACTTTGGTTGAATGTCCCGAGCGCTTTCAAACCGCACGAGTTCGTTTCCATACGGCTTAGTCATAGACTTGGCCACTTACACTTTGTACACTGTGAGTTGGAGTGCATTTTTTGTTGCTGTAAAACTGAAAAACGTCTTAGTCTACGAGTAAAAGTTTGTAATTTTTCCGATCAATATTGTTACAGTGATGCATCATCGTAAGTAATATGTGTATGTACAGACTGTGAATACTGCGAGTCAACACCAGACTCAATGTACCAGTGTGCCTACTAGAGATTTAGTTACACTGAATGATAACTAGCATTGTCCATGATTACAATAGAAACTTCTTCTAATACATTACGTAACTTTTAAACATTAAAAAAAATGCATTCTTCTCAGAGGAAGACGAAGGTTAACCGCAAAACAAAAAACAACTTACTCCCGTTCAAAAACCCCGTCGCGTCGTCTTGGATCCAGCAGGCAACATAACTAGGCCGTCTTTCTCCCTTTCCAGTAGGCACCTTTAAACCGCCTTCCATTGTAGAATGATGCCAAATGAAACTGCGATAATAATTTTGAAAAGTCCAACTTTGATTCAAATAAAACACTGGTCTCTAGTCACTCTCATTTATAATTCTACGTACATTTTTCGTTAAAGAGCTACTTTTGCTAGAGCTATATCAAATCTGTCAAGAAAATGTATTGGTCCATAATTAATTTTTAAACGAAAACCCTATATTTTGTAAACTACGCCTAACTGATTGATGTAATACTGCCCGAAAAAGGAAAGCGCTCTATCATATATTCTGTCGATTTTCTCCGTTGTTGGATATTCGCCCTTATCATAAAATTTCATAAGTAAATAGTGTGTAATATCTATACGTAACATACTACATATGCCAGACAACTGCGTTACTTTACACGACCTAACAACGACAAGGGTTTCCAACCGCCACTCACAGTTCCAGGGATCGAAACCTCAAGCGACGGAAAAAATTACGATGGAAGCAGTCCGGATAGAGGATCACGATGGAAGCAGTCCGGATAGAGGATCACGATGGAAGCAGTCCGGATAGAGGATCGCGATGGAAGCAGTCCGGATAGAGGATCGCGATGGAAGCAGTCCGGATAGAGGATCACGATGGAAGCAGTCGGGATAGAGGATCGCGATGGAAGCAGTCCGGGTAGAGGATCACGATGGTAGCAGTCCGGGTAGAGGATCGCGATGGAAGCAGTCCGGGTAGAGGATCACGATGGAAGCAGTCCGGGTAGAGGATCGCGATGGAAGCAGTCCGGGTAGAGGATCACGATGGAAGCAGAGGATCACGATGGAAGGAGTCCGGATAGAGGATCACGATGGAAGCAGTCCGGATAGAGGATCACGATGGAAGGAGTCCGGATAGATGTTCACGATGGAAGCAGTCCGGATAGAGGATCACGCTGGAAGCAGTCCGGATAGATGATCACGATGGAAGCAGTCCGGATAAAAGGATCACGATGGAAGCAGTCCGGATAAGAGGATCACGATGGAAGCAGTCCGGATAAGAGGATCACGATGGAAGCAGTCCGGATAAGAGGATCACGATGGAAGCAGTCCGGATAGAGGATCACGATGGAAGCAGTCCGGATAGAGGATCACGATGGAAGTAGTCCGGATAAACTAACTGTCAATCTATTTTACAAGGAAATTTGTTTTAATCGAATAAAATTACGGAATTCTGCAAGTTTTTAATATTCATACGTACCGAAGTATACACCTAATGAAAGATCGGAATGCAATCTATCTTTCAATATTAACAATATTACATAATTAAATTTGCTTCTGAAGAAATATAATTCATACACTGAACTTACGATTTCAATATTGTTTCATTAATAAATAAAAATGAAATACATCATTATTGATACTAATTTCACTTCGAAATTATTTTGTTATTTACTGTATTCTCTACCTCACATAGTTACAAATAGCTGATTCCTTTGTGTAGATCAGAATCGTTCAGGAGAGGCGCCCAAGACTGACCATGAGAGGCTTACGATACAGTAGGCCTGTAGTGCAATAGACTACTCTTCAATCCCATGTTATTAGTGGAAAGCACGTGATGCCATAGGCAGTGGAGGGCCACAGGCGAGCCGACTTCCAGGCTACAAAATCCACCCTGATTTTACAGCACTATCCAGCAATCGAACGCGAAGTGGGGCTGTTCCCCCACCAGTAGGGCAAGTGGGGTATAAAGAAGTTGTCTAGTTCCAGTATTGTTATTCCCTATCTGATGATGAGCTGTGAAGCTTGATAGCGCTAATCGGAATAATTTTTCTATAGTGGTGTTAATTCTGTTTGTCATTCGGTTCTTAAATTGTGATCACGTGATCACTTTCGTAGATCTAGAGGAGTCAACTCGTTGTCTAGCCAGCGTGTTCGTTGGGATTTGATGAATGGCACTACGCGTACGCGTATGTCCGCATTGTGAAATACGGAATTCAGTTCGAAGTTTATCCGTTTTCTCGTTGGTTCCGTCATCCGGTTGAAACGGACCAGTTTTTTTTTTCTAAAGATCCTCCTCTCACAGATCCTCAAAGCTTGTTTATCTTTTCGTGTGAGAATCCAGGATTCCATTCCATATGTCACAACATATGCTATGGTCACAAGCCATCCGTTCCGTATGCTATGGTCACAAGCCATCTACAGAATTTTAGTTTTCATTCTACACTCAATACCAAGCGAGCGAGTTTGTTCGTGTAAAAGCAGCGATTGCCTTTCATTATTCGGTCTTGTAGTTCATCGTTAAATCAATTTGCCTCTTTGAAAGTTGAACTTAGCTAGTTGAACTTTGCAAATTGGTGCTACTGCGATACTTTTCGCAGATTTGTTCCATTGTGTTCTAGTAAACTTTCGTAGAATCTGTTCCATTGCGTTGCAGAGCATATTTTAAGGAATTTGCACCAGGCGGCACTAAACCAACCAATCTGTGTGTGTGTGATTTTTATATAATATTGAAAATTATGTTATTTGAATGTAACTTGACCATGATCATGTTCATTCTTTACTCGTGAAATTAACTGTAAAAATAGACACAAATTCTTCAGACATTAGGAAAATTAAAAAAAAACACCACAAACACTCAAATGGATTCATTATAATTAATTATGTAATATTCAATAAGTACTTTACAGTGTGATGTGCAAATTCCTACTACTACATGAAGGCCTGTTACAAATTCAAAGCCTTTATCACTGGTATACTTAGAAATATATAAAGTTTGTTTAATTTTAAGTAATTTTTTAAAAATGGAAAATGCATAAACATTTCATATTAAATTGCTTTACAACTAAATAAGTTAGTTAAGAAATAAAAAGGAAAAATTATGATAGCAACAAAATATTTCGTTAATTTCCTTCTTTCTCCCTTTTCGTCACCGCCACTAATACCTGCCACTAGTGCCGCCTAGTTTATTGCTTAAAATATGCTCTGTTGTGTTCTGGTAAACTTTCGTTTACTGTTAAGTCCCACTGATCCATGCAGCCTACAGAGTTTCAATACGTCTGCATAGTTTACTGAGCACATAAGGTAAGTTACGTCGGTCCGTGTACAATGGAAACGCGAAGTTTACATGCTGCTGGAGAAAATTATATTCTCGTGAAGTGTTTCCGGTCTTGTAACTCCGCTGTCGTTACATCGCCGCTGTCACGGCGTTGGTAATGTCAAACAAAAAACACGCCGTGTAACTCGGTTGTTTCGCCAACCATAAACGTGCTAAAGTCAGGCGTTTCCTCGCAGTTACATGAAAACCATTGGGGTGTGAGAATACAGCGGCGTATGGAATCGTCGGTCTCGCCCGTTGTGTGTGGAGACAACTTTATCGAGTCGGTTTGATACAGTACGATTACGTAGCGCAGACGAGCCAATTAAGAGACTGTGCTAAGGCGGGGACTGTCGGGTCGGTTACAAGCGTTAATCTGAATCGTTTATGTAGGCCTATGTATTGTTTTTCCAGCGTTTAAGTGGGACCGTTTGGATTATTTTTTTTACTTCCATGTTCCATAAGGAAATGATGGAAGTTTGGTGATAGCGAAAAAATCATGTTCGAGATAAGGGCTGATTCTGATTGTACTACCCTCAAAACATGAAGAAAACTCATTTTCCGAAAAGTGTCTGTGTGTAGAATTTTTCTATAGCGAACGACAACAAATGCAAACAGAATCAAATAAATTTTTGCATATATTCCCGTGTTGTAGAGGACTCAAGGCCTATTGATTTTGGTGAAGATCGGTTAATGGGAAAGGGGTAGTTTGGTAGTTTACCTGCAACTTTTTATGTTTTAACAAGAGTAAAGTAATTAATTTTGATAAATAAAGTGTCCTGAAAAGAAAGTCATAATAATCCACTGTAGAAAGGTAGATAAAATATCTATAAATGAAAATGATAGTTGAAGGGGGAGGGGATAATTTTTTATATGTGTACTACGTTATCGGCAACAAAGAAGTACTTTGTTGTTAAAAATTCCTTTCCGGGCTGTTTGGCCGTGGTCCAATGTTTTCTTCAAAACAGACGTTTCGGCAGTGAAAATCGAGTGCGCTAACGTGAGGTGGTATACGTTAGTGACCACAGTACAGTGGTTAAGGGTGAAGAAAGAAGTAGTTTCTATGGAAATATTTTTAATTTCGAAAATGATTTTAAATGTAAATCTTAGAACATGGAAGTCACGTATGGTTCTCCATACCGATATTTTATTTTACAAATTCTGCTACAACAGTCGACATTGCTAGTGATTTGATCGACTGTCGTTAAACTGTCAGTTACTTTTAATTAAAAACAATCTTGTACGCAGGTCGGCTAAGGGAGGTTGGCAGACGTCCTCCTTTTTATGGGTTTCCCCTCCGCCCTCCAACGTTTATACACAGATGTCCTCCAATGTTATAGAAGAACTTGTGGCTGTTAACACAGTTTTATTCAAAAGTAAGGAAAACAAAGCGCAAATATCAATAAATTTTGTCTTTCGATTACGAAAAAATTATATTTAAATTTAAAAAAATATATACATTATATGTCAAATTAATCGGATGCCTTAATAATACAATTGCAAAACTGGAAAGCGTGATGCTGCGCAAATTTAATACGTACACATCTGACGACGTGGTAGGCGTATCGCTACTCCTCCCCCCGTGCGGAGGCCTGTGGTGCCCATTACAGTGAAAGGGCTTTTTGTCAAATACAATGTAAGAAATTTTGACTGTGAACAGTTTCATAAATATATATATCAGACGGCAGATCAGGACTATTACCTGAATTACACTCATCAACATGAGTCTTCTTAGCCTCGATCTGTATTTTAAATTTGTGTTATTAATGAAAGAAACGTTTATTCACTCTACTATAAACCACTTAACGTTGTATATTTTACTTGTCTGATATTTATGTTCTGAAATGTCTGATGTATGTGTCTGATATTTAAGAAGGTAACAACCATATTTATCGCAACAATTAGGATTCCAAGAAAGAGGAAGTTGTTGGGTCATGAGCTGCCTGACGTCCAACTCGAGGAATGAAGATCACATTGCAATAAACTTCTCTTCCGTCAGAGCGTTTATTCAGCATTGTCTTCTTTTCACAGTGCCTGCTTGTATTTTCTTGTTAGCAATGCCTATATAGCCCGCCTGTAACAGTGCACTCGCACTGTGACCAACGTATAATCACGGAGAAAGTCGTCGTCGTATTCCACGGTTACGTAGCGCTCCACTTGGCGACGGTTACGCTTCATACGCTGACATAATGTCATTCCGTTGGCCCAGATATGCTTCCTGACCGCTGCTTATATCTCCGCCAATTTGGTTACTACCTTACTGTCGGACAACGGCGCAGTTGATTCAGGTTGGACAATTTCGATTAATCGCTGGCACGCGTTTCGATTCGATACAGGTTCCCGCGTCCGTAACTTAGCTGAGGAACAAAAAATGTTACACCTTTCCGTTATCAAGTAACTCTAGTCGTCCTAGGACGATAGTGATGTCTATACTACGTTCTGTTCGTCCCACGATCAGCTAATTCACGGTCGACTTGCTTGGGGCGCTGCAATACGAACTGTGGATACCAGAATAGGGCTGATGCTTGACTTGATTGGTCGTTGTTTTTTTTATAAAATCTGTTGTTGATAATTGTAATTATTTCAAAATCTACTTCGTCCTCTATACGAACCTCTGAATTACATTCGCCGAAAACCTTTGTGAACAAAAAGGATTATCTGTCAGATATAAAACAGATGTTATCTTCACAGCTGTTTGGAGTCTAAACAGTTATTATGTTGAAGTCATCACCAGTCCCTCTTCTCCATCCGCTCACAGGCTACCTTTATATGCGAATATGATTTATTTCCTTTTCAGATGTTATTAGGTCGTTGGATGTGATGGATCGCCCATGACAGTGAAACGGCTTTTTGTCAAGTACAATGTAAGAAATTTTGACTGTGAGCAGTTTTATAAATATATATTAGACGGCAGATCAGGACTATTACATGAATTACATTCATCAGAGCAATATGAGCTTTCTTAGCCTCGATCTGTATTTGAAATTTGTGTTATGAATGAAAGAAACGTATTCACTCTACTATAAACCACTTAATGTTTATTAACCTTAATAGCCTCATTGCCTTTCTTATAACTCAACCGGGCGCCACCTCATAGTTTATACCGCTTTTCTTGGCGTCGGAAATACAATCTCTTCTGATCTTTAAAACGGTTAACCAGTTGTCACCCGAAATTCCAGGCAAGAATCCTCTAACTATGACCACTGCCGTAACTACGGGGGGGGGTCAGGGGAAACAGTCTCCTTCCTTAGAGCTAGCCCCCACCCCTACCCCAGGAGCAGCTCCTAGATACGCCACTCCTGTATACTAACATCCTGAACCAGATTCACCCAGATTTTTAAATGTGATTATTCTTCCGTCTTCCCACGTATTCGTTACTTGTAAGATGAAACCTGGGGACACGAAACAGAACAGATGGAAAATAACATTCGCTATGGCACAATGTTCGCTACAGTGTTATATCCGTAACTTTGATATCAGAGGCAAACCGGAGACTTTTTTCCCCTTAACGATAGAAGAAAGAAATGCCGCCTTAGTGTCTTGCCTATATCTGAACGGGCAGGATGTGTAGTCCGATGTGGCATCGGAATAAAAACCTAACCCGTCGCCGATCATGATACATACTGCGGGCTCTCGCCATGCACACAATTTGTGAGACTGCCGACGAACTCATAACTAGATCGTATGCAGCCCGTTTATTAGTATCAGGCTTCATATGTCTGTTTTCGTGATTGACCAAGCGAAGCGAGTTTCCAGTTTTAAATCGACTGTTTGTCAACAGTCTGTCTGTGTGTATGTTTGGGATGTCTGACGATAACTTTAGAACGCATCAACCGATGTTTATCAAATTTGGCGTGCGTATTCATACTTTTTCATTACAGAAGCCAACAACTGTTTTTGAGATTGAGCCCCTCAAAAATAGTGGGTGGCGGCGAGGGAGTCAAAATGCGGGAAAATCCCGAAAATCCATGTGCAGTATGAAATTAAAGGAAATTTTAAACAAAATATGAATTTAAAGTTTATTTTTGAAAATTTCGAAATTTTTGGACGCCTGCGACGAAAAAGTAAGTGAAAATTTTGATAAAATCGCAACGTTCTCGTGGCGTATCTAATTAACTAAAATCTGATTGCAGTGTTGATTTTTGGGAATTTCAAAATCTTGGGACGCCAAGGCCCAAAAAGTAGGGCCAAAGAGTTAATACAATATTGCAAATTATATGTGGGATGTCAAATTAAAGAGAAATTTAATCAAAATCTGAATATAGTGTACAGTTTGGTATTTTACAATTTTTTGACTCCAGGGCCCAAACATGGAACCAAAAATTATAAAAAATTGTGAAAATTCTGCCGGGAGCCAGACTAAAAGGAATTTTGGCACAGATCCGATTGTTTTTGGAATTTATTGCGTTAATTACACGATTAATCTAAAGTTGTTATTTTACTAAACAAAAATAGGAGGGTGATCGGGATTTTCGTAATTTTTTTGCTAATTTACAACTTATCGAAAATTTACCCGATAATGATATACTTCGTTCAAAGTATGAGCGAGTTCTATAGTTGAAGGACCATGGGCGTGAATAAGCGTCTACTAAGTAATGAATTAATGAGTATACAGTCTAGCATTAGAGAATATATCAGTAAGTATATTAGCAGTACAGAGTGAACAGTTGTGAATGTAACATAAAGAATAAAATTTTATTTCGTATTTTAGATGATGTCAGGAAAACGAAGGACGACTGCGATGATGATATGATGGTGATACCGGATAACGCCTCCGACCGTTCTGCCCCTGCCCAGAAATAATTTCTAATATCATAATTGCGACTCCGCAGAACTTGGAATGTACGTCCCTTTGTTTCCTTTATTTACTGGCATTCCCAAAAAACAAAACATTGACGTATACGCAAATGTGGGCGAAGAGCGGTGTTGGCGTGCGAACGGACACTTGTCGCGGGTTAGTCACCGTCGTCGTCACCACTGCCATTCATATACCGTTGTTGTGTTCGCGTCCTCCTACGCTACCTGAACGTCACCGGCGCGAGACCCCCACACTCTGTGTGCCCTGCCAACCTTAGTGACCTACTGAATACCGAGCGAGACGCACAACGTGGGTACTTATTGTTCACCGAAACTAATTGTCTGCGCGCTTGTTTGTATGTACAAGGACAATTCTATTATCCAGTCTTCGTGTGTATTTATATTATAATTACTATACAATTTATGATTTCCGTCTGAAGACAATTTGGCTGTTATTAACTATGCCGTACCATGCAAACGAAAGCGTGGCTAACATTTTAATGTGTTGTTGACGCACTCTGTAATTGGTAGCCTACTCGTTCTTGAATACATTGTCTTGTTAATGTCGTAGTCAATTTCACTACAGCGCGGTACAGGTTCGATTGTCTCGTCCAGGGGCGGATTGGCATCCCTGGGGGCCCTCGGCTGTAAGTAGTCAAGGGGCCCCTTGCAGCTACACAGACAAACGCGCACGCGCGTATTTGTGTGCGTATACTTGTTTTAAATTATTTATTTACTCTTTATAAATACATGGTATGTACAGTATTTACGTAAGTGAACGTTTTAATATAAAACATACAGGACAGTTTATCTGATTATTTAGACTTTAACATAACCAGCTTTAAAACCATAATTACCTACTATAAATGTTTCTAATGTAAAGAACACTTATGCCCTACAAATCTACATAAAATCCCAATTTAAAATATTCCACAGTGTATTACGGCGGTGGAGCCCCCTTGAGCTCGGCTCCCGGTCCATTGTCACTCCGTCCCACCAATCCATAGCCCCAGTAGCATAACTTTTTAACCGGGCCCTCCTCCACGTTTATGCCATGGGCTCCCTTTCGAATCTTGACATAAGGGCCTGAGGCCCTCCCAGGCCTTCGGCCCCCCCCAGCCCTGAATGCTGCAATGACATTCAAACAAAAATGACAATAGCCTACTACTACTCGTTGCGTTAGTCAGTTGGTGCGCGGCGTTCCTCTACTGTAACCTCTTTCGCTTTCCTCCATTAGTACATACTAAACAAGACTGAGAAGTGATCACTTTCAATCTGACCAAAATAAATCCTGAAGATTTATTTCCAACAATATTTAGACGACAAAAGGTTTATAATACTGGTAAAAATATAGGCCTATATATTTCTCGTTTTTCTCGAAATAAAATTTTGATGGCTCGGGAGCCCCCTGAGCCTCCTCGGAGCCCGGGGCCCTCGGCGATCGCCGACCAGCCGACCTGGCCAGTCCACCCCTGAGTCTCGTCTAATCATACAAATTGTCCACCATAACGTAATCTAAACGACTCTGCTTAGCGTAAAGTATCGATACTTCTATTAATCTAAACCTTCAACCCACAGTGTACAGACTAGGAATAACTAATTCGTGTAGAAAATTGCGGATCCGAATTTATGAGTACAAAGTAAGCAATCGAAAGTTAAGCGGGTAGTAGATAAGCGGGGATGGCGCCTGTTACTATTGTCAGACGTTAGGTATTGGAAAGAATGTACACACAAAACAAGCGCGCGCGCACGCGCGCACACACACATCGAATGTACTATAAAGAAATGTAAAAGCGTTGGCACGGGGGACTGAACTCGCTAGTTACTAACATCCAGAAAGATAGTTTAGCTTAAAGCTTGTTTACGAAAATGTGTACGCGCTGTAGGGCAAGCGGGTGTACAAAACAGTTGTCTAGTTCTAGTATTGTTATTTCCGATCTGATGATGAGCTATGAAGACTGAAAGCGCTAATCGGAATAATTTTTCTATAGTGGTGTGCAACAGAGTTAATTATGTTCGTGATTATAATCACTAACACAACTTTATTAATTAAATATTCTGAAAATAACCGAATGGGCTAAAGGATAGAGGGTCACCGCACCTCAGACGGAGGAGTGCAAGACTCAGAATAGTGGGCCTTGTAATATTAGAGAAGGATGGAAGGTGAGAAATAATTGGTTGAGCACGTCAAACACAAAGGATTATAAATATGAATAAAGGATTACAAATATGAATTCACAAATCAAAAAACACTGAAAAACAAAACTACAAGAGACATCAAACTCTAATTCTGCAAAGTGATGACTATTCCAAGTATCAGACCTAAACGAGGTTTTCAAACCGAAGTGTAAAAAAACTAACTGGCAGAAATAAGTTTACTAAGGAAAATGAGAAAAGCGCAATTAAGAGGTCGACAATGAAACGAAATAATTAGAGAACTATACATTTTTTTTCGTGAACAAAGATTTTCTGCTCGAACGAACGCACGAATAATCATACCATAAGAACATAATTTTCATATTTAATTTAAACTCAGTAACACTTACATTATGTTCAGGACTTCTTTAACAAAATCACAGAACTGCCACAGAGTAGAAGGGGGACTTGAAAATTTTCCGTCCGATCTAATGTGGAAGAGGGCAGATTGATTAGGACAATTGGAGTATGTGATAAAGTGATTCTTGTATGTACTTCAGTTGCAATTTAAACACCATGGTGTAATACTCTTTCTATTGTTGCATGATTGTTGTGTGATGGCGCAGCAAAATAAGGAATTCACCCGGCAGGAAAAGATGACAGTAATCAAGTATATCTTTTCTAAGGTCATGAACGCCAAGGAGATTAACGATGAATTATATGATAGTATGGGTGAACAAAATGGAAAAACCAAAAAGCAGTCAGTGCAATGGCGACACACGGGTTCACCAAGAGATTTCGAGAGCACAAGAGATTGTGGCAGCAGATCCGCTGCCAAAAGATGGCGATTGTGTTTTGGGATGCATCCGGATCGATTATGTTCAACACGAGCCCACAGTGAATGCCAAATACTACTGCGATGTTCTGGATAAATTATTAATAAGGACACAGACAAACAGACAGACAAACGTCAAAAGGTCGAGTTAAAACTGAGAAGTCGTTCACTCGTTCAGTAATTTGCGAATGCCATCGCTATTAATTTTTTGTTCACAACGTTATTTAAATTACAGTTTTATTGGTGTGTGTGTCTTTTTTTTAATAGACAAGTTTTTTTTACTTATGTTGTTACCGGAGGATCGCTTCAAATCAGTCAGGAGGCTGATGACTTGAAGAGAACAGCAGTGCAATATTAATCTGAAACAAGTATTGATTCTTGTGAGCGAAGCACAAGTCCCGTTATGGAGCGATCATATGGTGCCCCGCCCCATCACAGTATCGTGTGCATCACTGGACAAATTCCCAGTATATCTGACACAGGCACCGCGGACGTGGATGCAACACTGAACATTGGTTGGCTACTTCTGAGGAATCGAAACTCGGAACACGTACTTGTACGGACGAAAAAAAAAACAGAATCGATAGTGCAAGAAAAAAAATTATTTTCGTCTTAGGTGACTTGGCTTATTCAAGTATGAGTGGAACTCTTAAAACACACACACACACACATTCCCCTGGTCAATTCCATCTGTAACCGTAAATCTGACAAGCGTCACGCTTTCAATACCTCGCATACAGCCGCGAAACGACAGACTTCAATTTTAAATCTATAATACGCCAAACAGTGGCATGTGTCTCGTATTGTTACACGTTATATTTCTAAATAAATTACGTCAGCTGTTTAAAGTATTTCTTTTTCTTCTTGAACAGATTGACGTCAAACACAACACTTACGATTAGACATGATTATTTCAGACGACTGATAAAGAAGCAAAAAGAAAGTACACTTTTATAGAATATTATCTTTGTATCTGTGAGTTATAGACTTGATAAGCTCGCAGCAAATAAGAACAGTCAATTATTATCCCTGTCATTTAAATCCACAGAACACGTACGTTTACGGTGAGACAGAAAAATCGGCTGACGTGACTGAACAAACGCAGCCAGTCCGACTGATCCAGTAGCACAGATCCATTGGGTCGTAAATAATAATTATAACAATAATAATGCGTTGATAATCGCTGATAACGTCGTTATCACGATATAAACACTACTATCACGTTCAGAATTTTGTAGCTAAACGACTGTTTTCGCCGATTACGGTGGGTATTTCTCCCGCCGTCCGTTACAGCTGACTACAAATGAGACAACTCTTGCCGCTAATGAGGTCAGAGATTACGGATACAGATATCACACTGATTGATAATTATCATATTATGGAAACCAGCATCAATTTTTAGAGACGCTGGTACATCACTAGTATCCTCCGTGAGCTGCAGAACCACTACCAAACGAGAAGACAACGTCGTTGGTAGTGGCAGAACTCGCTCACTATTTTGAATGAAGCACATTTATTATTGGCTAAATTTTGATATTAAATCCCAATTATCCTACCATTTTTACTTCCATGTTCCGTAAGGAAATGGAAGTATGGTGATAGCGAAAAAAAATCGTGTTCGAGATAAGGGCTCATTCTGATTGTACTACCCTCAAAACATGAAGAAAAGTCTTTTTCCGAAAAGTGTGTGTGTGTGTGTGTGTGTGTGTGTGTGTGTGTGTGTGTGTGTGTGTGTGTGTGTGTGTGTGTGTGTGTGTGTGTGTGTGTGTGTGTGTGGAAATTTTTCTAATGCGAACGATAACTGCCGTAAATTCAAACATAATTAAATAATTTTTTGCATATTTCCCTGAATTGTGGAGGACTCAAGGCCTATTGATTTTGGTGAAGATCGGTTAAGGGGAAGGGGTAGTTTATCTGCAACCTTTTATGTTTTAACAAGAGTAAAGTGCTTAATTTTGATAAATAAAGTATCCTGAAAAGAAGGTCATAATGATCCGCAGTAGAAAGGTAGCTGAAATATCTATAAATGAAAAGGGTAGTCCAAGGTGAAGGGGTAATTTTCTATAAACGAAAATGATAGTTGAAGGGGAGGGGATAATTATTTATATGTGTATCGGCAACAAAGAAGTAGTTTGTTCTTAAAATTCCTTACCGGGCTGTTTGGCCGTGGCTCAATGTTTTCTGCAAAACCAGACGTTTCGGCAGTGCCATCGATTGTCATCATCAGCGAAAATCGAATGCGCTAACGTGAGGTGGTATACGTTAGTGACCACAGTACAGTGGTTAAGGCTGAAGAAAGAAGTAGTCTCTATGAAATATTTCATTTCAAAAATGATTTTAAATAAAAATCTTAGAACATGGAAGTCAAGTATGGTTCTCCATACCGATATTTGTTTAGTAATGACTATAGATCAGTCATACAATAGACGCTAAAAATTACAAACACTCGATTTGTGTTACAATTCCTTTTACTCTGGCACCCACCCGGCTAGATTTTTACGATTTTTTCAAATTTTTGATCCCACTTTTGTGCCGTGGGGTCAAAATTTTAAAAATTTCAAAAACTATAAATATATTCAGAATTTGGTTAAAATTCTCTTTAATTTGACATCCCACGTGGAATTTGTAATTTTATCAAGCTCTTGTCCCACTTTTTGGACCCTGTCTAAAAGTTTCGAAATTTCAAAAAATTAACACTACATTCAGATTTTCGTTAACATTCCTTTTAATCTGATATGCCATACGAATTTTTGTGATTTTATCAAATTTTTCACCCAGTATTTGGTGCCAGCGTTCCAAAATTTTGAAATTTTTAATAATGAACATTAAATTCACATTTTGGTTAAAATTTCCTTTAATTTGATAAGGTACATGGACTTTTGAGATTTTCTCAAGACTTGAAACCCCTCACATTTTTACCTACCGCCCTCTCCTATTTTTTGTGAATCAATCACAAACATAATAGAGTTCTGTAGGGTAAAAGTATGGACAGGTGTATTGTCTACTAAGTTTTACGAAAATCGGTTGATGCATTCAAACGTTATCGAGGAGCATTCCCAAACAGACAAACACATAAGATACACAGACAGCCGAGTTAAAAATGAGAACGCTCGTTCAATTATACTAACTTACTTCAGAGAGAAACGCCAAATTCACCAAGGATATCTGTGCACCTAACAAATGCAGCGAGGATGAAAACAGCTAAATACAGGTGAACATTACTAATTGTACTGATCCTATCGCTTCGGTCCTGGGACGACCTTGATCTTCATCACAAATTGTCTCTAATCTTCCATTCTCCACGAGAATTCTTGCAGCAAACGTCTCCTACACTTCTCGCACCGTCTATCATCCCACTTATCATCATTTGTTTCTGCAATCTGGCCCGCGTGCTATAACCAGATAATTTTCCCGAGCTCAAGTAGCTTCCACAGCCGGTGTCAAGTAATCTAAAACTTGCCGGATCATTAGATTAAAAATTACTACACGTTTCGGCGGCTCTGGCGGCAGTCATCTTCGGTAGTACGGGCCAGATGTAATTGTCCGAAAAACCTGATCAACTTCTTGACGTATTTTGATTATGCAGAATACGTTTTCTCATCAACGAATCCGCTCTTTGTAGAACTCGTGTCACTTCTAAAAGTAAACTATTAACGGCAATTAACATATGGCAATATCACGCTCGAATGAACACATACGACCTGATATCACGAGGAAAGCGTCTGTCTGATTGTTCTGTGCGTCGCCACTGCCAGCCATATATGGTCGCTCGATACGCATCGTACACACGTCGCGGGCGTGACTCATCGTATAATAAATATCGGAATTCCGCGGTCTGTCGCACGGAAATGTTACGATGACAGTTTGGGAGAGACATAATTCTACGCGCATGCGCGGATTGTGGTGCTATCGAGACTACCAGGCATCGGTAGTCTTCCTGATTTTGTTCGGTCGTTAGCTGTAACTATATTTTCGCGGCCCCGACCAAGTCCAATGCGCACCATTAGCCTCGTCAGAATGAAGCCCCGAGCCTAAGAACCTCGTTTCCTATTTAAGTCAAACCCTTCAGGTTATTCGCGCCAATATGCTATATATAAGACTTTTGCTGGCAAGTTTTTCTTTATCTACACTGCCTTCTACCAGCAGCGTGGCGTCCATGTAACCGCTGTTGCCGGCGGCAACAGTACCGGCAATAAGAGAAAATAATATTAATTTTATCATGAAATCCGAACACTATTAGTAGGGAGACTTGAAGAAAAGCGCAGCATTGCTTTCGAACTCCTGGGCACTTGCAGCGTCTTGTGTTGCCGGCTCAGACATCGGCAATGTTTTACTGCTTACGGTCATTGACCTCGTACTAGCTGTCCACTTTACAAACTGTGGAGGGAAGCATACACTCGTCCGTCCGATGTTTTGCTGCTGTATAAGCGGCAAAACGCTCAGTTAGCAGCTACGTTCGTTTTCGGAACTGACGTGCAGCAGATACTACGTACCTATTTGTGTTTCGTTCGTTTAGTCATGCGTTTCTTTGTTTGTCTTTATAATTTTTAATTCGATTATTTCTGTTCTGATTTATACTGTGTAAGCATAATGAGTCAGATACCGTTGAACCGGGACCCTCTTCTTTTCGCAGCGAATGATAGAAAATGCTCTAAAAAGAACACTTGTTACAAGAAAAAATTTCGAATTAATTTTGAGGTCACGTTTTAGGTTAAACCGGTAACATGTGTTATGTACCCACGCCACGCCACTGCCTTCTACTTAGTGTTGAATCATCTTTTTCACCTTTTTTATCCAAGTACCTTGCCTTTCTTGGACACTTTCGTTACTTGGTGCATGATCGCACTGATCATAACGTCGCTCACAATCCCTGATCGAATACTCCTAGCCCGTGCACATGTAGTCGCCGCAGACGGGACTCAGTAAAGTGTATAACCAGCTGACATCTATCAGGCTACCTGGGATACGCGTCACCGAGTTAATGATATAATGTGTATCTGATGTAAAATCCTTAACGACATAAAATAAACAGGTAAACGAGAAACTCTGATTGGAAAATGAACAATAATCAAAACGTTTAAACCCACTGCTAACCGAAAGCAAAAGGAGAAATTGTTAACAGTCCTGATGAACGATGCAGAGGAAGACTTCGGGAGAAACAAAGACGAAGCTTCCGTACGATCGTAGTTCACATAGGCAAACTTTTTTTTAATAAGGATAAAAAGCGTGGAAAGCTTAAAGACAAGATCTAAATAAAAAGAGACCTTAGGTGGCTAGAAACGTATGGATAAACAAGACGAACAGGAAAGACTTATCGAATTGGAGAATCTGAAAGGACACCTCGAGACTCATTTAATCTGTTCATGCAGTGGAGGGGTAAATTGTAGCAGAATGCACTTCATTAAACACAATGCTGCACTACGAGGGATAATCCTTATCCTGGAAGCTTGCAGAAATTGGAATTTAGGCCATGTTGGAGACAGCTTCATACCAGTTAAGAGCCCCACGGCAAAAGGCTGAAGATTGTGTACTAAGGAGTAAAAAAAAAATTTATTGTCAAAACACTGGCGTGTTTCCCCACTGATTAACAAAATCTCGTCTTGCACGGCCTGTTCACACAAAGATAAGGGATGAAAGCCGGCGTTTGTCACGTTTTATGGACGAGGTCGGTAAACAAACTCCCCGAAGCCTCTCGCAGACGATACAGATTTTATATTCACCGCATGATGTGTGGCCAACACGAACAATTTATTTAACCCTCAGAAGAAAACAAGAGCGTTCAAACTAATACACTGTCTCTGCTAAACACGTTAGATGTATTTCTCATTCCTGCTAGGACAGTTCCAAGGCGCGGTCACCTGGGCAATACGCGACTAAAAGTGTCGGTCAAGGTCACCCCTAACCAGCCGAAAAGATATGGCGGTTACGATTGGTTATCACTGTTACGTACACAGCGATATATTAGGTGCTGAGCCTATAAACTAACAGCGAAGAGGATAAAAACCTTCAAATCGTTAACTATTTTCACCCAAATCACATTTAATATAAATCAACACGGGGGGGGGGGGTACGGGTGGATACGGGTTTTTCACACCGATGCACCATAGCAGAATTATTTCCTGTCTAGTCTCTCTTGACCAACTCTTGAACTTTTCGAGCCCGACGCTATTCGATTTTCACGGGGTAGAGAGGCTTTCATACTTCAGGTTTACTATGGAATTGTCGTTTTCTTTCATACTATTCGGTAAGAGCCCGGCCACAGTTAAACATGGCAAATTGTCAACGGTCTTAGAGGCAGAAGAGGAAGGTTGGGGCGGAAACACCTAGTAGGTTGGTCTCCGAATGACATCCAGAGCAGGACCAAAGCGTCCTACCAGTCGATTTATTTTAGAAGACACTGGTAACGTCATTAGAGGGCCTTAATCCTACTCGAAAGTTAGAAAGGAACAAATCGGATGGAAATAATGGTTACGGACAGGTAACGACTATACTTATCTTCTTCTACTATGGCGTCACAGTTCTGAATCGAACCTTAGCCTACATAATCATCCGCCCCCATTTTTCCCTGTCCTTGGCGATCGATGTCCATCGTTTTATTTTAAGCAAAGTATCAGCATCCCTCGCCACTACGTCAATCCAGCGATGCTTGGCTCTTCCGACAGGCCTTCTACCCTCGATTTGACTACACAGTACCTCCCTAGGTATTGGGCCGCCTTCCATCCTAATGATGTGTCCTGCCCATTGCAATCTATGCAGTCGGATGGTGGTGGCCAGATCATTATCTTCATACTCGTATAGCTTGTATATTTCCTCATTGTATAGTTCCGCATTCTCCATATCCGATTGACTTGGATTGGTCCATATATTCTCCTCACAAAGGTATTGACTATGTTAGCGGCTTCTTTGTTCAGAGTTCAAGTCTCGCTGCCATATGTTATCACCTGTCTAATCATAACTTTATATAATGTGATCTTGGACTGTCGGTGGATATTCCCTGTCTTGAATATAGTTGTCAACAACGCATATGCTCTATTTGGGGCCTGTATCCTTTTCCTTATGTCATTTGTTTCTTCATTATCTTCCAAATAATTAATGCTTGAAGCCTTTACTTGGTGAAAATCCATTGTAAATTATAGTAAAAAATAGAACCATAAAATAGTTTTAGTGATTTTCACTCGTCATAGTGATTTTCACTGACTGACGAGTGAAAATCACTAAAACTATTTTATGGTTTTATTTTTTACTATAATTCATTATCTTCTGGAATCCAACATCCCAAATATTTAAACCGATTAACTATTTCCAAGTTTAGTGGTTCGATATGTTCAGGAAACACTCATCAAGCCTCGGAATACGGATGGGATGAAACGACTGTACGTATAGTTTCAGTCAACATGCGGCACAATCCGTCAAGCGAGACTCGATTAAAGGTAAAAATAAGGTAATGACTGCGCCGCGCCAGTGATGTTGTTATACATCCGAGTCGGATACAGGTATCGGAGACGAGATGCTTGTGATCTGTACAAGGCTGAGGCTGCACACGAACAATGGAGAAATACTCGAAGAGTTGAAATTATTTAATATCAAAGGTCGCACTGCAGAAAACCAAGAGAGACGGACTGCTCATCTGAATAGCATGCCAGATGGCAGGTTGCCTACAGAAGTTGGAAAAACAAGCCTGTTGGACAACGAAGTAGACAACAGGTAGGCCTAGGAAGTGTTAGTGAAGTGGCTGTATTTCCTTTGGGATGCGATTTGGCTATTCCCTACTGGAAGAGGAAGAGGTAGAGGGGGTGGGAGGAGGGAGAGGAGGAGGAGGGGAGGGGGAGGAGGAGGAGGAGACAACGACGACGTCGACGACTATAATCCAGCAATACTTCTACGCAAATATACAATAACCAACTAAGGAAATTTACTGCGGAAAGTAAATGACAGCCATAAAAAAACAAGTGAACACTTAATAACGGTTGTCACAACTAATCGCTCTAAAACAAATTGGCTTCGGTTTGACTTCATCTGCTTCCTATTGCAATCGCAGTCAAGGTCACCAGTGACGCACGAAGGGATCTTGCCGTCACTATAGTATTATCAAATAGCGAGTGCGGCTGGGTGAGGGTCAGGCCCACTCACAAACACCCAGCCCGCACACACACAAGCGCAGGTGATTACGACCGGCTGGATTCTCGCCGCATTAGTCACCTAGTGGACTTCAGTTGATCAAACTTTGATTTATTTTAGTTGACATTTTATCTTAAAATGTTTAATATATATCAATTCTACACACCATTACAAGAAAAATGATACCAAACAATCTATAAATTACTGAAATTGCCATTGTCGGGTAAAAAGCAACTCAAAATTCATGTACTGTATTCGTACCAAACATAGCTGATATTTTGGGCTCCATTTCAAGAAAAATGATACCAAACTATCTATAATTTACTGAAATGGAGCCCAACATATCAGCTATGTTTGGTACGAATACAGTACATGAATTTTGAGTTGCTTTTTACCCGACATTGGCAATTTCAGTAAATTATAGGTTGTTAGGTATCATTTTTCTTGTAATGGTGTGTAGAATTGATATGTATTAAACATTTTAAGATAAAATGTCAACTAAAATAAATCAAAGTTTGATCAACTGAAGTCCACTAGGTGACTATGCGGCGAGAATCCGGCCGCTCCTAATCCCCTGCGCTTGTGTGTGTGCGGGCTGCGTGTTTGTGAGTGGGGCTGACCTTCGCCCAGCCGCACTCGCTATTTGATACTATAGAACAACTCTCTGGAAGGTGTTGAAGGTCTGGTGACATTCATTGTTACTTATACACGAAGTTATCAGATATTTTAAATAAACACACTTTGCAGTTGGTAACTCGCATTAAGATCTGTTGCTTTCTTTTGTATCAAATATTACTGTGACAAGATATCATCTAGGCAAAGACTGCGGAGGATACACGTTGAGTCGCGTTGAGGCCAAAGGCGGTAGGCCCCCACGTGGACACAGCAAATTCATTTCAACGCAATCTTGCAGCCCCAACCAGTCATGTGTCAACGTTTCGGGACAAACCCGTATGACACCTTCTGGACGTCCCCGTGCCCAGTTCAGATGAAGTCCAATGGTCTGAAATATGTGACCGGCTCTTCAACACGTTTCAGACGTAGTCAGGAACCCTAAAAATACAAGCGTGCACGCATACAAGATAAGAATACTTAATGTCGGATCAACAAACGCGAAGCACAAAGACGTACAAACGATGTTGAGGCTAATATGAAAAAAACACTCGACTGTAGTGGGCTATGAGAAAGCTTCCGAACTGGTAAAATTACGATACACCTACATAAAATTAGGACAACGCACCATATATATGCCTCCATTTTCCGGAAAACAATCTCGAAAAATCATAAGCAAATTTTCACGCTCAAAAATTTTCAGAACAAGAAGAAAATATTGAATCTTTTCTAATTCTCCTCCCTATCGTCAGCTGCCTTCAGAATAATTGCACTTACATGACGAGTGCGATGGACAACACATCCCACTCCCATTATTGTACAGTGCAATTCTGAAGACGCGGAAGCCAAAGCTTTCAGGAAAATTATAGCTACGTTGGTTGATGACCGAAGAACAAGAATTACTGGATGACTGGAGCCGTCGGAATTAAGGAAATTGAGTTTCTCTGACGAGGCAGAAAGAACTTCTCTCAAAAGTTGCGTCAGACGATATATACATTTTAATACTCGATAAGGAAAATAGTTATGATCGTAATTATTAATCAAGACACGTAGATAGTCGCAGAAAAGATATTCGTTTCTTTCCTTAAACACGAAACTAACAGCGCGCGAATGCCTGTAACTCGTCTCTGAATAAGGTAAAAATAATAGACGTTATTTATCGTTACGGGCGGAAAACCTTGTTCCATATAGCCAGCTGTATTTGGGCAGGACGCGGTGCAGTGACGTGTGACATGTGCCAAACTGCAGAACAGGTACACAATGTATTACATTCAGGTCGCGTCTGACGGTCCACTGCAGTAGCTAATGGCAACCACGTGCTGCTGACATCACATTTTCGGTCATTCGATTTCTTATTTTACTTAAACGTAACAACTCTGTGATGAAAATCATCAAATAAAACTGCTTTGTTCCTTTTGATTTCATTATTTCTTATGTTAACAGCTAAAGTCCTCAATCTTGTACAATTATATGTTAACGGTATGCTTAAACTAACCGTGTGGAGGACGTTCAGGCCTACACTTCATTCAGAAGTCACATGACATAATAGAGAAGATATAGAAATACGTTGCCTATATAGGTTTCTGGCTTGTACGTATAATACTCTTATTCTCCTTCTTCTTAGTCATCCTGTTCTAACCGTCGGGTGTTGACGTTATCGAGAGAGCTCTTCATCTCATCCTGTCCAGTGCCGAAACCCTGGCACCGGCCCAAACTGCTCCTCTGCCTTCTACACTCTTCTCGATGTGATCCTCCCATTTCGTTCTGGGCCATCCTCCTCCTCTACTCCCTTCTGGTTTTTGCCTCCGGAACCATGCGACCAATGCTCGTCTCAGGTACCGTTCCTCATTCATCCTACAGACGTGGCCAACCAACCCAGTTGCGAGTTTTCATTTTTATTATTTAAAGAGAATACAGTATCTTCAAATTCTCCCGGATGCTGAGTTTCTCACTCTATCTCTACGAATCTTCTTCTCTATTGTCCTCAGGTATCTCACATCTATTTTATTTTATGGTCTGCCATTCCGAGTCCATGACTCGCACGTGTACGTCACTGTATACAGATTTGCATACTGCCGGTTTGGTTGTCTGTGACACTTCGCTTTATGTCTGCCATTCCGAGTCCATGACTCGCAAGTGTACGTCACTGTATACAGATTTGCATACTGCCGGTTTGGTTGTCTGTGACACTTCGCTTTATGTCTGCCATTCCGAGTCCATGACTCGCAAGTGTACGTCACTGTATACAGATTTGCATACTGCCGGTTTGGTTGTCTGTGACACTTCGCTTTATGTCTGCCATTCAGAGTCCATGACTCGCAAGTGTACGTCACTGTATACAGATTTGCATACTGCCGGTTTGGTTGTCTGTGACACTTCGCTTTATGTCTGCCATTCCGAGTCCATGACTCGCAAGTGTACGTCACTGTATACAGATTTGCATACTGTCGGTTTGGTTGTCTGTGACACTTCGCTTTATGTCTGCCATTCCGAGTCCATGACTCGCAAGTGTACGTCACTGTATACAGATTTGCATACTGCCGGTTTGGTTGTCTGTGACACTTCGCTTTATGTCTGCCATTCCGAGTCCATGACTCGCAAGTGTACGTCACTGTATACAGATTTGCATACTGTCGGTTTGGTTGTCTGTGACACTTCGCTTTATGTCTGCCATTCCGAGTCCATGACTCGCAAGTGTACGTCACTGTATACAGATTTGCATACTGCCGGTTTGGTTGTCTGTGACACTTCGCTTTATGTCTGCCATTCAGAGTCCATGACTCGCAAGTGTACGTCACTGTATACAGATTTGCATACTGCCGGTTTGGTTGTCTGTGACACTTCGCTTTATGTCTGCCATTCCGAGTCCATGACTCGCAAGTGTACGTCACTGTATACAGATTTGCATACTGCCGGTTTGGTTGTCTGTGACACTTCGCTTTATGTCTGCCATTCCGAGTCCATGACTCGCAAGTGTACGTCACTGTATACAGATTTGCATACTGCCGGTTTGGTTGTCTGTGACACTTCGCTTTATGTCTGCCATTCAGAGTCCATGACTCGCAAGTGTACGTCACTGTATACAGATTTGCATACTGCCGGTTTGGTTGTCTGTGACACTTCGCTTTTTCCCAGAAACTTCCTGTCGTTACCACCGTAGAGTGCGTGCACCAGAGATCCTCATGTCTAACTCGGTATTAATCTTGATCTTTATGAATGATTTATCTTTTCCAATTTGCTGAAATGAATATTTTCGCTTCATTTGTTTAATAATTTTATGGAAATGGTGTATTTACAATATGAGGATTTCAGCCGGGTTTATATCGGTATAACCTGTATTTGTAATTTCATGTGTTAACGGGTTATATCCACTACCTAATCACTTGTAATACTCTGAAACTGATGTAAGAAAATAAATGACGCGATTGTGCCTGTAGAAATTGGTGCAATTATATGAAAAGTTACAGGTTTTGTAATAAAGGATTGGTTCTTATCATCGATTTTGGTATTAATCATGCATGAGGTCATGCTTACTTGTAAAACGTTACTATTATAAACACGTGATGTCGCAACACAAGTGTGGTAAACAGCGGTGCTCGTGTTATACTCGATGCTCGATTCAAAGATTTATATCTTCAACATCTATTATGATACAGACTTAGAAACCGAATAAAAATTAAATTCAACCGGTTCTGATAATCTCATTTGCTTACATTAGAAACTTTTCTCTTATAACAAAAAAAACTTCCTTACAATTACATGAACAATACATGAATCATCAAGGCCAGGTCTCACACGACCTCTCTCCCGGGGGCTAGTGTCTTTCATTTTGTGATATCGCATCCGTACATCGACTACCATCTGGTCTGTCCTCCGTCCCCTATTCCGCTTTCTATTTACAAACCCCTACAGTGTTTCTACCATCACATTACCCTGTGTTTGCCGTACACAGTATCTCAACCAATTTCTCTTCCTGCAGTTGATGACATCCGACACTCTCCTTTTCTCTCCTATTCTTCCAAGCACCTCCTCATTCGTTAGTCTATCCCTCCTGAACATCCCTCCCACCTTTCTTCATGCCCACATCTCGAAGGTTTGTGACATCCTCTTCCCTTCTTTTCTCAGTGTCCAAGTATCTGCCCCGTATAGGAGCACCATCCTCGTTCTCAAACTTATGTCTAGTGGGGCCGCACAATAAACTTCTTCTTTCTATAATATATAAAGTATTGGCATTTTAAGAAACGAACCATTTAGAGGAAACATTTACATAGGAGGAAAAGTTATAGAGTAAATAAATATTATACACATCTGGGGTGCGAAGTTTGTTTTGGTAGCGGATACTGTTACGTAACACGGAACGTTCTACAAGTATCACGGCTATCCCAGCTGTAATGTGTGTGTGCGTACCTATTGCTGCTACTTTGAGATGAAAGACAATTACGCGACACTTACCATGTGTCAACAATCGAGGTTATTCCAGATCTTACCGGTCGGCGCACTGTGTTCAAGACCAGACAATTTGCACGGTTTCTAGTGGATTCTAGAGCGCCTGTAATATGCAGTTTGCTGACACGTCATCCAGAAAGTGACCAATTATTCTGGGATTTCAGCGGGGTATAATATAAGCATCCAGCGACGGTCAGTCAGTTTACGTCGGGCGATTACTCAGTGCGTTTAAGTGGCGATTTATTCAAGTGAGGTTCGAAGTATTGTGGCGAAGTGTTACTGTGTTATAATTGTGCGGGACTATATTAGTTGACATTATTATTGCGTGTGGAAAAGTTTAACTAAATTATTGTACGAGTATAATCTTGTTGATTTCAAACTGTTAATTGTGATTAACTGAAACTGGTGATTAGTGACTGGTGTCTTTATTTCGTCTTCCACTGTACCATACGACGATCAGTTAGACCGTCGTAACAATATTATATAGGTACAAAACTAACTTTCACGACTTGTGGGAGGGGGAGGGAGAGATGGCAGTACCGTCACTTTCATATGTCGGCGAAGCTTGGCTCAGCAAGATAGTATACGAGTGTGCACAATGAATGCTTTCGACAGAGATGAGATTTCTCAGCGGTGAAAGGCTGGACGCGACGCGACCATTTCCGAAATGAACACACGACGCAAGACTCGAGAGTATTCGCTGTGGGAGAGAAAATTACAGAATACCTGCACTCATGCATAGAACATGTGTACCGAATCGATACCAAAGCAGTCCGTAGGATACCGAATCTCTAATACAGTCACAAAGGAGAAGAACATTTCGGACATCCACGGTATAGGCGGATCTGTAGTAGGAACACGACACGCTAACCACGACCAAAAAAGAATAAAGAATCATAACTGATTAAAACAATAATGTTATCTGTACAGTGCCTCGTACACATATAGGTGTCTATGCCTTGAGCCGAATACACTACTACAGAGGGTTCCAAACCGGACGGCGCCTAAGGGATCAGAAGACCCTCACTCTCGTACGCGCACTCACGACCGGCCAGGCACGACCCGGGCGGTTCACTTATAAAAGTATACGATCCAATTAAAAACTATAAAATTTTTTTTTCTTCGTATTGTTTAAATTAGCAGCCATCCTTACTATTTCTTTTATGAATTTGCTAACTGCTATAATTTTTTATTGTTCGACTAAGCTTTTCGTCATTGCTGATATGTTCAGGTCTTAAACAACCTTTTTTCTTCATTCTTGACTTATAATTTTTTTGTAACCTTTTACATTTCGTCATTTTTTAGTGTGTTATTCTTATTATTTTAATTTATTGTTTAATATATAATAAAATATTTCTTCATTTGTAAAATCCACTTTTATATTCATTAATTTATTTTTATCTTCTTTTTTAACTTTAAGTATTTCTAGTTCTTCTATTAATTTTCTTTTTTGCGGATTGTTTTCTATTTTGATTATTTCCATATTTTCATTGGGATTTATGAATTTATGGCCTGATTCGTTGAAATGTCTTGCATATAGTGAGTTCGTTACTCTAACCCCTTCTCCTTTTGCGTGTTCATTCATTCTAATTTTAAATTTTCTTCCAGTTTCGCCCAGATATATCTTATTACATTCCCCACATTTTAATTTGTATACGCCGCTTTTTTCTGTTAATGGTTGTTTAAGACCTGAAGATGTCAGCAATGACGAAAAGCTTAGTCGAACAATAAAAAATTATAGCAGTTAGCAAATTCATAAAAGAAATATAAAATTTTTAATTTAGCTTATAATCCAAATTAAACTATAATTTTTGTAATCTCCGTGAAATTGTGAGAAAAATGAGTTCAAACATCACATAATTGCAATAAATATGAGTATTTTACGGATTTCCAAAGCAAACGCAGAATTGGAGTATTTAATAAAGATTTTATTATAAAGTAATAAGTATGTTGGTGATATCTTGATGGTGATAAACAAAAAGTTGTATTTTCAATTTACATTCATGGTGCATAATTACGTCGGTACAATAAAGGTCAGTCGAATTGTGCGTGATTTTCAACGAAAATTGCATAACATTTGAAAACTACTAATTTCTAAAGCCAAAATGAATATTAAATAAGACTTAGTTGTACATCTAAGATATATCACAATCAACCAGGTCGTGTTTGGTGTCATTTTGTTTAAAAGTTTATGGAGATTACAAATGTGCTAAGCTCGTTTGTTAAAAAATTCATATTTTAAAAGCTGCAGTTACGTAGTGGACGCCCCAGTAGATGATTCAAACCCCAGGCGTGCGGGCGTGCCGCGTTTGTGTGTGTGTCTGTGTGTTAGTAACGGTCTCCTAATCCCTCAGGTGCCATGCGACATGAAACGCCGTATAAACTCCCTGAGCTGCAGAAGTCACTCATTATTCTGAACGAAGTAGGTAACTTATATTATTAGACTGCATCAGTACACTATTTATATTATTAGTTGAATTTATATATTATAAATATTTGAATTATTAGAAAAATTCCGAAATTCCCACTTACATACTATTTATTTTTTGTTCAGTAAAATAAGAACCATAGAGCAGAAAATCGAACAAAAAAAAAACATTTAAAACATACGGTTTTGTGTTAAAATTCCACTTAGACTGACACCCAGATGGATTTTTACAATTTTTCAAACTTTTGATCCCTTTTTTGGTCCCTGGGGTACAAAACGTTTGAAATTTCTGAATCTGTACACTACATTCAAATTTTGGTTAAAATTCTTTTTAATTTGATACCCCACATGGATTTTTGCGACTTTTTCACTGTCTTGCCTCCCCATAATGAGTAGGCTATTGTACCAGTACCTTTTTTTCAGTCAAATTGTGCTACGCAAATAAAACAGTTTTCTGGCTAAATAAATGGCGTTTTAATGAATGAAACTTTTATTGTTTATGACTTGGTACATCGAGTTAGCCAAAATCGTTGCACCCTCATTATGTCCGACAATTCAGATTTAACTATAACTAATGCAACGACATGACGGACGTATTTTTGGATATCTACAGAAACCATGGTGGACAACCAATGGGAGGCGAAAGACACAAAGCCTACGCCATGTATGCAATGGACGACATTGGTGTGGTGTATTATTGAACCCATACCCCGACGAGAACACTGCTATTGAGCAATAAACAAGTAGACAAAATCACAATCTGGAGAACAGTACGGATTAGACACGGGTGTTGTCTGGCAGTATCTTTATTAGTGGTGGGCCTTTTGCAAAACGAAAACGAACTGTTCGTTAAAAAAAAAAATAACTTTTTAAAAACAGTTGGAAAACAGGTTGTAATTAGTGAACTGTTGCTATTTACATTTACTGATTTTACCATTATAGGCTATTGTTAAAACTTTTGTTTTGAGCATTTCAATAACGGTTCATTTTAGTACTTTTCTTAAATGGATGGTTAAGTAACTTAAACAATGGCATTAAGTCAATATTTCTTTTATTTTATCAGTATCTTAAAAGGCATTTTTTGTTTTAAATTCTTTCATCAGAACTCATAGGGAATATCTGAATAATATTTTTATACTAACTGAAATAAAACTGAATATATGAATATAGCCTAATTCTGCGCTAAACAGTACGAGGAAAGTACAATAATTGAACGCAAGTCAACGAACGTTGCAGTAAAGACGAACTGTTTACTAGTAACAGTTCAACAAACGTTGCAATGAAAACGGACAGTTTACTCCAAACAGTTCAATATACGCCAAAAAGCTCCATGAAAACGAACTGTTTATTCCGAACAGAGAACTGTACTAGAACAGTTGCATTGTCAATACTGTTGTCAACGCCATGTTCCCTTTTAAAACGGAGAACAGTTCGTTCTTTTTTTTTCCAGAAAACTGTTTTTTCAAACAGTTATGCGTTTTTGTTTCCAGCACTAATCTTTATACAGGTCCATGAGGTAGTCTCGCTAATTCCAAACGCGCACACGTCCTAGTCACGTACAAACTCCGTGTGTACAAACGCATTAACATCTGTCGCTGTCAACAACGGATGAGTCACGTCCCTTATCTCTGCACTGATATACACAGACCAAATAAACACGTATATGCACTACGCTTGCTATACAACTCTCCCATTTACACAAACCATAGGCTTCCAAACACCGTATAACATACATTTTCTGCCGAACATAAGACGTTGTTGTATGTTTCTAACTACAACGAATGTGAACATCAATACGCGCTATCGAGCGTCTAACTTATATTCGGCACATCTTCCTTTTGCGAACTTAAGGGACGATACTTCTTGTTCGTAAAAAACGCGTATTGTGAAGCAGGCGCCGCCCCTTGACCGCGACGTTCGAGCACTAGGCCTATACAGCAAATCCACCACAAGTCCACCGCCTGATGGGGCAGCATACTTTGACGTGCCCCGATAGACTGCAGTGTCCGGCAGAGTGCGATGAGTGCCTGCCGCTCTGTATAACGGTTGACTAGCGATCGATCATGCGCTTGACCCGACGGTAGCCCCCTTTTTTGTCTTGCGGAGGGATGGACGGCTATACAAGTTTTGATTGCGAGATCCGAACCGTGGAGGAATTCGCAACGGCTACGAACGGGAGAGCTTCTCAAGACCTTCCGGTTGGGAAGAATTATAGGTGGCCCACAACAGAGTCAGCGTCCCTTATATATTTCCATTGTTTCTATCCTTACTGTCTGCGTACAACATCTTCTCATAATAAATGATGGTTATTATTCTTTATTTTTGTTATATGTGTTAAAAATATATTCATATGTGATAAAATATATTGTGTTAGCTTCTCTTCATAGGCCTGTCTAAGGCTTACGATAATGTCCCCGTCTCTAAATTGTAGGTGGTTCTACAGAACACTAATATAAACCACACTCTCATTCGGGCAATACAAGAAATTTATAGAGACTCCAAAATAAAGATCAAAATAGGGAAAAAAGTGTCAGCTGGGTTTACAGTATCGAAAGGTCTAAGGCAAGGGTGTTGCATCTCCCCGACATTGTTCAAAATATATATAGACACAGTATTGCGACAGTGGAAAAGAAAGTGCAGAGGTATGGGAATTCCAATAGATGGAACCCATATTTTCACATTACAATTCGCGGATGACCAGGTCTTAGTAGCACAAGACAAAGAGGACTTGGAGTATATGACTCGGAAGATCAAAGACGAATACGAGAGCTGGGAACTGTCAATAAATCTAGAAAAGACCAAGTATTTATGCGTGGGAGGTACTGAAACCAACTTGCAATTGGAAAATAATGAAGAAATTGAAAGTTGCCAGGCATGTACGTACAGTATTTAGGAGTACAGATAAAGCTGGATGCCAGAGATACAGATGAAATAAAGGAGAGAGTAGGCATGGGACGGAGGGCTATGAAAAGGCTAAATAGTATATGGTGGCATGACTAGATAACTAGAGGAAGGAAAGTGCAGATATACAATACTATCGTAAAGAGTATTCTGTTGTATGGTGCTGAGAGTTAGAGAATGACAGAAGCGGACAAAAGGAAAATACTAGCTGTAGAGATGGATGCACTAAGGAGATCATGCAGAGTATCCAGGCGAGAGGAAATAAGAAATGAACAGATTAGAGAGATGATAAATGTGAAACATGCAGTAGTAGACGAAATAGAAAGAAGACAGTTAATTTGGTCTGGACATGTTAAACGGAAGGGAGGAGAAAGGTTGGACAGAAAACCACCAATATGCGACAATCATACGACGGCATCTAACGAAAGTGTTTTCTCTGTATATTCTCGTGTATAGAACAGAATACAAAAACCAACTGACTCCTTGTATGAAATGAAAGAACTCAATAACGTTACAAAAGATACTAAGGCATTATTTTACAAGGTCGCCGTTGATTGGAAAATCGTTTTTAAATTAGCGTGCTGTGTGATAAGCGAACACGGTGCAGTGTAGCCGATAACATGCACAAACACGTATCACTGCGCTCTTCCTCATGCTGATAAACGATTTCATGAGTTGTACACTCAGTGTTAGAATCATGTGAATCATTTTTTTTTTTAATGGCAGGCCAATACACTGTAACTGGGCGAAGGAGGAACGCTTGTTTACTTATCCAGAACAAATTTCCGATCAAGTCTTTATAGGCGTCGCCGACTGTTGCTAGAATCCCCATCGACCCACGTTCTTCCTTCCGTCACGTGTACACCATAATAACAGACACCTTTTCTGTAAAATCCAGATGGGGTTTTTGATCCAGAGAGCTAGATCAGGCATCAAAATAAGGTTATGTAATCAGCACTATACTGTTGCTGCCTATCCGAATCTCGAGATAACTTTCGGACACGAGGACGACAGGAAAATACGTGCCTGCGTTTCCATCGGGAGAGCACTGCCTACTGCATGCAGATATGGCTATCCGCCCGTCACTCATTAATTACACAATCAAGTGTTCAGACTCCTCAAAGATCATCATCATCACTACTCCAAGGACTATATCTTACACCTGTTCCGGAATTCATCTCCTCCTCGGTCTACCGACATCTCTCTTCCCAGTAGGGTGATAATCGAAGGCAGCCACAGGTAGACGGATATCAGGCATGCGATTCAAGTGTTCACACCACCTCCTTCTGTGGTCTTCAATCTTCTGGTGCAACGATACAATGTTTAAATCGCGTCTAATATCCTCGTTCCTTTTCCGATCCAAGACGGAACAACCTTGCGTCCCTCTTAGAAATTTTATTTCGGCTGCCTGAATCCTCTGCACGTCCCTGTTACCAAGAGTCCATGTCTCACTAGCATAAAGGAATGTGGGGACAGCCACAGTTTTATAAAATTTCATTCTAGTATCCTTCCGTGTTTTAGCTCCTCCTAGATTTAGCTCCGAACTCCGAATTCACACCTGCTAAGGAATAGGAATTTTTGTAAAAAAAATAACAAAACGTCTATTTTTAACATATGATAAACCAAAGCGCCGTGTTCTTATCGACCGACGGTGGCTCATCTTCTTGCATCAATCGAAACGCTATCAAAATACACTGATAAAAGGACAAACCTCACGTCGGTAAATCGAAATCCAGAGTACATGCTATAATCATACGTGCCAGCCTGATAAGCTGTAGTTTAATTCCTAAAATTACGTATCCACACTATTATACAGCTCAAAATTATTCTAAATCCTTAAGTGTTGTTTTTTACTTCCATGTTCCGTAAGGAAATGGAAGTATGGTGATGGCGGAAAAAATCGTGTTCGAGATAAGAGCTGATTCCGATAATACTACCCTCAAAACACAAAGAAAATTCATTTACCGAAATGTGTGTGTGTGCGCGTGCGTGTAGAATTTTCCTATGGCGAACGATAACTGTCGCAAATTCAAACAGACTCAAATAATTTTCTGCATATGTGCCCGAGTTGTAGAGGACTCAAGGCCTATTAACTTTGTGAAGATCGGTTAAAGGGAAGGGGTAGTTTACCTGCAACGTTTTATGTTTTAACAAGAGTACAGTACTTAATTTTGATAAATGAAGTATACTGAAAAGGTCATAATAATCCAGTGTAGAAAGCTAGGTGAAATATCTATAAATGTAAAGGGTAGTTGAAGGGGGAGGGGTTTTTTCTGTAAACGAAAATGATAGTTGAAAGGGGAAGGGATAATCTGCTATATGTGTACTACGTTATCGGCAACAAAGAAGTAGTTTGCTGTTAAAAATTCCTTTCCGGGCTGTCTGGCAGTGATCCAATGTTTTCTGCAAAACCAGACGTTTCGGCAGTGGCATCGATCGTATCGGCAACTATCATCAGTGAAAATTGAGTGCGCTAAAGTGAGGTGGTATACGTTAGTGACCACAGTAGTGTGGTTAAGGATGAAGAAAGAAGTAGTTTCTATGGAAATATTTCATTTCGAAAATGATTTTAAATATAAATCTTAGACCATGGAATTCATGTATGGTTCTCCATACCAATATGTTACTTCTATGTTCCGTAAGGAAATGAAAGTATGGTGATCGAGGAAAAAATCGTGTTCGAGATAAGGGCTGATTCTGATTGTACTACTCTCAAAACATGAAGAAAAGTCATTTTCCTAAATGTGTGTGTGCGTGTGTGTGTAGAATTTTTTCTATGTGCGAACGGTAACTACCGCAAATTCAAACAGAATCAAATAATTTTTTCCATATGTGCCCGAGTTGTACAGGACTGAAGGCCTATTGATTTTGGTGAAGATCGGTTAAGGGGAAGCGGTAGTTTACCTACAAAGTTTTACGTTTTAACAAGAGTAAAGTACTTAATTTTGATAAATAAAGTATCTATAAATGAAAAGTGCAGTTAAAAGGGGAGGTTTTTTTTCTATAAATGAAAATGATAGTTGAAAGCGGAGGGGATAATTTTTTATATAATATGTACTATGTTATCGGCAACAAAGAAGTAGTTTCTATGGAAATATTACACTTAAATTTGTCAAACATAAAAATCGAGTTACAAGGTGGTGGATATTTTTTTAGAAATCAAACCGAATTCAAATAAATGATTTTAAATATAAATCTTAGTACATGGAAGTCATGTATGGTTCTCCATACGGATATTTTTAGTCAGAATTTCAACGTCAGCTTACCGACTCGAAACGAAGCCGAAACCTGAAAACGACTGCGTGCCACCAGTGCAGTTCCTTTATCTCGATACCCGTCAAAAGTCATAAACCCCAATACACGTATAGCCTACACACATAACAAAAGGGTTCTTCTCCAGCAACAGGAAAAATAGGATCCTAAATGTACACAATCCAACAAAGAAATACTATGTTTATCACTTCAGTGTTTACACGATATAACATTGGGAAATCGTACAAACACCGAAACGAAAAGATCTCGACTGCCAATACGCAAACAAACACGGCCGTGTTTTTACCACTGGTGGGTCACAGAGTCTCGTTCTCACTCTTTATTCTCTTTATTACTTCTGATTTTTTCTTTTTTTTTTTGTTCTTTCAAATCGGCAAACGGGTCTATTCTTCTTTTTCCTTTCACGACCTCAAAAGTCATAAGCGTTCCGTTTTAGCCTTGCATAAACAAGTCATAAACCTAAATTCCTTTCTTCCGACTATTTTAAGTATCGATACAAAGCGTGGCGAAATCAGATCTTAAATCTCGCTCACGACTTTACTGCATTCGTAGATCGCGGACACAATACCGACGCTTTCTGAAGAAAATCTCGCCTAAGACGTCTACTTTTTTCGTTGACTTAACGACAGAAACATTAACTTAAAATCAGCTGTGTGCACAATACGGTCCTATAACGGTCAGAGCCGATGATCGGGTAGTTGAACGAGCCAAGCGGCTTCTTATTATCTGCACCATGGTACCGCACCAGTTCACACATCAGTATTAATTCGCACGTCTTTCGCATAAATAACCGCTGTAACGGCGCAGCCACCCTATTCACCAAATACGGCCCCATGCGACTTTTTCTTGTCCCAAAAGTGAACAGCACAATGAAAGGACAACGTTTTGCAACTACAGAGAAGATAAAGGCAAGATCGCGGAGTTAACTAAAAGGCCATACCAAAACGATATTTTCACAAATGTTTTCCGCCGGAATGATGGGAAGAACGTTGGCATACGTGCATTGTATTTGACGGGGACTACTTTTAAGGGGGACAATATTAATTTGTAGGGAAGAAATGAATAAATTACACTAAACTCTCGATTATCCGCGAGCGGTTTATCTGTGGCAACCCGTGGACTTTTTTTATACGGAGAAATACGTTTCAGCCGAATAATAAAATTTATGTTCCACTAACCTTAATTCATAGGTAGCCTACCTGAAAAATTAAACACGGAAGGATACCCGAATGAAATTTTAAAAAACTGTGTCCCCACATTCCTGTATGCTAGTGATACGTGGACTCTTGGTAAAAAGGGGACGTACAGAGGATTCAGGCAGCTGAAATGAAATTTCTAAGAGAGACACAAGGTTTTTTCTCTCCTGGATCGGAAAAGGAACGAGGATGTTAACGCGAATTAAACACTGTATCGTCACATTAGAAGTTTGAAGACCACAGAAGATGTTGTGAACACTTGAACCGCATGCCTGATATTCGTCTACCCGTGGCTGCCTTAGGTTATCACCCTACTGGGAAGAGAGACGTCGTCAGAGCGAGGAGGAGATGGGTTCCGGAACAGGTCTAGGGCCTAGTCCTTAGAATGGTGATGATGATGACTAATCTTAATACACTATTTTATTAACTACCGTTAACAATATTGTTTTAAAATTATGTCAGCTATGTGAAGGTATATCCGAGGGACGGACTGTCACCGCTCACCGACAGGTACAGTGTTGGGGGAGTCATCCGGATATATGTACTTTACTGCCACTGTGGGAAGATTTACTGGGAACATTTAATTTTCTCACTAAGTTGTGTTTCTCTGCGGCGGTATAATTGAAAGCCGTTGTACTCTACTAGCTTAGTTAATGGATGTGAATTGGATATTGGCGTTGGACAACCACTCGTCATGTTCACCGACAGGTCAACAGTGACTTCACTGACATTTTTCTGACAATTTTTTATTCATAGATTTGTGGTAATTCACTACTGAATCTAATTCATGCTGTGCATGAAATCGTGGGAGACGATCACTTGGATTTTGTAAACGCCTATATAACTTTTGTACGTATATAGGCAGTAACTTCAGAAATACTCAAAGTAGATGATACACCGATGATACATATAAAGACAATTTATCAGTACAACTTCTTCTGACGTAAGGTCAGTTCGTGTGAACTCGTATTTAAAATGCGTACAAAATGTTATTATTAGTTACACAGTTTCAGTATGTATATATACTGCTACTTAGTAATATCCCGGTTTTCACGAGGTCTCTTGATGAGAGCGTTTTAACATGCTTTTACTGTAATGTTTTACTTTAAATAAACAGCCAATGTTAAAAAACAATTTTCACTAGTTCCTGCCATTTTCTGTATATATATTGTGGATTATCAGCGGCGATCGCGCCACCCAATGCTGCAGACAATCGTTACTTAACTGTATTATAAAAAACGAAAATTCCCGTTATTTTTTAATAACATATAGAATCTCTTCACGTTTTCAAAATACGTACTTTCAATCACTGTTCCCAGGGATTACATCATAAGAAGAAACAACACAAATTCGTCACCGATCTTAATCCCTACGTTTGCACTTGGCAATACTACTTCCGTCACACGAATACGACTCGTCAATATACGTCATTTGTTTTGTTAGCATGCAGAACAAAACATTATGTAAGATAAGAGGCTGCTAACCTAATAAAAAAGGGAAACTCTCATAAAATCTTATTGTTTTAAAGCGTAGATCTTGCTCCACTGCAAACTGACGCTTTTCGGATATCGTGCTGCAGAATTTAACGGCGAAATTTCATCTAATCACCTGACTGTAGAAATCTAAAGCCAGAGGGCGACGTCAGTCTCGGGACTGCGGTTGTAAAACGTATCTTGCGAAGCCAACGTGAACGAAGCCGGAACTGAGGAGAGCTTGACACGTATCCAACAGTAATGCACTAAAAACCAACAAACAAATAAACTGCAACTGTACTAATGTGTATAGCTAAACGACATAACGGAATCCATGGACCGACCTAGTGGCGTCATTAGGCAGAAGGCCAAAACCAACCGACAGGGTCACATTCACACTGCCACGGCCACCTAGATCACTCCCAGGTGGGTGGATGTGTACACAACGCGCCGTTGTGTGTGTGGGTACGCTAATTCCCAGTTCTCTGGACGGATACAGTCAGCAGTACCGAGATTCTGATACTATATTCCTGGTAATATTTAGGCAGAAGCCGTGGTAAAATAGTTACACCACACGGCTTGAGTTCGATTCCCGCCGCAGGCAAAGTAATATCTGGCTTTTATGGGTCACTCACTCGTCGTACGGGTTCACACACGGGCGAATGACGTCTGTGGCCCAAATACGTCCCTACATAGCCGTTCGGAGTCGGAATTAAAAAAACGTAAATCTAAAAAAATGTGATTCCCGTATACCTGTGTACGAACCTGCAAACACATCGCGGGAATATGCAAAGAGGTAAGAAAAGACCAAAGGTTGATAACCAAAGAGGATGTAAAATATGATCATCGGTCTCCACATATAGAAATTAGATTCCTAAAGGCAGAAAAGGACGTCTGTGAAAATATGGAAATTATTTACGTACATGATTAAATAATATTAATTAGGCCTAAATAAACAACTGAATACCTGCAGATATCAAAATTTAATAAAAGACTAAACGCCAACAAATATACACAAGAATTATTTAAGAAATGTGAGTAAACTTTCTCGCAAGATACACATCATTCAAATACACACCAAAAACGTCCCATGAAGCTTAAACCAACGGGCCTACAATTTCTTACACCGAAAATATGGCTTCATCTTCTTTTCCGCCTAAAAAAACCCAGAAATCAACTCTGTTCAGTCCTCTAATTGCGGCCTTACGTGTCCAGCACCGAAGCAGAGGATTTACAGATGACGGAAGATAGCAGGGGAAAGGTCACTCTAATCCTTTTAACGTCAGCCCTTCTAAAGGAATAGAAAAACGCCTTGGAAACAACACGAAATCACCAGCACCCAGAAATATCACTGGCTATATAGTGTACGTCTAATTATGAAAAAAAGTGGTGAGCGTATTCTCTGAGAAACTGCCAGTAGGCCTATTCTCTGACATCACGAGGAGAAAGTGGTGCTTATTAACTGACGAAGTCAAAAGCCCATATAGGGATGTCGTGTCACAGCAAGAAGGAATCTGTTTTCCCCATTATCCTAAGGGATTTCCTTCGTAGCACGATGAACACGCAGCTACCTTGGTCACCGGCACGGGGGGCTCTCTGCCACGAGAGGAGCGACTGACGCTCACGGCGTCTGCTCATTGACCAGAAACAGTGACGCCTGTCGCCTGAATCGGTTCCAGTCATCATCATCAGTCGTGGCTCTACAACCCTTGGTGGGTCTTGGCCTGCTCCAAGAGTAGATTCCATTCTTCCCTATTGCGTGCCCTGGCTTTCTAGTTTCTTATGTTCAGCTTTCCTAGGTCCTCCTCTATCTGGTCTTTGAATCTACTTCGGGGTCTTCCCCTTTTTCTACTACCCACTGGTTTCTGGTAGAAAATATGTTTCGTAGGCTGTCCTTCCTCCATTCTCTCTGTGTCCAACCCACCTTAGCCTGTATATTTTGATTATCCTGACAATGTCCGGCTCTTTCTAAAGATGGTATAGTTCATAATTATAGCGCCTGCGCCACATTCCATTTTCTTGTATTCTTCTAAATATTGTTCTTAGAATCCGTCTTTCACAGCAAGCTAGAAGTCTCACTATTTGTTGTCTTTGTCCAGGTTTCTGAACCATATGTCAGCACTGGCCTGATACGTGTTTTGTAGATTTTGCATTTCGTGCTTCTTGCGATGAGGTGCTTTTTCAATCCATAATATGTTTTATTTGCGAGATATGTTCTTTTTCTTATTTCAGTGTTGATGTCGTTAGTGCTGTTTATCTGGGAGCGAAGATATATGAACTCTTTCACTGCCTCTATATTTTTGAGCATATTTCAAGGTTTTGAAGGGTTGGGTTTAATGGTAGTTTGTTGGCAGCATACATATCTCCACCTCCATCTAGCGAATAATCGCATTCGCGGTTACCCTTCCAATACTAGGAACCTGTCGACTGAATCAGTACCAAGTTATCTTAAGGCAGAGCTCAATCCAGCCACGGATACAGAGACACCACGCTAACACGATGCACTTTACGTGTTGGACACAAAACACTGACCGTGACGTGCTGACCTCTGAATTTTGAACAATTTATATTAACTTATAAAATAACATTATAAATTATATATAATTTATTTATTAAAAAATAAATAACTACATTTATTTATTTGAATCCAAATATTAAATCATTTTTTAATGATGAAGGGTTTGCGAGGATCGGTCAAACAAGTACAACACAAATTTTAAATTACTTGTGTCGATGTATCGAAACAGTTGTAATTTGGGGGGGGGGGATAATTTAAGGAGAAAGGAAACAATATGTAATGAATGCAATAACTTTGATGATGTAAAACAATCTGTTTCAACTCCTTCATATATACACACATACGCACGCGTATTCACAAACACATTCACTCAATTAACTGATCTGTTGTATTTAATATTTTCTTTTGTATCCGTACACAGGTCCTGATTATGACAATAAATATAGTCGAAACGTCGACACAAATAATTTAAAATTTGTGTTATACTTGTTTGACCGATCCTGGCAAACCCTTCATCGTCAAAATGTATCGATTGACGGCCGTCACTACGAAATTAAGGATTCATTATTTCTTTTACTAATAACAAACCAAAGCCAACGGCACCTCAGGATTCAAACTCTTGCGTACACTGTTTATTCTCAGTGATTGGGCATATTTGGTTACGCCAGACCCCTGTAAAATGGTTACGTACATTATTGGCCTGTAAAATGTACGAAACCATTCGTGGTTGACGAGAAGTGGTGGATTACTTAAACGAAACATTTACGACGCTTCGTTCGTTTCCAATTTAAGAGAGCAGTTTTCAACATTTTTAACGAAGCGAAAAATTTAGGTTCATACATTAACAAAGAATACTCTGATTAATGAAAAAGGCAAATAACAAGGAAGGCAAATATCAGACATATGAACACAAAAAGAGCATTTGTGGGGATCAGATAAGTTTAGAGTTGAAACCATGAAGAGTGTTGAGTTGGAAAATCAAGCGAAAGCTCTTATAGAAGTTTACTCGAACGATTTGAATATCGATCTTCTAATAGAATTGAAGCACTTTGTGCCATGAGTAAAATTGCAAGAAACAGGATTTTTTCAAATCGTTCGAATAAAGATGATAGATTCCATGATACTACAGTTTGTCCGCTCAAAGTATTAAACTGGATTATTGATTGTAAAATGACTGACGTATTTCCGAATATATACATTGCTTAGCATCTGCTTTTGACGATTCCAATAGCTAACTGCGAATCTGAAAGATCATTTTCTGTATTAAAACGCATTAAATATATTGAGTTCAACTATGGGAGACGAGAGATTACCTTCGTTAGCAAGGTTGAATATTGAAAGCGAGATACTTGAATCGCTCGATTTGGAAGAAATGTACAAGACTTCGTTAAGCCAAAATCAAGACAAAAATCGATCGATTAGTATTTTCTAAGCTCATACTACTACTATGGTCATTGTAATCACTATTTATTGCTAAATATTTATTGTAATTTGAGAGTTTAATAAAATAATTGTTAACTTTCGAAATTGTGTATGACATTTATCAGTACAAATAATGGACAAAAAAAATGAGTTTTTAATCGGGGGGAGGCAACAATCTGATGGCACCACGCGCTTCTAAACCAACCCTGCATATTTGATTACGTCAGACCCCTGACATTATTTGGCTGATAAAATGTACGAAAAACGTTCGTGGTTGACGAGAACGACAGCTTAAAAAAAAAAAGACATAAATAGTTAAAAACAAAAAGTACGGTTGTTACAAAGCGTGTGGTCTGTGCTCTGTGTATAACAACAGAGTACACTACACTGTACACTGTTATCACAAGGTACAAACGCGGAGATTAGCATGCGCTCGCGATTGTTCACGTACTACGCACATTCAAACGATGACAAACGCTGATGAAAAAACCACACACGTCTGGTCTTGAGTGTTTAGCGTGATCGACCTTGAGATCACCAAATCAGGTCATGGTTTTGATACAGACTACCGGATAAACGGAAACGTCGCGCAAAACGAGAATGGTCAGTTTCTGTTTATGGAAGTGCGCAGTGTTGAATTCTAAAAAGATTTATATACGCGAACGCAGAACGTCACAAACAATACGACCAAACGGTCGTCGGTATGCTAATTTGCAAACGCTATCTAACCGGCCGTGCATAAATTAACATCCTCATGACGTAGACACACTTGTAAGTCGCAGAATCTTGTACGCGCCGAAAGCGACGTTTGGCTTTTCAGAACAAGGAGTCAAGTCTGGGTCTGGAAAAAACAGGCGAAGCCAATAATGACAACGATTTAAATAAAGATGGCGATTTAAAAAGTTCACCTTCTGTGGCGTATCTAGAATGTGGCCTTGGGGGGTGAGAGTGGTCCGGTCGAGCCGCCTTCATCAAAATAAACAAGAAGTTAAAAAAACTAATCAAAATTATTACATTCAAAGAGGTTGAAAAACGTGTGATAACATTCTGAAGTCAATCACATTAAAGTAAATAGTAATAACACAACAAAAATATGCGTTATTGGAACACTGTTTACAAGATACTGACTGACTGAATTGTTTTTTCTACATTCCATACTTCAAACGTATACGCAAATGCTGAGTAATAAAACTGTTTGTATACTTAGAGAAAAGAGTTACTACTATATTAGCGTACACAGGTGAAAGATGAATAAAATCGCCCATACAAATTAAGAGACTAACAAAATTCGTAATGTCAACCAAATGTTTTCTCTTTGATTACCAAAAATAACTTCTTCTTCTGTCTTCACTATCCACTGTAGGTTTTGGCCTTCTCGATGCTTTTCCCCCAATCGGTTCTCATTCTCCGCCACCTTCTCACTCCCGTGTGGTCTGAAACCATCCCACACATTATCCAACCATTTTTGTGGGTGGTCTTCATAAAATTCGTCCTACCGGTTTCCAGCTTGAACTCTCTTATTTGTCCTTAAGCTACCTACTCTTCTCATATAATATTCTTCCTGTTCTTCTTCTCCTTCTAGCGATGGCACTACAGTCCGTCTCAACCCCCGGACTCCTTAATTGACTCTTCCATGCATCCCGGTTCAATTCCTTTCTGTCCCAAACTGTAGCATTTACCGTCCCTCCACCGGATTCTCGGTTTTCCCACTTATCGTTTTCTCCTGGTTGGCGCCTATACACTATTCGTGGGACTCCGTCTTCAGTTATTCTCAGTACATGCCCTGCCCATTGGAGAAGCTTCAGCCTTATATGGTCCGAAAATTTGGATTTCTTCTATAATGCATATAGCTCATGATTGTACCGAACTCTTCAGGTTCGTCTATCGTTCGCAGGTCTGTATTATCCTACAGTTAACATCTTCCGCTCAAAGATGTCCGCTCAGTTCTCCGTTAAGAACGAACCGTCGGATCTGTAGGATACCAACCGTTCGGAAAGACGTTTTATACAGCTGAAACTTAGATTTCCGCTGGATACTGGGAGATTTCATGACAGTCTCAACGCATGCCTCGCCCAGCTGTTCCTGAAACTAGATCGACAGCATACACTTCCGTGTCGTCGGCGAACGTGGCCAACCTGGGTGTCAGACAACTTGGGCACGTCGTTAACGTACACAGAGAAAAGCAGGGGACTGAAGACGCTGCCTTGAGGTACGACAGCGGTAATTGCTCTTTTCCGAAGAAAAGTACGTTATAACTCTAACCAACCGTGAAGAAGTCCACTGTCTCGCGGCAGGTTCCGTTCCGAAGAAAGCTAACGATCAGAAGAACATAGCCGTCTGGAAGCAGAACGTCCGTCAGTTTGTGTAGAAGGTTAGGATGTCAGACACGATCGAAAGGTTTCTGGACATCAGACTGTTCCCGTAAGCAATATCTACGAAACGCGTCGGCTGATGCGTCGAGCACTAAATCCGAACTGCTCGGGGAGAAATATTCAGATCTAGGTTACAAATCACCATATGTTAAGTTAATAGAGTCGTTTCCATATACATATATTTAGTTTTTCATATACATTTCTTTCGAACCCTCTATTTTACCGGCTCATTATCTATTGTACGGTCATGTCAGTCTCATTGCTCACAGACCTTCAATGGCCGGACACACGCTTTACGTGGAAGGGTCAAGCAACAGTAATTATTAATTATAGTTGGAGGCAACTTAGTACACTCACAGAAAGATAACATACTTTCTCGAATCGTTCTTTCGTTAAAGGAAGTCGTTGTACGTTCATGTTGTACTTAGCATTAGTGTTGCCTGCTTCAGCGGGTCTAATATATTGAAATGAATGGAACCACATAGAATAGCCAAGAGCGTCCTCGACTCCCCGCCTAGTGTGGCAGGTGTTGCCTCAGTCAAGGCCGCGTACAAGGACGTTCCATAGTACTATATAGAACACTTGAATACGCGCATTAAGTGGCGTGCACATTGAGGATGGAAGATTTGTACAAGACGTGCGCTACCTATAAAAAGCCATATCAGCCGGCTTGTCAGTTGAGTGGTGTTGAGCGATTTTCCTTAGCGTGGATCGAGTGTTTGTACCGAAGCGTTGTTGTGTTATAATTAGTGCGGAATTCTTTATAGTTGACATTAATATTGCGTGCGGACAATTTTTACTTGAATTGTTGTAAGAGACTATCTTGTTGATTACAAATTATTAATTGTGTTAATTAAAGCTGGTGATTAGCGACGTCATTGGTGTCTTGTATTTTGTTTTCCACTACGGCGATCAGTTACACCGTCGTAACAATATCTCGTACACCAACCACGTGCCACTACTACTACCTGAATCAAAAGTATTAAAAAAAATACAATAAACTTTCTCGGAGGGCTAGACACGAGGAAACAGAACACGTGTACAGTAAATGGTGATACGGAGAATTGTACCACCGTGTAGGGAAAGGAAGAAAACGAAACAATCAGACAAAGATTATACGCGTAAAGAATGATATCGTAGAAGAAATACAAAACGCCAAATAGCGTGACACGAAGGAACGCTGAAAAGAGGGAGGGTGAGTAGAGAGAGAAAGGAAAATTATTACAAGGAGTATACGTACGATGTGTTTATCTTGGTCGGTGCGTGTACAAACGTTAAGACTATAACGCGTGGGAACCGCACCTGCCACCCCAAACGTACGCTCGCGGAACGGAGAGAAACAGTTGTGCCACAAACACCTGTTGGCGCTTCTCGCCTGGTTTTGTCGTCCTCCTTTCTGTCTTTAAGACTATAATACCGAACGCGTTTGTCACACGGAATTCTACACAGCAGACAGCACTCCGTTACTGTTATGTTTCCATTTTAGCAAATAACTTTTACGCCCCTTTTATGCGTCCGATTTATATCGTAGGTACCATAAGTTTTCCATCCGATTTCACTACGATTTTTATCGTAGTGAAAAAAATATCAGAAGTGGGTCTGAACAAACTCTTTCAGTGTTGCTACCATCAGTACTTGATCCGTGCGTGTTGTATGCCGCTTATCGGTTAATTTTTATAAGCTTCGGATGCGTGATACCATAGTGCTCTCCTGTTCTGGATTTCGTCAATAAACCTTTCTGTATTAATGTCTTACATATTTACAAAACATATTAATAAAATCACACCACGACGTGAATACCACTGATTACTTGGCACAAGTGGTCTCGCCGACGCTAGGCAGGAAGGTTGGAGCACTGATGTCTGAAAGTCATACGATATAAAACTCGCGCGAGTGCATAAACGGAACCATTACGTTCCATGCATTTAGACAATTCGTCCGATATTTTATCTGATGCGTTACCTAGGACACTACGATATGTTTTTGAGTCCGAAACGATAAATTTATCGTACGATGGTGTATAAAACGGCCCATTTGTTTCTGTTGTTCTACATGACGTACGAGTTTTTATCGTAGGTTATCGTACGGTATAAATCGGATGCATAAAAGGGGCCTACACCTAATCTGGAGGATGTTATTAACAAAAACGTTTCTTGGCGGGGCCCAGACCTAATGTTAAGGCTGTAATTCACACACGCGCGCGCGCGCGCGCACGCTGTAATAGCTAGCAATACTGATTATTAGGAAAAAACCAAATAATTATACCGTTGCTCAAAATATAAATAATAACACTCTGATGCAGACAGGCATAAATCTATACAAAAAATTAGTTTCTGTCTTTTTCTTATTTCTAGCCGTGTTCGTACAGAACTGAGCATAGGCCTTCCTTAGATGTCTCCATAGATAGGGGTCTATCTGTCTTGTGTGCTTCTAGTCCACGAGTTCTGGTATTGTCCTTTGTATCGTCATGCATGGCTGTTAATCGTATTCAGAGTTTTGCCGTCCAGGGTCTCCGTCCGAGATCACTGGATTTCCTTGAACATCACCTGGATCCTCCAATGAGTGTGGACTTATCTCTGCAATTAAAAGTCTACCGTGATGTTCCACAGATCTTTGAATTACTTCCAATTATGTTATTATTTGTTTTGCGAGCCAATTCTAAATTCTATATGTTGAAAAGGGAACAAGATACTGTGCATCTTGAGTGTCAAGGTTTCTAACTTTTTTTCTTTAACAAAAATAAGGTTAGAAAAAAGCTGACAACGCCTGATGGCTTCGTCTTAAAACTCAACATCTTTGCTTTCCGCCCTTAAAATTAAATTTGTTCTATAGACTACTTTTACTTATTTGACTTTGTTCCTGATTATTTTATTTCTGCCTACCGTTACCAATGCGGTTCTTTAAAGCATACCGTACAGAGGTAATCAATGGCTATAGTTGAGTCCCGACTCTTTTTCATAGCTTTTCATAGTCCTGACTGACTTTTCAGAGCAGTCGTGGCGTAACGGCTAGTGTGTGGCGTTGCTACGCTGTCGGCGCGGGTTCGATTCCCGCCGGGGGCCATCTGATTTAGATACGACCGTTCCCCCCCTCGCAAGGCAATGGCAAACCAGCGAGAGGTATCCTGCCTAGTATAAACCCTCCCCAACTGTGCCGTTCGGATCAGGCGTTAAACTGTAGGTCCCATAGACCTGTGAGAGACTCCGTAACAAACACACCACGGGTACATGCGGGGAGGGTACAAACCAGTCGAAAGACTGAAAGGCCCAATAACTGCATAATTTTCTTGCCAGGTAGTTATCGAAGTAAGAATAAATCAATATCAGGTACCTTTATTAACAGCCGAATAACCGAAAAGTATAAAACTCAACGCTAGGGTGTTAATGTGGTGTGTGTGCGAGAGCGCGCGCGAATGTTGACACTTGACGCGGTTTCCAATTGTGAACGCATAATTTACCACATGCTAATATAACCACTACGCTTGGGTACCAAAATGGCAACAGCCTTCTTAATTACAGCTCATTGATAAAGAAACTTTTCTTTCTTTTTCCCCTTCTCTAATTATTTGAGACCCAAAGATCCCATGCCAAGGCTAAGGCTGTTGTTGACAGATCTATTTTTGGACACCACAGACAGTAAGATATTATCTCTGGTCGGCATACAGATACTAATTGTTCAACTTTTTTTTTAATCTGGTCAATGCCTTTAAATATTGTTCAAAATCGTGCGCGCGCGTGTGTGTGTTACAAACGCTAACACAGTTAGACGTGAAATAAAGTTCAGTACCGTAAGTGGGAATAAGCTTACGTCTTATTATAAGTATAAAAAGTACTCCAACTGAAAATACGTTCAAGTCTTATTTGACAAATAACGACATACGGATATGATCAGAAGATGGGAAAGAAAGATTCTGAGGATATATTAGTACAAACGCTGAATTGTACAAGGAACCGGACATCGTCACAGCAATAAAGCAAGGTAGAATTAGGTGGGCAGGTCACGTACAAAGAATGACAGAGGAAATAGCAGTGAAAAAAGTATACATTGGAGGACCAGAAGGAAGAAAGGCAAGAGGGAGGTCAAGAAGAAGATGGGTGGACGATGTAGATGAAAATATGAGAAGACTGGGGGTCAGAAGGTGGCGAAGAGTCGCACAGGATAGAGAGGAGTGGAGGCACTTCATTCTGGAGGCCAGGGATCTTCATGAGCCGTGGAGTAGTAGTAGCAGCATCGACAAACGGATGGGACGCCTGGTCACGAGCCAGCAGACATAAACAGGAACTTATTAATAAGGCGAACGAAAAATTCTGAGGAAAATTTATGCGCTCTTAGGAAGTGATTGATCTTGAGGAATCACTGTGCAAAGTGACAGAAGGAGGTGACACGGTGCAGCTCGTGAAAAGCCGAACGACCGGATAGGGTTGGACGACCTGAGAGTAACTAAGCCTGTATCATTTTGCTTTGTGAGGGGTGTCTTTGCACCGTGGCAAGATTGTAGAATCTGCGTCGTGCCCAGTGGCTGCCAGAAGATAGCATAGTAGGCCTACTGGAAGGGAAACCGCCATACACGATCACTCGCTACATGGCGGGGGTGAAAGAAGACTTGTTTTTGTGACACTGCTGCTGGAACCGATTCAGGCCACAGGTGTTGCCAGTCTCAAGCTCAGCAAGCTGACGCAGAGAGCCTCCGTCCCGGTGACGGAAGAACAGCAGAAAGCAGCTGATACAGCGTACTAGGAGACAGTTGAGAATGGAAAGAAGGACAGTTTTCCAAAGAGAACTCTGCAACTATGGACTGAAGTTATTGGAAGCATTGCTTTACGGCGGGTCATCAAGAATCGCCCATGGGCGTTTGACAGGGATCAGGGGGTGGAGGTTCTGTGATGCTGATGGTGCTTAAGTAGGGAAAGGATGAGGTCGCAGCTGCAGCAAACGACCGGACAAGAGCAAACGATGCAGGAACTCGAATACCTCCTCGGATTAAGTAATTTCTGACAATTCAAGGAGATTCCGGAAAGGAAAGGAGGGTTTTCGCTTGAAATCTTTCCAGCCTACACCTGTTGGTGGTTGACAGAAGTGACCACCATGCGGGGGCCGCATAGGTCAGTAAAGACCACAGAAACAGAAGATGAATGGCGACTTTCGTGCGCAGAGCGAGGCGGCTGCGCCTTGTCGAGGGTTTCAGTCACGTGGGCCGGTCTAGCCGAACGCCTAGATACTTCACCGTCTCTTTCCAGGCGATAGGCCTTCTTTCTATACAGGAAGAGTGGCTGGCATCGGGCAATGGACTTACGCGTGAAACAAATCGTCACCCACCGCTTCCTTAGCCAGTCCGGAAGCAAGTCCAACTGACTCTGCAGCTTGGTACTCGCAAATCGCGGGGACAGGGAGCTGCAATGGTACATATCGTCATCGGTGAAGAGGGACAAGGTGACTCCGGGCAAAACTGCCAGGTCGTTCGTAAGCCAGTATCAGACTAGAAAGCAATTAAAATAAGAATCAGACGAATAGAACGAAAAACGTTGCTCTAGGTGAGAGATCGTAATGGACGAAAGCCATTGAGAATGTCAAACGTCGAGAGATGTTAAGTTAATATAAAAAGAAAAAGTTGTAACACACTACAATCAAACACAACAGACTACACGTTGTAAATACGTACCATAAAATGTTAAGTAATGACAATAAGTATTATAACGGCAACAGTCTTACGACAGAGAACGTCTGCACTCGGTGTGAAATGTGTTCTGAAACACACTTTAGAGGCAAAAGAATTCCGTAAATTGTAACGGACGATTTTATACGCATTACACAACGAAATATAACTTCAGCTGCTAAGTGGTTCCGGTCAAAGAAAGCTATGCATTCCTCTTTGTGTCAACTGGAAATACTGCAGCGAAAGTAACATCGAGAGGCATCATTTCCGCGTGGCGAAAACATCCGCAGTTACGATCTCGGTGTTTCAGGGTTGGCAACTGCTGACACTAAAATTCTTGTAATGCTTTTGCTGATGGCCTTTCATATTACTGAAATGTAGTGCAATTATGAGCTCCACCAAAATGATTTCACGCTGGTTATTTATTTATTATTTTTGAAAACAAAACTATAGTGTTTTAAATGTTAAAATAGGATATATATAATGTAAAGTAAATAAAAACACTTATTAAGATGTTTTCTCGTATTTACACGTAAAGAAACATGGGTAAATGAAACTAAAACGTACACTATATTAAATACTTGTATATCTACGTTTTCGTGTTGAGTATCGGATGTCAAAACAAAATATAGAAAGATAAACAGGTATGGGTTTTACTGTTCACTGGTTACAACATATTGTTGTTTGGTTCAAACTAAAATATCTTCTTCAAAGAAACGTTAATAAAAAATACTAAAACGTAACGATTTTCAAGACTATATAAGAAGACACGTGACGATTCTGTGAAGGTGCGTACGAGGACGATGTGATACTGGTTGGTTAAAGTGGCAAAGCATTGTAATACTTTCGGTGCTTGTAGGCGTTGGCCAGTCTTCAGCAGCGTAAACGGACAAGGTAGTAGAGTGGAGACAGGCTCACGCACGGCAATAATCGTGTCTGTACAGGGCACTGCCATTATGTCAGAGGATAAAGTAATAAAATCAGAATATATAAAACTATAGTCGAAAGTATAGGCCTATATAGAGCAAAACTGTGGGAAATTAAAAAAAGAAATATATCCAAAATAAGAGCTATGGAGATGGATTACTGGCGGAGGTGCCGTAGACTAACAAGACTAGACAGAGTGAGAAATGTAGAGATAAAACAAGCGATGGGAATCGACCTTGACATTATACAAACAATAGAAGCAAGAAGACTGAATTGGTTCGGACACCTAAAAAGAATGTCGGATGAGAGATGCCCAAGGAAGGTATGGGAATGGACTCCACCCTCTAGAAGAAAAAAAGGAAGGCCTAAACATTCATGGAAAATGGTCGTCGAAGATGCAATGAATGTAAGAGGACTTACAGAACAGGACTGTTTAGACCGGCGACAGTGGAAGCTGGGATGCGAGAGGCGGCGCCAGCCGTAATTAAATCGCAAAAAAAGAGGATAAAGTTCCTAAAAAAACGTTTCGCAAAGAAGAAAAAGACCTATGCATGACCTTGAGAAGGACTTAGGGAATCCGATACTCCGTTACGGAGATAGAGAAGACTGGCGGAGGATCGAGAAGAGTGGAGGCACGTTATCGAGGGGAACGAGGATTGTGACGATCTTTATCATCTCCACTCAGTGGTGTACTTGCGAGTGGGGATTAGGGGATCAATTAAAAATTTCCAGAGAGTTGTTACAAATTTCAGCAATATTTCAACTTATGCCTATTCCCGAGCCTGCCGCGTGTGTAATAACTTATAAATGCGGCTTATAAATAACTATAGAAATAAAAGGAATTACAATGTCTGTAAATTAATAAAATAAAGTTGACAGTTTTCTTAATAATGACAATCGTTTCGACATTTGATAAACAACGTACGTTTTTACAGCTTTAAAAACACAATTACGTAAGCGGCAGAAAACGTCGACAACTTTGAGACGCAAACACACTTCATGTTTTAGGCATTCTGCCTGTTACGATCCCCACCTTTTCCTTGGTCTACCTAAATTTCTTCTTCCTCTGGCTTTGTATTTTCTACCTTTTACTGGAATACTGCATTGTTGCATTCTTTCTAAAAGTTCTTGCCACTTGTTTCTATTAAATTTTATCTTTTCATTTAAGGTGAATACCTGAAGTTCTTGTCTAATCGTTTCATTTCTTCAAACAATTTATAAAATCTTAATATAAAGTTGAATGGAAGAATTCTAAATTTCTCATTATCTTCATGAAAATGGTGAGTCCAACGTTCTAGCAAGTCGCCCCCCCCCCATAGTCCCACCACTGGCACCAGTTGTTATGTGTTACTGTAAGTTCAATCCGAGACGTCTACAGATTTCTCGCGCAGTGGGAAACACTGTTATTTAAATAATTTGTTTACGGCTGACGTCCGTTTTTCCAAATTTTATCTTGTACATCTTCCCCGCTCAAGGACCACGTGATATCATCTACTTCGGTCAGCAAATTCAACCAGTGTTGTTCACAGGTCTTCCAGGGGTCAGTCTTCCCCTTGGGCTTACAAAAAGAGCGCTTTGCTGAACATTTTTGTCAGCTGTCATTCCGGGCGCACGACGCGACCATCTGTTTCGATGTTCGTCCATGTTGTAATTCATTAAGGAATTTTTAGTTTCCTCGTTATTTATTCTGTCATACGTCATACATTATCTTCGTTTCGGAAGCCTGAGATTTACTGTCTTTTGCGTAGCCCGAATCTCACGCCCATACAACATAATGGTAAGGACAATCACAGCAATGAGTCTATAAAACTGTCTTTCTTTATTTTGTTTTTTTTTTAACTTCTGTCGCAGCTATACGACACGGCAGACTAAAATTTAAACTTGTTAATTTTAACATCTATATCACTACCGTTGATTATATAGGGTAAGGTAACGGCTGTGCCAGTGTTGTACGATTCTGTCATTACAAATTTTAAGGTTTCGGATATTAGCCATCGTGAGTTAAAATTAAGGAACATGACGTTTTTTCGACCTCTATAGAATTACAGGTCATCTTCAGGCGAACAAAAAATTAATACAAAGATAAATCCTTCCTTGCTGGAATGGTGAGTACTGTATTACTATTATTATTATTTAGTACATGTACATATTTAATATATGCGTTTAACTAAGATTTGGAGTTTTGGCGAAATCTATTTGTTAGTGACAGATTTATCTTTGTATTAATTTTTTGTTAGCCAGAAGATGACCTGTAATTCTATAGAGGTCGAAAAAACGTCATGTTTCTTAATTTCTTAACTCACGATGGCTAGTGTCCTAAACCTTATAATTTGTAACGAGTATATTGCGCCATCGATTGATAATAATTTTATGATACTGACACTTGGGTTCCGGCACAGAAACATCTGATTAGGACGCAGGCATCGGAGATGAGGAAGAGATACTCTACAGGAAGACATTCGTGAAGAGTTGGAACTGTTTAACATTCTAGATCGCATTGAAGAACACAGAGAGATGTACTGTTCATCTGAGTAGAATGTCAGATGACAGGTTAGCTACGGAAGTTTGCCAGTTGGCAATACAAGCCCGTTGGACGGTAAAGTTTATGAAGATCTAGGAAGCGTTGGTGAAGTGGATATATTTCCTCCGGGACCAGAACAGATGATTCCCTTATTCCCTGATAGCCCAGGAAAATAGTAAAAAAATTTGACTTTAAAGGAAAAAAATGGATAAAAGCTAGTTTTTTGTAGCAATACTTGTGGGTCGTTGAATTATAAGTTATACGAAACCAATAAGACTACGTCTTAAATTTGTCGGGGGGTAATTTTACAGGGGTTGAAAGGGGTGAAAAAACGATTTTTCGCATAAACTTTAAAAACGAAATATTTTATCAAAAAATGTTTCAAATAAAAGTTGTAGCTCATAAAATTCCCTATAATTTGGTGGGTGTCACATTCCTGTACGTCGAAGACTGTTGGAATACGCCACGTTTAAAAAGAGTATACTGTACTTTTTGTATTTTGTGTGTATTGCATGTGAATGATCGTTTTTTTTGGAGACGATGATCCCTACATAAGCCGAAGCTTGTGCGTAGGTAATGAGATGGGAATGCCTTTAATGATGAACAAATGCCATACCTTACCGGGAATCAAACCCTGAAACCTCTTTGTCTAGAAGCCAGCGCCCTAACCACTACACCAAACCGGTCGGTCAATATTTAACTTAAAATATTGCCTCAGGGCAATTTTACCCATATTGAAATATTTAAAAATTTGTTTTTTTTTTTTGCTGATGCAAATGAAGAATTTCGTCAAAAAAAGTATCAAATAAAATAGTGTTTCACATTTTTAGTAACGTCTACACAATGAAGTACAGAAAGGAACCATATAATGCAGGCCAAATGACCTAAGTATTGTACCAAGTCCGCTTTATATGGTGAGTTTAAAAATATCTATGAAAAAGTCGGCGGGGGCTGTGTCGGAGCCACGGCCGCAAATCTTCAGAGCGTAGAATACGTCTGTGTGTAAGCGGGCAATAGCTCGCTTATATTGTGCTATTTATTATCTTTGTTCCTTTATCTGTCGAATGGTACCTCATAATTGCTTTGCATTAAGCAATAGGACGATTTACAATTAGTACACTTTCCACATCGTAATATCTCGATACAATCGCATATTATATAAAACATCAAAAATGTACTGCAGGAATGGATAAATGTACAGTTCCGATGCCGCTAAATAGCTTTTGTTTATTTACTTGTTACTATGGTAATTAATTCTGGTCTTGTTGACATCTTTAGTAGTAGTATTTAATATATTTCATTACTTATTCATTGCATCATCAGAAATACGTATAAACATACATTTTATAATCGCTTAAGACAATTACAAAAAATATAGACGTATCTGTATAAAAAATTACAAAATATATCAATACAATCGCATAGTAAAAACATTAAAAACTGCAGGAACGGATAAAGGTATAGTTCCGATGCCGCTAAATAGCATTTGTTTATTTACTTGTTATTACGGTAATGAATTCTGGTCTCCATGGTGTTGCAACGGCATCACTTTAACAGCCACTATCTTTACGTCCATCTGGAACCACAGTCTGTCACAAATGTCACACGCGTGTCCAAATTCATTATTAAAGAATGTTTTGTGGATGTGCTTTGTAGCTAACTGCCACGTTTTACTGAATTCGATCGGCTGATACTCTTGCGAAGTCGGGCGCTCTTCCTCATCCAACTCGACTTCAGTATTTATTTCCTTCTCTTTTAAGCGTTGTCGGTAAATCCTCTGACGTTCGGCATTGGTCATTTTGGGTTTTTAGAATTCCCTATGATTTCCTCTACTCTCCTGTATGCGTTTACAATACTTTTGAGCACGTTTAGCATCCATATACCGCGACATTTTGTCCGAACACACGATTTTTACAACTTGAATTAAGATTATTCAAACCTCTTAATAATATCACCGCTATTACGGTACACTATGTAGATAGTACTAGGTGAGACAATTTTAACAACACCTCACTCAACGTTCTATCGCATCAGAAACCGGAGAAATATTAATTTTAGTGCGCGCCGAGCGGCGCAAAATATTTCTATTTCTCCCCCCGCGCTGGATGATGCAATAGCCCGCCTATATTGTGCTATTTATTATCTTTGTTCCTTTATCTGTCGAATGGTACCCCATATAAGCGTTCATCTTTTGTCGTTTAGATAATATTTCAATTTCAAACGTGACGTGAAAACGTAACGCTCTATTTTCTGGTTGGGGGTGCCTAATGCCTATTGCTGGCCTGAAAGGTAGGACGTATTCTACGTCAAAATTTACTGAACAAGACAGACATCAACATAATAGATGGAGCGTATTTGTTGCTCAAAGTGAAATGGAATTTTTAAAAATTGCAGTTATTATAAAGAAGTATGCAAAATGTACGTGCAATATGTTTCGCGTACTATCCGCCTTCGATGGATATGATAATCCTGACAGTACAAAATAATCTGAACCGCAAAGTTGAAGTCTCAGAACTTGCAAGTGACAATTGTTGGCCAAGATACTGATTTGCTTCTACTTGTGATAACTTTAATCCAGCGGACAAAAATATCGCCAAAATTAAAGCAACATTATTTTCCTCACAAAATTTGCAAATACAATTCACAAAAGTCTAAAGTTTCATGCTTCTAACACATGCTTTTAGTGGCTGTGACACGACTAGTTCAGTTCATGGGAAAGGTAAAAAACAATTACTGAAACTATTGGAGAATAACAGAAATTTGTACAATGCTGTAGCAGTGTTTAATAGCGTGAATTCAAATATAAGTGAAGTAGAAAAGCTGGTTAAAAATTATTCATAATTCTGTATGGTTCGAAAGATGAAAGTCAAACATTAGACGAGTACAGATTTCAGATGTTTCAGAAATCTCTCAAAAAAGTATCTGCCAAATTAGAGCTGTTACCTCCAACTTCAGCGGCTGCAGCTCAGCATTCCTTTAGAGTTTGCTACCACGTTCAGAAATTGCTAGGCAACCATAAAAGTCCAGAGGAATGGGAATGGGAAAGGAAAAATAATTTTTTGCAGCCCATTAAGACTACATTAGAACCAGCTCCTGAATCAATTTTGAATTTAATTTCCTGTGGATGCACGACTGACTGTTCTACTTTTCGTTGTCGCTGCCTAAAATCACGATTGCAATGCACAGTTATGTGTAAAAATTGCCAAGGATCAACGTTAGAATTGTGAAACACCAGGTTATAATTTTAATATTACTGATAGTGTAGAGATTAATACTGATGATGAAAATGAAACTGAATTTCATATTGATGATCTTGAAGAAACAAATGTCAATGATAACAGTGATACTGAAGACTTTTTGTGACTTAAATTTTCATTATAAGAAGACTTATACAAAAGGAAAATCTTACCATATTTTTAAAAATTAGTGTCTAATTTTCTTGTAACATTTTTTATTGTATGATTTTTAAATAATTTCCATTTAATTCAATTTAAATTTATCATCTGATATTTCTGAACAAATTATTTATTCAGTTGTAAAAATTTTACTTTATCTTAAGTGTTTGTTTTCGTAAATGTTGAGTCTACCTTCCTATTGTGTAATTCACATATTTGATTTCATAAACTGATTGCTTTCTGATTTTGACATTTTATGATATGTGTTTAATTATGTAATTAATTTTTTAAATGACTACTGTGTACAGTTCAAGATTAATTTTTTGTATTTTATATCACTTTAATTTTAGTTATTAAGTTCAGTAAAAATGTTCAGATTTAAAATCAATAATTATTGCATTTGCTTTTTTTATTCAAACAATGTCTTATTTATAATTTTTTTTAATTTTGCGATCCTTTTACTATATTATTCTTAGGCCTACTGTTGTTATTATCATTACAATTTTGTAAATATCGAAAGATACTTTTTCAAAATATTTCACCTGGAATAATAAATTATGTGAACCTATCAAAAATGTGTTTTTTTCACTTTTTCATAAATATTCATCCTCTTAAAAAAAAAGCTCATTCACATGCAATACACACAAAATACAAAAAAATACAGTATACTCTACGTTTTAAATGTGGCCTGTTCCACCAATCTTTGACATACAGGAATGTGACATAAACCAAATTATAGGGAATTTTGTGAGCTACAATTTTTATCTAATTTTTTCCTTAAAACTTCCTATTTTTCCTGGACTATTGGACTATGATGGAAGAACACTACCGTTTCCGTCAAGGTGACGGCAAATTCCAGATACTAGATGCGGGATATTTGTTCCTAGAAAAGCTGCAACCACGGGGTTTCGACTGTTGAAACTGTCTGTAAATTGAATACACAAAATTCATCGCTGCACAAGATGTCAAACAATCCACAACAGATGCATCCAGTACAATATGACGTGTAATTCTGTTATCATTAATTAATCAACGTGCAATAGATTGATTTGTTTACAATGGTAATCAGTGATTGTCAAGTGTATTAACCTATTGAATGGATGTGATGTGATGAAAGCCGTGGAAATGTTGCGCTGCGCAACCCCATCCAGTTCCAGCTGTTGTTGTTGTTGTTGTTGTTGTTGTTTGCACAGCTTGTTCACATCCGTTTGCACACACACTAACTGTGTCAATCAGCAGAAACTATTCGTTACTTGTTTGTAATGGTGTGCCACGCCGCCCGTTTGTAAAGCACCGGAACAGCGACAGGGAGACGAGTCCACGACCTCAATCTGCCCTCCGCGTAATTTGAACAACGCAACCGTAGGGAAATTTAAACGTTACAGAACAAGTGTTTTATTAATACTGTCTGGAAAGTTAGGGTATTTGACAATTACTACAATGGCAGCGGAAAATACAAAATATTATTTTGACATGATGTCTTATGGCTGGGGGTCATTTGAAAATTTCTGTAACGCATCACGCTGCATGACGTCATCATTTACCAGCCGGGAATCGTTAACTAAAACCGCGACCGCTAACGTGCTAACGTCCGTCGCAGATTAAAGACCTAACAAGCAAACAACACTGCATAGCTGTAGATAGGTATGTAACCAATCAGTCAGTCAGTAACCATAATAATGTTGCGTTTAGCTGGCGGCTGAAAGACATTATCATGCTCTTAAGCTTTTACCATTTGGTAAACGGTACTTTAAATTTTTTTTAGTTTTTTTTCCAGTAGAATGAATTATTTTTTTATGGGTGGGGCACTTAATCAGAAACAACAGTTATGCTGCTGTGCTATTATACAGAAATGCAAATGAGAAAAATGCCACAAGAAAAAGGTACTTTCCCAATATCCGTACCCGCGCTACATTTCCTACGTTTTGAATACGCGATTGTATCGATACACCACGAAGAAGAAGAAGAAGAAGAAGAAGAAGAAGAAGAAGGAGAAGGAGAAGGAGAAGGAGAAGGAGAAGGAGAAGAAGAAGAAGAAGAAGAAGAAGAAGAAGAAGAAGAAGAAGAAGAAGAAGAAGAAGAAGAAGAAGAAGAAGAAGAAGTGTACTCATTGTAAATTACTCTATTTCTTAACGTAAAGCGAAAATACGTGTTGTTTTCATTTGTGTGGTTAAGTGATTATGGTTTTTGTTCAAAGAAATAAAAGCCATGGTTAGTATAAAATATGACGTTTAATGTGTATACACAATGCTTGAAGGAGCATTAAAAACAAAGAACATAAAGTTTTTTAAACAAAAACCACAACAGAAAATGAAAAAGTGAAAAATACAATTATTTACTAGAAGCGAATTACTGTATTCCTGTCAATACCTGATTTAGCAATAAAAACCAACAATTCATACGTCTCCCCTCTCGTAGTATGATGCAGGTTCGTGCTGGTTCACACAATAATCGCATAATATAAATATGGAAAATGAGTGCGGGTACGTTTATTAGGAAAGTACCGTTGGTTCAGTTGGGCGTATAGAACCATTCTAATAAGTAGAGGGCAAGACATGAGGACACAAGATGCTCAAACGTCACCCGAGGGTAAGTCAGTAATTAATGCCATTACTGTATTCCTGTCAATACCTGATTTAGTAATAAAAACCAACAATTCATACGTCTCCCCTCTCGTAGTATGATGCAGGTTCGTGCTGGTTCACACACACACAGACACACAAACAATGACTTACAGCTGTACACTGTGGACGGGCAACAGGCGTGTTGATGCCGCCACTTTCACGCACAAAATATTTAAAATGATTCGTCATACTATCCTTACACTAATTATTTACAAAACTGCCCTGGGTAAATATGCAAATATATTGCAACAATACATGCATTTGCATATTTACCCAGGCCAGTATTTTGTAAGTAATTAATGTAGGGAGAATATGACGAATAGTTTTAAATATTCGTCATTTTTACCATTAATGCATTTTAAAATACATATTTCCGATCACCCACTTCGTTATCAACCCTATTATATACACACGTTATTTTCATTATAAGTAATTCACAGTAAGAAGTCGCAATAATTTTCTCTACACAGTTAGGAAAGAAACTGATACGGCACTATCGATCTGATCTGCATATACGAGGGTCATTGAATAATTAAAGAGACAAATATCTGTAGAGGAAAAACGGTTTATTTAACCTGTATGACAATTTTCTTACTCTTCAATATAATCGCCAGCAACATTAATTAAAATGTCCCATCTCTGAATAAGATTATTTATGTGTGCTGCAAATAAAACGTTATATTGATGTCACAGATATTTTAAGACATTTTCTTTAACCTCGTCGTTTCCACAAAACATCATCGTACCACGTAACGCCTCTTTGAGTAGACCAAACACACGGAAACCAGACGGACTCAAGTCTGGACTATATAGGGAGGGTGAGGTAGAGTCTCGCAGACCAAACTGTGTGCGGACGGGCGTTATCATGAAGGAGAACGGCGCCTTTGCTCAGTAATACAAAATGTTTCTGCATAACTACCGATAAGCACATCAGAGTACTATGTACTGTTTATTGTTCGCTGATCTACTAAATAAGATTAGTAAAAAATCACAAAAACCGGGCCTTCAGCATCCCAAAAGTTAGTCAACATGATTTTTGGTTGGGTTCTGAAATTTTTCCCGATAAGTGAACTCGTTTGGTTCCACTCCAGCGCTTTGTCTTTTGGATTCCGGCTCAAAATGGTTTGTTATACGAGAGTAAATTTTACCTTTTTGCCGGGTAAAGGAAAAAACGGACGACTGTACGTTGTTCAACTAATTCTGAAACTTCAACAGGACTCGCCATCGTTAAATGAGAATTTGAGGTTATAAACAAAACCATTTTTATCAAACAACCGATCAGAACTCATCACAGGGACGCCAATTTACAGTTCTGAAACTATCGTACGCTGCGTACCAAGCGTTTTTTCCTCTACATCTATTTGCCTTTTTAATTATTGAATGAGCCTCGTATTATCGACATAAGGCGAAGATATGTACGTATGCGAACGTTTTTTATAAAAATATATTTTGCGCTGAGGAACAGACACGCAGTAAAGGGTGGCTAGAGAACCCGTTCAACCGGAAAGCCGGATAAAGACGTGCGGGAAACAAGCCAAGGGCTGAAGCAGATGGCACAAATATGACGAACAGAAACAATACACTCTTAAACTAAACACAAACACAACGCTTTACTGCATAAAGTGTTATGAAATATAGATATAACACAAATTATACATATAAAATTATCCATTCGTACGCGTTAACGATTTTCTTTCTTTCTTATAGGGTACAGTACAGCAGGCTGTTCAAAAGAGTCATTAATGCACAGTGTTGTCTCGTTAGATTTAATGCATAGAAAAAATATATGTGAACATGTACCGGGTATACTGTAAATCTCTGTACTCTACAAAAAGTAGTTGCTTTACTTTTGCCAGAGTATGACCTTGCGATGCTAGTAGTCGATGATCAAAGCTCGTTAAGTTGACAATGAATTGTAATTTCTTATATACCGTGCGTTTTTAATGCTGTGAATTGTACGCGAACGTAACAGAAGAATTACATGTTGTAAAAACTGTTACAAGCTTGATGTAAATGCTGTTACAGATAATTGGGAAAGTTCAGTCGCATTCAGAAAGGTTATTTTTTATTTCACTAGTACGTACACTCTCTGAGCTGCAGACCTCGCTCACTGTTTTGAACGTAGTACGATTATTATTACATAATTTTCAATATTAGATAATTTTTCCGTAACAATAAGAAACGGGACAAATTACTAAAAGCCCGATTACTCTGCTATTTCTTTAGTAATGCAGAGCACTCAATCGTACAATAAACACTAACATTCGGATTTGGGTTATAATTCCTTTTAGTCTGCCATTTTGATCTCTTTTATGGGCCCTGGTATCCCAAAAATTTCAAAAACTTAATAATATTACATTCGGATGTCGGTTATAATTTTCTTTAATTTTATATCCCTCGTTACTTTTTACGAATTCATCGAAATTTTCATTAATTTTTTGGGGCCTAATGTCAAAAAATTTTGAACTTTTCAAAAATGAACACTATATACAGATTGTGGTTAAAATATCCTTTAATTTGATACCCCGCACAGGCTTTCGCGGTTTTTTCAAAATTTTACTCCCCCCTCACATTTTTGCCTCATTCGCTTTTACAGGTGTCACTCGTTGTGCCCTGCCCAGCTTAGACGTTCTAACCAGATATAGTCTACAGCTGTGTATATTTAGTAGTTTATAACTGAACTTAGTACGGCATCCATCATCACCTCTAACTGGACCAAAAACTACCCTCAGTACATTCTACTAGCTCGACGTTTACTTACACCATTCTTAATAACTGAATTGTCAGTGTTAACTTCATAATTCTAAATAACATCAGTACATTTAAATTTTGCAGCTGCAAGAAGTGTAAATTAATTTCTTCTTCTTCTTCTTCAGACTGTGGACCTTACGACGGCAATCTTTTCTTTTGTCTTCCAATATTCCGCCGTCCTTTCGGATTATAAACCAAAATTTGTTTTGGAATCCCGTTCTTACGTACCCTTTCAACATGGTCTGTCCAATCCTGTCTGTATTGCTTTATCCTTTCGTTTAGGTTGTATATTCCAAGAATGTTCCTTATAACATCATTTCTTAGCCGGTCCCTCCGTGATACTCCTAGTACTGATCGTAAAAATCTCATTTCACTACTCTGTATCCGGCTTTGGGTCTTTGTGTTCAGTGTTCAAGTCTGACTGCCATACAGGCCGCATATAATTTATATATTTAAAATTATATAAAATTTCAAAATAGTATCTCTTGTGACCTTTTCATTCAGTGTTCATCTTACCATTTCACACATATGATTTAACTTCTCTATTTGCACATTAATTCCAATTTTTAATAAATGTACTTTAATTACAAGCATTAATTAACGATAAATCGGGCAAACCACCGTGTCAGAAATTACGTCACCAGCTGCGAGACACATTACATGATGAATTAATTGACTCCGTCACAGTATGCACTCGTGTTCAATAACCACGTACGGTTTATTTATAACCACAAAGTGCACAGCCGACAAAGCGATAAATCAAGTACAATACAATACAGCGACAAGGACGTAACAACTGGTGCATTCATCCTCTTTGTCAGCCGGTTTCGTTTATTGGACAAATCTAGTTATTGTTGGACGTCAGACGCCGTTTTCCTGTCGATACTTACTGCTTACGAGGTATCGAACGTTTCACGCTTTCTAATTACTATGCACCCGGCCCACAGATTCGAGCCATTAAACGAGTACGATTACAGGACTACGCAATCTATGCATCCAAGCAATAAATGTCAGTAGTCGACACGAGAGTAAATAAGAATCAGTAAATGAAAAGTTATATACAAAAAGCATATACGTATTGCGAAACACTGAATTCTGTACTATGTCGTTAAGTTTATAAAACAACTAGCGAGTACCCGGCATGCGTTGCAATGCCACTCAAAGAAAGAAAGTGTTTGTATATATATAATATATAAAGACTTCGTTCGCGTGGTCTTCAATTTAATGCGATAATATATTTAGAACAGAATCTATTCCATTGGGTTGCCATAGTAACAAGATCTAATAAGTTAGTTTTTTAAGACTCCAAAGGACCCCCCAGAGGATCGTATCGAAAAAAACACCTGTCCTATGTTGGTTCTCCCGTTGCGTAAAATATTTGTGCCAAGTTTGGTTGAAATCGGTCCAGTGGTTTAGGAGGAGATGTGGAAGACCCCAAAGAACCCCCAAAAGAACCCCATCGAAAAAACACCTATCCTATGTTGGTTCTCCCTTTGCGTAAAATATTTGTGCCAAGTTTGGTTGAAATCGGTCCAGTGGTTTAGGAGGAGATGTGGAAGACCCCAAAGGACCCCCGAAGTATCATATCGAAAAAACACATATCCTATGTTGGTTCTCCCGTTGCGTAAAATATTTGTGCCAAGTTTGGTTGAAATCGGTCCAGTGGTTTAGGAGAAGATGTGGAAGACCCCAAAGGACCCCCCAAAGGACCCCATCGAAAAAACACCTATCCTATGTTGGTTCTCCCTTTGCGTAAAATATTTGTGCCAAGTTTGGTTGAAATCGGTCCAGTGGTTTAGGAGAAGATGTGGAAGACCCCCAAAGGACCCCCAAAGGACCCCATCGAAAAAACACCTATCCTATGTTGGTTCTTCCTTTGCGTAAAATATTTGTGCCAAGTTTGGTTGAAATCGGTCCAGTGGTTTAGGAGGAGATGTGGAAGACCCCAAAGGACCCCCCGAAGTATCATATCGAAAAAACACATCCTATGTTGGTTCTCCCGTTGCGTAAAATATTTGTGCCAAGTTTGGTTGAAATCGGTCCAGTGGTTTAGGAGAAGATGTGGAAGACCCCAAAGAACCCCCAAAAGAACCCCATTGAAAAAACACCTATCCTATGTTGGTTCTCCCTTTGCGTAAAATATTTGTGCCACGTTTGGTTGAAATCGGTCCAGTGGTTTAGGAGGAGATGTGAAAGACCCCAAAGGACCCCCCGAAGGATCATATCGAAAAAACACATATCCTATGTTGGTTCTCCCGTTGCGTAAAATATTTGTGCCAAGTTTGGTTGAAATCGGTCCAGTGGTTTAGGACGAGATGTGGAAGACCCCAAAGGACCCCCCAAAGGACCCCATCGAAAAAACACCTACCCTATGTTGGTTCTCCCGTTGCATAAAATATTTGTGCCAAGTTTGGTTGAAATCGGTCCAGTGGTTTAGGAGGAGATGTGGAAGACCCCAAGAACCCCCCATAGGACCCCATCGAAAAAAATTCATAAACCTTCGCGGGCGTGCGCACAACAACTCACCGAAGTTTCATCGCAATCGGATGAATGGTATAGGAACGCATACGGGACAAAGAAAGAAAGAAAGAAAGAAACAAACATTCATTTTTATAGATATAGAAGATAATATGCCACGAACCTGCGAAAAATCTGGGAAATACACAAGAATACACCACACCCACTTTTGTTCGAATGCTAAATTGTTCAAATGTTACACCAGTTTAAAAACTTTATATACACGTGTGACATTACGTAACACTTAATTATTTTCACTTAACACGGTTTTAATACAACCGAGAGCTGAGAGCCTAGAGCCTTTGCCACGGTACTGTGGTTACTGACGAACACCGTGTCGGTTGTATTAAAACCGTGTTTCACTGAAGATGGCTTCCAGAGATAAGACCGAAACGTTTAATTAACAACATCCGTCAGAATGATAATTATAGTAGACTACATCCCGATAGACCGGATCTTAATTTCAATAATGTTGAATAACGTTACAAGTTTCGACAATAATTCCCGAATGTTTATAGAACGCTTATGTGGAGATGGATTTTAAAATATTCACCTTTCCTTCCCCATGGCATTCGAAGGGGTCGACATCAGTACGGCATTACGAACTTCGGCCAGCGAGAAACTTTACAGAGCCCCGCCGGATCAGACATGCAATTTAAAACTTTTCTACTCTTCAGCGTCACAATCAGTGGCGAAGCTAGTAGTTAATGAATGGGTAGGCAAAAATCTTATCTTCAATTTTTTTTAAGGAATCTCTAAAAGGACGGTGGTTCAAATCGGACGCTGAGGTAGAGTTTGCTGTAAGCGAATGGTTCCACAAACAGCCGTAAGAATTTTACTAGCAGGGAATCTACAGGGTAGTTAATGGAGACTTCTTTTAAAATCGTTGAATAAAAAATGCTTTACAGCTCTATATGTCTTTCTATTGAACAATCCTTGTATTAGTCATACACAATAATACAACTGATTGAACTTCAAAATTTTAAACTTGATTAGTTTATATATATATATATATATATATATATATATATATATATATATATGTTTAATGTTACAAATAATTCAAATAACAATCTTGATCATCTGTTAGTTCAGCGGAATAACAGGGACACTTTTAATAACCGCATAAAATAAACACACTTATAAACAACACAGGCGCTTTAACTTAACTGTTTGGACCACAGATGTGAGGCATGCTTCAACGCTCTATGTGTACAGCGCGGGACAATCCCCCCTCCCTTCACTTCACTATCCAACCTGCACATTGCTTACATACGATGTATACAAAAAACGCTGAGGCAAGTTCAGGTTGCCTTATTCGCTTTAAACGAGCTATGCCGAATCTCACCTGTCACCATCTAGCGGTCGCTCAGTAAAGCACGTTTCGGTTTAATAAAATCGACAGTCGCGGTAACAATGTATAATCTTTACGTTACGTAGTTCATACGTATTTATAATTTTTATTCTACAGAATTTTTTAGGGTAGGCATTGCCTCAATTGCCTCCATGTAACTTCGCCACTGGTCACAATACGTAGAGTATAAATACTTCACGCTGACCCAGAAGTCTTTTGGCTCTACGTGCCGTAAAAACTCCTCTCTGGTAATTGCTTCAGTATATTAAACAGCTGTAACTTAATTGGTTTTATCCAAAACTCACAATACAACGACATACGTCTGTTTTCTTCGGTGACACAGGTTTTACGATTCCATCTTATCTTACGAAGGATAATAAAAACACAATAATATTTTCATCGAAATTTACTGGATAAAATCGGTTATTAAATTCCCAGAATTCGTATCTAGTCTATTTAAGACTTATCGCATTCGATAAGATTCTAAAATCATAAATTACTGTATACTGAATTTTTAACACATATTTCAAAACAATCGATTGAAATACAATTGATTCAAGTTAATTTATAAAATCACAAAAACTCATGTGGGGTGTAAAATTAAAGAGAATGTCAACTGACATCTGAATGTGCTGTTAAGTTTTGAAAACCTGAAGATTTTGGGGCCCCAGGGCCCAAGAACGAGATAACAAATTTGGAAAAAATTCTGAACATCCAGAAGGATGTCAAACTAAAATAACTGTAACCGAAATCCGAATGTTTCGAACGTCTAGTGTTTATTGTATGACTGTGTGCACTACAGTTCTGTAGCTTAGGGAGCATACTGTACTTGTTAATGACGGTGACAAAGACGCATTCTGGATCTGAAGCGACGCCAATGCAAACAATGATGTTGAAAAGACAACTGTGGTTATGACTGCCGACCGACACAAGATAATTCTCAGTTTTAATTCGTTCGTTTGTCTCTTTCTCTGTCTCACGATAACGTTTGAAAGCATCAACCGACTTTCGTAAAACTTGCCGCGCGTGTCCACAGTTTTATCCTACAGCGCCTTCCTGTTTTTGAGAGTAATCCTCTAGACGCAGGGGGCGGGAGGCAATATTGTAAAATGTCCAAATTATGAAAAAAATTACAAATTATATGCGGGATATAAAAATTACGGAAATTTAAACCAAAAATATGAATTTAGTGTTCGTTTTTGAAAATGTCAAAATTGTGGGACGTCGGAGGCAAAAAGTGGGTGAAAAGTTTGATAAATCGCAAAAATTCATGTGGTATGTCAAATTGAAAGGAATTTTAACTAAAATTTGAATGTAGTGTAAATTTCTGGAAATTTCAAATTTTGTTGACCCAAAGCCCAAAATGTGGAGAAAATATTTTTAAAAATTGTAAGAATCCAGCCGGGTGTCAGTCTAAAGGAAATTTTTTAACGCAAATCCGATTTTTGGAATTTTTAGCATTTATTTTATGACTAAACTGGAAGCAGCTTGCCGAGTGACTCCCAGAAAAGGAAGACACAATGAACTAAATGATAAGAGATTTGAATTTAGTATGCGAGGAATATGGAATGATGATTAATAAGGAAAAACTAAGTGTATGGTTATTAGCAGAGGAGGAAAAAGGGCAAACATAAAGAGAGGGCAAGACAAAATACAACAAGTGGAGTTCTTTAAATATCTTGGAAGCTTGATAAGTGAAGATATGTCCTGCACTCGTGAAATTAGAGCAAGAATTGCTATAGCGAAAGAGCCATTTAATGGGAATAAAAGACTGCTGTGTGGCAAAATTAAAGAATTTAAGAAAAAGGTTGGCCAAATGTTGTGTGCAGCGTTGCTTTATATGGTGCAAACACATGACACTGAGGAAGGAGGATGAGAAAAGATTAGAAGCATTTGAGATTTGGGTTTGGCGAGCAATGGAAAAGCGAGGTGGGTTGATAAAGTAAGGGATGATGCAGTTTTAAGAAGAATAGGGGAAGAGAGAAGAATCCTGAAGGTAACAGAAAAAGAATTGGTTATTTTGTTTAAGAAGAGACTGCTTGCTTACAACTGCCATGGAGGGTGTTATAGAAGGAGAAAAAAGAAGAGGGCGTAGAAGAATGAAGTTAATAGATAGCATTAAAATCAGAGGGTGTTACGAAGAAACGAAAAGACTGGCATGGGATAAGACGGCTTGGAGAACTTTTATCCTACCGTTTGAAGACCTGCCTTAGGTCAGAACACCAAATAAAAAAAAAAATGTATGACTGCTATACAAATGTTACTTTACTAAATAAAAAAACAAAGGTAATTTTCAGTGTAGTTGGAAGAAGATAGTACAGCCCGCTGAAGAATAAATCAAAGCTGTACTGAAGATGGTCGCCACACAAAACATGTGGCGTTTCAAGAAACGTTAACATTAGACCACAGCCTAATAGCCATCCGTGTCTCACAACGGACGAACGATGCTATGATGAATAGTAAACGAATAAAAAACACGTTATTTCGTCGTGCAAAAACACATTTCTGTAACTGGCAGATACGAAATCTGCAGTAAACACAACGTACTACTAGCAATGCGGCAGGCGTTGCGTTCTCTGTAATTGTGCATGACCAGATAACAACTGGAATTCATTTAGTTCAATTAATTTTTCCTCCGCCTGCCTGCCTACCACTTGGATAATAATTATTGTTATCGTCTCCGTTTAACTAAATTAGAAAACAATAAGAACTTGTTTTGTTTCAGTTAAGCGTAATTATCGGAATGACCGACATTCAATCACAAACTGTATCAGGTAGTTAATAACAGTTATTGTACCCAAGCAATAATCAATGATTCTATCTGCGCAGAACAAGGAATACAGTACGGTACTTATCTGTAACATGATTCTAGTTTTGTTGATCATAATCGATAGATTTATATTACTAACAATAACGCCAGACTCCAATCTGTGCCACTGAAATAGTGCATGGCTTGAAACGTTCAAAACGTCGGAGAATCAAAGTAACAACGTTAATTAGCGTTTCCGTCTGGCACATGAAACGTTTTAAGGTAATGAAAAACTGATCACGAAATTAATTTATTATCATAATATGACAATTGACCAACAATAAATGGAAACCTGGACGCGAACGAAATTTACAAATAAGCAGTGCGACACTGCTAATATATCGAACAGCTTGGTTTGAGAGATTTGATATCCTTGGAAATCGACAGCACAAGGATTAAATTTTATAAGATAAAAATGCAATACCCATATTGATTTATGCGAGTGAGGCGTGAGTCATGACAAAAAAGGAATGCGGCAAGATTCAGAGTGCTGAAACGCAGTTTCTTCGAAGTACTTTAAATTATACATTGCAAGACAGAATAAGGAATGCGGGATATCAGAGCAGAACTCGAAGTAGAGGACATAAGTGAAATTATTTCAATTTACAGAAGACAATGGTGGGATCATCTGCAAAGAATGACAGAGGATCGATTGCCGAAAGCGGCAATTAACTATAAAGCGATTGGTAGAATAGACGTGGGTCGTCCGAGGATGAGATGGGAGCCAGAACAGGTGTATATAACCTAATCCTTGATGAGGAGAAGAAGGAGAGGAAGAAGAAGAAATGTATTGTCTGGCTGTCATCATGCAACTTGGCCACTTGGTCAAATTCTCGCTCCATTTGTGAGTTTTCAACGACAGTTGCCTTTCCGTTTCCAACCTGGAGCCTCACCACATTTGAGTGAACATTATTAAGAGCTCTGTGTCCTTTAGAAACAAAAGTTTTTTTTTATATATGATGTTTGTTTCATTAAGCATCAAACCATGGTGTTTTACGTTGGTTAAGTACGTCTGCTAACCATCCGGAATCTTACTTTCCAATGAACAATGAGATAATTAATGTTCTAAAAAAGAAAAAAAAACATATTTTATTCACTCAAAGGAGTTCAAGTGTCTATAAAAACGCTAAAACTTATCATAATGTACATACAGCAACACACAAATCGAGTACACTAAAGTAATGAATTGCGCACTAGTACAATAAACAAAACAGCTGATGTTAAAGTTTTTACTAACACGACTGACACATCCGAGGGAGTTTAAAAAAAAATTCCTAACTGAATTTTTTAAAAAGAAAACCGGCATCCATAGATAATAAATGAAAAACCCGTTACAGCATTGCAAAAGAGTTCAAAACAGTCTTAATGTGTGACAAAACATCGTATGAACTTTACGAAAATGTAAAAAAAAAAAAAAAAAAACTGGCGATGAAATCTAGTAATTTGCACACCTCTGTAAATACGACTAAAATAATAGACATAAAACGGGTGTCCGGATACGGTGCGTCAAAAGCTCTCATTGCACATGCGCAACCTGACGCGTTGATTTCAAAGCAATTATTTTGTGTTCAGAACAGCTACATGGTTGGTGTGTCACATGGTTGTGCGTAATTGTTGGTCACCTCACATCCCACTTCCTGACTGCATCCCCCCTCCGGTACGATCTACGCGAACCACTTGGTGTCTTACTATTTCATCTACAAGTAATGCAGATAGACTAATTAGGAACAAGGCTTACAAGTAACAATAGGGCAGAAGAAGAAATAGAACATCAAGCAAGAAGAACTGCTGGATGCATGAATAACCTTATATGGAATTATAAATACCCACACAAGAAGCAATCACTAGGGTTTACAAAAGCACAATACGTCCAGTAATATCCTATGCATCAGAGACCAAGCCAGATACAGCAACAACTCAGAGAAAACGACAAACTACTAAAATGACTATATTACGGAGGGCACTAGGAAAGACAAGGTGTGATAGGTTGCCAAAGAATAGTCTAAGAGAAACGTGTAATGTATCAGATATTACTTCTTGGATTGTGGAAAGAAGAAGGATATGGAATTAACACATATCAAGAATGGATGACACAAGGCTAGTGAAAAAGGCAAGAGATAGCCAACCATACAACCAAGAGGAGCATTGGTCGGCCAAGGAAGTGACAGCATGTAGGACTGTTGTTATAGAACAGGACGGATTCCTAACAACGAAGTTAAAGTAGAAGATTAACTACCATAAAACGGTATTGATCCCAGTCTTACATTAGTAAGCTCCTTGAGCTGAAGAACTCTATCACTATTATGAACGAGATATATTTATTATAAGCCTACATCAATTTCGAAAATTCGATAGATAGATAGATTTCGAAAGAGTTTTAGCTAGGAAGTTAAAGAAGAAGAGTATTTCATCTGTAATTTTATAGTAATTATACAGACAACTGATCACTAGACCGGGCCTCTTCATGCCTATACACCGAATACACAGACTGCATAAAATAAATCCAGACACGATAAATCTCTCCTGCTGGCACGGTCGGAGGCTTTTCCTCTGCTGTACAGAGAACAATATCAGATCACAAACAATACGACTAGTACTTGTATAGGGTACTCACCATTCTGTCTCGTTCGTCTTCGATTGCGGCGATAAGTCGACCGAACTCGGCCAACGACTTCGATATGACCACTTCGTCATCGGTCTGCGACGTGCCTATACACTCGAAACTAAAGTTCTGCAACGTGCTGGACAGAGTACGTTGCGCCCGCGATAAATCTGTAACAACAATACAAATGCATTAGTTACACTGGCCAACATACCTTACTTCTGTAAATGGCGCACTTATAACAACTTGTTTAAAAGATGGTTGTGACGACGGACTGTAAACGTTTTGTGCACCCAAAAAATTTGACGGGGACTCCGGAGAACAACACACCTACACGAACAGGGTATAATGTGACTTGCGGGTTACTTTTCCGCTCTGGCGACATACGGATCGGAGGGGGGGGTACGCTTCCCTTAGACGTGCCTTAGGGTATGGCTGCACGAGCGTTTTTTTTCGGCCGTGCACGTGCGGTTGGAAAACGCATTGAATTTTACACACAGGCGGCAATGAAATTGGTCACGGGTCATCAACTCTGCTGCGTTTTCAAGGTCTCCCTCATCGAAACGCAACGTGCTGCGTTTTAGTGCGTTTTTACTTCCATATTCCTTAAGGAATGGAAGTATGGTAATGGCAAAAAAAATCGTGTTCGAGATTATTGGAGATTCTGATTCTACTACACTCAAAACATGAAAAAAAGTCGTTTTCCGAAAAGTGTGTGTGTGTGTGTGTGTGTGTGTGTCTGTCTGTCTGTGTGTCTGTAGATTTTTTTTCTATGGCAAACGATAACTGCCGCAAATTCAAACAGAATCAAATAATTTTTTGCATACAGCCCTGATTTTTAGAGTACTCACGACCTATTGTTTTTGGTGAAGATCGGTTGAGGGAAAGGGGTAGTTTACCAGCAACGGTTTTTTTTTTATCAAGGGAAATTTTTTTTTTTTTGGCAAACGATAACAGCCGCAAATTCAAACAGAATCATATAATGTTTCGCATACAGCCCTGAATTGTAGAGTTCTCAAGACCTATTGTTTTGGTGAAGATCGGTTAAGGGAAAGGGGTAGTTTACCTGTAACGTTTTATGTTTTAACAAGGGTATTTCCTATGGCAAACGATAACAGCCGCAAATTCAAACAGAATCAAAAGATTATTTGCATACAGCCCTAAATTGTAGAGTTCTCAAGACCTATTGTTTTTGGTGAAGATCGGTTAAGGGAAAGGTGTAGTTTACCTACAACGTTTTTTTAACAAGGGTATTTTCTATGGCAAACGATAACAGCCGCAAATTCAAACAGAATCAAATAATTTTCTGCATACAGCCCTGATTTGTAGAGTACTCAAGACCTATTGTTTTTGGTGAAGATCGGTTGAGGGGAAGGGATAGTTTACCTGCAACGTTTTTTATCAAGCGTATTTTCTATGGCAAACGATAACAGCCGCAAATTCAAACAGAATCAAATAATGTTTTGCATACATCAGTGAATTGTAGAGGACTCAAGGCCTTTAGATTTTGGTGAAGATCGGTTAAGGGGAAGGGGTAGTTTACCTGCAACCTTTTACGTTTTAACAAGAGTAAAGTACTTGAAAATTTATTTAAACTTTTTGAAACAATGGTAATTGTTGAAAATAAAATAATTTTGTTGCCAGGTAACAAAAATAAAGTCATTTTGATTATAAATATAAAAATATTTACAACAAGAAAAGAATTTTCAGTTTTCAAAATTTAAATATATTTTTATAAAACAATGGGTTCTTCATTGAGGTGGGGACCATGTCACTCACTCCATCTCAAGCCTCTCCCATTTTGCAGAAAAAGAGGACCCTGTCAAGGCTGATACTTTGACGATACTTTGGGCTTTCCACCAAATTCAGCAGAGTGACAGGTAGGCCCAACTCTGATTGGCTCCTCAGATTTCCCCAGCGTTAGTAGGTTCTATGAAAATATTTTATTTCAAAAATGATTTTAAATATAAATCTTAGATATGTTTTATAAATCTCATGTTTTATGTTTTAACATGGGTAATTTTTTATATGACGAACCATAACTGCCGTAAATTCAAACAGATCAAATAATTTTTTACATATGTGCCTGAGCTATAGAGAACTCAATGTCTGTTGATTTTGGTGAAGATCGGTTACGGGGAAAGGGCAGTTTACCTGAAACATTTTTTGTTGTAACATGAGTAAAGTACTTAATTTTGATAAAGTATCCTGATAAGATCTTAATAATCCACTGTAGAAACGTAGATGAAATATCTATAAATGAAGAGGCTAGTTGAACGGGCTGGGGGTAATTTTCTATAAATCAAAATTATAGTTGAAGGGGGAGGGGATATTTTTTTTTTATATGTGTATTACGTTATTGGCAACAAAGAAGTATTTTTTTGTTAAAATTCCTTCCCTGGCTGTTTGGCTGAAAATGATTTTAAATATAAATCTTAGAATATGGAAGTCATGTATGGTTCTCCATACCGATATTTTACTTCCATATTCCTTAAGGAAATGGAAGTATGGTGATGGCAAAAAAAATCGTGTTCGAGATTATTGCAGATTCTGATTGTACTACACTCAAAACATGAAAAAAAGTCGTTTTCCGAAAAGTGTCTGTGTGTGTGTGTGTGTGTGTGTGTGTGTCTGTCTGTGTGTAGATTTTTTTCTATGGCAAACGATAACTGCCGCAAATTCAAACAGAGTCAAATAATTTTTTGCATACAGCCCTGATTTGTAGAGTACTCACGACCTATTGTTTTTGGTGAAGATCGGTTGAGGGAAAGGGGTAGTTTACCTGCAACGGTTTTTTTTTATCAAGGGAAATTTTTTTTTGGCAAACGATAACAGCCGCAAATTCAAACAGAATCAAATAATGTTTCGCATACAGCCCTGAATTGTACAGTTCTCAAGACCTATTGTTTTTGGTGAAGATCGGTTAAGGGAAAGGGGTAGTTTACCAGTAACGTTTTATGTTTTAACAAGGGTATTTCCTATGGCAAACGATAACAGCCGCAAATTCAAACAGAATCAAAAGATTATTTGCATACAGCCCTAAATTGTAGAGTTTTCAAGACCTATTGTTTTTGGTGAAGATCGGTTAAGGGAAAGGGGTAGTTTGCCTACAACGTTTTTTTAACAAGGGTATTTTCTGTGGCAAACGATAACAGCAGCAAATTCAAACAGAATCAAATAATTTTCTGCATACAGCCGTGATTTGTAGAGTACTCAAGACCTATTGTTTTTGGTGAAGATCGGTTGAGGGGAAGGGGTAGTTTACCTGCAACGTTTTTTATCAAGCGTATTTTCTATGGCAAACGGTAACTGCCGCAAATTCTAACAGAATCAAATAATTTTTTGCATACGTCACTGAATTGTAGAGGACTCAAGGCCTTTTGATTTTGGTGAAGATCGGTTAAGGGGAAGGAGTAGTTTACCTGCAACCTTTTACGTTTTAACAAGAGTAAAGTACTTGAAAATTCATTTAAACTTTTTCAAACAATGGTAATTGTTAAAATATCGGTATGGAGAACCATACATGACTTCCATATTCTAAGATTTATATTTAAAATCATTTTCGAAATGAAATATTACCATAGAAACTACTTCTTTCTACTTACTGCTTCAGCCTTAACCACAGTACTGTGGTCACTAACGTATACCACCTCACGTTATCGCACTCGATTTTCACTGATGATGGAAGTCGATGGCATTGCCGAAATGTCTGGTTTTGTAGAAAACATTGGACTACGGCCAAATATCCCGGGAAGGAATTTTAACAAAAACTACTTCTTTGTTGCCGATAACGTTGTACACATATATATCAGTGGCGAAGTTACATGGAGGCAATTGAGGCAATGCCTACCCTAAAAAATTCTGTAGAATAAAAATTATAAATACGTATGAACTACATAACGTAAAGATTATACATTGTTACTGCGACTGTCAAATTTATTAAACCGAAACGTGCTTTATTGAGCGACCGCTAGATGGTGACAGGTGAGATTCGGCATAGTTCGTTTAAAGCGAATGAGGCAACCTGAACTTGCCTCAGCGTTTTTTGTATACATCGTATGTAAGCAATGTAGTGGTGTGATAGGGAAGTGTAGGGAGGGGGGATTGTCCCGCGCTGTACACATAGAGCGTTGAGGCATGCCTCACTTCTGTGGTCCAAACAGTTAAGTTAAAGCGCCTGTGTTGTTTCTAAGTGTTTATTTTATGCGGTTATTAAAAGTGTCACTGTTATTCCGCTGAACTAACAGATGATCAAGATTGTTATTTGAATTATTTGTAACATTAAACATATATATAGAAACTAATCAAGTTTAAAAATTTGAAGTTCAATCAGTTGTATTATTGTGTATGACTAATACAAGGATTGTTCAATAGAAACACGTATAGAGCCGTAAAGCATTTTTTATTCAACGATTTTAAAAGAAGTCTCCAATAACATTAAGACATGAGTTCCACTGTGCGCTAACCTGTAGATTCCCTGCTAGTAAAATTCTTACGGCTGTTTGTGGATCCATTCGGTTACAGCAAACTCTACCTCAGCGTCCGATTTGAACCACCGTCCTTTTAGTGATTCCTTAAAAAAAATTTAAGATAAGATTTTTGCCTACCCATTCATTAACTACTAGCTTCGCCAGTAAGCAAATTGATGTCAATTTTTTGGCTTGCACGCGTTATGTTGGTGTGGGTTTCGGCACTTTCCATTTAAAAAGCGTGCAAATGTAAGAAAATAAACATGAGTGAGGCCAGAAATAACGTGAATTTTGTGTGTGTGTGTGTGTGTGTGTGTGTGTGTGTGTGTGTGTGTGTGTGTGTGTGTGTGTGTGTGTGTGTGTGTGTGTGTTACCTGCCTTTTTATTGCTGTATTAAATGAAAAATATTACATTACATTAAAATGAAAATATCGGTATGGTAAAATATTTTATGCTGTATTAAATGAAAAATATTATATTACATTAAAATGAAAATATCGGTATGGAGAACCATACATGACTTCCATATTCTAAGATTTATATTTAAAATCATTTTCAGCCAAACAGCCAGGGAAGGAATTTTAACAAAAAAATACTTCTTTGTTGCCAATAACGTAGTACACATATAAAAAAAAAATTATCCCCTCCCCCATCAACCATAATTTTGATTTATAGAAAATTACCCCCAGCCCGTTCAACTAGCCTCTTCATTTATAGATATTTCATCTACGTTTCTACAGTGGATTATTAAGATCTTATCAGGATACTTTATCAAAATTAAGTACTTTACTCATGTTACAACAAAAAATGTTTCAGGTAAACTGCCCTTTCCCCGTAACCGATCTTCACCAAAACAACAGACATTGAGTTGTCTATAGCTCAGGCACATATGTAAAAAATTATTTGATTCTGTTTGAATTTACGGCAGTTATGGTTCGTCATATAAAAAATTACCCATGTTAAAACATAAAACATGAGATTTATAAAACATATCTAAGATTTATATTTAAAATCATTTTTGAAATAAAATATTTTCATAGAACCTACTAACGCTGGGGAAATCTGAGGAGCCAATCAGAGTTGGGCCTACCTGTCACTCTGCTGAATTTGGTGGAAAGCCCTGTCACTATCGTCAAAGTATCAGCCTTGACAGGGTCCTCTTTTTCTGCAAAATGGGAGAGGCTTGAGATGGAGTGAGTGACATGGTCCCCACCTCAATGAAGAACCCATTGTTTTATAAAAATATATATAAATTTTGAAAACTGAAAATTCTTTTCTTGTTGTAAATATTTATATTTATAATCAAAATATTTTTGTTACCTGGCAACAAAATTATTTTATTTTCAACAATTACCATTGTTTCAAAAAGTTTAAATAAATTTTCAAGTACTTTACTCTTGTTAAAACGTAAAAGGTTGCAGGTAAACTACCCCTTCCCCTTAACCGATCTTCACCAAAATCGAAAGGGCTTGAGTCCTCTACAATTCACTGACGTATGCAAAAAATTATTTTATTCTGTTTGAATTTGCAGCTGTTATCGTTTGCCATAGAAAATACGCTTGATAAAAAACGTTGCAGGTAAACTACCCCTTCCCCTCAACCGATCTTCACCAAAAACAATAGGTCTTGAGTACTCTACAAATCAGGGCTCTATGCAGAAAATTATTTGATTCTGTTTGAATTTGCTGCTGTTATCGTTTGCCACAGAAAATACCCTTGTTAAAAAACGTTGTAGGTAAACTACCCTTTTCCCTTAACCGATCTTCACCAAAAACAATAGGTCTTGAGAACTCTACAATTTAGGGCTGTATGCAAATAATCTTTTGATTTGTTTGAATTTGCGGCTGTTATCGTTTGCCATAGGAAATACCCTTGTTAAAACATAAAACGTTACACGTAAACTACCCCTTTCCCTTAACCGATCTTCACCAAAAACAATAGATCTTGAGAACTCTACAATTCAGGGCTGTATACGAAACATTATTTAATTCTGTTTCAATTTGCGGCTGTTATCGTTTGCCAAAAAAAAAATTTCCCTTGATAAAAAAAACCGTTGCAGGTAAACTACCCCTTTCCCTCAACCGATCATCACCAAAAACAATAGGTCGTGAGTACTCTACAAATCAGGGCTGTATGCAAAAAATTATTTGATTCTGTTTGAATTTGCGGCAGTTATCGTTTGCCATAGAAAAAAAATCCACACACACACACACACACACACACACACACACACACACACACACACACTTTTCGGAAAACGACTTTTTTTCATGTTTTGAGTGTAGTAGAATCAGAATCTGCAATAATCTCGAACACGATTTTTTTTGCCATCACCATACTTCCATTTCCTTAAGGAATATGGAAGTAAAAATTATAATTTTATTGCCTGGCAACAAAATTATTTTATTTTTAACAATTACCATTGTTTCAAAAAGTTTAAATAAATTTTCAAGTACTTTACTCTTGTTAAAACGTAAAAGGTTGCAGGTAAACTACCCCTTCCCCTTAACCGATCTTCACCAAAATCGAAAGTCATTGAGACCTCTACAATTCAGGGACGTATGCAAAAAATTATTTGATTATGTTTGAATTTGCGGCTGTTATCGTTTGCCATAGAAAATACGCTTGATAAAAAAACGTTGCAGGTAAACTACCCCTTCCCCTTAACCGATCTTCACCAAAAACAATAGGTCTTGAGAACTGTACAATTTAGGGCTGTATGCAAATAATCTTTTGAGTCTGTTTGAATTTGCGGCTGTTATCGTTTGCCATAGGAAATACCCTTGTTAAAACATAAAACGTTACAGGTAAACTACCCCTTTCCCTTAACCGATCTTCACCAAAAACAATAGGTCTTGAGAACTCTACAATTCAGGGCTGTATACGAAACATTATTTAATTCTGTTTGAATTTGGGGCTGTTATCGTTTGCCAAAAAAAAAAATTTCCCTTGATAAAAAAAAAACCGTTGCAGGTAAACTACCCCTTTCCCTCAACCGATCTTCACCAAAAACAATAGGTCGTGAGTACTCTACAAATCATGGCTGTATGCAAAAAATTATTTGATTCTGTTTGAATTTGCAGCAGTTATCGTTTGCCATAGAAAAAAAATGTACAGACACAGACAGACAGACACACACACACAGACACTTTTCGGAAAACGACTTTTTTCATGTTTTGAGTGTAGTACAATCAGAATCTGCAATCATCTCGAACACGATTTTTTTTGCCATCACCATACTTCCATTCCTTAAGGAATATGGAAGTAAAATAAAATAATTTTGTTGCCAGGCCATAAAAATATAATTTTTCATTTTAATGTAAATCTGTACATAGTATAAAGTAAAGTCGGTCCGTTTTCTCTCTGTGTTTGAAATCGCTAATCTCAGGAAGTACTGAACTGATTTTATTCAAGTTTTCGCCAATAGATAGAGTGTCTATCGAGGAACATTTATGTGTATAATTAATACATATATGTTGTACATTAGCTTAGCTATCACGGTTTATGTCAAGTAAGTGGTATAGTTTACATCTTATATATAAAAATGAATGTTTCTTTGTTTGTCCCGTATGCGTTCCTATACCATTCATCCGATTGCGATGAAACTTCGGTGAGTTGTTGTGCGCACGTCCGCGAAGGTTTCTTCCACATCTCCTCCTAAACCACTGTACCGATTTCAACCAAACTTGGCACAAATATTTTACGCAACGGGAGAACCAACATAGGATAGGTGTTTTTTCGATGGGTCCTTTTGGGGGTTCTTTGGGGTCTTCCACATCGCCTCCTAAACCACTGGACCGATTTCAACCAAACTTGGCACAAATATTTTACGCAAAGGGAGAACCAACATAGGACAAGTGTTTTTTTCGATACGATCCTTTGGGGGGTCCTTTGGGGTCTTCCACGTCTCCACCTAAACCACTGGACCGATTTCAACCAAACTTGGCACAAATATTTTACGCAACGGGAGAACCAACATAGGACAGGTGTTTTTTCGATACGATCCTCTGGGGGGTCCTTTGCGGTCTTAAAAAACTATTAGATCTGGTTACTATGGCAACCCAATAGAATAGATTCTGTTCTAAATATATTATCGCATTAAATTGAAGACCACGCGAACGAAGTTGTGGGCTACAGCTATTTATTTTTAAGAAGCCTACTTTAATTAAACTTTATTAATTAAACTAACATTTTCATTACGTACAACGTGAAACTCCGTAGCGAAGCACGGGTATTCTGCTAGTCATGTATAAGAGAAAATATATCGTGCGTGGCAGGCAAGCATATCTCAGTTATGTACTGTTTACGTTTCCATTTTATTATTATCACTACCGCAATAAAAAGGCAGGGAAGACACACACACACACACACACACACACACACACACACACACACACACAATTCGCGTTATTTCTGGCCTCATTCATGTTTATTTTCTTACATTTGCACGGTTTTTAAATGGAAAGTGCCGAACCCATACCAACATAACGCATGCAAGCCGAAAAAGTGTCCAGCGTGGATAGCGATTTGCTTCCTGTGGATCGCTGGGCAGTGTAACTGAACGTGTTTACAGAGGAACGATTCATAGACAGACTTTTCGTCTTTAGGGAATGAACCCTCTGCAAGATGCTGAGGGTCCATGAGTGACTTCGGAGCGCTCCTTCTTTTCCGCGTGTTTGTTCTGTGAAACGTACATTGTAGATTCGCAGATTTATTCTAAGCAACGCTCAATAGGAAATGTTGAAAATTTTTGTCCACGGTGAACTCTCATACACACTAAACCTGCTCTGATGTTTTAATTACGGACATCATAATATTAAAACTTTGGAAACTTGAGCACTACTTAATGGAGATCAATCATTAACTTATACAAGCCATTAATTTTATGCATATTTTTTATATATATGTGTACAACGTTATCGGCAACAAAGAAGTAGTTTTTGTTAAAATTCCTTCCCGGGATATTTGGCCGTAGTCCAACGTTTTCTACAAAACCAGACATTTCGGCAATGCCATCGACTTCCATCATCAGTGAAAATCGAGTGCGATAACGTGAGGTGGTATACGTTAGTGACCACAGTACTGTGGTTAAGGCTGAAGCAGTAAGTAGAAAGAAGTAGTTTCTATGGTAATATTTCATTTCGAAAATGATTTTAAAAATAAATCTTAGAATATGGAAGTCATGTATGGTTCTCCATACCGGTTCTTATAATAGCAATTGTTTATTTACTTGTTAATATGGTAATTAATATTGGTCTCCATGGTGTTGTTCACATCTTTATAAAAAAATATGAAATGTAAAAAAATTTTCTTAATAAAGATTTACTTATTACTGATAACCAAAGTTTTCTTTAATCTAAACACGGCCGTTTCTGTGCAGTTGCGTTTTAACCTTTATACACACATTTAACCTTTATAGCCAAAGCTGTAGGGATGCGCGTCCGAGACGTCCCAACGCTGCCGTCCGATTATAAACCGCATCTGTGACTACACTTCCGTCGGTGCGCGTACTGTGCGTTTTTCCATACTCCACGCGCGTGCACGGCTGGAAAAAACGCTCGTTAACCGTACCCTAAACGCCGTCTCCTGCGGGCGCTTCCTCGTCTCCCATAACCCGGCGTCGAGACCTTTCTGTGGCGCTCGTTAACCGTACTCTAAACGCCGTCTCCTGCGGGCGCTTCCTCGTCTCCCATAACCCGGCCTATAGAGACCTTTCTGTGGCGCTCGTTAACCGTACCCTAAACGCCGTCTCCTGCGGGCGCTTCGTCGTCTCCCATAACCCGGCCTCTAGAGACCTTTCTGTGGCGCTCGTTAACCGTACCCTAAACGCCGTCTCCTGCGGGCGCTTCCTCGTCTCCCATAACCCGGCCTCTAGAGACCTTTCTGTGGCGCTCGTTAACCGTACCCTAAACGCCGTCTCCTGCGGGCGCTTCATCGTCTCCCATAACCCGGTCTCTAGAGATCTTTCTGTGGCGCTCGTTAACCGTACCCTAAACGCCGTGTCCTGCGGGCGTTTCCTCGTCTCCCATAACCCGGCCTCTAGAGACCTTTCTGTGGCGCTTGACTCGTTGTGTGAGAACAATCTCTGCCTCCCGACTGAAAGGTCCCTAAAGACTTCCCATATTCCGCCGTTGAGCACCCTGTGTGGTACAGAGTTCAGAAAATTTTATCTTTTCTACCCCTCCAAGTGAAAAACATTAAACACTGATGTTCTCAGTCTCTGCAAGCGCGAGATCACTGTTCACAGTAACAAGCAAGCGACAGGCAGTCATCGGATTCGTCCGGACACTGCGTCCAATGGGGCAAGTAAAACTGCTGCCCCATACCACCTTGGACCTTTCCGACAAAGTTTTATTTTATTTTAGCTTCAATTTCAATATTAGCACGCAATTTGATACCAGCTAATAGACAACAGGCCCTCTCTGGCAAAGTTTAACCATCCGATCCTCCCTCTTGTCGCCTATGCGTAGTACGGATACTAGAAAACCAGATTTAATTCAACAATGAACGTAAACTATCGGAGGAGAGTACAGACAACCTCGCGGAATGGCTAATATTGTTATGCAATACGGAACGTTCTGGTACTATGGAGAACGTTGTTCTACGCATTTCTCGTTTAGCCCAGTACGTGCTTGTTTCCGCCAAGGCCGTACTGAAGTGTCCTCTACAATTTTCGAGTACTTGTTAAGGACGCATATTATGGAACCCTGCAGACTATATGTAGCCAACACCTGCCGCTTAGAAGTAAGTTTATGTTGGACGATTTGTCAAAAGATATCGAGTGGTTGTGTGTTATAATTAGTGTGGAATTCTTTATAGTTGACATTATTATTCCGTGTGGACAATGTTTGCTCGGATTGTTGTACAAGTTGAATATAAACTGTATTTGTGATAATTAAAGCTGATTATTAGTGATTTCACTGGTGTCTTGTATTTTGTTTTCCACTGTACCAGTGAGACCGTCGTCACGAAATCGTCACACAGTACCTTGTCTCGCCCACTGCTCTTCAAACAAACATACGTACAATTGGCAATCTGAAATCATCAACTGGTTGGCAACGATTATACAAAAAATGGTTTGTTTCGATTCCAGGCAGATGGACTACGGCTGATCACTTCAACGCTTCTTAGGACGTCCAACATCTCTACGTCTTTTCGGCTTGTAATTCCATAGTTGTCTGGGGATGCGGCACCCGTCCATTCGGTTAAGATGTTGCAAACATTTTAGGCGATACTGGGCACTCCTGTAAAGTATACTCGTAATACTCAGCTCCTCCTGTAGACCGAGTATACCCTGCCAAGTGCCTGAGAAATCTTAATTCGACTGCTTGAATACTGCTGGAACTTGGTTAAAATTTAACTCTCAGACCCAATAGAGAAGTGTGGGAAGGGCCATCCATCACCTTGTAGAACCTGAGGCGTGTTTCTTTCGTCGTTGAGTCTTTAGTAGTTCTCCTGTTGGTCCCACACGTACAGTCGAACTTGTGCAGCTCCTTCATCACATCACAGTCTGCAATGTAAGATGCAAGAGATATCTGAAATCATATCTCTATTACATTTTTGTTACCGAAGTAAACTCAGTCACCACATAATATGTGACTTACATCAGAAATATCTCCAGGTCTCGCGAACACATTTAGTATGTACACCTGCGACGATCATTGGAACGCGACAAATGTCTCAAAATAAGGAAACTAGATGCACGGCAACTGTCGTCTCGTGGTGGGTCGGTGCACCTGGCATGTCCTTACACGACACGCTCCGGTTTAAGGCAAAAACAACCGGTCTGCGTCTCGGTGCGATATCGTCTGCAAGTATAGTTTTCCAACAGTTGCCACACACTCTGGGCATCGCACTAAACCTGACTAACCCTCTCCCGCGTTATCACACACACTCTCTCTCTCTTTCTCTCCCCTCCCCCCTTAAACCATCGAGGTTTGAAATCCATTACAAGTACTGAAGAAACGTGTGCAGGTACTAATAAAATGTCAAATCTATTAAAAATCAATTCAATCTAACACAAATCTTATTGGAAGCCGTACACGATACCTACTTCACACACTTACAAACACACGGGCGCGCGGTTAACTTTTCAGCAGCTTGTTACCAACATCTAGAGTAACTCACGTCCTGCGCAACCGTCCTCTTTAGTCAGTCTTTTGCCTCTGAAATACTGAAAGTATTTAAGTATTCTCTGGCTCTGACTGTGTATCCCTCTTAAATACTGTTTTGGCCCGTTGGCAGGAACCATTTCATCGTTTCCTTGGTGACTTTTCCCATCGGTTCCCTCTTTCTAATCTGAACATTCATCAGCACCCCCGTACGTGTCTATTTCGACAATATCCAGTCTTTCTTTGTCCTATCCCGCTGTGTTACAACCCCTTCTTGAACAGTACTAGTTACTAAAACAAGCAGTTCTCAGACTGCCCTGAAGTCGGCAATTTTTCAGTTAAGACATTAAATCTGCGCTACTGAAATAATTATAACCTTTACAGTATCTTGTACTGTATAGTAGGGAACCCCCATCACACAATATTCAAAGAAATATGATGAATATTTATTAATATTATTAAAACTATTTTGTCATTAGAGTAATAAATACATAGGTTAGAGTAAGACGTAGGTTATGTTCCTCCCATATATTTACATTATTAACAATTTATGTACAACTTATGCATATTGATAAACACTAGAATGTTCTGTATAACAATGTACTTTGAAATTATAGGTATAGTTTGTTCCACGAGATTCCAGAATAATCGCCTGGAATTTTCTCGGTTTACCTAGTAAGTGACAAAGGCTGATGAATGACGTCATTAGCAACCTATATAAGACTGTACGTTTCAAAAGGCCACTTGAAATACGCATTAGCGTCAGAATTAAGTGGCGTGCACATTGAGGATGGACGATTTCTACAAGGCGTGCGCTATCTGTAAAAAGCCATAGTAGCCGGCTTGTGAGTTCAGTGGTGTTGAGTCATTTAATTAGCGCGGATCGAGTGTTTGTAGTACTGTAGCGAAGTGTTGTTGAGTTATAATTAGTGCGGATTTTTTTATAATTGACATTATTATTGCGTATGGACAATTTTTACTTGAATTGTTATATGAAACTCAATTTTTACTTGAATTGTTATATGAAACTATCTTGTTGATTACAAATTATTAACTGTGATAATTAAAGCTGGTTATTTAGTGATTTCATTGGTGTCTTGTATTTTGTTTCCACTGTACCATACGACGATCAGTTAGACCGTCGTAACAATATGTATCTATTTGAACAAGTCAAAATAACGCTAAGTAAAAGAAGTACAAGAAGATGAGACAAGGAGCCTCTGTGAAATTTGAACTGCGACAAGTTTGAAATCTGTTACGCTCTGTACAGTGCCGTAACTAGGAGATGCTCTTGAGGGACGAGTCGAGGCACACCGCAGGGACCACGTTGTATATGGAGGGTTCCTGGTAGGTTCAGGCGGTGGGGGGATGAACTTCCCATTTTTCCCAAGAAAAATGAGAAATTCAGGATTCTTCCAAAATAAATTTATAAACACTTTTTTTCCACGTTCCGTAAGGCAATGGTGAACGCGAAAAAATCGTGTTAGAGATAAGTGCCGATTCTGATTGTACTACCTTCAAAACACGAATAAAAATCATTTTCCGAAAAGTGTTTGTGTGTAGAATTTTTCCTATGGCGAACGATAACTGCTGCAAATTCAAACAATTTTTTGCATATGTGCCCGAGTTGTAGAGGACTCACGGCCTATTGATTTTGGTGAAGATACGGTTAAGGGGGGAGTGGTAGTTTACCTGCAACGTTTTACGTTTTAATCTGGAGATGTTTATTCTAAGCTGTTTGAGATCACTCCGGACAATATTTCTCCACCGACTTCTAGGCCGTTCTCTAGATCGTACTCCACCAGGAGAACCGTAGTCCAGAGTTTGATCTGTCTTTCTGTCTTCCAGTCTCAGGACACGAGCTATCCACCTTCGATGTTTGTATCTCGATGAAGGAGGTAATGCTGGGATCGTCCAGTGTACTACGTATCGATATGTTACGACATTACAGAACAATCGTCGTCTTTCTCGAATGTTCCAGTGGAACCGGTTGTAATGTGGTGTGCGTACGTGATTCTCAACATTTTTTTGTTTAATTTATTATTATAATGCAGTTTTACAATCTACTCATTTCACAGAGTAGTAAGTAAAAGTGATGTATAAGTCGTCACTTGAGGTGGGAACCATCCAGCGATGATTACCACGTTCACCGGGTCAGGTCATCTGGCCACTGTCTCTTCAGCCTTCTTACATCCAGTTATGGATTGAGGAGCTCGTTGATCAGGTTATTGCTGTGTCCTATGTTGCGGTTCCTGTACTTAGCGGCGTGCATCCTGATGACATCAAAAATGTATGGAATGTTGAGGTCTTTGTGAAGAGTATAATTAGAGATGAACCAGGGAGCATTCGTTATGCAGCGCAAGATTTTTGACTGAACTGTCTGCAGAATCTTTGTGTTGGAAGGTTTAGAGCAGCCCCACAATTCTATACCGTAAGTCCAGATTGGTCTGAGCACAGCTTTATATATGATGACTTTGTTTGCGAGAGATAGTCGAGATTTTCTACCTATGAGCCAGTACATTTGCCTAGCTTTTAAGTTGAGTTGTTGTTTCTTAGCCTGAATGTGGGCTTTCTATGTTAATTTGTCGTCCAAATGCAGCCCCAGGTATTTAACTTCTGATTTTATAGGTATGGGAGCATCGTTTATGATGACTTGTGGACAAAAGAGCTACGTTTCATGGTGAAGGTTATTTGAGTGGATTTTGCAGAATTAACTCGGATCCTCCACTACTGGAACCAATCTTGCAGGAGGTAAAGATGGCTTTGCAGTTTCTCAGAGGCTCGTTCCGGGTTGGGATCTACTGCGAGGATAGCGGTATCATCAGCGAAGGTGGCGGTGGTAGTGTAGTCTGTCACAGGTAGGTCAGCAGTAAATATAAGATATAAGTATGGCCCCAGAACGCTGCCCCGAGGCACTCCCGATTTTATAGGAGAGATTACTGACACAGTGTCTTCGATTTTGATTTGGAAGTGTCTATCTTGCACATATGATTTCAACAGTAAATATAGTTGATCAGGAAGTTGTTTCTTCAGCTTGTACAGAAGGCCCTCATGCCAGACTTTACCAAAAGCCTGCTGAATATCCAGGAAGACAGCTGCGCACATCGTCTTCTTTTCCAGGCTATCCCTAATTTTGTTCACTATTCTGTGGCATTGCTGAACTGTAGAATGTTTTTCTCTGAACCCAAATTGGTGTTCAGGGATCAGATACCTAAAGGGCACTATTTGGTTTAGTCTGGTCAGGAGAAGTCGTTCAAATATTTTTGACAAGAGTGGAAGAAGGCTTATTGGCCTGTAAGATGTAGGGTCAGTAGGGGGTTTGCCAGATTTTGCGACCATGATAATTTGGGCAAATTTCCATTGGATTGGAAAGTAGCACAGTCTGAGCATACTGTTGTAAATAGTTGTAAGTAGTACTAACGCTTTCTTGGGAAGACGTTTCAGAACTTCTCCAAATATTAAATCGTAACCGGGGGCTTTATGTTTCTTGGAATGTTTTATCTCCCTGAGAACTTCAGAGAATGCACATGCTTTGATTGGAGGAGATAATTGGCAGGGAGCATCATGGTAAGTTAGAATTTCTGAGCCATCAATTGCTGATGAGGTTGGGGTGAAAACCTGGGAAAGGTGATCTGCGAACACATTCACCTTATCTTCATTTGCTCGAGCCCAACTGCCGTCAGGTTTACGAATGGGGGATACTGGGATTGCCGGTCGTTTGATTTTTTTTTGTCGCCTTCCATATTGAATGATCATGGGGTGTTAAACATGTTACGTAGTGTTCAAACGATGCGTTTCGGGCCTCTTGCATAGCTGCGCGAATTCTATGGGTATAAAAGTCTATTGAGAATTGTTTTATACTGTGGGTTTCTCGTTCGTTGCCACTTACCGCGAGCTTGTCGTTTTTCTTGAATAAGTTGTTTGATGTGCAGAGGTATATTATGATAATCAGGTAAAACTTTTCTTCTTTCTGGTGTAGCTTGCCATGCAGCATCCTGTAGTGTTTAGTAAAGTATTGAACGGCTACTTCAATGTCTCTAGAATCCGTTAATGCGAAAGTTAGAGCTGATATTCTCATTGATAATGTGTTCAAATAAATCACAGTTAGTCTGCTTAGTCCATAAAACAGGTGGAGGTTCCCTCCAGATTACATTAGTGCTCAATGTAATTATAATGGTGCTATGATCACAGCTTAAGTCGAGATTTGGTTCGATTTTGGTATATAAGTGCGAGATTCCTTTTGTTATCGCAAAATCAAGAAGATCTGGAATTTTATTTAAGTTTCTGGGCCAATACGTAGGTTCTCTTGTTGAGAAGTAGCTGAGATGAAGATGGTGTATAGCTTCCAGTAGATTTCGACCCTTTGGTGTGATAAGCCTTGAGCCCCAGGCAGTATGCTTTGCATTCCAGGCCCCCGCTACAAGAAAGTGTGGTCACAGAGCGGCGAAAAACTCTAGATATTCGTCTGTTGCTATGGAATGGCGTGGTTGGCTGTATGTAGCTGCTAAGGTCAAGGGCCATGGAAGGGCGAGAACTTTAATGATTGCACTTTGGATTTTTGCAGTGACATGTGGCTCCATTACATAATGATGAAGAGTGTTTCGTATGATGACAGCTGAACTTGCGTGGGCTGAACCATCAGGATGGTTAGCATAGAATATGTTATAATAAGGTATTTTGAAGACTGTTCGATCCGTTGAGTGGGTTTCTGAAATTAGGAGGATGTCAATTTTATTGATATTCAGGAAGAGGATAATTTCTTGTATGCGGCTGGAAAGCCGATTCTAATTCCAGACAGCTATTCTTAGTGCCGTGGTCATTGGTGAGGTATTCTATTTATGACTGTAGATAACACGTTGAGGATAATGCTGTTTTGATTAATGAGTTGAGCGAACATAGTTTTGAACTCACTTAGGAAAATTGCCAGTTGGTCCATTACTTCCCTGTTAGTGGGGTTTGCGTGGCTGTTGCTAGTCATTTGTGTCCTTCTACTTCCGCCCGTGATTTGAGCATATGTAGGAGTTGTATTTCGCGGTGGTGGTAGAGGGGATGGAGAATTCTGAATCATATTAGATTGTGTCTGTGGAGTAGCACTACTTAGCAGTTGTGGATTGCCCCTAAGTTTAGATCTTATCAGGTCTTGGTAGACAGAACACCCTTTATAATTGGCTGGGTGACTGCCATCGCATAGTGCACAGGTAGCAGGGGTATCCCTAGGTTTCTTGCACGTTTTAGTTATAGCGATCAAAAAAATTTTAATTTCATAATTTTATGATCGAGAAGTACGTTTGCACAGGGTCAAGTCACCAACCCAAGCCAGAGCAATAAATAAGAACAATTTAACAACACGTCAACCCGACGCCAGCTACAAGACAATGAGAGAACGCCTAACATAACACAACAAAAGGGAAATAGGATCGACTGTGACAGACCAAGCTCAGCTCAGATTTACAACACCACAACAAACTGAACAAAAGCAAAGTCTAGTGGCACGGATACGTAGAAAGTGAAGCGAGCACATGCTGTAGGGTTAAATTGGAGCGTGCGAGCCTTTACGAAAAGGATACTCACTCACACAGGATTAGAAAGGTTTTACCCAGTATGAAAACAAAACAACGCACACCAAAAGAATACAGTCAAGGGTGTCACACAGCATGAGGCAACGTTAGGATGACAAACGATATTTATGACGACAGACCGTGGAGGCATCTTGGGGTGAAGACGAGCAAGAAGCTGTTAATTGACAGAAAAAAGACGAAGGGAAGTCAAACAATGAACGAGGCGCTACGTATTGTTAGTAAAGGATCAACAGCAGACCTTGGGAGAGTCACAAGAACAAAGGTTTGACGGACAGGCGAGCAATTACTCTACATTCTAAGAAGTAGTGCGAAGCCCTTTCGCCGTGTACTTTAGGGGAGGTTCGATAACCAACCAGAGTCTAGCATCTTCCAAAGAAACAGGTTGAGAGGATTGTCGTCATGGTGACAACCAGAACAGCGAATCAGGGTGCCGAGAAACACAGATGTCCAGAGTGGAAGGAAATATTAGACCTATCGAGGATGACCAGAGGCGTGTTCGACAGAAAGTTGCATTCTGGTAGAAGACGCTTAATAAAAACTGTTTTACAAGGTACGCGAGCCCTCAGTAATTTCTCAGTCTAGCAGTCTCTCAGTTTCTCGGTATTACTCAGTTATTCAAAAGTCAGTCAGTTACGCAGTTTCCTCGGTTACTCAATAGCTCTCAGACAGTCATGCGGTTTTTCAATCAGTTAATCGTGTTTCACTAAGTTACAGAAGTCTACCGCAGTAAGGCGAAGTGTGAGGTGATATAAGTATCGCTAGAATCTGAATTTGATACTTTAAACTTTAAGAGCATTCCGACATGCAAATTAAACATTAATAAGTGAACGAACGACTCGATATTAGAACTTTGGCGCGACAATTACGAACACAGTGGTCGATATCGGAACACACTATGATTTAGGTATCACTATCTCAGTCGTGCGAACTCAGAAACAATAAGGGACTTAGCGATCATAACACTCGTGCTTAATATCGCACACAGTCATGATACAACTAAATTAAACATATATAAAACACGAAGCAGTTCAACGACAGACAATTATCTGTATACAACTACTAATAATGAATACACGTATGCAACACAAGACTCTATAAACTTTCATTATTAACAACAACACCAACGGGAGTGAATCTTACCCGCGAGTGCAAAGTGATGACAACACAAAATCTACGGAACTTCTACTTACATGGATCATCAGTGAACAGGGATTCTTACCGATGGAATTATGGATATTCACTATCTCAAGTAAAATCCTCATGTTATTAATATTATAATAAAAACTACTGCTCTGTCTCTTTTCAAAGAAACCACACTTTCTTTGAGAATTTAGATCAATTACTATGATAATATTAAACATAAAAAGCTATTCATCTGAGGCAAAACGAACGCATTAGTGTATGATAAATAATATTTGATGTCTATGTTTATGTATGTCTATTGTATTGTATGTTATGTTTTACAGCAAGCGACGAAACGGATATATATATATTGTGATTTATATTCATGTATGTTTTCTTAACTGTATTTACATGTCATAATTTATATTTATGTCTCAAAAGTTTATTTGAATGATGTTTAATAAATAAGTATTTATTTGTTAAGTATTCATGCGTTCATTATTGTCACTACCTCAGTAACGAAACATTAACGTTAATTAAATTATTTGTAATAAATTTTCTAATATCATTTAAACAACACTAAAGAGTCTCAGTAATTATGCTAATCGTTAATGAATACAGTTAATTATATCAGAGTAATTAATATATTCAAGTAAATAAAGCAATTTTGACACATTTAATCTAACTGGATAATTGATTAATTGGATTTGAATAAATTAGCATAATTGCACATTGTATAGTGTCATGAGATTTTCCACACTTTACGCAGATAAATGATTTTCTGCAGTAAGTTTTGGAGTGGCCATATTCCTGGCATCGTGTGCATTGGATTATTGTGTTTTTGACTCTTGGAGGTTCAACTTTAATTTTTGTATTTTGTAGATATTCCAATTTATATATTTCCTTATTGTTATCTTGGGGCTCAAGGTCCACAAAAAATAGAGGCAGTGGGTCCTTGGATTTCCTGTGTCTCGCGTTTATGATATTCCGAATTTTGTGGCCATATTTAGCTAGCTCGTCTTTAATTTCTTCTAGTGGCACTGAATAGTGAAGATCTCTTATGACAACACGGTAGGCTCTCTCATGTTTCAGCTGGTAGGTGTGATGGACTATATTTTTCTCACAGAGTAGGCCTAGTCTAATTAATTTTCTGTAAGTGTCAACGGTGAGGGGGTGAATTTTAACTGTGTTGTTTGAGAGAGCTTTGCTGTGGTATGTTTCGTCTTCTGCAGCCGATGCCAGAAAGTCTGTCATTGCTTTATAGTTAGTAACACCGTATATATAGATTGGCGGAGGCTTTGGTGTTTTCGGTTGATTGTTTTTATTAACGTTATTTGAGTTGACAGAATCGTCATGATTAAGAGATGTATCTATGTTGGACAAGGGATCGAATCTATTTGCTGTTTGAGTTTCGTAAATGCTTTTATTTGCTGTAGCAGATCGTTTCATTTTTTTAGAGGGGCGTTTAACTTGCTGCCAAGGCACGTTATGTACGCAAGATTCATTTGCAGTTTCAGTTTCATCAGGTTCAGAGTAGGATAAGTCTTCACTTAATGAATCATAATCTATGACCTCTTGGGGGTGCTGTGTCATGTTGGTAGGACAGCTGAATGGAGGTATTGCTTGGGCCATATTGGTATTAGTGTTCGTTAATATTTGCGATGACATTTGGTTCGGGAGTTGATTGCAGACATTAGGTGCCGGCATATTTGAGAATGGATATTTTAGGCCATCAGTAGATTGACAGTTTGCTTGTTGCTGGGTCGATGGTGTATAAGAACTATTTCTGGTCGGTATGGTTTGATTTATTATTGGCATAAACTGGGTTTGATTACTTGTTGGAAGTGACTGACCTATTTGGTTGGTATACATTTGGAACATTTGTGTATTAGGCGTTAAAAAATGTGGCGGATTTGATGGTTGCATTGCTACTTGATGAGTTGATTAGACATATCGCTTGTACCGGGTCCATTTCCAGCTGGCAACATGTTTGTTTGTTGAACAGGGTAGCCCTGTGTATTTTGTGGATTTGCCATATTTAATATGTAAGGAGGACGCGAGCCGACAGGCGGCTTCGCTTCTCCGAGAACACAAGCACACTTACTCGGAGGAACGAGCGTACGCACGCGTAGCCACTGAAGATAGTCTGCGGTTTGTTCAATGTGGTCTTGATAACGACTATATTGAAGATAAGTAAGTAATTACTCACCAGCGATAATAACACACTTTATAAATGTCTATGTTAAACTATATCTTAATGATAACAATAACAGAGAACGGACCATACATCCGCACGGTTCAGCGACTGGATCGCTACTGATTCTCAACATGCGTTAGCGAGATTGTTCCGGACTCACCGATCCGCGCGCGCTGTGTGCAAGGCCGCAACCAATAACGTTCTGGTGTTTACTAGTACCGTTGTTGATGCGTAGTATGGATGTTTCTGGATTTTAAGCGGGTATAAATACAAGTACTCAGCGACGCTCAGTTCAATTTGAGTTGGGATATATTCCAGTGCGGTTCGAAGTATTGTGGCGAAGTGTTATGTGTTTTATAATTGTGCGGGACAATTGTGTTTTATATTAGTTGACATTTTATTGCGTGTGAACAATTTTGATTTGATTTGTTGTAAGAGACTATTTTGTTGATTACAAACTGTTTAATTGCGATAATTAAAGCTGGTGATTAGTAACTTAATTGGTGTCTTGTAGTTTGTTTTCCACTGTACCATACAACGATCACTAGACTGTCGTAACAATATTTTTCCTCCGACGCCGTATGCCTCAGACAGAGTAAAGTAAACAATCCACATAATATACTTTACCTGCCACCTATTACTATTTGTACTAGAGAAAAAAGACGCTGTTTTATTCTTCCCCTTCTTTGTCTTCTTATCTTTCATCATCGTCGTCTTCTTCTTTTTCTTATTGCTGTTGTCTTTTTCTTTTAATTATTAATATTATAACGGTTTTGGTACAGTGGCTACCGTATGGAGCTGGTATGCTGTCGGAGCGGGTTCGATTACCACCAGCGTCATCTGATTTAAATATGACCGTTCCACCTCGCAAGACGACGGCAAAGCAGCGACAGGTATCCTGCCTAGTATTATACACAACTATGCCGTTAAACTCTAGGTACCATGTGCCTGTGACAGAATCTGTAGGACACGCAGGACGGGCACGTACGGGGAGGGTAGAAACCAGTTGAAATACTGAAGTCTACTCATTATGATTACTGTAAAAAGAGTAAAAAATAAACACTCCTTAAGCTTTTATGTTGAAAGTGCATGGGTATGAAAAAACAGCGCTTCTTTAGAAAAAACAAAACTCATATGATTTTTACGAGTTAGACGTTGCTCGGGAATGAAAAAACATCAGTGGGGTTTATTTTTGTACGTCTGAGCGCAGCTTAACAGAGTTTTGATATACTTCGTTTTTCACACAATATTAAGCTTTAAAAAAATGTATAAAACTGTCTTTCAAAACTTGAGAAACAAACGCGTCAAGCCGCTCTATCGGCCCTCTTATGTTTGACAAAAAATAGACAATAAAAAAAATCTGTGTTATGGTGGACAGTATACTATTGCCAATTATATGTTGCAAGTTGACGACTTCATTGGATTTTGCAGACATTCCAAAGCCAAATGATCAATATGAGCGCAGTCTATATAAAGTGCATATTTCTATGTAACGTACGAATATGGTGCAGCACATCTGCCACAGATACGATGCCCACCTGAACAAACACTGTATGTATTTGTTGTGATTTCGTTTCATCGCTTTGGTATGCGTAAACTGAGCACGATCTGTCTGCTCTGTGTCTGCTATATGGGTGACCTCTTTACTGTACACCTTACTGTGAACTAAATTGTACAATCTATACAGGGAACCGAACATCGACACAGAAATAAAAGGCAGAATTAGGTGGGCAGGTCACGTACAAAGAATGACAGGGGAAAGAGTAGTGAAAGAAGTATTCATTGGGGGACCAGGTTGCGGGACCAAGAGGGAGGCCAAGAAGAAGATGGGTGGATGATATAGATGAAGACATGAGAAGACCGGGGGGGTCAGGAGGTGGCGAAGAGTCACACAGGAGACAGAGGAGTGGAGGCACGTCATTCTGGACGCCAGGGTTATTCATGAGCTAGTGATTAGAGAATGATTTCAATACAGTTAACAATGTGAGTCTCGGTTCTGTAATGAATCGTATGACTTCTTCAGGTCCTGTGATCTGACTCAACTCGTGGTCCGATATTTTTCTAATAATTTTCTTTCTGGTAGGCTCTAAGGTGACATTCCAATAAATAAAGGAGTTAGGCAGGGATGCTGTGTTTCGCCAACCTTGTTTAATATATACATTGACGACATGTTGAGAGCATGGAAATCCAGAGTGACTTCGGAAATACAGCTTAACAAATCAATTTGTATACGTTCCCTGCTATAACCTATGCGGATGACATAGTTCTTATTCAAGAAAATGAGGATGATTTACAAAGAGCTATTTTTCAATTACAAGAAGTGGCAAGAGAGTACCAACTGACAATTTCAGTAAGAAAGACAAAAACTATGGCCTTTTAAAGTAAATTACCAGTGAGAACTAAGATAGTTATAAAGAAAAGCACTTTAGAATAAGTGAGCCGTTTCAAATGTCTCGGCTGTGCAGTAAGCTATGAATCTGAATATGATATAAGAGAGAAGATAAATAAATTTAGGAATATTTGTGGTACGATTCATAGAAATCTTAGAAATAAAACAAGACACAGCAAAAGAATTAAATTTTATAAGACAATTGCAATAGCCAAGTTGATTTAAGCGAGTGAGCCGTGGGTCATGACAAAAAAGGAAAACGGCAAGATCAGAGTGCTGAAATGCAGTTTCTTCGAAATACTTTGAAATTATACATTGCAATATAGAATAAGAGTAATAAGAATACGAATCGGAGCAGAATTCGAAGTAAAGGACATAAATGAAATTATTTCAATTTACAGAAGACAATGGTGGGATCATCTGCAAAGGATGACAGAGGATCGATTGCCGAAAGCGGCACTGAACTATAAAGCCATTGGTAGAAGGGACATGGGTCGTCCGAGGATGAGATGGGTGCCGGAACAGGTTTACATAACCTAATCCTTGAAGAGGGGAAGAAGAAGAAGAAGAAGAAGAAGAAGAAGAAGAAGAAGAAGAAGAAGAATTTTTAACATGATAATGTTTTTAGGCTGGGGGTCATTCCACAAAAATGTAACGTCATCGAAAAATGTAACGCTTCCACGCTTTCGATTCCCCACAGTCTAGAAATCTTCGGTCTCTGTCGTTTTAACATGATAATGTTTGTTATATTGTAAATATATTTGTTATATAGTAAATATTTGTATTATATAATAAATATTAAAAACATTATCATGCTTCGATGTTTCGGTTTCGTCGAAATTCTTTATTTTTTTTCTGACTATTTTCAAAACCGTTCATCAGGATTTGTTATGGTGCAAGCTTCACCACCATAGTGACCGCATGCGTTCCGAATGTTACTATGTTTCAACCTGTCTGCACAGCGTCCACAGTTTTTCACCGTGCGGAGGAAACTCGTCTCCGACTCGTCTGTGGCTGTTGATTCAGCCACCAATGTTCTCCATCCCAGAACAGTGATGGCACGACTATGCAATCTCAAAATTATCAATGTAATATTAACTTAATGCTGGGTAAATTTAATTGACTATATTAAAGATGCATACATTCACACGTCGGTACGTGTAGCATATCTAATTTATAGCCGACTACAATCTTTCCGTTATCATAAATAAGTGATAAGAATGTTCTTAGTTTTGTTAATTTTAATAATCAATGTGGGTTAGTAGTTGAAACGGAAAACACGTCATAATAATATTCTCGTGTACAGTAATCCAGTTAGAGACTGAGAGGGGACGCAGGTTCACCATCACCAGTTATTGTTATCTGACGCTGTCGGTGTGCGGCGGTTCAGAGGTCAGCCAGATTCCTGACATTTGTGAAGGGCATCACCGCACACTTGTTGCTCAATGTACGGTAAATACATACGGGCTACATAAACACGATGAAGTGAATTACATAGGACACGTAACATTAATTACGCTGATCACACGCTCGGCCTTATTACAACTGAGTGAGCGCACTGTCTGCGCTCGGTACAAGTCCAGGCTTTTAAGAGCGAACGACTCTGGCTCATCTCGCATCACAAAGAAAAACGCTATAGAGAGTAATGAGTGAGAGGTGGGCCGATATACCTATAACAGGTATTTTGAAACGATTATTTTTGTGGAACGGATGTGACAGTGACTGAAAAGTTTAAATACCTGTTCCGATTCAACGATAACTGAAAAATCGAAATACCCGTTCCGATTACTCGGAACCGCGAGTAATCGGAATGCGTATTTCGATTTTTCAGTTATCGTTGAATCGGAACACGTACCTTCAACTTTTCAGTCCTGTTATATCCGTTCCATAAAAATGTGTTCTAAAATACCTGTTATAGGTATATCGACCCACCTCTAATACAGACATTTGATGAGTAAAAGGGATATAGACATTTTCGTGTATATTACTTTTTATTAACTGTTTAATGCCGTATGTGTTATTGTATTGTTTACAAGTGTATGGTAAATTTTTTGACAATGTTTGTATCTGTAACTACTGTTATACAATTGCCTTTTAACAGATTTGTACTTTGTTATAACTCTTACGTGTCTTAACATTTCAAAAGGTGATCGTACAGCTGCCTATTAATTTTTAAGAACACTGCTGACTATAGGTATAAAAGTGTTTCAAATTTAAATTTACAGGAATATGAAATTGATTTTGTTAATATATTATTTGATTACATTATTCGTAAGTATGTATTTAGGTCATTTAACTGATATCCGTGTAATTATTATTGTATACAAAATTAATGTGTATAAGTGTAGGAAGTCGATCCATCATTCCTGGACCTTCCTCATCATCTCTTTCCACATTGTTTCCGATTTAAGATCTTTATTGTCGGGCGATTACCTGTGCGTTCAAGTGGTTATTAGTGAAAAGTAATTGCGGCGAAGTGTTATGTGTTTTATAATCGTGCTGGTCAATTGTAATAGAATTGTGTTTTATATTAGTAGACATTTTTATTATGTGTGAACTATTTTTATTTGATTTGTTGTAAGAGACTATCTTGTTGATTACAAACTGTTTAATTGTGATAATTAAAGCTGGTGATTAGTGACTTAATTGGTGTCTTGTATTTTGCTTTCCACTGTACCATACGACGATCACTAGACCGTCGTCATAATAAATTAAACGTGTAAATTACGTCTTTCTATGCATTTACAACTAAATACTGCATTTTTTTTAGTTTTACATTACTTATAGAAAATTGATCATTTATGACGTGGCCCGCGGACAGCTTCCTGAGTTTAAGTGTGGCACTCAACGGGCTATTAAGTTGGAAACCGCAGATTTAAACAATGTTGTGTTTCTTGATCTCATGACAGGAGAAACACCTCGACACTGCGAGAAATTCTCAAAATACGATGTATTCCCTCGTGTCAGTGTTGGGGGGGGGGGGGGAGAGAGAGAGAGAGAGAGAGAGAGAGAGAGAGAGAATACATATCTTCCGGTAGCTGTAGGAAGTTTGAAAGTTTTAACAGCCAGTAAGTAATAAAATTCAAGCCGGAGCTTTGTTTTTTCTTTAGGTTTGTTCGTTTTTATTTTGCTACGTGTGTTATTTTAAATGTCTTTGTGTTGTGCGACTGACATTTAGAAAAATGTGAGAGAAACGTTTCCCCGTGTTTGTGTGAGTGTGTGATAATTGAAAAGATGGACTCCTCGCCGGTAAAAGAAAGAATATGTCAATAACGTTGCCCCGAAGGTAGTAACATTTGAATCCCAATTGGATTGTGTGCCTGTGATAGGGCCACAGACTCTGCACAAAAGCTGGCGTTCGCCTTGCAATACTTTCGATTTTATAACATAATGTTATGTCATAACTCTGTCTGTCACACGCTCACAAACGTGTACGCTTCATAAATTCACGTTTGTTGTTATCGTCACTTTTGTAACACTTGTGCAAACAATTTTAGTTGCTGCTCGTTTATCACATAAACGATCGCTTCCAGACAACACCTTTCAGCCGTTCGTTACTATTATTATTATTATAATTATTTAGTTTTCGGTTTATCAAACGATGGAACTATTCCTGCGTTTCAGCAGTGACTTATAAAAAAAAAACCGGCTTAACAACCGAAACAACTTTAGCACTTTTAGCAAAAAACAGAAGTGTGGAAAGTCTGTTTCAAAGGAATGTGCAATAAACGATTGTACCCGTGGTTAACAGTACAATAAATACAAAGGTTTTTAAAAATATATAAACGCTTGGTACGTTTCACAGTTTTTATTTAATTCTGACAGCTGTTTCGACTTCTTAAGTCACTGTCAAAGAGATGAGTGAACAGTAAACAGAGGATGTAAGGGTGATGGAGATCTGTTTAGGGCGTGTATCGGAACATGTGTGAGGTGTGAAAATGGAGAGGTGTTGCAGGAGGAGCTAAGGGAAGGTCAAGTGTCTGTAAAAACTAAATAGCCTATAATCTGAATGCAAAATATAATAAAATTAACTAAACTAAATAACACCTCTTAATAAAGGGGATACAAAGAATTCAGTTTGTTTATTTGTTAATTTTTTGTTATTTTTATTGCTTTTTAATTTCTAGATTTTCTAACAAATCCATTTTTTTACGTTTTTGTATGTTGTGGAGTAGTGTTATGTTTTTTGTATCTATGAAGTGATAGTGTTGTAAGCAATGATCTGCAAAAACTATGTTGGCTGTATTGGTTAAAATCGCCTTCTTACGTTCAGAAATGCGATGTTTCAGAACACGGCTGTCAGAATTAAATAAAAACTGTGAAACGTAGCAAAGTGTTTATATATTTTTAAAAACCTTTGTACTAATATGTTTCAGCAAGTGCCCAACGAATCATCAATTAATATTGTACAATAAATAGTTTTAATCTGATGCTCTAAAAGAAGATCGATTTCATTTGTAAGAAGAAAACGAACTGTCCGAGGTGAAATAGTAGATATTGATTCAGATCTGGTCGTCGTCGTCACTTCATTATATCCTGCAGGCTTCTCTTCCAGGGTCTACCCACAGATCCTCTGCCAACTGGTTTGTAGTCTACAGTGCGCTTTACTAGCCTCTGGTAGTCCATTCTGTAGACATGCTCCGTTAATGCTACTTTCGTTTTTCTATCTTATAATTGACGGAGAATATACCAAGTTCGGCCCTTATATGTTCATTACGCATTCGATCCCTTAGGGGATAACCACTCGCGTGTTTTAAAAAAATTCATTACAGCGGTTTGTATACGCTACTTTTCTTTCCTAGTTATCGCCCATGTTTCACTAGCATATGTAAGAACGGGCACCACCATTTTAGTATCAGTTCACTTTCAGATCTGGTGAAAACTAATTTCCCGTATTGCGATGTGATCGCTATGGAAGTGTTTATAACATGAATAAGTTATAAATCTATTGTGCTAACCGCGATTGAGTTACTTAAAGTGTTAATTTAATAATTTCTTAAATTTACCTAGCCCTTAAGCTGGACGCCATTTATAACAATCATTTATATGCGTATTGATAGCACAATAAATTAATTATTAAATATATAAATTTAACGATCACTGACAAGTATGTGTATAATTTAATCTTAATGATGATTCTAACTATCTACGTTCATCAACACATACGTGATATCATTTATTTAATTGAACATAAGAAACTCTTAAAATCTATTTGCATTCTTTCAAACTTTAAGTCAATATTCGGGTTGCATTGGTAATAATGAACGCATGTTTCTGGTTAACTAAAATACTAGTTTAATTATCGTTTATGACATATTATAATAGTACATAGAATACGTCGCTGTACCTGAAATACATACATATTTATAATAAACAAAGATATATCTCAATATATGCTGAAATAAAGAAAACATACATACATATATAAATCAAATGATGTTACAATTCAATATTCTATTTATTTAATGCGTTCATTAAATCCCAAATAAGCTTTTGTTTATACGTTCATTAACTACTTATTTCAATTTTACTCATTACTTTTCTTAATAAATTCTCAGGTGTGAATTCTTTGAAAGAAACCAGGTCAGTAGTAGTTACAAATTAGAAGTAATTATAATAATGGTTACTTGGTTAGTGAATATCCATTAGTTGTTGACGTAGTCTCGTTCTGGTGATGGAAATGGCTCGTAGATACATTCCGTCGTAAGTTGTTTATCACTGCCACTTATCACTTTATTCTTCCGGTCACTCGCGTAGGTGTTGTATATGTGTGGGTAATTGAAGTTCAGTGTTCAATCAATGTTCTATCTTACTGTGTTTGCTGTGTGTTCGTTTTTAAAGTCAATATATATATGTCTAGTTTCATTTGTCGTTGCTTCCACAAACGATCCTATAATTGATTAGTTTGTTTAATGTTACGTGTTCATTATGTTGATGAAACACAATATTAAGTTCCAATAAGTTGTATATCGTTTAGTGATGCTGTCTGTTAGTGTAACGGTCTGATTGTTCACTTGGTGTAAATTTCACTAAGTCCGATAATGCGCACTCCGGTAAAGTTCACTACCGCGAATGAATGTATTAAGTTTTAAGTTCCTTGTTATTTATCTAACTTCCGAATGATTCGAGTAGCAATGGAAAGTTTATGATGTACCGTCTCTCGCACTTGAAGTTAAACTACTTAATAATTGAAATGTAAACTATCTGAAAATCCTAACTGCAAAAACTTTAGTATAACTGACGAAATTTTGAGTGTGGCTGCGTAAAAATTGAGTACAACTGACCAAAAATTGAGTACAACTGCCCAAAATTTGAGTACAACTGACGCTCCGTCTTCCTGGACAGCTAGTTTTATTAATTCGTCCCTACTCAAAATTTTGTCTCTGGCGCGCTTCACGCCCACATCTTTTCGAGATTGGTCAGTTTTTGATTTTCTCGGAAAATACTGTCCCACTCTGTCAAAATCCGACGTCATAGTTCTTTCGATAGGTTCTTCGCCTCAGTTGCTATGGAAACATCCCTCACCATCAAATTTCTCGCTGGCTGAAGGTCTCTGATAGGTCCTTAGGTCTCCCTGCTCTCCGGCTAGACGATCGTTGAACCCGCTTCGAAGAAACTCTGGCTATAACAATTTGTCTAACAGCCTATTGTCTGAGTAAACTCTGCGTTTCTATAGATTCCCATTATCTGTACTTACAGTCTTCCTGGCGTATTGTTCTATGCTCTTACCCCTTTTTTCTGGCTATTACTAATTTCGAACATCTGCTGGTCGTTGAAGTCACTCCAACTTTCCCTTCGTAAATTCTTGTCTGTCAATTAGACGATACCTCCAGCTGTGTAACATGACTTTAGTTTTTGTCAGCCTATCTTCCAGTATTGTTACTTAAGGTGCAGCGTTTCCGTTTCATTGTAGTATGGAGCATTACTTGTTTTTGTCGCTTATCGTCTACTGACGTAATACGGCCACATCTGCTACAATCCTTGGTACGGGTGTGAATGTCCTCCTTACTTTGTTACAGCTGCGGAGAGCAATAATTCTGGACGAAACTTTCCCTGTCATCTCACGCCACCAAATTCTATAGTTGGATAGAACTTAATGCGTTTCTATTGTCAAGTCAGCAACGCTTCACTGACACCTTCTCATTACTCCTTATTTATTGCTCCACCATAAGTCGTTGACACTTGCCTCGTGTGAACGTACTCTGCCGAGGTGAGAATTTAAAAAATTTTAAAATTTTCTGCTCGTTACAGTGTCCTCAATTTCGATTTGACGATGTGACCTCTGGGAACAACTCAAATCTAAATTCTGCGCCCTGTACGTCGCCTCGCCGTGTCCATCTTCTTCAGGGAAGGTATACGCAATAACCTACTTTCAAAAGCTTATATGACCAGTGGTACACCCCCTTTTGGTTTTAATTAGTTCTCTGAATTTATTGCCAGCTATTTGGGATAGCTGAACGCATTTCACATTGTCGAATTGACATATAAATATCTTATCTTTATAATTTATAAGATAAGTCATAAATTCCGTAAGCAATTAAATAATTTCATCAATTGAATAAGATCTTACCTTCTAAAATATCATATTCACCAAATATTATCAAACAGTTAGGCGGTTCAATGTAACCTTTACATGATATCAAAGAAAATCTCCTATACATATACACCTTTGTGCACTATTAATGATCTTACCAATAAAATCTTTTAAACTATTATTTTAAAATTAGATTGTTAATTGACACAATCGCTACGTTAACTGTAATTATCTTAATAATTTACATACACGTATAACATTTAGTTTCAATGATTGACCTACTTCATGATACATCATTTATAATCCTAACCTACTAATTACATATATTCACATTAATAAAGTTCATTCACTATCTAGTTCGTTAAATATTATCACTTATCTGATTTAAGTGTCCATTTTTCTCACTTTGTCCTTTTAACTTATTACCATATAAATCAATTAATAGCAATTAAATGTCCTTTGCATTCACTGCAATAATTTTATAAAATGTCATACTAAATGTTAATTTATCTTATTATTTAACATTTAATTAGTGCTTAATTGACTAAATACATTTTGATGTTATGTTTCAACAATTAAAGTACATAACTTTCTTGGATAAGCCAGCTTGAATGATATCACCGCGTCAATTACCCTAACGCAGTTGATTCATCAGCATCGGCTAGCTTCTTAAGACATCTTCTTCTCTTTCTTCCTCTTCCTTCATCTTCAATTCTCTGGTTCATAGTATTTTTTCAATTGTCTGGCATTAAATTTTCCACGGAGTTTCTTGTCATCATCGCAATCCACGAGTAGATAAGTAGCTTCTCCGAGAATTTGATGCACTTTATATGGTCCGCAGTACAGTTCGCAAAATTTTTCAATTCTTTTCTGGACCGCGTCCGATTGATGATATGTTCTGATTAACACTTTCTCACCAATGTTGAATCTTGTAATGGTTTTAGTCTCATTACATAATTTTGCTTGTTTTTCTCTCTTCTCCTTCATTTTGATATATATTTGTTTATGATCTACCCCTTTAACTAGGAGCATATCCTTGTTGATGTATTTTTCCCACGCTCTGGGAGGTTTTCTTCCGAGCTGAGCTTCGTATGGTGTTACTTCTATCGTCTCGTGGTACGTTTCGTTAATACAACTCTCGACGATTGGTACGTAACGCGACCACTTTGTATGTTGATCACCAACAAAGATCCTAAATAAGTTCCCAAGCTGTCTGTTGATTCTTTCAGCCAGATTCGCACAAGGGTTCCTTATTGCGGTAAATCGTGGTTGGATATTTAGTTCAGTTAATCCATCTAACCATTTTTTAGATGAAAATTGCGTTCCGTTGTCTGTGATAATCACTCTAGGAGATCCTAGTTCTTCACAATATTGGTGTACTCTCCTCAGTGTAGCGACGGTCGTTGCCCTTCGAAGTGTGAAAAGTCGTACGTATTTGGTAAAATTGTCAACCATTATAAACAGATACCTCACCCCACTAGACGAAGCAGGTAACGGTCCGTAAAAGTCCGCGCTCACAAGGTCACCCTTGCATAACGGTATTATGGCTTTTGTTCCTCCAAACGAATTTCTGTTGCCGGAATCCTTTTTTTTCTGACAAGTGTCGCAAGTCCGTACGTAATTTTTCACCCTCTTTAACATTCCGTCCATGGTAAAGTACTCCTGCAATAATTTGATACATCTCTTCGCACCGGGATGCCCATACATACGGTGTATTTCAGCAATTATTTCGCCAGACACACTGTTCGGTACGTATAGTTTCCACTCTCCTTTGCGTAATCTGTACAATTTCTCATCGACGAATCTATAAAATTTATTTAATTTCTTATCTATACAATTTTCCCTAATCTTATCAATAATATACTTAAGCTTATGATCTTGAATTTGGTGCCTTCCAATATCCATTAGGATCTTGCTTACCTTCTTATCCATTTTGATTGTCAGGTGGTTAATTAAATATTCGGAAATATTGTCACTAATTACTTCTGGTGTGGCATCTTCTGGATTTCTGCTCAGAAGATCGGCAATAATATTGTCCTTACCTCTACAATGGACAATGTCAAATTTGTACTCCTGAATACTTAAGATCCAGCGTGTAATACGCGAGTTGTTTAAATGACATTTATTCATAAAAGTCAGTGCTTTATTATCAGTAATGATGGTTAACGGTTGTCCTAGTATGTATATACGGAACCGTTCAAGACATCTTACAATACACAAAAGCTCCTTCTCCGTAGTGTAATAATTTATTTCCGCACCCTTGAATGTCCTGCTGGTAAAAGCTATTACTCCAATTCTTCCTTCTTCATCCAATTGATATAGTTGTCCGCCATATGCAAAGTTGCTGGCGTCACATTGCATATAATATCTTTGGTTTATTCGGGGAAACTTTAAGATGACTGTTTCTACGAATAACCTTTTTACCTGCTGAAAACACTCATTCAATTCCTGTGTCCAGGTGAATTTCTGTCCTTTCCGTAGCAACTCGAGTAATGGTTTAGTAGTTTCAGCGTATTTGTCTGTAAAACGATTATAGAAATTTGTCAACCCCAGGAAACCTTTTAATTGTTTTTGGTTCCGAGGTGCAGGAAACTTCATAATGGCATCTATCTTCTCGTCCGTTGCTCGTATTCCTTGCGTTGTTAGTTGATAACCGAGGTACGCGATTTCTTGTCTGAAGAACTGCGACTTCTCCAAATTGATGGTTAAATTTGCCCTTCTTAAATTAGATAATAATAAGTCTAAATGTAACAAGTGCGTTTCTAAATCTTCTGAATAACACAGGCAATCGTCGACATAAATAATGGTATTTTCTTTTACTTCTTCGTCCAATACTGTGTCCAATCCCCTGGTCAGTGCAGCAGAACTGGTACTCAGGCCAAATGGTGTAACTGTAAAACGATAACACTTGCCGTCGTACATAAAAGCGGTGAAGTTCCGGCATTCCGATTTCAGTGGTACTTGCCAGAAACTGCTAGTTAGATCTACGGTAGATAGGTACTTCATCTCTCCACATCTCGCCAATATGTCGTTTATTGGAGGGGCTCCCTCGTAGTCCGGGATAGTCACACTGTTCACCTTCCTCGCATCCAAACACAATCGTACGCTACCGTCCTTCTTGATTACCGTAACTAGTGGGTTGATATATGCGCTGTCGCATCTCTCAATGACCCCATACCGTAACATTTTCCGAATCTCCTCATCTACCTTCCCTTTATAGGCTAATGGGACAGGCCATCCTCTCTGGAAGTACGGTGTCTGGTCGGTGACTCGGAACTCGTGGACATACCCATCGATTCTTCCGGGGCATTCTCTGAATAAACTACAATTTCTTATTAGAATCTCCCTTAATCTTTCCAACGTTCCTCTATCTCCGCATTCTATACTTTCTATCTTCTTGTTAATGTTTCTGATGATCTCTTCTTCTTCTTCTACGTCCACCACTTCTATATGCATCATAGGCACCGTGTACGTCGCTTCGTTATCCTCTCTTCTTATCTCGACGATTCTTCTTCCCATGTCAATGAGACACCCTGTTTCTTGAAGAAAATTGGTTCCTAATATGCATGGTTTTATCAAATCTGGTATTATTAGGAAAACACATTCATATTTAATTTCTTCAATATAGATATCACATAATATTTGTTTTCTGATTAGTTTTGATTTATTACCAACTGCGCTAACTATTAACGTGTTAGACATCGGTAAAATCTCATAGGGTGTAATGTCATGTTTGTTTTGGTGAAACCACGACTCAGACAACCCAGCTATTACCGATCCAGTATCGATTAACGCTTGCACACTAACATTATTATTGAACTTGATATTTATCTCTGGACACCTGATTATTCGTTGAGAAATTTCTTCATCATCATTACACAATAAATCGCTTCGTAAGTCCGGTAGGATAATATTCGTCTGGTAGTCATTTATTTTGACGGCTATCTTTGTTAATGGGTGGAGGGATTTTTTTTTTCCTCTTCTTGTTGACGATTTCTCTTAGGTTGAATGCCCGATACACCAGCTGTCGTGTTTGTAAACTCTATTGTGTTGACAGCGCGCCGGTCTATGTTACGGGGCTGGTGATTTATGGCAGGTCTATCACCCCATGTCTTCTTCTGTATACCGCCTCCTTTGTTCAAGTTACTTTCACCTTCCTTATACGCATTTCTGGCCTCGTTTGCCGCTGCATAGTTCGCTTCTCTGTTAATTCTTGGTTGAATCTGTGAATACTCGATGATCAGAGACTCGAAGTTTGGTATCGTCACAATTCCTCTTGTAACCACCGCAAGCTGGATGTCACGCCCAAAGTGACGAGAGATCTTACATATTAACTGATAATCAGATAAAGTAGGTGTTAACTGCTTACTTTCCAATAAAATCCGTTCAATATATTGAATAGCAGTAACTGGTCCGCGCCAATCAAATCTGCCAAACTCCAAATGGTCCCGAATACTGTCCTGTCGTTCCTGGCCCCAATATTTTAGAGAGAACGCTTCCTTGAATTCTGCGAAGTTTGATATCTGGTCACGTATCACTCGCCACCAAATTCCTGCGTCTAACTCCAGATGTCTGCCAATCCACTTGATATTGTCAGCGGGATAATATAACTCTTGAACTTCGGACAATTCTTTGAGGAATTCCATAGGGAATCTGTCTGTGCCATTATATTTGAGATCATTGTGGTTAGGTCCGTTAATTCGATTTAACATTCCACAATCACCTTCCATCAGTTGTCGCTGTAACCTTTCTTGGTTTTCTCTTACCTTATTTAAATGTCCCTTTAATTCTTCGATCCTAGTTGTCTTTTCTTTCGTAGTCTCGTCCAACTTCTGTTCTGTTGAACGTTGTCTACCGTCTACGTCTTCTAATTTTTGTATAATATTACTATTTGTTCCTTCTTGCTCCTGTTGTCTCTGCAGTATGGTATTGTGCATCTCGGCCTTGAGTTCTTCGTGCTTCTTATTGTAATCCTTAACGTGAACATCGAACTTGTGATTAATCTTTTTAACGGTCGTCTGGGTAGAGTGTACCGCCGCCATCCATTCTTGTCGTTCATTATCTTGTTTTTCTTCTATTTCTACGTACTTCTTGTCAGCTTCTTCTCTCAACTCTCTCACGATCTCATCTTGCCTTTTCTGTAATTCATCGACCTTTCTTTCCCAAGTCTGCTGGTAGTCACGTATCTCGGACCTTATCTGCGTCAGCTGCTCCTCTGACTGTCGTTTCATCTCTTCCTTATGCTGGTCGAGTTTTTCATTTTGTTTTTCTAACTTTTCGCTAATTAATTTAATATTTTCTTCTAGTTTCATGCTTCGTTCTTCTTGTTTCTCGTCTCGTTCTTCTTGTTTTCTGTTAAGATTCTCTTCTTGTTTTTCATTCTGTTGACGGATAAACTCCATCAACATTTGTATAGTTCCATCTTCTAGTTTTGAAGTCTGTCCTCGCGCCCTATCTTCTGGACTCTCCACCACACTACTTGGTTCGCTAGGTGTAGTATTGTCCTCGGTATTTACTACGCCTAATTGGTTTTTAATGTCATATTCTACACTGTCTGAATTGCTCGTCATTTTAGCCCTACTGCGTGTAATCATTCAAACTGACTTACACTAATAACACTTATCTAACTTCTACTTCTAAGGCACTACTTTTTCTACTACTTCTACTGCCTGTTCTTTACCTAAGCCGTACGTGTTAACAATCTGTGTTAATACGTATCATGCCGTGCGAATGGGCGCCATTTTATAACATGAATAAGTTATAAATCTATTGTGCTAACCGCGATTGAGTTACTTAAAGTGTTAATTTAATAATTTCTTAAATTTACCTAGCCCTTAAGCTGGACGCCATTTATAACAATCATTTATATGCGTATTGATAGCACAATAAATTAATTATTAAATATATAAATTTAACGATCACTGACAAGTATGTGTATAATTTAATCTTAATGATGATTCTAACTATCTACGTTCATCAACACATACGTGATATCATTTATTTAATTGAACATAAGAAACTCTTAAAATCTATTTGCATTCTTTCAAACTTTAAGTCAATATTCGGGTTGCATTGGTAATAATGAACGCATGTTTCTGGTTAACTAAAATACTAGTTTAATTATCGTTTATGACATATTATAATAGTACATAGAATACGTCGCTGTACCTGAAATACATACATATTTATAATAAACAAAGATATATCTCAATATATGCTGAAATAAAGAAAACATACATACATATATAAATCAAATGATGTTACAATTCAATATTCTATTTATTTAATGCGTTCATTAAATCCCAAATAAGCTTTTGTTTATACGTTCATTAACTACTTATTTCAATTTTACTCATTACTTTTCTTAATAAATTCTCAGGTGTGAATTCTTTGAAAGAAACCAGGTCAGTAGTAGTTACAAATTAGAAGTAATTATAATAATGGTTACTTGGTTAGTGAATATCCATTAGTTGTTGACGTAGTCTCGTTCTGGTGATGGAAATGGCTCGTAGATACATTCCGTCGTAAGTTGTTTATCACTGCCACTTATCACTTTATTCTTCCGGTCACTCGCGTAGGTGTTGTATATGTGTGGGTAATTGAAGTTCAGTGTTCAATCAATGTTCTATCTTACTGTGTTTGCTGTGTGTTCGTTTTTAAAGTCAATATATATATGTCTAGTTTCATTTGTCGTTGCTTCCACAAACGATCCTATAATTGATTAGTTTGTTTAATGTTACGTGTTCATTATGTTGATGAAACACAATATTAAGTTCCAATAAGTTGTATATCGTTTAGTGATGCTGTCTGTTAGTGTAACGGTCTGATTGTTCACTTGGTGTAAATTTCACTAAGTCCGATAATGCGCACTCCGGTAAAGTTCACTACCGCGAATGAATGTATTAAGTTTTAAGTTCCTTGTTATTTATCTAACTTCCGAATGATTCGAGTAGCAATGGAAAGTTTATGATGTACCGTCTCTCGCACTTGAAGTTAAACTACTTAATAATTGAAATGTAAACTATCTGAAAATCCTAACTGCAAAAACTTTAGTATAACTGACGAAATTTTGAGTGTGGCTGCGTAAAAATTGAGTATAACTGACCAAAAATTGAGTACAACTGCCCAAAATTTGAGTACAACTGACGCTCCGTCTTCCTGGACAGCTAGTTTTATTAATTCGTCCCTACTCAAAATTTTGTCTCTGGCGCGCTTCACGCCCACATCTTTTCGAGATTGGTCAGTTTTTGATTTTCTCGGAAAATACTGTCCCACTCTGTCAAAATCCGACGTCATAGTTCTTTCGATAGGTTCTTCGCCTCAGTTGCTATGGAAACATCCCTCACCATCAAATTTCTCGCTGGCTGAAGGTCTCTGATAGGTCCTTAGGTCTCCCTGCTCTCCGGCTAGACGATCGTTGAACCCGCTTCGAAGAAACTCTGGCTATAACAATTTGTCTAACAGCCTATTGTCTGAGTAAACTCTGCGTTTCTATAGATTCCCATTATCTGTACTTACAGTCTTCCTGGCGTATTGTTCTATGCTCTTACCCCTTTTTTCTGGCTATTACTAATTTCGAACATCTGCTGGTCGTTGAAGTCACTCCAACTTTCCCTTCGTAAATTCTTGTCTGTCAATTAGACGATACCTCCAGCTGTGTAACATGACTTTAGTTTTTGTCAGCCTATCTTCCAGTATTGTTACTTAAGGTGCAGCGTTTCCGTTTCATTGTAGTATGGAGCATTACTTGTTTTTGTCGCTTATCGTCTACTGACGTAATACGGCCACATCTGCTACAATCCTTGGTACGGGTGTGAATGTCCTCCTTACTTTGTTACAGCTGCGGAGAGCAATAATTCTGGACGAAACTTTCCCTGTCATCTCACGCCACCAAATTCTATAGTTGGATAGAACTTAATGCGTTTCTATTGTCAAGTCAGCAACGCTTCACTGACACCTTCTCATTACTCCTTATTTATTGCTCCACCATAAGTCGTTGACACTTGCCTCGTGTGAACGTACTCTGCCGAGGTGAGAATTTAAAAAATTTTAAAATTTTCTGCTCGTTACATGTTCAATATGAACAATTAATTTTCTGTAGTCTACGAAAGTCAGGATAACAGTGACCAAACTAAGCCATACACAACACTAAAATAAAAAGAAAGAACATTGTGGCCAGCACTACGCTTCAGTTCTAGGGTAGCACAGTGAGTGAAAAACAACAAACTAGTGACTTTATGTTGCTGCGCAGAAATCAATCAAGTGCCGATCTACTGCACTGCGGCCGGCCTCGTAACGTCTTGACCGCGCGCGCGCGCGCGCGTGTGTGTGTGTGAGAGAGAGAGAGATGCCGACGGAAGGGAAGACGAGATACTAACTAATACCGTCTCGCAACAAACAATATTAATGAATGAGTACTAGAACACGCTAGTGTAAAATTTATTTTTGGAACTACGAGATAAAAACATAAATACCACGAAGCCACTTCAAACGTTTTTAAAACAACTTCCGATTTATCTGGACAAAAAAAAAAGACAGCTTGAATCAGCAGTCTTCTTGATTGGGCCAGAACTTGACCATGTGTTATTCTACCGAGACGTGTCTTGTGTCACGATCACACTCGTGATTACTCCAACTAACAGCTGACACCTTCTATCACGTTTATGTGAAACGTTCGCGTATACGAAGCGATTACTAAGTTACGATTAATCGTAAAATCTGTACAAATTATGACGATAAACACCCGTTGCAAGGCAGCGACAGTTATCTGTCACTGTAACTAAACCGATGAGAGACGAGTTCATAGAAACGAAAAATATTGTCGAAAAACTCGTCTACAGTAACGGACAAAGCGCTCCAGCTTTCCTCAGCGTTTCGTTTCACAAACTGTGATTGCCCAATCAATACTGTATTGCGTTGTTTTGCTGGGCGTCCCGGTCGAGCCCGATGTCTACGTCAGGAAATCAAGTACTGGATCGCTCTGGAACCTACTGTTGGGAAGGATGCCGTCAACTACCCGCGATTGTTCGCTAGATGGCGGAGGATTGTGTCTTAATGTCGTGGCTCCGCCTCTACTGCCGATTCAGGCGACAGATCTTTGTTCGTGTAGGCCATATTTGTCGCTCCCCGAGAGCCAGAGAGCCTCCTTGCTGGTGATTATGCTAACGGCACAGAGCAGTGCGTTCAGAAGAACAGTGAAGTTCTTCAGGAGGGAGAGGTTTCTGATCCCGAGTATGGGAAGAGTGATGATGCGGCTAAAGGGAAAAGAGTTTTAGCATGTTGGCAAACAAAGGCACATAGGTTGGAGACTCTGAGGGCGCCCGGAGATTCCAGCAAGGGACACAAGGTACCTTACACTTATTGGACATCGAGTGTAACAGCAACAGCCAAGCGGTAACCGTACAGCACAGTGACAGCATGGTTACTGAATCGCCAAACGACAGCTACAATATTCCACACAACTGTCGGTTACAAATATCTAATTTTGACCACTGTAGTGAATTCTACGCGTAATTTTATTGAAAGCAAAATACAACCCGTTGGAATTACCATGTCCGTAGATAACAAAAATTATGGTTTAAATACTGCTATATAAAAAAAGCAGTCACCTTCCAGGAACTCAAAGGTGAGCATAAGAGACAGGATTACAAGTGAATACAGATAAAACAAAGGTTATGATTACCACTCGAAGGAAAACCAGGTAACCGGAACAGTTTGAAATCGAATTACTAAGCCTGGAAACAGTTAATCGGTTTAAATATTTGGGATGTTGGATGGCATAAGATAATGAAGAAATAAATGAAATAAGGAAAAGAATACAGGCCGCAAATAGAGCATATACTTCGTTGACAACTATATTCAAGACAAGGAATATCCACCGTCAGTCCAAGATCACATTATATAAAGTTATGATTAGACCGGTGACAACATATGGCAGCGAGACTTGGGCTAAGCCGCTAACATAGTCAATAACTTTGAAAGGAGAATTCTGAGGAGAATATATGGACCAATCCACGTCAATGGGATATGGAGAATGCATCACAATGAGGAGGTATACAAGCTGTATAAAGACAATGATCTGGCCACCACCATCCGTCTGCATAAATTGCAATGGGCAGGACACATCATTAGGATGGAAGACAACCGAATACCTTGGAAGGTACTGTTTAGTCAAATCGAGGGTAGAAGGCCTGTGGGAAGACACAAGCATTACTGGATTGACGCAGTGGCGAGAGATGCTGATACTTTACTTAAAATAAAACGATGGACATCGAAAAATGGAGGCGGTTGATTATGGATGCTAGAGTTCGACTCCGAACTGTGACGCCACAGAAGAAGAAGAAGAAGAAGAAGAAGAAGAAGAAGAAGAAGAAGAAGAAGAAGAAGAAGAAGAAGAAGAAGAAGAAGAAGAAGAAGAAGAAGAAGAAGAAGATATAATTCCTGTTTATTCGTCTCTCCATTTCTTTAACAAAGCACTGTTTTCACATTCTGTCCTTCTGTTTTCTATTCTGCCCTTCCTACATCAGCTCTTTCGTACTTTACGATCCATCCAGCCGATTGAGTGACAATTCAATCCGTTGCATGTACGCCTAACTTTAGTTAGTTCAAAAACATTTATTTTATTATTATATAATAATAACAGCGCAACGATTATATAAATTTATGTAATATATTAATGATAATATTATCGTTATATAATAATAATAAATGATGAATGAAGATTCATTTATAGGTCTAATTTAGCACTGAAATAATTATTTCATTTTTTGGTAAGAGAAATTTAATTTTGTTCATATAACATTGTTACACAGACTGCGAAATCCTTCAAAGGAACTCACCGGCATCCTTCCTACCCGTCGCCTCATGCCTTTTTTAATTTTTGACCAGTGGCACTTGATAGTGGGATTAACTGTAGACCTAATTAAAACTAACTGTATTATTACAATCTTGAACCGATCACTCAACGAACCTACTGTTCGGAAACGTAAATAAATTTATTCCGGTGCGACACAGAACTAAGGTTATACGATGGGGATAAAGGAGATATGGTGCAGCCCTACTCACAAGTAAAACGTTTTGGAGAAATCACAAGGGGGAGATAAACGTGTCTGAGATCGATCCCTATAAACAAAACACAATAAAATCTTCGATATATCCAACTATCGATACGATTATAAATCTGATGTGCACAGAACACTTTTTTAATGATTCTGTTCCAGGTGCATAACACAACTTGGTTCAGAAGTCGTATAAAATAAATTAAAATGACGACTGCATCCTCTGCCAACGACATGCATAATTTACTGGTTCTTAATTAAAGTAATTAAATTTTACACTTATTTCTTTGGCTCGTATTTCTCTAAATTGATTATTTAATTTTTTTTAATCGGCCATCTAAGGACCACATGCCAATTTCAATTCTTTGTTCTTTTCTTTTTCTCCAACATTCTTTCATCTTTTCACTGTGTCTCTTCTTCCTGTCTTCAGTCCACTTTGAACCTGCTTTTTTCTCTCTCCTACCCTGGACTCCTTTCTTTTTAACACTTTTGCAAGAAAAACTTCTCTTTCAATTGCTTCTTCTGCGTGTATATTATTTTTTTCCAAATCCTTTTGGACTTCTTTAATCCAACTTGATGTTCACTTCTTCCCCCACAGATATTTGAAGATATGCTTTGTTAACCTATTGTCGTCCACTCTATATAAATGTCCAAAAAATAATAGTCTTCTTTTTCTCATTGTTTCTGTTATATTTTCTATACTTTGATATATTTCATCATTACTTCTTAATTTCCAACCTTCTGAAGTTTTTCATGGGCCTAATATTTTCCTAATAATTCGTCTTTCCAATATTTCTAGTTTGTCTAAATTATAAATTATGATTATAATTTAATTATTATAAATTAATCTATGATTATTTAATTATTTATTAACTATTTATTTTGGGGTCCGCATTCAATAAAAGAATTACAGCCACTCTTGGCAGGTCTCTTCCAGACCTCATTTCCTGCGGGTGGCTAGCTTTATTTTTTTTCATATCAACAGCTTATTAATTCTTCGTATTGTTTAAATTAGCAGCCATCCTTACTATTTCTTTTATGAATTTGCTAACTGCTATAATTTTTTATTGTTCGACTAAGCTTTTCGTCATTACTGACATCTTCAGGTTGTTTAAGACCTGAAGATGTCAGTAATGACGAAAAGCTTAGTCGAACAATAAAAAATTATAGCAGTTAGCAAATTCATAAAAGAAATAGCTTATTAATTGCTTCTGACCTGTATGTAATTTCACTTACGACCTTGGTACTTTTCTCCCCATTCCTCATTCTGACGACAAAAGCTCATTATCTTCACCGAACTCTTAAGTTTTCAAAACACAATGATTTCATATAGGAAACAGTTTGTACAAAAACGTGAACAGTAGTGACGTGCCGATTAACAAAGTGAAAAACAAAGAAAATAACTACAAAACAATTTTACAGTGATTGACGCTTATTGGCGAAATAATAACGGCACTGGTGCGGTTTTTGTGCCAACGTTTCTTGCTGAAACAGATATTTAAACCGCAGAACTGACCCCTCCTCGTCAACGTTGGCCAGTGACGTCATTTCCGTTAAACGCTATTTTCTTCATAATGTTACGTAGTTCGGGGCAACGTAATAATGTTGGCGCTACCTCAAAAAACGGTACTTTCCCAATAACTGTACCTGCACTACATTTTCGACGTTTTAGGTAAGCCATTTGTATCGATTCATCACGCAGTAAAGAAGGTGAAGAAGTGTACCAATAGTATAGGATTGTATTGCTGAATGCGAACATTCGTAATGATTTGATGCGTGAGGTTAGGTAAGAATGTTTTGGTTTTTCAGTGTATTGTTTAAAGAAGAACAAAAGTCACGGTTTGGCTAAATATAACGTTAATGAAAAAATATAATGACTGTCTCTTCTTCTTCTGATACTGTAGTTGCTATCCGTTTCGGATACTGGATATCATACAGGCTATTTACCTTCTGCACTGCTTCAACGCGGAAGCTATCCACTTTCTGTCAGTTGTATTCATGCCAAACCAGGTCCTTAAATTTCTCAGCCAAGATATTCTCGGTCGCCCAACTCCTCTCTTTCCAAGTATTTTTCTCTGTAGTATGGACTGCAATAAGTAAAATCTCTGTTCATTTCTCATGAGATGTCCCAGATACTTATTTTCACTGTGTTAATAACTTCCCTGTCTTTCTTCACCTTTCTAAGAACTTCAACATTAGTTATATGTGCTGACCATGGAATGGACAGTATTCTACGGTAGAGCCACATTTCGAAAGATTCCAATTTCTTAGTTGTGGCGTCAGTCAAAGCCCAAGATTCTACACCGTAGAAGAGGATCGAGAATACGTAGCAGCGTAAAAGTCTCATCCTTGTGTGTATTGTTAAATCGTGACTTTTGAATAAACTGCTCATTCTAGTGTACACTACTCTTCCCTTTTCAATTCTGCTCTTCATTTTTCCTTAACTATAGTGCCAAGATATGTAAATTGGCTTAAACGTTCAATTGGCCTTTGGTTTATATTAAGGGTGCAGTTTGTGAACTTGTTCTTAGATACAATCATTAGCTTCGTTTCATTAACATTGATGTCTACACCATATCGATGGCTGCTTTCTGCCACTCTATTCATTAGCTGTTGCAGCCCCTCTACGCTATCTGCGAATATGACGGTATCGTCCGCATAACGTATGTTATAATGAGTGTAACAGAGTAATATTTGGTGACAATCTCAACAGGCGTAAGGCCAACGCAACTGAAAGCATACTGAACTCAGCATTGTGGTTACATTCCGTTGTCTTCTTCGATCATAAACACGTTGAATGTACACTTAAAATGTTGTTCACAATGAATTTACTTTACGACTATGAAATGTTATTTAAACGTAACGTAACGCACTCAACGTTGCCCATGAAAACATTCTACGTACTTATTGTTTGTATAAAAACATGCTGCAGTTGAAACAGAAGATGGATTGTATTACAACCAAATACACAGAATACATTTTACAACGGTCACACGGATCGTCGTATGTTACAGTGGAAACAAAATACAGACACAAATGACGCCACTAATTACAAACTTTAATTGGTCACAAATAAAGTCGAAATTAACAAGGTACTCTCATACAATAATTCTAGTTGCATCTGTCCACTCGCAAATAATAATGTCAACTACTAGAGTTCCGCACTAATTGTAACACATTAATCACTTTCCACTAATCGGCAACAAACGCTTGAGCCGCACTCTACAATATCGCCAGGTGTAACTAACTTCTGGTCGCAGTTGCTTATATAGTTCCCAGCTGATCCAGAATAATTTTCCATTCTTTTGGCGGCGTGCCACATAATTTGCGTTTTTACAAGTACTCGAACACTCTAGAGAGTACTTTGCTGCGCGGGGTTGACAGCTGCTCGGCTAGCCGGGAAACGTGTAAAACTTTCACATAACTGCGCCTGCCGACTTAGAGAGAGAGAGAGAGAGAGAGAGAGAGAGAGAGAGAGAGAGAGAGAGAGAGAGAGAGAGAGAGAGAGAGAGAGAGAGAGAGAAACGACAACTGCGTCTGCCGACTTTACCAGGCGCTGCGTAATTTCGTAGCAATATCGAAACACTGCAAATGTAGTGCGGAAAAAAAACTGCGTTTCGCCGAGAGAAAATTGTAAAATTAAACGATTAAAGCGGAACACGATTTCTGTCACATAATGTGAGACATGCATTGTAACCCCGCCTAATTTTGAGTTCTGAACAAAAAAAAAAAAAACGAGTATTAATTTACAAGCGTATTGGTTTTTCAGTATTCTTTCAATATGTTTGTTACCCCAACTACACCATGTTTTTCTGTTACAGGCGCCGACTTAACCTAAAATATTAATAGAAACGCTCTGCATAAAAATTGCATAACAATGAAAAGCGATTACAAAAACAAACAGAAAACAAACAAGATAATAGTACAGAACAATCAACTAATGCGCTTTACTGAAATTCTAAACGATATTCCACTGCATTTCGACACCGACAATCGCATAATCGAAATATCGAAAATTAGTATAGGTACGGGACTGTACACATAACTGGGTAGGTACCCATACCTGAACTAGTTAAGTGCAATAGAATATGGCTGGTAGTACCTTCCTAAGTACTGAGAAAACTACAAAACGTATGGCCCTGTCTTTACGACTTGTTATCTGTTAACTGTACATTTCGTTATCAGCTTACGCGGTTTCAATCGCTTACCGCGGATTATAAATCGAAAGTACTATACTGAATTGACATTTCATTAGGCGCTAAAAGGATATGGTCTACGATAAACTTGAAATACGGACTTTGTCATCAACAACTTTGTCTTCAGTTACACCTAAATCGCTTAATTCAGTTACGTATTTCACGAATATAATACATTCAATCGTATGTCGTTTAACTGACTGAACACTAGAACGGCGGCACGACAGTACTTATGTTTCTTTAATTCTTTATTTTTTAATTTGATGTTAGCCTGAAATAGGCATCCGATTTCTCTTGTAGCAAACACATTCCTGAACAACTTAATTCAGCAATAACTGAAGTGCGTATTTCAAATTATTTCTTTGTAAATAACCCGGTGTTTCTTGCAGGTTTTCTATGTAATATCTTCAAATAATAACTTTTACTTGCAGAAGTATTTATTATTTGAAGATGTTACACATTCCAAATGTAATAATGGTTATTTCACCATTGTTAACGTTAAAGATGAAATGATCGTGGTGACCGTATAACTTACATGAATTAGTACGTATTTTGGCAGTGACAGTCTTCTAGAACAGAAATTGGAAAGTGAAGTGTATAAAGCCAAGGCTCATCTTCGAACAAACACTGTATAATCACACACACACACACACACACACACACACACACACACACACACACACACACACACACACACACACACACACACACACACACACACACACACACACACCTCCCTACTCGGAAAAAATTGCAAGTGACATTGTTATCTTGTGTCAAGTGTTTCCGATAAATTACTAAGCAGTGAATCATGTGTACAAGCGCGCGCACGGACACGCACACACAATATTCGCACGATGTATCCGAACACAAAGTTTACAAAATTTCTGTCAACATTTTTTGTTCTTACGGTAAACAATTTCTCCACAAATACGTTTCTTTGCTTCAAGGAAAAGTTGTTTTTTTACGTATTTTGTAACACGGTGCTTTCGTTGATAACACCACGATCACAAGTAAAATGGCCGACTGAGCACCCGAAGTCGTCAACTGCTGCCGCCAGTACCAATAGACCAAATGGTCTACCAAGGTTTTACCACTGAAGTGTTTACTGACCAAGGGACTAGCGGCCACTAGCGTACTGGTACTGCCGCCTCCAGAGTTTTCTTAAAAAAGCTCATTGACAACTAACTCAATGCGGAATGGGGGTTGAGACCACCCGGTAACCCCCTGTTGTCATAGCATAATTAAAAATAACTTTAAATTCCATTAAACCAACTGATAAAAAACAAAAGGGCAACGCGACCGAGTGTACTTCTAAATTCAGCTCAAGTATATTATATCAATTACTGACTGCCTGCCAACAGCATGGTAAAATATTAAATATCGGTATGGAGAACCATACATGACTTCCATGTTCTAAGATAATAATAATGGCTCCCATGTATACCGCCGAAGTAGCTTAGGAGCAGGCAGGGTAGGCTGCCTAATGTGAGCCGTACAGCATACAAGGAAGGCAGTGTGGCCAGCACTGCGCTTCAGCCGCCCATTATTATCCTCAGCATGTTATCCCAGGTACTCATTTTCATCAGGCTGAGTCGACCTAGGGGCTGAAAAACGCACCTTGATTTTTATGGTGCGGGCCCGGGAATCGAGAATATGTTAATCAAGAATCAAAATATGTTCTAAGATTTATATTTAAAATCATTTTCGAAATGAAATATTTCCATAAAAACTAGTTCTTTTTTCAGGCTTAACCACAGTACTGTGGTCACTAACGTATACCACCTCATGTTAGCGCACTCGATTTTCACTGGTGATGGTAGTCGATACCACTGCCGAAACGTCTGGTTTTGTAGAAAACATTGGACCACGGTCAAACAGCCCGGGAAAGAATTTTAACAACAAACTACTTCTTTGTTGTCGATAACGTAGTACATACAACATAAATAAAAAATCGGTATGGAGAACAATACATGACTTCCATGTTCTAAGATTTATATTTTAAATAATTTACTTGAATTCGGTTCGATAATTTCTAAAACAAGACATGACAGGTGAAGAATTTTACATTTGTGTCTACAATATATATTTGACAAGAAGCAGAGCTAGATATGGTGACAAAACATCAAATACGTGGATCCTTGAGTTTTCAAGAAATGACGTATCAGCTAAAATAGTACCTCCATGACAGGTGAGTGAAGACTATCCTCAACCTTCGTGAGGAAGGACTGTACTTTTGGATAAAATGCTTGTAGGTCGAACGAAGAGCTGGCCAAAGGGAGCTGTGATCTGATTCCTGTAATGAAATTGGACTCTCGCTGCGAGTTATAGGCCGAGGGTGAATAATGTCTATAGTGTTATCAAAGTCTTTCCTGTCAATATTATACTAGTCATTTTTCTTGTTTAAAATCGAGTCTTTATTTGAATTCGTCTTCTGATTTCCTGAACGACGATTCTGTTCACCCGTATAATTATAAATTTCTCAGCAAAACATTTATTCCTTAATACGTTAGTGTCTACTGTTTAACACGCACCATTATGATACATGTCATAACGCTATATTCCATACAGGCTAATATATAAATACCCATCAGGGAGGTCGAAATATTTTCCAGGAGGGGCAAACAATTTTCCAGAGGAGAAAAATATTTATATATTTTTCATACATACACACATGCACATATTAGTTAGTAATTCTTATATCATAATATAAATAAGTACTCAGATATTATTAATTTATTAAAACATTTATTGCTTAAAAATATGCATAAAATTAATGGCTTGTAAAAGTTGCTTGTACACATGAGTGAGGCTAGAAATAACGCGAATTGTGTGTGTGTGTGTGTCTTGCCTGCCTTTTTATTGCGGTAATCATAATAATAATATGGAAACGTAAACATTACATAATTGAGATATGCTTGCCTGCCACGAACGATATATTTTCTCTCATACATGATTTAAATTAAAATGAAAAAATTATAATTTTATTGCCTGCCAACAAAATTATTTTATTTTTAACGATTACCATTGTTTGAAAAAGTTTAAATGAATTTTCAAGTACTTTACTGTTGTTAAAACGTAAAAGGTTGCTAGTAAACTACCCCTTCCCCTTAACCGATCTTCACCAAAATCGAAAGGCCTTGAGTTCTCTACAATTCAGGGATGTATGTAAAAAATTATTTGACTCTGTTTGAATATGCGGCAGTTATCGTTTGCCATAGAAAACATTCTACACACAGCAGACACACAGACACTTTTCGAAAAATAACTTTTCTTCATGTTTTGAGGGTAGTACAACCAGAATCAGCCCTTATCTCGAACACGGCTTTTTTCGCCATGACCATACTTCATTTCCTTATGGAACATGGAAGTAAAATTGTCCCCTCTCCCTTCAACTATCATTTTCATTTACTGTATAGAAAATTACCCCCTCCATTTCAATTACCCTTTTCATTTATAGATATTTCATCTACCTTTCTACAGTGGATTATTATGACCTTCTTTTCAGGATAATTTATTTATCAAAATTAAGTACAGTACTTTACTCTTGTTAAAACATTAAACGTTGGAGGTAAACTACCCTTTCCCCTTAACCGATCTTCACCAAAATCAATAGGTCTTGAGTCCTCCACAATTCAGGGATGTATGCAAAACATTATTTAATTCTGTTTGAATTTGCGGCAGTTATCGTTCGCCATAGAAAAAATTCTACACAGACACACATACACTTTTCGAAAAATGACTTTTCTTCATGTTTTGAGGGATTTTTTTTCGCCATCACCATACTTCCATTTCCTTACGGAACATGGATGTAAAAAATAAGGCTAATTATATGTAATTTTATCAATCTTTCGGTGACCACTGACACTTCACAAAAATAACGATACTCTGTCGCTTCCTCGTAAATTGTTCACTGTTCCATAGTAAACAATCGTTACAATATAATTACCACCGGTAAACACTACCTTCTTGTGTCAACTACGCGACACACAACAAATACATTAACTGAACTGAATCGGTTCCAAGGCCGTTATAGAAAAAACCCGTTGGCAGGAAGTGACACAATTATCAACTGCACGCTGCGAAATCGAGTTAGCACGATTTATTTGCGTGTTTTGATGGATTTCCAACACACATCGAACGCACTTCGGCACAGGTACCGATGGTTTTCAATTACGTCGTTTTGCACGTTGGATAAACAAGATCTTGGAGGCACGCATATCGATCGTGTGAGTTAATATCTACGCGCTTAAAAAAAAAACTGCACACACTTACGCAAGTTTGTGAAAACTCCTTTCGAAACATTAACACATGACAAAACGAATGTCGGCGCAGTGAACGAGAAACGTGACCCACAGCCATCGACGTCGCCAACAAAAAGCTTTTTCGTGATCGCGGGTCTGTTGCAATAGGCACGATAGCAAAATCCAAAAGATCGTCGCGAGTTCATAAATTATGACCACCATACGAGTATGTTATATAAGGAAGCAGTGTAATAATCTTCATCCTCTCGGGGTTTAGCAACCCACTATTATCGTTATACACCTTTAATATCTTTCATCAACAAGCGCATTTCTAATCGTCGTCCCCTGGACAGAGTGAATTTCACTTATTTCGTTTGGTACCCATTATACCATCGTGCGAATTTCTCTCCTGAATTACGTCTGTACACCGACATGAAATAAACTGTCTCGCTTGACACCGTAAAACTGTGTTCCGCTTATGGCCGGCACAGAAGTTTCGTTTACGACATAAATGGCAACGGCTGTGCTGCGGTTTTGGGATGGAGCCAAGGTCACTACTCGATCTGGCTGGGGAACAATACAGCAGTCTGTGCTAGACAAGTAACAAAGTGAAACTTACACTACACAAATACAACTCCCGCACGTGGTTACAGACGGCTGATTTCACTCCTGCGCGGCGGTAAGATGTGAGTTGTATCTCGACCCGCAGGCCTAACACTCTCGAAGGAAGAAGATCTCGTTATCTTCATCGCTCAACCTTAATACGGAATTAGCTCCTTAGCCTTAATACGATGTATGGTCTGCCCAATTCTCCTTTATTAATATACTGGAAACGATGTAGTTCTGTTAGAAAAGAACAAAAATAGGTATGGAGAACCATACATGACTTCCATGTTCTAAGATTTATATTTAAAATCATTTTCGAAATGAAATATTTCCATAGAAACTACTTCTTTCTACTTCTTTATCCAGCCTTAACCACAGTATTGTGGTCACTAACGTATACCACCTCACGTTTACCAGCCCGGAAAGGAATTTTATCAAGAAACTACTTCTTTGTTGCCGATAACGTAGTACACATATAAAACATTATCCCCTCCCCTTTCAACTATCATTTTTATTTATAGAAAATTACCCCCTCCTCCTTGAAAAACTACCCTTTTCATTTATAGATATTTCATGTACCTTTCTATAGTGGGTTATTATGACCTTTTCAGGATACTCTATTTATCAAAATTAAGTACTTTATTCTTGTTAAAACGTAAAAAGTTGCAGGTAAACTACCCCTTCCCCTTAACCGATCTTCACCAATATCAATAGGCCTTGAGTCCTCTACACGTCAGGCACATATACAAAAAAAATATTTGATTCTGTTTGAATTTGCGGTAGTTATCGTTCTCCGTAGAAAAAATCTCACACACACACACATTTCGGAAAATGACTTTTCTTCATGTTTTGAGGGTAGTACAATCAGAATCAGCCCTTATCTCGAACACGATTTTTTTCGCTATCACCATACTTCCATTTCCTTATGGAACATGGAAGTAAAAAACTGGACGAGTTATACGAATCCGCTTTCCAGCTGATTTTCTTCTTTATCCGATCCATAATATTGCGCTAAAAATTCACGTCAAGTCTTTTTTACTTATTTTATTCAATACACGATGTCTCTAAATTTCCAATACTTTTTCTTTTCATCTCATCCACTATCGTTTGAGCAATTTCGCTTAAAGATTCAGCCTTTAAGATCTAACACCAACTTCAAAAATCATTCAGTTTCCTTCAGTCCTTCAATATATGAAACACAAGTAGCAAAAAGTTTCAAAATCATTTACACAACCACAATTATATATACTTTTAACAGTATAACCGTATATTAACAGTATTCCAGCGGAAGCAATATTTTAAACGCAATGTATTATCTTAAATATTTCGCAGCAACTACATTCGAAACACGTAAATATCACGTAAATTGTTCATTCTGTACACGTGACCTGCGACCTAAAGCCAGCGCTGGAAAAAAGGACTGGAAATACATTTTTCATAAATACTAAAATGTTTTACTATCAATGGTTAGAGAAGTAATGTTTAAGACTTCTGAAAAGACAAATCATTGCGAAGACAACACAACAATCTGACAGAACGATTGACAACGAAAATAATTCTTAACAATACATAGCAATGAAAAGAGGTTTATTTTTCGATACGAGGCGATATCAAAGTCGCTTACAGGCCCGCAACTGCGACGCCAACTGAAAGGGCATTCACTGCGTTTAGCAGTCGCGGAGACGGTACAAGTATAGACAGAACTTTGGCCTGCCGGTGCATTCGCCAACGAAATTATGCAAATAACATGTGGCGCATGTGTGTGCGGGGAATGCGGCGTGATGATTCACACCAAAGAACTGATGTTTACTTCACTCTACCTGGTGCAGTACTCTCTCTTTCTATGGAATTTTGGACGAACATTAAAGAAAGGATATTCTTATTCTCTCTCTTGTATCTATTTGTTACTAACACCATTTGTTTTCAGAAACTTTATTTCAAATCTAGTAAAACACATACTTTACGAAAACTATTCCTACATATCGGTTTGGTGCATTTTGACAATATAAACAGTTGACATCCGTTACATAAGCAGCTTGGATGTTTTGTTATGTAATCGAAATAATAGCTTATATTTTGTGTTAGACGTGACTTAGATAACAAACTAGATAAATATTATGAACAACTGACACGCTATCGATACGTTAGTCACTCGGAAAGTAACAAACAAACACCATGTTGCTGATATTACTAGCAGTTATAATTCAATTCTCCTGTTCAATCAAAGTAAGTGCGTATATTCATACAGCACATGCTAATCTGTTTACTGTTTTCCAGATTTAATACACTGAGTAAATTTCAAAAGTTTCCTTTCAATAAACATACGTATAAAAGAACAAAGTTCGAAATCGACTCGGTTGCACGCAAGATTTTCGGGTCTTCTTTTCTCTATTTTCTGTACTTAAATGTATTAAAAAAAGTTACAGTCTGTAAAATGAATGGTGGCGGTTGAGACAGGCCAGACCAACTTTCACCCTAACACACACACACAAGCAGCGGATTATACCTGGCCCTTTGTGGCCGCCGTGACTCAGATATTGGACATTTCTAAGCGCAAGAGCATTTTTTTACTGTGCTAAAAAATTTCAAAACCGTTATTGTTTTTGAATTCTGCGCAAAATTCTATGAACGTGAAAAAGCTGATTGACGACAACTGGAGGAGTGAGCGTCTTGATAACATTAGTGTTCAAGAGTTCATCATTAACTTGACACCAGGTGACTCAGAGAACGAGTGCGAGAGTGATACTAGCGAAGAATACGACTTCGGCATCGCGTCTCTGCAGTAAAAGCAGTAAGTGAAGACTCATGAATCTGGTGTAATAATACTAATAATTATGTGCCATTAATTTAAAATGTTAATGTTTAAGTTTGCAAGTTTGTAGTTACATTTTCTTTTGTAGAGAACTATTTATATACGGCAAAAATAGTATTATCTTATATTACAAAAGTATTTAATTTTAAATTGGTTTTCCCCAAAACAAGATTTGTTGGTTCTTAATAATTCTGTTTGCTTAAATGATATTTTTAATATGAATAAAGTCCAGTCTACATAGTCGAAGAATAAGTTACTTTCTACATAACTTTGTTTTATAACTTTCCATAGAGGCCTACTGAATCAGAATAAACACATACTTGATATGTAACAAACAAAAATCATATTTTAGTACAAATCTCATTATATACACATACAGAGTGGGTCAAAAATCGTTTGACAAAAATTCATTTTTCGATAACTTTTAGTGACGAAAGGATTAAACAAATTTGTGTCCACGTTTCGACAAAATTTAACGTTAAAAATGATGGCCTATGTACAGGCAATATAAATAATTATGGCCCTCCACTTAGATAGAATAAGTATTACTATGTGCAGAATATTATATCTCATTAAAACAACAGTGACAATAAATGGGTGTGTCGTGGGACGCACGTCAGAACTGATACGAGAACTTCAGTGTCGAATGGCGAGTGAACTGATTCAACGTGTCAAAGGTTGCTTGTGTGTATTTGAAGTAAGCGACTTTTGCCATAACGATTTAAGATTCAAATGACAGTGAACTGATAATTACATAACATGAGGGCATAGTAGTGTTTATATTTATTTAATTATAAGAAATCAATAGTAACAATGAACATAAAAGATTCATATCACACGTCGTTTTATTTTCAGTACACATACATATACAAACAATATGTAACAAATAATTTTTTCAATGTAACAATATGATTTACTCAATAATCTCTTTTGGAAAGTAGAATGCGGTTTACGCTATAACTGGAAAGTAGAATGTGGTGTGCGCAGTACGGGCATAATAATTCAAATTTTTACAAATTATAAAATACGTAAATTACTAAATCGAATTTTGAAACATACACTTTCCACCTAAGACAATATAAAAACCAGAATCGAACTCACGGATTAACCAAAAAAACGTACAATGTAAACAAAGATACAAAATTATACACTTTCGACACTTCAAAAATGTACACTAACCTACGGTACTAAAAATATTAGCCATATAATAACAATAACTGATTTTAGATTGTTTTTACGAATTAAAAAATTGGAAAACTGTTTAAATATATTACGCTAATAATGAACTAAGCACCAGAAAAGGAGTTAAACAGTATTCACAACTCGATGTCTCAACATGTGAGTTACATTTTTCCGTCATAAATAATATTATTTTTATTATTTACGTTATTTTTGTAATACGATTTAAACGATTAGAATATGCTCACGTTCTGTAAAACATTACTCTTTTCTTAAAGCGCACGTATTTTTGGCAATGGGGAAATGTTGGGTACCTATGCGTGGATTGACCTGGCAACACTGTTCTTCGTTACACATCACGTTGAGCCAGTTTACTGCCGTACGAACGCGACGTGTACGGGAGTGAGCCGGGCACCATGTTGCCGCATATGAAGTTCTCACTTCAGAATCAAAGTCTACACCACCACCACCATCATCACTACCACTACCACAACCACTACTACTACTACCACCACCATCCGCCTAACTATCCTAACCCTAGTACCCTATCCTACTAACCCTATGTATTGTATTATGTAGGCCTACCCTACTACCCTACGCCGTATGACGTATTGGACAATAGTTACTCATATTTTAAAACGCAAAACGTTGTCCTTATTGGTCTGCACGTGAACAAACACAGAACATGTGACATAAGCTATTTAGAAAATAGTTCTAGACATCAGGTTTGCAGTAAATATGACGGCAGCCCGACAAACTTTGTTAGGTTTGTCAATCGTCTTCTCCTTTGTGTCTTTATCTGACCTTTCTTCTGATTCTCAGCGTTGGATTAACTTTTTTAGGGTCTCATATGTATCTGAATCACCTTACAACCACGCGGGCGACCCCGTAATCTCGGGACAACTGGTCTCCTGTATTCCGTCCCTGGATCTTACTTGCTTTACGAAGACTGTGGTCTCTATGGTATCTGAGACGTCGTGCTCTTGTCGGCCGTCAGTCTGCAAGCGATTGTTACAGATTGATCTGTAGCCCACAACAAGGAAACAAAACAAAAAAATGTTCGAAGAAAGAAAATGAAAAACGAAAGACACCATAGCCGTTTTTCGTCCGTGCCGATGACGGACACCTTTAGTGGCGCAGGAATACAGATTACAACCGACCGTGAACCAATTCAAACAAAGACTGTTGTTCCGCGTTGAGACACATATATTTATAAACTTATTTTATGAGGCTGGTTGGTTACAAAAATAAGTGCCTCAACGAGACAGTACAGTCTTTGTCTCAATTCGTTTGCGGGTGGTTGTAATGTGTATTCTCGCGCCACTGTTCGCATTCATTCGCGGGTACGTTCCCGCGCCACTGAAGATGTCCGTCATTAGTAACGTAGACAATCGAGATCACGGTCTAATTGGGTCAATCCAAACACCGGCTGAGAAAGCCTACGTTCATTTACTGGACGACATTGATTTTTACGGACATGGAACGACACAAAATCCGAATGAAAGTTACATCAGGTACGAACAACGGGTACACAAAGGCAACGGGTACGAAAACCGATTTTGTACGGCTACAAACAATAAAATTTGATGATGCAGATGCAGTTATATGCTTAAATGACGGCTCCATACCCAAAGTAAATGTCCTAGAAAAGTAAAAATTAATCCGGGTAAATTTATGATTGACGGTTTAAAAAAACATCGACCTTGACAGGATTCGTAACACTGGAAAAGAGGATAAAATAAGAAGTAAAGAACCGTAAGGAGATTATGTAAGAGGAAAAGACTAGCGAGAGGAAAGGACACTCGGATGAAGACTAGCGTTCTGGGGGATTTTAGTCCAGAAAAAAAATGTTTACTTTCAATTATGTTTTTCAGAAAATGTGAGAGTTATTTTCAGACAATTGCGGTATGTTTTTTGTATTTACGTACACTTTTCCCAAGAATGAGTGGACATAATGACTTGAATTTTTTGTGAATATGCAATACCATTATGTTAATAAAATGATCTACTATAATGGTCAACATTTATCTTAAACTACCTACTAAAAAAAAAAAAAATTTGTTTTTTTTTTTTAATAGGGAAAACTAAAAATCCAAAACACTTTTTTTAAGAAATTTTTCTCTTAGCGGAATAATTCTAGTACACCTTATTACCAACGGTTTAGTATGATTTTGACTCCTACTTTCTCATTCAAGTCTCCAGCTAAAAAACGATTGATTATTTTCTATTAAATCAAGCTGATCACTGAGCGTCTGATGGAATTCGTCTTTGAGTTGTGCAGCCAGTCATCTGTTGGAGCATAAACAGATAAGATTACTAACATAGTCCTCAGGCTTTCACGGGCGGTGTCAGTTGTATGATTAAAGTTATCCGGGCTGTTTGGCCGTGGACCATGGTCACACAGCCTTTACCACAGTACTGTGGGCCTGACGTGAACACCCTACGTTCAGGATGTCTTTTTAAATTCCACTGATGATGGCAGCCACTGGAGCTGTTGAAACGTTTGGTTTGGCAATAAACCATGGACCACGGCCAAACAGCCCGGATAACTTTAATCAGATAAGATTACTATTCATGCTGTGAGTTTGTGAGTCAAGCTGTGGCAGACGCTCCCAAGTGCCATGGAAGTTAATCCCCAATTGTAAATACAATCAAGGAGCTTTATAAAGATAACAAGGGTTATGTGCGAGTAGGTAATAAACTATCAGAGGTGATCTATCCCACCAAGGGCTTAAGACAGGTTTGGGTGTAGTTTGTCGCCATTATTATTCAATATATACTTAGAAGTCGCGCTACAACAATGGAGAAGAAGCTGCGGTAGAATTGGTATCACTATCGGAGAAGACTGCTTGTTTAATATCCATTTGCTGATGAACAAGCAGTAATAGCACAAGATTCTTATGACCTCGAATTTATGCTCACCCGACTATACAAGGCATATGAAACGTGGGGATTGAATGTTAACGTAAATAAGACAGAATATCTAGTCGTTAATTCCGATGCCAGATTTGAAAAGTATTGATTAAAGACAGTATGTCAATTGAACAGGTCGATGAATTTAAATACCTAGGGGCACTAATAACACGGGAATGCCTAGAAAACCCGAAATCAAAAAACGAATAGAACAGAGCAGGAAAGTTCTAGGAAGCTTGAACTCTACTTGGTGGGACAAACATATTTCGAGTGCCACAAAGATTCATATAGGAAAAGCTTTTGTTGAATCAGTTCTGTCTTACGGCTGTGAGGTATGGACGTTGAGCACGGAAATTATACGACAACTGAATGCCGTGGAAATGGATTATCTCCGTAGAAGTGCCAGAGTCTCAAGAAGGGAGAAAATAACCAGCGAGAAGATCAGAAGAAGGATGCGTGCAGAAGACATAATTACTAACAGAGTAGAACGAAGAGACGTAAAATGGTTCGGTCACTTACTCTGAATGGATCAACAGAGATGGCCGAGGACAATATTTCAGTTGACGCAGAGGAAACAGCGGCAGACCTAGACTGTCGTGGTATGAAAACATGAGGAAGGCCATGGAACTTGGCAGAAGAAGGTGCATAGGACATAAATAGATGGCGGTTAGGTGTGGGTATGTGGCAATAGCCAATGAAAATCCCTTTGAGAGAGAGACTAGTATGATTGTGTAAAAACTTCAATGTTCTAGACCTTAGAGTTTTCCAAATTAACGGTAGCCTACCTTAGAGTAACTAAAAACTGCCATTTAAATTACATGGGAATGTAAACGTGACACTCTCCCTTTAATACATGACTGGTAGGCTAGTAGAAGACGGCTGAGATTATTTACTATAACAAACTACAGAATTTGTAATCAAATCAATGTAAGTAGGCCCTATACACAAGAGCGCGACAGTGTATTATGAAAACCGACATCATTCTCAAAATATATCCGTCAAAACTCATTTTCGTGAAAACTAATTACACAGCTACATACGACAAATTAATTACTGTATGCACAAGTTATAAGCTCCCGTTCTGCACAGCGGCGCGGCGCGGCGAATTCATTTCAAGAACAAACTTCGCCTACGGAAACAAACTTCCCGACGACCACCACCACGGTATCAGATCAATACGGCTGGGGCTATGTACAGTTTAACCTGCGCCTCCTCGCAAAAAAACATTTTGTACCACTATTACATTTATGGCGTTTTTATTCCGTGAAACTAAATCTGTACCGTATTAAAACAGTTGTCCGTGTAATTAAACGTGAGCCGTACAGAAATTATTGTTAAAGAAACGATTATTTCCGTGCCTAATCGATACTTTTATTTGATTTGATACTCCCCTCGTTAATATTTCAACGAATCCACACAAAATTATGTTTTGTTAATCATCATCATCATCATCTTCAAGGATTAAACCAAGGATGGTTAGTTCCGGTCTCAAACAGGCACCTTGTATACTTTTTGAGGTTGTAAAGTGTCCCTTCAAAATCCCTTGACCGCCGCGCGCACCTTGTACAAACCCGCTTCTCCGGTAAAAAGGAACCGTCATTATTATTATTATAATCAAATTTCCTGCTACTGGTCGTAGGGTACGAGGGACAGTTGAAACATTCGCGGAGCGACTGTAAAACTAGCTTAGCGGTAAAACTAAAGTTTTTCTTGTGTTGCAAGATTTGTATTTTATGTGAACTCCTGTTAATTTCCAAATATATCCAACAATTTATTCATTGTTTAGAAGCAGTTTAAAATTGATGTGTCATGCGTGTTTTGAAGAACGGACAAAATCAAACATCGTGGTGTGATTCTTTGTTAAAAATTGTTTAGCGCCAACGGAAATTCAAAACGAAATTGTAAATGTGTCAGGAGATGCCGCGACTTCAAAACCAACGGTTTGTAAATAGGCACTTGAGTTTAAACATGGTCGTACGAGCACTGAAAACGTGCTCGCACTGGACGCCCAAAAAATGCAACAACTCTAGATGCGGCAACCATCTTGCACAGTGCTTTTTCACACCAAGTTCTAGAGTTAAAGTATGATGTACACGCTCATATGAGATGCCTCAAATTTCAACAACGTCATCCACTCCTCAATCTGTGCTCTTTCAACATCCTATGAATTTTTTTCAATAATGCCATTTTCTGTTGCACTTTTTGGACGTCCACTGCTGGGATAGTCTTCGGTGCTCGTACGACCACGTTTAAATTCGAGCGTGCCCCACTTACCGTTGTTTCTGAAGGTGCAGCAGCTCCTAACACATTTATAATTTCGTTTTGATTTTCCATTGGCGCTAAAACGTTTTTAACAGAGACTTCATCATAACACGATGTTTTTATGCATTTTTAAAACACGCGTGACAGGAAAATTTCAAACAGCTGGTAAAAAGTGAAAAAATTGACAGATATATCTGGAAATCAACAGATGTTCACGCGAAACATACGTCTTGCATCACACGAAAGATTTTAGTTCTACCACTGAGCTACAGATGTCGCTCCGCGAACTTTTCAACTGACCCTCGTACGTGTATTTATCGTATAAAGAAATGTACACAGCAACTACTCTTGTACGGTTGGAAACTACATTTTCTTGCATGTAACAACTACCAGCTCGATATGCGCTAGATATAGATAATACATGTCCAGACCTAGTTGAAAAGTGGTCATTATGAAAAACACACGTGACACGTCAATTTCTATAATCTTCATCATCATCACCACTCCAAGGACTAGGCCTTAGACCTGTTCCGAACCCATCTCCTCCTCGGTCTACCGACATCTCTCTTCCCAGTAGGGTGATAACCCAACCCAGCCACATGTAGACGGATATCAGGCGTGCGATTCAAGTGTTCACACCATCAGCTTCTGTGATCGTTAATCTTCTGGTGCAATGATATAATGTTTAAATCGCGTCTAATATCCTCGTTCCTTCTCCGATACAAGACAGAACAACCTAGCGTCCCTCTTAGAAATTTCACTTCGGCTGCCTGAATCCTCTGCACGTCCCTTTTGCCAAGAGTCCATGTCTCACTAGCATACAGGAATATGGGGACAGCCACAGTTTTATAAATTTCATTCGGGTATCCTTCCGCGTTTTATTTTTCAGGTACCTATTAATCATTCCACAGACGCGTCTATTATTTCGTTAGCTTACTGTCCCAATCAATATCAGTTCAATATGAGATATTACAACCCAACCCAGGTAATTAAAATGACTAACCTGATCCAAAATCTGACTATTCACGACTATCTTAGTTCTTACAGGCGACCTGCCCTGAAATGCTATCGTTTTAGATTTTATAGCAGAGATCTGTAGCCCACAGTTTTGTATGATGCTACTGAACGTAAATATCGCCCGCTGTAACTGATCTGCTGTTTTCTGTATCATTACTATGCCATCTGCATAAATCAATGCATTCGCATGAATATTTCGCTGAAGTGATATTCTAACGGTAAACAATGAATAGACTGACAGATCAGAAAATTAACAGATGTTCACGCGAGACGCGAATCTTACGACATACGACAATTTTAGTTCTACCGCTACACTGTAGATGTCGCTCCGCCTCGGACTATCGAGGAAACCCCTAAGTAACGGTACTGCCCTTTACAAAGGGTAAATGTAAGAGTTCTTTGTAGAGAGAAATTATCCTAGTAGGCCCACATAAGAATAAGTTGTATTTATTTATACGGAAAAAAGGGTTGTTGACATGACCTATACCTTCAGCCTTCCTGGTACAGAAATGTCACATATTTTCCGCTGTTTGTGAACCCCTCCCCAAAAAAAAGTAACGATTATTCTACGACCCCAAATATCAACTGGTTTCCACTGACGGGACGAAGTATTCGGTCTGTGAATGTCGGGGCCGGTTAACGTACTGATGTACGCCAGATAGAATGCAACAAAAAGAAATCTGTTTAACAAAGGACGTGACGATGGGGTGACCGTGTCACTTACAGCGGCTACAGGGATTAGGCCTACTACTGTATGTGAGAACCGACCCGTCTCGCCTCGCATTTACATTTACATAATACAGTCAACGGACCAAGCGGCAACGGACTACTGTACCGGGAGAAATTAACGATCGCTGTATTTAAATGACTGTAATTATCATTCATATTGTCGTCCACGCTTTTTTATATTCATAAAATAGGTTACATAAACTTCAAAAGACTTTTATTCATCTTTAACGTAGAAAAATATCGGTATGGAGAACCACACATGACTTCCATGTTCTAAGATTTATATTTAAAATCATAGAACTTGAATTCCGTTAGGTAATTTCTAAAAAAATATCCCCCACCATCAGACTATTTTCAGTATTTATGGACATTTTTGTTACTATGGGGTAATCGTTTAATATGATGTTATTTTCGAGTCAATTTAGCTATAAAAATTAGGTACTTTATTCTTATAAAGAAACTGAACTACGCAGATTATCATCCCTCCTCCTCAACCAATCCCCACCGTTAATGATATTTACACTTTTATAGAGTAATAGTTTTATCATATGTAATTGCTTAAGGTATCTTATCCTTCAAAATTAAAACCTCGTACTTACTTTTCAAAGCAATTTTAAAAAAAAACCCCTCCGCCTTCAACTACCCTCTCCATTTACAGATATCTCATTTACCATTTTACAGGGGATTAATATGACTTTATTTTCGGGGCACTTATTTAACACAATTAAGTACTCTTGTTAAAACACAAAACACTGCAGGTAAAGTACCCCCCCCCCGCCCTTAACCGAACAACTCCATTTTTGATATTTACACTTTTATTACGTATTTTAGTTTCATTATACGTAATTACTAAGGTATCTTATCCTTCAAAACGAAGGACTTTATTCGACATCAAAAAGATAGTTTTCGAAAAATTACCCCCGCCCCTTCAACTACCCTTTTCATTTAGACATATTTCATCTAGCTTTCTAAAGTGGATTATTATGACCTTGTTTTCAGGATATTTTATTTATCAAAATAAAGTACTTTACTCATGTTAAAACGTAAAACGTTGCAGGTACACTGCCCCTTCCCCTTAACCGATCTTCACCATAATCAATACGCCTTGAGTCTTCTACAACTCGGGAACATATGCAAATAATTATTTGATTCTGTTTGAATTTGCGGGCAGTTATCGTTCGCCATAGAAAAAATTCCACGCACGCACGCACGCGCGCGCGCCTTTTAGGAAGATAACTTTTCTTCCTGTTTTGAGGGTAGTACAATCAGAATCTCGAACACGATTTTTCTCAAGATTCCATTTGCTTACGGAACATGGAAGTAAAACGAGAAGGTTTCGTCAGTTTTATTGTATACGTTAACTTTATACATTAAAACTCATATAAAAAACATTCTTTCACGTGAAACTGTCTCTTGACTAAAGCTTAAATTTCTCATGTACAGACGCTTGTCGACTGTTCCCCCGCTGATATCGATCAAGTCTCAAAACACTCGATGGATTTACCATTTTCATCCAATAGAAAAAAAAAGAAATAAACTTCTTTCTAATAAATAAATAAACAGGGAAGCTTTTTAACTATTTCAAAAAGCTCAAAATGTCCAATACGTGGTTAAAAGAAACAGAAAAAGACATAAAAGAACTCCAGATTACTCAAGAAGACATTGAATAATGCTTGCCACTCAAAAATAAATTAAAAAATGCCCAAAGTTTTCAGCAAAAACCCAAGAAGAGGACAGGTGCCATCTGGACTGACGAAAGAAGGGAGAGACATCGATCCAGAATGAAGGAGAGGAGAAAAGAGAGGAGAAGAAGGGAGGTACCAGTTGAACCAAACGCAGTCCACAGTGGCTCATAAACTGCTTTCTGTTTGACTGTGATTCCTGGATAGAGACTTGTGTTTTATAAAGAAGATACTCCCAAAATACCTACAGACAAGTGTGCCGTGTTTTGGGAAAAACGCGGCGGTGTTCCTTTATATAGCGGAATAATTAAAATTCACGTATTTGACTACGCGAGGGGTTACGTAAAAATTTACGTACGATTAGTGGACTTTGTCATTATGAATTACCCCTCTGCCGGCCGACCCGCGCGCGCTCTAGGTCTGAGGTTCCGTACTGTTTTTTCAATTGCCGGTTGGACCAGTTCCACTTTGGCTTTCAGCATATTCACGTCTGGCGTCCGGCTGACAGAGTAAATGTAAAGGTTTTGCGTCTTCTAGCTGCTTCTATGGATAAGTAGAAGTCTACGCGGCCTCCGGTAAGTGGGTTAACATATATAAATTAATTATTCATAAAAACAAATTGTATTTATTTGATATTAACTCAGATGCAGTGCGATAGATTTTGCAGGGATTGATCACCACGTGGCAGGCCCCAGGTTAAAATTTGTTTTATGTATGTTTCAATTTTAACGCTGGTTAACAGATATTAGCAGTAATAATATAATAATGTGTTATAATAATGTAGTAAGAATCATACTCAATTCATTAAACCAGAATGGGGCGTAAGTCAGTTATTTTTCTGAAATCAGTGTACCTCACGGACTTGTTAAAGTTTGCTAATTCCTGTAAGGGTGAGTTAAGTGCTTCATGAAAACTGGTGCATAACTATTAATTGAAATGATTATTATTATGGAATGACTATATTTGGACATATTATATATTAAAATATTTAAAAGAGTTATTTTGAAGCGATTTATTAGATTCAATGGTGTTCTATACTTAGTGAATTTTCGGAGTTGATAAACTGGGCAGGCCATGCTATGTCAGCTGGTAAATGTGGTAGTGTGTTTTATTAACTTGTAAGTAATCCCAGATATAATTGTGCAGGGTTTCTGATGTAGACGGGAATCTGTCCCGCTCCAGGAGGACGGCCGAACAACTGCCTCCGAGGATGTAGATTCAAACACTTTTGTCAGCTGTCAGCCGGAATGGACGGACAAAATACACTCAACGGAACCCTCTAACTACACGCTACCAACCAGGTGAAATTTAAGCTTATTAAACCAAAATGTTGTGGCCGATAAACTCCTTTGAGACACTTGTGCAGACGCTCCAGTTTGGAAAATTATTTCCGGACAATGGGGGTTATATGTTATTTTGTAATTTTTGTAAGGCTTACGCCTCATATATAAATACTATGTCTATCTCATTCTGAGAATTGTAAACTCGGCCAGGGTCATGCATCACCCGGGTCGAGGGGAGTTTTCGGTAAAAAGGGTCGGCACTAAATTGTTTCTGTCTTAAGCATGCATGGACGGATGTATCTGTCCACGTTGGGAAATTTTACGGTTAATTAATTTTTCAGTTAATGGGAGGTTGTGTATTTTATGATTAATTTAAAGATCTGGGAGGTGTTTTAACATGTGGGCGACACCTCTAGGGGCCGTTCACTGCAGGACTGTATCATGTCAGATTTTGCTGGATCTCGTCCGGACGCATGACCATGCCGGAAGTCAAGTTTTTTTATGCACACTGTAAGCATGTTTCAGTACCTTCATGACATAGATTCTGTTTTGCGAAATTCAATTCCACTTTTCAGCTAATTTTGTAAACTTTAAATTTTGCCATAGCCAGTTAAACATTGTCATAGTTTATATCTTGTAGCGGTTAACCTTTTGTTGCTCACAATACCATTTAATTAATGTTAAAGAACACAAGACTAATCAGTATCAGTTATGAGTATTCATGGGTGGTCACGTTCCACTATTTTTATAAATTCTGGCAAGAAAATAAAAGAAATGAGAAATGCAGTTAGGCAACCGGGCATCCATGTTAACCTAGTGATGGCACTCTTTATCATTATCATCAACGAGATCCGAAATTGTTAATTAAACATCTGCGTGGTATTTGTGCGCAGGCCACAATATCTAATTAGAATTTTGGGGCTTGTCTACTCTACTCTTTTGGGATATTAATTGAGGTTTTGGGGTTTAGTTATTTATTAATTGAAAATTAAGGTGGGCCGGATACTTGGTCAGAATAAGGGGGGGTGAGGGTGTATGATGACAAATATACGCTGCTAACCAGGTGAACATGTGATGTGCTACTTATATGTAAATGTCTTTCTATGTCAATTATATGTGTGTGTTGTGTCTTATGTGATTGTTACATTATTATACTTGATTATGCATATGTGTACATATCTATATATTTATATCAGGTTAGGAATTGTGTAATTACTTGCAGAGTCGAGACTGTGCGCCATTTCACACTAGTATTATTATTATTTATGCGCCAGTCAACTATTTATTATTCGATAATTATTCAGCTATTTATTGTTTATTCAATATTTGTTTATGATAATAATTTATTATTTATTATTCAACTATTTGGCGATGCCTAGGGTAAGGGAATTATAATAACGAGTAAGGGGTTGGAAGTGAGCTATTTTTTATTGTGAAATACTTAATTATATTGCTTCAAGGGCGCATGTAGTGTACAAAAGCTGAACACAATAAATGCTGTTATTGTTGCCTTAGACCAGAGTTTCATTTGCAAGCCCCATCATACTGGACCCAGCACATTTTGGCTTCTCTAGGCCCTTGCCTAGTTCTAAATAACTTGTGGCCCCTCTTTCAAAAAAAAAAAAAAAAAAAAAAAGGAAATAAAAATAAATATAAAAAAGAAATAAAAAGAAGTTTGTTTTCTATATATAAAAGGCATAAAAGGAAAGAGGGGTTACACAAGACAAGTGTTATGGCTTTTCAGGTACAGATTTAATTAGTGGGAAGTACTGTGTTATCAGGAGAAACACTGAAAGAAAATTCAATGCCTTTGTTATCTAGGCACCGTAGTCGCCTGTAACAAAGAGGGAGAAATCGAGAACAAGCTGGGAAAATTCCAGTACATGTCTGGTACCACAAACAGGGCACTTATGACAAAGGTTTAGTCAATAAACGAACTTAAAGTTCTACAAATTAATGGCAACGCCTATACTTATGCATGGAAGCAAAAACCTTCATGCAAAACTACATCGTCAAAATACGATCGGCAGAAATGAAGTTTTGAACAAGGTGAAACGTGACTACATCAGATACAAAGGCGAAAGAATTGAATTAAATAATTACAATAAGAGCAATAAAATAGATAAAGGCGGGAAGTACAGTTGCCTCTCTTTAATCATAACGCCGGCTATCAAAGCAACCGCTTTCAGTTGTAATTAACTTTTTAGCTGCGTCCAGTGCATGCCGTTGCTGAGAAGTATGAACAAAGGCTACACCGAAAGCAGAATGAGACAAGCTGTCTTCTTTGAGCTGATAAGTTGCAGTTTATAAATACTAACTGTGGCACCGCTGCGACCACGTGGACTGAACATTATGATAATGCCATTTTACAAACAGGGAATCCGATTGGCGCAGATACCCAGAGGTCCCACCGTTCGGACAACACGTTATTGCATTCAAATCGCTCCGCATGTAAACCTTTTGACTGAGGCACTTATAGACGTCTTACAAACGGATACCAAACACCACTTATAATTAGACACCACGCGGCGACGACGATCTTTACGGCGGTCGGGGATAAAGTGGCGGGAATCCCTAGAGACGGAACAAGCAATGGTTAGGCCATGCTGTACAGATGCCGGCGACGGCGACGTTCACTAACTGAGCCTACATATTTCTAACGGTATTTTCGCACACCGATTTTGAATACTTGATCTGATTATATATGATCCGAACGTCTGTAGACAAATAAAGATGTTAGTACGATTCATGCGATGGCCGCACAACACTCGAATGGACGTCGCTCTTCTTATCACCACGAACAATCTCACACACGTAAAGGGGTGATGTTTGTTATCACAATTTCCAAACGGCTACGATGAGATATTTTTCTAGGCAGAAACAAGGAGTAAAAACTTCTATTGCTTTTCGCGTTGAAGCGAACAAATAAAAATTACACAGAAATTCTGCATTGTGGTGTATAAATTTACAAAATCTGTATAATATTTACCGTATTTTATCTGTCGTGTGATTTCGTGTTGCGTTCGATTGGTTTACGCGTTTCGAAACATATGTTCCGTCTTCAGAAATAAAAAATCACTCAAAGTGAGGTCGTCAAATATTAAAATTGCAAATATTGAAAACAATTCTGCACATAACCACGTTACATGAGTGCGCACTCGAGTCGGACCGATCGGGTGCCACAAGATATACCACAAGGTACTGTATCTTATCCTTCAAAACGAAGCACTTTATTCGACATCAAAAAGGTAGTTTTCGAAAAATTACCCCCGCCCCTTCAACTACCCTTTTCATTTATACATATTTCATCTAGCTTTCTAAAGTGGATTATTATGACCTTGTTTTCAGGATATTTTATTTATCAAAATAAAGTACTTTACTCTTGTTAAAACGTAAAACGTTGCAGGTACACTGCCTCTCCCTTTTAACCGATCTTCACCAAAATCAATAGGCTTTGAGTCCTCTACAACTCGGGAACGTATGCAAAAAATTATTTGATTCTGTTTGAATCTGCGGCAGTTATTGTTCGCTACAGAAAAAAATTACACACACACACATTTCGGAAAATAACTTTTCTTCATGTTCTGAGGATAGTACAATCAGAATTAGCCCTTATCTCGAACACGATTTTTTTTCACAATCACCATGCTTCAATTTCCTTACGGAACATGGAAGTAAAGAAAGAAAGTCCAGTAATCAAAGAGAAAGTTTATGTAACTGACATTCCATATTACTTCGTGGTTTACGCTAAGCTTCACTTCCAAAACGCGTTTGCGTTGAAGTGCCATTGCAGTCTAGACGTACGTAGAGAAAGTGAAGCGCGTACCCACCGCAGCCACCGTTACCTTCAAACACACGATTTTAAACTTTCAGGAAACAGTTTTAGCAGCGCTGTCTGTGCGGCTCGACACGAAACCAACTGCTTGAATTTCTACTTATTATAAACCTATGAAAGGGTTGTATTTCACTCTGCATCTACGAGGTCTACTCTATAACAGCGGTTCACAAACTTTTCAGCCCTCCACACAAATAATTAAAAATTTCACGGACCCCGTCTGAGTTATGAAATAAAACAAACAGTAAATATGATACAAACTCTTATATTTTAATTAAAATGTATTAAAATAAAAATTCTCTTAACTTTCAAAATTATAATGTTAAACATAGTTTTATGTGAACAATGAAGGTGCTTTTGAACAATTAACTCCTGCAATATTACGTTTAATGTCTGATAATTTCAATATTAAGTCACTCTCGACATCAAGTTTATTTCTTAACTTTGCCAACCTCTGCCCTATCTTTCCAGCCACGCGTGTCGAAATCCAGCTACTTAGGCGTAAAACCAGCTACACGGAACACGTTATGCTTAGATAAAATACAGCGCTAAAACGCGCTTAGATACGTGGACTAAAACAACGCTATCAGTTCTGCGTTGATGCGGCGCTCAAGTCTGTGGCTGACAAACGGATCTCCTACACAACATGAGTTAAAGACATTATTAAAGCTATTATTTTTTGAAATTACTTTCACAATTACAATGTAGTTTGAACCCCCCCCCCCCAATACTGGAATCTTCTACTAATTGTTTTACGATTCTAAAATTTAGATTTTAGAGTACATAAAATCGGGGAAAATTACGGTATATTCTATTTTTCCTTAAAAGTGTCCGCGGACCCTACTTTGGGAACCACTGCTCTATAACGATCAATCGATAAGGCTACAAGAGTGGCAGCTCGTCCATAAGGTTCAATGATTCATTGAACCCCCTAAATAATTTTAATATTTTTAATGATTTGTTGAGAGAATGTTTTCGTGTTTAAATAACGATATTATTTGTGAAATTCATCGTGTTGACGGACCAATATAATCGATTCGCGTAATAAGCGAACTGCTCGAGGTGCAAAGCAGCTCTCAGCACCTCCTAGGCTACGTAGAGAGCTTTGGAGGGGGAACTTATAATCCAAATAATGCTGTTTGCCGTTACACGACGCGATACTGATCACATATTGTATACCAAAGGAAAATTTGATTGATACGCGACACACACAGGCAATTAGGAGATTTCCAATATAAACACATACAGAATGAAACGGGTTATAAACGGATTATTAAGGAATGTATGTCATAAACTGCTATAGCTAAATGTATAGGTAGCCACTTTTTGCGTCTTACTGTCCACTTGTGACGTAACGACGCCCTCCCGGGACCCTTCAGACCCCCATACGGACGGACGCTTCCAGACATTCGGGAAATTATGAACATCATTAGACGATGACGATTTAAACTGACGTATTACACAAGATCCGTTTGAAATCGACGATAAAATAAAATAACATGCGTCTCCGTACAGAACGAAATGAAAGTGAACGTCATCGCTATATCGGGACTCGAACGCACGGAACGTTCACTCGCTCACGACCACTTGAAGCACACACATACACGAACTACCGCATTAATCTTTCTCTCCATCACCGCGCTGTAATGCATTCACCAGTTTATAGGTTAGTGTTCGCTTCCCCTGACGTTGTTCTAATCTCAAGTGTAATGGAAAGAACAGACCTGCGACCCCTCGTTGGGAATCTGTCCAAATCTTAATGTGCTTCCCTTCCTGCTTCTCTCCTCCCCCTCTTCCAAAGCGCGCGCGCTCACACACAGAGGCTGACGTACGACTACTGTTCGGCATGAATGTCATAAAGAATCAAAGTGTCACGTTTTTTCGTAACCATTGAAAAGAAAGTTAGGCGTAATATGATGTTTAATGTCTATTAAAACATCTATTGAGTGCATCTTTTTGGGACACCAAAAAGTAAATTTATGTTGTAAAATTTTTTTATTAGCAAAAGCTTTATCTGTTCTTTGCTGTATAATACATGTACATTATATTAAGGTGTCTTAAAAAAATATTATTTAGATATCAAGCTTCAGCGTAACAACCAGCTTCTTATGCATATTACTATCTTGTGTATAGACATATTTACACAATCTGGTGTAAATTTGGACAAACTAAAGCAGAAGACGAAGAATGTAAACACAGTGATCATTTTTACCTCCCCATAGCTGTAATGACGGATATAAAACACATCTTCAGAGATTCTGGATGAACATAGCTCTTGAAAAAAAGGTTTACAAGACAAGACTCAAAACCTAAACAAGTTCGTAAGTGGATTTATTTGGGCTTCTATTTCAAAACCGATATTTGTTGGGGCGAAAACTTATTAAAGTTTGGTGTTGCTAACCCTGCTGAAAGTTTCAACGAAGGAGTTATAGTGAAGTGTCATGTACTGGAAGTCCAGGTGCGAAGGCTGGCAAACACTGTATAAAAACAACGAAAGTTTTTTTTAACTGGCAGAAGACTTATTGAGCTGAGAAAGAAGTGTATAAACTCCAGAAAAAAACGACTAAAAACAAACTCGCAGAGCAAAAAGGAAGTTGGAGGAGGAGCTAGAAGAAGCTGGTATGGTAGCAGGGCCCCCGTATTCGACTGGGGCTTATTAAAAAACGTTGTCTCATCTTTCACCTTAGTTTCCCGAAAGTTTGTTTGTTTGTTTTCAACCTTGCGTCAGGATCTACAAAAGACAGGAAGATGAAATTTGTTCATAGTATCCAACGTTTACCTTTTAACATTAAAAACGAGGGTTTGTGTATTTAGTCAGTAATTTAAAACTTATAAAATATTTTTTGCCAAAACACGAGGTAAAAAGTACGTTTACAAACAAAAAATTTGTTTTGCAGAATCAAGAAAGATGTTTGAAATCCCCTATGTTAAAATAGATACTATGCATAACTGTGTGTGTACAACATTGCATTAATACATCTTGTACAGAATCTCAGAAAAAAATACAAAAAAAAACCGACGATTTCACGCTGGTTATACAGGGGTGTCCTGATCCCCTTAATACGACGAGAAAGTCGTTAACTCCCCTCTCCAGATGCAACATTCAATTTTCTCGGAGAAAGGAACAAACAGCGCGGCAGGACGAGTCCTCGGTGAACTCTCTCACAATTGAAAAAAGTACACAGTCGTAGCGTGTCCTTGATTCCAGTTACCGAACCTCCCTTTAAATCTAGCAAAGCGAAACTTTAACGCCTACGTTTTACGGCAGCATATCACACACACACACACACACACACACACACACACACACACACACACACACACACACACACACACACACACACACACACACACACACACACACACACACACACACACACACACACACAGCGCAAGCACCGGTCACTTTGATGGAATCAATTCCCGGGATACCAGAATCTTATTAGGTACTGGTATTACCACTAAGCCTATGCTTCCGGAGTTACAGAACTCGCTAAATATTTTGTTTTGGAAAGAGTAGGCCTATGTGTTTATAATTGGGTAAATTTTGATATTAGACCATTTTTCAATTACATCTGTCACAAAAAATACAAAAATCCCGATTACCATCTACTATTTATTTTTTCTAAAGCAACAACTGTAGAACAATCACACAATAAACGCTAAAAATTCCAATTGATCGAATTTGTGTTAAAATTTCCTTTAGTCTGACGCCCGGCTGGATTTTCACAATTTTTTTCAAATTTTTGACTCCGTTTTTGGGGGGCTCTAGGGCCAAGGAATTTTGGAATTTCAAAAACTGTACAATGTACTGTATTCAAATTTCGGTTAAAATTTGCTTACATTTGAAATCTCGCAAGGAATTTGCAATTTTATTATCAAACTTTTTCCTTACATTTTGTGCATACCCTACTGGCCTCCCAAAAATTCGAAATTTCCAAAAATTAACACTGCATTCAAATTTTAGTTAAAATTCATTTTAATTTGGTACGCCGCATTAATTTTTTGCGATTCTGTCAAAAATTTCAGTACGCCGCATTAATTTTTTGCGATTCTGTCAAAATTTTCAATATCATTTTAGCCCCCGGCGTACTAAAATTTTGAAATTTTCTAAACTGAACACTAAATTCATATTTTGCATTTTACTTTAATTTGATACCGTACATGGACTTGAAAAATTTGGAAGCCTTCACATTTTTGGCTCCCGTTCCCTAATTGTTTGGGGGGACAATATGGGCATGTAGGATACAATTATGGCCATGCATTCCACGTTTTGCAAAAATGGGTTGACGTATTCAAAAGTTATCGTGTTCCCCCAAACAGACAGACAGACAGACTGACAAATGCAAACGGTCGAGTTAACTGCGAACTCGCTTCGCTCGTTCAATATTATAGTAGGACTACCACTGCTTTGAAATAGTCTCTGTGAGAGAGTGAACCCTCCATTGATTCAATTCCCCATATAGTGATATAGTGATTTAATTCCCGATGACGCGATAACTTACTTCCTTCTTTGCAATATGGCTGATCTATCTATTGCGTGTACAAATACATACCGAAGTGGTTATGCAGTGGCGGATTATCTATAACGCTAGGCTATGCTGCAGAACCGGGCACCAGGGCCTCAGCTGTCAGAAGGGGCACCGTCCAGCCCTAAATCACAGTAACTTTTGAAGATGATACATGTGAAAACAAAACAAATGACCTCAATCCAATCGTCTTATTGTCTGCTTCTAACGATTCCAATAGCTAACTGCGAATCTGAAACATCATTTTCTGTATTAAAACGCATTAAAGATATGTTGAGTTCAACTGTGGGAGATGAGAGATTATCTTCGTTAGCAAGGTTGAATGTTGAAAACGACATACATACTTGAATCGCTAAGTTTTCAACAGCAGCTCTCTTTTGGGGGAAAACAGTGTCTTTCTATTTTTTACTTCCATGTTCCGTAAGGAAATGGAAGTATGGTGATCGCAAAAAAAAATCGTGTTCGAGATAAGGGCTGAATCTGATTGTACTACCCTCAAAACATGAAGAAAAGTCATTTTCCGAAAAGTGTCTGTGTGTGGAATTTTTTCTATGGCGAACGATAACTGCCGAAAATTCAAACAGAATCAAATACTTTTTTTGCATATGTGCCCGGAGTTGTAGAGGACTCAAGGCCTATTGATTTTGATGAAGATCGGTTACGGGGAAGGGGTAGTTTACTTACAACGTTTTACGTTTTAACAAGAGTAAAGTGCTTAATTTTGATAAATAAAGTACACTGAAAAGAAGGTGATAATAATCCACTGTAGAAAGGTAGACGAAATATCTAAAAATGAAAAGCGTAGTTGAAGTGGGAGGGGAATTTTCTATAAATGAAAATGAGAGTTGATGGGGGAGGAGATAATTTTTTAATTTATATATGTACTACGTTATAGGCAACAAAGAAGTAGTTTCTATGGAAATATTTCATTCAACTTAAAACAGGATTTAAAAGGTGGGGATATTTTTGTTTTGTTTTAGATATTATCGAACCGAATTCAAGTAAATGATTTTAAATATAAATCTTACAACATGGAAGTCATGTATTGTAACGTGTATTTTTGAAAATATTTATAAAATTGTACAAGTAGTAAATAATAGCTAAAAATAATGTGTACTAGCAGTTATAGTTGACAAAGCAGTATGTGAGGGTGTGTGAAGGGAAAGTTTGTAAGACTGTCCTTTTGGCATTGTAACCTACAGACAGCTTGATGTGTTACGGCTGTAAAGTTAATTGTTTGACAAAAAGAGTGACACTTACTAGATGTATGTGAGACGTTGTATTTCGCATCAGGCAGCTGCTCTGAGTGAAGAAAGGCATAACCCCCAATAAACCAATCTACCCTTTTTAAAACTTTGACACAGACTGAAAGCAAAGAGTTTGTCAATTCGATACGGTACAACATTAGATGCCAGAACAATTGCAACGTAGAAATTTGACGAAAGTCGTGATTACAAAGGAAGATTCGTTCCAGACTCAAAACAAAGCCAGAGTGCAACTTGAAGATAAACAATGGTGCAGCAGATCGAACAATACCAGTATTGTATCTATGTCAAAGCGTAACAGAAATTGGACACTAGGAGACGGCCACGAGAGACAAAGAAATGTCGCCTGATGTACAAGGGGAAAGTGAAACTCACGAATTCTGGAGTGCTTGAATGAGATTCCTAGTAAATAGAGAAAACGGCTGTAGGAACAATCAGGACGAATGGTAGTTCGACAAGAGAATCACGTGTAAAGCAGAGATACTCGAAAACCAATGACGAATATACAATTTGTCACACTGGCTAAAGAACCAATAAGAGTATCCAAGCAGATGGAAGATTCAGCAGAGGTAGGCGGGAGGAGAGTTTACTTGGTAGATCTCAGAACAGAAAAACGGCAGTCTAGTACTCATCTACAAAGTGATCACCACGAGTCATCTTAACTCGGTAACAATGTTTAGTCATCGATTCATTACATAAGCGTGAACAACTACAAGCGTTCGACACAATTTCAGAAGTGCGCATATCTAGAGTCTTGAGAACGGTTACTTCAGTGCGAACATTCAATTTCTCAAAGTGAACAATGAAGTGAATACGACAAATCGTACGAAACTCGTTGTTATAATTCTCACTAAATTTTAAACTCATAGCAAGAGAGTTGAACAGTTAATCGCGTTCGACAGACTATTAGTATAAAGTAATATCACGCGAAGTCAACATGTAAAACAGACTTTACAATTAATTAACTTTACCGTAATTTAAACAAAGTGTCGGAGAATACGGATACACAGTACAACAATAAGTGAAGACAAATTCAATTAACAGACATTCTACAATTACAAATAATTCACAAGAAACTATAAACATTACAGCAGCTTTTATATAATACAGAACACATCAACAGAGAGACTCAGTGCATATTCTACAACAGAGACATTAGACATAAAATCAGCAATCTAAACAACTACTTTAAAAAACATTATACATGAACTTTACCAACATTAATTAAGCACACTCATATTCAACACAATACGAGTGCCGTGAAAAGTGAACAGTTCGAGAATTCTTCAATAATTAAACAGTGATCGTGAGGTGCAGTGACCGCGAAGGGATACGTAATCTACAACGACTACGGAGACCAGCAACTACTAAACACAGAGGACCACATGATGTCACCGAGAGTATGAACTACGAATAATCAACGCTCTCAAACTAATGGTACTTTAGAGTTAAGTCAATAAACTCAATTCATTCAAGTCAAAGAACTCACACTAATAATTAATTAACCTTGAGAACTGCCTCTCAGTGCTCTGCATTCGACTGAAGCGAAATAAAACGTCAATTAGTAAATTCTTAAAAAATCATATCTAAAAAGTAATCTAAATTTGCCAAATACAATTGTAGATTATAATTTACAATTATAAGTGTTAGAAAATTATTAAATGTTAATTAATCGCGATTTCAGAGATACTCATTGTTAAGATAAGAGAAGTGATTCTACTTAAGGAAATATCCATACAGAGTGTTATATTTGTAATTTGCTACAACTTAATTAATTAAATAAGCATTAGACATAATATTGTTGTTGTGTGTTTGGCAAATGAATCCTTTATATCCACATCCTTGTAGATATGAGGTGGCGCCCGGGAAATTGAAACAATTTGGCAGTAAGTGATTTTTTAATTATTAATTTATTACTTGTTTAACCACCCCAAGTAAGAAATCTTTATAGTATGGTTCTCCATACCGATTGTTTCCATATCGCAAGACTATATATGGTGCAGATATGTAGGTTTGAATACTGTTTAAATTAGGTTTTTCACCCCCCCCCCCCAACTGCTGCAACTACCAAAATTTGGATCCAGCAACCGGAGTTTTCAGGATGTATTGATTTTTCAATCTTGTAAACATTAGTATCTTCTCAGCCGTGTTTGTTGTAAGAATGAAGTACTAAAAAGCCACACTGCGATCGCAGTATATAGGTAGTAAGCAGTGTAATTGCAGTGAAATGTTTTTCGACTACCGTTGTGGGAGAGTCGCGCGCGCGTAGGTGTGTATGCCAGTGTGTGCGTTGGGTTGACAAGAACGGAACTAAAGTGTATCAAGTCAGTCAATAACGTTCGTTTGCTGCGTAGGAAACGGAAAGGGTAAGATAAAAGGTCACTTTATCTGCCTGTAAAGGGGAGACGGAGCGAGGTGGACGGTATCGTATATTACAGACTCACGCACATTCCAATAGAACTTCACCTTCACACGAATTGTTCCAAATATAGCGACGTTTCTCTTCTCTTATTTTACACACTGCTTTACTTTACCCTCGCCTAAGCGAATTTTCGACGAGATTGAACAAGTTGGAGAACAAAACGAACCGGAACTTTGTTACACGTTCGGGTGGCACCGGTATTAAAGGTCTACTTTCTTCTTCTTCTTCTTCTTCTTCTTCTTCTTCTTCTTCTTCTTCTTCTTTGTCTTCATTGGCGTCACAGTTCGGAGTCGAACTTTAGCCTCCATAATCATCCGCCTCCATTTTTCCCTGTTCTTGGCGATCGATGTCCATTTTAAGTAAAGTAACAGCATCCCTCGCCACTGCGTCAATCCAGCGATGCTTGTTGGGTCTTCCGACAGGCCTTCTACACTCGAAGGTTTACTTCAAGTGTAATAAATACCGTAGGGTAGTCGCACTGAGGAAGATGGCGCTGCAGGCTTTGCGATATTTGTGCGACCTATTACGATAGCAATGTCGGTCAGAGTCGACACTAAGTTACCGAGCTGTTGGGCCGTGGTTGATTGCTTACGTTATCATTTTCTACAGACGTTTCGAAAGGTCGTCTACTCAGTGGAAAAACGTTCGAAAGGTGAAAGGCCGAATGCACATCACTGTTAAGGCGAACTACGTTATTGACAACAAAGAAGTAGTTAGTTTCTATGAAAACATTTCATTTCACTTTAACAAAATTCTATATTTTTCATTTTAAGTTAAATCACGTATGAGTGAAAATATATTCCTGGCAGGCAAGCATATCTCATTTATGTAATGTTTGCTTTTCCAAAGTTTTATTACTGTGGTTACCGCAATAAAAAGGCCGACAGGACACACACACACACACAAAATTCGCGTTATTTCTGGCCCCACTCATGTTTATTTTCTTATGTTTGCAGGCTTTTTAAATGGAAAGTGCCGAAACCCACACCAACACAACGCGTGCAAACCGAAAAGGTGGACATCGATTTGCTTCCTGTGGATCGCTGGGCAGTGTTGTTGTATTAAAGGAATTAATACAATCTGTGTACTTATTTCCATTATGATATGAGATTATAAACTAATATGTGCATGTGTGTGTGTATGAAAAATATATAAACATTTTTCTCCTCTGGAAAATTGTTTGCCCCTCCTTGAAAATATTTTGACCTCCCTGATGGCTAGTTGTTTACTAGCCTGTGTGGAATATAGCGTTAAGACATGGATGAGAATGGTGGGTGTTAAACTGGAGACACAAACGTATTAAGGAAGAAATGTTTTGCTGAGAAATTTATAATTATACGGGTGAACAGAATAGTCGTTCAGAAATCAGAAGACAAATGGAAAGAAAGAAATCAAGACTCGATTTTAAAAAAGAAAAATGACTAGTATAGTATTGACAGGAAAGACTTTGATAACACTATAGACATCCCTCGGCCCCTCGCAGCGAGAGTCCAATTTCATTACAGGAATCAGAACGCAGCTACCTTTAGCTAGCTCTTCGTTCGACCTACAGACATTTTATCCAAAAGTACAGTCCTTCCTCACGAAGGTTGAGGTAGTCTTAATCCACCTGACATGGTGGTACCATTTTAGCTGATACGTAATTTCTTCAGAACTCAAGCATCCACTTATTTAATTAATATTTAAATGATTTTAAATATAAATTTTAGTACATGGAAGTCATGTATGGTTCTCCATACCGATTTTCTTAAGTTTTCGGTCAAATAAATTTATAACATCAATACAAAAAATTACCCCCTCCCCTACAACTACCCCTTTCATTTATAGATATTTCAACTACCATTCTACAGCAGATTATTATGACCTTCTTTTCAGGATACTTTATTTATCGAAATTAAGGATTAGTACTTTACTCATTTTAAAACGTAAAACGTTGCAGGTAAACTACCCCTTCCCCGTAACCGATCTTCACCAAAATTAATAGGTCTTGAGTCCTCTACAACTCGCGCACATGTGCAAAAAATTATTTGATTCTGTTTGAATTTGCGGCAGTTATCGTTCGCCATAGAAATCATTCTAGACACAGACAACTTTCGGAAAATGACTTTTCTTCATGTTTTGAGGGTAGCACAACCAGAATCAGCCCTTATCTCCAAGACGATATTTTTCGCGATCACGATCACCATACTTCCATTTCCTTACGGAACAATGGAAGTAAAATTGTATACCGAATGTCTCCGTTTAATTATCCTCCGGGCTGCTGGGCCGCGGCCATCTTGTTATACAAATCGAAACGTTTCGGCTGCAGCTGCGGCAGTCGTCTTCAGCGGGTCTTCCGTTCAGCTCCTCCGGCGACTGACGCCGTGACACTCCAAACCGTCGCCGTCGCACCCATATAAACGTCTGCGACCGGGCTAATGTCTGTTTAGCCCCCAACATTTACCAACCCCGTTGGTCGCCTGTAACGTCGAAACGTGCCCGCAGCAGTCGACCACGGCCCAGCAGCCCGGAATATAATTTTACTGAAGTCGACTCCGGTCGTAAAAAGTTTTTAATGTTATGATGTTTCCGTTTACAAGCTTCGTAAACAGGAGTCTTACAGCGACTGATACAGTTTAACACACTGTAGGTTTTAGATTTGCGCTCCAACTGAAGGTGTTTTGTTACAATTCTTACGTGCGAGAATGAACCAGAAATAAATGTGTGCACTAAGTTAACAATAAAGAACGAGAAAAGCCTTTACCGGAAAACAACACATTAAACTGTGTAATGATCAAAAGAACAGAAAAAGATACAAAATATCGGTATGGAGAACCATATATGACTTCCATGTTCTAAAATTTATATTTAAAATAATTTACGAAATGACATGTTTCCATAGAAACTACTTCTTTCCCCTTATTGCTTCAGCCTTAACCACAGTACTGTGGTCACTAACGTATACCACCACACGTTATCGCACTCGATTTTCACTGATGATGGCAGTCGACGGCACTGCCGAAACGTCTGGTTTTGCAGAAAACATTGGACTACGGCCAAACAGCCCGGGAAGGAATTTTAACAACAAACTACTACTTTGTTGCCGATAACGTAGTACTCATATAACAATTATCCCCTCCCCCTCAAACTATAATTTTCATTTATAGAAAATTACCCCCACCCCGTTCAACTAGCCTCTTCATTTATAGATATTTCATCTACGTTTCTACAGTGGATTATTAAGATCTTCTTATCAGGATACTTTATTTATCAAAATGAAGTACTTTACTCTTGTTACAACAAAAAATGTTTCAGGTAAACTGCCCTTTCCCCGTAACCGATCTTCACCAAAATCAATAGGCCTTGAGTATTTTACAACTCAGGCACATATGTAAAAAATTATTTGATTCTGCTTGAATTTACAGCAGTTATCGTTCGTCATGAAAAAATTTCTCTTGTTACAACATAAAATGTTGCAGGTAGACTACCCCTTTCCCTTAACCGATCTTCACCAAAATCAACAGGCCTTCAGTCTTTTACAATTGATGATTGTATGCTAAAAAATATTTGATTCTGTTTGAATGTGTGGCAGTTATCGTTCGTAATAGGAAAAATTACCGTTGTTAAAAAAACATAAAATGTTGCAGGTAAATTACCCCTTTCCCTTATCCGATCTTCACCAAAATCAACAGACATTGAGTTCCCTATAGCTCAGGAAGGTATGCAAAACATTATTTGATTCTGATTGAATTTACGGCAGTTATCATTCATCATAGAAAAAATTACCCATGTTAAAACATAAAACGTTGCAGGTAAACTACCCCTTTCCCTAAACCGATCTTCAACAAAAACAACAGGTCTTGAGAACTCTACAATTCAGGGCTGTATGCAAAACATTATTTGATTCTGTTTGAATTTGCGGCTGTTATCGTTTGCCATAGAAAATACCCTTGTTAAAACAAAAAACGTTGCAGGTAAACTACCCCTTTCCCTTAACAGATCTTCACCAAAAACTAATAGGTCTTGAGAACTCTACTATTCAGAGTTGCATGCAAATAATTATTTGATTCTCTTTGAATATGCGGCAGTTATCATTCGTCATAAAAATAAAATTACCCTTTTAAAACATAAAATGTTGCAGGTAAACTACCCTTTTCTCTTAACCGATCTTCACCAAAATCAACAGACTCTGAGTTCTCTATAGCTGAGTAAGGTATGCAAAACATTATTTGATTCTGATTGAATTTGCGGTAGTTATCATTCGTCATAGAAAAAATTACCCATGTTAAAACATAAAACGTTGCTGGTAAACTACCCCATTCCCTAAACCGATCTTCAACAAAAACAATAGGTCTTGAGAACTCTACAATTCAGGGCTGTATGCAAAACATTATTTGATTCTGTTTGAATTTGCGGCTGTTATCGTTTGCCATAGAAAAAAAAATCTAAGACAGACAGACACAGAGACACACAGACATTTTTCGAAAAATGACTTTTTCATGTTTTGAGGGTAGTACAATCAGAATCTGCAATAATCTCGACGACGATATTTTTTGCCATCACCATACTTCCATTTCCTTATGGAACATGGAAGTAAAAACATGTCAGGGATTTCACAGGCAAGTTTATTTCTTGAAAGTTACGTAAAAGGCCAACGTTTTAAAGCTAGAAAGGAGACAAATCTAATGGCCTTTTTCAATTTCAGTTTTTTTTTACTACTAATAAATTTGTAAAATAATTATTATTATTATTATTCCGGCTGTACAATGTTTACACATATTCCGGAACCAAAGATTACAGAAGTGATAGAATTAACAGGATCCACTGCTGCTTGTCCATTCAAAGATCGTTTTCAATTTCTCGTTCCCTCGATATAGACTGAATTTCTTCCATCCAGGTGATAGGTGGTCTTCCTCTTTTCCTTCTTCCTGGTGGGGTCCATTCCATAACTCTCATTGGCAATCTTTCCTGTGCCATTCTTTTCGTGTCTCCACACCATTGTAATTTTTTTGTTTGGATAAAATCAACAATTGAACTTTTCACATTCAGTAAAATAATTAACGATCCTTAAAAAAAATCAAGTTTTCAGATGTAGTTGACGGTAAGTCCACGACACTGTTTGTTAAAGGCTGCTATTTATTATTTTTTATCTGTATTATTCAACTAATACAGTGAATTATGCTTTAGTAGTCATCAGCTGGACACGGTTGGTCAGTAGTTAATGATGAAACGGTTCCCTGTCGCAACGATAGAAATCCCTCCTGACCTAATACCGGCACATCGCTTGGGGGGGGGGGGGGAGTTGATGTCGGTCTTTGTCAACGGAATAAAACACAGGTTTATGTCTGCTACGTACTGGAACACATGACAAGCGCCATGGGTTCGTTACTGTATTCTGTTTGTTCGTACAATTAGTGACACACTCCAGTAACGACTAGCAGCGCAGCCAATATTTACTCATGACCGTGTCGCCATGTTTGTCAACTTTAACTCGTTATTGTAGCTTCCATTGTCCCAATATCCGCCGACCGAGACTAAATCTAATAAAATTTCGTACCCGACGTGTTCCAGATCTAGGCAGCGTTGTCCTCGGTTCCTTGTAACTCCTACACAATGCTTTCACGGACATATTTTATCGTTGGCATACTTTATTTCTCTTGACGTTCGGCCCTTACACGTACAGAAACCGTGCAAAAACCAACACACAAGTGAAACATCAAAAATACATTATAAAACATAGCGCACGACCATTAAAAAGGAACAAGTAAAGCCAAAACGTTTGAAGGACTCCTCAAGATGGGCGGTACACATGTGTAGGTTTTGAAAGTCATAAGAGTTTTAACAGACGACACATATCCTTCTCCTTTTCCTTCAGTACTACAGTCCTACGTGAGCCCTGGCTTCCAACACCAATATTCTCGTATCCGTTCCCATCTCAGCATAACGCCCTCTAATCGATTCTTCTGAGATCTTCCAGTACATCAACCGACCATCTTATCCTCGGTCGACCTCTCTTTCAGCTTTTATACAACTGTGTCCTCGCGTTTTTCTTTGGCGGATCGTCCATCCGTTCTATACAGGTGACCTAGCCCTCATGCTTCAACAGCTCTGGTTGTTTCATATTCTCCATTCACCATTGTCAACCTAGTTAGATTTAGTTTACTGTAATACTGCGTACCTGAGCTGCCGTCTTGTAGCTAGGAGTTGACTCTCCAAAGGCTAGGTGAAGAAAACGTGTAAAAAAAATTCACCTGACCCTCAAGGGCGGGGGTTCTGTATTAAAATAAAAACTAAATAAAAAGTTGTCGGACTAAATGAAAAAAAAACTTAGTAGCGTTTCAAATTTACATTTTAAATTGGTATAGATTTGTTTACTAAAAACCATTTAAAACAAAAAACTGTAAAAAATGATACAGGCTACTCTAATTCTTACTTACTTGTTTACTGTAATTGCTAGTGTTGGTTGGTAGTAGTTTCATATTTCAACAACAAAGCGAGACATATTTTATAGAGTAGAAACACGCTACCTTTGACTTCTAGAAGTTTACGCGGTTAAACTTCAAGTTATAAAGGCGTTTTAATAGAACTTCGAGTTGTAGACGTCCGCACGTGCGTTGCTTCTTCAAGTTATATACGTTCAGGGACGTAGCCAGAAAGTGACAAAAATTCCAGTCATTAAGGCTTCTATTAAAATATATTCTAGTTATAAAGGTAAAGTAAAATGGAATAAGGAAAGTATAGTGAAACTAAATGGAAATGAAAAAATTCGAGATATCAGGGAATTCGAGTTATCGAGGTTCCACTGTAGCTCTAACGTATTGAAATCATCAGACCATCACCAGAGTAGCCTGCAAGGACAGGAGGAAAATAACACACTGTAATGTAAGTATCAGTTTGTCATAGTTACGTGCTTTACGGCATAAACTCTGTTATAATTACAGTGGCTTTATCAGATTGTTTAAATTCATTGACAATGCCTGAGACCGACTACCGATCAATTAAAACCCATATTATTGTTGTACAATATACCGTTGTGTGTGTGTGTGTGTGTGTGTGTGTGTGTGTACGAGTGAATCACATGCGCTTATCGCAAATAACTAACGAACAATTAAAAGCTGTATTTATAAATAAATACATCCTTATTGGAGTGGAATTCCCGATAACGGAGAGTGAGGCGCAGAGGTCAGCCGTCGTATTCACAGCTGTTACAAGTCAATACATCAACAGTTTTCATCTGTTTTATTACTTAACGAATTCCATAAATCATACGGGACGGCTGAAGCCCAAACACGTATGCTGTGTGGATGATATTACGCAACGTCACGGACATTGGAACGATCACTGATTACGGAGAACACAGACGCCCCCTTGCTTCCTCTGATAACGACAGACAGCAGTCAACGCTGGTAGCCAGAACACACGGAGCCACCTTCCACTATGCAGTTGTAACTACCTACCCAGATACGAATTTCTGATGACAACTACGAGGGTCAGTTGTAAAGTTCCCGGAGCGATATCTATAGTTTAGCGGTAGAACTAACATTTTTTCGTGGTTGTAAGATTCACATTTCTTATAGACACATATTAATTTCCAAATCTTTCTACCGATTTCGAAATAGTCTATCAAATGTTCGAAATTTACATGTCACGCATGTTTCAAAAATAGACAAATTCAAACATCGTACTGTGATTGAATTCTTTGTTAAAAACGGTCTAGCATCAATTGAAATTCACAATTTGCAGTTTCGGCGCGACCACGCGGGCATCATCTTAAGAGCTTGTATGACCACGTTTATGACCATGTATGACCACATACGAACCATTATTGGTTTTGAAGGTGCAGCGTTTCCTAACACAACTGTCATTTCGTTGTGAATTTCTTTTGCTGCTCGACCATTTTAACTAAGAATTCGTGATTTTGTCCGTTTTTCAAAACACGCGTGACACGTGAATTTCAAGCACTCGGTAAACAATGAATAAATTGACAAATAGATTTGGAAATTAACACGTGTTTACACGAAATACGAATCTTACGATACACTAAAAATGTTAGTTCTACCGCTAAGTTAAAGATGTCGCTCCGCGAACTTTTCAACTGACCCTCGTATATCAGGATAATTTAATGAATGGTATTCGTTACGCCGTAAAAGGATACAGATCATATTTTATGATCCTCACACATGAGGGTACTCACTCTTCCTCTTGTCTTAGTTTTCTGCTTTAGAACAGCTGTACTTCCATTTTCTAATGTCCAATCTGTTCTCAGTCTAAGGTACTCTAGGCCCTTAAGTACTTCCTTTGTTATTGTAATTTTCAATATCCGCTGTTCCTCCTCCTCCCTTCCTCTGTCACTACAATCCCCTTGCACTGTTTACCATACGTCCCTTGTCACTTCTCTCCGCATGACCCACAAACGCAAACTTCGTTTGTTTCTAACTTTGTACAACAAAAAAGTTTTTATTACTTCAGATCTTAGATCTTATCTCCACATTCAATTCGTGTCCAGCCATTTACCCTTCACCCTCCCTACAATTAATTGTATTCACATTATACAAAATAACTGGATCTCCGTTTACGACTTTCAACGTCTTTGGGTTCCTTTTATACCTGGGATCTTCTTTTATACTCTAAAATATCTGCAAAGTGACGTAATCTTGACATCCGTATTTTATCCAATATTTGACATTCTCTCCGCAGCCTTCAGTCCTGTTGAAAACTGTTTCAAACTATCTGAATACATCAAATTCATTAATAAATTTCCTCATAGTTCCATAATTCTGCAAAGTTCGACTTCCCACACGTTCTTCTTCTTCAGTACTTCAGGGCCGAACGTGAGACCTGGCCTTCAGAACCAATCTTCTTCAACGTCCCCTATCTGTTGCCATCTCAGCGTAACCCCACACGTCCAATATTTTTAGATCTTACAGAACATCATCCGACCATCTTACGCTACGTCAGCCCCTCTTTCTGATTTTATTCACCTGCGCCCTCACAATGTTCTTTGGCATACGCTGATCATCCATCCGCTCTATGTGACCTAGCCACCGTATTCGTTGAGCCTTTACGAATCTTGCAATGTCCTCATGTTTCAGTATCTCCTGTGGCGTTACTTCTTATTCTCCGTTCATCACCTTCCTTAAACGGGCCATAAACACGTCCTACAATATTTTTGCAAACTTCTCAGTGTTTTATAACGAAAAAAAAATTGTCCGCGCTTGAAATGACATTGCTGTATGGAGAGAAACTAGGAGAGCAAGTTAGTACAAAAGAGTGTGAAATCCTTCAACGTCGACGTGCATGTGTATGGATGTATCATAAATCTAACAGTGCAGCTGGACGCTAAGAGAAATTAAGGGATTGTTCTGGCTGAAAGGCATAGAAAAACGCCAGAGATAAGTATGAACGGGATATACCGAGAAGGATACAACAGAGGTGATTGAACTAATTAACAGGGCAGCTGGAAGCTTAGAGAAACTAAGGGTTTTTTTCTGGCTGAAAGGCGTAGAAAAACACCAGAGAGAAGTACAATTATGGAATACCAAGAACGCCACAGCAGAGGTGATTGCACTAATCAACAGAGCAGCTGGACGCTTGGAGAAACTAAGGGTTTGTTCTGGCTAAAGGTTATAGAAAAACGCCAGAGAGAGAATTACGATTTCAATACCGAGAAGCTACAGCAGAGGTGAGTGAACTAATTAACAGGGCAGCTGGACGTTAGAAGACACTAAGGGGTTGTTCTGTCTAAATGCCATATAAAAACGCCAGGAAGATTTACGAGTCTGAAATCGGACATACCGTGGCAGAGGTGGTTGAACCAAGAGAAAGAAATAAAGAGGGAACGGAGCTGACCTATCAGAAAACAGCTTTAAAGGTAGGCGGGTTTCCAGGAGTGAATTTTCCTAGAAGAAAAGAAAGAAGGACCAATTAAAACGGAGCAAAGTGAAATGTTGGAAACTAGTGGGGAATTATTTGTATTGAATATATACAATGAACTGAGGCGCGATCGGGGAGTCTCTACTTAAAATCGGAAAGAGTCTGTGATAATTTTTCGTGGAGTCTGTTGTAAAGTTTTCGTGGAGTCTACGATGAAAGTTCACAGATTTACTTAAAATTTCCGTAAAGTCAACATAAGTAAATAGTTTGTGAAAATTTAGAAATCTATTCTAAATTTTCGTAGAGTCAAAATGAACGAACAATTTGTGTAACGCTGTTAAATATCGAAAGAGGGAGAACTAGAGTTTTTTATTAGTTTATAACTCGTAAAAACAAAAAATCGGATCTTATCATGTGCTGCTAACGATATAAACTATTGAAACGGAATAAGTCGTTTGCGAACTGTGAACTTACGTAACGAGAGTAACCGTTGTAAACTAGTGAACAGTACTTATACTAATGTAAATATCGGAAGAAGCCGGATGTACTTAGTTAAAGTGATGTGATTAAAAGTGTTAATCCATCAATCACTACGAGAGCGAACCACACTATGATTCAGCCAAGTGATACTGTATGCAAAGAAGCTGGGAGAGAATCTACATCTACTCAGTGGACCTAAGGAGCCGGAGATGGAACCACAGTACATCAGCACGCCGTATACAGGAATATTCGTACCAACAGTAAAACTTTTATGTACTAATTACTATTTTACAATACACCTGTCTGTCCTTCTAAAAGAATTTACGTATGTTTAGACTATAAAAGCGAACTACACACATGTTAAAATAAATACACCACTTCAATTAAGAATATTTATTCATATCTTAAAATGAATCCATTTGGAATAAATATATATTTTGTAATATGATAAGTAACTAGATGTAAGTGTTATTCATGCTTAGATACAAAAACAAATGAACCCTGAGATATAGAGATCTTAGCATATAAATTGTCTATTGGTAGAAATCATGTTTAAAATAATTAATGATAATGATATGTTAAAAGGCACAGAGAACTTATATTAATGACAGTTAATATAAATGTAATAAATGTGTTGGTTAGACTGATAACTGTCCTTTTTTCATTTATTAAAGATTAACCTTATGGATTATACAACACTAGTACTTGAAATAGTTTTCATGAACACCAAGAAATAAATTAAAGAATTAGTATTCATCACTTCTGAGTAAACAATTAATACATGAGTTTCATACTATTAATTTCACAACTACCAATAAGAGTTTAAAGTATGACACCCACAACTAGGGGCACATTAAATAAGAGTTATAGTTTCTTGTTCATTTTTATAGCTAATGTCCACGTCTCACCTCCATAAGCAACAACAGGCCTAATAAGTGCCTTACGTAGTTTCATTTTTGTGTTGTAACTTGCTTCTCAATAGTCCACTCTTAGTATAGTATGTCCTATTTCCTACTTCCTAGTATGTCGTGTTTATGACCCTTTCATTGTCTATCACGTTGCCTAAATATGTAAACTTATTAACCGGATCGAATGAATTACCCTTTATGCATACTTTCGCACGAGTATTGGTTCCTGAACATATTGGTACATGGAAATAGTTAATCAGTTTAAATATTTGGGATGCTGGATGGCAGAAGACAATGAAGAAAGAAATAAAAAAGAATACAGGCCGCAAATAGAGCATATGCTTCGTTGACATCTGTATTCAAGACAAGGAATATCCACCATCAGTCGAAGGTCACATTATATAAAGTTATGATTAGACCGGTGATAACATATGGCAGTGAGACTTGGACTCTGAACAAACAAGCCGCTAACATAGTCAATCCTTTTGAAAGGAGAATTTTGAGGAGAATATATTGACCAATCTAAGTCAACGGGATAAATATCTGAGATAAAAAAAATCGTGTTCGAGATAAGGGCTGATTCTGATTGTATTACTCGAAGAAAAGTCATGTTTCAAAAACTGTGTGTCTGTCTGTCTGTCTGTGTGTATCCGTGTGTCTGTGTGTACACTTTTTTCTATGCAAAACGATAACTGCCGCACATTCAAACAGAATACAATAATTTTTTGCATATGTGCCTGAGTTGTAGAGGACTCAAGGCTTATTGATTTTGGTGAAGATCGGTTACGGGGAAAGGGTAGTTTACCTGCAACGTTTGTTTTATGTTTTAACTAGAGTAAAGTACTTAATTTTGATAAATAAAGTATCCTGAAAAAAAGATCATAATAATCCACTGTAGAAACGTAGATGAAATATCTATAAATGTAGAAGCTAGTTGAAGGGGGTAGGGGTATTTTCTATACATGAAAATGACAGTTGAAGGGGAGGGGATAATTTTAATTATGTCATGTGTGCTACGTTATCGGCAACAAAGAAATAGTTTGTTGTTAAAATTCCTTCCCAGGCTGTTTGGCCGTGGTACAATGTTTTCTGCAAAACCAGACGTTTCGGCAGTGCCATCGACTGCCATCGTCAGTGAAAATCGAGTCCGCTAACGTGAGGTGGTATACGTTAGTGACCACAGTACTGTGGTTAAGGCTGAAGAAGGAAGCAGTTTCTATGGAAATATTTCATTTCGAAAATGATTTTAATTATAAATCCTAGAACACGGAAGTGATGTATGGTTCTCCATACCGATGATATTTTTCTAAGTGGTGTGCAACAGTGTTATTTCTGTTAGTTATGTATTCGACATAATACTACTATAATTTCTAGATTTATGCTCAACTATTCAACTAGATTTCTATTAAACGTCAACTATTACATTCTCATCGATTTTGCAGTATGTCTGTGCGTGTGTAAAATCCCGAAGACGCCGTCAGGAACATGTCGAGCGTTCCAACAACAACAACAGTAACGACTGAAAGAATTCGTAATAACGGTGCACGTACAGATTACATAAGCGAGTGTGCTGTACGACTGTGTTTGGCAACAATCGCATACCTCACAACAATGCTTTATTGTTGACCAAACGCAGCTAGTTTATTGTTACGCCAAACCAATGGATTCCAAACAAAGGCGTCGCATTCTCAATCGATTGCAAACGAATCGCTGTAACGGCTAATCGTTGTTCCGCCATTCGTACGTCTGTCGAGTACAGAAGCCAAGCGAATCTAAACTTCATTAAATGGTAATCCTACAAAAAACGTTTACGTAAAATTTTATTTGAAACCGCTGACAGCAAAATGGAAAAACCGCAACTTTATGATCATGATTATATCTGTCTGGGCCTGCAAAGGGCTTTCAAACGTAATGATGTGTAAGTTATCCAATAAGATGGACACGAGAAAAACCAATCAAAGAGGGCACAGAAAACCTAAAGAGAGCATAATTGAAAACCTAACATAACTTAAGGGCACTCGTAACCGGTATATCGAACTGGTCAAGGAAGAGATATAACCAAGCTTTTTTTGAAATTAAACCACAGAGTAAGTTCTATAAGTATACTGCAGAAAACAATGGAATTTTGCATACTTACACGTTCATTTTATGTAAAAGTTTTGAAAATTTCTGAAGATTAGACAATATGCTTATACAAACATAAGCAAAAAAAATATATTTGTTTGACTGGTTACTTTGGTTTTGGGTGTACATGATGCTTTGTTGACCTTCAATTAAGGTAATATAAGTAAGTGGTAAAACTTACAAAAATTAGGGATCAAAAAAGGTTAAGGTAATGAAAAAAACTGACTTGCAAGGAATCCTTTGACGCAGAGACATCAGTAGGTGAATTGATGGAAACGGTTAGACAGTCAATTAGAAATGTGAAGAGAAAACTAGTAGAGGACCAAATGGAACATACATGAAGACCCCGAGTATGGAGCTGGGCTACTTTAAATCAGGGAAAACAATAAAAATCCGATTTAAAAAACTTCTATTGCGTTTTTCTGAAAATCTATTTTTTTAGATAAATGACCCATTACTTCAGAAACTAAATGAAATATCGAGCTGAATTTTTGTTGTTGTGGTTATTGGGATAATAGAGATGTAACTACTCTTCTAAAACTATACATTTATTGTTGTATTGGAGTGTTGGTGGTCTCAAATATTTCTACTAGTAATTTTATACAAACCACTATGTTATCTTTGGTACTGACGAGCGCTTTCGGCAGTCAAGCCGTCTTCAGGTCATTTACCAACCCTGAAGTGGTCGTTGGTAAATGACCTGAAGATGGCTTGACTGCCGAAAGCGCTCGTCAATACCAAAGATAACATAGTGGTTTGTATAAAATTACTAGTAGTAAAACTATACAGTTTCAACGAAAAATAAAAAACGTAAAAATATTGTAAGTATGTTTTTGTATGTATGCAAATGTTTATAGTAAAACATTTAGACCTAGGATACGATGGTTGAATGTTGTGCTAGAAGATCTCAGAAGAATGGATGTGAGAGGTTACACTGCGATCGCAATGGTCAGGAGACTTTGGAGAAGATTGGTGTTGAAAGCCAGGGCTCACGTTGCGCTGCAGTGCTGGAGACGAAGATATCACAGGTTGTTATATTTCCGCGACTTGATACTTTTTTCTTCTGGTCCTACGTCTACTGGTCATATTAACGACGAGACCCATAAAAAGCGTGCAGCGATGTTCGTTGCGTGCCACAACGTGACCGTCTTCCTTAATTTGTAGCGGCAGTGAAATACTAGTTTGCCTCTTCAACAAAACACAACAGTATAAGACATCTGCCAACAACAGACATACAAACACTGTGCGTGACCTACGTCTGCGGTTCACACAATACACCGTGACCGTGACACTACGACTGTACGTGACCTACGTCTGCGGTTTACACAATACACCGTGACACTACGTGACACTACCACTGTACGTGACCTACTTCTGCGGTTTACACAATACACCGTGACACTACGTGACACTACCACTGCACGTGACCTACGTCTGCGGTTTACACAATACACCGTGACACTACGTGACACTACCACTGCACGTGACCTACGTCTGCGGTTCACACAATACACCGTGACACTACGTGACACTACCACTGTACGTGACCTACGTCTGCGGTTCACACAATACACCGTGACACTACGTGACACTACCACTGTTATTAATCAGCAACAACGTGTTTCACATACTTTCCTATAACGTGTTCTGTTTCTGTTACGCGTCAAACGTTTTATTACGATGTTCACACGTTTAAAAATGCCAAATCGCAGTCGCGCGTGCAAAAATAAAACACATACGTGAACACGCGAAAGAGTACGCGCTACTTACTGTTGTGTACAAAAACAAAATCAATACGTAAGTACCAACGTGGGTCAATAAAGTGTTTATCGGACAGAGAACGCATAATGAACGGACGAATTGCTGTACAAGCGTTCTCAACTTGAAGGTTACGTGTAGAAGTGGAAGAACTCGTGAAACGGGTCAAAAGTGTTTATCGGACAGAGAAGTCAGAGAACGCATAATGGACGACCAATTGCTGTACAAGTGTTCTCAACTTGAAGGTTACGTGTAGAAGTGGAAGAACTCGTGAAACGGGTCAAAAGTGTTTATCGGACAGAGAAGTCAGAGAACGCATAATGAACGGACGAATTGCTGTACAAGCGTTCTCAACTTGAAGGTTGCGTGTAGAAGTGGAAGAACTCGTGAAACGGGTCAAAAGTGTTTATCGGACAGAGAAGTCAGAGAACGCATAATGGACGACCAATTGCTGTACAAGTGTTCTCAACTTGAAGGTTGCGTGTAGAAGTGGAAGAACTCGTGAAACGGGTCAAAAGTGTTTATCGGACAGAGAAGTCAGAGAACGCATAATGGACGACCAATTGCTGTACAAGTGTTCTCAACTTGAAGGTTGCGTGTAGAAGTGGAAGAACTCGTGAAACGGGTCAAAAGTGTTTATCGGACAGAGAAGTCAGAGAACGCATAATGGACGACCAATTGCTGTACAAGTGTTCTCAACCTTCAAGGTTGCGTGTAGAAGTGGAAGAATTATAACCGACCTTTGACTGACGGTTGATATTCTTTGTCTTGAATATAGGTGTCAACGAACCATATGCTCTATTTGCGGCCTGTATCCTTTCCCTTATTTCATTTATTTCTTCATTATCTTCTGGAATCCAACATCCCAAATATTTAAATCGATTAACTACTTACAGGTTTAGTGGTACAAACTGTTCAGGTTTTCCTTCGAGTGGTGATCATAACCTTTGGAATTTCTAGTTATTACTGCCAGTTAATAACACACACACATTATGCAAGCGCTTTCCCTTTGCAGTAAATAAGTAGGTATACTGTTGAAAGTCTAAAAAATACAATATAACATTCTGAGAATCTTCTTTCTTCTTTTTTTTTTTAATTATTGATTCTACAGAATATAGAAACACTGGCCGTACAAAATATTACGTCTGTATCGTGTTTGAATGGTAGATACAAACAATACCTGTGGAGACTGTACGACTAGTGATAGCAGTTTCTCTAATCTCCCTAACAAATTTTATTTTACTAAATCGCACATAAACAAATAAAACTTAACGACAATTCCTACGAATCATTTTGACATACGGTGGTAAAGGTATTTTGACACTCACGCGACAGTAGCAACCCGATGGACACCAAAGGACAAAGGCACAATTAGTATACAAGTCAGGGAAACCTGCACTTAAAATTTTGTTGGTATTATTGCGAGCTCCACGACGTCTCTGGAGTTTATCTATAAAAGCTTAGAGTCCCTCCTGGTAGGGGGTTGTGCAACCAGCCAGTAACCTGTACGTGTAAAACTTTAAAATACTTGTAGTACCTAAAGCAGCCTCGGAGTAAGATCTGGATTGCAATACACACGTTGATTTATGCGAGTGAGGGGTGGGTCATGACAAAAAAGGAATGCGGCAAGATTCAGAGTGCTGAAATGCAGTTTCTTCGAAATACTTTAAATTATACATTGCAAAATAGAATAATGAATGAGAATATCAGATCAGAACTCGAAGTAAAGGACATAAATCAAATTATTTCAATTTACAGAAGACAATGGTGGGATCATCTGCAAAGCATGGCAGATAATCGATAGCCGAAAGCTGCACTGAACTATAAAGCCAGTGGTAGAAGAGACGTGGGTCGTCCGAGGATGAGATGGGTGCCGGAACAAGTTTATATAGGCCCTAACCTAATCCTTAAAGAGAAGAAAAACAAGAAGAAGTCATCGTCATCAGCAGCAAGGAGTAAACCAAGGATGATTCGTCAGGCAGTGTCTAGAGCTGGCCACTCCAGCGCTTCCTCGGACGTCCCACACACCTCTTCGTCTCCTCGGCGTATAGTTCCATAGATGTTTGGGGATGCGGCAGTCATCCATTCGGCAAAGATGTTCCCACCAATTCAGCCGATACTGGAAAATCCTGTCGAGTATACACCAGCCTTGGTGTCTTTAAATGGAATCGTGGTTTAATTACTCAAAGGTTTATTTTATTTCTTAATTTTCAAGCACATAACCCTCCTCCTAAGGTTGTTGGAAATACGACGCGCTTTGGCAAATCTGTCTGAAGGCTTCTTTATCCTTTCACTATTACAAAAACGAATACGTGTCTAAACAAATCTTTTCTTATTTAAACTCTTTTATTTAGTACGTGCGCTAAAAATATTCAACTCCTCACGAATGTCAGTGTTCGTCAATTTACATGCACGTTTGTAACCTTTCATCGCCCCTCGTTCCGTAGTATTCACAGTCCTGGAACGTTTAGTAGGAACCCACATTTACTGCCCCTCCACATAACAATTCGTATTTACTCCCAAGCTTAATCACATCCTATAATATTCATATATTAATGCCACACCAAAAGTGATTAAGTAGATCTACCAAAATGATTTATATGAAATATTAGACGGTATAATATCAAAATTTTCAGAAATCATAAGTTGACAAAACTCATAAAACTGCGTACGGTACATATTTACGTAATTACGAGGCGGAGCGCCAGCTAGTTAAGTCCGGCTAACGCCCGAGTAATTTCGTGAGCACACAGACCTTGTGTTGTCGGTGACGACGTGTTTGCCGTTGTCAGGTGGCCTTGTGCTGTTTAGTGAATGTGTGTGAATTTTGTCTGATCAAACGCACACCTCGACAAGCAAACTGAACAACACCTATGTACCAAACATTACTGCAACAACAAAGCTACAGCCATACAAACCTTTGGTTTTCTATACTAGTACACTACGAAAATCCCTATTACTCTACTACTTTGTTAGTAAAATAATTGTAGAGAAGACAGCCGTACAATAAACACTGAACATTTTAAACGTTCTCATTTTCGTTGAAATTCCTTTCAGTCTGACCCCGGCTGAATTTTTACAATTTTTTCAAATTTTTTATCCATTTTTTAGGACTAGGTACAAAAATTGCGAGATTTGTAAAACATTACACCGCATTTTGATTTTAGTTCAAATTCTCTTTAGCCTGATACCCACACGAATTTGTATGATTTTATCAACATTTTTCTCACACTGTTACACCCTGGCCAATAAAAATTTTTAAATTAACACTGTGGTTAAAATTCCCTTTAATTTGATAACCCACGTGGACTTATGTGATTTGTCACAGTCCACGGCGATCATTCTAAAAAAACAACAGGTACAAGTCCATACGGTAAAAGTATGGACACACATGCCAACATTTGCGAAAATCGGTTGACATGTTCAACATGTTTTCGTGATACATACTCTACAGAGACACAGAGGCAGACAAATGCTAAAGGGTCGAGCTAAAACTTAGAACTCGCTTCTGTCGCTCACTAGAGATGCCTCTATCTTCACTTGCTTCAATTGTCTCTGTTTTCCGTCGCCAGCTTACATCTGGTCTTCATCACACTCTACTTCACTTGTCCGAGACCGTTCGGGGCCGTCCTCTTTGCTCACGGGACTCCAATACTTTATTTTCTCTGTCCGTCTTTCTTGGACTGTTGCGTTTATATATTTTGTTGAGTTTAGAGACTGTCCCATAGTCTCGCCTTTGCTGTGATTTTTGTTTTAATCTGAAACGATGAAACACAGACACTTAAAATTATCTTTATCTTTTACTCGCTTGTCCTTTCAACGTCTAGATTCCGCACTCACTCTTGCTTTTGCGAGATATTCCACCTTGCCTACGTTTATTTCGAGCCAATTTACACATTCTCTTAACGGGCAACTCAGATTCTCCTCGCATTGCGCCATTACTCCCTGATTTTAGCGTTTTATTAGGTACAAAAAACATGTAGCGACAGCAACGCTAGAGATTTTGTTTTCGGTTATATCCGTGATTGGAAGCATAAGTTCCGACACCGTAAACATAACGTGTATTTTTGTATATCCACGTAGCAGACTACAACATCAAAGCCAGTACACACACAGAATACAAGGGAACTATTTCGCAGCGAGACAGAATGCGAAATTTGGGTAACTGCCCCGATGGAAAAACTTGGATTCAAACAACACAAAAGTTACGTTAATTAACTTTAACTGTTGTTAATTAACTGTGAATCAATGGGGTAACTACGAGGAGGGATCGGTGTCCCCTCCCCCGAGCTATTAAAAATTCCATAATCACTTAACGTCGGCCTATTTCCGAGCCTGTTGCGTGAGTTTTTAGACTTATTAATTACATGGCAATAATATTGAATATGTCATTTTCCTGAGCCCAACCTTCACGCTAGTCTTATCTCCCGCGGAAACTAGTCTCATCCTCGCACACGACCAGCTCGTAGTTACATCACCGCGTGAGTCGTGTATATAGGCTACATGTTACGCGATCTGTTTCAGTCAGTCTCCCATAAGGCGCCGAAGACAAAAATGTCAAGTCAGAAGATGACTTCCGGTAGAGCAGCTGCTAGACAAAAGACATACTGAGCCAGCTGTTTGCCTCACAGAGCTTACTTACAAGCAGGGCCGGCCCTGGGGTACAGCGAGAGGAGCGACCGCTCTAGGCGCCGGGTGAGGAGCGGTCGCCAAAATCCGATTGTGAAAAAAATAAAATTTTGTTGGCGCCTTTTTGCCACATTTAGTTCTTAGCTACCTACGTCCTACAATGAAAAATAATTATGTTATGAGTATCACTGGCGGCGCGGGTATCTGCTCGCTCACGCGCCCCCTATCGAACGAACTAACGAAGTCGAAGATATTCAAGTAGGCCTACTAGTCTAGTCAGGGAAAGCACAATGGTCGAACCCATCACGTCGTGTACGTAATAAATATGTAATAACGCACGCGTGTTTCGTGCATAATGCGAGTTTTCATTTAATGTTTTGTCGACTCAAAAATTGTGTAAGTACACCTACCACATTACTTTTTGTTTTTATTTAAGTACAACAAACATATTGATTTTTGAAAAGTTGGTGTTTTACTTAACAGAAACTGAATTATAATTGATTCGAAAGGTGTCGACCAAGGAGCGCCGAACAGGATTCTCGCTCCACCCTAATAAAGGCCGCCGCTGCTTACAAGAACCTCTCTTGACTATCAAATAGACCGGTGTAAAGCACAATGACCCGTTTAAACGTTTTCAAACTATGTCATTACTCCTGACGTCATATCGTTTGCATAATCATCACAAAGGTATGTGGTGTAAGCAATGTTACTTACCAATGTGGTCATTACCTCATTTCTCTTGTTTTTAAAACACTTCTCAGCAGTTCTTATCGTACCTAAACCAACGCCTAGAAAACTGGGTTAGGCACTGGATTAAAGAAAAATCGGAACTGTACCGTTATGCGTAACCGCAGTACATTTTCGATGTTTTTAATATGCGATTGTATCGATAGGCCTATATTACAATGTGAAGAAGAAGAAGTGTACTAATTGTAAATTGTTATATTTCATAATGAAAAGTGAAAATACGTGTATGTAGTTTTCATTTGGGAGGTTAGGTAAGAATGTAGTAGTGTAACCTTGGTAACAATGTTTTTGGATTTTTAATTTACTGCTGAAATAAATAAAAGCCATGCTGATGTTCAATGTGTATATACAATGATTATTATAACAGAGTAACACCTAAAATAAAGAACCTAACGTTTTTAAGTTGACAAATTAACAAAACTACCCAGCAAATGTAAACTGTAAAATACAAATATTTATGGTTAATGGAAAACACAAAAAACAAAACGTATTAAGTAATGACAACATACGCTCTACATATTGTATATAATGGACGTTTCTTTTTGGTTAGGCACAAAACGAGCGCTTGTTGGAAACAGAATATTACCGAAAAAATGAGTTCTGCTACAAAAAAGTGACACGTATAGTAACAGGCAAGAGGTGGGCCTTAGATCACCCCGCCTTATTTACGAGTTTGGTGGTTTTCCAGTGATCTATTCAAAGAACGAGTATTAGTGAATAAATGAGAAGTACCTACTGGAAAAAACGAGTTCTACTGAAAACCCGAATTCTGCCACAAAAAGGAGACGTGTATAGTAATAGGCACGGGGTGACCCTTGGGCCACCCCGCCTTACTTTCGAGTTGGTTTTTTCGTAGTTTCCGCAAAAGAAACGAGTTTTACATTACACACGTATCGCTTTCCATGTGTAAGTTCAGTTCTCACGTTAACCTAACATCCTCACAAGTACACAACTGTGATATACTACTGCTACAACCATTTTTGGTTAGCAAAAGGACTAAGGACACCAACTGCAATCACCAGCCAACTATTTTGCAACATACGAAATTAAAATTTGTATAATTCTTTCACCTCCACAAAATTATGAGCGATATTCACTAAAGGTCGAAGCCAATCAATAGCGTAATCGAAATATCGAAAATGACTGCAGGAACGGATAATGGTACAGTATCGAAAAGTCGTATGTGAAATATAAACTACGGTTCTGAGTAAACAAAAGTACAGTTCAGTACAGTATTTCCAGATTACACAAGAGTACAACTGCTAACCCAGCAAACTACGCGTGGGGTACCAAATTTTTGCGGTCATCTGTAGGTCGTATCGTATTGTACTGTAGGCAGATTTGTCGTTTCGGGTGTACTCCTACGCAATGGACATTGTGGTGCGCAGTAATCACTGCAACGATGCCTTATTTTACACGCTTACAAATTTAAACTAGAAAAGATAAAAACTCACTTCAAGTAAACATCAACAATTATGTTTTTTTATTATACATTATATATTTCGATATATATATATATATTTATATATATTTTGTCGGTTCTCTGGCAAAATTATGATTTCCTGTTTTTCTTCTGAAATTATTCTACGGTTCATTCTGCACATTTTGACACATCTTATCTTACAGCGGCGCGACAACCCATTAATGAGTCAAGGCCTCCTTTAACAGCCTCCAGCAGTTGTCCCGGTCAAGTGCAGCTGCTCTCCAGTTCCGGGTCCCAAGGATATGGCGTGCATCATAATTCACACCGTCTTCCCAACGTAGTTTGAGTCTACCAACTCTTCTGGTGCCGCAGATGAGTGCCTTTCTGGTATTTCATTCTCCTCCATTCTGATCACATGTCCAGCCCACCTGAGTCTACCAAGTTTTATAACTTTTACAACATCCGGTTCGTTCAGAAGAGTGTTCAGTTCTTGGTTGGTCCTTTTCCTCCATTACATAATCATTTTGATATACCTATAATACATGGAAATTGTAATGAGTATTGATTATGGAATTAATTGGTTTAATTAACGCTGCACTCTCGCTTGGCCGCAGTGCCCTTGGAGACACGCTTCGATCGTCAACATTCCTTTACCCCGAGGGTGTTGATTCCTGGTACAAATATAAACGTTAACTAATTACTAAAGTAAACTCACTCCGAGCAGCCGTCACGTATAAATATAACCAACATTTAGGGACCTGTCTAATCCAGCGTTGTTGCGCAGTTGTCTTTATGGGAAGACACAGAATCCTTCAACAATGTAGTCTGGTCACGTATAACAAAACATGTCTTTTTAGATATAGACACATTAAAAATGTGTGTTTGAGAAGCAGTGGTAACTCTGGTTACTTAGGAAAAGTCAAAGTACTACAGGATCTTGCTGGTGATGCAGGTCCAAATTGTGTTGTAGGACTAAACGTTCTCTACATAGCAACGGCTCCGAAGAGCATATAGGCAAGCTGAAGAACTAACGAAAAAGCAAGAATGGTTCAAATAAGCAGGAAAAGGAATTTGAAAGAAGATGAAGAAAACGAAGAGAAATGTTGTTAAAATTCCTTCCCGGTCTGTTTGGCCGTGGTTCAATGTTTTCTGCAAAACCAGACGTTTCGGCAGTGCCATCGACTGCCATCTTCAGTGAAAGTCGAGTACGCTAACGGAGGTGGTATACGTTAGTGGCAGTACTGTATTAAGGCTGTGGTCTTAAATTTAAAAAACTTAACATTGTTTTAAATGGGACGTCAGATTCCCCTTAAAATAGTTTTTGACATTCTAGCTTCCAAACTTTACGACCTTACCGACCAACCTTCTTCACACTTCTCTGTGTCAATCCATTCCTTATCCTTCCACCCAAGTTTTTCGCGGTCTCCCTCTTTTTCTCATTTCATGAGAGGTCATCCTAGTAATTTCTTTATCCACCTGTCATTGACCGTACGGCACACAAGACCATACCATCTTAATCTTTTTGCACCAATTGTGTCATTTACACTGGTACACATATTCATGCTTCACTCTCCTGTTTCTTCATTGTTAACCCTATCCTGCAATGCAAGTGTATACCGTCTTCTCCACTATCTAGTCCTGGACTGGTCTATAGACCTTTAGTTTTTTTTCTGCTCCTAATTAACATGTCTTACTAAGTCCACAACTGTTGTAAACCGTTCAGAAAAATAGTTGTGCTATCTAGCTTACACAATAAATGAAAGCAGAGGAGGACTGAACCCCCTCCCCAACCCCCGAAATTTCCCACTCAGTTACAAAAAAAGGTAACTTGTGTCCTTTTAGACCGGATCTAAATATTGTTTTACAATACGCAATAATAATTATACGTGATTACAATATTTATCCCTCGTTGTTCAACTTTTTGTCGAACCTCCCCAAGAAATGAAATTCTGCATACGTCTATACAAAAATGTTTTGGCAATAATAACACTATGTGCGCTCACACTTACGGTCTTCGTAGTCGATAAGTGTTAGCTTGTAAGACTTATTACAGAAAACCAAAGTTCAGAAGTAAATAGGCTATACGTCTGCATAACGTACGATATGCCCGATTACGACCTTAAAGAAGGCCGGGGTACATAGAATACGGTACTCCGTGTCTTTACCTACGTTTTGCAGTACTCGACACATTTACGAAAGAAAACTTGGAAAAAATATCACAGCACATAAGAGCGATGGAAAGACAAATACTATTATATGAACTAACAGATCATATTATTATTAATAATAACAAACTTTTTACAATAATATATTTTAATTATTTTGTAAATTACAATGTTTTGATGGTGTTCAACTAGCATCATCAGATACAAATTAATAAATATAAAATTTTTTTTTAAATCAACTGTTCAAAACAGCTGTTTCATTATGTAGACTAAATTTCATGTTTTATATGTTTATTTAAAATATGTTATATAATAACTGTAAAATATAATATAAATATTTATTATTTTATTAAATTAGTAATTTTGAAAATATTATCATTTTTTGTATTAATCTGAATTTGTTCTGGTATTAATCTCGTTTTATGTTTAAATATATCTAAATTTTCCCATAAGGTCATTTTTTGGACCTCTGGAAATATGTTTTCAATAAAGTGATGTTATTTAAATTTGGAAATGTGTGTTTGTTTTTGATTGAGTGTGTAGCTAAATTACTATCGAAACAGTGTAATTTACAAAATAATAAAAATATATTCTTGAACAAATTTGTTATTATTAATATAGGTTATTAAACTTTCACTTGCGAAACTTACTTTATCTCCCGTACGCGTTTCGGCGTGATGTGCGCCTTCATCAGAAGTAAGTAAGTTTCTCAAGTGAAAGTTTAATAATCTATATTAATTTAGTGCTGTGAAAAAAGAATCAAAACAACTATTGTTATTATTAATAATAATATAAAATATACACACAAAAAATATGAGCATTCATGAATAGAACTAATAGATGTGACAAGAAGTTAGCAATGGCTTATCTAGAACTGGCCTTGGGGGTGGGTCCGGGGTCGGGTCGGCTTCATACAAAAGAAAAAACAAGTTAAGACTAATCAACATTACTATGTTTAAAATTGCTGAAACCAGTTCCATTAAAGTAAACGGTAATAACACTCTAAAAATACCCGTTATTGAAACATTGTTTACAAGATATTTATTGACTGAATTGATTTTCCTATATTTCATATTTTATACTGTATATTTAAATTAAGTTACTACTATATTAGCGTACACAGCTGAAAAAATAAAACAGCGTAAAAATTAAGAGATTAACGAAATTTGTTAACTTTCCGACTCTCTTGGGGGGGGGGGGGTCTGGTTCCGTTCGTCCGCCCTGGCAATTAGTGTAAGAAACATAAGAAAAGTCCAGTAAAGTAATGCATGTGCTTTCAAAGTGCTTTCCAACGACTATAGGAAAATATACTGTACGACACGAAATACTAAGGAACGACAATATCTACAAAGCCTATACAACCTAACAAAAATAACATTTCAGAAGACTATAAGGTGTTTCAAAAAATATTAGTTAATCACGAGTAGGCTACAAGGGCAGTGGCGCAATTACGGGAGGGGGTTAGGGGAATCGACCCCCCCCCCCAAGCTATTGAAAATCTCAGCGAAATTCCATAATCACTTAACGTGAATCTTTATTTCTAATCCAGTTGAGCGTGTTAAAATAAGGCATATAAATAACTGCAGAAATAAAAGGAATTACATTAAAAAACGAAGGGTCGATGTAACTCGTTTGAAAGCCTTTCACAGGAATTCGCCTGACCTATTTGTACAGTTTGTTTAGACATCTGAAACTATTTGTTCAGTTATTTACAAAACCATTATATTGTTTATGTTTATGGTTCACGACTCGAGCCTTGTGACGGCGCCGCTGTGCGAGGGGAATGCGCACGTACACTCAAACTAGTGTTTGTAAATAACAGGTACGAACGAAACCGTTCCAAAAAAAATAACACGTAGAAATACCTGTATTATACAATTTGTTATAAGAAATAAATTTAAACTAAAAGTATTAACAGTGTTACTTTACACTGTGACTTTATTAAGCTGTTACTGTTTAAAAGAAAATATGAAACAATAGTATTTATAGGCCTATCTCTCTTTGGGACTAATTTAAGTTTTCACTAGGAGTAAACAAACTGACACAGATTTAATATTAAATTATTGATTCCATTATGGTTAGACAAATCAGTTTAGAGTGCACTTAATTGCACGACAAAGAATGTCAAAAAAATTTACGTGAGATGTGCAGTGAAGTTTAAGTCATTTCCGAAATCACATTAACAAAAAATAATAGATGGCCTATCAACCACTCTGTAGGTTATTATACAATATAATTCGCTTTTTCAAAATTTACCTTTTCAGTTATCATTAAATCGGAACGGATATTTCAACTTTTCAGTCACTGTTACATCCGTTCCACAAAAATATCGTTCCAAAATACCTGTTACATGTACATCGGCCCACCTCTCGTCTGTGTACACGTACGACTCGAGCCATTTTCACTTTTACAACGACGCTGAAGAAATCTGGCGGTCATAACATAAACCAGTCCCAGCACTGAGGGAAGGGATGAACTAACATACCGACGATGATTTAAAAAAAATTCTGCTTAAAATTTTTTACTGGCTTTGCGAACAAGCATAGGCACTGACGGAAAGAAGAAACGAGCAGTAGGGGATTAAAGGGGGGGGGGCAGACCGCCCCGGGTCGCACTTAGTAAACGGCCTCCAGAGTTGGAAAATTCAGTTTTTTTGGTAAATTCGTTAATTTATTTGAAAACGTTGTCCTGAAACGCAACACTAGGAGAAGTCTAGGATTTAATCGATCGATTCCGAAGATTTTTTCATTTTTTTTGAAATGTGCTTTACAACCCTATCTTATAAAGCGTTTTACAGACATTTAAAAAAATACTTATAAAGGTAAGTTTATTATTATAAATATATTCATACTAAAAAAGAAGCGTCAGTTGTATCCGTAAGCGTCAATGCCTCATCACGCAGTCGGAGTCGCAAATTGAACCCCAAACAGCACTGACGGCAAAGGCAGCGCCAGTGACTCAAGAACGCCATCCCTGCCTCGGTACGAAAATGTACACGGCGTAGTGAAATACCCGGCGATAACATGTAAGGCCACGCTAAAACAGATTACAACAGTGAACAATATTTAACATTTCAGGACACCAACAATTTATTTAAAATCTCTCATCAGAATTTTTGCCGAACAGTGGATAATTCGGAGTGCGGAAATCGGGTCAGTTATTCCAACGAACGAATGCACAAAAAAGTGCATCACATACTGCGTGAGTACCACTCACATAAACCGTGAGTGACTTCAAAGACAATAGCATACACCTGTACATAGTGTGTGTGTGTAATACTGCAAAAGAAATGTGGCTTGTAGCGAATGTGGGGATGAAAATGTGAGGAAAGGAGGGGGTAGATAAACCGAGCGCGAGAGACTGTAAAGAGAAAAGGGAGAAGAGAGGGGGGATTTTTATTTCAAACATTATAATAGATGTATCAGTACAGTAATTAGACAATAAATGTATCTCAGTAAAGTGTTTTTGCTATGTATTACTTACAGATAAAATGGATTATAAAGACCCGTCTTATGATAGGGGACCTCAGAAAGAAAACCGGCCCGGACCTCCAGTGGCCTAGGTACGCCACTGGAACAGCGCTCGCCGTTTGACTGTAGAATGATAATTATTTTTACATTGGCGAACAGAGTGATTCTGTTTTATCAAAGAGTGTGGAAACGAGTGGACTGCACTATCAATGGATCCATCCAGTCAAGTGGCGCAATGGAGTGGGGTGCGTCGGTACAGTACACAACGGGTTAATTTGAAATGGGTTGTGCACACTCAATATGTACATCCTGTGTTAACCCAACATTGCTCTCTCCTTCTCTCTCTCTCTCTCTCGTCTCCCTTTGACGTACACACGGTGCAGATAACTGCGCGGATGCACACCCACGCGGTGTTTATTTGATGTTTGCTTTACGTAATAGCACATGTCCACCAACAGTCCGCTTACCAAACAAATTTTCCTCATTTACCATTACTGCATACATATTTACCATTACCTCGCTTTCCAGTTTTCCACATAATTTTTATGCCATGATTCACAGAATATTATGTAAACGACACTCCGTCAATAAAAGGCTGGGTGCCAGCAGCTTTAATCACTATTACTCACTAATTTTTTTACTTCCATAATGAAATGGAAATATGGTGATGGCGAAAAAAATCGTGTTCGAGATAAGGGCAGATGATTCTGATTGTACTATCCTCAAAACGCGAAGAAAAGTCATTTTCCGTAAAGTGTCTGTGTGTAGGAATTTTTTTCTATGACGAACGATAACTGCCGCAAATTCAAACAGAATCAAATAATTTTTTGTTTATGTGCCCGAGTTGTAGAGGACTCAAGCCTATTGAGTTTGGTGAAGTTCGGTTAAGGAAGAAAGATAGTTTACCTGCAACGTTTTACGTTTTAACACGAGTAAAGTAGTTAAATAAATAAAGTATCCTGAAAATAAGGTCATAATAATCCACTGTAGAAAGGTAGATGAAATATCTATAAATAAAAAGGGTAGTTAAAAAGGGAGAGGGTAATTTTTTTACGTTTGGTATTGATTTAATGAGTTTGACGAAATTAAATAAAATGGATTTAATCTCTTTCAAACACGGTAATTGTTAAAAATACAATAATTTTGTTGCAAGGCAATAAAATTATAATTTTTAATTTTAATTTAAATCATCTATCCGTGAAGATCCGCAACCAATGGCCCAGCAGGCCACAAAATAATTTGTGAAAACACAATTACATAATTATATAAATATGTAATTAATCCGTGAGTATCTGCGTAGTTCAGTTTCTTTATAAGAAAAAAGTACCTAATTTATAAAGACAAAGTGACTCGAAAATAACTTTATATTAAACGACTACCGCATAACAACAAAAATATCTATAAATAGTGAAAACAGTTTGAGGGCGGGGGATTTATTTTTTTTAGAAATTATCGAACTGAATTCAAGTATATGATTTTAAATATAAATCTTAGAACATGGAAGTCATGTATAGTTCTCCATACCGAGCTTTATTTATCAAATTGTTAAATTTTCTAGTCCTTAACTTTTGTAGATCTTGTATAATAGGAAAAGTGGGGCAAAAGTCTGATACAATTTCAAATTCCACGTAGGATAACAAACAGAATTTTAACCAAAATCTGAATACACTGTACATTTTGGAAATTTCAAGATTCTTTGACCCCATGGCCCAAAAACGGGATTTTAAAAATTTCTAAAAATTCGCCGGGGTGTCACACTAAAAGGAATTTTAACATAAACTATTTCTCTTCCGACTGTTTGAAATTTTTATCGTTTACTGTATGATTGCTCTACAATCGTTAACTTTACTAAACAAAAATTACTAGGATAATATAAAACAACATTATCTACGTACAGTACACCATCTGCGGTAATCCGGCACTGCGGTAGTGCGGCCCCTCCAGTAGACCGGCGTTTTCAGGCGGGTGCCGGCGAGCGTTGAGGGGCAAACAAGTCGTTGACCGTAGACGTAAGTTGCATCATTAGTCCCTCGCTCTGTTCAGTGCCATATATTAATATATATAATGTGTTAAAAATAATACCACTGCAAACAATTAAACCAGATTTATAAAGCGTCCTGAAAGTTTAAAATCAAGTGTTAGCACAATTTACCAGCCGGAAATCGTTAAGTAAAGCCGCGACCGCTAACATACTAACGTCGTCGCAGATTAAAGACCTAATCGCTTCTCGGCCTTTTGGCTAAGATCAAAGTGTAGACTTCGTATGTGATTCATTATGGTTACTGACTGACTGACTGTTTCTTTTGCGCAAATGTTGCGTTTAGCTGGCGGCTGAAAGACATTATCATGCTCTTAAGCTTTTACCATTTGGTAAACGGTACTTTTTTTCTTAGTGTAATTATTTGCCGTGTTTACGTAATTTAAGATCGTGAACGCAAAGTGTCGTCACATGCTGAACTGCACAAGTTGTGATATACAATCGCTGAGAAACTAGTAGACAAAACAGATGATTTGACAACGGACGATGTAAACAAGCGGCTGGCGGGTGACGAAGATGAAAAAAATCAGTTTATGAGCTGATTAGTTCGATCAGGTGACGATTATAATGAATAATATGCAAATTACTTGCATAAATTAATTATCATTTAATTATAAAAACTTCTTTTAATTATGATTATCTAGTCGAATCTATTTTCTCGTGTCACGCATTGGATGCGTCATTAATACAATGAATACTATTCTCATTATTACAGCTCAACACTTGATATCATTTAATAATTAATATTGTAAATTCAATTTATATTACTGAGAAAAAAAACTCTTAAAATTCTACTTTGTAATTTTATTTAAAAATTAAGTTAACATCTGGGTTATCTGTAGTAATAATAAACGCATATGTAGAATCAACTTAAATAACTAATTTATTTATCATTCATAATAATTTATAATCATACATATAAAACATCGCTGTACCTGTAAATACATACATATTTTTATAAAAAACAAATTCAAGTTTAAATATCTGCTGAAAACAAAGAAGACATACATACATATATAAATCAAATGAGATAACAATTCATATTCTAATTATTGATGCGTTCATTAATCCCAGATAGTTTTTGTTAACATATTCGTTAATTACGTTTTAATTCTGATTTATATTCATTACGTTTACTAATAATTTCCCAGGGAGGAATTCTTTGAAAGAATCAGGTCAGTAGCAGCAGCCTAATAGTAATAATTAAAATAATGATTACTTGAGTTTATGAAATATCCATTAGTATCCTGTGATGTCCGGTCTCGGTGATGATGATGACATGAAGACACATCTCGTGACTGCCGCTGATATCACAAACACTTGCACACACCCACGATCACTCGCGTCGAAGTAGAGTTATGTAAATAAGTAATGTTTTAGTGTTCGTTTGCATAATTCATCTTACACTGAGTGTTGTATGTTCATTTTGACGTTACTGTTTATGTCTGTTTGCCACTTATATCACCATTTTATCAATATATGTGTGATTGATTAGTTAGTTCAATGTTTCATGTTCTTAAATGTTCTTAAACGTTTTTAAATGAGATGTAGTAACACTGAGTTAACCCACCCAACCCCCCCGGGTTGTTAACCCCCCTGTGTGTATGTTGAGTTGAGTTCTTAAATGTTCTTAAACGTTTTTAAATGAGATGTAGTAACACTGAGTTAACCCACCCAACCCCCCCGGGTTGTTAACACCCCTGTGTGTGTGTTGAGTTGAGTTCATCTGTTTTGTATAGTACATATGTGATGATATTTGTTCGTGTTACAATCTTATTGTTCGCTTTGAATGATTATTACCTAAGCCCGTTACATCGCACTTCGAAATTCACTATTAAAAGTTTACTAAGTCCGACTATCGTGACATGATGATTTCATTAAGTCTGTTAATTTACGATTTGAAGTACTAACTCCCGAAACTTGAGTTATACTCTCCGAACAATTTAAATAAACTCTTGAAAAATTGAAATAATACTGCTCCGAATTTAAAGTAAACTGTTTGAAAATTAGAGTAAAACTGACTCCGAATTTAAAGTAAACTCTTGAAAAATTGAAATAAAACTGGTCTCCGAACAAATAAGTGTATTACTTGAAAATTTAAGATATACTGGCCTCGTCCCCGTGTTGGACATATAGTTTTATTAATTCGTCCCTACTCAAAATTTCGTCTCTCGCGCTGTTCACGCCTTCCTTACTCGTGATAGGTCAGTTTTTAGTTTTCCTGGAATAGTTTGTCCCACTATGTTAGGATTCTCCGTCATCGTTCTTCTGATAGGTTCTTTATTTTTGTCGCTATGGAAACTGTCCTCTCCACCAGTGTTTTTCGTAGCTTTGGTCTTCTGATAGGTTGCCAGACATCCCCCGATTTTGCTCTGTCGAACGTTGACCTATTTCGTAGAATCTCTAGCTATTATACGCCTGTCGATCAATCTATTGTCTGAAGTAAACGCAGTGTTTTTCTGAGTTGCCTTTCATCTGTACTTAGGTTCGTCCGAAATATTGTTCTCTCTTACACCCCTTTTTTGTAACTATTAATAATTTTGGACATCTGCTAGCTGGTGAAGTCACCCCAACTTTCCACTCGTAAATTCCGTCTGACACTTAGACGTTATTTCCAGCTGAGTAACATGACTTGAGTTTTTGTCCATTCTCTGCTCCACGTATTGTTTCTTAAAGTGCAGTACGTCCGTTCCTTTGTTAACATATTGTCTCCCCTTTTTGCAGTCCATCGTATACTGACGTAACGTGGTTGAACATCTGCTACAATTCTCAGTACAAGTGTGAATGTCCTCGCCTACATTGTTTCGGCTGTTGCGGGTAATAATTTTAAACTAAACTTTCCCTGTCATCTCGTACATCCAATTTCTATAGCCGAGTCGAACTTAACGTCTTCCTATTGTCTAGTTAGCGACGCTGCTCTGACATCTTCTCATTACGCTTTATTTATTGCGTCAACTAGAAGTCGTTGACACAGCTCCGTGTGAACGCACTCCGTCGAGGAGAAAATTTTTAAATTTTTGCTCGTTACACGATGAAACAGTCGATGTGATGACCAGTCAAGAGGAGGAGGAGGAGGAGGAAGAGGGAGAAGCATCGACAGCTGTTCTTACAGTAGGCCATGATATGGCAGTGGACGTCTTCACAACTTCTATTAAGTGGGCAGAAGGAAATAGCGTGGCTGCTTGTGAAATTCTCGTGTTGGAAAAACTGCAAGAAAAAGCATAAAAAGTGTCGTTTCAAGCCAAGAAGGAATAGTACTGTATATTACTCTGCGAGTTTCACTTTTCCCTTCGTTTGACTAAATTATAAACATAAAACTAATTTGAATAGTTTTAAGAAAAAATAAAAGATAATTTACTACACTTTTAATCCGATGTTTTAACCAGGTGTAATTTTTTTCATGTTTTACCACTATGTACAATAAACGCTACTGTTTGTCATCTAATAACCATCCACTAATCCGTCATTTCCACTGATCCAGCACTACCCCCGTCTGACATCTGCCGGATTAGTGAGAGTGTACTGTAATATCAAAATTTATCCAATAATAAATGTAAGTCGTTTCAAAATAGTGAACGCGTTCTGCAGCTCAGGGAGCGTATACTAGTTTAAACTCCTTAACTAACTGAGCTGCTAGCGATAAATGTCACAGAAACCCTCCAAGTGTTGTCTTCTGCTCCGAATTGAAATAGTTGTTCCCACACGGGAGGAATCGTGACAGCGTCTCTCTCGCACACTTACATTCCACACTCACATACAACCCTTCAATTAGTTGTATTCCCCTCCCCCTAAACATAATGACATTCTTTTTTTTTTAAGAAGAGTATTCTTCACGTAATTGCGGCGGTATCTGAGCGGTCTCACGCAGCTAACAAGCACGCACACCGGTAAATCCGTTTAACACGAACTAGAGTATTGTTCTGTTGATATTAAAACGCTGAACAAACTTCGCTTATTCCTCGTTCGCTATAACTGCGACTTGGTCCTGAAGATCTACTTTAATACAAACGCTATTTAAACAGACACTGTCAGTGGTGAAAAAGCTGTTAAGAAGACAAAGACAAAATTAAGTTAAAACAAAGAGAGTTCTAGACTTCAAACACAGATTCCACAACTACTGTCCCGATCTAATTGAGATGCATCAAGACTCTGTAACAAGATGTAATTGAACGAAAACACTCGTTCTCTTTCAAACACACTGCAGTTGGCGTTTAATTAGTGAATACTATAGCCCTACTTCGGCAAACGAATTACTATAACTACAGAATACTATTTACCTTTTCATTCGAACGTATGTGCAAAAATTAATTTAAAACTTCAAATTTTTGAAAGAACAACAAATGTAATGAACAATATGATTTATTTATTAAAAAATTTTACTGAGTGAAATTTTCATAAAAATCAATAACGGTTGATGATGGTGTTAATACGGCTCATCAACATACTTCTAAGACGGTCCCACAGTCGATGTTCTAATACGTTTGGCTTTTTACGTTTTTCTTAATTTTATAAGTCTGATTTTTCCACATTTTAAACTCAATTATTAATCCCTAATATTATGAAAATTTGCATCCATTTATTCTCAAAGCCAAATCAAGAAAACTGGTGCATACACTGCTCTTGGAATGTGACGACAAGCGACATCACACGAGCTCGTGTACTGTAATAACTGATGTATTCTTCTTCAATCCAGGATTAGGCGACATCACCAGTTAAGGTTTCTATTTTCAAGCATACTAAACGTCGTCAAAAAGTATCAAAACGTAAAATACAGGATTATTAAGAATTCTGTTTTCAACTATGAACTTAAAGATTTCATGGGAATGTAAGAACTTTGGAATTCTATATTATATGGGTATAAGACGTATGAACGGCAATCGGGGCTCTCGTTGAAATATGGGCGATGTGAAGGAGAAAAAAATAAGCGAACTGGACTCATAACATGCCTAACCAGGGCTTGATTTCAGGGGGAACGCGCCGGAACCTCTTGGATCCAAAAATACATCATTGGACACAAAGAGTAAGGAAAGGTCAAGAAACAAACAATATTATGACGACACAATGACGAAACTATGGAAACTTTTTTAAAATGTCCGAACCACCGAAACCATTACTTAATGTTTGATTTAGGCTCCGGGATGACGCCATCATGAGTGACATGTTTTCGATTGTCGTGCGGCTAACCTGACGATGAAGCACTTTAGAAATATCAGTATCATTAGATATTTTTATTATGTTTTATATAATAACTTTATTTTCTTTTTAGATACAATTTTACACGAACGTTACACATTTTATAAGGTTTTAAAAATGTAGACCTGACGTAAACTAATACGCTAATATAAAGTATAAGTATATTTGTGTCTGTACAACTTTTGGATTGATGCGTTCCGGCACCTATAATTTTAGAAATTAACCAATGTGCCTAACGATAATGTGGCTACAACGGATAACATTACTTTGGACGATACAAAGTGGATAAACGTAACTGGCTAGGACGTGTTATCGGAGGAGTAGAACGTTAAACTACCAAGAGAGGAAAAACAACAATTAGGCACGCCGAAAGACAAACGAGGTTAATGATTCGGAGCTCAGACAGTGGAGAGGATATCCAAGAAATGGATATCGACGGGACGGACCTAGTCGGTCCACTGGCAAACCGAACTAGTCTGACCCAAAATACCGACCTCGGTACGGAAGAAGTGTGGTGTCCACCCAGGCAACAACTTGAGGTGTAAAGATTCAAAACACGCTGACTCAGAACAAGCTACTCGACGTAAGCCATAAAAACTGATTACGACTTCTCGTATTTATGTGCAACATGGTCAGCCGGAAAAATTTCTGCACGGAGGCATTGGGACTTTACATCTGTTACTGAGTAACCTGTTTTAAATCAATGTATTTGAGTGCTATAGAAATATATAGTACTTATTTTTTCAGACAAACAAACATACTCAGTAAATTGCCGGAAAAGTTCTGCACGGAGGCACTGGGACTTTAGATCTGTTACTGACTAACCTAACCTGTTTTAAATCAACGTATTTGAGCCCTATAAAAACACACAGTACTTATTTTTTCAGACAAACAAAGATACCAAGTACATTGCTGGAAGTTAGCCTTGCCGACTCTCGTTGCAACACATTGACAAGCCCGTACAACAACCATATCCCAGTGACAATAAAGCGCGCGCGTCCACAAGAAGCCGTGACACAAGTAATCTAATGTAAAGTCATACACAAACACAGCAGCTTAAGCAAACATAGTCCCAATAATACAGAAATGTTAATTAACAAACGTCCTTTGTGTCACAAGTCTGTCGGTACAAAGTTAACTACAAACGCAATAACTGGCACTACGTTGATTTTGCAGTCTCTCTCTCTCTCTCTCTCTCTCTCTCTCTCTCTCTCTCAACTCTCTCTCTCTCTCTCTCAACTCTCTCTCTCTCTCTCTGTAACCTCTCGTCTATCTGCCCATAGGGTCTGAAACGTAGAAACAGATCACACATATCCAGGGGGTATTTACGGGGGGGGGGGGGGACGAACGGAACCGGACCCACCCCTGACGCTACGTTCGTTTTGCGGTCTCTCTCCCCTCTCTCTCACACTACACCTCTCGTCTTTCTCGACGAACGGGACCGGACCCACCCTCAGAGGGTCCAAAAGAGTTGACAAATTTTGTTAATCTTTTAATTTTTAAGCTCTATTATTATTTTGTCAGCTGTGTATTCAGCTAGTAAGTCATTTAAAATAAACAAACGGGCGTATTACACAGCATTTGCGTATACGTTTGATATATAGGAAAAGCAATGCAGACAGTATCTTCTAAACAATGTTTCAGTCACGCGTGTTTTTATTGTGTTATACCATTTACTTAAATGGGATTGATGTCAGGATGTTATCTCTCGTTTTTCAACCACTTTAAAGATAGTAATGTTGCTTAGTATCAATTTGTTTTTTCTTTTTTATGAAGCCGACTCGACTGGACCCCGGATCCCCCCCCGCGACCAAATACCAGATACGACACTACACATATCGACTTCTTTGAAAGGTATCGACTCTACTACAGAAGACCTGTCACGAGCATCGATGTATACTGATCACGAGTAAGTAACTCGCCTTCAGATCTTGTTCTAAGCCACAAGCGACACTTACTCCTAGTTAGCTACCATCTTACTGGGCTTACTATACAACAGGACGAAGTCGACGACCCTTCTCACAGGTTTGTATATTTTTTTTTCTAGTAGGCCTACTATATTCTTACCTTGCTTTATATATCCTTATATTCTTTCATCGCGCGCGCGCGCACACACACACACACACACAATATATATTGTGATTAAAAAACTGTGGTTATTTTTCCTTCTTTTTATGCTCTTAAAATGGTAAAATATATTTTACTATAAAACAAGTTTTTTGAATTTTGCTTCGAAAAGTACAATGACAAAAATACCTTCTTATAAAAGGCTGTCGATCAGGGACGTAGCAGGTCCGAGGGATATAGACCCCCCCTCCCGAAAAACTGAAAAATGCCGAAAGCTACTATAGCATTTAGGGTTAAACAGTCAGTATTGTTCACAGAAAGATGCACAGGATGTTCAGGATAATCGCACTTACGTTATGTATGCTACAGTTTCTTAATGTTATTTGACAATAGGCCTACAGGGTGCCATTAAGCAAACTTTGTTTTCAAGAAGTGCAATTTAGAAACATAAGATCGTTTTAACTTTTCTGATTTTAATAACAAATATAATGATTTGACATTGCGACATGCTTTATCAGACTTTCGTAATGGGAATCATGCCGTAGATTATGGGAACTGTGTAGGTCAAATTCAAATTATAATCTCACATTTGTTATTCAAGTCTGAAAATGAAATATAAAAGGACTGTTAATGTTTATTTTCATCAATTCCAGGATGTCCTTTAACCCGACTTTAAGGTCGCCATGTCTATTTTGCTCTGGCCGAAAATCTGGACTACCCTATTTTTTTTAAGGGGAATATTCCGGAATGGGTATTCCCATCTTTGATTCCACGCCTCCAATAAAATCTGGACCCCTTCCCACCATTTTGGAAGGAAACATTTCGGAATGGGTATTCTCGTCTTTGATTCCACGCCTTCAATCCCATCTGGATCCCCCCTCATCATTTTGGAAGGAAACATTCCGGAATGGGTATTATCATCTTTGATTTCATGCCTCGAATCCAATCTGGATCCCCCCCCATCATTTTGGAAGGAAACCTTCCGGAATGGCTATTATCATCTTTGATTGCACCCCTCAAATCCAATCTGGATGCCCCCCAAAACAAAATTTTGCCTACGACCCTGCTGCCGATGTCTATGATACGCACAAATAACAATCTAACTACAGGAATTCGATAACATAAAATTTGGGAATGGCGAAATCATCACTACGATTTAAAGGTTAAACGCAGCTGCTGTAACCATTCGCTTCTGATTCTGCTTCACTTTCATCTGGAAGTAGCTCTCACAACAAATTTTCATCTTGATGTCTTCCAAACGTTAAGTTTTTCTAGGTCTACCGCCAACTGTCCTTCCTGACATCATGGATTTCAAAACTGTCGTCAAAAATCATTACATCCTATGGTATGTTCTATAAATCCCAATGTTTGTGATAATTCTGTTCTTTTTCTCTACATTTGCATTCCTTAGTTAACAAAAAGGTTTTCGTAAGTTTCCGTCGTATGTACATTTTTGCTGCTTCGACATGGGCCTTCAAACTGTGGTCCATAGTAACGATTTCACAGAAAATTTGTTTAGCTCTATGTGGTGCTTATTGGTAGAAACTTTTGTTGTGTCCTTAAATGCTTCGATATACAAGGCTATCAGCCAGACGTAACCTTCAAAAACTTACAATAATGACAATAGTCTGTTGCCATTAAAGGCTATGAGTATCTTACGATATACTCACACAAAAACGTAACCATACGATGATGTCAACGACCTACAGATAGGAATGCCATGCAAATTACACACGTTCGTTCTCCACATCTCGGTACAAAGACAACGTGTGTTCGTTCATTCTTAACGTGTTATCGTCATCAATAAACACGTAGAGCCTTGGCATCGCCACCCTCCTACTATAACCGTGGCGTTCGTTATCGAATTATTCCGCGCAGAAAAGTTTTCCACTCAGTGGGCTGATACAAAGGCTGACTGCCCTCCCGTACCATTCATTCAGCATACTCCACCTCCGCCTCCGCCTCGCCAGTTACACTTTGGTGAGCTAAAACAATGCCGTCGTAGTAGTGGTGTTTGTTTATAACTAAATATGATACGTGGTTACGTTCATTCACGCTCGCACAGAACCCTTTGTCACCTCACGCTTTAACAGGTAACACGATAATCACGGAAATAATGAGTTCAAAAACATTTATCCCCGAATGCAAGCTCCCTGTTTCTGTCAGTGTTTCCTTTTACAAAAGGAATTGTTTTTAAGTTTGCGAGTGTGTGTTTTAACGCTGAATAAAGTAACGAAGACAACTAATAAGCTAACCGAGCTGCAGAACTCGCTCGCTACTTTCAACGAAATAAATTTATTTTCAGTATTACATAATTTCTCGATTACCAGAGGCATCAAAGGAGCCCCGATTATTCTTTTTTCCTTTGTTTTTTAGTAATATAACAATTGTAAGCATACTATAATTACAATTAACACTAAAAATAAATTTATTTTCAGTATTACATAATTTCTCGATTATCAGAGGCATCAAAGAAGCCCCGATTATTCTTTTTTCCTTTGTTTTTTAGTAATATAACAATTGTAAGCATACTATAATTACAATTAACACTAAAAATTTCTAACTACTGCACTGATTTTTTGGTTAGTTGGTTTCATAGTTAAATTTATAACCATAATGCCTACATAAATACCAAATATTTTAGTCTTAGCTTTCTAGATTTATATATGTTTCCAAATACATCCAATACTTTCACAAATATACACCGCTGATAACAATATGTAAATTTTATTTACAAACACAGCTTACTAGGCGATAAAAAATTACAAAATTACAGATATTAATTGTGTCAAATTATTAAAGATCCCGAGTTTGTATTTTGATCAAAATTCCTCATAACTTGATTCCCAGCAAACAGACTTTTACAATTTTCTTACAATTTCGGCTCATTGTGAAAATTTTCTGACTTCCACTCTTGGTGTACATGGTAAAAGATAAAAATTTTCAGGGTAAACAATGCATTCCGATTTCAGTTAAAATTCCGTTTACTCTGGTATCCGGCATGGATTTTGACAATTTTTTCAACTTCATCCTTTTTTCTGGATCAGGTGTCCTCAAATTTTGAAATTTCGAAACCTCTAAACTACATTCAGATTTCGATAAAATATTTTCTATAATTCGTTACACCATATGCATTACTGGGATTTCTAAAAATTTCATTTGTACTTCAGGCAGCCTGGTATCCCAGAATTTTGAAATTTCCGATTGGTTGAAATAGTTTTTGATTTGATACCCTGCATGGTTTTGGGGATTTTTGGAGAACTTTTTTAAAATTTTGGCCCCTCATATTTTTTCTTCTCGTCCCCCAATTTTTGGAAAGATCTAAAGGGATTTTGGGGTAAACACCATGCACGCCAAATTTTACGATAATCGGTTTATGCTTTCAAAGGTTGTCGTGAGACATTTCCCCAAAACAGACAGAGAGAGAGACAAATGCCAAACAGTCAAGTTAAAACTGAAACGTGGTTAGCTCTGTTTAGGTATTTTATTTACCGGTTTATCACCAAACGGAAGAATTTCATTATGTACTAAATAACCAAAAACGTAACACAGATTTACGAGGGCGAACAGTCAGTCAAAATACCACTGACTCGTTTTATATAGAAAAATACATTGAAAATGTAAAACAAGCACGTAGGAGTTGAACCTCCTGAGATGAAACTGACGGTTTGCTAAAATCATTGGTCAGTGAGAGCAGGATAGTATAATTTTTTATTAAAATGCGGAAAGATTCCCCACCTACAACAAATCGTCTTGATACATTATTTGATGATATTTTTAATTACCTATTTGTGTGACGGTCCTTTTTCATTGTTACTTTTCTTTAAAAACAAATACAGGGGTTTTAAAAACAGAAACAGTGTCAGCGACTGTTACGAATTCACTGATACTTTGTGCCGTACTTTAGGCCTACATAGAAAACTGTTTACACCATGATATAAATTATGATATAAAATTCGCTTTCACGGTGTTCAGTATTTTTTATAATTTTCTTTATTAAAAAATGTCATTATTTCTATATTCTACTTCCATTAACAAAAGATTTTCATTTGATTCAAACAGTACCATGTTAGTAGCCTATATTATACAGGAAAAATGTTTCACAGACAATGGTCAATCCAATGTCACATTAACGTTTTGACTCACAAACACTGCTTTAACTCATACAGCCGTGACTCGGTGTAATTCAATCTGAACTCTGTAATTCATTCTACGCACAAACACACTTTTAATTCGTTCAGCTCGATTTCTTGAATTAAAATATGAACGATTCCGTCAAACTACGGTAAGAACATGACGTTATCGGTTCAGAGTTAAACCGAACTGCACGAAGCAAAATGGCCTAAAACAAACAATAGTGAACAATACGACGATTGATCGTACCCAAATACAAAACCCTGCACGCATACAGGAAAGAAAAATAAACTTGTATACGTATATTTACTAAAAGAGCAGGAGAAGAAATGCAGCTTGCTACGGAATACTCACCTGCAAAAGATAACATTAAATATTAGTTACAGAAATTTACATCGCTTGTTTACAAATTAGGTATTTAAAAACATTAAAAATTAAAAAAATGCATACTAAATTAGTCAATAAATAGTATACCATACTGTTACATGGATAGAGATCTTCAGTGCGGCCGAATTAAATTGATATCAAATACAGTAAACCAATCATACACTTTATTTTATTACTTCAGTCGAAATCGTATTTATTATTTCTACTCTAGGCTATACGTACCCACGTTTTCTTTATTTACATAACGAAACCTTGTAAAAAGAATAAAGGAATTTTTATTGCGAGCTGACGAATATAACACAATAATAATGGCGTCCTTTTACAGCCTGAACAGTCTCGGAATTAGGCGGGGTACGGTGCCTTATAAGAGGCGTTCGGCATACAATGAAGGTATGCTGTGGCCAGCATTACGCTTCAGCCGCCCTAGGATATGATCGCAAGTACTCATTTCACAGGCTGACTCGATCTGGGAGCTATAAGTAGCACCTCCACTTTATGGTGCACCCGGGAATCGAACCCAAGACTGTTAGAGCCACGCGCCGAAACTTTTGGCCTACTAATTTTCGTAATATTTTTACGAATATACTATACTGCATAAAAACGTCTTAACTAATAACTAAGAATCGAAAATTAAGTGTGGGATAAGCCGCGGTGCTCTTGAGAAGGAGGAGGAGGACAAGAAGTAGAAGAAGAAAAAGACGTATGAAGAGGACGGCGATAGGGAAGAAAAACAGGTTGGGTACAAAGAGAATGTCTCTCGCTGCCGGTCACTGCTCCTGTCCAAGTAGATTGCGTCGCTTAATATTTGCCCCTCGGCTTCTCTCCACGGACGACGACGTATTGTCCGGTTTCCGAATTTTCTTCTCCCTTACTGAATACACCTTGCCTCTTTCATCGTGCCCTTTAATATTTGTTAAGCCGGTCGTTCCGTCCCACAGGAGCTCCTGGCTATATACTGTACAACACAGAGCAGCTTCTCATGCTTTATCAGCGCCATCGCACCGCCTCCGACCAATACAACCGGCTCTCCTCTTCCTCTTCAATCTACAGCGCTCAGCAACCCTAACGTCACTTCCATTTGTTCCGTTCGTACTGTCAAAACGTCTATACAAAACCTTAGCACAAGTGTCAAAACGTTTGGCACACCTACATCAGACTAGAAATACAAAATTATAAATCACTCGACTAAAACCAAAATATTTAAAACCATTGTTAGAAGTATTATAACGTCTCTCCTGTCAAGACATTATAACATCGGGAACCAGTTTAATTGTTATCTGTTAATTAAACTAGCTGCCGTAGTTAGTAAAATTTACTTACCAACAAACTAAGACAATGTATATATCAGGATTTAGTATAAGGTTACATAAATTTATTCAGTCTCTGAATATTCGCGAAAACATCTCTTTATTCGTGTATTTTAACTAAGTATATAAAAGTAATAGTTTTAATGCTCATCCTTTTGTTTTTTACTTACTTTACTTTACTTTTAAAAGAAAATTCTCATAAATTCTGCATTAAATATTCTTTAAATTTTCCTTTTTAAATATTTTAAAATATTCTTTAGTATCTCAAAATCATTCAGCTGTGTATTATTTCAATTACCACGGATCCGGGCTTTAACTTTGCAATATTCTAATATATCTCAACATCATCCAAACTATTTGAAGAATAGTCTGATGTAATACTCAGAATTACTTTACCTTTAAACATCATCAAGTTATTACTATAGCATTACAGAAATTACAAACATTAATATGCTAATCTTTAAGTGATCTAAAAGTCTTTACAAGAAAACTTTACTGTTCTTCTGTTTCGCTTTTAAAAAAACAAGTTATGCACAGAAGTTATGGTTTAATGTCACCTGAATATAACGTGAGTCTGCTGTGGGTGTTCGAGATGATCCTCTTCAGTAGATCTTCTTGGGTGTAGTTCGTTGTTCATCTGGATCCTCCTGGTTGTTTCCGAATTGTAGTCTAGGTCATGACGGTTGGATTCTGTTACTTGAAGTTCGTACGGTTGTTGTAGTAACTTTTCTCCTGGTGTTGGTTGTTCACTTTTTACATTTTATTTGTTCTTATTTTAGCAGCACTGATGTTTACTTTAACATGGTAAGGAACATATCTTACCACTTACTGTTCGTAAAGAGAAGTCGGCTAAGTTTTTTTTTTATATATTATTAATATTTCCTCCACGTACTACATCACTAGTTTTTGAGTTTTACTAACGCTACATTGGAGTAAATAGATTATAATAACTAACGTCGGGTTACATCGCTGTTTAGCAACATACACCGAAGTGTACAACACATTTTCGACCTGCTTACATGTCGAAGATTCTCTAGCGACTGGGGCTTGTTTAGCGGCAGGGAGTCTGTAAGCTGGCGCGGTTTACGCGCTGAGAAAAGTAGTTCGTTCCTTTATTATTATTAATTGTCCATTAATTAACTAGTATAAATTATGCTACCTTTTGTGTTATGAGTTAGATATTTCTTTTATTATTAATACGTTTTTTATTTAATTAAAAGAATTATTAGTTTTCGCTTAATAACATGGTACTTTGCATGTTCGTACTGGACAATCTGCACGTTGATACAGGTGTCTAGGTACAGATAAGGGTGGATTATACTCTCACTTGTTACAAGAACCAAAAATTTTAATTTGTGCTATTTAAATAATTTTTAAATCGTCACAGTATCATTACTTACTACGGCTCAGAAGTTTGGACTACTAACAAACACACGAGAACAAAATTAACGACACCAGAGTCTGGATACTTTTGGAGACGTTCGGTAAAAGTATCCAGACGTGAGAAAATTAGAAATGAAGTCATTAAGGACAGAATGAATGTGAAAAATTCAATTATTGATTTTATCAAAACAAAAAAATTACAATGGTATGGACACGAAAAGAATGGCACAGGAAAGGAAAGATTGCCAAGGACAGTTATGGAATGGACCCCACCATGAAGAAAGAAAAGAGGAAGACCACCTATCATCTGGATAGAAGAATTTCAGCCTATATTGAGGGAAGGAGAAATTGAAGAAGATCTTTGGATGGACAAGCAGCAGTGGAAGATGAGAATTCAATCACTTCTGCAATCTTTGGTTCCGGAAAATGTGTAAACATTGTACAGCCGGAATAATAATAATAAAATAAATCACTCGTTTTATAGGAAATTCTATCTTCATTTATTTCGTAGACTGTGATAAACAACGCAATCGTAAAGATTTCTATACCAGAATAAAATCATTTGAAATAGTAAACGTCGCACTACTGGAGAAAACGATGCACGAAAATTAAAAATTTAAAGAAATTTAGACGAAACCGAAACATCGAAGCATGATAATGTTTTTAGGTTTTTGAAACGTATAATGTGCATATAACAAATATTTACTATATAACAAATATATTTACTATATAACAAACATTATCATGTTAAAAACGACAGAGACCGAATATTTCTAGACTGTGGGGAATCGAAAGTGTGGAAGGGTTACATTTTTCGATGACGTTACATTTTTGTGGAATGACCCCCAGCCTAAAAACATTATCATGTTTAAAAAAAGCGTGTTAAACCGAAACAACAGCTGTTGATTAGTAGAAGTAGGTTCAGTCAAAAGGTTAACTCTCACCATGCCGTCAGAGCTGTAGGAATGAGCGTCTCTATAGTTTACAAGTTCCGAGCTACAGGAAGGAGCTCCTGGCTTGTGGTCCGGTCCAGTACAGAATATTGTTGATTTAGGAGCCGTTACAACGGCATGCTCGTACTAGGCCGTTCTAGTACAGTATTTGCCGAAGCCGTTTCCAAGAATCACCTGGTCTTATACGGTACTTGCCAAGGCCGGCCGGCTATGAGAGGGTTTGTCTGAATCCTTGCCGCTCGGACGTAAAATCTACGTGGAAGACGCCGCTACGGTGTCATCCAAGGAGCGGACACCGAGGAGTCCCCCATCCAGAACGCTTTGCTACTTTCTTTTTGAACAGCGGCAAGGTAACTCCAGACGGGGATGGTATAGGTGATGATCGGCAACAGATACACGTTGGGTTTACTATCAGAGGGCTCTGATGTGTTCTTAGAAGCTGACAGGACTGCGTGTACGGACCAATCAAATTGTCTCGTTACACGTGACCCCTCGGCGTCGTCACACTTAGCATTCATCAACTGCAGCTTATCAGGTGCTGCAACGAAGCGGACCTGTCATGTCGCCGTTATTCTGCTGTCAGTGAGTACACCTTTGTTTAAGCGATACAGGAGCGGGTTTACGTCGGTGGAGCTAAAAAATATTATCGGTATGGAGAACCATACATGACTTCCATGTTCTAAGATTTATATTTTAAATGATTTTCGAAATGAAATATTTCCATAGAAACTACTTCTTTCTTCAGCCTTAACCACAATACTGAGGTCACTAAACGTATACCACCTCACGTTAGCGCACTCGATTTTCGCTGATGCTGGCAGTCGATACCACTGCAGAAACGTACGGTTTTGCAGAAAACATTGGACTACGGCCAAACAGCCCGGGAAGGAATTTTAACAACAAACTACTTCTTTGTTGCCAATAACACAGTACACATATAAAAAATTATCCCCTCCCCCTTCAACTACCCTTTTCATTTATAGGTATTTCATCTACCTTTCTACAGTGGATTATTATGACCTTCTTTTCAGGATACTTTATTTATCAGAAAGAATTAAGTACTTTACTGTTGTTAAAACATAAAACGTTGCAGGTAAACTACCCCTTCGCCTTAACCGATCTTCACCAAAATCAACAGGCCTTGAGTCCTCTACAACTTAGGCACATATGCAAAAAATTATTTGATTCTGTTTGAATTTGCGGCAGTTATCGTTCGCCATAGCAAAATTCTACACACAAGACACTTTTCGGAAATGACTTTTCTTCATGTTTTGAGGGTAGTACAATCAGAATCAGCCCTTATCTCGAACACGATTTTTACTGCCATCACCATACTTCCATTTCCTTATGGAACATGGAAGTAAAAAATAATTACGACTGACAAGTGTTGATTTGTTAACGACGTTAACGGTCCAGCGAATGTGGTTTAACTGAATTCATTTTTGCAACAATTTCATACAGAGTGTTTTCGTTACCAATATATGTCACGACACTCGGAAAAAACTTATTCACTTTTCCTGCAGACATCAAAAATATCTTTTCTTTTTTTTTTACATAGGCTAAACGTTTCTTGTTTAATCATTATCCGCAAATCAGGTTGAATGATTAAAATATTCCAAGCGATATTTTTAATTTGTTTTGAAGTTTTGTTTGACTTCTTTACTCTGTTTACTTCGTTCTGAAGTCTGCTCGGAGCACAGTCTGGTATATTACCGTGCCGAGCAACCTACTTCGCTATCCCTTTTACACTTACACTAAAGAAAAGAATTTCTGGAGGAGGACATAAAGCTTTTTAAACCTTGTTGCTAATCGAATACTTGCCAAATTCGAAGTTATGCAGATTACGGCACGCCAGTTCTTGAAACAATCAACTCACGTACAATAAGCACACAAGTCATATTTGGAACATCAGCCGTACAGCACTACCATAAGTCCATCTCCTCCAGGATTCATAATTAAAACCGTACACCGGATACGGACAGAGTTCGTTTCCATATATGAGAGATTCGATTCTAAATAATTCAAAACGTGTAGTTAATTTCGCCATATATTTATCTCATTGCCAAACGGACTACCAGGGACAGAGGTGAGCGAACTATTACAGTATTCCACACATACAGTATTAGTATGGTTATTATAGGTATTTATTTTGTATGTACACACAAGGTTACTCCTAAGGCGATTTGAAAATCTTTTTAAACGTGTCGACGTTGTGTGAGTAAACTAAGATTATCACGAGACTCTCAAAGGGCTTAGGCGGGACTCTACGACAGTCACAGGCAACCTTTGGGGACGTCCATTAATTACGTGAGCTCAAAATGGGGGGGGGTCCGGCAAAATCTCACCAAATCTCATTTAAAGGGAGGGGGGCCAATGAAAATCTCACGTCAACTTTTTAATTCAGAGAATATACATTATTATAACGGATAACATTTTGTTTTATAAAATTAATCCCGAGCATAGACAATATTAAAGTGGTATGAAGCAAAAACATGAACATATCAAATAAATTAAATTATTTTAAAAATTATAGGGTAAACCTCACGTGAGGGGGAGGGGAGTCCCACCAAATCTCACCAAGGGGGGGAGGGGGTCCAAATTTTAAAAAAAAACCTCACGTAATTAATGGACGTCCCCTTTGTATTTATGGGGGCGCATATGCAACTGAGGACCAGTTCGATAGGCGCACCCCTCCCCACCCCAACAATAGAAAATAGAAAGTTGCGGAGTTCAATAGCCGGACGTTACAAACATTAACTGTCGCTTTATATACCCTTGCGCGTATATTTAGCGACGTGGAACACCGAATAAAAAAAAGAAGATTTGGCAGTATTTTTGATATAAATTTGTGAAATTTTTTCACATTACTAGCAGGTCATCAACAATTTGTCATCACGCACACGCACGTTAAAACTAACAAAACTTTAAACGAAAAAAATGGTTAAACAGGAAAACATTTTAATCAAAATAAATTAAAGAACTTACCACAATAACACTATTTATTTTCATAAAATGCACAGAAATGTAAAACTTGAAAAAATCAAGTTTTTTCTCTTGGGAGAAGGGTGTTTACAGGCTCTGGGCGACAAGCTCGACAATCATATTGGGGGAAGTCGTAGCGCGGTTCGGTAAATTAGGGGATGCTATTTTATAATACAATACTTCGAAGCAGGTACAACGCGGGTGCGTTCCTTCGTTCAAAAGAAAATAAAATTACAACTTGGTTCGCGGGCGCGTCAAAACTTATCGACGGGTGCAGGGTTGCCAACTGCTGCTCTACAGTCTCTCATCTTTTACTCTATTACCCAGGTGCAGGTACTCGAAACCTAGTATAGAAAACGCTCGAGAATGGAAATATCTTCGTGTTAGTGAAGCGCCTTGGGGGTCTGAGTACAGGCAAACCAAACGTGACAGTGGTGTCGTTATCAAGTTTTACGTTCAGGAAACAGGAACTTCTAGCTACGGTGCAGCCTGGATTTACGTTAAATTACAACGAATCCGACGGGACAAGGTCTGCCGAGATCCAGATTCACTTGGCACTCCACATTGGTACGAGCGAGTTGGCCTGAAAACAGGCAGACGGTATACGATAATGCGAGGCTTTGGCGGTGAAGAGAGAGCAAGGGTGGCCAGTGGCGGATTATCCATAACGCTAGGGTATGCTGCAGCACCGGGCACTAGCGCCTCAGCTGTCAGAAGGGGCACCATGCAGCCCTAAATCACAAAAACATTTTGAAGGTAATAAATGTGAAAAAAGACAAATGTTCTCAATTCAAAATCATGTGTGCTCACAGTATTAAATTGGATTATTGATTGTAAAATGATTGATGTATTTCCAAATATATACATTGCTTATCGTCTGCTTTTGACGATTCCAATAGCTAACTGCGAAAATGAAATAGAGTGTATTATTTTCTGTATTAAAACGTATCAAATATATGATGTGTTCAACTACGGGAGAAGAAAGATTATCTTCGATAGCAAGGTTGAATATTGAAAGCGAGATACTTGAATCGCTCGACTTACGAGAAATTATACAAGACTTCGTTAAGGCAAAGTCGAGAAAAAAAAGGATCTATTGGTATTTTCTAAGCGTAAGTACTACCATGCTCATTGTAATCACTATTTAGGTAAATATTTGTTGTAATCTGAGAGTTTAATAAAATAATTGGTAACTATTGAAATTGTGTATGCCATTTATAAGGTAAATAGGCCTAATGGATAAACGTTTGAATTTTGAATCGGAGGGGGGGAAGAGGCACTAATCTGATGGCAGCACAGGGTACCACGCACTTCTAGTCCGCCCCTGAGGGTGGTGCGACGTAGTGGACCATAAGCGACTGTTTTATTCAATAGACCTGTAGTAATAGTAATTTACAGCCTGAACAACACAGGTGACACAGATAATGCTGGCGTACAAAGATTTTAATGGATTTACCGTGTAACATAATACGGACGGACATGCTTATGTAAGATACGTGTAGTATGTGTGACGCGTGGCAACCATCGTCGGTTACACAACAACGGGAACCTTGACGTTACCTCTGTGCGACCTTCCCAAACCACCACTCGTGTTCAAACCGAAACAGCTGATTTCTTCCTCTTTATACAGACAGAGCGGTCAGATTGACATTACTCCTGGGGCCGAATCTGCGGAGACTTTAAACCCACTACATACTACACTAGTGGTCGGGTCTGAACGAAACGCAGCTACTGTAGCCCGGTTTGATTGTCAGATTTTCTTGTGGAATCCCATCACACGCACCGGCATTAACATCAAATCGAAACGAATAATGTTTATCGTACGTCTACATACACGAGATGCATAGCGAATTCTTGACCGACTTCTCACCATATTATGGTCATCCATCCAGGCACTGTGTTCGTGCATGTGACGATTAGCTTTACAAGTGAAGCCTCGATGCGATAACAGTGGCGTATCTAGAATTTGGCCTTGAGGGGGGGGTCCGGGGTCAGGTCGCTTCATACAAAAGAAAAAACAAGTTAAGACTAACCAACATTACTATCTTTAAAGTGGCTGAAATCAGCCCCATTAAACTAAACGGTAATAACATAATAAAAATACGCGTTACTGAAACATTGTCTGCAAGATACTTATTGACTGAACAGATTTTCCCCTGTTGCATATTTCAAAACGTATACGCTAATTATTTCTTTTATGAAATTGCTAAACTGCTATAATTTTTGTTCAGACAAAGCTTTTCGTCATCTCTGACATCATCAGGTCTTGAACAACCTTCTTTTATGAAATTGCTAAACTGCTATAATTTTTGTTCAGACAAAGCTTTTCGTCATCTCTGACATCATCAGGTCTTGAACAACCACCTTTTATGAAATTGCTAAACTGGTATAATTTTTGTTCAGACAAAGCTTTTCGTCATCATTGACATCATCAGGTCTTGACAACCTTCTTTTATGAAATTGCTAAACTGCTATAATTTTTGTTCAAGACCTGATGATGTCAGAGATGACGAAAAGCTTTGTCTGAACAAAAATTATAGCAGTTTAGCAATTTCATAAAAGAAATAGTAAGGATGGCTGCTAATTCAAATAATATGAAGAATAAAATATACGCTAATGCTGTGTAAAATAAGACTCTTTGTATATAAAAAAGAGTCACTACTATATTAGCGTACATAGCTGAAAAAATAATAAAACAGCCTAAAAATTAAGGGATTAACAAAATTCGACAAATTTTTCGACCCTCTGGGGGGGGGGGTCCCGTCCGCCTCCCCCTCGTAAATACGTCCCTGTGCATTAAACGTACGTCAGTACGGTAGAGTGCGTGCAATAACATCTGTACACATTGTATCATTAAGACTAAACGTAACACTTTAGCAACAAAAAACTCTGCCAGCTAGAAATCAATCACGGGCGACGTTACTCCAAACAAGGTATTCATTACAATCTTAGCTAGCCTTCTAACGCCTGTACATTATATGTTAACATGAAACACAAAAGCTTCTCTTGTACTTCACAACACTCCACTATTTTCTTGCATTTCGTTCTCCATGACGTGTCCGTTGATTAACTAAATATAATTAAATCACTACCGACACGAAACACAAAGTTTTTATGGGTAAAAACGTAAAAGTTTTACCTTATAGCCTGAACCAGTTTTCGCTTATTATAAGCTTCGTCAGAGGCTGCCACTGGGAGTGCTGTCCGTCTTGTTCTTGGCGATGGTGTCGACTTTTGAAGGATCGATGTGTGTGTGTGTGTGTGTGTGGGGGTTATATGTTAGAATAATGCGTGTGATTTGAATAAGATGTCGTTTTTATGTGTTTGTATATTTCTAATTGTTCAAGAGTGTCTTATCGGGCTTTTGTGTGTAGATCGAATTTGTTTTGTGCTTTGTGTGTGTGTTCTGTTTTGTTTGTAGTTTTGTATACCTAATTCGACCTACCTGGTGTTTACAAACTAAACTGCTAAGATTGCAACAAATTCTACATAGGCCAGACAGGACGTAGCTTCAAACAAACATACATTGAACACACAAAGGCACTACACTGCACTACCGAGTCCGTCCACCTTTACGAACCACCTCATTGAAGCAGACCGTACATACAAAAACATTGACATAACATGGCCATTCTACACGTACACACAAAAGACACTCTTGAATGATTAGGAATATACAAACACACAAAAACACATAAAAACGACGTTCTAAACGAACTGACACAATTCAAATCACACGCATTGTTCGAACATATCACACCCCACACACACAACTTAGATCCTTCAAAAGTCGACACCGTCGCCAAGAACAAGACGGACAGCGCTCCCAGTGGCAGCCTCTGACGAAGCTTATAATAAGCGAAAACTGGTTCAGGCTATAAGGTAAAACTTTTATGTTTTTACCCATAAAAAACTTTGTGTTCCGAGTTGGTAGTGATTTAATTATATTTACTCCACTATTTCTTTTTCCTGCAGCCTCTTAACTTTATCTGCCTTCTTAATGTCTAGTGGTACTACTCCGTAATACGACAACGCTGTGGTTTCAGCTATCACGTGTTATAATCCGGTTTGCATGTCCTCCCGGGAATTTTTTCCGTAAAATATCTTGAAACCAGTGGCATGACTATGGGGGGATCAGCGAGCTCAATCCCCCCCCCCCCCCACAGCTACGGAAACTTTCAGCGAAATTCCATACACAACTCGGAACTGATTACTCTAAAACTTTACACAACTGCCTCAATTTCAATCTCCTTCCTTAAGAAATTTTGTGAAAATGCAAACTTCTGACGGTGTTATGGAAAAGCTACTTTTCATTTCTTAAATCCCTAATCTAACGTACTGTCCCAAGAATGTTTAATAAAAATTTAATATTTCTTTTATGAATTTGCTAACTGCTATAATTTTTTATTGTTCGACTAAGCTTTTCGTCATTACTGACATCTTCAGGTCTTAAACAACCAATTTAATAAAAACAGGTCTGTAATAAAAATTTAATACACGCTAAAATGCATCACGTTTTTAATGTGTACTCTACTGGTTAATAAGAAGAATTATCCGTCACGTGAGGACCAAAAAAAATGTATAAGATGCGGCCCGATAGGACCAAAAAAATGTTAATGTTAGGAAGAATGATGCTTGTGGTGCTATTGCCAGGATGCAGAATAATGACGATAGTGGACTGCATAATACATTTATTAAGTTCTGTACACTTATATCATGGTGTTGAGATTGGCTAAGTCTGCACAATTTGATTTTGAATAAACAGAGGCGTTAAGAACGCTACCTGTTAGATGAGGCGCAAATGTGCGGCACTCACATTAAAACGTTAAGGCCTAAGGCCTAGACGAATGTCGTATGAAATGTCGTAAGACTTGAGGCGCGAGTACGCGGCACTCAAGCTACATGAAAAAGAATTAGCAATGTATTGCTAATGTATTACAAGTGCAATATATGTTGAGGCCTAAGTCCTACAATGATTGTCTGACGACAAGAAAAATGATGATGACAGAACAAGCGAGCAAACGTTATGACGTCTGCCGCCTGCCGCAACTCGGTTAACTGAGACGTTATAAAAACGAGATAAGAACATGATAGCGCAATATCAGAAAGCACAGATTAGCCAACCTATTAATGCGAAAATTACCACACTACTGTCCATAACTGCCCGCTAAAAAATCAAAAGATTTTTTAATACATTTTAATAACTTATTGTAGAAAAATACAGAGTTCTTAATAATAAAGGTTAATCTCAGTAGGCTGCATTGAACCTTGAGTTGTAATCTTAGATAACAGTTAATGACATAATCTATATGTATTATGACATTAACTGTTTAGAGATAAGCTTGAATGATGATAAGAGTTGAACAGGCCAAAGTCGGCTTGCAACCTGATTATACATGTATAAATGCAAGATTAGCAATGTATTGCCAATATATATTGTATGTAATCGGTGACTCATCACATGATGGGCCCGATAAATTGTAACATTCGTGCAAGTCATAATGGTTATCTTGAACCAGATAAGGCCAGTAGACCTATAGATAGTATGAATACAATGAACAAACAAAATTGTTATAAAATTATACATGTAAAGACAAGCTATACATAGTTGAATGATTGTAAGCACAAAGTGTAATGACATGTATGTCATAATTAAAGCATGAATAATAATTGTGCAATACATGAACACAAATACCAATACAAAATATAATATAAAAATATAGGCGTGGCGTATGGTTATAGACAGTAGATGCGGATAAAACAATGTGTTTTACATAGATACAAGTTATACATAATAAATACAATAGAAATTGGTTTAGATAATTACAAATATATGAGTACAAGGCACAACAGCATAAGTGACAAGTACAACAATGTGGTTATACAAATGTAATAATGTACATGGGCTGCAGACCATGCGAATATTATACCAAAATTTTTACATAAAAACAATAGTAAGCAAAGACATGAGGCATAAATCAAATGTTGCATATACGAAAGTACAAAATAATAATTAAAGCTTTGCATATTAAATAAACTGACACTAGCTTGAATAAAACAAACAGTTTCTGAATCAAAAATATACAAATTAAAGCTTATGCTAAAAACAAAGGTGCTTATAACTAACAAAGTCTTCTTTGAACATCTGATTTATGTATTACAGATTACAAATATATACAAAGGAAAATAAACCCTTTTTTTACTGTTCGTCCCTAGTAGGGACCAAACATAATTTATGAATTGGTCGGCGATAGGTGCCAGTAGGCGTGCGAACGTCAACTACTCTAATTAAGTTGTCTGGGCCGGGAAATGTGGCGGTAATTACACCAAATTTCCACGCTAATGGAGGTAAGTTATCCTCAATCAGTAAAACCAGGTCACCAATGGAAACGTTATCCTTGGCGAATTTCCATTTGTGACGTTGTTGTAGTTGATGTAAGTAGTCGCGAAACCAAGCTTTCCAAATGACTTGGACAAACGTCTGGAGAAGTTGCCAACGTCCAAGACGAGAGATGGGAATGTGAGATAAGTCTGGATCAGGTAACGCCGTTAATGGTGCGCAAATCAAAAAATGGCCAGGTGTAAGTGGCACCGGATCATTTACATCCGATGAAACGGCAAACAATGGACGTGAGTTTAGACATGCCTCTATCTGAAACAAAACTGTCGTAAACTCCTCGAAGGTGATTATAGACTTGCCTACCACGCGGCGCAAGTGATACTTTAAACTCTTTATACCGCTCTCCCAAAGACCACCAAAATGAGGTGATGAGGGCGGAATAAATGACCATGTAATACCCTGAGAGGTCGTAAAGGATTGGATTGATGAGGTGGCATCCTTATTATGCCAAAGATTGTAAAGGTCATGCAAAACATTGGGGGCCTTCCTAAAGTTCGTGCCATTGTCAGAATATAACTGGCTGGGTATGCCCCTACGGGACATGAAACGACGTAAGGCTGCTATAAACGCGTTGGCTGTAAAGTCGGAAACTAATTCCAAATGAATAGTCCTAGTTGCTAGGCAGATGAACAAAGACACGTACGATTTTGACAGAGTCCTAGATTTCTGCCCGCCATGACGAATCATGAAGGGACCACCATAGTCAACTGCGCAGAATAGAAACGGCCGCGAAGGAGTGACTCTGGGAGATGGCAAAATACCAAGCCTCTGAACCTGATGTTTGGCACTAAACCTGAGGCACTTGACGCATCTACGAATGATAGAGCGAATGACTATCTTGGCGTTAATGATCCACCAACGTTGACGAAGTGAGTGATGCACGAGTTGAGCACCAGCGTGGAGTAGACGAATGTGTTCGCGTTCAATAATAAGGCGAGTAATATGAGCCGATGGATGCAAGACAATAGGATGCTTATTGTCATAAGGTAGTTGCGACTGCTGTAATCGTCCGCCGACGCGTATTACGCCAGACTCATCAAGGAACGGGTCCAGAGAAGACAACTTGCTCCTGATAGAGACAGAAGACCCATTACGCAGACAATTAATCTCGGCAGCGAAGTGGATGGACTGAGATTGTTTTATGAAAAAATTGAGGGTGGAATGAATTTCAACGGGGGTAAGAGCGCCCGATATTTTCTCAGCACTGGAGAGTCTAATGTTTTTGATGAATCGAAAGCAGTAAGCGTATACGCGAGTTAGACGGTGCAACGAAGAAAAGTCCTTAGAAAGATCAATAGCCAGGGTAGACATTAGAGAAAGTTTGGGGGTTTGTTTTTCCTCCGCAGTGAATTCAGAAGACGACAGATTAGAAGGTAAAAAGGGTGGAAAAAGATTGGACTCGGAAGATTGAGACAAACAAGCGGGACCATGCCACCAAAGCGAACAATCGCGCAAAACGTCAGGGTGACATCCCCTAGAAATAATATCAGCAGGATTATGTCGAGAATTGATGTGATGCCATGTGTAGACTTCCGTAAGACGCTGAATCTCGGCAACACGATTAGCGACGTAAGTTTTCCACCTAGAAGACTGGGCATGAATCCTGTAAAGGGACACCATAGAGTCAGAATAGAGGCGAACACTATTGATAAAGGAATGAAGAGCAGGGGCGACCTTGAATAAGAGTCGCGATAACAACAAGCAAGCGCAGAGTTCAATGCGAGGTAATGGCACCTGTCGTAGGGGGGCTACGCGAGATTTAGAACAACAGAAGGTGACAAGAGGCCGATGAATCTTGATAAATGACTCTAATGTAAACGCAACACCCATATCCCCTTTCAGAAGCATCCGAAAACCCGTGTAATTCAACTATCCTTGCTTTAGACTTGCAGCGAATAGAACGTGGGACAATGATTTTACTGATCAGACATAATTTATCGCATAATGAATGCCAATGCAAGTGTAATTGCCCGGAGATTGGCTCATCCCAACCAAGATTGCACAGCCAAAGTTGCTGCATAAACTGTTTGTACAGGAAAACAACGGGACCGACGAGTCCGAGTGGGTCGTATATACCTGCAATAATCGATAGGATTTTCCTCTTAGAGATGCTTGATTCAACGGGGAATGATCTGATGTAAAACAAAAATGAATCGGTAGTGTTATTCCAGAGAATGCCCAAGGTACGCACATTACCCTGTTTGTTTAAAGGGAGTGATAAATTGTCATGATCTGCGACCACATTGGGTTCATTTGATGCCCATTTATGTAGAGTGAGACCGTATTGACTCAACAACGTACCTAAGTCAGATTTCAACTTGGTCAGATCAGAAATGGTGTCTGCACCGGTTAACAAATCGTCGACATAGAAATCATTGGTTATAACTGACGCCGCGTCAGGAAAAGAAGTTTGATGATCCTTACCAATCTGATTAAGACAGCGGTAGCCAAAAACGAAGCACTAGCAGTGCCGTATGTTACAGTTCGCAGTACAAAATGTTTAAGCTGTTCGAGGGGAGAGTCACGCCACAGAATACGTTGATAATGACAATCCTTCTGAGCTACGAGAATTTTTCGATACATCTTCTCGATGTCGGCGATGAGAACATAGTTATGCATACGAAATCGCAAAAGAATAGAAAAAAGGTCTTGTTGGACGTTTGGGCCTACCAACAAAATGTCATTGAGAGAAAGGCCATTGGTAGTTTTGGACGAGCCGTCAAAAACGACGCGAAGTTTTGTGGTAGAACTAGAATGTTTAAAGACGGCATGGTGAGGCAGATAATAAGTATTTGAAACACCTGAATTTATGGAGCAATCGTCGACAAGCGTCATGTGGCCAAGATCCTTATATTCCTGTATAAAGTTTGCGTATTCGCGCGCAAGCTTAGAATCACGCATGAACCGGCGTTCTAAACTCAAGAATCTTGCTTCAGCGGTAGCATAGGACTCACCCAACTGGGGATTGTCTGACTTAAATGGTAGCGCAACAACGAACCTACCCTCTTGATTGCGATGAGTAGACTTAACGAAATGCTCCTCACAAGCTGACTCGTTATTAATGGGTGTATTATCAGGGATAGTTTCGGTCTCCCAAAATTTCTCGAGAGACGCTAGTATTTGACTGTCGTTGTTCCTAGCCAGGAACGAAACAGCAGGACCCTTATAATGGCAGTGTTTGGGCAGATTGCCCGCAAGAATGTAGCCTAACTTTGTTTCCTGTATAATAGGAAAATGAGAACTTCTTACATATTTGTTAGGTAAAATTAAATCTAAGTAAAATTGCGCTCCTAAAATTATATCGATATCAGCCGATATGTTGAACTGTGGATCGGCGAGATAAACGTTATTTGGGACATTAAACTGATTTATGTCAAAAGATTGTGCTAGCAATTTATGGGTTAATGCAGATAAGACAGCACACGTTGCTTGGAAACTAAACCTTTGATAGTGTGAGATAATGCGTATAGACGCTAACTTAGTGGCACAACAAGCGGTATTATTTATACCTGTTATCGGTATGTTAGATTTAGTCAAGTTAAGCCGTAATTTCTTGGCAAATGATTCCGTACAAAAATTTATCTGTGAACCCGCATCCAAAAGAACTCTTGCGGTTTGTCTGTTGCCAGCCTGGTCAATGACAAACACAATTGCTGTTGATAAAAGAATATTATTTGTGGATGGTAATTTGAGTGCACAATAATTACTGCTGCTGGCAGAGACTGGCTTCGGCACATTGTTTATGTGCAACAATGTATGGTGTCGTTTTGAACAGATCTTACATGATTGTTTAATCTTACAATTAGATGAGAAATGATCTGGTCTTAGACAATTAGTATAGCATTTATGATTTAATATGAATTGTCCTCGTTCTGATGTGCTTAATGCACAAAATTTGTCACACATGTAAATTGGATGACTAGATTTACAGCATAAACATGAATAATTATTTGACGCTGAGTGATAACTTTTAAATGTAGTGCTGCCAGCAGAGTTTCGTGATTTATGTTTGTCAGATTTATTGAATCTTAAACTTAGCTTGTTGAGTTGCTGTCCGGCATCGATAGGCAGTGTATTTTCTAACAGCTGTCTACGTGCGCTTAAAAACTGAGTAAAACCTTGAAAGTTAGGAAGATTATCAGGGTCTATAGACTCCTTCCATAATTTAAAAGTAGTATGGTCGAGTTTCGGTGACAAGAATTGTACAGTGATAAACTCGAATGAATCCACTGACAGTTGCATGGCCGCCAGTGAATTAACGGAAGACGTTATTGTATTTATGAATTCTGCCAAACTTTGGACAGAGTCCTTAACTGTTGAAATTACTTCAAGTAAATTCTGAATATAATACTTAGCTAGTATGAATTTATTGTCATATCTAGCGGACAGCAAACTCAACGCTATCGAGTAGTTTTCGTTACAGATAGGTAATGACTTAATTAAATCTAGCGGCTCATTTTTCAGAGACGAATACAAATAGTGTAATTTCTACACTGAGGTTAAATCAGATCTGGCGTGCACCAAGTCCAGAAATATTGAATAGAAGTGCTGCCATTCTAAGATATTACCTGTGAAGCAGGGCAAACTTATCGGTTTTAATTGTATGTTGCTTGTTAATACGGGAGATACAGTCTGAACGTTGAAGCTTTCTATCAACTTCAAGATATTGGCTTCTGTTGAATATAACAGCTCTTCAACCTCAATTCGGTCTTCTTGAGCAGCGTTTATGTCTTTAGAAATGAGTTCAATTTCGGACTGTACCTCATCGTATTTTGTTGCCAAACTTTTTAGACTTTCAAGTCTGACTGTTAAGAAATGTTTGGTATTAGTGTTTTTATCAAAGCTAATAATAGCCGAATTAATACGCACTATGGCAGACTTTATGCCGCCTCTCTTTCTGACGAACACTTTGAGGCCTTCTTCAGCCATTGTACGCACCTGTTAATGATGTGGACCTGCTATGCGATGTCCTGGAGCGTCGAAGTCGTGGAGAAGATGGCAAACACACAGACCGTAGAGATGACTGCTCAAACTGGAGTGTAGACGCTAGCACATGGATGTTCTTGCAATGATGTCGTCACGAGGCTCAATGGCGATGAAAGAAATGGTGAAGTAAGTCCCGAGACGGTCGGATCAGCGAATGTGCTGAATCGCCCGTGATGGCCAGAAATTGGGGCAGAAAAATGACGAAACCGCTAGAATATGTTGCAAGAGGTGAATGACGAATCCGGCCCGGAGGACCAAAATGGTTAATAAGAAGAATGATCCGTCACGTGAGGACCAAAAAAATGTATAAGATGCTGCCCGATAGGACCAAAAAAATGTTAATGTTAGGAAGAATGATGCTTGTGGTGCTATTGCCAGGATGCAGAATAATGACGATAGTGGACTGTATAATACATTTATTAAGTTCTGTACACTTATATCATGGTGTTGAGATTGGCTAAGTCTGCACAATTTGATTTTGAATAAACAGAGGCGTTAAGAACGCTACCTGTTAGATGAGGCGCAAATGTGCGGCACTCACATTAAAACGTTAAGGCCTAAGGCCTAGACGAATGTCGTATGAAATGTCGTAAGACTTGAGGCGCGAGTACGCGGCACTCAAGCTACATGAAAAAGAATTAGCAAGGTATTGCTAATGTATTGGAAGTGCAATATATGTTGTGGCCTAAGGCCTACAATGATTGTCTGACGACAAGAAAAATGATGATGACAGAACAAGCGAGCAAACGTTATGACGTCTGCCGCCTACCGCAACTCGGTTAACTGTGACGTTATAAAAACGAGATAAGAACATGATAGCGGAATATCAGAAAGCACAGATTAGCCAACGTGTTAATGCGAAAATTACCACACTACTGTCCATCTACTGTAGCAATTAAACCCAACCCAGCAACTGTAATTTTCCCAAATTAATTCCTACTTTCCGTAGTAACTGCAAGGGATGTGGAGGGATATTTTGGACGAATAAGGTAAATATTTGTTTTTCCATCTTAGGGCTGATGAGGGTTTGAATGACTTTGCAAAAAAGCCAAGAAAAACTGATCTTGTTCTTCAAACAGAAATAGAATAAATTATTTTTTAATAAATATTTTAAAGTGAACCCTTTTTGTACAAGTTATATCATTTTATTTCCCTACGTAGAATTTCTGATAATCAGTGTTTAATAGCTATGATTGACATTTGGTATAGTTCGGTGAAAAGAATATTGATGCAGCAAAAATTTCATCCGTGTACATATCTGGAAAGAAACTTCGATGTCGCAAATAAATTAAAGACTGTAGGCCTATATGCTTGATAATATACATTATAAATGTATTTTAGTGTTTGTTAGGTTAGGTGAGGTTAGCCCAAAAGCTTATTTAATTTAAATAATTTATCAATTATTAATCAATTTTACGGACTTTTGGACACGTAAATAATACTGTTCATGTTTAAAAATTAATTGTAATCGACAATTTATAAAATTACATGGATAGAATCCCGAATTTTACATTTATCATAAGGAAAAGGGGGGGGGTCAAAAAACTCTTACGCCGTTGCTTGAATCTATGCTCAGAACTCTGTTTACTTTAATCGCATCGCTTATCAACTCGCTTTCTTTTAGTTACGTAAGTTATCCAAAATGTTGGGCGAAACTCAGCGATTAATGGAAAATTATCCATTCCAACGCTTTTATTTTACAAACCAATCATGCGTTATAAAGTAATGACTACTGCCCTCAATGTCTTCCGGGTTAGTCGTTTCTTAGATAGTTCCGCTTTCACACCGTTTTAAAGCATACCCTATGCACCCGCGACAAACCAGCTTTACATGTACAACCGCGGTTGGACACGGCGGGCTCCCTCGGTGTGCGAACAGTATCGGCAGTGACGGATTATCCATAATGCTAGGGGATGCTGTAGCACCGGGCACCAATGCCTCAGCTGCCAAAGGGGGTACCATTCGGCTGAACTGACTAAGCGAAGCAAAGTTTATAATAACATTACGCAATTGTTTGGTTTTCTTATGCAGCTATTAGCCATGGAAAGCGTCGAGTTGGAAAATCGAGAGAAAGCTCTTATAGAAGTTTATTCGAATGATCTGAATAACGATCTTCTAATAGAAGTGAAGCACTTCGTGCCACGAGTAAAACTGCAAGAAAAAGTTTTTTTTTCAAATCGTTCGAATGAAGATGATAGATTCCATGATATTACAGTTTGACCGCTCAAAGTATTAAACTGGATTATTGATTGTAAAATGATTGACGTATTTTCGAATAGGTCTCTCCACACACACACACACACACACACACACACACACACACACACACACACACACACACACACACACACACACACACACACACACACACACACACACACACACACACACACACACACACACACACACACACACACACACACACACACCTTATCATCTGATTTTTACGATTCCAATTGCTAACTGCGAATCTGAAAGATCGTTTTCTGTATCAAAACGCATTAAAGATATGTTGAGTTCAACTATGGGAGATGAGAGATTATCTTCGTTAGCAATGTTGTATATTGAAAGCGAGATACTTGAATCGCTCGATTTAGAAGAAATTATACAAGACTTTAAGGCAAAATAAAGAAAAAAATGGATCGTTTAGTATTTTCTAAGCTTAAGTACTTCTATGCCATTTTAATCTCTATTTAGCTAAATATTTGTTGTAACTTGAGACTTTAATAAAGTAACTGTTAAGTTTCGAAATTGTGTATGCCATTTATCAGTATAAATAATGGATAAAAAGTTGAATTTTGAATCGGGGGGAGGGGGAGGGGCATCAGTCTGATGGCAGCATAGGGCACCATCCGTCCCTGAGAATCGGTGAAGATTCCGCACTCTGCATCATCATAGGGGTGTAGCCCTACAAATAAACATTACCACTCTCTGCTCGGCGACTTGTTCATAAAATTGAACATTTCAAAAACCACGAAAAGACCGTACGGAAACGTAAATCGATTTACAGTGGTCAACCTTAGTAACTGTATAACTCCCTCGGCCAGAAGGATCGCAGCCGGAATCAAATCAACCGTTATCAATCGTAATTATTTTCTTTTTTGTCCCATCACAGTGGTTACGTTATTGAGATGATTCTACACGTCATTGAACAACATTTATACAAGCAGCAAAATGACGACACGACGGGTCGGCATATCACTGAAGGTGATAAGCTGCGGGTAACGAATACCAACCCCACCATCACAGCGCCTATGTGGGCGCACAGAGACAGTGTCGCGAAGTGTTGTACATCCGAATGTTATCCTTCTGCCCGAGGCAGTACACCTCCTCCAATGTTTTACTCCAGGTCCCATCTACCGCGCTTACTCACACGGCTGACACCACAATAACCTGTACAAATAAAAACTATAATAAATAAATAGTAGATAATAGTAATAACACCTTTGTTGATTTCAAAAAGGCCTTTGATTCTGTTGATAGAGGAACTATATATAAAATAATCTCCGAGAATTTGGTGTTAAATCTAAACTGGCAAATCTAATTCGTGAAACCCTTACGGACACAGTCTCAAAAATAAAATTCATGAGAGAAATATCTCAACCGTTCAAAATAAATACAGGTGTAAGACAGGGTTTGTCCCCAATTCTTTTCAACTGAGTGCTGGAGAAAGTAGTGAGAATTTGGAATGAAAAATTAAAGGAATACAAAAATCACCAATCATGTTGGGAAGAAGGAACAAACTTATTGAAATAAACTGTCTGGCATTCGCAGATGACTTTGCTATACTTTCTGAACATCTTACATCTGCAGTAACACAAGTTAATTTTTTGGAGGACATAGCCAGTAGAACAGACTTAAGAATTTCTGCAGAAAAAAAAACAAATTTCTCACGAACATTAAAAATGCGCCAAAATTCCTGGTAACAGATATTGGTCGAACAGAGAGGGTTCGAAAATTTAAGTATCTCGGAGAAATAATTCAAGAGAATGGTTTAGAAAAATCTGCTATAGAAGAAAGCATTCATAAGATAGAAAGAGCATATTGTACAACTAAAGATATTTACAATAAAAAGTGCATATCTAAAAATGCGAAAATAAGGCATTACAGTACAGTAGTGAAGCCAGAATACCTATATGCAAGTGAATGTCTAGCACTGAATTATAATTTAGACAAGCTAGAAATATTGGAAAGACGAATTATTAGGAAAATATTAGGCCCACTAAAAACTTCAGAAGGTTGGAAATTAAGAAGTAATGATAAAATATATCAAAGTATAGAAAATATAACAGAAACAATGGGAAAAAGAAAACTGCTATTTTTGGAATTTATATAAAACGGACGACAATATGTTGACAAAGCAAATCTTCAAGCATCTGTGGGGGAAGAAGTCAACATCAAGTTGGATTATAGAAGACAAAAAGGATTTAGAAAAAAAAATATAAACACAGAAGAAGCAATTAAAAGAGAAGTTTTTCGGGCAAAAGTGTTAAAAATGGAAGGAGTCCAAAATGGGAGAGAGAAACGCAGGTTCAAAGTGGACTGAAGACAGGAAGAAGACACACGGTGAAAAGATGAAAGAATATTGGAGAAAAAGAAAAGAACAAAGAGTAAAGAACTGAAATTGGCATGTGGTCCTTAGATGGCCGTTAAAAAAAAAAAAATAATATCATCGATAATATCTGATGTTACTTGTGAGAAAATCAAACGTAACATAGGCCTACTCTCCAACACTTCTGTCTTTACCTCGCCGTCTGTGATTATCAAAACGGCAACGGATGTTCTAAAAAAAAATTCTCATAGCTTTAATTACTGGCGTTATGCGAATGCAGGGCGCATAATTATCTGTAGCAAATAAGTAACTGATAACGCCATTACGTCACCCAAGGCCTTTGCACGGCGCTGTCATAACAAGCGAAACCACTGATAACATGAAAGTACTGGTTTCTGTGCATGTGATAAGGAAATTACAGACAATCACGACGCGAGCCAAGTAATCTTTTCCGAGTACGCTTTTGCCGTAAAACTGTTAAGCTGAAATTGTCGGTTACCTACACATGTTACTAAACATTATCAACATTTTGGATTTTTGAAATTTGTACTCAAGCTTAACCCGAACATCATTATTCTGTGCTCTCGAACAGATCAGAAAAGCTTGAGACGCAACAAAAATTATATACTGGAACACGTGCACAACTGTTTGTGCTTAAATCTTAATGCTTAGAACTACTTGTGTTGTAAGTGAACGAGCAAAGCGAGTTCTCAGTTTTAACTGCACCGTCGGCATGCATATTTTGAACGTATCAACCGAGCGAGTTCTACAGCTCAAGGAGCTTACTATATAGGCTAGTGTACAATATGATTATGAAATGATCTGAATCACGAGTTACATGACACATGTCACGGTAACTAGTTCACTCCGGAACACACAAAACCACAAGATTTGCTGTCTGTAACGATTGTTACACAAGTTCGCAAAACGGAAACAAGCACAGCACACTGGATCCGAAAACGCTTCACAACACCTACAGTATCCGAATACACTGAAGGAGCCAGACGAGAACTCTGGCGAGAGTAATTTCTAGGAAAGAAAAGGCAAACGTTTTTTCGTTAAAAAAATTACCATTTTAAATTCTTTCACTATCCTTGAATTGAATTTTAGAATACTGTAATTAAAAAAATATATGGTGGTTGCCAAAACAAGAATTAAATATTTTTCTCTCACTTGTGGAATGTTTTTCTTTTACGACTTAAGGGAGGGGTAAGTCCCCGATTTCACCGCCCGTGGTACTAACAGTAATGTCCAAGCATGGTACTACGAATCTCGAATAAGCTTACGTCTGCATTTATTGTATTAATTTAACTGAACCTGAAGGCGACCACAGACTGTTTAGTGGTCGAACCGTTGTCTGGTAAAGTCTAAAGATGGCAATATTCCGACCTGATGCTTCTGATAAATCTTTACGTAAAATTGAAAATCTTTTAAAAATCTTATGTTTAAACGCTACGTTTAAAAACCTTATAAAATTATAAATATCGGTATGAAGAACCATACATAAATATCGGTATGGAGAACCATACATAAATATCGGTATGGAGAACCATACATAACTTCCCTGTTCTAAGATTTATATTTAAAATCATTTTCGAAATGAAATATTTCCGTAGAAACTACTTCTTTCTACTTCTTGGTTCAGTCTTAACCACAGTACTATAGCCATCAAAAAAATTTTAATTTCATAATTTTATGATCGAGAAGTACGTTTGCACAGGTCAAGTCACCAACCCAAGCCAGAGCAATAAATAAGAACAATTTAACAACACGTCAACCCGACGCCAGCTACAAGACAATGAGACGACGCCTAACATAACACAACAAAAGGGAAATAGGATCGACTGTGACAGACCAAGCTCAGCTCAGATTTACAACACCACAACAAACTGAACAAAAGCAGAGTCTAGTGGCACGGATACGCAGAAAGTGAAGCGAGCACATGCTGTAGGGTTAAATTGGAGCGTGCGAGCCTTTACGAAAAGGATACTCACTCACACAGGATTAGAAAGGTTTTACCCAGTATGAAGACAAAACAACGTACACCAAAAGAATACAGTCAAGGGTGTCACACAGCATGAGGCAACGTTAGGATGACAACCAATATTTATGACGACAGACCGTGGAGGCATCTTGGGGTGACGACGAACAAGAAGCTGTTAATTGACAGAAAAAAGACGAAGGGAAGTCAAACAATGAACGAGGCGCTACGTATTGTTAGTAAAGGATCAACAGCAGACCTTGGGAGAGTCACAAGAACAAAGGTTTGACGGACAGGCGAGCAATTACTCTACATTCTAAGAAGTAGTGCGAAGCCCTTTCGCCGTGTACTTTAGGGGAGGTTCGATAACCAACCAGAGTCTAGCATCTTCCAAAGAAGCAGGTGGAGAGGATTGTCGTCATGGTGACAACCAGAACAGCGAATCAGGGTGCCGAGAAACACAGATGTCCAGAGTGGAAGGAAATATTAGACCTATCGAGGATGACCAGAGGCGTGTTCGACAGAAAGTTGCATTCTGGTAGAAGACGCTTAAGAAAAACTGTTTACAAGGTACGCGAGCCCTCAGTAATTCATCAGTAATTTCTCAGTCTCTCGGTATTACTCAGTTATTCAAAAGTCAGTCAGTTACGCAGTTTCCTCGGTTACTCAATAGTTCTCAGACAGTCATGCGGTTTTTCAATCAGTTAATCGTATTTCACTAAGTTACAGAAGTCTACCGCAGTAATGCGAAGCGTGAAGTGATATAAGTATCGCTAGAATCTGAATTTGGTACTTTAAACTTTAAGAGCATTCCGACATGCAAATTAAATATTAATAAGTGAGCGAACGACTCGATATTAGAACTTTGGCGCGACAATTACGAACACAGTGATCGATATCGGAACACACTATGATTTAGGTATCACTACCTCAGTCGTGCGAACTCAGAAACAATAAGTGACTTAGCGATCATAACACTCGTGCTTAATATTGCACACAGTCATGATACAACTAAATTAAACATATATAAAACACGAAGAAGTTCAACGACAGACAATTATCTGTATACAACTACTAATAGTGAATACACGTATGCAACACAAGACTCTATAAACTTTCATTATTAACAACAACACCAACGGGAGTGAATCTTACCCGCGAGTGCAAAGTGATGACAACACAAAATCTACGGAACTTCTACTTACATAGATCATCAGTGAACAGGGATTCTCACCGATGGAATTATGGATATTCACTATCTCAAGTAAAATCCTCATGTTATTAATATTATAATAAAAACTACTGCTCTGTCTCTTTTCAAAGAAACCACACTTTGAGAATTTAACAATTACTATGATAATATTAAACATAAAAAGCTATTCATCTGAGGCAAAATATACGCATTAGTGTAGGATAAATAATATTTGATGTCTATGTTATGTATGTCTATTGTATTGTATGTTATGTTTTACAGCAAGCGACGAAACGGATATATATTGTGATTTATATTCATGTATGTTTTCTTAACTGTATTTACAGGTCATAATTTATATTTATGTCTCAAAAGTTTATTTGAATGATGTTTAATAAATAAGTATTTATTTGTTAAGTATTCATGCGTTCATTATTGTCACTACCTCAGTAACGAAACACTAACATTAATTAAATTATATGTAATAAATTTTCTTATATCGTTTAAACGACACTAAAGAGTCTCAGTGATTATGCTAATCGTTAATGAATTGAATACAGTTAATTATATCAGAGTAATTAATATATTCACGTAAATAAAGCAATTTTGACACATTTAATCTAATTGGATAATTGATTAATTAAATTTACATACATTAGCATAATTGCACATTGTAGTACTGTGGTCACTAACGTATACCACCTCACGTTAGCGCACTCGATTGTCACTGATGATGGCAGTCGATGGCACTGGTGAAACGTCTGGTTTCGCACAAAACACTGGACCACGGACAAACAGCCCGGAAAGGAATTTTAACAACAAACTACTTCTTTGTTGCCAATAACGTAGTACACATATTCAAAATTATCCCCTCCCCTTTCAACTATCATTTTCATTTATAGAAAATTACCCCTCCCCCTTCAACTACCCTTTTCATTTATAGATAGTTCATCTACCTTTCTACAGTGGATTATTATGACCTTCTTTTCAGGATACTTTATCAAAATTAAGTACTTTACTCTTGTTAAAACATAAAACGTTGCAGGTAAACTACCCCTTCTCCTTAACCGATCTTCACCAAAATCAATACTCCATGAGTCCTCTACAACTCAGGCACATATGCAAAAAAATATTTGATTCTGTTTGAATTTACGGCAGTTATCGTTCGTCATAGAAAAAATTACTCTTGTTAAAACAAAATGTTGAAGGTAAACTACCCCTTTCCCTTAACAATCTTTACCAAATTAATAGGGCTCGAGTCCTCTACAATTCAGGCGCGTATGCAAAAAAAAATTATTTGTTTCTGTTTGAATTGGCGGCAGTTATCGTTATGTACACACAGACAGACAGACACTTTTCGAAAAATGACGTTTCTTCATGTTTTGAGGGTAGTACAATCAGCATCAGCCCTTATCTGAAACACGATTTTTTCGCCATCGCCATACTTCCATTTCCTTATGGAACATGGAAGTAAAAATATACATTCTTGTTTTTAGTACTGATTAGTGAAAAAATGTTTAGTCTCATACTTTAGTAAAAGCACATCTTTACGGTAAATGAATAAATGTATATAGTACTATCGATAACCATTTATAACTCGAATTATTACAGTCAAACCAGTCAACGTGAGCGTGGTTCTACCAGGAAGTCAATCGGGGGAGTTTACTACACGCTCCTGTATGATGGGAAACTCGATTAGAAAAAAAAAACATTACCAAAACTAATTAAAATCAACAATAGCATTGGAGATCACACTACACAATCAGCAACTCATAAATATACCCATGTTTAGTAACGTATGTAGTTTATCTCAGTTTGCTGAACACATTTATGTTGTTTTATATGACACATGCAGTTGTTATTACAATCGGTAATAACTACTGTCATTAAAGTTCCAATTAATGGATTACAACAAGTGCAATCGTTTAAAAAAAAGAACTGATCACGAGAACAAATACATAATTCTCTCCAGCTTTAAGCGTCTATAAAACCTGGTTTTACACTACGAAAGAATAACCGATATTGACTCATATAACGGTCATTAGTTACTTCTACTTGTTTTCAGTTTTATGTTGGACTTTTATATAAACGGTATTAAGGCCGCCGCGGATGGATTTTAATCGCATTGTACCTGCTCCGAACTACTCCGTAATCAACTACTCTGACCACCTCAGATTGATTACTCTGACTACTCTGTAATCAACATTAACCCGCCGCTGGCCGTTGTCACAGTAACCATTTCACCGTCCAGATGTCTTGAAGCACATATATAGTCACTCACTACTAGCCAAAGTCACTGTACGATGTGACAACAATGTTTCCCCTTAAAACCACACCTCCGATCCTATTCCTGTTTTACTCATAACTGCTACTCGAACTTGGGCCTTATGCAGTTTCGAACGTTACCGAAACTTGTCCAGGTTATATCCGGTTGTAATAATTTCATCTATATTAATGCTGACGCAAAAAATGCATGCATATATATATATATATATATATATATATATATATTGTAACACGTACAAATAAAATAAGTAAAAATGTTGTTGGGTTCGTTTAAAACCTTTATGCTCTTTAACGTTTCGCTTCGCTGTGGGTAGTGTCGATTGGTAACAAGCCGCTGTTCGACTATTTTAAGACCCACTGTTGCGAGCGCCAAATTGTAACAAGACCTGTTACACGTAGTTACAAAATAAAAGAAAGAAAAAAAAATTTTCTGAAAAAAAAAAATGTATGTTTGTTGTATATAATTTGGAATTAATTCTGGTTTATTGTTTTAATCAAATTTCTAAAATTCTGAAAGGTATTTTTTGTTTAATTCGCACTTCTGGAAGATATTAACAAAATCCGGAGTTAATCAGATTAACTCCTGTCAGCAATCGATTAACGACTTTCCGTGCTGCTCCAGTATCTCACCTTTCGTTAATATTTTCTTCTTTCAGGAAGTCTCGTGCTTAATTAAAACCTTAAAGTACAATGTGAAATAATTTACTAATCCACACAATTGAAATGAATTGATTTGTTAACATTTATAAATAATAATCGATATTAAATCGATTTCGAGCAATTGTCGACTCTGTCTCAGGGATAAATCGATATGTTAATACAGGTTAAAAATTCATATAATTATTATAAAAGGTTCTTGGAGCGATTATTTTATAATAGTCAGAGAAGGGCAGGACGAGAAAGCATAACATTTACAATAAATAATTTTAAATAATTAGTATCTAACAATTGTTAATAATATATAGCAAATGTTTAATATAGTTGAGTTGCAAACCAATTGTAGGCTATGAAGTCAGTCGAAGGTGGTGGCAGTGCATCGTTTTTCCATCATGGCCGCTAGTTGAATCGAATAGGTTATTCGCAATATTCGTCGCGAGAAAATCTCACAATAAAATCCACTTTATAATTGTTTTAAAGATCCCCGAACTTGTGTAAACTGTCTAGTATGTTGTTTGGGGTAGTCTGGATGAGTGTTCAGTGTCCACTGGTGTTAATTGTTTGATATTAGAGGTGTTCACTTATATCTGTTCGTTACGAAAAAATGGTTATTCTGTGGTAGATTGAATTATTACTAATATGTAGTTTTAATGTTTTAATTCACTGGTATTATGTAGTGTGGTGTTCGTTTTCACTGTTGTCGTTGAGTTTTTTATAAGTTTTGACTTGAAAAGTGTTTATTTAAGTAACTCTCGTTTCTCACAAATTGCAGGCCTTAACCTTAGGACTTCATTATACGGTTTTAAAGAACGCAATTCCGCATAGACTGTTCAGTTTGAACGTTAACAAAGAACTAACTAACTTCCTTCACTTTAGTAAAAATCTTGCCAAGTTAATATTGGAAAAGTATTGTTAAAATAATTGTCACTTCCCATATACATAATTCCAAAATACATTATATATGGAATAATTTTAGTTTATTGTTCGCTTTCATGAACTATTAACTATATAATTGGTTTATTTATCTCAGTCTGTTTAATTTGATATGTCATAGTCCATATTTGTTGAGATTTTTGTTAAAATTACCAAATTTCTGTCTTTTTGGAAATCTAGGCCCAAAAAAACTGTTTCCGCCCTTTCATACCTTTACTGCCATTTTAAGTGTTATTAATATAATTATAATAAATTTCAAATGGTCATAAATCCTTTCCTTTCCTTAATTACATATAAATTTAACATTTGAACTGTTTTTTAGTGAAATTTCTGAATTTAACATTTCTCTTTAAAAATAGTTAATTTATACATTTCAAAAATTTTCAATAATTTAAGGTATTTTTCTATATTACTCTTTTAAATCATAGGTTCATTTACAGTAGTTGTTAATTGACCTACCTTACCTAAATCTTGTCAGTTTACATGATTCATTGGTGAATTAACTGGTTTATCTTGATTTTTATGAATTCATTATTTGGCCTAGAGTTTAGTATTTTACATGTATGGTTTTTTTAAATAAATTTACTTCTACTCCTCCTCTGACTCTTAATAGTTAACAGGATATAAAATAAAATTGTTTACAAACTTATTGAGATGTGTAGCATCTAATTCATGCTACTGTTATAAAAATAATAATTAACATCACTCAGCATTCTGTAAAGTTGGACATGTTTGCTGAAATTGTTTTTACATTTAACTCATTTTGTTAATTACTACAGGATCCATAATGAAACATTTTAATTTGGATGTATGCTGTGATTTAACTAATACAACTTATTCTAAACATATAAATCTTATTCTTTAATAACTCTTTTAAAAATATGGAGTTCATGGCTTTGAACAATGTTAGCCATTTAAATATCTAAATTCTATTAACACTTAAAACTATTTCCAGTCCTTTCTGTTTTTACTATTATTATTTAACATACCCTTATATAGTAAACATTTTCACCCACACTTTCTTTGTTGTCATTCCTACAAATGAGATAACAAAGTGACCTAAAATAATGAAATATTGGAAATACCTTCCATTTTATTATTTCATGATTTGTTAATTATCAAATATAAAAGTTGTTTTATAGCATATAGTTTAATTTATAGTAACACTACAACTTCAAGTTTATTATATTTCAAAACACTTACACTAGTACACTTTCACTGGTGGTTCTGACTTATATTGAGTCTTATTATCTCAGACCAGACCTTTAGTCATCGTAGACTGTGAAGACTTGTTTATTTTTTATCACATAATAACTTTAGTTGGTGCACCTCTTATCATACTACACAACACTTTTGTTTATTAATAATTACAATTTTTTATAAGGTTTTGGGATGTTATACTTTCTTTAATTGTATCTATTGGTTTGGGGTAAATGGTAGTTAATAATAGGTTTTTTATGGTGTTTCTTCCATCCTATTTCTTCCTTTCTTCTCGTCTTCCTTCTTGTGTTCACTCTTGGGTAAACCAAGGTACTCAGTGTTATTTTGACTGACGGTTGGTTCGGAGTATCTTCTTTATTATTTGATACTGACTTTACTCTTCTTTCCTGGTTTCAGGGTATCTTGTTTATCTCCTGATAATAAACCTTACTCTTCTTTTTCCTTGTGTTTGGGGTATTTTGATTATTACCGACTCCTAATCTTATTCTTTTTTCTTGATTTTGGGGTATCTTGTTTATTTCCTGCTCCTAACCTCCTGGATAATCTTCTGGTTGTTTAATATGAGTTTTCTTTAATTCTTTCTTTGACTTTTATGGTTGTATTTTTTATTATTTACTTATGGTTCTTCTTTTATTGTGGTTTTTTCCTTTGAAGTAATTGAATTTCATTTAATATTCTTGGAGTATATGTTATTTAATTATTTTTTATGATCTTAAATGAATTAATTATTGGTGGAATGTCTGTCATGCTACAATATATATATATATATATATATATATATATTTAATTTTTATAATGAATTTACCTCAAGATATTTCTTTCCTTATTAGGAACATGTTTCGGGTACCATTTTGTACCCATTCTCAGCCTTCCGGATTTTGTTTCTGGTGAAGTACATGTGTGTTGGTTGGTTGTTATTGTGGCTTCCTGTTGGCTTCTGGTATTTTAAATTGGTTTTATTGTGGTGTATGTATTAGTATTTTGTGTATTTTCGATGTTGAGTGCTTTGAAAATTGTGTCATGTTTTGTATACAAAACACAATAAAAAATATATAAATAAATAAAAAACACAATTTCCTAATAAGGAAAGAAATATCTTGAGGTAAATCTTTATATATAAAAATTCAGCCTGCGTATGTTTGTGCTCGCAAAACTCGAAAAGTAGTCGGTCGATTGACTTGAAATTTTGACACAACGTTGCATTCGAATGCGCGCGTTTTCGAAAATCGAATTCATTTCTTTCGTTTCTTTCCAGTTGATCGTCGTCTGTGTTTTCGTGGGCCATAGTACGCGTTTTACGAGTTGAAGATGAAGAGAAAAGTTGTTGTTTTCGTTCACTTTGATGTGCATAATCAATCGTTGGAAGTGATTTGATTATCTGGAAAGTGATTTGATTATCTGTTTTCGAAAAACGAAATGTGAGTTAATTTGATACCGAATGTTGTATTCAATTCAATTCATTTGTTTTGTTTTGGAAATGATTTAATTATCTGTTTTCGAAAATCAAAATGTGAGTTACTTTGATTTTGATTGTTGCATTCAATTCAATTCATTTCTTTCGTTTTTTTTCCAGTTGATCGTCGTCTGTGTTTTCGCCAGCCATAGTACGAGTTGAATCGAGAAGAAGAAGAGCAGCACAACGTCTCAACAACGCCAAGAACAATTAGATCAACAGCTAAGACGTATACAGTTGCAATATCTGAATGATCGAGCTTCATATCCTTAAGTCATAATAAAAGAGTCTTAGTCATAGTACGGCAGCCTTTAGTCTTAAGTCATAGTAACACATTCATTAATCATCTGTAATGCCTCGCCCACGTTCGAACATAGGCCGCCGTTCTCGACACGCAATCACAGAACGTCAAAGGAGATCAAACCGCACTGATCAAAAACGTTTAGACGATAATGAACGTGTTAGAGTCAGAACTTCTCAAAGGCGAGCAGAAGAATCGGCAGATCAGCGGGAAGAAAGACTTGAAGTCTTACGAGTTGAATCGAGAAGAAGAAGAGCAGCACAATCGTCTCAACAACGCCAAGAACAATTAGATCAACAGCGAAGACGTATGCAGTTGCAATATCTGAATGATCGAGCTTCATATCACCGAATTGCTTTTTCATACGAACCGGATATTCAATACAATACCTCATGTAAATTCGTTCAAATCGGAAAAATGGACAAAGTTTGTCCGCACTGCACAGCAATGAAATTTAAAGGAGAAACCCCGGGAATGTGCTGCGCGAGCGGAAAAGTGAAGCTACCTGAACTTGAGCAGCCAAAAGAACCACTGAAAAGTTTGTTAAATGGAATTACTGATGATTCAAAACATTTCCTCAAAAACATCAGAAATTACAATTCCTGTTTTCAGATGACTTCATTCGGCGCTAACGTTATAGCGGAGCATTTTATGCCGACATTTAAAATTCAGGGACAAATTTACCACAGAGCTGGCTCTTTGCTTCCTTTTCCCAGCAATAACCATAAATTTCTCCAAATCTACTTCATCGGAGATGAAAATGACCAACTGAATGCACGCTGCCAAATCTCTACTGGAATCAGAAGGCATATTGTTGAGTCGTTGCAAAAAATGTTACATGACAACAATAATTTAATTCGGATGTTCAAAAATGCGATTGATCTCATGCCATCAGACAGCCATAGAATTGTTATTCGTGCTGATCAAACACCAGCCAGTGAGCATGTCAGATGATATAACGCGCCAACAATTGATGAGGTAGCAATTGTCATGGTTGGAGAAGAATTTCATCCTCGCGATATCGTTTTGCAGCGCAGAAATGAGCAACTACAAAGAATTGCTGACACTCATAGATGCTACGATCCATTGCAATATCCAATTATGTTTCCAGACGGTCAAGATGGTTATCATTTCAACATCAAAATGATAAACACAGTCACAGGTGAACACACAGGCAAAAAAGTTAGTTTAATGAATTATTACTCCTATCGGATTATGGTACGTGAAAATGAAGATAACCATATTCTGAAATGCCGTCAGCTCTTCCATCAGTACATCGTCGATATGTACGCGGAAATAGAGTCGGAACGACTACTATTCATTAGGCTCAATCAAAAGAAACTGAGATCAGAAGAATATATACATTTGAGAGACGCGATAAGTAATGATGGTGATATAAGCAACATAGGAAAGATCACCATATTGCCTGCCACATATACTGGTAGTCTGCGACATATGCACGAATATGCGCAGGACGCTATTACGCATGTGCGGAAATATGGTCGTCCTGATCTTTTCATTACATTTACATGTAATCCAGCATGGGATGAAATAAAAGAGTTACTACTTCCAGGACAAACTCCTACTGATCGCCACGACATAACAGCACGCGTTTTCAAACAAAAGCTAAAGACATTAATTGATTTCATCACTTCACTACACGTTTTCGGAGAAACACAATGTTGGATGTACTCTGTGGAGTGGCAAAAAAGAGGATTGCCACATGCGCACATTCTAATATGGCTTACTGTGAAGATAATGCCAAATGAAATCGATAAAGTAATATCTGCCGAAATACCAGATCCCACAATTGATAATGAGTTGTTTGAAGTTGTAACCAAGAACATGATACACGGACCATGTGGAGCAATCAATACAAATTCACCGTGTATGATCGATGGAAAATGCTCTAAACGGTATCCTCGAGAGTTGTTAAAAGACACAATTACTGGCAATGATGGTTACCCACTATATCGACGAAGAAGTGCGGAAGACAATGGAAAAGCAATTACTTTGAAAGTGAGAGGAAATGACATTGAAGTCGATAATCGTTGGGTTGTTCCATATTCACCACTTTTATCGAAAACTTTCAAAGCACATATCAACGTTGAGTATTGCAATTCTGTGAAATCCATAAAATACATTTGTAAATACGTCAACAAAGGCAGCGATATGGCCGTGTTTGGAGTTTCAACAAGAAGTAATTTAGATGAAATCTCTCAATATCAAATCGGCAGATATATCAGCAGTAATGAAGCTGTGTGGCGTATTTTAGGATATCCAATCCACGAGAGGGATCCAACTGTCGTTCATCTTGCTGTCCATCTTGAAAACGGACAAAGAGTGTATTTCACGGAACAAAACATACAGGACAGAGCAACAAATCCACCGAACACAACATTAACAGCGTTTTTTCTATTATGTCAAGCAGATGATTTTGCAAGAACTTTGATGTATGCAGACATTCCGACTTATTACACTTGGAACGCAACACGAAAGAATTTTGAAAGAAGGAAGAGAGGCAAAGCAGTAGTTGGACAACCTGGAATATTTTCATCAAATGCCTTAGGAAGAATTTACATGTACACTGTACATCCGAACAACGCTGAATGCTTTTATTTACGGTTGCTTCTGATTACCGTTCGTGGTCCAACATCATTTATACATGGAATAGTACATAATACGTATCGGAGTGCGTGCGAGGCACTTCATTTGCTGGAAAACGACGATCATTGGGACAAGTCAATTGAAGTGGGACAAGTCCATCAATCCGCCATTTCTAATCCATTTCAAATACGTACGCTGTTCGCAATTATTTTATCTACATGTTCCCCGTCACAACCAGTACAATTGTGGGAGAAATACAAAGACAACATGGCCGAAGATATTCTACACAGAATGCGTCAAGAAACACAAAATCATGGCTTGGATTTCACAGAAGAAATATACAATGAAGCGCTAATCTTCACTGAGGATCTTTGTCTTGCAATGTGCGGCAAGTTGTTGGCACAATTGGGAATGACAGCACCGAATCGGTCCATCAATGCAACATTCGACAGAGAACTGCTCAGAGAGCAATCATACAACAGAAATGACTTACAGCTGTTCGTCCAAGAAAATACACCGAAACTCCTTCCAGAACAAAAGATAGCATTTGATACCATCATACAAGCTGTGGCCAACCAATCCGGTGGATTGTACTTTTTGGACGCTCCAGGTGGAACTGGAAAAACGTTCTTAATTTCCTTGATCCTGGCTAAAATCCGTTCAAACGGCCATATTGCGTTAGCTCTTGCTTCTTCAGGCATTGCTGCCACGTTGATGGAAGGAGGGAGAACAGCGCATTCAGCTCTTAACCTGTCACTATACATGCACTTCATAGAAAACCCAACATGTAACATTTCAAAAACATCAACTGGAATGGGAAAGGTTCTTCAGGCGTGCAAAATCATTGTATGGGATGAGTGTACAATGGCTCACAAGAAGTCATTGGAAGCATCAGACCATACATTGAAAGACTTGCGAAATAATCAGGTTCCATTTGGTGGAGCATTGGTGTTACTATCCGGTGACTTCAGGCAAACGCTTCCAGTTATACCTCGCTCAACACCAGCTGATGAATTGCATGCCTGCTTGAAATATTCAACTTTTTGGAGCACAGTCAAAAAAATGCATTTAACAACAAATATGAGAGTTCAGCTTCAAACCGATCCAACAGCTGACATATTTTCGAGACAATTACTCGAGGTCGGTAACGGCACTGTACCTACAAATCCAGAAACAGGAAAAATCACCTTCCCATCTAATTTCTGCAACATCGTGAATTCAAAAGAAGAATTAGTAGACAAGGTTTTCCAAAGCATCGAAACAAATTATCGAAATCACGCATGGTTGAGCGGAAGAGCCATTCTAGCGGCTAAAAATGTCGACGTACACGATATGAACATCATTCTAAACAGAATCGCAGGTGAAACAGTGACATACAAATCCATTGACTCCGTGATGAACCAAAGTGAAGTAGTGAGTTTTCCAACGGAATTTCTTAATTCACTCGATGTTCCCGGATTACCGTCACACATTCTGAATTTGAAAATTGGAGTGCCAATTATATTACTCCGAAACATCAATCAGCCAAAGTTATGCAATGGCACACGATTAGTAGTTAAAAAATTGATGAACAATCTAATTGAAGCAACAATTCTGATTGGACCTCATAAAGGTGAAGACGTACTACTTCCACGAATACCACTCATTCCGACCGACATGGCGTTCGAGTTCAAACGACTTCAATTTCCAATACACCTTGCGTTCGCTATGACTATCAATAAAGCGCAAGGGCAATCTTTGCAAGTGTGCGGTTTGAATTTAGAAAACGATTGCTTCTCTCATGGGTAATTTATACATCGCATGCTCCAGAGTCGGTAAACCGTCTGATCTTTATGTTTTTGCAGAAAACGGACAAACAAAAAATGTGTCAATCCACTAGCTTTACAATAAAAAATGATTTTCTGTGAAAAACATCTTTTTTCTTCCTTTCCTTTCATTCCACAGCAACGCAAGGCAGGGAATTGAATTGAATGATGTGTTTTCTCGGTGAATCTATGTTCGCTAGAATACTTTTATTCATTTCATATCAGACTGAGCCACAGCGAAGCGTGGCCGGGTTTAGCTAGTTCATTATAAAAATTAAATATAATATATACATCAAGAAACGGACTGTAGCAAAAAGTGTTTGGATATATATAAATATATATACTGTATATTCTGAAAACGTAATTAACTGTACAGTGGAACCTCGATGACATGAATCTCAAGGGAATTATAAAAAAATTCGTGTTATCGAAGAATTCGTCAAAGCGAGGTTACTGTTATCAAGGTTAAGATAACAAAAGTTCGCGCTACCAAGGTCCTGCTTCTTAACATTTGGCTTACTGAGCTCGCTCCCGTGGGTAATTCGTCCTATAGAGGTTCTGTTGATTGAAAATTCGTCTCATAAAGGTTAGTTAGTATAGTATTTTGATCTCAAATCAACGAAAATTCGGCTTATCAAGGTTTTTAATTAAGAGGAATTTCGGGTCATAGAGGTATTTTTAACATTGAATGTTATGAGACATTCAAGGGGATCGTGTTATTGAGGTTCATGGTATCGAGGTGGCACTGTATTAGCGGAAAGTTCCCAGGGTGCACGTCAGTTTTCAGACTTGGATAAACGTTTAAAAATTGGAAATGAAATGTTGCAACAGTACGGAATACGCACGTACAGACACATACTTCACAGGTACAGTGATAACACAATACATTATATATAATAAATGTTCTCATGGGGGCCTAGTACTGCGATAACGTTATCAGAAACAGATAAAACGTTCTCTTACATTGTCAGTCTGACATAACCTAGCCTAATCTACAAACAGTACACAATACGGTATGTACATTATGTTCAACATTCATGCCTACAACGCTGTTAACGCTATCACTGGATCACCAGATTTTCTTAAATAATTAATCAACACGTTAAGCACTTTTGAAAACTAAGGCTGGCGTGCTCAGCCCGCCTAAACTTGATCACTAAACTTGTCCCCCCCCCAGGAAAGGTATTAAAATTAAAAGAAAATGTCACTGTAAGAAGCGTTTTATTACAAATAAGCTAAAGCCGAAAATAGTGCAGTTTGCAAATAAATTCTCATTTGAAATTAAACAAATTATTATTATTATTGGGTCCTTCAGTCTTTCGACTGTTTTGTACCCTCCCCGCATATATTCCACTGGTGCTTGTGTTACGGAGTCCCTCACAGGTATATGGGACCTACAGTTTAACGCTGGATCCGAACGGCATAGTTAGGGAGGATTTACACTAGGCAGGAGGGCACCTCTCGCTGGTTTGCCATCGCCTTGCGAGAGGGAACAGTCGTATCTAAATCAGATGGACCCCGGCGGGAATCGAACCCGCGCCGACAGCGTAGCAGCGCCACACACTAGCCACTACGCCACGACCGCTCCATTAAACAAATAAATAATCTAATGAAATTAATACGTGTAAGACAATATTTCAAAGAAAATAAACAAAATATACAAAGCGTATTGTAAAGAAGAAAAAATGAAAAAAAAAAATGGTTTGATGAAGTCCTAGTTGCTTTGGCTTATCCTATTTGGCACAGTAACTTCTTTCTCTGCGATGACGATAAAGAAAAGGCATCAATTATATCTTCTTTAGGAATCGGCTGTAATAAGTCTTTCTCTAGAATAAGGTTCTAGTAAGTTTTATTAGTAGACTCTACCAAGTCTTTCGAACCATAAGTTTCGAAAGCCGTGTTTTTATTATTTTCACTTGGCTCATAGCTCTTTCGGCCGAACAACTGGTTACTGCCAAAGATAGCAAACAAAAGTATAAACAACTTTCACTCTCTTATTTTTCGTACTTTCACAAAGTTTATCGTTACCCCCCCCCCAAGTTCAATGACGTAGTCTACGTCACGACCCCCCCGCGTGGACACCCCTGACTAAGGGTTAATAAAAGACGTATGCTGCGTATTCATAGCGGAACTGGAGCCGCTTGACTGAACCTTACTGACCCATTTAACTTATGGTGAGCCACCGCCTTCCTTCCTGTCTCCACTAGTTTTGTTTCTTCACGCCATCTGCTATCTTTATGCAGGTCCTCTTATTCTTATTTTCTTGCTCCCCACCGCACTGTTCTCCCAAAGTTTCTCCTCATATTTTCGTCTCCTATTCGGTTTATTCGTTGTGGCTTTCACTCTGTAATATTCTTAAACGGTGAACTTTCTTCATTTCTATTTGTACACCCGAACCATCTCAACATCTGTGCCTGTATCCACGAAATGTGTGTACGAGGGTCATTCAATAAGTAAACAAACAAACAGCTGTGGAACAAAAACTTTTTATTCAATCAATACAATTTTTTTTTTACTTTTCAACGTAATCTCCAGCAACGTCTATGCACTTGTCCCATCTCTTTACAAGCTTTTTTTTTTTATTTCCTCAGCAAAGAATTCTTTACCTTGATGTCGAAGCCAGTTTTGGACTTTTTCCTTCACTTCTTCATTGCTGTTGAACTTGACACCACGCAAAGTCTCCTTGTGTGGGCCAAACAAGAAAAAGTCAGATGGGGCAAGGTCAGGGCTATAAGGGGGATGAGGCAGGATCTCCCAACCTACTTTTTTTATTGTTTCGAGCGTCAGTTTTGCCGTGTGTGGGCGGGCATTATCGTGAAGAAGCATCACACCTTTCCTCTGCCATCCCGGACATTTCTTCTTCAATGCAGGCTTAACTTTGTTCACAATCGTGTCAGAATAGTACTGACTATTGATGGTACGCTGGTCTTGTAGGTACTCACAGAAAAACTGGGCCTTGGGAGCTCCAAAAGATGGTTAACATCACCTTACTAGCCAATGGCTGGGTTTTGAATTTCTTTTTGGCGGGTGAACTGGGATGCTTCCACTCCATGCTTTGTCGCTTTGATTCAGGTTCAAAATAGTGAATCCAAGTTACTGGTTATAGTGGTTCCAAATCCAAAAATCTTATAACAGAACGCTGTTCTTCGAAAGTACTGTCCTCAGGAGGACACGCCATCGTAAATAAAACTGTACTGGTTATGTTTATGCAATATATTATTGAACAGTTGATCAAAACTCACAACGACGGTGCCAGGTAACACTCCTGAAAGTTTGAATCAGCTGCTACAATTAATTTCTTTTCTACAACTGTTTGTCTGTTTACTTATTGAATGACCCTCGTATGTACTACATTTTGGATGGACAGAAGGTGCACACTGAAAATTGGGATACCCCATAGAACGCTCTCTACGTATAAGTAGAGGAATATTTTCTGTCGTACCGTGTAACAAATTATGTCTGCACTTGATATTACGTACATTTCAACATTCGTACATATACTGTAAGTCCATTCGTATAATCGTAAATATAGTTGATTTTTTGGTTTACGTTTCGTTTATCTCACGATTTTCAATTATATTGCTGACAGTCTATCGTTATATTTTCTTTAGTCCATTATATTCTCCTAACCATTGTCTTCTACAAAAAATAAACATAATTTTTCTTCATTATTGTCCTTAAAACTAATATTCCGATGATGTGATATTAATGGTAACTATATTATTACGGACTGTTTAATTCATTTCTAAGTCTCTCGAGCACAGCTTATAGAAATTTTGTTTCGTACGCCTGTATTTTTGTAGTTTCTAATTTTTTACCCCAGAAGAGTCCATGTTTCAGTTTAAAAAAAACAAAAACAAAAAATTTTGGGAACGGACATGAGTTTTATAAAACCTCAGCTGGGTCACTCTGAATCGTATTCTTTAATATTTTAGTAGGCCTAAGTGTTCTACAAGAAGGAATAAACTTATTTGACTTTTGTTCAATATTTTTATCTTTCCTGTGATGTAATCTTGCAGCCTAAATATTAAAATTTGATATTACCTCCAAAACGTAGTCTATCAAGATGTTTTCTTTTTTCATGTTTTCTTTAGGGAAGCCAACATTTTCGTTTCAATTTTATAAACCGTACACTCTTTCGCAAACTTCCATAGAAAATTTTCCGATAACTATTGTACAACACTGGCCAGACACAAAGAATTAAGGTGGGCGTCACGACAGGCCAGTTTACAATACATAAATCGACTACCTTCAAACGCGGACCGGAAATAGGACAATCGAATCACGAAACACGGCAAACGTCGCGAGTACGATACCCGTTAGGTTTGCGGAAGCACGCGGTGTGACACGAATGTGACAAAGCACAGTTACGTCGCTACCTCTCGCCTTTCTTCCGTTAATTCTTCCGTGTTCTTCAAATGGGATGCGGGTTTACGACCATAACGTACGTACCGTTTGTTTCCAAGACGTCTCTTGCGCACGCAGTCGCAACGGTAAAACTTGTGTGACGGAACCGTCATCATACGCCTACATCGTTTGTTCAACCGTAACGTTAGTGTCGAGTGACTCATCCACCGACAGTGACGTCATTTGTCTACGTACTCATAATCATCACCTTCTGGACGCACTCGATGGCGATTACAATTTATACGTGACCACGACGGTCCAAGTTTAGTGTCTTCAGTCTGTGTTGAACGTTAAAAATAATATGATTTTTATAAAAAAAAGTCCTTTTTAGTTTTTGTTTTCATTGAAATTTTTGGTTTGCATTAAATTTGTATTGCGCGCACTGTAGGCCTACTTGTTCCTGACCCAGAATTGTGTAATTTTTCAGTTTACCTGCCAGATAGGCCTTTTACCAAAGGAAATAATATTGTTTTTTAATGTCCTACACAGTACCACTGTACCGAAGCGTTTGCCACAGTACTGTGGTTGTACTGATGTAGACTTTGTCAGTGCGTTAAGTCCTTATTGCCCTGAAGATGGCGTCCAGAGGTGAGGTCGAAACGTCTGTTCGAGTTAACACGAAGACGATGGAAGACTACGGCCTTACAGCCGGACAGTTACATTATAATGTTGACATATACAGTGTAAACACGTGTTACGCATAAATATACGAATGTATCTGCCAGTGACGTAACTAACAGCTGCTCCTAGGGGGAGGGATAAGACTGCTTTGAAGGTTGGAACCTCCCCCCATTTTCCTCAGGAGAAATGCGAAATTCAGGATTCTTCCCATATAATTTTACGAAAACATTAGTGAGTAGACCAATGTGAAGTACAAGGCTTGAAACAAAAATATGGTAAAGGGCCGATTGTGAACATTCTGTCTCGATTAATTGTCATTCAAATTAAAGGTAATATATCTATTTCTCTTAGAACTGTTTCTTACAACTACGACTGTGTGAGGCAGATGTGTCAGATATAGAGGAGTTTGTAAAATACCCTTCTTGGGTTTAGTAACATTGAAAATATTTATTTATTTAGGTAAAACCCTGCAATAAAATCTTCCAATTTTATCGAATTTAAGCCAAGAAACTGTTAGTTTAATTGTGGAAAGACGACAGTTCAACATCAGACTAGAGCAGCCATGACATAGACAATGTCTCCTGTAAGAGGAAGCGTCTCTGGACATAAAACAGGTATAAAGGTACATACCAAGTATGTGTGTGTATAATTGTTTTAATGCTAAAAAAATGTACGTTATTTACCAAATGTTGAGCGATGAGTGTCATTATCGAGAAAACTCTAACTCTATTTTATTAATTTACAAATACTGTAATTCCTTTCATTTCTAAATTGTTTAATAAGCCTTACTTTGACACACGCAACCGGCTCAGAAATAGGCGTACGTCGAATGATTATGGAAGCTTGTTAAAATCCCCCCCCTTCAGTACACCACTGCACTATACAGTGTAAATATGTACAGTGGAACCTCACTAATTCGTCTCCCTCTGTAATTCGTCACCCACTCAAGCTTTTTTTTTTCTTTTTCTTTATTAATAAGCGCGTAATATATACGCTCTTATTATAACCGGGGCAAACCAAAAACGTCCTGATTGTGATCGAGGTTGTAATAATAGCCAGGAGAACGGATTGCGGAAGGCATTGGTACCGAGAATGGGTATTTTGTACTTGTGTACGCGGCACCATAAGTGTTGTGTTGTATTGTTACAGCTTAATACGTTTCAGAAAATTTAGTCGGATTGCTGATGCCCGGCAAAGTATTCCGGAAAACACTCTAAAATCTGCCTGGAATAAGTTACGGCCATCCGAATTACAACCCGGCGTCTACAGAACCAGAAGATCTTGACCCCCACATCGGAATTGTTAGATATCTGCCAATCCCTACCAGCATTAACAGTTTGAATGAACACGACATAAAAAATTGGTGTAGAATAGACTTACCGGATGTAGGTTACGAAATGTTTAGTGATGATGAAATTGTTACATACGTATCCAGAGAACCTACAGAAGAAGCTAATGGCGAAGAAGATGACCTGCAACGTCTCATTAGGAGGCCATTCGATCACTGACTACAGCAAGCAAGTGGTACGAAGGCCAAGATGAAACAGAACTGCCGAAAATAATTTCACTGCGCCAAATACATAATTTTGTTCTTGAAAAGTACGATCGACAGAAAAAAAAAGAAGAAAATTACAGATTTTTTCACAATCATTAAACAAATTTTTTTGCAATTACAGTGCTAAACTTGTTCGAGTTTGAAAATTTCCAGCAATAAATAAGTACGAGCATACAACATTAGTACTGTACATTGCAAGTGTTGTAATAAAACATTTTGTATTGTCTTTAATGGGTTTGTTTCTTACTCCCGCACTAATTCGTCTATTTCACTAATTCGTCACCGCTTTGGTCCCGTAGGTAACGAATTGGCGAGGTTCTACTGTATATACTACAATTTACAAACGCATATTCATACTACTCTGAATAGCCTACATAATGAAAGGAAGGAACACTCCGTCGTCACAAGCAGAATGTTCCTTAGCAATTTCAGTAACAATTCAGCACAATAAGGTAAGGTACAGTATGTCTGCATTGCTCTACAGGCCGTGACCATACACTCGGCAGACAGATTTAACGCGACAGTACGCGACAAGCGTACAATAAACGTGTCTCAATGCAGGCATACAAGCGAGATACGCAACAATTATAATATTAACACGTACGGAATAAATAAGACAACAACACTGACGCCAAGAGACAGTTTTTTCAAGATTCACGAGGCGATAAAATTAACTGAATTGTTCTCTGGATGACAAGTTTTCTTTTTCTATTTACGAATGCGGCATGAACAGAACAACACCTTGTTGAAAGGTCGATCCGACCATTATCAAGGACGCGCGCGCGCACACACGTTATACGCCAAACGAAAACAAAACTGGCAGACCTAAGTTACGTAACCGATTTCTTTTGTAGGCCACGAAAGCGGTATATCCGCTGTGCGAGGATTTAACATGTCTAGTGCACATAACGTGTAATAAAAAAACCCAATAACAAACAATTAAACATAAAAAAGGCCATCTTTACGTTGTAAACATCCGTAAATACAAATGGCCTAGCATCGTTTCCGTACAGAACTTATTATTGCCTGAGTACGTAAATTAAGATCTGCCATGGTTTCGATGTCTACTACAATAACGCGTGCAAATAGGTATACTTTTGTAATGTGATACGATTTCGATAAAAAATACATCTTTACCCTATAGGTTTTATCATGGGCGTAACTTGGGGCCTAACTTTGGGAGGCAGGGTAAAGCTTCATAAATTCAAGTGTGTAGTGAGACCATCTATATAATAAAATGTTCTATATACAAAATTAGAAAGTTGAGCAATAATTCTTAGTTAGTAAACGAGGAACAATTTAATTTATTAATGATCAACAAACCTTTCTTCATAAGTTGTACTTCCACTTATGTATCTACAACAAATATACTTTAGGCCTATAAACATAAACAATTTGTGTGACAAAGAGAGGAAAGTAAAGAGAGCAAATTCCTAGAAGTGCAGCTGCCCTTATTATTTCATTACGATGAGTTCCAAAACAAGTCTTTGTTTGTGTAAAAGGCACGCATTGCATTCCAGTTAATTAGGTCTCTAGCAGTTTTTTTTTTTTTACGTATATCACTCAAATCTGTCAAACATTCCCCTTACAAGTTTCTTCGAAATAAATAAGAATAATAAATTTATGGCAACTAGTCGTCTGATAACAGTACAGACGATAAATAGCGCGTACTGTGCTCGCAAGTATAGAAACTGTCTCCTGTTTGACTGTTCGTTAGTTTTTATTTATAACAACTTCAAACAAAATTTTATAATGCTCGGAACTTTTGGGGAGCGGGTGCCCCCCTTGCCCCTCCCAAGTTACGCCTACGGGTTTTATAGTTTTATAATAACGGATGCTACGATATAAACAAACATAAACCTTATACATACACCTAAATATGCATGAAATATATCTAACGAAATTCTAATGACACTCGACACTACAATAATGCAAACCGAAATCGGAAACCGATTCTAACGTGTTGTACCGTACTTAAAGTATGAATGCAATATTATATGAAACTAAACACAATTTAAATCATTATTAACTACTTCACTACTAGTATCTGTCACTATTGTATTCTATAATATTATACTATTATACTACTTCTATTTGTTATAATACAATATTTCACAATTACTTCCAGATCTTTCTTATTACACTATAAGTAGAATTCGTTGTTGCTATTTTTTGTGTACCTACAGCTTACCAGCCATAGGCAGAATTAAAAATAAACACACGTTTAAGTATTAATCTGTCACTAACTTCTTTTGATCAACATACACTTTCACGTAAAAACTTTTACGAAAACAACGCGACGCAACAGAAACGTATGAGTTACTTCTTACGTTATACGTTTCTTCTTATTCTTATTACAATACAAGCAGAATATAAACACTGTTCTCCACAAACATTAATAACTGGCCAAAAGCAACTGCAAAACTCAAAACACGTTTTAGCTTAGCTTTCGTCGTAAGTTAAAATCCAGACTCTCTCTCTCTCTCTCTCTCTCTCTCCTATACCACTACAGCCCTTGTTGGGCCCTGGCCTCCTTCAATTTTTCCCCCATTCTCCTCTGTCAGCAGCCATCCTCCTCCAGGAACGCACTTTCAATATTTCTCTTGCATCCTCATTCACTGCCTCCTTCCATCTTCTCCTTGGTCTTCCAACTAGTCTTTTTCCATGGAGTCTGGTATACAATAGTTTTTGTGGTATCCTTTCTTCTCCCATCCTGGCTACATGACCAGCCCACCTTAGACGCTGTAGTTTTACGTACCGTGTTAGCGGTGGTTCTTTATACATTTGATACAATTCAAAGTTATATCTTATTCTCCAGCCGTGTACGTCATTAACTGGTCCCAGGATTCCTCGTAATATTTTTCTTTCAAAGGTATCGAGAGTGTTTGCTGCTTTGGAGTTCAGGATACACGTTTCGCAGCCGTAGGTTAGGATGGGTTTTATTATTGATTTGTACAGTATATCCTTAGTTTCGTGTTTCTGTGGATGTCTTTGGATCTGAATATACCTACTTGATGTGGCGAAATACGCTTTACTGGCTTGGACTGTCCTGTTCCGGATTTCGGCTTCTTCTGTGCCGTTTTTATCTAATATGGTTCCCAAGTATTTAAAGTTGTCCACCTTTTCGATATTGTCGATTGTTCCGTAGTTTCTTTGTCTTCTAGGCTGCACTAATATTTTCGTTTTATCTATGTTGATTTTGAGGCCTATATTGCTAGTATTTTCTTTTCTTTGAGTTCAGATTTTATTTTTTGAGTACTCAAAGATCTTATCTTTGAGTATTTTCTTTTCTTTTCTATTTTCTTTGAGTTCAGAGTACGTTTCCTCTGCTGCATTTTTTGTCCGACACATTATGTTGATGTCGTCCGCGTAGGCTGCTAATTGGACCGATTTGTTTGTCAGTACGTTATTTCTTCCTACTGACAGTTTTCTGATCACATATTCTAAAGCTAGATTAAACAAGGTCGGGGCCAGCCGATCTCCTTGTTTTAACCCTCGATTGATTACAAATCCTTCTGTCTTGTGTTTCAATCCAGACTAAAGTGTTAGAAATTTTGCATATTCTTCGCAAATAAATAAAAAAGACTACCAAAGTCTAACGCGTTTTTTAAAAGTTATTGATAAACTACTTTCCTGAAGATAATTAAATTAAATTCTTTTCAGCACTTAACAAAAAACTGTTCGTTGAAATGTTGAATACTGACGACAAGTTTCATTCTGGTGACATTTTCTAGTTCCTACAGACGTCGACGCCGCGCGCGTGAACATTTACCCTTGCGCACCTCTGAATATACATTCCATAACCCTACTTTGACGCATTTAATATCAATTTAATTAAAATCCACATATATACAACAGAAAATTGAAAAAAAAAATTAATTTGTTTTGATGCTTAGTTTCACTATTCTCAGCTAAAGCTTTTCTCAAACATCCTTAGATTCTGTTGTGCATTTTCTCTGTCTTTTCGTTTATACTGAAAAAAACTCTGCAACTGTTTCTTTTTTCTGCCTGATATACTGAAGACATGACGCATATAAACCGTACAAAAATACGAACTGCACACATCTCAGAATTACATCGTCAGTCGGTTATCAAAAGCGGGACCGCACTTGGAAAGGTCTTAAAGGTAACTAACAAGTTACTCGTTACAGATTAGGCCTCCTACTTACGGAATATAAGTTGGCAGTCCTAACGGTGTTGATTCGTCAAACCAAAACAAACTCGGTAATAATTATTTCTTATCGGATAAGTACTTTATAACTGTTACCCGTTTGAAGAGACTAAAGCTATAATTCAGATATAAATAATATCGGCTTTAAGTGTCGCGTAACAATGCTTAAACGATTTCTTGGAAATCCAAATACCGACATACTACGGCACTACTAACAAAACAAATATTAAATCATCTAAATCAGGGTCATTGTCCGGCCTGCGGCAACCCGGCGATGGGTTTTAAGTTTACGAAACAATCAAGTCAATAATATAGGTATTTAAATAAAAATGAAGCAGACTTAGCAAAAGAAAATAAATTCATTTATTCAAAATAATGTAAATAAAAGTAAGGAAAAAATAGCATCAAAAATATCTCTTACGTATTATTTTTTGGCTTTCTTATGTACGTATGGGATGTGTGAGTTGCTTCTGTCTTATAATGTCTGTCCGTTTTGGGTCAAATTTTGATGCTCCTATCACTAGAATGTATTTCAAGTGTTCGTCTGACAACTTAGCCGGACCACGGGGGGGGGGGGGGGGGTTAGAGCCGAGCGTACGGGAGAACCTTCGCTTTATGTTGATGCGAGTGAAAAGAGTGATTCACTCAAGCCACCCAGACAAATGAACACATTAACCACGTAAATGTTTTAAATTTGTACAAAATATTATAACATTTTACTGAACTTATTTCTTGTTTAGTTATTTAGTAAAATGTTATAATACTTGATTTATTTTGACGATCTATTTAAAAACTGCACGCAGCATCGGCCGGGTTGCCGCGGGCCGTAGTTTTGAGACCCCTGAATTAATCCATTGAACACTGTAATAAAGTTTTGTACCGTTTCGTTTGAACAGCCCATTTCTGACATATTAAACAGCCTCTAATGTTATGTGTAGTTTTGGTAATCCGTATTTTCTGTACTCCAACAGAGTCTCGATCCCACAAATGTCAGTAACCCAATCTACTGTAAAATACCGCACATCTAAGTTTACCTATAATTCTAAGCAAAAATAAAAGACACCTAGAATACGCTCAATCAACACAAGAGAATAAACACTCTGAAGCCAAGTTCACGACAAAATTGGCAAAAAAAACTTTCGTCAGAAAGAAAAGTAACAAAAAATACGTTAAACAACTTGGGCGTCCGCTCATTATACCACAACTTATCGTAACAGCCACGTGTGCAGTAATTTTTTGCAGCTCGGATGACGCATAACGCGGTCTAACAGTCTCATTAAGCGCGAGACCGCTTATTATCGGCATGCGAGAGAGTTGCCAAAGTCAACATTAGCAAGCGTAATGTGGGGGGATCGGATCCGCGGACCGTTGTACGAATCGGCGGCGATCTGTATCAATTGACAATAACACGTCAAGCGATTGAATTCACACGGCAACAATGAGGGGTCATTTACACAATAATGCGAACTCATCAGACAACTAACTATGGCCTCTGCTAATGATACGGGGAACGGAATACCATTTAGGAAGGACTAACGGAACACCGCGGCAGAAATAATTCGTACTGGAGCCGTCCGAACCATCGCGCACCTCTTATACAATCGTATTAAGCTCGCCTGTAACACATATACGTACGCTTGGCCTAATACTCCCTTGAGCTGCACAACTCGCTCACTATTATGAACGAAGTACAATATTATTAGGTCTATTAATTATATTTTTGTAGTGAATAAGTTTTTAAATTATCAGAAAAATTATGAAAATCCGATACACTATTATTACTTCCATGTTCCGTAAGGAAATGGAAGTATGGTGATGGCGACAAAAAAATCGAGTTCGAGATAAGGGCTGATTCTGATTGTACTACCCTCAAAACATAAAAAAAGTCATTTTTCGAAAAATATCTGTGTGTAGAACTTTTTCTATGACGAACGATAAGCCGTAAATTCAAACAGAATCAAATAATGTTTTGCATATGTGGCTGAGTTGTAGAGGACGAAGGACGCAAGTGGTCACCGATAGATTCATAAAATTACATGTAATTAGCCTATTTTTTACTTCCATGTTCCATAAGGAAATGGAAAATTGCGATGGCGAAAAAAATCCTTCAAAACATGAAGAAAAGTAATTTTTCGAAAAGTGTGCGTGTCTGGTGTCTGTGTGTAGAATTTTTTCTTTGGCAAACGATAACTGCCGCAAATTCAAACAGAATTAAATAATTTGCTGCATATACCTCTGAATTGTGGAGGGCTCAAGACCTATTGATTTTGGTGAAGATCGGTTAAGAGGAAGGGGTAGTTTACCTGCAACGTTTTATGTTTTAACAAGAGTAAAGTACTTAATTTTGATAAATAAAGTATCCTGAAAAGAAGTTCATAATAATCCACTATAGAAAGGTAGATAAAATATCTATAAATGAAAAGGGTAGTTGAATGGGGCGGGGGTAATTTTCAATAAACGAAAATGATAATTGAAGGGGAGAGGATAATTTTGTATATGTGTACTACGTTATCGGCAACAAAGAAGTAGTTTGTTGTTAAAATTCCTTTCCGGGATGTTTGGCCGGGGTCCAATGTTTTCTGCAAAACCAGACGTTTCGGCGGTGCTATCGACTGCCATCATCAGTGAAAATCGAGTGCGAAGGCTGAAGAAAGAAGTAGTTTCTACGGAAATATTTCATTTCGAAAATGATTTAAAATATAAATCTTAGAACTTGAAAAGTCATGTATGGTTCTCCATACCGATATTTTGTTTTGTAAAGTAACAACTGTAGAGCAGACAATCACGTAATACGCCGAAATGTCCAAACATTCGAATTTGTGTTAACGTTCCCTTTAGTCTGACACCCGGCTGGATTTTTACAATTTTTTTCATATTTTTGATCAGTTTTTATTGGACCCTGGATCCAAAAATTTTTAATTTCCTAAACTTACCACTACATTCAGTTAAATGTAGTTAAAATGTCCCTTTAAATTGATGCGCACATGGTTTTTTACGATTTTATCAAAATTTCCACCCACTTATTGGGCCATAGCGCGACAAAATTTTCAAAAATGAACACTAAATTCATGTTTGGTTAAAATTCCCTTTAATTTGGTACACCAACGCGGTTTTGACCCCTTCTCATTTAAGCGTACCGTCCCTCTATTTTTTGGAGGATATTGTCAAAAACAGGGTAAACGTACGGACATAGATATTAAATTTTACGAAAATTGTTTGACGTGTTCAATGATTGGGATAGTAAGCTAACAAAATTTAGACGCATCTGTAGAACGATTCATAGGTACCTGAAAAATAAAACACGGAAGGATTTCCGAATTAAATTTTTGGTAATAGGGACGTGCAGAAGATTCAGACAGCCGAAATGAAACTTCTAAGAGGGACGCAAGGTTGTTCTTTCTTGGATCAGAGAAGGAACGAGGATATTAGACGCGATTTAAACACTGTATCAGAAGATTTAAGACCACATAAGGAGATGGTATGAACACTTAAATCGCATCCCTGATATCCGTCTTCCTGTGGTTGCCTTGGATTATCGCCCTACTGGGAAGAGAGACGTCGGTAGATCTAGGAGGAGATGGGTTCCGGAACAGGTCTAAGGGCTAGTCCTTGGAGTGGTTATGATGATGTTGGCGCGTTAAAAAATTATCATGAGCTATAGGTACTCCAAAAGACAGACAGACAACGCCAAACGGTCGAATTAAAACTGAGAACTCGCTTAGTTCGTTCAATAGTAATATCTAAGCCGTCATCATCGCCTACTACTAAGAATCAGGACCCTGACGCGCAGTACAGTAGTAATACGACTTACAGAAGCGTCGCACAAAAACAGCAATTAATCACGAGCGGTAATGATAGGTCACAACGTTCTGCAACAATGTTAAGGTCACTGAAGCAGCGCTGCTCGCACGCGACGCCAAGCACTTGCAGGGCCGGGTTAAGGTATCTTGGCGCGCTAGGCTAATTATATTTTAGCGCCCTCTCACCACCCATAGGCTGCTCTTACGTTTATTTCCAAGGGGCTGAATGAAGCTTTACACATCCTACAATATATTTCTCGGTCAGGAATATTTTAAATATCTTGCTGTTTTTGGAAATAGTCTCAAGAATTGAAAACTGAGGCTATTTTTCAAAGAGTGTTACACTTTCAACCATTTGTAGATTTCATGGCTTTTATAAGGAAAAAATTAACTAAGTAGTTACAGAATTATAACAGTTTTATTAGGTACAATCAACACCATTTACACAAAGAAGACAATCAGTTAAATACCTTGTGGATTTGTTAAGACTATGTAAAGTTTAATCTAGATTCTTTTTTCTCGCTTTAGAATGAGCAAACGTTTTAACCACCACACTTTCCTTGCAGAAAGTCAATTTCAATGAACAAGAGGGCTACACTGGTCAGTTTATCCTGGCGCAAATTTGAGCGTAAATAATTCTTCACCCTCTTCAAAGCTTAAAAAGATCTTTCGCCACTGCAGTTAGTGACGGGCATAGTAAGGAAAATGCGCAAAACTATCTCAACATTAGGAAACACTGATTCTAAGTTAAGCGTTTTCAAAAAATTCAACACTGGTTTTGCTTCAGATCGTTTTTTCTTCTTTTCTTCTCCTTCTTGTTCTAGTTTGACAGGTCCATAGTCTTTTAAAAACTGAGCTAAATGCACACACTCATCACGAAATCTGATCCAAGTCAACAGCATAATTTTCTAGAAGGTGATTACCTTTTTGTCTTATTATGTCATTATTTAGTTCAGAAAGTGTTGTGGTCTAATTAAATAATTAGAATTTAATTACTGTCATGGTCGTACACTATGTTAGGGTTCTTCTAATCATTAAATCCACTAGTTACTGGAATCCACTAGTGGATGGAATAGATAACGTGGTCGGCAATTCCACGAAAATCGGGCGGCGGGATAGTTCTACGAGCGCCGGCCGCCGATGACTCACTACCGGAAAAAAAAAGTCTGGAAAGCACTTCTATTATTTATGTACAGTTTTACCATAATTTCTCGCAAACAGACACCACCTGTATTCAAAATGAACTCAAATTTTTATCCTTGTTATTTATTACCAACTTTACATTTACCTGTAAAATTTTATTATTTTTAGGGAAAATTTTGCGCCCCCTAAAATGCCGCGCCCTAGGCTGCAGCCTAATGGTTAATCCGCCCCTGGGCACTTGTAGTACCCTACCTCTAGTGCACCGGTACGTTTGTTTTTTTTATTTTATAACCATCAATGAACAGAATTAATTAAAAAATTTCACACCGTTAACGAGCGGTCGTACAATTTTAACCAAAAGCCACGGGAAACGTCTTAACAGAGTTTAACTTAATGATTTACATTTTACAGAGTTTAACTCGACTTAATTTTCACTTCAAATTATCAGGTTTCGGACATTAGCAGCCATCGTAAGTTAAAACTAAGAAACACGACGTTTCGACCGCTATAGAATCAGACGGCGTCTTCAGGCGAACAAAAAATTAATACAAAGATAAATCTATCACTAACAAATGGATATCGTCAAAACTTCAAATCTTAGTTAAACAAATATAGAGCTATAATAATAATAATAATAATCTTCAATGGTGCAACAACCCATTACTGAGTCAAGGCCTCCTTTAAAAGCCTCCACCAGTTGTCCCGGTAAAAACTGGCTGGCGAAAGAAACTGACAGGCTTTTGCACATAAAAGTTTTACAGACAGGCTATGTGAATTCTCCGATCCAACCCCCAACCTGGAGGACCAGGAACTTTGATTTCGGGGTGCTCTTCCCCTAGAGAGTTGCTTTCACCTCAGCTGAAGAGCTCTCTCTGCCCGGTCGCAGTAGGCTAACTGACTCAGCCCATGTGTGCAGCCGTTGGGCTACTATAGCCTCCTCCGCCTCCACACTAGATGCACACCCTGCCTGCCGATGTGCACCATCCTGCCCGGCCAGGACCCAGGATACCCCCAAGCTGTCCTGACAGAACCCCCATCTCTCGTTTGCTTACCGATCCACTCCGCCGAAGGGATTGGTTACCACAACCTTGGAGTGGATTGCTCGGCGTAACAGGGCCCACCGACGTGTAGGTGAGAGTGGAGTTGGGGTGGAGAGGCTGGTGCATTACTAATAATAATAATAATAAAACAGTACTCACCATTCCAGCAAAGGAGTTTTTTACGTTGCAACCACAGAAGGAAACCTTCTTTACTGAAATGGTGAGTACTGTTTTATTATTATTATTTTATTTTAGGTCTACATTTGTTTAACTACGATTTGGAGTTTTGACGATATCTATTTGTTAGTGATAGATGTATCTTTGTATTAACATTCTGTTCGCCTGAAGACGACCTCTGATTCTATTGAAGTCGAAACGCCGTGTTTATTAAGTTTTAACTTACGTTGGCTAATGACCGAAACCTTATAATTTTTGTAATGAGTATATTGCGCCATCGATTAATAATAATTTTAACAATCGCATTAATTTAACTTTACATTACATACGTAACGTATTATTGAAAACAATTTATTTATATAATATTATATAATGTACAGGCATTCCATTCCGTGTCAAGTAATTCTGTATCAAAAAATAAATAATAATTTTCCATATATTCGTTTTAATTTCACTCACATTTTCAGATGTTTGCTAGAAAACGACAACACAATTTCACTGTTTCACCAACTTGAAACTTTGACAGCACTAGCGGTGTAAACTAATAAACACGCATTTCCAGATGTTTACAGGGTTATAAAAAAAACTTGGAAAAACTTTAAACGTCATCGTCATCGTCATCGTCATCATCGTCACCATCTTCACATCACGGCGTAGGCAAGGTACCACCGTCAAAAATCCTCCAGCCATCTCTTCCTGGGCCTACTACCCACACACCTGTGTCCTATCGTTCATATTTCCAGACTTGTTTTGACAGTCTTGAATCTGACATTCCTTCTAAAAGTTCTTTCCACCGTTGATTATAATCTTTTAGTCTTTCATTCAAGTTAAAAACATGTAAATCTTATCTTATGGCCTCATTTTTTACACGGTCAAGTTTAGAACAACTGTTCGACTTCTTAAGAACGCCATTTCTGAGGCCTGTATTTTACTGTCTTGTTTCTTGGTTGTCGTCCATAATTCACACCCACAGAACGGTGCGGGGACTGCCATACCTTCGGAAAACTTCAATCTTGTATCACGACGAACCCTGTTTCTACGACTGACTGTCCTATATATATATATATATATATATATATATATATATATATATATATATATATATATAGTCTAGAACTTACCTGACTTAACATCAATATCATAATTCGTATCATAGCCAATAACATTTCCCTAATGGTTAAAATGCTTCACCTGTTCTACAATTTGATCATTAATTATTAGTTTCGTTCTTATTGGTTCCTTGCCTCGATATACCATTACAATTGTTTAAGTAGTGGAGATTTTCATATTGTATTGTTTAAACTTTAAATGCCAAACATAATTTTTATATCTGGGAATCAAAATATAACTGTCTACGGTTGTAAAAAGAAGTTGGAAAGTATTGAAGAAGTTCTCTGTTTTCTTCCACCTTTCCCTCTATGATCCTTAGCTGCAGACGCTTTCCACGCCTACCAAAAAAAAAAACAAGCATAAGAGTTTTATTCTAAATGCTATCAACGGCATAAAACTCTAATCCAATTAATCGAAAGCCCATAATTCAATCGTGTAATGTAGGGAGAGTCCCTAAGTTGTCACTATCTGATGTGGTTGTCGGCGATTGTATTCTCTCCTGCATCTCTGACTCTTCTCCACCACGTGGTGATCCTCGGTGGATTGGTTCCATTCAATCGCTTCTCATGTGATGTCCACCGGATTTCTGAGGGTACAGCCAAGCCAACTACATTTTCTTCTTTGAATCTTTTCTGGATCTGGTTTCTGGTCCACGTATGAACAGGACACGTTTAATTACATGTGTAGTTCCTCGGAAACTGAAAGCGGCAACTCACTACAAAACGAGTACAATTATTAAATACAGCAGCTAGTGTACACACGGGTGCTAGCGATGTAGTTTAATTTTAACAACCAGTTCTGGTTGAAAGCTAACTTAATCTGAAAATAATTTACAAAGTAATTTTCACACTCGGCCGTGACTGACAAACGAGTTAAGCCTAGTCGGTTTACCAAATACAAATTATCCAGAGAGGGCGCCGTCTCTAGTTATACTGTTGATGAATTTCACCCTGCAGGCAACGCAGCGCGTCTAACGGGAGTTGTATATCACTTAATTCGTGTAATAAAATCTCTTTACTCACCGCCGCCCTCTGTTATTAAAGCGATAATGCGAGGGCTACAGTGTAACCCAAGCTCTTACTATCAACCCTTTCCGTCCTCTCACTTCCGCAAAGCGTTTCCCTTCCATCCGAGTTTACTTTGCCATTTAAATACTAAACAATGGTTCGCTCGAATAATACGTTTGTTGGGAAGCGTTGCCTTACAACACCTCAGCCTCCGAGTGCACAAACTTTCAAGATTTCTCTTTCGTTGCTTTTCTGCGTATTCGATATACCATTCACTTTCAAATCGATTCAATGCTTCGACGACCACCTCTGGAAAGGAACGCGTGGTTGAGCGACGATTTCTAACTACCAACGAGCATGAAATAAATCAATGTCGAGCGCAGTGAAAATTTCCAAAAACGCGGACAGCCATGAAATGCGTTTCATGACACTCGTACGTTTAGGGTACGGTTACACGAGCGTTGTCTTCCGGCCGTGCGCGCGCGTGGAGTTTGGAACAACTCACTCACAGTGGTCACATATGCGTTTTTTCTCGTACGTGCACGGACGGAAGTGTATTCACACAGGCGGTTTATAATTGGACGGCAGCGTTGTGACGCCCAGAGCGTTCCTACAGCTCTGGCTATAAAGGTTAAAACACAATAGCACAGAAACGTCCGTTTTTAGATTAAAGAAAACATTCGTTATCATTAGTAAATAAATCTTTACTAAGAAACTTTTTTACATTATATATTTTTTTATAAAGATGTCAACATCATTGAGACCAAAATTAATTACCATAGTAACAAGTAAACAAACAAACGCTATTTTAGCGGCATCTTTGAACAGTCCGTGTGACCACCCTCGTGCGTGTTAAAAACGGACCAAAAACGCTGCAGGTCACGTTTCGATGCGGGAGACCTTGACAACGCAGCAGACCTGACGACCCGTGTTTCTTCCGCGTCCGTGTGACCAATTTCATTGCCGCCTGTGTGTTAAATTGAATGCGTTTCCCAAGCGCACGCAAACGGCCGGGGAAAGACGCTCGTGTAACCGTACCCTTAGACAAAGTAACATTTTTCAATCAGCCTTGAGACTTCTCTTTTACACTGATGACCAGTTTCGAAACATATTCTTACTACTCGCTGGACTCTTTTTATCTTTTTAAGGATAATATCTCAGGGTAATAAATAATTTAACTAACACAAAATATATTATAAATTGTTACTTTAATAACTCACTTTCAGTTACTTATTACAATAACATAATACTGATGATAACAAAATTTAATCTTTTCTTTTGATAGTGGATTCTTTTAGATCTGATTGAGTTGCAAATAGTGAATAAAGTATCTTTTAAATGTTCAATATAATAATATACTTGATGGTTGAATTTCTATTCTGCGAAGAGGCGCATCCACTTGAACGTCGTCTGAAGTATGGCTCTGCGGACGGCTGCTGATTAACGTAGGTCCTAGTTGGCTGCACTTGATTGATTATCACAGATTGATTTACACACTGGCATCACATTCACAATAACACATCTCAAATATCTTCGTTACAGTACTAACATACCGTTATAATCAATATATCTTCTTAACACAACCTTTTATACATAGTTAACAAAAGTTTACTCAGAAATACTATGATTCGTCTAAGTTCATAGATGTAACTTAAGCTAGGTGCTTATAACAAGGATTGTATTGATTGATAACGTCAGACTATTTAATCACGATTCTTTATGTGAATTCCGCGGATTATGCGTAACTATTCGGTTGACTTTAGATAAAACTGCGACTGAATTGTCACTCCTAATTCAACGGTAACTTTCAACTGAATGATTGACTACTTGATTAAAAACTGACTTTTTTAACTGAACGGTCACTTCGGATGACGGTAAACTGAGTCACTGTTTTTACCTTCCGACGAATTAAATAACTTAATTGACGAGCCTTTACTGTTATAACTTCTCCGACGACTTAATTTACGAGTCTTTACTGTTGTACTACACCGATGACTTAATTGACGAGTCTTTACTGTTATAACTTCTCCGACGACTTAATTTACGAGTCTTTACTGTTGTACTACACCGATTACTTAACTGACGAGTCTTTACTGTTGTACTACACCTTAAACTTCTCGGTCTTGGGTTTTATACACAAACTGGGCCTACCCTCGCCTAATTTTGAATCTAAACGTTCCCATTGGACTTGGGTGCCGCGATATTCAATTTTACCCAATGTAGTACTAGAATTTTACCGCTAAAAAAACTGACGCGTTTTCTTATTTGCTAGATAACAGCGCGTTCCCTGGGCTCGTTCGCGTAGTGGGAAAAGACGCTTCAGTTGATTTCTCTGTCTAAATGTCTCACTCTAACATAACGGGATCTTTTGTTAAAAGCACTTAACTTTCACAACGTTCTATCTATTTTTTGTTAATTTTTAGCATAATACAATTTTATTGCCGTCCGTCCGCTACGTGCCGTTTTTGGTATTTTGTGCCGACCTTCTGTCGCCAGACACAAGGGTGTGTTCTTTAGAAAAAATACCGCTTTGACATTTTATAGCGGTAGTTTCCTTTTACCTTATATTTGTATATCTGTTTTTGACATATTTAATATTGACTATTAATAGTAAATTTGCACAGCATGCAAATTTGGCGTTATATTCTTCATCATCAGGTCTTAAAATATCCCTCGTAGAAGGTAGTCATCCTACGATGCATTTGCACTGCGTATGTGTGCACCTATTCACGTTTTTGTCGTTCACTCACATACGTGCTAAATCGTACATTTATTAAGTGGAATTCATAATCAATTAAATTTACCGTCTTATTACGAACACGCTCTGCTACTTAAGGACTTCTTACGGACAAGTAAAACTGGCGCAAACTTCGGTCGTACAAGCAAAGAGAGTTTTCTTTAAGAAGAAATATTTATTTATGTTGATAGAATACTGTACACCGTCTAAATAAAATGGCCTTTAAGAAACTAGACGGGATCACGTTGGTTGGGGAGTTCCTTAAATATGTATGAACAGACGACTTGCTTAGGTGCAATGAAAATAAACAATGGGCGACCCTTTCGAAGGTTGTTAACGTAGGAGGCAGGTAGCCTGATACGATGGCCCCGTCAGGTTTCCAAACCCCGGTACTTCTAATTGTACGTAGTAACGACTAGAGGTTTCTCTGTTAACCTTGGTTTCGAATTCACGTTTGTGTAAGATTTGAATAGATTAAAGTAAGCTGAGGCAAGGATTTCCTAGTTGTATGCTGTCTGAGTGTAAGAACGACCAGGTAGTCACAGCAGGAGGCTACCGTAGTGTCCCCATATTACCTTTAATTTGCTGTTTCGCGTTATCGCTGTGTCCTTCCAGATTCTAGTCAGCTTGGTACTTGGATTCCGAGTCACATCATGGAAATGAAACGTGGACAATACCACGGATAAATACATAAAATTGAAGCTTCCGCGTTATCGCTGTGTCCTTCCAGATTCTAGTCAGCTTGGTGGCTGCATTCCGAGTCGCATCATGGAAATGAAACGTGGACAATACCACGGATAAATAGTCTACATAAAACTGAAGCTTCCGCGTTATCGCTGTGTCCTTCCAGATTCTAGTCAGCTTGGTGGTTGCATTCCGAGTCGCATCATGGAAATGAAACGTGGACAATAACATGGATAAATACACAAAACCCGATAACTCATCAGTGGCGTAACTAGGAATTAGCCTTGGAGGGGTCCGGTCGTATCGCTACCATACAAAAGAAAACTCAAGTTAAGACTAATCAATATTACAGTATTCAATGTGGTTGAAAAACGTGTGATAAGATCCTGAAATCAATCACATTAAAGTAAACGGTAATAACATAATAATAATACGTGCTATTAAAACATTGTTTACAAGATATTTATTGACAGTTTGCATTTAAAAATGATAACGACAGTTTTAATACAGAAAAATGTAGGTAAGCCAAGAAAATTTCAAACCAAGGTACCTTGTTTGAAAATGTTTTAGAGTTTACTGTCTATTCGTCTTGATTTTTCGGCCATTTTATTAACAACTTCTTCTGGGGTCACTGAATTGACTTTCCTATATTTTCATATTTCAAACATAGGCCTATAGGCGCGCAAATGCTGTGTAATAAACCTGTTTGTAAAAAAAAAAAAATAAAAAAAAATAAAAAATCTTACACAGGTGAACAATTTCTTGTCAATTTTTTGTTTACCCTCTGGGGGGGGGGGGTCTGGTCCCGTTCGCCCCCCCTGTATATAAGTCCCTCAGCCTCAGAGATGGCGTCTTAAAGAGGCGTGACAGGACGCACAACATTCGACGGAATGCAAAGGTAATATAAAAAGGGAATATACAAGAGAATATACATAAGGGAATATGAAAGTCACATGGAAAGGTACATGTAGTACTGCGATATAAATCCTGCAAAGACAAGGCATGGAGAGATAAGCAAACTGCTCGCTGAAGTGCAGAGGAAAAAGGAAAAAAATTAATATTTCAAACGTAATCAATAACAGCGTTCTACTCTACACAAATAACCCTGCCCCTACGGATTTTGCCCAAACCCTGCCCCTACGGATTTTTCAAAGTCGCAGCGCACGCACGTACAAAAACACGCGAGTGCGCCTCCCAAAATTCGGTTCCTATTAAAATTTCTTCTCCAGTTCTGCCCTTTCCTGCTACACATCAACCTCCAAATTACCGCCATCATAAAATTACTACTAATTTGGCGTTACGATCGATGGTGGTACCAAAGAAAACAAAAACAACACACCACCAACAACAAAAAAAACTATAACGAAACGAACAGGCAGCAGCAGTAGCAGAAGGTCAGTGTCCTTGGAACAACCAGTATGCTGACCAAGTTACACAAAAACGCCACACAGTGTACACGTGTCCTTGATCGGTGTGTTGTGCGCTTGTTAAGCGTTTTCCCAAACATTATTTTACAAAAGTGATTCCCAGAAACATTGCAACACTACACACAGGTGTCGCGCGGTGTTTGTTGCATAACAGCTGAGGCTCGCTCACGTGTTCACAAGTCCACGTACGAATCCCAGTCACTACACCAAACAATGGCCCCAATGACGTCCTCAGTATAAAATATATATACGTTTTATATATATGTATGTTTTATATATACATAAAACATGCCAGTACGACGTTCTATACTCCAACATGCACCGAGCCGTTGATTATTAGGTAGTGACAGCGGCGGACCTAGCCCTTTATTAGGGTGGACCGAGAATCCTGTTCGGCGCCCCTTGATCGACATCTTTCGAATCAATTATAAGTCAGTTTCTGTTAAGTAAAACACCAACTTTTCAAAAATCAATATGTTTGTTGTACTTTAATAAAAACAAAAAGTAATGTGGTAGGTGTACTTACACGATTTTTGAGTCGACAAAACATTAAATGAAAACTCGCATTATGCACGAAAAACGCGTGCGTTATTACATATTTATTATGTACACGACGTGACGGGTTCGACCATTGTGCATTCCCCACGCTCGGGACGAGACAGTAGGTAATCTTGAATAATTGGAAACCACGAATCTTCCACTACGTTCGTGTTAACTTTTCGGACCGCGAAAGTCATTTCGGCCTATTTTTGTTTTCGAATAAATTTTGATGATCTCTAACATACTTTGTATTGGTATGTACCGTAAACGTTATGTAAAGTAGTAATAAGAACAACTGACCAATATCTAACAAAAATGCCACTTGAAATCTATCCCACATGGTTTATACATGCCACGACCCATGGAAATTAGTCTTCGACTTTTCGTATTCCACGCATAGTCTTAAATACTCTGAAGATAGACTATATTTTCAGATGTTTGGAGGAAAATACAAAAAAAAATAATTAAAATTCCATAACTAATTTGTTACACCCCTAAAATGTAAAAAGCTTTCGTAGAGGCTTAATTGAAAGCAAAATTAAGTATGAACAAAACAAGCTTGTGGTAATAAAAGGAAACACGTTATACGATTTAAATAAAACGATATATTATTTCAGAGATTTTAACAGTTACTGACCAACCCGTATGAATTCAGAAAGCTACTGACAATTCTGTCACACCCTTAATATTAATCTCCCCATCAACCTTCTCTTGGACAACAGGCGTATCTGTTCTTAAGATGGACAACAGCCTTATCTTTTTTTTACGTATGGACAACAGACGTATCTTTTTTAAGCATGGACAACAGACGTATCTTTTTTTAAGTATGGACAACAGACTTATCGGTTTTAAGTATGGACAACAGACCTATCGGTTTTAAGTATGGACAACAGACTTATCTTCTTTAAGTATGGACAACAGACGTATCTTTTTTAAGATGGACACAACAGACGTATCTTTTTTAAGTATGGACAACAGACTTATCGGTTTTAAGTATGGACAACAGACTTATCTTTTTTAAGCATGGACAACAGACGTATCTTTTTTAACATGGACAACAGGCGTATATTTTTTAAGTATGAACAACAGACTTATCGGTTTTAAGTATGGACAACAGACGTATCTTTTTTAAGATGGACAACAGACGTATCTTTTTTAAGATTGACAACAAACATTAATACAACAACTAATGTTTGTTGTCCATTTCCATCTACTGGTACAAACACTGACGAATAAATTTACGAATTTTTTGTATAACGATCAAAAATTTTAATTTCATAATTTTATGATCGAGAAGTGCGTTTACACAGGTCAAGCCATCAACCCAAGCCAGAGTAATAAATAAGGACAATTTAACAACACGTCAACCCGACGCCAGCTACAAGACAATGAGAGAACGCCTGACATGACACAAAAAAAGAAGATAGGATCGAATGTGACAGACCAAGCTCAACTCAGATTTACAACACCACAACAAACTGAACAAAAGCAGAGTCTAGTGGCACGGATACGCAGAAAGTGAAGCGAGCACATGCTGTAGGGTTAAATTGGAGCGTGCGAGCCTTTAAGAAAAGGATACTCACTCACACAGGATTAGAAAGGTTTTACCCAGTATGAAGACAAAGCAACGCACACCAAATGAATATAGTCAAGGGTGTCGCACAGCGTGAAAACAACGTTGGGATGACAACTGATATTTATGACGAGAGACCGTAGAGGAATCTTGGGGTGACGACGAGCAAGAAGCTGTTAATTGGAAGAAAAAAGACGAAGGGAAGCCAAACAATGAACGAGGTGATACGTATTGTTAGTAAAGGATAACAGCAGGCCTTGGGAAACTCACAAGAACAAAGGTTTGACAGACAGGCGAGCAATTACTCTACATTCTAAGAAGTAGTACGAAGCCCTTTCGCCGTGTATTTTGGGGATGTTCGATAGCCAACCAGAGTCTAGCACCTTCCAAAGAAGCGAGTGGAGAGGACTGTCGTCATGGTGACAACCAGAACAGATCGATACTCAGAGTACTCAGACGGACCTAACAAAGGTAAGAAAATAAGAAATTAAAATACGTGACTTGGACCGTTAACAAACAAAAATGTTTAAACACTAACGTTAATTAAATTGTTTGTAATAAATTTTCTTATGTCGATTTATAACGACATTAAAGAGTCTCATTAATTATGCTAATCGTTAATGAATACAGTTAATTATATCAGAGTAATTAATATATTCACATAAATAAATCAATTTGACACATTTAATCTAACTCAATAATTGAATTTGCATAAATTAGCATAATTGCACATTGTATTTGCTACACAGCAACAACAACAAAATAACTAAGTGCAGCCAGTTACTCCTAGAGAAGTCTAACGTATTATCAAAACAGAGGTCAATCATAAAAAGGAGTCGGATTACGACCTTCTAACAGCTCAAATCATGAAAGAACTTCCTTGGAAAGGAATAGTCATGGCTACACAACTTTTCAACCCCGTCTGGCGACTGAAATACTTTCCTGCTCAGTGGAAGGTGGCCGAAGTCGTACTCATACCCAAACCTGGGAAACCACCAAATCAGGTGACGTCGTATCGACCTATAAATCTCTTACCAATAATGTCTAAAGTCATGGAAAAATTATTGGCGAAGATATTAACAAATACCATCATAGACAAAGATCTTATACCTGTCCATCATCGGTTTGGGTTTAGAAGACAGCATTCTACGATCGAACAAGTACATCGAATAGTAGACGCAATAATGAAAAGATTTGAAGAAAAAAGCTATTGTACATCGGTGTTCCTTGATGCATTCGATAAAGTTTGCATCAAGGATTACTCTATAAAACTCAAAAAAAGCTTGTCTGAATCCATGTTCACCATATTAAGTCGTATTTAGAAGAAAGACACTTTCGAGTACGCCACGAAAATGTAACTACCAGTTCGTTCCCAATTTGAGCAGGAGTTCCCATGGAAGTGTTTTGGGTCCCATTCTGTCTCTAATCTATACAGCAGATCTGCCAACTAGCAATGTTGTGATTACTGCTACGTACGCTGATGATACTGCAATCCTTGCTGTAAACAAAAGTCCGGTGGAAGCAACCATTTTACTACAGAATTCGCTACATGCGTTTGGAGCAAAGAAGTAGAGAATAAAATTAAATGAAACGAAATCACCACACATCCCCTTCACAAAATGCCACGGGACAATATCTGTTGTGAAATTAAATAACAAGGCTATCCCGGTAGCCGACTCGGTAAAATACTTGGGCATCCACCTAGACAAAAAACTGACTTGGTACAATCACGTTTGGATGAAGAGAAAACAACTGGACACCAAGTTTCGCAAGCATTATTGGCTCCTGGGCAGAAAATCATTACTATCAATACGAACAAGCTGTTGGTGTACAACACTGTCTTCAAGCCTGTGTGGACATACGGCTTACAGCTTTGGGGAACTGCATTTAAATCCAATGGAAACGTTTCAGACTAAGGTGTGGCGTGCCATAACCAACGCACCGTGGTATATCAGCAACAAAGACATCTATAGAGACCTGGACCTGCCCTCAGTCAGTGAACCATTGCGATGTTCAGCGAAAGATGTGTGAAACGGCTTGAAGAGCACACGAATCCTTTAGCCATAAATCTACTAGACAACAGCCAAGAGACAAGACGTTTAAAGTTAACATTTCCTCTGGACTATAACGTTAAAATTGAATGCTACTCAATTTTACTCAGATTTTATACAGAATAATGATTAGTAACTGTTTATTAGACTAAGACATGCAAGTAACGTTGAGTTGAAGTACTGTTAGCAGCAAGCCTAGCGGTGTTCTTCAAAAGAACACACCCTTGTCGAGGCGACTGTCTGACGGGGAGAAAACATACAACAAGTCACGTACAGGGTGAAGAATCATAAAAATGTATTGTACTAAAAAAAAGCAATAAAGTTTAAGTGAAAGCGAGAGAAAGCTGAGTGTTCAGACAACACAGTCCGTTAGAAATAGAGTGAGAGGTTAGAGCGAGAAAGCATAAGGTAGCGTCTCTCCCCACTTGTTTGTATAAGTTTGGCACGCGCTGTTTTTTGGCGAATGAAAGAAAGCGTCATTATTTTTAGCGGGTGAAATTAGCTAGTTGGGTTGGAGGAAATCAAATATTGCGGTACTTGAAACCAATGGGAACGCGATTTGTAAATACCGAGTGTGGGTAAGGATTGAGTGTGTATAAAAAACGTAGTTAGGAAATTTGTCGGGAGTCTACTCAGTCTGACAGTCAGACTCGTCACCGCGTATTAAGTCGACGAAGATTTTTTTATTTATAACTAAACTTGCGATAGTTAGTACGAGCACAATATTCGTATCGTGCATTAATAGTATTAAAACCGTTATTGCAGTGGAAGAAATATAATAAGTCAGAGTAATATTTAGTAATGTTATAAAACTAAAGAAGTAAATTCAAAAGAACGTGCCGGAGAACCGTTGTGCAAAAAAAAAACAAAAGCAGTCGATAAACCAATCAACGGGTACGGTAATACTAAAATCAAAGTAATCATTGTGATAAATATATTGTAACTTGGCGATAAACTATCGAAATCCACATCAAAGATAATCTACCACGTGAATCGGGAAGTTACGAAGCGTTGAAGTGTATTCGGTATGAATTAATGGTATTGTGAGCACTTAGCTTAATAACATATTTACTAAGGTGTCAGAATAAATAGTAGTTATACACTAATTACATTCTAAATCAGTAAGTAGATGTGAGCTGTGTAGTGAAAGTGAAACCTAGGTAATTAAAGTGTTAGTGTCAACGAGTGTCGACAACAGGATCGTCCGAATCGCCGACGAACGCAAAGCTCCAGGATCGCAGACTCCGAGGGAAGGACTCACCAACACAAACGGAATTCAACAAACAAGTAAAACAAATTTGAACATTAAAAATCATAATAATTCATGTATCTTTTGTTAAATCTATTACTATTGGCAATTCAATCTGTCTAAGAACCTACTTTCAAATGAGAATTGATGAGAAGCTAAAAAATTCAATATTGTGAATCATTTTAAGATTGTATGTAAATTTGTAATGTGTTAATGAAGAGTTTATTAAATTTAGGATTCATTCAATTCAAATTGTGTTAATAATTATTTTGATACCCTGAGATAATTTTAAGAGTCGCCATTAAAGCAAGAGTTGAGAGCTTAGTATTAGTGAATTACACCTATCTCTTTCTAGCTCTAAGCTGCGAGGGTGGTAGGACTTACCTAGACTCTAACACTATATACATATATATATTGTACATAATATGTTACTTTTAAATAATCATACAGAGAACTAGTCAATGGACTAGTTCTCTTCGTGCCATGTATTCTGTGGACAATTATGCTCATTGTTATGTATTAACAGATTGCATAAATACACGTAAAAAAAATTAATACAATAACAAAAAAATCCTACCTTTTCGACCGTCTGCCATACATAAACTTAGCAGACATTAAGTCTTATAAACAAGTAAAGCAAGTATTTGTCAGACCAGTTACAACAGAACGTCTCATCAGTAAAACATTCTGCTAGAGACCAAATCGTTAACACCAAACACAAGCACGATGAACATCTGAACAAACGCTGGTAAAATAAATAAACGATTTAAACAACGGAGACTGACTCACGAACATACTGGAATAAATAACAAAACTCGAAATGCGTTCGAAATGATTCATTTGATTCCAATTAAATCCAAGACAACCAGACATACGCTGTAGATGAAAAACTAACCGGCGGTAAAACATGTTTATAGTACTTTGTTTATTAAATACACATCAAATATAATTACACGAGATAACTTAATCAACTGACGGATATCGCCAAACGGGCCAACGAGTTTCGTGGTGGCGAGGTTAATGCCGTCACAAACGACAGATACCGCACGCACGACATTGAAACTTATCGTACACGCGCGCGCACATCACCAAGATTAAGTTAAAAACAGGTGTTCACTTTCAACCGATGATGATAAGCTATCGGAAAGGTTTTACAGTTATCTTTTTCGGCCCACTAAATCACGTCGAGAACACAAAACGAACCCAACAAAGATTGTCAACAACTTCCTGGTTTGACGACGATTTACACTCTTCGAGCAATCGATGCGTACCTCTGTGTGTGTGTGTGTCCGCACGAACAGCAAAGTTAACTTCTCCTTTATCTGGCTCTTCTGCCTCTCGGAGCCTTCTTCTCGCAATCGTCTTACAGCCATGCGGGTGATTAATCCAACGATGGCGATCCCGTTACCGCAGTCTTCTGTTTCTATCCCTGGAGAGTATCCTATCCCTTCCATGCTTCACGATCGACTACAGTATGTGGTCGTTCCTAACAGAGAAATCGTGTTGTTCTCGACCATCAGTCTACGAGGGATCACTACAGATTTATATTTAGCTCACGGCAAGGAAAGAAGAAAACTAAGAAACAAACTGAAAAATGAAATACACACCCTAGCCCACGAATATTCTAATACTAGCATCACGGTCAGAAAAGAACGAGAGTCGGTCAAGAGCCACCAGACATACATCCTTGGCTCTACAGCCCAGATCGAGGCTTGGCCTGCAAAAGAAATTGCCTCCACTTATTGCTGTCCTCAGCCATCCGTCACCAATTCACTGCGCCCAGCTTCCCCGCATCACTGCCGACCTGGTCCAACCATCTGTTCTTCGGTCTTCCAATCCTCCTTTTTCATATTGGCTTACGTTTCATAATTGTTTTTGCCGTACGTTTGTCGTCCATTCTCTGAACGTACAATTCTGTCCATCTTAATCTATTAATTTTGGCAAATCGGACAACTGTAACGTCATTGTACTTAGTATACAATTCATTATCGTTTCTCTTTCTCCAGAGTCCGTCCTGCTGAATTGGCCATAAATAATCCTTCTCAGTATCTTCCTTTCAAACACAGCCAGCCTCTGTTCATCAATTTTCTTGAGTACCCAGCACTCAGAGCCATATGTCAATACAGGCCTTATCAATGTCTTATAAAGCGTGGGTTTATTTTCTGTGGTTAATAGTCTTGATTTAAAATGTTTATTCAGCCCGTAATAGGTTCTACTAGCAGCAAGAATTCGTCTTTCAATTTATTTTGTGCAGTTATTCTCAGCATTCTCAGTTATGTCCCCAGATATACGAAGCCTTTTACTCTTTCAAAATTATAGCCACCTATTAGTATATTTGAAATATTATCATTACTGCTTCCCACAGTCATAAACTTTGTTTTATTTTCACTTATAACAAGTCCCATACTCTTAGCCGACGATTCAAGTGCTCTAAAGGCATTCTTCAGATTATTTTCATTTCTGATACTATCTACATCATCTGCTTATGCTAGGAGCTGGACTCCTTTATTAAAAATATGTCCTCCTGTTTCTATTCCAGAGTCTCGTATTACCTTTCCAAGTGCAATGTTGAACAGTAGGCAGGCTAGGGCATCTCCCTGTTTAAGTCCATTCATGGTATCAACAGAGCGGGAGAAGAGCCACCAGAAAGAGAAAGTCATTTTACCAAAGACTAGCTGAAACAAATGTGAATGCAGCTGGGCCACATCGAGTTCGCCAAATCCACAATATGTGGACCCCTTATGGGGCAGAGTTAAAATTTTTTTTTGTTAAATATACGTCAATCAGAGAGGTGAGGTGAGGAAAAATGACAATACATAGGCCTATAGGAATATTTGTTTTTTTTTTTTATGAAGAATCTTTGTTTCTTCTGACGAATTCTTACACAATACCATTTTATTTTCAGATGACTCTCCTTAAACACCGCATTTTCAGATGAATCTTCGCCGCTGCTCACCCTTCCATTATATTCTCCGTCACCATGCCTCTACTTGTTCCTCGGCCAATTGAATTTCCACTTTTTTGTAATCAGTAGCCATGCACAGGTATTCAGGTAGTTTCATATATGCCTACTTTTGTCTAACTACAAAGATTAATACAGCATCTGTTACTTCTGATTGCATCTATTGCATCTTGTGCGTTTTAAACTCACTGCAACCTGTCCGAAAGAGATCGGAATTTTTGAAACAAATTACATCCTCAGAATAATGAGGATTCCACATGTCATTCGCAGCACCAACTAAGAATAGTTACTGGGTGCTGATGCCCAATGGCGGATTATCCATAACGCTAGTGTATGCTGCAGCACCGGGCACCAGAGACTCAGCTGTCAGAGGGGGCACCACCCAGCTGAATTGACTAAGCGAAACAAAGTTTATGATTACATTACGCAGTTATTTGGTTTTCTTACGCAGTTATTAACCATCGACAGTGTCGACTTGAAAAATCAAGCGAAAGCTCTTATAAAAGTTTACTTGAATGATTTGAATAACGATCTTCTAACAGAATTGAAGCACTCTGTGCCACAAGTAAAATTACAACAATTTTTTTTTTCAAATCTTTCGAATGAAGATGATAGATTCCATGATACTACAGTTTGTTCGCTCAAAGTATCCAGCTGGATTACTGATTGTAAAATGATTGATGTAGGCTATTTCTGAATATACACATTGCTTATCGTCTGCTTTTTACGATTCCAATATCTAATTGCGAATCTGAAAGATCATTTTCTGTATTAAAACGCATTAAAGATATGTTGAGTTCAACTATGGTAGATGAGAGATTATCTTCGTTAGCAAGGTTGAATATTGAAAGCGAGATACTTGAATCGCTCGATTTAGAAGAAATTATACAAGACTTCGTTAAGGCAAAATCAATTAACAATGGATCTATTACTATTTTCTAAGCTTAAGTAAGCAAAATATTTGTTGTAATTTGAGAGTTTAATAAAATAATTGTTAACTTTCAAAACTGTGTATGCCATTTATCGGTGTAAATAATGGATAAAAGTTTGAATTTTGAACCGAGGGGGAGGCACCAGTCTGATGGCAGCATAGGGCGCCATGCGCTTCTAATCCGACCCTGCTGATGCCTACTACAATAATTATTCAGAGAAGAATATTAAATTTTACAGAATACATTATTGAACGATTGCTAAGTAACAACCCAAAGCAAGTCTGGAGAAAAATAAAAAGAGCCAGCAACCAGCAGAAATCTCGCCCAAGTATTGAGACGGTGGTATATCTTGGGTATGCCCTGAGCGCCATCTGAAAATGTCGTAATGTTCGCGACAAGTTTGGCTTCCCTCTCCCTGCCGTTAACAACGATCTAAAGAAGTCCGACAATCTGGGAAAATTCTACAACTGTTACGCTGATGGACTGCATTTGTACGGAGAAATTTTAGGTTTAAGAATATTGCTACCAAACTGAATTCATCATCAGCCATGGCTCTACAACCCTTGGTGGGTCTTGGCCTGCTCCAAGAGTCGACTCCATTCTTCCCTATTGCGTGTCCTGGCTTTCCAGTTTTTTATGTTCGGCACCAAACTGAAAAAAAAACACAAGCTGAACAATTTCTCGAATTTATTGTTCAGTAGAGAGTTGAGAGCGTAAATCAGATAATGTTAACCATCGCTGTGCTCATCTCTGGCAGTGAAAAGTCTTTAGTAAGCCGAAACTAACACTTCCGATGATTAAGAGTTTCCATGGGTCACTACAGATAGGTCTTGCTTTGCTGAGTGGACCGAAACTGAAAGAAACCGACTTTGAGCGGCTCACATAGTCTGATTTTCAACTCAAATTCAAAACTTCCCCAAGACAGCAAAGTTACCGAAATATGAGTTTATGATAGACGTTTAGATAGGGTCCCAATTTCATTGCTTGCCATAGGGGAAATTTTCCATACATAGTCTCTGCTCAGAAACGTCTCAATGCCCGCTGAAGACACACACACCACTGGCGGAACATCATGAACTCCTTACTACCTAACCAAGTCCACGAGTCAGAAACGAAACGAATGCTGATAGAGATACTCCTAATTCCAAACGACTGGTAGTGTTAAAAAGCGAATTGAAAAAAAAAACCTTTAACGAGATTCGATGCATTACCGAATTCATAATCACTTAAGGCCTGCCTCTTTGAATCTATCCACTATCGACTGCTTGAGATGTTTTCTATTTTAGTGGCTGGATTTACACAATTCTAACTGTGGAAGACGATTGAAGCGACTAAGCAGGGTTGTAGTACGACCCCAATCCTACTTAACCTGTACGTAGAAGTATCTCCCGAATCGTAGAGATCTCATTATAGCGAAATAACCGCAAAACATATGTTGTTCTTAGTTTTGCTGATGATCAGCTAGTTCTGGTCGAGCAATCTTACAAACTGGAATTCCTGATCAGACGTGTATACACAGAATATGGAATTAGTTAACCAAAACTGAATCCAGTGGTAAACCCAGAATCGAAATTTGTAATGGTGACAGATAATCTACAGTGGTGATTGTTTTAAGTCTACATAAAGCTACCACTACTACTACTCCACGGCGCTACAAGCCCTGGCCTCCAGAATGACGTCCTTCCTCTCCCCTCTATCCTGTGCGACTCTTCGCCACCTTCTGACCCCCCCCCAGCCTTCTCATATCTTCATCTATATCATCCACCCATCTTTTTGTTGGCCTCCGTCTTGCTCTTCTTCTTCCTGGTCCTCCAATGAATACTTCTTTCACTGCTCTCTCTCGTCTGTCATTCTTTGTAGGTGACCTGCCTTGTTTCATTGCTGTGACGATGTCCGCTCCCTTGTATAGATCGTACAATTCGGCGTTTGTCCTCATTCGCCACATTCCAGTATCCAGTACACCTCCATGTATCCTCCTCAGAATCATTCTTTCCCATCTTCTGATCATATCTTCTTGGGCTGATATCACGGTGCAGGCTTCTGAAGCGTATAATACTACTGGCCGCAATAGAGTTTTGTAAATCTGGACCTTGTAGGTTCTAGAAATGTTTCTCAACTTTAGGATAGGCAGTAAAGAAAAGTAGCATCTATTTTCCATCTACATAAAACTAGTTGGTGTAAGCTCAAGTATTCAGAGATCCACACTGACAAAGTGGTCTAGTTAGAAACCGAAGTTAGATAACAAATCTCATAAACGGAGATGGAAAGTTATAGTGTGCTTGAATTGAACGTGTGGAGAAACGTAGGACGAGCGATATCTGGACGAATGACGGTTGTGTTATGGATGCGAACGGCGATCTGAAAGGAGCTCAACAGACCTCGAGACTGGAAAGAAATGAACGAAGGCACCAAGAGAAACTGTAACAGAAAGATCTGTGAAGCGTCCGAAAATTTAACAGGGGCGCATTTACGGGGGGGGGGACCGGATCTTCCCCAGCGGATCGAACAAAGTTGACGAATTTTGTTTAATCTCCTAATTTGTAGGCTGTTTTATTAATTAAAATAGTTAAATAATCTCCACGTTTCTTTCAGCTGTAAACGCTAATATAATACTAACACGTTTTTAAATAAACAAACAGGTTTATTACACAGCATTTTCGTATACGTTTGAAACACGAAATATAAGGAAATCAATTCGGTAAATAAGTACTATACGCACACCAGTTTTGCTGCTGAGACGAGTGAAGAGCGGGGGGGTCTACTGAATGATAGTGCGTGCTTGTGTAGGTGGGGTATTACTGGTTCTGAAAACATTGTTCAGACGTTCAGAAGACGCATTTAGTTGTAATTTTGTGTGCATATTAGATTGAAAGTTCGTACATTATATGTAAGAGTAATTTTGTTTTTTTTTATTCGCTACAAGAAATGCCTTGTGAGAGACAGTCAAATCACACCGAAACCGTGTTAAACGTATTTTAAATGTGTAGTATTACCAGTGATGCGTGCAGTGGAATGGCATACGTCACCACATTCCTTGTTCGGTACTGCTGATTTAGTACCTTGTAAACGTTTGAATAATGCGTAATTTTTATGGTGTTATTACCGTTTACTTTAATGGGACTGATTTCAGGATGTTACCATTCGTTTTTCAACCACTTTAAACAAAGTAATGTAGATTAGTGTTACCTTGGTTTCTCTTTTGTACGAAGCCGACTCGACCGGTCCCTGCTGGACACGGCACTGCAATTTACTAGCCTACAGTCTTGTTATTTTGTGGGCGGCAGCAGCATGCGTAGTGCCGTGTTTTCCGTCAATGCGACCACACATTTCATTGAATCTCCCCACTGTGGCGGCTTTTCACGCAGTACGCCTACTGAACCTGTCACCGCAGAGTAACACAACTGTATTTCGAATGCCAGAATCCCGGCGACTTAAGCCGTAGGAGGTTACGGGAGAGGCAAGGAGTTATCTGTCCCTCACCCCAAAGGTGTCAAAGGATACAGAAATTTATGTATTACGCAGAATGATGACGTTTGATACAGCGATTGTTAACTGTGGACGTATTTACAGTTAAAGAAACCGATCTACACTGACAGTAGGTCTGTCGTGAGTAAAAAGTGTTAACTGTAACTCGGTGTCCGAGGAGAAGATGCTATGCAGATGTGGAAGGGGATTTGAGGGAGTGAGGGAGATGCAAGTGGCAGGTTGAAGGAGTAAGGCTCTGGACAGAGAAGGTTCGTTCAGCAGGCCACGGTTCTACAGGGACCGTAGTGCCAGAAGAAGAAATATCGGTATGGAGAACCATACATGACTTCCATTTTCTATGATTTATATTTAAAATCATTTTCGAAATGAAATATTTCCATAGAAACTACTTCTTTCTTCAGCCTTAAACATTGTACTGTGGTCACTAACGTATACCACCTCACGTTATCGCACTCGATTTTCACTGATTATGCCAGTCTATGGCAGTGCCGAAACGGCTGGTTTTGCAGAAAAGATTGGACCACAGCCAAACAACCCGGGAAGGAATTTTAACAACAAACTACTTCTTTTTTGGCGATAACATAGTACATATATAAAAAATTATCCCCTCCCCCTTCAACTATCATTTCATTTATAGAAAATTACCCCCCTCCCCTTCAACTACCCATTTCATTTATAGATATTTCATTTACCTTTCTACAGTGGATTATTATGACCTTCATTTCTGGATACTTTACTTGTCAAAATTAAGTACTTTACTCTTGTTAAAATATAAAATTTTGCAGATAAAATACCCCTTCCCCTTACCCGATCTTCACCAAAATCAATAGGCCTAGAGTCCTGTAAAACTCAGGCACATATGCAAAACATTATTTGATTCTGTTTGAATTTGCGGCAGTTATCGTTCGCCATAGAAAAAATTCTACACACAGACACTTTTCGGAAAATAACTTTTCTTCATGTTTTGAGGATAGTACAATCAGAATCAGCCCTTATCTCGAACATGATTTTTTTTCGCGATTACCATACTTCCATTTCCTTACAGAACATGGAAGTAAAAAGAAGAAGCAACTCGGCGGCGCGAACTCCAAGGCAATTGAATACGATCACATGTGCATCTTAGTAAACACGTATTTACGACAGCCTTGTCGTCTGTACATCGCAAACATTCAAAATACAAATTCAAAAATTCTGTTCATTGAGGTACAGAGTCCTCTGTACATTGACGTATTGTACTGTCTACTCTTGGTTTACTTTTGATCTTAAATAAGCCGTTACGGTATCCTTACTGCAACACCGCGATAAGTAAATTTTCTTTACTAGTGAGTAAATTTCTCGGTTTTACGTCACAGAACGGGCGAAACGATTGGTGTTACAATGATACCAACAAAACGTGGTTGTCAATCGCAAAATGTTGCCATTGAAGAGAGTTCTGACCACACAAAAAAATGTTTCTTTCCGCATGCCTAAACGTACGACGTTAAAGAATGTATTAATTTGTTTTTTAACTTATTGGAGGAAATAAAAAAATACAATTTATTCAAAGCAAGTAAACATTTGTAATGCGATCGTTTTGACGTATCCTGATAGACATATAAACACAATTCTTTACCGTATACAGCCCACAACGTAGTAAACATACTATACTTTTGTGTGTGTGTGTTATGTAACGTCATGTTATGTATGAAAGAATCAAAAGTATGTACTAGGCACTTATGCATGTATGATTCTCAACTGTACGCATTTGAAATTACATAAAAAGTATCCTCGCATGATGCCAATAGTAGGCTACAATAAAGCCCCCCCCCAACACACAATATTTTATTGGTCATATTTTGAAACGTTGATAATTCCAATTTAATTTAAATAAAAGCTTTCATGTGAAGAAGACAACGCCTTAACCTTTATTCACCATACACGCGTGAAGTAATAAAAAAAATATGGGAAGTAATTCTCCGTAATGCCGAAAAGATTAAAATACAATTTTGTTAAAAAAAAATAAAATAAAATTTTTTAATAAAACACGCGTGAATCTATAAATTAATACTATTCAGTGCTCATAGGAATACCAACTCAGCGACTCTAGTTCTGTAACTTAGTTTATAAAAGTCTGTGACACTTGTGTTTTTTTTTAATATGTAGGCTACTTTAAAAAAGTTGGTCACACGAATGTGTAAGTTACATTAATTAAAAGCAATAAATACCGTCCAAAGTATGTACATTAATTTACAGATATACTGAAAACATTCAGAACTTAAAATTCTAAACATTTCATTTACAATTTCCCTATTTTACGAAACTGGTACTACCAACCGGGCTACTGAATTTCATGCAAACAAGGAACAAATCAAATATTTTTAATATGTTCAGTATTCTGTTAAACTCTAAGTAAATTTTTATACACTGTACGCATATGAACCAACGATTGTCTGATTACAGTAATTTAATAATCAGAACCTGATAACAAGAAAGTGCGAATGATAAAGGACGCATAAACATTATTACATAAGGAAAACTTTTTTTAATAATAATTAACACTATCGTATCCTCAGTAGTTAATGACTACTGAGTACTAAAATTAAATTATACATTACATTTTAAGGAGTGGGGTTATTACAGTTGCTGCAAATAACATTCAAATAGTCAGACCTTCAATGATAAAAACAACACTTATCAAGGTTCGCTACGGAAAGTAGTACACTACAATACAATATTTCTTGTTTATTCTCCGATTGCAACACGAATCAAAGGTCACGCACTTTATTTACACGCATTGATAAATTAACAATTAGCATCACATTTTTAAATGTGAACAACGAATTGAAAACGTTATTCAATTTCTTAAAATTAATGTGAACGGCAAATGAAAGCTTTACAAAACTTCATTAAAAAACGAGCATTCTAAAATTGCAAATTCGAGAAAATTATAAACTAACAGAATTCCAATTCTGAGATTATGTAATCCAATTAATGTATCAATAAACACTGCCATACGAAGTTAACAATTGCAGTTTCTTAATACATCATTTAAACCGAACGCTTCACTGTTTTCATAAAAAACTGTAGAACACATACATCCGCTAAAACATTATAATTACTTGTATTAATACAATTTTACACGTTGAAATCACATAATTGTGATGTGTATAACACGAAATAAAACTACAGTTATCGTGTAAAGTAACCTAATCATGTGACACACACTATCATAATTTTTAGGTTAATACAACTTTTACGAACTGAAAAACTTACTAAGATACATAATAGTCTATTACTTATTTTAAAAACTTACGTTTGGCCGCACTTAATAAATCCTTAACTTCTTTTGTTAACCGTTTGATCTGCTGACTGGTTTTTTCCAGTTCTTTCTCATGGGCATGTAAATTTTCACGAAAATACGGACTGTCAGTTAAACAATCTGTAAATTCCAGTGGTAACAGCCCAACTCCCATTTTTTAGAAAACAAATATTAACACCAATTCACACTAAAATTGAAAATAAACAAACACATAACCTACTTCAAAACAACGATACGACGTTAACATCACTTCGCACAAGTGACAAATCACCACTAACTTCAATTTGATTGGCAACTACGCTGGCTTGTTTGCGACAGTAGCGCTCGGTTAGTGAGTAGTAAAAATCATGAACTAAAAACAGCGAAATGTTGGCTAGACTGTCAACCTTGCCTCCAGCTGATTTTCAACAAGCTCTTGGATTCATGTAATAGCCTGTTACTCGCTTTTTTGGTTAATCTGAATTGAGGTTATATTCAAAATGCCAAAAAAGAAGACTGGCCAGCGTAAAAAAGCTGAAAAGCAAAAACTACGTCAAAAAGAAATACGAACAGCAAAAGATAACATGGAGTTAGCAAAATTTCCATGCAATGCGCCTATGGTAAGGTTAGATAACCTATGAAATCAGATTTAATTTTGGCTATAGTTAATTTCTTTACTTATTATCGCAACAGAAACACTGCAAATACAAAAAATTTCTTTGCGAACAGCGTATTTAAGTAAGATATTTTTATATTGTGAAAGAAATACATCTCATATGTATTTGCAAATTCTCAAAAAATTGTTCATATTGAGTTAATGAAGGGGATATTGATTCTTTTGTATGTGAACATGTTTATGATCGTGTATTTAATCTGTTCATACATAACTGAGAACTAATGTTTTCAGAAAATAGTTAACGTAATATGATGCAACTAAACCAGTTTCATTCCAGATTAGTTGTAATTGCATGGAAGTAGTCATTATTTTTATAGTATATGCTTGTGATGTAGATAGGATGCCATTCTGAAAGACTTTGCCGTTGTACGTATAAGTTCATGTATAAACGATTATATTTCCATTGCTTAAAAATAAAAGTATTACTTTGAATTTCGATGTTTTTTTAAAAACATTTTGTACTTTAATTTGTATTGAAAAGTAACAAGTCTGTTTGGTACTTGTCTACCCTTGTCTCTTACACAGGGACTATTTAAAACTACTGAAGCTTATTTTAATTCTTATATATTTGTTAGTATTATACATTATTAATATTTCCGAATACTTTACCTAAAATACACTTTCAAAAGAAGTTTGATTATGTAGGGAGTTACGGTACCAGCATATTGTTAGCTAAGTAGCTTCATTGTAGATAAGGTGTTGTGTAAACTGTCCAGTGTACATAGTGTCCAGAATAGCATTGGCAAAAAACTGCAAAAATTTGGTTCTAACAGAATTGTTGAAGTTGATGAAAGCTTGTTCTTGAAGAGGAAGAATTATGTGGGTGGACCATGAGTATGTGGAACAGTAGGTTTTAGGTCTGCCGCAATACCAATGAATGTTTTCTGTTTTAATTTTCTAATAGGTCGTTCCATACACTGCTGAGTGCCATAAAAGGAAAAGGGACTAACAGTCTTTCCGGCCTTGTGGTGTCTACCAAACTAGTAGCATAGGGCAAAAGGTTTTTCATCACTTTACAGTCAACCATAGATAAGACTTTGTTGACCCAATCACCAGCGTTCATATACAAACCATTGAATGGTTGTGGGAGTGAGCCAAGTGGTATAATAAAAAACATCCATGTCAATGCTTGAACATCCTGTTGACAGTTGACAGTGCTGAGTTTATCTGGCAGTAGCTTTTTAGAGACAAGTAACCATTTGATTCCATACTCAGTGCTATAAGGCTTTATTAGCTCAGTAACAGCAGTATGTGAATACAAAAAGTAAAGAAAGTGAAATATATTACAATTAATGTAGTCAATGGAATGCATTTATAGTTTAACTATTTCACATCAAGGTCTCTCAACAAACACTAACTCGTGTGACACCCATATAACAGACAAGTACTGTCTATGTGGGTCATGTATATATAATATTGATAATTGTTTAACAATTGTCATGCATTTCTTGCAATAATATGCAACTTTGCTAATATTTTTTTTTGTATTTAACCTAATTAAATACAGTACTTGCATTATATTTCAGGTCATCCCAAAAAAATACTTCGAGTTTCAAATATATTTGTAATCTCTGTGTTATAGCCATTTAAACTTGGCAAAATAAGTTACATATTGTAATCGTGTTTATCAAAATTGTATTCTTTAATTAGGAATACATATTTAACTAATTTTTTTTTACAGTTTAAGTTTAATCTTCATTTTGTTTTTAATTTCCAGGTATTAAAGCCATTTTCGATTGTTGGATGTCAGCCAAACGTTTTAGCTATGTTTGCAGTAGTTGTTGTTGTTGTTCAGTGACTGTCTGGATTATCATCATCACCTTCTTCAATATTATAGAAAGATTAGTCCTTTGTTTCACCTTCACAGAGTAGGCTACTTGTGACCACTGTAACGTTGGTTGACCTTTAAACAAACAGTGGTAGGCTTATATCATGGCGCTCTTTCCTCCTGGTTTATAGTTGAAAACTTTCCTGGGAATTCTCTCTCCTTTCTAATTGTGCATTCAATTCATATGTTGTTTCCACTTTCCTTTTTACGCAGCAGTTCTTTCATGTGTGGTTTATGCATTTACATCACTTCACTGTCATATTTCTTGGTGTGCACACCTTTGATCTGTGCACAAATCTCATTTCAACTGCATGTATTTTACTGTCATCCTTTACAGCAACTTTTGCTGCTGTGTATAAATGTCATGTACAGGTATTTTTACTAACGTAATTTTTTAACCTTCCGTGTTTGTTAAACCATTGCAGCAATCACGAACAGCAGTGAATTAAGTAGGACTACTGTAGGTGTAGCCAAAATGTTTGGAGTTACACTATTTGTAACAACAGACTAGGCTCTTAACAAAGTGAACATTTAGTCGAGTAATTAATCATTTATCTTTACGTTGATAAAGTAGTTTTTTTTGACAAGTTTAAAAAATTACTTTCAACTTAAATAAGAAAGGAAACATCTCGTACAGGGTCCTTTATAAGTGCCCTTCGTACACCTCAGTCCTCATTGTCTTCTACCATCTTTATCATCCAGTTTGGCATACATTTTCTTTCTAATCTGTGCATTAGTAATAAAGAGTTGTCCAGAGAGTATGACACTATATCGTAAGCAGTGAAGCTCCACAGCATTGTACTGTAAACACAGATCTACTGTATTTAAATTAAGGTTATAAATTATAAAGCACATCAAATGTAATAACCCCAATTTATTTATTTCTGGTAAATTTTGTATTTCAATCTACACAGTGATTATTATTTATACGTATGTACTTTGTGGATGTTACAGTGGTTGATTCAAATTATGAAGATTTATGTGTATGTCCTGTAATTTATGGAAACACTTATTTTATGTATTTACAGAATTTATAATTTTTGTATATATTTTGCTTTTATAATATTAACATTTTCTTTTTTTTCAGGATTGTGAAAAATGCCACAGGTAAATAAATCTTATTACTTTACTCTTTTTGTGTAATTATTATTATAATTGACAATGTAGAAATATTCCATTGCAGTATATTTAGGTCCAATGATAGTTATGTACATGTTGAAGCTAGCTCATTTTTTTTACAAATTTTGAAAAGTAATTGAAAACTGTTGGATTTCACCACCCTTTCAGTACTGCCTGTAACACTACAGCAGCTCTGAATACTATTAACCTCAATTTATATCGCTGTAACAAAATTTAACTATGATTGTTAGTATAAATACAAATGAGAATGTTACGTTATTTTTGTATATATGTTGCTTATTGGGTTTTAAATGTTTGATAAATTTTAATGTTAAGCTAGTTTGGTATAACTTGTTCTAAAAGTTAATCTTATTTTTACACGATTAAGATATTTCCAGCTAAACAACATTTAATCTACAATTGTGAATTGTAAGATGTGATTTTGAATGTGTGATGAGCGTGACAGACTGGTGAGCGATAGATAGCAAGGGATTTGTCTTGTGAGAAGCAGAAACTAGTTGGTGACTTCATGATTGGCTCAGTAGAGCTGTAGATCTATTGAAGAATTAGCAGAGGATAAATTTTAGTGTATGGCAGTTGAATGTAATTTGCACTGAACACAATATAAGAAATATATTTCAAACTTTATTACTTAAAATATTTTGATTTTAATAAAATTTTCTAGAACTCCTGAGTGACATAGCACATCATTTGGGAGTGACTGGGCTAAGGTTTATTAATGTTTTTGATTTGGTTAGTTGAACTCTGGACCCACAAAAATTAACAGATTACGCATTTTGACACATTTTATCAATAAATTTGACTTTTCAGTTTTATATGATAAGCTTTTTCAATTGCTGCTCTCCTGTGGTCCTAAAATTTGAATTTTAAATGGGGATTTTAAAAAATTGACTTGCAATAGAAATGGATTATCTAAGCTGAAGTGCTAATCTAAAGACTGCAGCAAAGGTAAACAAGAAAGTAAAATAAAAGAAACCAAATATAATTAAATCACTACCGACTCGGAACATAAAGTTTTTTATAGGTAAAAACGTAAAAGTTTTACTTTATAGCCTGAACCAGTTTTTGCTCATTGTAAGCTTTGTCAGAGGCTCCCACTGGGAGTGCTGTCCATCTTGTTCTTGGCGACAGTGTCGACTTTTGAAGGGTCGATGTTGTGTGTGTGGGGTGTGATTTGTTCGAATAATGCATTTGATTTGAATTGTGTCTATTCATTTGGGATGTCGTTTTTATGTGTTTTTGTGTGGTTGTATATTTTCATTTGTTCTAGAGTGTCTAGTTTTCGGCCTTTTGTGTGTACGTGTAGAATATCCGTGTTATTGTCGATGTTTTTGTATGTATGGTTTGCTTGAATGAGGTGGTTTGCAAAAGGTGGATTCGGTAGTGGTGTGTAGTACCATTGTGTGTTCAATGTATCTTTGTTTGAAGCTACGTCCTGTCTGGCCTATGTAGAATTTGTTGCTATCTGAGGAATTTAGTTTGTAAACACCAGGTAGATCGAATTTGTGTGTGTGTTTTGATAGTGTGTGTTCTGTTTTGTTTGTAGTTTTGTATGCGATTCTGTATCCTGCTTTTTTGAATTTGTGGGCTATTTTTTCACTGTGGTTAGTAATGTATGTTAGTTTAATGAAGAAAGTTGTGTTAGTGGTTGAAATCACAAGCAGAATGATCACTGTTGCACACCACTATATAAAAATTATCCCGATTAGCGCTTTCAAGCTTCACAGCTCATCGTCAGATCGGAATTGAAAGAAATTATGTGAAAACAAACCCTTCACCCCATCTAACCCCACCCTGCTCACACACAACAAGATATAATTCAAATGACCCTTCCCCACCCCCCGAGTCCTGTACTTTATCTGGACAGTTACATATTTTTCTAGCAAATTCCTTGTGTTTCAGTGTGTGTGTGTGTGCATTCCTTTTAAACCTACCCGTCTCCCTCTTCACACACGTGGGTCAGTCACACACCCTTATTTTAAAACCTCCAATTAGTACTATGGAATTTAATTCTTAATCTTATCTATCTGTCCTTTATCATTTACTTCTTAATTATGTTATAAAATATTTCTTCATTATCAAATTTAATTTTAGTATTAACTAAATTGTCTAACCCTTTTTCTTTTTCTTTCAATATTTCTAACTCCTCCCTCAGCTTCCTTTCAACTGTGTTATTTACTACTTTTACAGTTTCGTAGTTCTCCAAAGGATTAACAAACTTATGGTTGTCTTCTATGAAATGTCTTGCATATAACAAATTAGTTGTTCTATTACCTTCTCCACGTTTGTGGTCAGACAACCTGCATGCGAATTTTCGTCCTGTCTCACCTAGGTACACTTTGTTGCAGTCTTTACATTTTAATTTATAAATTCCGCTTTTCTGTAATGCTGGAATTTTTTCTATATTTGTATTCCTTATCTTATCAAATACCGTTTCACATTTTTTAATAGCTATATCTACTCCGTATTTATTAAAACATTTTATAATTTTTCTAGTATGTGAACCTATGTATGTCAATGACCCTGCATAATTCTTTTGTTCTGGTTCTATTTTAGCTTTTTGTATGTTAACCCTTTTCATAACTTTATCCACTATGTGGGTGTTATAATTATTATTCCTTACAATTCCCTTTATCGTTTTTAACTCCCTATCTTTTGATTCGTTCTCTTTTAAACACTTCTGAGCTCTGTAACAAAATGAATTGATTGCCGCCATTTTATATCTATAAGGGTGGTAAGACTCTCTTGTTATAATTATATCAGAATACGACTCTTTCCTAAATATCCCAAACTGTAGTTTCTCATTATCTTTAATTTCTATGTTTAAATCTAAGTAATTTATTTTCTTACCTCCTATCTCTTCTTTAAATTGTAAGTTTTTATCCTTATTATTTACCTCGTTTATAAATTCATGCACTTCTTCTATGCTTCCTTCCCAAATTACTAATACATCGTCAACGTATCTAGACCATAATTTTATATTGTCTTTATACTTAGTGGAACTTATTAATTGCTTTTCATAATCATTCATGTATATCTCTGCAAGAATAGGGGATAATGAAGACCCCATAAGTAAACCTTTTTTCTGTATATAAAACTTGTTATTAAACCTAAAATAGTTCTAATTTACACATTCTTTAATTACTTTAATCAACTGCTTTTTATACCTGTATTCTCCCATATTATTATTGTTTATTAACTTAATAACTTTATTTACTGTGATATTGCTAACATGTCCTTAACATCCAGTGATATCAATTTTGTATTTACATTAATTCTAATATTTTCTAATTTTTCCATCAATTTTACATTAATCTCTATGTTGTATTTTGTCCCAAATTCATATTTATCTTTCAGTACTCTGCTAACTTCCTTTGATAATTTATAAATAGGTGCATTAATAAAAGAAACAATCGGTCTAATTGGTTTCCCTTCTTTATGTATCTTAACCTGACTTTTAAAAGTTGGTGCTGTTGGATTACTTTCTAACAAATACTTTTTCTTATTTTCTTCTATAAATGTTATCTGTTTCATCATTTGTTTTATCCTTGACTGGTACTTACTTGTATAATCATACTTTATTTCCTCATATGGTCCTTCACTTATAAATTCTTCCGTTTTCTTTATGTATTCTTCTTTTCTCAGTAGTACCATTGTATTTCCTTTGTCCGCCTTCATAACTATAATATCATTCTTTTTTATTTTATTCTTTAGTTTAGTTACAGTTGATTTGATTTTTTGTTCATTTTTTGAATTATACAAATTTTTCTTAAATATTTTATCTACTACATTCCCTACTTCCCACCTTATTCTTTTTTTATCATTTTCATTTCCTAGTTTTTTTATTATGCTTTCGCATTCAATAATCGTTTTTTCTTGATTTAATTCTGGTGGCGGCGCGTATTTTAAGCCTTTTGGTAACATTTCTTTTTCTTCTGTATTGAAAGTTATCTCTGTAAGTTTATTACTCTTTTTTCATAGTTATTCTTAGAGAGGTGTTCCTTTCTTACTTCGTTCTTTCTTACTAATTTATTTAACTTATCTACCATTATTTTATTTTTATTTTCCAATTTCTTTTCTACGTACCCCAAACCAAAATTATATAATATTTCTTCTAACTCTACATACGAGTATATTCTTAACAATTCTATATGTGTGTCATATAATTCCCTATTATATCTATTGATTAAGCCGTAAAGTGACCTTATTTCTAATTTTATCCACAACTTCTCGCTTTGTTCTTTTACTCTTTTGGCTACACTGTTGTTATTTTTAATTTTAACTTGCGCGTATTTTGGGATGACATTATTATCCAGACATTGTTTATTAAACCATATTTTACTTAAAACCCTCTTCAATTTAACTTAAGATATTTAAAAACTTTACGTACCTTATTGTTGTCGTTTATTACCTCATTGTTGTTGTCCATTATGCAGGGTCATTGACATACATAGGTTCACATACTAGAAAAATTATAAAATGTTTTAATAAATACGGAGTAGATTAGCTATTAAAAAATGTGAAACGGAATTTGATAAGATAAGGAATACAAATATAGAAAAAATTCCAGCATTACAGAAAAGCGGAATTTATAAATTAAAATGTAAAGACTGCAACAAAGTGTACCTAGGTGAGACAGGACGAAAATTCGCATGCAGGTTGTCTGACCACAAACGTGGAGAAGGTAATAGAACAACCAATTTGTTATATGCAAGACATTTCATAGAAGACAACCATAAGTATGTTAATCCTTTGGAAGACTACGAAATTGTAAAAGTAGTAAATAACACAGTTGAAAGGAAGCTGAGGGAGGCGTTGAAATATTGAAAGAAAGAGAAAAAGGGTTAGACAATTTAATTAATACTAAAATTAAATTTGATAATGAAGAAATATTTTATAACATAATTAAGAAGTAAATGATAAAGGACAGATAGATAAGATTAAGAATTAAATTCCATAGTACTAATTGGAGGTTTTAAAATAAGGGTGTGTGACTGACCCACGTGTGTGAAGAGGGAGACGGGTAGGTTTAAAAGGAATGCACACACACACACACACACACACACACACACACACACACACACACACACACACACACACACACACACACACAGCACTGAAACACAAGGAATTTGCTAGAAAAATATGTAACTGTCCAGATGGAGTGACAGGGCTCAGGGGGTGGGGAAGGGACATTTGAATTATATCTTGTTGTGTGTGAGCAGGGTGGGGTGAGATGGGGTGAAGGGTTTGTTTTCACATAATTTCTTTCAGTTCCGATCTGACAACGAGCTGTGAAGCTTGAAAGCACTAATCGGGATAATTTTTATATAGTGGTGTGCAACAGTGATCATTCTGCTAATGTATGTTAGTGTTATGAATTTGTTGTTTTCTGTCTTTGTCTGTTGTTTGTTTTGTGTGTAGGAGTTTATTGATTATTGTTCTGTTATATCCGTTGTATTCTGCTAGATATTTTATCATGTTTAGTTCGTCTTTGTAGTTTTTCCACTAGGTGAAGCTTATGGCATCCTCTGATGAAGCTTATAATAAGCGAAAACTAGTTCAGGCTATAAGGTAAAGGTTTTACATTTTTACCCATAAAAAACTTTGTGTTCCAAGTCGGTAGTGATTTAATTATATTTAGTTAATCTACAGACACGTCATGGACAACGAAATCCAAGAATAAAAGAAACTATGGTAAAACAAATTGAGAGGTAATGGTTAAAATGGTTTGCATGTCTATTAAGATTGGATAGCCAGTAATGATATATAAATGGGAATCTCCAGGATGCGAGAAAAGAGAAAGACCATGGCAGTCTTGGGATGGAGGAATCACAAATGCTATACATAGAATCTGTAAAGGTATTTATCTTTTTCAAATCTACCCACCCAAAATATCTACCTTATCGATTTAATTCTCACACCTACCTTACATCTCATCAATACGTCATAATGCCGCCAGCATATTTAAAGTTAATATGCTACTCTTCCAAGCTTTTCACTATACAATACCTGTATGATTTAAACCCTTTTATTTCCCTGGACTCAGAAGACTCCAGCATTCGTTAGGCGAGATTTGGATGCAGCAAACAGACGAGGTTGCAGCACAATAATTACATTTAACACGTGGTCTTTGTGCTATAGCAATTTGTTTTTATTCTCATTTTTTGCAATTCAAACGGGTGTTGCCCTCCTATATTTATGTGATTAGTAAATCACCCAACATTGAACATATATATAGTTCTTATTCGTACTAGATTACTTAATTTAAATCTATAAAGGTAAACCAGTACTTCGCTTTTACGCTCTCACTCACTCTTTAAAAAACCCCCCTTAGATTTGAGCTCTCATTACGATCTGAATTCAATGTTTTAATACTGTATACATTTTGTTGATTGCTGTCTGGTCGATTTAGTTTCAAATTTACTTATCTGGAGACGTTATTCCACACGTGGCGTCATCATTCTTGTAGTTCACTTTTGTTGCAACACTCACTGACCTGTTACAACTGTTAATTAATTTTGATGATTAACTCGAGTACTCTGAGAAACTTAGTTAGCACTGTTTTATATGCATTTTCACTTGTTTAAAGGCCTAAATCGACTTTGTCCGCGGACTTGGGTTAACACAAGTCCACGGCGTTTGGCTGCGGTTCATAGACTGCTGCCTTCAGATGTTGTTCGTAGACTGAAAGATGGTGACGGGCGACTGTACACTTTATGAGCTGGTCACGTGGTCCCCCTACTTTGTTGTCCGGATCATATCGAAGATTCTAGAACATTATCGAAGTTCAAATTGTGTCTTGGTAGTTTAAAACACTCGTTCACGTCATTATATTATTGTGACGTCAGATCGAACATAAAAATTTGTGCCCATGTATGGCTCGGTTTATAGCTCGAAGACGACGAAGTCATATTTGATTCAATTTTACTTAGATCGTGTTATTGCACAGTATAAAATAATTATCCACATTTTGTACTGTCACAAATCTGGAAGACAAACATACCTATTTTGGAAGGGTTTGGTGATTGAACGTATACATCTCTGTAATATCTTCAGTTATTAATTAACATAGTGAACATGTATTAACATGCGCGCGCGCGCGTGTGTGTGTGTGTGTGTGTGTGTGTGTGTGTATAATTAGTTTGCATCTTTTAAAGATCTTGGTTGTTGAAATATATTTATACGAATATTGCAATAACATGGAAATGGGTTAAGGGATAAAGTAAAGATTCTACAAATGATATAATTTGATTGATTCAACTTGGTTCTTTTACTTATTGTATCAAGTCTTCACTAAACGGAAAATGTTTCTCATGTATACTTTTGGGTTGCAGCTAGTAAACATTTTTTAAATTGATCTTAATGAACTTAAAAATTGTGAATTGAGATCAGTTTAATGTAAAAGATTTTAATATTACATAATAAACCATGAACCATGAAGTATTGGAAACAATAACACAGAAAATGAACAGACTTAAGAAATAGAGACACCATATAGTCAACACTAATTTATAATTCCAAAATTCATTCAACCACATGCAACTAATGTTACAAAATATGTACGTGGCACTGAGATATTTAATAACTACCTATTATTATTTTTGTAATATGGAACAGTATTGTTATGATAGTCTAACTGATCGTCATATGGTACAGTGGAAAACAAAATACAAGACACCAATTAAGTCACTAATCACCAGCTTTAATTATCACAATTAAACAGTTTGTAATCAACAAGATAATCTCTTACAACAAACCAAATAAAAATTCTTCACACGCAATAAAAATGTCAACTAATATAAAACACAATTGTATTATTACAATTGTCCCGCACAATTATAAAACACATAACACTTCGCCACAATACGTCGAACCGCACTGTGTAAATCGCCCGACAATAACTGAACTGAGTAATCGCCGATGTAAGACTGAATTAAGCGTAGTTGAAGTCTTGTATTTATACCCTGCTGAGATTGCAGCATATTCCATACTACGCGTCTACTAGAAAACACTAGAACGTAATTGATTATGGCCTTGAACACAGCGCTTGCGGACCGGTATGGTCTGGAAAAGTCTCGTTGCTGGCGTGTGACAAGTTGTCATGTAACTGTCCTTCATCTCAGAGTAGCAGCAATACGCACGCACCGGACTCCGCTGGAATAGCCGAGAAACACGTAGCGTGTTCTGTAATGTCGTAACAGTGTTTTAGTTAACAAATGAATGAATTGTGTTGTAACTCATTTAGTGAGGATCACGTTATCTGTCTTAACTTAATATTGACATAATACTGAAGTTTATTGTATCTGTGCAATCTGTAACAGTTAGCTTTGAAATTTTTCCTCCGAGCAGGACTGACTATGAAATACCAGGGTTTATTCTTTACTTTGTTACATACCAGTTTTTCAAAACCAACTTTAACCCTTCCAAACATAATGTGTAATAATAATATTTGATTATGTACTTCTATAAGCTTAATGATTATACAATAATAATATATATTTATATAGTGGTGCTCAACCCAGCACTTAGGAATTACTACACACACACACACACAACCACTCGCTCTTCCATACTCATGGTACAAACTTTTATGAATTGAGGAGCTCCTTTTAAATATATTGAAATTTTAAATAATTTTTTAAATAATTGATTTCTACAATAAAATTTTATATTGGGAAATAATGAAATAAGGATTTAAAGTGTACAAGGAACGCTCTCACCCATTTCGTGTTGGCCTCCTCGCACTGCTAGCATCGTCCTGACATCGGCACAATCGGTTTAATTTTACGGCGCTTGATGGGGCACCTTTGTGTCAACCTACGTAACCCACCGTCGTGGGACCGATTCTAAACGTCGATCTTTTTACGGACGATTCATCGGCCGAGGACGCCTACACAAAGCCGAACTATAACTTTCCTTAGTACATTTTGAATATAGATATTTATACTGTTTATTAACCACCTACAGTGGTCTAAAAAGTTAAAATTCACCCGTAAGTAAACGGGTTGCCGGCCGGCGTTGATCAGAGCTGCAGAAGAAATGATGACAATTCTTTGTTGGATTTTGCGGAAGTGGGGTGTACTGACGTCACAATCCCATTGTTTAACTTGTTGACAGCGCCGTGTTGTGGTTGTCAACACATTCTCCGCCTCTGACGTAATTAAGGTTCGGCTCTGTTATCGCAATAACTGCACATTGTTTTTTGTGATGTTACACATATTTTGCTATGAATTGGTTCAAATCCTGACAAATATTGTCATACACTACACTCACGGTATATTCGTATCGGGTGTTTAAGGTTGGGTTGAGTATGACCAAAATAGAAAAATACAATAGTTATGTTCTAGTTACCATATTTAAAGTAATTCCAAAAATGTACCATGATTGTACCATCACAACTACTGTCTTCCCATACTAGTTATAAAAACAATGTTCATCAGTAGGTTAGACTTAACATAATATATTGCAAACTGCATATTAAGAATATGTTTTGATTTTTTCTTCTATTTGTAGGAAACAAAAAAATCGTGCATTTTGTTATTTTTGCCAGAACATCCAGCGATTGCCACAGTGCGCACATTGTGGTAAAATAAAATGCATGTTGAAAACTGGTGACTGCGTTGTCAAGCATCCAGGTGTGTTTACAACTGGCCTTGGGATGGTGGTAAGCTGTGCAAACTGTTGAATTGTAACACTGTTGTGTGCACGAATAATATTAAGAAACAATGGTAACACAAACAAAAATGAATAGAGTTCTTACGCTTTCACGCCTGGGGTCAGTACTATTAAAACAGTTGAATGTAGGGCTATTAGGACGTGGTCTCGTTTTTGAAGAACCAAACGTTTCCGCGGAGGGCATCTTCAGTGGTAAAGAGTACCAGTAGATACTCGCTGAAATCACCTCAGAGCCAAACCATGTTTTCTATATGAGTGAAAACATGATACTTTTTACCATGACACTGTGGCCTAATAGCCTGACATTCAACTATACAAATGAATAGAATTTTATCGTTCTATTTTATCAAAATATTATCATGAACACAACAACAACATTGAATAACTTCCATTGGTGACTGCACTCTACAAAGATTGCACACAAGATATAGAAATTTACAAAGAAAAATATCTGTAAACACTTCATGATTTCCATGCATTTCAGACACAAAGTACTACCAGTTATGAGATGAATCTGTAAAATAATCATCAGACTGACAGCTGGTAGTGAAAAGAATGGGCGATGGCGATAAAAATCGATAAACAAACTCAGTATTTTTGAAAATGCTGCAGTGAGTTGCAATAAAACTGGGCAGAATCAGGATTAGTGGAAGAAAATAATATAAGATGAATGAGGCATGATAATGAAATGCACCAAATATTCAAAGAATCGTCTCGCTTAGAATTCATTAAGCTCCAGATTTTGTGATGGTCTGAATAGATTATCATGGTAGGAGGTAAAAAAAGGAGTTATGTATATGACTGCATAATAAAGGTCAGTAGGAGAAATTACTAAACCAAAGTTCTTCAAAATTTTCAGTGGTTCAAGTTGAAAGGGGACAGTGAAGGCAGAGGCTCAATTTGAGTCATGCCTTCACAGAAGCAAGAGATGATTCAGTCTGTTAATTCAACAATTTTAAGGTACTTGGTACGTTAGAACCAATTTATAAGTTATATTATGTAGACAACCAATATGTGAAGTTGCTAAACGAAATACATTGAACTTTTCAGACATCAAAGTTGAAAATAAACAATGGAGCCAGAAGCAAGAGATGACAGTCTGTTAATTTAACAATAAAAGATTGGTTGGTACATTAGAGCAAATTTGTAAGTTATACAGATGACCAGTTATATTTTGGCAATCATATTAGTCTAGTGTAGTAACTGTATTGTAAGTTGTTATACTAAATAGCCAGTACTATTAATGCTGTGATATCAGTTTGTCTTTATACATGTAGTTAGCAAAGTGTATGTTTAGCGAACTTGTATTACTGTATGTATTTTATTATGATTCCAGGGTGCAATATGTGATTTCTGTGAGGCATGGGTTTGCCATGGTAGACGATGTCTCACGACACATGCATGCACGTGTCCACTGCAAGATGCTGTCTGCATAGAATGCGAACGTGGCGTCTGGGACCATGGAGGGAGGATCTTTCAATGTTCTTTCTGTTCATCTTTTCTTTGTGAAGACGATCAGTTTGAACATCAAGCATCCTGCCAAGTGTTAGAATCAGAAAACTTTAAATGTAAGTAGCTGTGTGAGGTATATTTTTTTAGTAAAAAAACACGTAGTGTTGACAAACTTTGTTACACAGAGTAGAAGTAACTGTTAGTGGTATATTTTTGGTGAAGTGATTCAGGGTCAAAGGAAGGCAATAGATTCAACTTGTTCCTCTCTGCACAGGGCTGTAAAACTAAAGCAGAACCAGCCTTATTCATCATAATTTCCATCATGAAAGAATGTCAGTTTATAACAATTACTCAGTAGGTGATGAAGTTGGGTACCTTGAAAAACATCGTGTTTATTGTAGTAGTTATAATTCATTATATGTATAACCATTATAATGAATACATTTTTATAGAAGTGTTCCAAGTTTTTTAACATGTTTTTTAGAAATAGGTTGTTCACAAATTTTGACTTAAATTATCACTGTAGGAATAGTAATGTTCAAATAATTTAGTGTATGTACTTAAATTGTGTATATTAATTAATGACTGACAGAAAGGGCTTGAATTAGTGACCCAAGGAGATGTAATAAAATGAAATGTATCTGAGCACAGTAATTTAACCTGAGCTACATTATTGCAAACCACAATTCTGATGGATGTTGATACTAAAGATTTTTTTTTTTTAAGGTCAGTCGTGTAATAAGCTGGGACAATATTCATGTCTAAGATGTAAAACCTGCTACTGCGAGGATCATGTGCGCAGGAAAGGTTTCAAATATGATAAGAATAAAGCGCTGCCTTGTCCAAAATGTGGATACGAAACATCACAAACCAAGGACCTCAGCATGTCTAGTAAGTTTTTCTATGCAATCAAAAATTGAATATATTATATATAAATTCTATATTGTGCATTCCATATTAAGAATAGCCTTGCTGTTACGGTCTTATTATTTTCCACAGTATATAATAGCCATCCAAATAATGCCTCTCAGTGTAGGTTAAACCAAACTACCAAGTTTGCCACATGATAGTACATTATCAATTGTCATATAATATAACACTATCATTTATCATGCATACATTGTATCATTCAACTAACACTGTAAATTAAAAATTAACACTTTCAACATCATGCCCGTGTGGATGATTCATGTAATGTAAAATGGTGCAGCAGGCAATGCCCGTATGTCATATAGGCAGTAGGTTTTCATGTTTTAAATGAATAGGCTTGCCATACATTATCCTATCAAAGTTTGTTGTACACTGCAAATTCATTCTTCACATAGGCTACTATTATAGTTTGACTTAATCAAAATGTCAACATGTGGCATTGTGCTTGATGCATCAATTTGTGATAAACATTCTAATCAGTCAGGTTCTAATAGAGATGTCATGTATTAACCCCACTGGTCTTGTGAAAATTATGTCGTAAGGGGTATGCGTGTGCCTGGATGTTTTAAACTATATCATGCCTGCATAGCTTATGCATAATTTTCATTTTTTGTATAAAAACATTTAAAGTTAATTGATTTTGTGTTAAGTCATACATAAACTATATTGTAACAATTATTAGCTATTAGAGTCTAAAACGTTTCTAAGTGTTGTTTTATAAATTCAAAAATTTGTAATTTTAGTTCTAAAAAAACTTAATCTGATGCAAGATCGTTTTTATGACCAATTTGTAAATAAGGCATACGTACAATCAATACATTTGCAATATAAATGAAATCTGGTTGAATTAGTTATAAACATAATATATTGCATGCATTGTTTTATTATAAGATAAGTTTGTTACAATTTTTTGAAGTATTGCTAAAAACAATATCAAAGACCAATGGTCTTTCAGGAAGTATCAGGGGAAAAGAAAGGTGGTGTTGAAAATGTTAATACTTTTGGCTAATATTTAGAATTATAAACAGATACATATGGATACTCACTTAATACTTACTTATTACTTGCTCAAATAAGTATAATTAAATAAATATTATTATTATTATTATGTATTTTTAGATTAAATTGAGTGGAGTGTAAATTAGAAAAAGAAGTAATAGATGTGTCGTAAAATTTATACTCAGCTGTAATGTTAAGCATTTAGAGAAGTTTCCAAATACAATTTCATTGTAAACACTCAAATTTTGTTGCTTTATCACTGCAAATTATAACCCCCCCCCCTCCTAACACAGCATTTCCAATACTGAAGTACATTTTGAAAATAGTTTTCTTTTTTTTTAAATTTATTTCTTCTTCATTGTTTTCCAGATAACTGTATGGTGAATGTTAAGAAACCTAATCTTTTTTTACAATTATGCATGACATAAAACCTATTAGATTAATAAATATAGGCTTTATATTTGAATTTGTTAACTTAAAGTTACGTTTTTTTCTAGTGAAAACATATCTGTTTTATAAATATATATTTAAGTTCAAAATTTAAAGGTCAGACTTTTATTCATGACACTATACAGTGGGATGGATGGATTGACACAGTGATTGAGAGAGAGAGAGAGAGAGAGAGAGAGAGAGAGAGAGGGAGAGAATGTTCAATACTTGCAGCTCCTGAAAACTTGATTGGTTTTCTGTTTCAAAAAATAACAATAAGACATTGGCTAAGTACACCAAGTCTTTTTGTGACTCAAAATAATGACTGTGCGTGTCGAATAAAAGAATGAGAAATTTGCTTTGTTAAAACTGTGAATTCACTTTGAATGCATATGCATTTTCAGCTCGTACGCATAAATTTGGTCGGCAGACTCAGGCAGGAATTGATGATGATGATGGTGATGAAGATTATGGAGGAAGCGCATCAGGATATAATGGTTACTATCAAGGAGCTGGTGGTGACTTAGCAGGTGAGTGAATTTTGTGTGTGTGTGTGTGTGTGTGTGTGTGTGTGTGTGTGTGTGTGTGTGTGTGTGTGTGCGCATGCGCATGTGTGTGTGTGTGTGTGTGTGTGTGTGTGTGTGTGTGTGTGTGTGCGTGCGTGCGTGCGTGCGTGCGTGCGTGTGATTCACGTAGATCATCATTATTTAGAAATAATGTTTTATGGAAGGAAGTATTTCTGTATGATAAAATTCTGTAATTTTTACTTCCATGTTTCATAAGGAAATGGAAGTATGGTCATGGCGAAAAAAATCGTGTTCGAGATAACGACTGATTCTGATTGTACTACCCTCAAAACATGAAGAAAAGTCATTTTTTGAAAAGTGTCTGTGTAGAATTTTTTCTATGGCAAACGATAACAGCCGCAAATTCAAACAGAATAAAATAATTCTTTGCATACCGTCCTGAATTGCAGAGTACTGATGGCCTATTGTTTTTGGTGAAGATCGGTTAAGGGAAAGGGGTAGTTTACCTCCAACGTTTTATGTTTTAACAAGAGTAATTTTTTCATGATGAACGATAACTGCCGTAAATTTAAACAGACTCAAATAATTTTGTACTTATGTGCCTGAGTTGTAGAGGACTCAAGGCTTATTGATTTTGGTGAAGATCGGTTGCGGGGAAAGGGTAGTTTACCTGCAGCGTTTTATGTTTTAACAAGAGTAAAGTACTTAATTTTGGTAAATAAAGTATCCTGATTAGAAGATCATAATAATCCACTGTAGAAACGTAGATGAAATATCTATAAATGAAGAGGCTAGTTGAACGGGGGGGGGGGGTAATTTTCTATAAATAAAAACGATAATTGAAGGGGGAGGGGTTAATTTTTATTTTTATGTCATGTGTACTACGTTATCGGCAACAAAGAAGTAGTTTGTTGCTAAAATTCCTTCCTGGGCTGTTGGGCTTGATCCAATGTTTTCTACAAAAGCAGACGTTTTGGCAGTGCTATCGACTGCCATCATCAGTGAAAATTGAGTGCACTGACATGAGGTGGTATACGTTAGTGACCACAGTACTGTGGTTAGGGATGGAGAAATAAGTAGTTTCTATAGAAACATTTCATTTCTAAAATGATTTTAAACATAAATCTTAGAACACGGAAGTCATGTATGATTCTCCATAACGATATTTTACTTTATATTGGAATATTTTTTACTTCAGCATAATATTTTTTCTGAAGGAAATTCCATATTTGCTGGTTCAGAAAAAATTGATCATTTGTTTGATAAAAATAAAAAAGAACAATAATATGTTAGCAAAATAAACGGTCTTTTTTTGAAACAAAGGAATGACTTTTAAAAATAAAATAACAATTAATTTGGCATTTCTTGAATTTGTATTTCAAAATACTCTGCCTAATTCCTTTCCTTGATAGCAGGTTCTGCCATGTTACAGACACTACTCAGTTTGGTGGGAATCCCTTTTGCCTGCGTTAAGTTTTTGTTGTTGATAATTCTAAAATCTGTAATCATGAAGCCAATTAATTTTTCAATCATTGTAATACCAAAAATGTGAAATTGTTATTATTACACAAATTGTTATTAGTGGAATGTTTTGGAATTTCCTGTTTTTCTATGGGTAATAAATTTAGTTCTAGACACTCAGTCATTCTTGTTTGTGCCCCAAGGAAACACTCCTAAATACTTTTTGCATGGGATGCATAGTCCATATTTTGCAGAACATTCCCGGTTGCATGAAAGGAACAAAAAAAAAGTACAAATTGGTTTGCAGAAAGTTTCTGTTTAATATATTGTGTAAAGATACCTCCTGTTACCTTATTTTGTTTCATAAGTCATTGAGCCAACTGGATATGAAACATATGACTTGTCCTGTCATGAGAATGTTGAAAGTACGCTGGTGTCTAATCACGACCTCAAGGTCATCTTACATGTTAATAAATACATTAACAACAAAGGAATTTGTATCATAAAATATTTTTAACACTTTATATATGATGCCCACGCTTTCTGCGGGCATGTCTATTTGTGTCTGTAGAAATTCAGTTACATAAAACCTGCAAGTTTGTGATGTCAAACATAAACTGTCACATGTTTAGTTCATGAAAAAGATACAGATCCTTTTACATTTTACATTCCTTTTTGGGACTAGTGTGATCTTACGATTCGGCTGATTTTATGTATACGATATATTGTATGTTACACTTATGGTTATGTTTACAAAATTCGGGCGCCATCTTCGTTACATATGTTATAGGCCAGGAATCCGTTACGCGAAGTTATGATGAACGGAAGTTGCTTGAAATAATAAAACATCTGTTTATAAGTTTTACCACTGAAATACCCTTTTTATTTTATCTAACTCTTACATAACAGTTTTCAAATGTGAAACAAACTCTAACCCCTCCAAAAGCATAATGCAAATAAATGTGTTATTATCTAATAATATCTGACTATGTCCTTACATTTTTAGTAATATAACATAGTAATATATACGTAGTTGTGCCCAACCCAGCACTTAGAAATTACTCAACACACACGCAATCTCTCTCTCTCTCTCTCTCTCTCTCTCTCTCTCTCTCTCTCTCTCATGGTACAAATTTTATTAGTTTTGGAGCTACTTTTATGTAATTGAAATTTTAAATATTTGAATTTATATGATTTGTGATTTGGTCATTTTACATGAAAGAAACTTGGAAATAAAATAAGGATATTAAGGTGTTGATGGAACGTTCTCACCCATTTTGTGTAGTTCCGGGTTGTTTCGGTGCGGTAAAACTTCGCGTACGGTACCGCGAATTTTCCGTGTACACGTTACGGTCACATTTTGTAGTTGACGCACTTTAGATATTATATATTGTTTATTAACCACGTACAGTGGCTAAAAAGGTAAAATTCACTAGTGAGTGAATGGGTTGCCGGCCGGCGTTGATCACTGCTGCAGTTGAAATGACCAAGAGTCTTTGTTAGATTTTGCTGAGGTGGGGTGAACCTACATCACACTTCCATTGTTAAGCTGTTGACAGCCTCGTGTTGTTGATGTAAACACATTCTCAGCCTCTGACGTAATTAAGGTTCGGCACTCTTATCGCCACAAACTGCATACTGTTTTTTGTGATGCTTCACAGTTTTTGCTATGAATTGGTTCAAATCCTGACAAATATTATTATACACTCCACTCACTATATCTTCGTATCGGTTATTTAAGGTTGGTTGGATTATGACCAAATTAAGAAAATACAATAGTTATGGTTTATTTACCATATTCAAGGTAATTATAAATGTACCATGATTGTACCATCACAAAACCCCCTCAATGAAAGATTGTGTGTCGAAGCACAAAAACTTTCATTGACCCTTTCATACTTCCTAAAGGGATCAGCCAGGACAAGTCGCCACAACCCCCTTACAATTTTATATAAAAAAAATTACAACTCGCCCTTGGTCTGATGATGATGACCGTACCTAGATGACCTTACTGGACTTCTCCTGCGAGATCCCAACACCATAAGACCACTTAGGCTCTTAACGCCCCTGCTCTGACGCGTTGGCCAGCTCAGGACCGCTGTCATATCACCAAACACTGAAACAATAAATGAAAAATCTCAACATAGTGACTTGATAAATTACTCTATCCTCAACTGATTTGGTTCCCCTTAGCTAAGTGCTGGTTTGTGCCAATAAGCACTGGGTTGGCTTAATATAGTTATAAAAGAATTAGAAATATATTTCTCAAGAATTAGAAAGAATTTCCCTTCTTCATATTACAAACCCTGAATTAATGAATGGTTTCGATTACTATCGATAATATTTATCTTCTTTCTGTTACAATTACTGTAATTATAACATAAACAGAGTGATATAATAAAATTTAAACTCTAATTGAAATTAGGAAAATTACCCTATAAATCTCCCTAACCTGGAGAAAAACAAATTAAATTGATATAAAAGAATTAATAAGTCTGTATATTTATTTATGTATAAATCTTATTGAATGGTAAAAAAAATAAAAAATAAAAACATTATTATTATTATTAATCACAAATCATATAAATTCAAATATTTAAAATTTCAATTACATAAAAGGAGCTCCAAAACTAATAAAATTTGTACCATGAGAGAGAGAGAGAGAGAGAGAGAGAGAGAGAGAGAGAGAGAGAGAGAGAGAGAGAGATTGCGTGTGTGTTGAGTAATTTCTAAGTGCTGGGTTGGGCACAACTACGTATATATTACTATGTTATAATTACTAAAAATGTAAGGACATAGTCAGATATTATTAGATAATAACACATTTATTTGCATTATGCTTTTGGAGGGGTTAGAGTTTGTTTCGCATTTGAAAACTGTTATGTAAGAGTTAGATAAAATAAAAAGGGTATTTCAGTGGTAAAACTTATAAACAGATGTTTTATTATTTCAAGCAACTTCCGTTCATCATAACTTCGCGTAACGGATTCCTGGCCTATAACATATGTAACGAAGATGGCGCCCGAATTTTGTAAACATAACCATAAGTGTAACATACAATATATCGTATACATTTGCGCCCGACCAGGGACTTAAACATCTGTAATCTTATTATTATATAAGATCACAGATGGCTGCCTGCGAACAGGGACATTATGTAGTATTATTTATATATATTATTACATAGTGTACGCCTAGAAAGAGAACGGAAAAAATTGTTTGAGGTAATAGACACCAAAATTGTAATACGTAAACATAACCCAATAGTTAGGTTATACCATTGTATGCATGCGTGTATTGTAAAATTGCCAACATGAGTACAAATGGTAATATTACAAAAGAAATCAGTACAACTGATGTAGATTTGACTGGTGAGATGGATGTACAAACACCTCAAACTAGTCAGATTGACGAGGCAAATACGCCTGTATCTGTAGAGATAACGAAAGTCAATACATCCATTTCAACTATGTCAGATAGTAATAAGGATCAAACTAATGCAATGATGAAATTACTATTAAAATTAGACAAAAAACTAGATGAACAGAAAATCGATTCTGATATTAAATTCAATGAATTAAAGAATGAAATAAAATTAGGTCACGACAAACTTATTAAAAAATGTGACCAGCTCATCACAAAACTAGATGTAAATTTAAGTCAATTAGAAAGCCAGAAAGTAAATGGTAGTACCCAGCAAAATGCTGTACTGGATAACAACATATTTAAAAATAATAATTCAAATAATGAATGTACCGATAACTCAAATATTACAAGTAGTAAGATTGTGGTGTTAGAAAAGGATAAAATGATAATGAAAGTATTATGAATGATAATGAAATGTTTGAATTTATTGAGTCAGAAAGAAAGTTGAGAGAAAGTATTTTTGTACAAGGAGTGCAGGGGGTAGAATTTTCTTTTGATGTAGTGTTAGGGGGTGAAGACAAGTCTTCACGAAGTTTTTATAAGGATAAGAGTTCCTTAAATTTATATTTGGGAGACGAAAGGTCTACAAATAAAGTTTCTTTGTGTTTTGGTGTACCTAATAAGTGGTGCACTTATGTTAGGGATAATTTTATGTTAGGGACCCCTGCATATTTGGAGAGAGAAAGTGTATTTTGGTGTTATGGAGAGAAATGTATTAAGAGAGAAAGTATAGAGAGATATTGTGAGAGTAAGAGAGTAATAGAAATATTTAAAGTAAACAGAAATTACAGACAACTGTTAGAAAGGTTAGGGTTAGATGTGGTATATGAAAATGATGAATACTTACCTGATAATAATAATGAATTTGAGATAACAGTAAATGAGAATAAAGGTATTAAGTATTTACCTGTGGTGGAATATTATGAAGATAAAAACCGATTAATGACATATGATACTGAGATAAATGAAACCCTACTTGATCGTGACTGGAAATATTTGGTTAATAACAATTTCATAAAGGAATATGAATATAATGTTGCAGATAATAAAATATATTTATTAAGTAATAAGTTAAGTAGACCTAAGATTCGTTTGTTGTTCAACGATGGTGAATAGACTGTTGTATTGTGAAATGAACATTAAACATATATGTGAACTGTGGTATTGAATTGGACTGCTATGAACTGAGTTTGGAGTGTATATTTTTCATTGTTTTATATGTATTTATCTATCCATGTATTTTTGATGTGTATTATGTATTACAGGTATATTTACACCAGTATGTATTATTATATATTTTGCATATATAACATGTTTAATAATAATAATTTTAATTTTTAATTGGTAATGAAAGTAATTCCTAATGAATGATTAAATAAATATTGAAATAAGAATATATATATTTGAATAGTGAGAAGTACTGTTATAAGTAGGTGAGAGATGAAGTTTAGAAGACAATGGTCAGTGATTGCAGTGAGGTAAAAAGTTTAAACAGGAATAGAACCTGGGTATAGATAAAATGCAGGTGAGTTATTTAATTAATGAAAAGGTGAGTTATTTAATTAATGAAAATGGAGTTAGAAAGGTAAGAATTTTTAAAGAAAATAATACAGAGAGAAGTATTAGATATATAGGGACACAGTAGTTAGTGATTATTTGTACAGGTGAGTTAAGTAAAGGTATAAACATATAATTGTTGATGATGAATTCTGTAGTGGGGGTGAGGTGATAAGGAGTAGCCAACCAATAGTGTTGTGGCAGGTATTAGCATAATTTTAAGGGAGTGTTTGCCGAATTTTATGGAAGGGCAAAATATTATGAATGTATATAGCCATTTAGGAAACACCCAACCCATTGCAAAGACGAGCGGTGCCATAGGATTTAAATGAAATAGTAATGGTGTTTATGATTGAGATATTGGTGTCAATGATAGGTAAATTTGATTGTCAGTTAGAAGAAGGTGAGTAAAAATATAATGAGCATAGTGAATATAGGAGTCACCCAGACTAAACAATAAATAGAAGGTGAAAGGTTAGGTAGTTAGGTAGGTAGGAAAGTTCAGAATAGAAAGGTAATGAAATAATATTAATAATAAATTTAAAATGAATTTCATAATTATAATAAATAAATTGATGTAATTAATGAAGGTTTAATTGAAATTGTAATTTTATAATTAAATGCAACTTAGATGGAATATGCAAATCAAGATTAAAAATGAATCAATCATGTCAATGTATTAAATGTATCAGTGTTAATTATCAATGTATTATGATGTAAAATGTATTATGTATTTATATTATAAAATTTTAACATGATTTAAAATGTACGAAAAAAAAACAAAAAAAAATTGGCACTGTTAATACCAGATTATTACCTGTTAATAATAATAATAATAATAATAATAATAATAACCATCACACTAGGAATCATGTTTTCACAGCCTTTCCATGGCAAATTAATGTTAAATTTGTCTGCAGAAACTTGTGAAGTTATTATTAATATTTTTTTGTTGACTTGTTTGGTGACTAGTTTAGACATATCATTAATTTTAATTTGATTTTATGTACCATTGATTTAAATGGAAACTAATGAAAAACTTTATATAAAAAGTTAATTTTTTTAAATTAATTAAAAAATATTAAACATCATATTATTATAAGTTTGTTTATGTCAATTTAAAAAGAACGAATTGAAATTCTGTATGATATGTATAAGTTTCAGTAAATATTAACTAGTCTTTGTAGAGAAAATTATGAAATACATGAAAAGTTGTGCGTATCCAAAGTGTTAATTGGAAAATTTAATTTTTTAGTATCTCATTGTTTTCAGTTAAGAAATTATAATACAGTCCATATTTAACAGATTGTTAAAGTCTCACTATAGATTTACTGCAGACAAAACAAAATCTCAGCGCACATGCAGTGGCTCAATGATGAAGACTCTTACTCCCACCATGTCTCTCACAAAACCTTGGAAGACTGTTACAGACAATTAATTATCCGATCAGGCAGCATGTATTACAAATTCGTTGTTGTAATTTGTGATGCTGTTTGCATTAATTTATTGAGTTCTTTATATAGTTATGTTGTAAACATGTAATCTGTATTTATTATTTTATTATAATAATTAGTTCTTTATAGAGTATTATGTACTTTACACAGTTTTTCATAAGGAATTTATTACTACACTATTTCATTGTTATCATACCCGTACCATATTATTAATGTTTATTTAAAGGTGTTGTTATTAAGTACTAGCCTAGCTTTTTGAAAACCTTTGAAAGAAGAGCCAGAGAAATTACTTTTAATAGGACATAGCGTTCAAAATAAAAAAAGCAAAAATGGAGTACAACATAAATGATATTGTTGCTGGCAGTACATTGAAGCTGTCTGAATCCGTTTTGTACGTAATTTTAAAATGAAGAAAGAAAATATCTACTTCTGGATGTGATAGGAACCTATTTTCTACTCCAAAAGAAAAATCTTTATTTTGTAAAAAATAAATAAATAAAGTGGATTATTTCACAGACAGCACAATAAGGACAAAGGTGCATCAATTTTATACTGTGAAAAGAAAGTCTTCCAATCTGTAAAGAGTTTATTAAAATCTCTGTATAAAAATTATCAAGTCCAAAAGGGAATACCTTAAAAAGTTACAGTCTCCAGTCCAGTAGAAGATCCCTGGTAGAAAGAAATGATATCGTGGGGAGGATTCACTGTCTGACTAGCATAAGTAAAAAGACAGACAAGAAGATACAAATATTATTTATGTGTTTTGAATATAATATATTTTATACAAATGTGAACAATTTCTCTGTATTCTGTTATTTAGAATATTATGTTGTATGTGGAATAGCATGTGTATATTTTGGCATATGATCAGTGACTTGCTGCCGTGGTATAGTGATAGCTTGACCACCAGTAGTTGTGGAAATAGTTTTTTCCCTTGTTGTGATGTTTTTTAGGCAACAAATCCCACTCCTGCTCCTTTTGTCTTCAGTAGACCTAAATTTGTTTTTGTGTACCCATGTTTTTCTGCTATACCTAAACATGTAAACATGTAAGAGAGGATTAGGCCAGGTGTGTACTCAGACCAGTTTTTAGAGTAATGTCCATTGGTGTAATTAATACAGTGTTGAGTAATATCCAAGATAGGTGGTTACAGGAGGATTTCGTCATGCAGAATGTTGATACCTACAGTATCATTCATGTGTTTTTTAAAACATGACCGAGTTTAATAGTACAGACACCCTCTACTTAAAATTTGATAGATCTTTTTGTTAGTTAATTTGAATACAATACTTGTAAATAATCAGTTTTTAACGGAAAATGTCTTACACTGCGGGTCCAGTGTGGGGAAAGTCAATGTTATGATTTTGTGTAAACCAGACAAACTTTAATACCTTCAAAACTATAATGTTTATTTAAACAAGCAGTATACGATTCAAAAGAGCAATGATGAAAAAATGTCACGCAATATTAACCTAAAGTGTGTGACGTCTCATGGCATCACAAGATGGCCACCAAGTTGGAGTGGAAAATCACCAGTTCGCTGCATGGAAAAATTAGTATAGCTCGAGAACGTATATGCGTAGGATGTTATTTGAGATGCCATTTTATAAAGCTCTACGAGTAGTATAAAATAAATTATTAATAGTGATAATAGTAAAAGAATAATAAATAATACAGTGACAAAGTGTTGAACTTGAACAGATTTTCCTTAAAATTTCAAAAATGTCAAAATATCTTCACAACAAGAAGGTAAACGGCTATCGTAAATGCTTACAAAGTAAAAGAAGAATAAATGCAGAATTCAAAAAGGTCCCTATGACAGTAACAGAACAAATGTGGAGGATGAGGAAGCATCAGGAAAAAAGGCGAGCAGCAGCTGCACAGACACCGTAACACGTAATGCCAGTTCACAAACAATGAATGTCAACAGTGAGATAGAACTGATGGAATGCTACGATATACAACCAGATGAGATGTTTGGGAATCGAGATTTAGCGTTTATAACACATTGGTGTCTGGCGGCGGAGCACTTTGAAAAGATGTAACAAGTTGGGTTTTGTTTGTGGAGTTTGTGATGGTATATGGTTCCAAAATGATTCAAATGACCCATACAGCTATGTTGCAATTCTTACAACAAGAATTCACAGATGAAGATGTCAACAGTTTATATTCTGCTCAAACTGCTGGACATCTGTAAAACAAGGAAAAGTGCCAGCATTGAGTAAGAGTAACGGCTTCACGTATTCACCAAAGCCAACACACTTGCCGCCATGAAATTCATTCAGCGAAGGTCTAATATCTCCGTGATTACCATTTATTTACCAAACCTACAAACGCCCCAACCCAGCAACACTGCTAGGGTAAGACGTTTTCCACCAAAAACCTCAGTAGTGTGGTACCCTTGAGAAGTTACTGATTAATAACAAAATCATATTTAATAAACAGACACATTTCTACATCTCTTACCTTGTCTTGGGTCCTAGAGTCTTCACGTGAACTCGTTACCTATAAGTGATTTAGGGTTTTATGCCGTAATAATTACTCTCATTTGCTGTTAACTATTTCAACTTCATTTATTTTTCTTTTTTATTATTCTCTTTTTTGGTGAACCAAATAAAATTATGACTTCTCCTTTTACGTTCTCCAACATTTAAATTTCATACAAATTTCAACATCGAGGTAAAGACCCCATTTAATCAAAACAAACACAATTTCAACATTGTTAATCCTTATAATTAAAATAACTGATTAATTAAATTAATTAAAGGCAACCCAGTATTTGCTCACATTCATACTTGCCTTTCATACTTTTATCCCACTTTCGTTTTATTTGTTTAGAGCTCTTTTTATAAAATTTTTATATTTATTTAAAATGAGTTTAAAGCAGTTACTTCCCTTTTGCCGCCATGAATACCAAGTGTTGTAATTAGTCCGTTTTGTTTGTTCACTGTTTTAGTCCGAAAGATGTTCTCACTTGTTGAATTTTGGTCACGTTCTCACTTGTTAAGATTTCACTGTTTATATTATTTTATATCATGTTAATTTTATAGTTTAGATAACATTTTCCGTACTTTTAATAAAACTTCGGCTCGAGAGCCTTTTTACTGAACCGTGTCTATTTTTATTGTTTCTGAATCCACTTATCACATTTTCCGCCAGTCTGTCTACATTTTAATGTATTTTAGGCAAACCACACGTACACGCAACTGCGCGGCTCAGATTTTATTAGCCGACTGCCATTAACTATAAAATTCACACTCTTTTTGTGCGGGTGAGACGAAAACTGTGCTCAGCGGCGGACGCGCAAAACTACTCGCGTCCATTATTGTGAGATGTTATTTGCCTACTGTCTTTGTTCTCTACGCACTAAGCGAGCAGAAATTTATTCAGACGTGACATTTCCGTGTGAACGTTGGCCGAACCGTGCGCTAGTCCGCGGGAAGGTGTACCCTTCCTGATAACTTACATTCCTGTACCATTCTGTACCTCACACAGAGCTATAGTCGGTGACCCATTATTATACTCTGGTTAAATAAAATGAAAAAGCTTTAAATTGCAAACCCTCATTTGTTTGTACCGTTACACCCTGACACTACCTACCACCTTTTTTTACAGTATTTATTGGTAATTAGTTATATTACTGCATTGTTTACTTGTGAATTACATAATTTCCATTTCTTGATTAAAGTTGCTTATTTAGTGTCACACCACCACACTTATTTGGTGATTCTGAAAATCTTCCTGACTGAAGCTAATCAGTCACACATGAACGGTTGTAGTAATTTGAGGAGAAACTTTGAAAACGTACTGGTACATTAGTAGCCTGTTATACTTGTTCTGTGTGGAATGTACCAGTATGTTCGTAGCACTCAAAGGGTTAAAAGTACCACATCAGTTGATATTCCATAATAACTGAATAAATCATGTATTATTTTTACTGTTATTACTTAGTGTCATATATAATTATGTACGGTTTCTGAAAATTTGATTTATTTTCTCTGTGGAGCAGTAAAATTTTTATTTATTTACATTCACAGGTTAGCTGACTATAAACCATATTTAGTCTTATGTGTTAGTTGCTACAGTGAACAAATTGTGCTCCCCAGTGTATTGAGAAATTGTTATATCAATAAGAGGAAATTTTTTGCAACTTTGAAACATAATATTCTATTTGTTACAGGTAGACTTGGATTTCAGAAATTAATTCAGTTAGGCTGAATTAATTAATTCAGATTCAGAACAGTATTACTGCCCTTGGCCAAAAGCTTAACAGTCAAAAGCATTTGATATAATAATATATTCTGAAAAGTGTGGCACAGTAACTCTGCACCAATCAGATTGTCCTGTTAGTAAAACAACAGCATTGTTTTTAGTTCATGTGTACATAACATCCCTATTATTAGTTTTCAACGACTGCAGCTTATCATCTTCAGTGAAGCTGACCCAATATGTTTTGTCATTCTGGTGTAATTCTGCCTTTATTAAATGAACATGTCAACAGTGTAACTAGAATGGGTGAACACTAAAAAAAGCTCATGGGTGAACAACTAATAATTGTTTGCTCATTGCCACAAAATTAATGGTTAAAGTGATATAGTTATATCTACTATGGTTTGAGATCCAAGAATGTGATTCAGTAAAACTCAAGACTCAAGTATTCACTAATTTAAATAAATTGTACCAGTAATTACTGTGTTATTGCTGTGGGTAGTATGATTGTTTTAAGATGAGTGTTTAAATTAATCTACTTTTAACAGTCCTTTTTGTATCTCAAAATTAAGAGTTTATGTGATATTTGTTTAGATTCGGATGAAGATGATGATCCTGACTATGAAGAAGGATCCGATGATGAAGAAGAAGATAGTGAAGAAGAAAGTGATGATGATTAATGATATACTACTGTTAACCATTCTCACAAGAAAAAACACAATAAAGGAAATTGAATAAAATAAGGGAAACTTGATTTATTAAGATAATTAAACATACATTACTTTGTTACAGAATGAAAAAAAATATTGGAAAAATAAAATTTTTTATAAATCAGTGAATTATTGTTAACAAAATTGTTTGTAGTAGAAAGGAATTATTTTAATAAGAGAGAACTGTGATATGATGTATTATACTTTTAAAAAAGTGTTATCAGAAATGAATTGAGTAAAATTTTTGAGTTTTTAATTATTACAGAGTTTGTACTAGTAAACATTTATGGAATTTATTGCAGATTGTGTCAATTTTGGATGCATTTTTGATGTAAATTAGTTGTACAGTGAATTTTTGTTTTCTAGAATTGATAGTATTTGAGTGCTATTATGTGTGGTCAAGGATTTTACCAAAACATTTGTAAAGATAATTATGGTTGTGCGGAAATAATAATTGTATGTGTGCTAAGAACTATGAAATTTTTGCTGGTGAATTTTGAAAATAATGGCTTATAATTTTGGGAAAATAAAATTAAAATTTTGTGCCTTTAATAGAGTTGTATTTTTATTCATTTCTTTGTTACACCTCAAAATACCATATACCTCAAAGTATAGTACAGATTGTCATAAACTAGTTAATGAAGAAGAGGACTGGTAGGACTGAACATGAATTTCATATAGTAGAGTTTTTGTTTTGTCCTTCGTGCATCATAATTCTCAGGTAAATGAAAAGTATGTTTTAATAAATAAAATATGTTTGTTTTCAAATATACAAGTACAGTCTGCAAGTATAGTCTGTTACATTATTAGTGTTGTATTTAATAAATACAGTATAAATAACTTTAAAAAATATATGAAACAGAATAATTTTAATTTTAATTACATGGCGGTGAGAAGAAATGGGTACAATAAAGTGTTCTGTATTAAATATGCTTGAAAGGAGTTTAATTTGGTAGCCACATACTTTTGCCAGTGTCCATTTTTATGAATCTGTTCTTCAAAACCTCCCACTTTGTCGTGTCAGACACCATATCATTGATAACCTTGTATCGTTTGCCTTTTAGCAAATTCATTTCAAGCAAAAATGAATTTAAAAGCAGCTCTTTACCAAACTGGGAGAGTATGAAGGACCCTCAAACATCTCATTTTACTATAAAAAGGTTCTCCTTGGCTAGGGTGGGAGAGAACTGACTCAGGTGAAGGGATCTTCATGTCAACTCAAAAGATCCAGCAGTACCTGAGACCAGTGAAGGATGCCAGGAATATCCACTCTCTTCTTTCAGTGTGTTCAGAGACCCGTTCTCTTTGTGGTCTTGTGGCAGGTTTACATCAGCACCACAAAGCATAGTGCTCACTTGTCTAGAGCACCACCGATGAGTCTCGCCTCCAAAAATCCAGTTATCTGAGACAACTAGAGTAGTCTGGCATAGCGGAGCACACGTGAACACATCGTGTTCAATGAAGCTAAAATCCTGGCCACAACATGAAGTCACTACTCTTGCCTATATAGAGAGCCCATCGATATCTTCAAGCATGGTGATAGCTGCATCAATAAATAAAGAGAATACAGGTTACTATAGCCTGGCTGCCAGTCCTAGATATAACAAAAACAAACCAACAGGAGAGCAGCTGTCAAGAGTTTCAAGATAGTGCTAGCAGCAAATCAATGAGAACATGTCATGCTCTGCTTGATTGGTTGTTCATGGAGATCAGTAAGAGGTTGGCTCAGGTCCCAAAATGGGACAACATTGTTTCCAGTGTTGGGACAATTCTACCTAATCCCTGCATTAAGATAGCTGTCACGTGTGCTGCTGAAATGTCAGCTGTGTGACATTTAAGCATTAAACCATAGTGAATAATAGCTGCTGTTGGTGGAATAAAAACAAGAATGTAGGACATAAGAAATTATATCATGATGGTTGCCAACTTAAGAAATAATAACTTACCTGTCATAATTAATTTTAAACAGACAGCACGGTTCAAGAAACTTGTTGAATCATCCTCGTATAACATTATTCATTATTGGCTATTGTTTAACGTTATTTCACATCCACTATGTTGAAATCAAAGAAAACATAAAAAGAGACTATCAGCAATAAGGAGAAAATAAATAAAAGTAAGTGTAAATATTGTTACAATGGTTGTACTGATCGCCATATGGCACAGTGGAAAACAAAATAAACACCAATTAAGTCACAATAACGCTTAGCCACAATACTTCGAACCTCATTTGAATAAATTGTCATTTAAACACCTGAGTAATCACCTGACCTAAACTGACTGTCTGTCGCTGGATGCTTATATTTATACTCCACTGAGATGCCAGAATAATCAGTCACTTTCTGGAAGACAAAAGTGACAGCACGCACACGCACATATTACTGCTGGGATAGCCGAGATACTTGTACAACATTCCGTATTATGTAACAATATCTTATAACAATATGATTTGAAATGGGCACTAATTACAAAGAAAAAGGCTGTGAGAGAGAAATAGAAAATTTCATGCAACAAAGGATAATATAAAACAAAAACAAGAACCCTCGCAAGCATTGACAGACACTCACATAAAATATTATATTGGCACAGATATGTTGATGATATCATACTTCTATACAAAGGAAACACAATACAATGTGAACTTCTAACCCACAACAACAAAATTCACAAAAACATAACCTTCACTGCTGAATATGAAAACATTCGTAAATTGTCTAGACCTTACCATGGCAAAACTAGAACATACCCACAAATTCAGTATATACTGAAAACCCAGTACACTGACACAATGATACATAACTCCTCCAATCACCCCATGCAACAATGCAAACTATCTGCCTTCAGAACCATGATACACAGACTAAACAAGAAAAAAAAGACTATAAAGATGAATTAAACACAATCAAATATCTAGCAGAAGCCAATGGATACAGTAGAAAAATAATCTATAAACTCCTACATAAAACAGACAAAGACAGAAGCAACAAATAACACTAACATATATCAATAACCACACTGAAAAAGATACAGTACCGTTTACCAAATGGTAAAAGCTTAAGAGCATGATAATGTCTTTCAGCCGCCAGCTAAACGCAACATTATTATGGTTACTGACTGACTGATTGTTTCTTTTGCGCAAATGTTGCGTTTAGCTGGCGGCTGAAATACATTATAATGCTCTTAAGCTTTTACCATTTGGTAAACGGTATTCCACACTTTTAGGCTTTTGAAACGTATAATGTGCATATAACAAATATTTACTATATAACAAATATATTTACTATATGAAATCCCAATGACATTATGTATCTGTGTTATACTTCACATTTCTGCGGTGAGTAATTAAATATAAAGAACAGTAGATTTGCATTTACGATGACAAATATTTTAATGAATAGATTGTTAGCTGAATCACATACGAAGACAACCATTAACTAGAGACAATAACCCCAATAACCTATCTACAGCTATGCAGTGTTGTTCGCTTGTTAGGTCTTTAATCTGCGACGACGTTAGCATGTTAGCGGTCGCGGTTTTAGTTAACGATTCCCGGCTGGTAAATTGTGCTAACACTTGATTTTAAACTTTCAGGACGCTTTATAAATCTGGTTTAATTGTTTGCAGTGATATTATTTTTAACACATTATATATATTGCGACGTATCAAAACAAACGTTTATTTACAACAATCCCAATGACGTCACGCAAGAATGACGTCATGCAGCGTGATGCGTTACAGTTTACAGCGTTACAGAAATTTTCAAATGATGGCCAGCCAAAAGACATTATCATGTCAGAAATAGCCTGCAAATTTAAACAAGCAACATACAGCATTGCACATATAACTACAAACAAAACAGAACACACGTTGAGAAAAAACACACAAACAGCTAAAAAAATTTAATTTACCTGGTGGTTACAAATTAAACTGCTCAGGATGTAACAAATTCTATATCAGACAGTACGCAGCTACAAACAGAGATACATTGAGCACATAAAAGCATTACAATCCACCTTTGCAAACCATCTCATTGAGGCAGACCACACATTCACAAACATAAGCACCAACATGGATATCCTATACGTACACACAAAATGGCAAAAACTAGACACTCTTGAACAACTAGAATTATACAAACACACAAAAACGCATAGAAACAACATCCTAAACAAACAGACACAAATTAAATCACACATACTATTTGAACATATTATACAGCACACACAACAATGATCTTTCGAACAACCAAAAGCAGGATGGACAGTGCTCCTAGCAGCAGCCTCTGATGAAGCTCTTAATGAGCTTGACTAGTGAAATCTAGTCAAGACAGTAAGGTAAACATTTAATAATTTGGTAATAGTGTTCCACATCAGAATTATTTTATATAGTTAGGAAAGAACATGTCAAGAAATTGCGGTTGCTATTTGGATTGGATTCTGAACTGACACTGAACTGTTATTATACAAACAAGTTTTGAACCGGTGTGGGTTTATGGTGAGCAGTTTTGGAGTTGCACAAAGAAATCCAGCATCAAAATAATCTAAACTTTACAAACTGTTGTTGATGCACTATGGCATGTCAGGAACAATGAAACCTGAAAACACCCATGGTTACTGACAAGATCAAATGGTTTGGAGCTAAATATGAACAAAAGCTTCAGGAACATCAAAATTATGAAGTGTTACAACTTCTTGGTAATGCTGGGCTTGTTTGGTGATTGCAGAAACAGAAACTGTTTGAACTGGTATAAGGAAGTGAAGTGGTTAACGAAATATCTCTACACATGAACGAAGTGTAAACTATAGTGAGGAGTGTGCCAATATTGCTTGCTAGTTTTGTGACTAATTGCAATATAAATAAATGAAAAAATCGAATGATACTGATAGAATTTTATAAATTACTTTTTGTCACTAATTCTTGAATGTCATAAATAACAATGGCATTATTCACAACATGCTAATGAATGATGCTCGCGAAGTGCTTCAGAAACCATTGCACAGTGGTAAAGTTACTGTATGGGTGCAATTGGTTCTTCCTTCTTTGAGGATGAGAGCGGCAATTCCATTACCATCACATCAGAGCAATATGACCAAATCATTGAAAAATTTTATCTCTCCTCAAGTAGCAGAAAGATCTGAAATCACACTAAACATATGTTTTCAACAGGACAGTGTAACCAGTCATATGGCTAGGGGATCAATGTATGCAATTAAACATTTGCTTCCAAACCACATTCTCTGAAAGTATTTCAACATTCCATGGCCTGGGAGATCACCAGGTTTGACAGCAAACTATTTTTCTTGTGGAGATATTTGTAGAGTAAGGTATACCAGTGATCCACTCCCAAGAACGTCAAAACACTCAAATAAAAGATTTGCAATGAAGTTACTGTAATTCCTCTTCACATGGTACGGTAATGGAAAATATAAAAACTTGACTTCAAGAATCTATCAGTGAAAACAGTTGCCATCTTTAAAACAAAGTGTTCAAAACTGTTGTTTTTTATATTAACCATTTATCAAATCTTTCAGTTTGGTGTAAATGTTAATTTTTCAATTGGTAAATAAAATCACCCATTTCATTAGTTCACCCTGTACAACCATATAAGTAGTCACATAAAACAATAATTATTTTACAAAGAAGTTCCATACAAATATTCTGCCTTCTCTCTGTCTCTCCCTAAAAAACTAAAAGAAAAATACAATACAGATAAGTCTGTTGCCTACAGTACCAACAAACAATTATGTAGTACGGTTCAAACATCTTTACAAATTGTATAATTAGATACAGAAGTAACATTTTTATGGTTATACATTATTTGAGCTTCAACAGTATTCCAGCCTACAACTGTGGAAAACGTTAGAATTAACCCAGTTACCAATAACTTTTCATAAGGTGTACTTATGTTATGATTAAGGTGATACCAATGAATATTTCTTGGTATGTCTGTGTGAAACGTGTACGCACAAGTGTATAAGTAAATAGTAAGGTTTGCCGTAATATAAACTTTTAATTAATAAAGTTGTGTTAGTGGTTATAATCACAAACAGAAATAACACTGTTGCACACCACTATAGAAAAATTATTCCGATTAGCGCTTTCAAGCTTCACAGCTCATCATCAGAATGGAAATGTTTTCGATCTGATGCACTCTAAAGCTTGAAAGCGCTAATCGGAATAATTTTTTATAGTGGTGTGCAACAGTGTTATTTCTGTTTGTAATATAAACTGTAAGCTAGTTGGGTACTTATTTGATATCTTGAGCGACTTTGATTTATTATAATAATTGAAATAGCAAAAGAAATTACCATTAAGAATAAAAATATATTTAATTGTGCATGTAACAACTTACTGCTTAATTACAATGTTAAATTTCTTAAATTAACTTTCATTTGTTGTAGCTCACTGTCCAATAGTTTCGTTCTAAATTTTGCTGCATATCAGTTAACTTAAAGTACTGCTCTATATCACTTTCAATTAATTGCACAAACTATGCTCAAAATGTCCTGGCAGTATTTTATTTATTTATGTATTTCGATCTATATTGTATGTTTACAATATATTAGTGCACTTTAGAATATCTGACAGTATTGCCACATCGCTAAAAGTTAATTTGTTCCTTGACATTCTTCAAACTTTATGTTTTCGTTGTTCATCTTCTGTCACTTTTTTACTGATATTAATAAAAGCTTTAAGGTGTGTCAGTTTGTTACAGGATAATGGCACTATCCAATCTCCACAGCCGTGATTTGTTTTTTCACTTGACAAAATTTATTTCCTGAAAACAAACAAAAATTTAGGACTTTGAATGCACTTTCAGGAAAGAGCAGACAACTAAATGATTTAGATTAGTTAAAATATAGAAGTCAACATTACAGCATCTTAGTTGTAACTAACTTCATATTCTAGAGGCTCCCTCCCCCTGTCCTTAAACTGATACGCCAGAAACGCTGGATCCGTCGCCTCTTAAACAGAGATCGGCGGAACGAGCATCTCTGCTTGGAGTACAGAAGACTTTCAAATGCTGTCAAGTTCTCCATAAAAGACTTTCGATCTTCCTGCATTGAGAGCCTATGTACTTCAGTACAGGATTCCTTTCACTCCGACACACCCCGATTATGGAAACAAGTTAAACGACTACACAACCCGCCCAAAGCCGATACCCCTCTCCTGTCAGACGACCGCCTTCTTGTCAGCGATGAGGAGAAGGCTGCTGCCTTTCGGGATTCTCTCCAGTCCACCCGTAGCCACCCACCAGTCCGGACTTTGACGCCATCTCCGAACACTCAATAGACACTTTCTTGGCTACCCACGCTGACCTCTTCACCCCTTACGACGTCCTGAATGCAGACCACGACCATCCGCTGGAGCAGCCTATCAACCCAGACGACATCAAAGACAGACTCACTAAATGTAGAAATACTGTTCCCGGTCCCGACGGAATACCCAACCACATTTTAAAAGCACTCCTTGACACTGTCATCGAAGCCCTAGCGCATCTATATACCGCAAGTCTCCTCCTCGGATACGTCCCACGGGCCTGGAAGCACGCCCATGTCCTCATGTTCCCCAAACCGCTCAAAAACGCCAGCCTCCCGTCGAATTATCGCCCGATTTCTCTTACCCCTGCAATCTCCAGGCTTTTCGAGAAAATCCTCGTCGCCAGGATACATCCCCATCTACAAACCCATAGCGTCCTCCCCAGTACCCAGGGCGGATTCCGCCCTGGCTACAACATATATGACCAACTTTTTCGGGTTATCAGCGCCATCCAGGACAACTCGGCCCGCAAATGCCCGATCATCTTAGCCTTACTCGACATCCGCAAAGCCTTCGACTCTGTCTGGCACAACGGCCTCCGTTTCAAGATCCTCGGATGTCACTTTCCTCCAACCATCATCAAATGGCTCTCCCAGTTTCTGGATGGACGCACTGCACAAGTGCGAGTCCGCCAGCATTTCTCGGCACCCTTCCACCTCAATGCCGGTGTCCCCCAAGGCTCCGCCATTAGCCCGTTACTGTATATCATTTTTACTAAAGACACCCCTTCCCCCGCCAACTCTACCCTACCCATCAGCAGGCCTAGCCCAGTACGCAGACGATACTGCCTACTGGGTTTCAGCAGGCGCACACTGGCAAGTAACAACAAAATTACAACAAATCCTCGAGCCTTTCTTCGCCTACTGTAACACTTGGCGAATAAATGTAAAGGCGGACAAAACCCAACTCTGTGTTTTCAACTCCACCGGACGCAACATGACTCATTTCTATAACACACCAGTCCGCGTAGGCTCATCATCAGTACGCCCGAAGCGTGATTGCCAATATCTGGGCGTCACGCTTGACTCCAAACTTACCTGGCGACCACATATCAAAAGAACAACGACCATCGCCCGTACCCGCCTCCGTTCTCTCAGAACCCTCAGCCGACTAAACCACTGCTCCAGCGACTTACTAGACCGCATCTACACTACCTGCATTCACCCCATCATCACGTATGCCCACCCAGTTCTCCTTACCGCCTCCCCTGCCTACCTAGATCTCCACCGAGTCACAGAACGACGACCCCTAAGACTCATATACCGCCGACCACGCCTCACGAAGACCTCCAACGCAGCCCTGTATGCGCTAAACACCCGCTTCCCTGACCTCGACTCCTTCCTCGTTAAGCTAAACTGGAAGTATTTCCGCACAGCCTCCCGCCGCACTTCCATACAATCAATAGTCCCTTCAATTAACAGAAATACCCGCAACACAAGCAGACCTTTCTACTTAATAAATCGCCTCCTTACAATAGCCAATGGCCCTCCCCCTCGACTCCCCCGCCGCCGGCGACAAAGACATAGACACAATTCAACACACATACCAATCCCCCACCCATGATTCATTTCTCCCCGGCGGTAGCGACTAGACACACTCATGCAGCCTAAATACTCAACACTCTGCTAAATTCCCCCACACTCTAAAACTCTAAGCCTTATCTTCGCTTCACCACATGAAAACACACATTCTAGTTCCTCACACTTACGTCCCCGCTTGTAATCATCAAATCTGTTCCTTCCGCTTACCTTGACGGCACCCTGTCGCCACCTAACAGCCTTGGCGACCTGCGTCACACGTCCCTGTCTTGGCAGCCCCCCCCCCCAAAAAGATCATCGAAGAAGAAATAAATAAAACAAAATGAATTAATAAATATACCACCAAACAACTATAATGGCCATATCCATCTACCTCTCCTGTTCGCATATGGCTACCAACTACACTCGCACACAATATAACCCACAAGCAATACACTCCCAACTTCGTGCCTCCACCTTCTCAACGGCCCGGTCAGCTGGTGTACGTCTCCCCTAAAATCCCATATCCACACGGCTGAAGGGAGCTTGTCTCCAAAACAGCCCGAGTCCGACCATATTGGTCGGTCTCAATATACAAAAAAAAAATTCTCTGTGACATTCTGCTTCTGCTTCTGGATCAGGAAGGACCTCCTCTTTTGGACCAGCTCTTCTCTCTGGACATCATCGGAAGCGATTTCGCTGTGGTATAGCTGCTGCCCTGGTGCCTTCGTTTGAAGAGGACAGCTACACTTCATCTGTTGCCCTGCTTGCTGTGCATACATCAGGCCCACAGAAGAAGGAAGACACAACTCAGCTGGCTGGTGAACGAAGTAGCTAGCTCAAGTACAGCTGAGTCTCATCGTCGGGCCTTCTAAGAACCACCGAATCGAGCGACCCTTCTCAGGACCAACATCTCGCCTGCAGAAGAGGAACTTTAGCCTGCCACAGCTATTTTGCGCAGCGCATCTGATTCGCTGACGCTCAGGCTCATAGGTAGCGCTGCCCCGGACGATCCTTGCGAGGCCCCACCAGTGGTAAGCGAGCTTGAATATCGCTGGGGTAAAGAGGCCGGTGGATACCTCTCTAGGTAAGGGGAGGTATCTAACGAAACCGGTCATTGGCCCAGCTTGCTAGACAGCCTGAGCGTTCCACTACAGCTCGCCGAGGTCCGGCTCGGGCCGGACCCTAGGTCCCTGGTTACCGCCAGAGGCGGCCTTGCTGCCTCTGGTTGGCGAACCTCCCGCTCGTTGACGGCAATGCCCGGTACGGGCGAGTCAACGAGCACGCAGTCGCTCGCCTCTGCACTGCCCCACTCGAGCGATTCGCCGAGTTCTCCGCCAATGCCTGCGGACCAAGTTGATCCCCGGACGGTCCCGCTGCCCGGTGACGAGACCGACGCTTTCGTGGCGGTTGGGCCACGGGGGCGCCCGGTTAAGAAACCGAGGCGGAACCGGTCCACCTCTACCTCTTCCTCGGCGTCCGGCATGGACGTTGTCCCCGCCGATGGCGAATCGGGCACGGGGCCGACTGTGTCCGGCGATGCTCAAGCACCGCCGGCTTCTGGTCACATCCTGCCCGTGTTCGTTCACGGCGTGAACAACGTCACCGATTTTTACCGGCGACTGATAACGGCGCCCGGACTTTCCCCGGCCAGCGTTGACTTGAAGCTCCTTGGGGGCGACACTGTCAAGATCGCTGTCCGCGGAATGGACGTGTACCGTCATGTCGTGGCGTTCGTGGAATCCGCCCAGCTACAGTTCCACACCTTCTCCCCCAAGCACGTGAAGCCTCTGTCCTTCGTGCTCAGAGGCTTGGACGTGGATTCACCTCTCGAGGAAATCCTCAATGAGCTGCGCGAGCTCGGCTATCCGGTTCGCTTGGTTCATCGGGTATATGCCCCAGCTGGACCAAAGCGTCTAATTCCCCTGGTACGCATAATGGCGGAGAACAGCGAGGCAGGCGCAAGCCTACTCTCTCTAACGCGGCTTTTTGGGTTCCGCGTTAAAGTGGAACGAAGCCGCACTCCCGGGGCTCTGCCTCAATGTTACAGATGCCAACGCTTCGGGCATCATTCCGACACTTGTTCCAACGCTCCTGCGTGCGTGAGGTGCTTTTTGCCTCACCCCAGTAAACACTGCGACGCACCGGCTTTTAAAAGGTGCATCAACTGTGGAGGAAGTCACCCCGCCAACTACCGGTCCTGCCCGGAGTTCAAGGGGGAGCTCGAGCGGCGAAAGCCAAAAGGACCCCTGCCACCACCGAGACATCCGGAAGTTGGTTCCAGACCTGCAACCGAGCAGCCAGGCCCTTCGCCTCGTGCTACGGCTGCCGTGACTTTCGCCACTGTTGTTAACAAACAACAAAAGAGAAGTAAAGGCCCGAAGCAATCACCTGACGTACAGGCAACCCCAACTAAGGTTCCTTCCCAGGCCCCTGACCCACCTCAGGCGAAAAAGCGCCGTAATATCGCGTCATCTAAAAGTGAGACAGACCAGCCCATAGAAATCATCTCGGTTGTGGAGCCTGAGACAACAACTCAATCCTCCCCAACACCGGAGAACCCCGACCCTGCTGTAGAAGCAGCCTCGCCTGACCTCCCGCCCCCGCGGTGTCCTAATGCAGGCAAAAAGAAGCGGCATCGTAAGCCCCGTGGCGCTCGCTCCCGGGCTCCTGCCAACCCAGCCGCTCAGCCCAGACAGCCTGCGCATCGCGTTACAAAGACCGACGCAATCGCATCTGTCCCTCTTCCTAGCACCTCCGCTAGAGGCGCTACACCTGGCCATGTAACACCCTTGGCTTCCACCAATCCCCCGATTGATAAGTCTCGGCGCTCTTATGCACACACAATCTCCGGGCACTTTGCCTCAAAAGCCGTACCTGACGACTACCAGGTCGTCAAAGACTTCCTTGCGGAATTTGACCTCCGCAAAGTTGCCCAGACCTTCAGGTCCATCCGCTCCAGCTTGGAGACTGCCGATATAACCGAGAGGTTCATGCTCTTGGTGGAAGCCGCCACTTGTGTAGGACTTCCATGAGTCGGGTCCTCAAACGAGACCTCTCCATTCTTTCCTGGAACCCCAACGGGTTGGCTAACAAGATCCAGGAACTCCAAGAATTACTGGCCCGACTCAAACCCGATGTAGTACTTCTCAATGAGACCCACTTGACCCCTGCGAACCGGTTACGACTGGCCAACTATGCGTGCTATCGAAACGACAGGCCGGGCACTGCTGGTGGCGGTACTGCGGTCGCGGTGAGGCACAGTCTCGAGCACCACCGAGTCCTCTTGCCTGCAACGACTCACCTGGAAGTTACCGCTGTGGAGATGTTAAACACTTTGGGCGGTGTACTCTTGGTAGCGGCGTACAAACCGCCGCAAAAAGAGCTCCTTCACCCCGATCTAGTGGTCGCGTTCGATGCACACAGGAGGGTCATCATGGCCGGCGACCTGAATTGTAAGCATCGCGATTGGAACAGTCGCTTGACAGCCCCAAACGGGAAGCGCTTACGCAGGTTTGCAGATTCACGCAGGGTGACAGTGATTGGGCCTGCCCAACCTACGTTCTACCCCTCACAACTCCGCGCGGCTCCCGATGTCTTGGACATACCGGTGATCCAAGGAATTGACTGCCCGGTCCATGTGTCCGCGCTAACGGAACTATCGTCCGATCATCTCCCCATCTTGATACACGTCGCTACCGAGCACGTCGTACGCAGAGATGTCAGGAAGGTGGTAGAATGGGACCGCTATGGCCCCGGCGTTAAGTCGCCGATTGCCAGAGGCGGGACCACTCGTAACCGTCCGTCAAGTCGACGAGGCAGTTGCCGCGTTTGACGAGGCTGTCGTATCTGCGATCGACGCGTCTTCCAGGATGAACCCTGGCGTCACGCCCCACTGGCAGCGGATCCCAGAGGAGACGAGTGCTCTTGCTTGCGAGAGAAATCGCCTCCGGAGACGCTGGCAGCGGACCCGTGATCCGGCCGACAAGGCAGCGTACAACCGGGCGACCGGCATTTTACGTCGTAAAATGCAGGCCTACCGGAAACGCTGTTGGGAACTCGCCGTGGCCCAAGCAGGGGACGGATCGGACGAAAGCAGCCCTTACCGGTTACCTTCGGCGTTGGTAGGGAAGAGGCGCCGACCTCGTATCCCAGCCATTGCTGGACCTTTCGGTCAAATCCTGGCTCGTCCGGAGGAGGAGGAGTACTTGGGATCGTGTTTCGAGCGACAGTTCGCTCCAAACCCGCCCATGGACTGGGACTTCGATGAAGAAGTCGAGAACGAAGTTGAAGACTTTCTGTCTCTTCCGATCACTGCGGAGCCCGAACCCAATACTAGGGAAGAGGTCATAGATCGGCTCGTTGAACTCGTACCGAGAAAAGCTCTTGGCCCGGACGGCGTCTCGAACGCTGCTCTAACTCGACTCCCGGAGCAAGGAGTACTTTTCTTGGTTGCGCTGTTCAACGCGTGTCTAAGACTGGCCTACTTTCCCCAGAAATGGCGAAAGGCGACGGTCATAGTGATCCCGAAGTAGGGAAAGGACGCTTCCCGTCCCGGCAACCTCCGGCCCATTAGTCTACTGTCAGCCACGCAGTGGCGCACCCAGGATTTTTTTTTTCGGGGGGGGGGGTTTGAAAATTTAAAAACAAGGTGGACAATTTTGGTTTTCCTCATTCTTTTCTTCACAAGGAGGGCTTTTTCCTGGAGAAACGAAAATACGCAACTTATAAGGAGCCAATGTCGCAAGAACAGGTAAAAATTAACTTTGCTTCATAGAATTTCACTCATGTACGTTCCACCTATAATGTTGCAAAGGCATACTGCACGTGTAAGAATCATACATACAATGTTTGTAATAATTATGAGTTAAAATCATATTAAGCACAGGCTTACTAATTTGCATATGCTTATTAAATAATTTAAATTACTTAATCAGTAGACGCCGACTTTATTGAAATAATAATACAATAATCTAGTTAAAATAATCAGACATAAAGCAGTTGCGCACTTTGTAGTGGCGATAAGGCGGGAAGAATGTTATACACGTGAGTAGAAAAAGGCCTTTTGAAAATATTAGCCTTCTCCCTGAATGACGAGTCTACGTACGGAGGTTTTGATTTCGATTTCTATTTCGACACTACTAAACAGTACATATGGACGTTTTGTAAGACGGGTGAAACAAGCAATAAATACAACAGAGGTACCATACAAAGATTTCACCGAGTTAGAAAATCTTTAACATTTAGTAGGCCTACTGCAATTATTTTGTAAACAGTGATTTGGCATGTTGTGTCTATCGCTGTCTTTCTCCAGATCGTCTAGTCGAGCCTAGACATTAACAAACATTGTATATTTTGGAGTACATAATAGTTTGTGTACATGTTACGATTCAGGAAAAAACGTAGTAATATCGGTAAAAATGAGCCTCTGACGAAGCTGACGAAAACTAGTTCAAGCTACAAAATGAAAGTTTAACACTTTTAATTTTTACCAATAAAAAATGAGTGTTCCGAGTCAGTAGTTATATAACTTATTTATAATTAGTTAATCAACGGACACGTCATGGACAACAAAATCCAGGAATATAGTCAACATTACCCTGGCAATTTAATTTGTTTGAATAAGTAACATCAATAACAGGCTCGAATGTGAAATGACTGTGTATTTTTTAAAAAAAACAACAGATGTAAATTGTCCATAAAGAACAGGAGAGACAATATTAATGAAAAAAATCATACCAAAACTGTTTAAGTAATATAGCATTTAATTACTTACAACCAATTACAAACATTTAGCTCAGTTCTTCCATCCCACTAATGTTTCCTTCGCTGTTATTATAACTCAAATCGTCTTCACTGCTGCTATCCCGTTATTTATTAATTTTGAAACGAACTGTTACATTGTACACTCTTTGGTCTGATCTCACGTAATCTTTTCAATTTTCATGACATGGTCACATCTTGATGTGCAATCTATTAAACAAATACACTCAAATTCCTTTTTTGCTAAGTTTCTAACACTGTCTATGGAAAATGCACGTTTTTTTAGCACGCTTCTTCACGATTGCCTAAATCAGTTCTAGGATTAAGATCAGGAGTCAGGATGATAGAGTGGAAGTCGTAAAATGTAATGTCCATGGTTTGCCAAAATAGTGGTTATTATAAGAGTTCTGTATGTTGGTTTACTTTGTTTAATTAGTGAATCACATTATTCACTAACCAGTTAATCGTGTTTGTCTTTTTGTTAATGATATTGCATGTAGATTTATTTATTCATTGAAATTTTAAGCCACATTTGTCGATGAAAACGTGCCAAAAGCAATAGGAAACGTTTAATAGAATAACACAATAGAAAGTTACGAGAAAATATATACGAAAATTACGGTAATTCAGAGAAGAACGGCGTCTATCAACGTTTATTTTAACTGACGTTGAATTCAGTTTCGTATATGTAAACTATAGGCCACCGTTCTTCTCTGAATTGCTGTAATTTTCTTATATATTTTCTCTTAACTTTCTAATGAGTTATTTTATTAAAAGTTTCCTATTGCTTTTGGCACGTTTTCATCGAAATCTCATTTGACGAATAATGTGGCTCAGACTAGATGCACTACCATTATAATTAATTTATCTCTTAAAAATTGTTTAAATTACTTTGAGTGTTGGTGTTTCCCCTTCTATGAATTGATATTCGTAAATAATTAATCGAATAGTACGCTTGCCAAAATTGTCTAAATCAGTTTTTATTTCCTTTGTTGAGCATTTTTTATGGGAAGTACTGAAAGATTTTATGTCAGCCGTATACGCGGATGCTTCTTAATAATTCTAAAAACACTACTTAGAGACACACCGCACGCCTCGGCTAACCTTTCCTGTGACTTTCTTTCTGATATTCCCTTATCTTCCGATTTAATAAACTTGTTCACGTTATACATTATTTTTCGACTCTAACTATGCATGACTTTCCTTTGCACTGAAATTGACAGGCCACTCAGATTAATCTAGTTCATTCTCCAAAACCGGAAAATAGCGCAATAAACTAAACGCTAGCCTACGCTTTTGATGAAAACTGGTGTTTTTTGACAAGTACGAACACAATTACATATCATGGGCTGTTGGCAAAAGAACAATTTATTCACGTCTGGTAAACTGACTTATGCTGAATTTTATTTTATCATTTAGTAATAGTAAAAAAGTTACTTTGTAAGAACATAGTAATTAACATATAAAGAAGATACTTTATTTATTATGTTCTTACTGTTTGTACATACGTTGATTACAAAATTTTTCCCAGATTTTCGGGGGGGTTCTACCCCCCCCCCTGGTTGCGCCACTGCAGCCACGTCAAAGGTCCTCGAACGTCTTGTACAACGGAGAGTCCTAGACCATCTACGAAACTTCGATGTACTGGTCCCCGAACACTTCGGTTTCCGTGTGGGGCATTCCACCACTCATCAGCTGATGAGACTGGTGGAATACATCATGGGCGCCGGCTGTCGGAAAGAGCAGACTGTCGCCTGTTTCCTAGATGTGGAGAAGGCCTTTGATAGTGTCTGGCACGACGGGCTCTTGTTCAAGCTCCGGGAAATCCAGCTCCCAGATTGCTACCTTCGCTTGATCGCTAGCTTTCTGACGTAGAGGACTTCTGCGTGAGAATAGATGAGCATGTCTCTTCCGAGAGACGCATTACAGCCGGGGTACCTCAAGGTAGCGTGCTAGAGCCTCTTCTGTTCTCCGTGTACGTCAACGACGCACCCGGAGAGCCTGGAGTCCAGATGGCCCTGTTTGCCGACGACACGGCGGTCTATACCGCTGATCGGAACGCTGACAGGGCTATCCCACGACTCCAGCGCGCACTCGATGCGTATTCGACGTGGACGGAAAGCTGGAAAGTTGTCGTCAACGAAACCAAGAGCTCCGCGGTGCTATTCTCAAAGCGCCGGAAAGAACCATGAGGACGAGCGAGACTCGGTAGAACGTATTTGCCCTGGTCGAGAGAGGTTAAATACCTCAGTGTTCACCTTGATCGTCGGCTCACCTGGCGTGCCCACGCTGAGATGATGCGTAAGAGAGCGTCCGCTCGTCTCGCGCAACTGTTTCCGATACTTGTCAACAAGGCTATGACCCGCAAGCTGGGTAAGCTGATCGTCAACGCGTACCTGTTGCCAATCATTCCCTACGCTATTCCCGTCTGGGGTTACCTCGCAACCGTTCATAAAAGAAAGTTGCAAAGCGTTCTCGATAGGGGTCTTCGGCTAGCGGCCAAAGCCCCCTATCGGTTCCCTTCTCAACTTTTGAGAAGAGGACTCGGTGTCCGCTACTTGGAAGACACTACAAGGTGACTTGCACGTAAATTTTACGTCCGAGCTGCGAGGACCCAGGCAAACCCTCTCATAGCTGGCCTTGGCAAGTACCGTACACGTCCAGGTGATTCTTGGAAACGGCCTTGGCAAATACTATACTAGGATGGCCTAGTACGAGCATGCCGTTGTAGCGGCCACTAAATAATTAATCAATATTCCGTCTGGACAGGACCACTAGGCAGGAGCCCCTACCGGAGGCTCGGTACTAGGTACCCATTGGGTCGTCTCACGACGCGCAACCCAACAGCACTGGCAGCATATTCTCTGTTGGTAAATGACCTGAAGATGGCTTGACTGCCGAAAGCGCTCGTCAATACCAAAGACAACATAGTGGTTTGTACAACATTACTAGTAGAAATATTATAGGAAAATCAGTGGTTATTTGTAATTTTTCCATTGTAATTTGTCACCCTTGATTTTCAGCTACTTAAGTCCTTTAACAATTTATTCTGTCCTGTTTTGTTTAATAAAACTGAAGGAATTGTTTGTAGCTACAATTGTGTTCTCGATACTGGCAATTAATATGATTTCATATCATATCTTTCAGATGGTAATTAAATTAGTAAGAAAAAATGAATACCAGTAGCTAATTTACTTTAACTATGCATTTGGATGAATTATAAAATTCTTTGTACATAATTACATTTGTACCTGATGTAACGTGTATTTAAATAAACGTATGTTCCTGATAGCACGCACTGTGCAATATTGTTTGTGTTCTCTGCCGACTTTAAAAAGACTAACGATTGTACACATCGAATGACTAATATTAGAGCTGCCATTTTAAAATGACTTGTCAGTAACTGAATTAAAATCGTGTAATAATTTTTATTACAGCAAATCAACAATTCTGACAACTCTGAAATATATTTGACTTGTCCTGTCATGAGAATGTTGAAAGTACGCTGGTGTCTAATCATTGTAAACACGATTTCAAGGTCACCTTACATGTTCTGCAGTACTCTCCTACCATTTAGAAAATTTATGAATCTGCCATGAAATTCTATTTTTTTTTCTTTTTTACGAAAAGCTAGACTTTCGGTTACATTAATTTATGATTGGGCTGAGGACCTATATGTGTTTCTCAGCCGTCTAAATTCTTCAAATGTCAGAAATTCTTATGTATTATTATTGAGCAATTTAACATGATTCAGTTCATACAAACTACCCTGTCTACTAACTGCATCTGACTGACCTGTACAGCAGCATAACTAAGACTCATTGTCAGTGGCGGCGCTAACGAAACGGGGGCCCCCCCCCCCCCCGCGAAACTAATTAGAGGGCCCTATAAAAATGGTTAAATTTTGTATACGTAATAGGGGAAAACACTCAATGAGTTTCTATTTACGTGTGTTTCACAACAATGGTTTGTGAATACTTTCTCGTCTATCACAAAGCGTTTGCAATTTGCAAAGGATGTTTTACACGTATACAAACTCTTAAAATTCATTGTTGCTAAATAGACAAAGTTCTATACAAACTATAAAAAAAAACAAAATAAAAAGAATTTGTTATTTTTACGTCAAAGATCTAAATTCAGACTATGAAACAGTACCGCACACAGAGTGTTAAAAATGTATTATTTAAAAACGAATATCAAAGTAACATTCTAATTTCAAACATTTAAATTAGTATGTAACTGAATTTGTAAAATTCTTGAATATACTCTATACAAAAGTTCTCCTTAAGGGACTCCGGAAAGCCCTATCTAGCCAATGTTAAAATAGTACTTATAAAGTACATGTTTTCTCAGAATCTGTTTGGAATGTACAGCTGAAATTTTTACAGCATGTTTATGAGGGTTTTGACCCTAATTTAACACACGGATTTTTTAGTTCATTGATTCATGTTTTAGTTATGATTTTTTTTCTGATGCTATAAATATTTGCTACATTTTTATATCAATTTTTATATGTAAATTCTCCACTAACAATTTTTTAAAGAAACTCCTGTGTTAAAGTAAGCACAAAAGTCCATATAACATATCCTGAAAGTTTGAAGCAGATATATTGAGTAGATCCTGAGAAAACATGTATTTTATAAGAGAAAAATTGTTTTTCGGGAAATGGGCGTCCTCTACTTGGTAATAAAAAATTTAATAAATTAAAGTTTCGCGTACCTTTCTAATACATTCCAGCTGCATAGGATGGATTATCTTCATTTTTTCTTTTTACACTCCTTCTATGCTGCCTGGCCTGCTTTTCTAGGTTTCTTACTGCCTTATCAGCAGCTTGAAGACGCTCCTTGTCTAACGCAATCATGGACCGCACCATGTTGATACCAATTTTGATGCCCATACTGTTCAACACTTCACATCTTGCAATGTTACCGTCATTGAAGGTGATAATGGCATCATAAACACCAAAATGAAGGGTTTCTAGTCCCACAAACCCAGTCCTTTGGAATTCGGGACCATATAACCGCATTTACACTTTCGTTAGGGTTTTGTGTTCGTCCATGCAAGCACTTTTTCAACAATTCCGGGGCTGCTAAGTCTCTGAAACCTGTGGTGTACAGGTTGGCCACAACACTTAATTTCCCTAATATCACAAAAATAATTCCTCATGAGCGGTTAGTTTGAAAAGCAGGATATTCAACAACAGTTTGACAACTCGAATCCGAGACACGCCCACACAGGGTATATTTTAAAAATATATTAAACATATTTAGGAGTAAGAAAACTATATAAATTTGAAAGGTGAGATTTCATAGATTAAGAAAATGAAAAAAAGTAAAATATGAATTTTTTAAAATTTTTACCTTTCCGGAGTCCCTTAAGTCTAATCCAATTCAATAACACTCGAACTCAAGTAATGTACAAGATTTACAAATAAGGATCAACCAAAGTTCACTGTTTTCCTAAGCCTAGTCTTCTTTTTTTAATAGCTAAGAACTTTTCAACCACTTCGTTGATATTAGTTTTCTGTGTCTCTTCATGCTCAATGCTTAACAGTGCCAAGTCACTCAACCGAGTTTGGGCCATGGTACTTCTTAAGTATGACTTAATTAATTTAAGTTTTGAAAAGCTTCTTTCCGCTGTAGCTGTTGTGACAGGTATGGTTAAATAAAGCTGCAAAGCTGTAGTTAAGTCTGGGAGGCAACTCATAAGGCAGCTGTTTTCTTCAACCAGTAAATTCATCATTTCTCGAATGCTTTTCTTGTGTACAATTTCTTTGGCCATCAGAGCTTTGAAGGATATTACTTGGTCAGGCAGTGATGTGGAAAGGTCACCAGGATACACATTTACCAGAGCCTTACTTTTCTCCACTATTGTCTCTTGTGAGAAGTTTACTAAATTCTGAGGCGTCAGGAATGAAAACCTATCATCAATGCAACGCAATCCTTCGAATCTCATTTGTAGCTGAGCTATTACAATATCTAGTGTTGCATTGAAAACGTTTACTTCAAATGATTTCACTGGGTCGTCAATTCTATGGTCAACTGATAATTCAACAAAGAAGCGTTTTACAACTCGCTTACGCTTATTTTTCATGTTATAAGTTATGTCCCATGACTGGGCCAACTGTTTAGCACCAGCAAGAAAGCCGGCAAAGTCCTTTCTTAAAACTTTTAACTCATCACAAGCGCGGCTTAGAAACTGCCACGCTCTGCCTAGGTCAACAGTTGGCCTCTGTAGTGCTTTTGAAGTTATATTTACATTCTCTAAAATCTTAGTTTCAAGGCAGAGCACAAGAATAAATTCAAAGTTTTCCAGGTGGTTTCTAATTGCTAATGCTTCTTCTGCCTCGGGTTTTTTTGAGCTGTACAGAATAATTTCTGTCAAAACCTTAATCACATTTTTGAAATCATTTCTTAAAGCTAACAGACAGTCGTGTCTACAAGACCACCTTGTTGGACATAGCTTTTTTAAAGTTAGATTTTTGGCAGAGCTGTCTTCTTTAACGGCAGTGTTAAGTTCTTGCCATCTATGTAAGCTTTCACTGAAAAACACGTAAGTTTTCTGAACTATGTCATAAAATTGTCTTATTTCAGAAATATTTGATATTGAATCATTGATCACCAAGTTCAGGTTATGTGCAGCACAGTGTACGTAATCCGCGTTTGGGACTATATCCATAATTCTTTTCTGTAACCCAGAGTATTTCCCGCTCATTGTTGCTGCACCGTCATAACCTTGACCTCTACACTTACTAATGTCAATTTCATTTGTTTTCAAAAAGTCTAAAATCTTACTTTGAAACCCCTCACTGTTGGGATCCTTTATTTCTTGAAATCCCAAAAAGGACTCACTAATCACAGTTTTATAATTGCCAGGAGATTCTTCTACTATGTTAATGTATCTGATTACAACACTCATTTGGTCAGTCTTAGAAATGTCTTGTGTGCTATCAACAATTACAGAAAAAAAAGGAGACGAGTGAATCTGTTTTAGTAAGGCAGTCAATACTGATTTTCCTAGCAAGTTAATAATTTCATTTTGACTGTCATGGTGGAGGTATTTTGATCTGGTTTTTTCATTTTCTAAGTGTGCTCTAAGGAGAGAATCGTAGCGAGAAACTAAAGATAGTATGTTCAAAAAATTTCCACTTTCAGGATTTATTTCATGTAATGATTCTGTATGGCCACGAAATAGCAATTAACACAGTGCCATGGTTCGAATGACATCCACAATCCGTATGAAAATATCTTTCCATTTTTTCCGCTCATCGGAAATTTGATCAGCTACCGTTTTACTCTTTTTCCAAGTGGCATACGTGAGACAAGATTGTAAATGAGCATTGCTAGTTTCATGAACTTTAATTTTTTTACTGAGACCTTTCCAATCTCTAATATCGCCTTCACGCCAGCTTTGGGCATCAGCACTTTGGCTGAAAAGCCAACATGGTAAACAATAGACTCCATCTAGATTACGAGAGTAACAAAGCCAAAACGTGTGAACAATTTGGCCTGCTGCAGTTTTGAAAGAATAATATGCTGTACTGAAAGACCGCTTAGAAACGGAATCCTTCGGGAAAGGACCCTTTGGTTGACAAGGTTCACTTAACGTTATTAACTTTTTCACCTCGTCTGTCATTGTAGCTTGATTTTTATAGAATGCAATATCTGTCTCAAAACTTTGGCAGTTTGGATCGGAAGGGCCTGCTAAACTAGTTTTATTTGCGTGATTACTTACAACTTCAGTTGGTTCAAACTGATTTTCTGGTCCAGGTATGTCTTCGGACTGGCGAACACATTCAATGCCTAGCAGTTGTTCTTCTTGTTCATGTTGCAGTTGCTTATTTGTTTCCGTAGTTGTATCACTTGTATCCGACGGACTAATGTTTAAATCAGGTTTATTGTCACTGTCACAATCAACTTCAAGTCCGATTTTTGTTTCTTTTTCATTATTTGCACTTGGCCCGGGTTTTGGTTGTTCAACTTCACATTTTGATGATTTTTTTAAAAACTGGTCGAGTTTTGAAAGTTTACTTTTAGATTCTTCTCGTTGTTTTTGCAGTTTCCTTTTCTTAGCACCACTTAAATATTCACGCTTACTTTCCATTTTATAAACTCTGTCTCTAACACTCTAACTCTACACAAAATACAAAAACTAAAATCAAATGTTAAGTCATTAAACTTAAACGGCACTAAATTACGAAATGAATGCAATACAGTACTATCGCGCAGGAGATGCGAGGCACTACTGAGTACTGAACTACATTGTGTTGTGTTTGTTTACGTCTCCTCAGTGTCGAGTGACTCATCGCACCGGACGTACGGGCACCACAAGAGATAAGATAAGCTTCGCTTACAAACTACAAACAGTAATGTCATTTCGGAAAACGTAGTTTTTTTGCATGTCTATACACTTAAATAAAACGTAATTTCGTATTTTAAATACAAATTTGCCGGTAGTCGGACCCCATTAAAACTTTTTTTCCTATTATAGCTCGTTTCATATTTTTTTTAAGGGCCAGAGTGGCGGGGCCCCCCCCGCGCCGCGGGGTCCTTATCGCCGCCACTGCTCATTGTCCTCCGCACAAAAACTTCGAAATAGCTGCTCTCTCTTCATATCAAAATGCCATTATGGTGCCTGAACTTAAAAGAAAAAATGACCCCATCTATATTTATAAATACTTTGGATATTATATCTAAACTACTAAATATATTCACTAAAACAGAGGTTACTGTATGTACTGTTTATGATCAACAATGTGCTTCAAAGTATAAATGTTGAGTACTCACGATAAGTGAAAAATGACATGAAATTGATACAAAAGATTAAACTTAAAACTTCAAAATTTAACACCTTACATACTTCTCCTGCAGTGGAGGCCTGTTACTTACACGACTGGACATACATATTGTTACGACATCACAGAACAATCTACGTGTTTGTCGAACGTTCCAGGGGGATCCAGAATGTAATGCGTTGGTGTACGCGACTCTTGACGCATTCGCGAGAGTTTTCTCGAAGCCGCCAGCCGCGCGGACTGTGCCAAGGCCGCTATTAATTACGTAGTACACACTGGCGCTAAGACGCATTTTGGAATATTCTGGTCTGCGCGCGGATGTATAAATACAAGGCGGCAGCGGCCTTAGTTTTCAGTATAGTTGCGATATATTTACAGTGCGGTTCGAGTTTGTCGGGCGATTACAAGTGATTATCGGGCGATATTACTGTGTGCGTTTAAGTGGTTATTAGTTAAGTGTTGTGTTTTATAATCGGACGGTATATTGTAATATAACTGTGTTTTAATATTAGTTGACATTTATTTGCGTGTGAACAATTTTTATTTGATTTGTTATAAGAGATAGTGTTGTTAATTACAAACTGTTTAACTGAGAAAATTAAAGCTGGTGATTAGTGACTTAATTGGTGTCTTTATTTTGTTTCCACTGTACCTACGACGATCAAGTAGACCGTCGTAACAGTGGTGTCAGAAGTGGGATAGAACGGTTAATAGTGGAAACTTTGTACAAGACGAGTGTAATTCGTAATTAATCGGTAAACGTGGATGCCAATCAGATGATGGAAGCTTTACAAACACTGCTACGGCAGACACAGGAAGAAGCAGAAAAACGACAGGATGAGAAACGCAGGCAGGAAAGAGAAGAGGAACGTCAGGAAGCACTAATGCTAGAAACAGAAGGAAGACAAAAAGAAGAACGTAAGCAGGAGGCAGAGGAACGTAAACGTGAAGCAGGTGACATCAAAGCGTTAATTCATGAGCAAAAGCAAATCCAAGAACATACTACCGCAGAATTGGGTCTCCTACGTGGTGACGTAGGTGAATTACGAGGTGAGCTTAATTATCAGATTACCAGAATATCTGACGTAGAAGATTCCATGTCAAATAAAATAGCTGAAGTAGAAAAATCTGTCTTGACTGTGGAATAAGCTGTGTCAACAAAAATATCTGCAGTAGAAAACTCAATGGCAAACATAAGAGAACAAATTAAAAGTGAAATTGAACACTTCATAAAGATATAACCAAAACAAATTTCTGAACAGACTGTACCAATGATAAAGACAGAAAAGCACACAGAAAATAAGTCAATAGAGAAAGTAACTTTGCATGCAGTAGGGACAGTTCATGTCAAAGCTCCAACCTTTGACGGAAGCAGTCACTGGGCAACGTACCTCCACCAATTTGAAGCTACTGCATGCGCAAATAATTGGATGGAGAAAGACAAGGCAGTTTCACTCGTTCTCTCATTAAAAGGACCTGCGGCAGAATTACTACAGAAAGTGCCACCTGACAGCCAAAACACCTATGCCGAATTGATAAAAGCTCTGGAAATACGGTATGGTGATAAACATTTGCAAGATGTGTACTGCACCCAGTTGAGAGCAAGGCGACAGCATGCCGGGGAGAGCCTTCAAGAGTCTGAAGCAAGTATCGACAGACTAATTAGACTGGCCTATCCTAAAGCGCCAGAAGATTTTCGAACGAGTTTTGCGATGCAGACATTTACTGTCGGTGTCCGAGATAACGAACTACAGCAAATGTTACGAATGGCAAAACACCAGAACAGTGAGCACGCCCTGGTACATGGTTTGCAATTTGAGGCCGCCAAATCAGCGTCTTGCTGGACAAGTCATAAAGTGCATGCTAAAACATCCCGATGGCACAGACGATGAGGAAGAAGAACAAGGAGAGAGACTCGACGGTCGGCGCCACAGAATAAAGTAAGAAAGGATGGAAGATCGATGTGGGAAACCTGGACATCTACAACGGGATTGTAGGGTTAAAGTTCAGCAGCAGGGAAATGAGCAGTAGTCGGTACAATGGGGCGTGTGCTGACTAACTGGAGGAACGAAGCACCTAGACAATACGCAATTTCTACACTTCAGAAAAACAGCGGGAGCTTGGTGGTTACCGGATTCGTTCAAGAAAGGCCAACCTCGATTACAGTTGACACAGGTGCAACAGTTTCCATTGTGCGGCCCGATGTGGTGAAAGCTCTTAAGCCAATCTGGTGCTCTTGAGGCTTGCGAAAAGCTACTGGACGGCCTGTAAAAGTGTTTGGATAAGTGGAGATACACCTACGCCTCGGTCGACTTGAGTTTAATCATCAAGTACTGGTTGGAGACATTGTGGACGAAGCAATTCTTGGTGTGGACGTTATGAACGCATACGGATTTATAGTCGACTTCAAAAACAATGTCTTGAGAATCGGAGGAGAAGAGGTAATGCTGACATCAGAAAACCGATGGACGTCGTAAACCAAGTGGCCGTAACTGTTCCGCCAAACTCCGAAAAGATCATCATGGTTAGAACCGAGGTAGATACTAGGGGCAACCAGTGCTCTATATTCGAACCCCAGGTAGTCAGCACACCGGAAATACTAATTGCCAGAAGTTTAGTAAAACCTGACGAAACCGGAAATGTACCTATTAGAGTGGCGAATATTCTGGATCAAGCTGTCACTTTACAAAGCAATACGCTCCTAGGCAAATTGAGTCCTGCGCCCTGGGTAGCCGGAATGACGCAACGAAGATCCAGTGCTTCGAATAATTCAAAATTACCAGAGGAACTGCAGGAATTATTGAAGAGATCTTTTTAACGACCTCATAAGTGGTAAGGTAAAATAACTCGGTTTTACATGAATTCAAAGATTGTTTTGCAGTTCGGGGACAGTCACTGGGAAGAACTTTTCTTGTACAACATCGCATCAATACCGGGGACACAACACCGAAACGCCAACCTCCTCGAAGGCCTCCATTATCTAAGCAAGAGGTAATGTCTCGGTTAGTACAGGACATGTTGACAGAGGGAGTAATCGAACCTTCGTCAAGTGCTTGGTCTTCTCCTGTAGTGGTGGTAGCGAAGAAGGATGGTGGATTGCGTTTCTGCGTAGACTACCAGAGTTTGAATGACGTCACAAAGAAATACTGCTATCCATTACCTCGTGTTGATGATACACTCGACACGCTGTCTGGAGCAGCGGTTTTCCACATTGGACCTGAATAGTGGATATTGGCAAGTGGGTCTTCATCAAGAAGATAAGGAAAAGACCTCTTTATCGACTCCAAGTGGCTTATTCCAATTTAACTTCATGCAATTTAGACTCTGTAATGCACTGGCAACATTTGAAAGATTGATGGACCTGGTACTCCGAGGCCTGACATGGAAAACTTGCCTTGTTTATTTAGATGATGTGATACTCATCGGGAAAACTTTCAAATACCATTTGGAAAACCTTAAGGAGGTTCTAACTAGAATTCACGGCGCCTAACTGAAGCTGAGTCCAAAGTGTTCTCTATTCCAGAAGGAAGTACAGTATCTGGGCCATCTGGTTTCGGCAGCGGGTGTTAGCATTGATCCTAATAAAGTAGACACCGTAAGAGTAAACACAAAGTTTGGAGTTTCTGGGGTTATGCTCATATTACAGACATTTTGTGAAAGGCTTCGCTACTATTGCTAACCCACTACATGAGCTAACGGAAAATGAACGAAACTTCCAATGGTCGAGAGTGTGATCAAGCATTTAGAACTTTGAAAATTGCATTATGTTCCCAGCCAATTCTCGGTTTCCCAGCTTCCGAAGGGAAGTACATTGTGGATACAGACGCAAGCAATACTGGTCTAGGAGCAGTTTTGTTTCAAGTGCAAAACGGTGAAGAACAAGTAACAGTGTATTACAGCAAGACACTTTCTAAACCAGAGAGAAATTATTGCGTTACAAGGAGAGAGTTGCTGGCGATCGTTCGAGCATTTCCATGAATACCTCTATGGAAGAGTTTACACTACGTACCGACCATGTCGTGATTGCATGGCTCTTGAGATTTAAAAATCCGGAAGGACAGCTGGCAAGGTGGCTTGGACGTCTGCAAAAGTACAACTTCAAGGTACAACATTGACGGTGGCGCCTGCATGGTAATGCAGATGGCTTATCACGAAGACTGTGCCCGGAAGACTTCCGACATTGCCACAGAAAGGAAGAACAAAACTCAACCGAACATGTTCAAGCCATCACTGTAGATTTCCTGGCAGACGGCTGGACAACACAAGACTGTCGACAAGAACAGATGACTGATAAAGACATTGGACCGATCTTGACAGCAAAAGAGGAAGGTCGCTGCCCGGATTGGCAAGACATCTGCCATGGTTCCGAAGTGCTGAAGGGCTACTGGGCACAATGGGAATCTCTTACCTTAGAAAACGGATTGCTGAAAAGGGCTTGGGAAAGTGCAGATGGACGAGACGTGGTCATGCAGTTGATAGTTCCCCGAAGTAAAGTGCAGTCTGTTTTGAAGGAGATGCATGATGGAACATCTGGAGGCCATCTTGGCATTAACAAAACCCTTGACAAAATACGGAAGCGATTCTATTGGCTTCATCTTCGCCACGGTGTAGAGGAATGGGTTCGGACGTGTGAAATATGTGCTGCAAGCAAGGGCCCACAAACCAGAAGCAGGGGAAAAAATGAGACAGTATAACATTGGACTGCCTTTCGAAAGAGTTGCGATACACATTGCTGGACCATTCCCAGTTACTGACGATGGAAACCGGTACATCATGGTTGTAGGTGACTACTTTACTAAGTGGGTGAAAGCCTATGCAATTCCAAAACAGGAGGTTACCACTGTGGCAAAGGAGTTAGTTCATAACTTCTGTTGCCGTTATGGAGCTCCTATGGAAATCCATACAGATCAAGGGAGAAATTTCAAATCAGGAGTGTTTAAAGAATTATGCCATCTACTTGGAATTCGAAATACCAGGACAACGCCTCTGCATCCTCAGTCGGACGGGATGGTTGAGAGATTCAATAGGACACTTGAGCAACATCTTTCGAAGGTTGTTGATGAGAACCAAACAGACTGGGACCAACGTATACCACTATTCCTCATGGCGTATAGATCATCAGTACATGACACAACTCCAGCAAAATTGGTGTTTGGCCAGGAGATTTGTCTTCCTGGGGACTTGATGTTCGGAACACCTGAGACTCAGAACTATTCCTCGCAATTAGAAAACTATCTGCGAGAAATGAATCGCTTGGTAAGAGGACGGCTGAAGATTCCCAGTGATAAAATGAAAACTCAGTATGACATTCCCAGCAATAGCGTGGGTTTCCAAGAAGGACATCAGGTCTGGTTGTTCAACCCAAAGCGCCGTCGCGGTCGCTCACCTAAGTTGCAAGCTAACTGGGAAGGACCCTATACTGTGAAAAAAAAAGAATCGACGATGTTGTTTATCGGATTCAACAGGAAGGACAGCGAAAGTTCAAAGTCGTCCACCTAGATCACCTGGCTAAGTACTACTTCAGAGATGGTTTGCCAGTTCGGGATGAACAGGCTTAAGGAGGAGGCAGTGTTACGACATTACAGAAGTCTACGTGTTTGTCAAATGTGCCAGAAGAATCTCGCTCTAATGTGTGTGGCATACGTGACTCTTAGATACATTCGCAAGACTTTTCTCAAAGCCGCGCGGACTGTGTCAAGACCGCTATTAATTACATAGTACACACTGGTGCTACCACGCATTTTGGAATATTCTGGTCTGTGCACGGATGTATAAATACAAGGGGGCAGCGGCCTTAGTTTTCAGTATAGTTGCAATATATTTATAGTGTGGTTCGAGTTATTGTCGGGCGATTACAAGCGATATTACTGTGTGCGTTCAAGTGGATATTAGTGAAGTGCTGTGTTTTATAATCGGGTGGTAAATTGTAATCCAATTGTGTTTTAATATTAGTTGACATTTATTTGCGTGTGAACAATTTTTATTTCATGAAGAAAGTTGTGTTAGTGGTTGAAATCACAAGCAGAATGATCACTGTTGCACACCACTATATAAAAATTATCCCGATTAGCGCTTTCAAGCTTCACAGCTCATCGTCAGATCGGAATTGCTTTCGATAAGCAATTCCGATCTGACGATGAGCTGTGAAGCTTGAAAGCGCTAATCGGGATATTTTTATATAGTGGTGTGCAACAGTGATCATTCTACTTGTAATTTTTATTTGATTTGTTGTAAGAGACAGTGTTGTTATTACGAACTGTTTAACTGTGAAAATTAAAGCTGGTGATTAGCGACTTAATTGGTGTCTTGTATTTTGTTTCCACTGTACCTACGACCGTCGTAACAATATATTCAGTACAACAGAGGTTGCTGTATGTACTGTTTATGATCAACAATGTTTCAAAATAAAAATGTTGAGTACTCATGATAAATGAAAAATGACATGAAATTGATACAAAAGATTAAACTTAAAATTTCAAAATTTAACACCTTACATAGCTCTCCTACAATGCAGGCCTGTTACTTACACCACTGGACATTAATTATTATATAATTAACCCGTGAAGACTTCCTTCGACAGTGCGTTCAAGGTAGAGTACTTTTTCAAAAGTGAGGTTTAATTCTTTAACTTCTGTCACAATGATTTCTCATGGTGTTATCGTAGTAGTAAAAATATATCATTTGTCAACTTTCATTCTTGTCAATACACATTACACTTTTTGTTTACAAGTGAGTTTATGTAGTAAGTTACAAACAGAAAAAATAAGGAAGGAACAATAAAAGCCAGGCAAAAAATAAATAAACACAATTTTAAATGTTATAATAAATATATATATATATCATACTCTAAATTAAAATTCCACGTATTTTTACTGTGCTTGTTGTATGTTATACATGTATAATTGTGTATAATCTATATTCTATTATTCGCATAACAAATTGTACAGACTAAACTGGTTTAACTAATGATAATTATCATAATAATAACAAAAAAAGAACTGGTATAAGAAACCTAAATTTTAAAAAGGAATATATCTGTATTAATGTACTTCTGTTTCCAGTACTTTGCATGTAATCATCTTGTACAGATGCTTTTTCAAATCACACACACGCGCACGCATTCAGTTTAATTTTTAGAATAGATTTATCTTTTTTTTATCAAAGTGGTTCATTTTTCAAAAATTTTTCTTGATGTGAAAAAGTCAAAGAGTGACAACATATCTGTGATCAAAACATTCAGACATGCACACTAAATATCACTACAGACAGAATATAATTTAAGATTACTTTAAGATTCCAAATGGGTTTTCTGCAATACCTTAAAATGATGGTATTATGCAGTATTTGTTGTTGTAATCTTGGCTTATTGCTTCGTCATTTCCACAGAGCAGATACAGAAAATGAGATAATTATTGTTATATACAAAAGAGACTTGAAACAGGTCAGGGAAAACACATACGCATACTTTTGCTGTTTCATTTGATGTTACCTGACAAAAATGAGCAGAACAGGATTTTGTGAAAATTGTAGTAAATTTTAAAAAACAAATCGCACCTTCTTATCCACATAGAATAGAACAAGTATTTAGTTGATTTGAATTTAGTCCAACATCTGAAAATACTTTACAAACTGTCCAACAGTGATTAACTGAAATGTACTGATTAATATTTTGGGTCTTAGTACACAATTAAAAACCACATTTCCCTTGAGAAATAAATCTTACCAGTAATCACAGAATGAAGTAGTGACAAGTTATGATATTAATGTTTCTTTCTAAGTCCAGAAAGTCAGTGGTCTCTGACAAACAAATTTGGTATTTTTTTATATCATGACCATAAGCAAGTGTTTGTTAGTTATGCAGACTTTGCAAAAAAAAAAAAAATACATTTATATGTTTTCCGAATGCTACAGAGTTATATTTTTATGTGAATGTTTTTCAACAAAAAGTTGTTTACTGTTATTATCTAAAAAAGCAAATATTATGTATATGATACAAGAAAATGTAAAATTTTACAAGAGTAGAATTTAGGGAAAAAGCTCTCATGATAAATGAAATTTTGTTGAATGTTAAAAATCTGACAAGAATGTCAGATTACCATCTGGTATTCTCCTCCATAATGTTAAAGTCAAATCAATTTATTAACAGCACTAATAATTAGTAAGTTCAAGATAAAATTTCTTTACATTTAGTTACTTTTATATATCTCTAGTGAAGAGATACATGCAACACTATGTGGCAGTTGGTTTAACTATGTGTTTGTCCACGTTGGATGTTGGATGGGCTGCTGTGTACCTATTTAGTTTAACAAACATGTATTTTTTTATATTCTTACACTGTAAATAAAGGAGAAACAGTTTATTTGAGTCTTCTATTATAGTACATGTTATCTCTTGTAGTCAATCATATGATCATGTGTTAACAGTTATTGTATGCTTCAGCTCCTACTGATTATGTGCCTTCCCCGAATCTCACAACAAAGTAGACAAATATTTTAAATCAACTTAAAAGACCTTCATCATTCTATATTGGAACCATGAGCACAAAATGAATTCACATGTAAAATTCTTAACACACACGCACACACAGTCTTATAAAGTAAACAAAATCATAGCCAAGCCAAGATTTTTAAAATGATGACGATAATAATACAGATTAAAAAAATTAATAATAAATGGTAAATAACTATTTACAAAAACTTTAATCTAAAAATGGTTGAGAGTTATCATAATAATCATGTTTCATTAATCTACATATATATACACAATATATATTTTTTCATTTGAAAAAATTATATATAATAACTATTATATTTTCAACATACAGGAAAATATATTTTTAAATTTAAAACTTGTAACATAAAACTCAGTAATAATAAAAATAATAACAATACAATTTATAACAATAACATTCTAAGGTATTTTCAAGACTTTCATTTTTTTAACAAAATTTTACACAACAAGACTTCAATAAGCTGTGTATGTCATACCAAGTTTAGAGGCCACAATGTCTTGTATCAAAATAATTTTAGCAAAATAAGCTACAGTAAAATAGGCAATAACTGTAATATAAATTTTTATTTGTTTCAACAATTCACAAATCAATTAAGCAAACACATACATATTTGAAGAAGGCTGAGGATAGGAACACTGAATGTCCCGAAACATGTCCCAAATAAAGAAAAACAACTTGAGGTAAAGTTACTATAAATATTAAATATACTATATACATCAAGAAACAGACTGTAGCAAAAGTGTTTGAATATATATTTATATATTCAACTTTTATGTTATTTTACCTCAAGGCAATATGAATTTGAAGTTTTGTACTGTATGACTGATGATGGCTTGGGTTACTAAATTAAGAACTGGCTACACTACTGGAGGGAAGGTTGATAACAAATATGTGAGGGAAGGGTAAAGACAAAAGTTGTTAGATCATCAGGCTGATGAACCGCAGTATGTTCACATCCTTAGAGCAGGATTAAACGGTAGGTCTACCTATTGGAGAAGCTGTGTGTCCATACACTGTGTACCAATTGACCAATTACCGACTCTGACTTTGAACAGATTCTTATAAAATATACCAAAATTCATGAACGGTTGTCAGAATGAGATGTTACAGAGCCACGCACATCTTATAAGCAGGAAGTGATCACTGTTGCCAACTGTTTTTATTATACATTATCACTGTGAAAATAGTGCGTTTGTTTAATTTTCTCTTTATTAACTACATACATCTGTGGAGCAATGTAGATTATCATACATGGATTTAATACAATGATTTACACAATATAACAATGCAAAATTCACAGATTTCTTACATGGTGATTTTGGGAGAGGGGGGAAAACTGAAGCATAACTTAGGTATGTGACTTCAATAAGTATGGAAGTGTATGAAAAAAATGTGTACAAATTATTATATCAATTTTTTGTTGTTGAAAAAACTGTTGTATAGGAATGTTCTTTTTTCATAATCAGCAGACGATTAGAAAGTATAAACAATTTTCTCTTAGTATGTCTTTCTTTTGATGCAACTATTAAGTTATATATAAATTAGTTGATCTATAACTACAATACATTCACTGAATTTATTTTTTTGACACACACGTTTAATCTGTTTACCTAATGTAGTTATCTGCTTCAATTTGATTTTATCGTCAAACAGTTATCACTTAAGGTTACACGTAAAGAATTTCCTGCAATACTTGATAAAAAAATTGAAATTGTAATGCGTGGTGGTCGTTTAATAGAGAACAGTTTCACAAAATATATAGTATTTTGTATATTTCAATTTTTATTAATTTTATTTTAATATTCAGTTAAAATGCACGCATTTACTTATTTTATCCTGTTTTGTACATACATTTCACTGAACTTTACTGTTCATCATAATCAGAGTTGTCCATGTACATGTAGATTAATATATTTGTATAATAATTATAGTAAATATTTTGTAAACAATCTTCAGCAATGATTTGGATGCTGTAAAGCACTGAGACTGCACGGATTTTAAATTTCAACATTCTGGTTGTTCATTACTATTCTTGTGTCCCAAATTTGTCCCAGAAAGTGTATTTTTTTTTTCAAAAATTCAAATTAACAAATCATAAGCACTAGTTATCCTGCAAGTAAGTGCAAAAGAAAATTATTACATAGAATATTTAACATTCATCAAAATAACTTACGATATATAAATATATTAACACATCAAGAGGGTACTAATCGTCACTTAGTTATGTATTATTATTAATTACTTATTAAATGGATAAATGAGAACTGGCCATATATAATACAAACTGTTTGGCACTCATTTCAAAACTTGGCAACAGTGAAGTGTTTCTCCATAATCCATTCACGCAACCATATATGAAACTGGATGTACAACTATTCCTGGACACTTTTTGGTTTATTCAAGAACAGTTGTTGAGGCTATGAGCCTAGGATTCTAACTACCTCTGTATGACCTACAGAGTGTAGCTACATGATATGAAAAACAATCCATAAGAAATCGGGCTGAAGCCATTGCATCTACTAGACATGAATGTAAACTTTTGTGCTCGCTCAGATCGTTAGAGCCATAGAAATGTAATGGGCGTTAGACTCAGGCATTATGGAAGATGAACAAATTAAAGTAAATGTCAGCTGTGTTGTACTGCCCCACATTAGGATGTAGAAATAAAGAGAGGTTTGGATTCATATGAAGTCAATGATCAGCGCAAGATGAAGACGAATGAAAATAAGAAGAAAAATTTTACCACCACATATCACTTCAGACGAGGATAGGCTTATTTTCATTTAGAGTGGCAAGTTCCACTTTGTGAAACTACATTATCAGAAGTTGAGATGTCACCTTATTGCGACAGGCCAGTTCAAACAGTAAATAAAACTGTAACTTAAAAATATGGTTATATATTTTCCCTGAGGAAATCTGACCAAACAATGAAACTTAACATCACTCACTTTAAAAGAATGTAAAAATATATAGATACTTAAAATTACAAACACTAAAATGATCAGTTTTATTATTGTGAATAAAATGTATTTTTGAGGTTTTAATAATAACATTATGTCTGAGTCAAGGCCCTGATGAAAGTCTTTCAATACCTGTGAATACAGTAATTCAGAATAAACAAAAGAAATTGTAATTATTAAGACTTAATATAGACAATACCGTAAAGAAATAATATACACACATATACTTAAAAATAATTACCTAACTAACTTATTGATATGTTATAACTGTTCCACGATCCTCAGTACAAAACAACGAAATGTCTTCATTTTAAACTCATTACATACAGTTAACTCCAACAAATCAGTGCAAATAAAAGCCTCTAATTTTTCTATGTTTCCATACAAAACGAACAAACAACCTTTCAAATCACTTAATGCCATTTAGTGCATTTGAGGATAGTTTATATACATCACCACAATACAATATTTAGTATCAATCATTTGTAACTGTTTTCAGTAATTATTTACACAATATGATATACATTTTAAAAATATAATTCATAGATAACATACATATAAAACATTATATTTTTTTTAGTTAGGAATATCATATTATTTATGATTTAATCCAAAAATGTCCAACACCTTATGGTAACATCACTTAAATTATTTTTTCTTCTGCAAATATTATACATTTTCTCTCTTTAGAATAAATTTAGAAGTCTAAATTGCATTATAATTTTGTTTTGTTACAATCTCTGATCTTCAAGGTGTACAGATCCCCTGTTACTATCAAAACCTACACCATAATCAGAATGATCACTGTTGCACACCACTATATAAAAATTATTCCGATTAGCGGCCTATTTCGATCTGACGATGGGCTGTGAAGCTTGAAAGCGCTAATCGGAATAATTTTTATATAGTGGTGTGCAACAGTGATCATTCTGATTGTGATTTCAACCAATAACACAAATTTCTTCATTACACCATAAGTTTGTAAGAAATCGAAACACAAATTCTTCTAACAAAAGAAACCAGAAGAAAAAAAAATTGTCACCAAAAAACAAAACAACATACATACAACAAAATTCCCTTTTTAGTTAAATCTTTCCCTGATACAAAAAATTTAATACTGATTCAGAGAACATAAATTTATTTATTTACAGACAGTCTACCTACAGGACTACGTAAACACCTCTTGTGTTATTTATTTTCATAACACGACTTCACTTCCTGTTTTATTTCGCTACAGTACTGGGAAGTCAGATCTGAGTAACCAGAAAATAAATAATACAATAGCATTATACGGACAAGAAAAGAAGACAAAACTAATTTTTTATTGTGAATTATAATGGTCCTCTCACAATACAATTTTTACACTTAATCGTTTTATACAGTTTGTTAGCTTTCTTCTGCCATGTTGTGACATTTTTGTTAAAAGAATGTTTTCTTATTACTCAAGTAAGAAATTAATTTGTAGAGCAGATAAAAGTAAGGCGTGTAAACACTGGTCAACACAGAAGAAATGAACATACAGCCTGAAGGAAAAAGAAAGAACAGAATTCTGTCCACTGCATTGCTACCATTTAAATGATTCAGTAAATATGATTGGTGGCCTCTCCCAGATGCACAAAGAGTTTTTTTTCCTATTTCGTGAGAAAACATAATTTATTGTTTTGTTACATATATGAAGTTATTTTAATGTTGAAGCTGAGAGAACCAAAGTTCACACTGTTCATAAATGTGTGCTTTTGTGAGAACTGTGTCTTAAATACAAGCTGAAAGTCGGTCTAATTTTGTAGACGTCTATTCCCACTTCACGGCTATTGGGTTGACTTGGATGACAAGCAAAACCAGTTAAACTATGTCAATGCCTGCAGAACATGTTTGAGCCCGATTAACTAGCAAAAGTACACTTTTCCTGCTTTCAGAAGTCAACTGTAAATCCAAGGAGCAAAGAAAAATTCGAATTGAAAAAATTAACTTATCTGCAAATTACATAATTATTTTGAATCGATACTCAGTTTGTAAAATCTTTGGGCATACAAATGTAACTAGTTCTGTATCTGCGTTGATATTTCCCAATCAACAACTGTGCCATAATTGCCTTTCTAACAGTAACAGAGACAGACATTTCAAATTATATGGATTTCTACTCTTTCGGTTTGGTCTGTCTGACAATGTTTTGGCAATCTTGGAGTGGATTTATTCATGCTGTATATATTCAACAAAGAAACGAACTGGTCACAAACTCATGGATTAAGAAAATTCCCCTACAAAATATCACAAACAAAAAATGAAATACATGGTCCAAACTTAGACCAGAAGCACAACATAGTATCAATAACTTGTCATCTGTCTGGTCAATTTAATAATGCCATTGATTGTGTGAAGTTCATGTGACTGTGTATTATTAAATTTAGTAATGTGTTTACAAGTTCAAAAACATGTATCAAAATTATGTGGCTGGGCTGGTACGTGGTGGTTGTAGTAGTAGTAATATTAGTGTGTGAATAGTGTTGAGACACTTAGAAATTATAGTGCAAAACACAGTTCTCGAGAACTTTTTCTGCACTGTCAGTGGTTCAATATTCAAAACACTAGGTTGTCATGAATCAATGGGGAGGAATCGAAATTGAAAGAGCAGGTGTCAAACATTGGGATAATAGTACAAACGGATTGCAGTCAATGGCAGGATATCTCAACGCGTTAATTCACACATACAGAAGTAGGGCCGCACAGAAAGAAATAAAACATTAGATTAACAATTAACATTCATGACAAGTAATTCAAAAATGATAACTAATTTGTTGTAAAGGAAAGGAATATACAGACGAGGCACTGTTTAAAATCTGCCTCTTGTTAGCAGTCAACAGTACATAGGCAGCACTAACTGGGAGGAGGATGATTGTATTTAATTAAAATGTGCATTTTTATTTAAAAAAATCTATAACGTTTTTGAGTCTGGGATAGGAGTGGATTTTAAAAATAACAAAATGTATCAAATGAATAACAATACAAAATAAATCTACGTTCTACATATATCACATGAAGAGTACAGATTTCAAACAGTTTTTTGAATAGTACACCATATCTAAGGTTTTCTTTCAGAATTATATCTGTTTATCAATGTAAAAAATATAATATCAATACTGACATTTCTATAATAGTGTTCCTCTTTTGCTTTTATTTATTATAAAATAGCATTTTCAACATATTAAAAGTTATTCCACACAAATAAATATATATATACGTATTATTTTATTTTATTATTCTAAGTAATCTTGAACTAAACTTTGCTACGCCACAAAAGACACTGCACCATTTATTCAAAGTAAAAAAAAACACACAATACATTTCTTAGGCAGTCGCTGTTAACTACCAGTCACCTACGGCACTTCTGAACCATAGTGACTCTTGCTTTTGTATCTTACAATGTTTTTAACTCTATTTAATGAAACTGCGCTTATTATGGAATAGTATCCATAATTTTTTTTATACATACTTACATTATTAAAATTTAATATACATCAGCATTATATATATACGTACTACTTATTTTATACATGTACAGTATAATGACACTAGTAGAGTTTACGTACCTTAATTTTATAACAGAATCTGTATTATTTACAATCTATTGTCTATAGAAGTTGTAACAAGTGATAACTTCAATGTATATACACACATACACATACAGTTTGATAACAGAAGACTAAAAAAAAAGGAAATGGTTTATCACTGTGAAAATTTATTGACACATTTACGCAATAAGTAACACTGGACTACAAACTGAGAGAATACAACTATAATTTACACCAAGGTGGGATTCTCGCACTATTTACAACACACGGCAAAGATCATGTTATACCACTATATCAGTCCCCAAATATGGTTAACAGCATTTTTCATATTACTACTCACTAGCAATTGTTAAAGTACTCATACGAAAATTGATATTTATATACACTTTATAATACAGTCTTTTATTCATAACGAAAAAAATGGAAATTTTGGGACAACAGATACATTTTGAATATATGCGACATAATGACATTCATGCGATGTGCAAACAAATTAATTATACAGAAACAGTCTACATATAGTGAACATGATACTCAGTGATACGCACATTTATTCAAAGGCAATGTTTAGTGATTTATATACATCAGATACTGATCGCGGATCAGGATTGCCAACAAAATACACAAAGCACTAAGTATTATTATAACGTATCATTTGATGTTACAAAACTACTAACTGAATCAGTTAACCCACTTAAATTGAAAATAAATTATATGTATAATTTACTTGTCCAATTCTTTACCAATTATTCTCTTATAATTCTTTACCAATTATATCAACAAATACTGGGCACAGTTTGTTGTACCGTTATTCCAACACATCATTAATATATTTAATAAAAATACTCACAATTTTAAGAAGAATCCATCTTTATAGCAGAAGTATATTGACAGTTTACTACACTATGAGAGCAAATATGAAGAAGAGTGAGGGGGGGGGTTAACTGTAAATCGACAAGTACAAGTATCGTGTGTCAGTCAGCCAGTCAACAGTTTCTCTAAGATGAGTACACTTTATAACAAGTTTGTGGTGTCTGTGCTGCATAACATACTAATCTTTTACAATTATCAAAGTTATTACACGATCCTCCGTTCAGCACCACCTCCACCGTTTATTTTATTTTACTTAATGAAAAATGATTTTCCCTTAAAAACTACAAATATACTTTTCATTTCTTAATAAACAATTTCTCCTGTTTTCCTAATGTTGCTACTTTAATAAATACACAATACGTCCATGTCTCAAAAATGTTTATATTAACTTCCAGAAATTTGTAAAAGATGTAATGTTTCACCATCCACGCAGTACAACATAACGTGTCCCACTTAATTAAAGACATTCAAAGCACAGGTACCTCTTAACAGATTATGGTTTACGTTCCAATCACTTCAAATTTGTGGGCACCAAATAAGATTGTAAATTATGTCTTAAAAAACGTACAGAAACTACAAAGCTACAGGAACTTGACCAGCAAATATAAAATGCAAGAGCAGTACAACAACTAATGCCAAACATAGTAGTAAGGCATTAGGAAAACACGTGTTGAGTTACAGCAATTTACAAATAGTATGAATTTTGCCAAGCTAAAAAGTATTTTTGGTGTAGACTGTACTTGACACTAGCGAATGAGAAGTTAGCAATTTCACATATATACTTTTAATTAGATGTGGAAAATTTTTTTGAATGAATGTACTCAAACAGGCTGCCTTAGAAAAACAATTTTCCCTTTCTCGTCCTAGATGAATTTGACTAAACTTCAAAAATTGTACCGAGTGTTTAAGGCCACTCTCAGTACATAAAACAGCAACCGAAAAAAGTCTGTCCTCTAATATCTGTGTTTGTGTGTTTTGTTCATATCAACAAACACCTGTTGGGATTCTAAAATAGCAGTAAATGCATACTTAAGAGCAGTGGAGTTGTAACAGCATTTTCTTTACACAAAACACTGACAAAGAATGGTACATTACACTCCTGGCACTCCCTGTTAGAATAATAATAACAACAAAGTACTTTTGTAGAGCAGCATATACTGACATTGTCTATATTCAGATCCCAATGAACTACAAAAAATACATTCTGTGAATACGTTTCAGGGTACATCATTCATCACATTAATCTTATACTATTAAGCGAGCAATCTTTGTATGTATGTATGTCCTTTTTTTCTCGGAAACGGCTCTAACGATTTTCTCGAAATTTGGTACTTAAGCGTATTTGGGCACTAAAAATCTATTGGGCTAGGTCTCATTTTCCGCAAAAATCGCCTAAGGCCTAAACCGTAGGGTCTTTTAAGTATACATTTTAATTCATGTAGGTTTAATTATTCACACAACAATTGCTATTGTTATAACTCTGTCACCCAGCAACAAATATTTAAAAAAATATTTTTTATTTGAAATTAAAACGTTAATTTTAATTCTGTTCATAAAGAATAGATCTTATCGATGTTTATAAATAAATATAAATAGCTGTTGTTATGAATGTAAATAAACAAACTAAGAGTTGAGACATACAATCTAATCTATGTATGTCCTTTTTTTCTCGGAAACGGCTCTAATGATACCGTAGGGTCTTTATAGGTCTTTAACCTGCGGCCTAAACGGCGCAGTATCGATGTTTATAAATAATATAAACAGATGTTGCTATGACTGTAAATAAACAAACTAAGAGTTGAGACATACAATTGTGGGTTTCTGCGCAACGATTTTTGTACAATCTATCTGATATACATAATCTAAACTATTAAGTGTTCTCTATACGCTGTTGTGTTTTTTGCATTCTCTGAGGTAAGTGTTAAATATCGGGGTGACCGAGCTTTGCTCGGTTTTCACATTTATTTATAAATATACAGATTTAAAAAAAAACATTATTTATTATTAATTATTTATTTTTATTTTCATATAATGTTGCTTTTGCTTCTTTGTGACTGTCTGAGATGCCTACCAAGGGGTGTCCTCCAAAAAAACGAACTTTTAACTTTAACCAGCGACCAGAGGAACAGCCAGAAGATGAACGTCAGGAGCAAAGGAACATGTGACCAGTTCGGCTGATAACCCTGTTCCTGGTACCTCAAGGGACTTTGGACCTTCGAACGAAGAAAATTTTCCCACTTCTGTAAGACCGGGCCGGAAAGCAAAGACGACATGTATCAATAGATTAGTTGGGATCATTAATGATCTCATCAATTCTCAATCTCAGGAGACTAACGATCTTAAAAGAAGAAAACGAAATGTTGAACCTGCTGAGGATCGTCAACGACGCTTAGATCAGATGCGTGAATGTTCACTTCAAAGACGAGCAGGAGAACCAGAACAACAAAGAACTCAGCGGCTCCAAGACATGCGCGAACTAGCAGCTCAAAGACGAGCAGGAGAACCAGAACAACAAAGAACTCAGCGGCTCCAAGACATGCGCGAACTAGCAGCTCAAAGACGAGCAAATGAAACTGATGATCGCCGGCAGCAGCGATTGGAAAAAGAACGCCGTAGAAATTCTAGACGTCAACAAGCTCTTCGACTAAACGATTAACCAATAATTGGGTATCATCATCAGAAGTGCGAAAATACGTGTTATTGAGACACTGTTTACAAACAACGATATCTACAGTTTTAATTTAAAAATAAACAAAGGTAAACGAAGAAAATTTTATACATTAAAATGATACATTTTTTGAAAATGTTTTAGAGTTTAGTCTAATCTAATGTTAGTTTAATCTAATGTTTAGATGTCTACTCGCCTAGTTTTTTGAACATATCACTAACAACTTCTTAAAGTTAGGGGCACATTATCTTATCTACTACTATCTACTACCATACAAAAAGGGCGACAGGCAACATCAAATAAATACAACAGGATAGTTAACGTTACAATCTGAAACTTAACAGAAACTGAACTGGGAGTTAATGCAAAGAAATGTAATGATATAAGCTGTTCTAGGTAGGCTTAAAATTATTATGGAATGTTGAAACAAGGTTGTTGTGGTCATGGATTTTGGAATAAGACTGTACGGATACAAATAAAGACAAATTCCCAAAGCAAGAAGTAGTGCACTCCAAAGACGAAATACTTTCATTGAACAATAAATGTACCAACTAATGGAGTAAAGTGGAGTAATCAAAATAAAAACCAAATGTTTCTTCTAAATGAAAACATTGTTTTCTTTCCTCGTAACAGTTTGTAGTAGTTTCACCCATTATAATCTTCACAGTATACATACTTCAAAAAGGAAGTGAAAATGTTAGAAAAATTAATCCATAAAACAAACTAGAAAAAGAAAAAAGCAGTCTACAAACTTCACTGACTGGTCATCAAAAACAAATGCCTAGATGACAGAACAATATATAGCAGTCTCACTGAAAAAGGTTTACGTCTGTCAGTTAGATTGTTAGCTATGAAAGCAACCCTTGTCAGTTGTAATTAATTTTTTATCTCCACCATATAGTTGTATTGTTGACACATTCCTGTATTATTTAAAGAACCTGTCATGATATCAGTACAACATGACAGGTTGGTTTCACTAACAGCGATAAGTGTAACTGTGGCAATGCCAAGTCCACATGGACAGTACCACTGTCTAAGAACACCTTACATTATTACATCATGGCACTCTGCATGTAAACCATCTGAACATGCAGGTTATACACGAAAGGTCATTCATAAATTATTTCTATTCAAACAATTTGGACTTAGAATGTAACAACCCAAATTTAAATTTCCATGGAGGAACTTTGGGTTCTCTGGATATGCTCCCAGAAAGCACAAGATACGATAATCAACTACTACCAGACAAATTTAACAAAGGATGCGGAAAAAATGTGAACTACGGGAGTTTAGAGACAAACCCGCAAGTGCGTCTCACACTACTGAGCAGTCTACAGTCATACTCAAAAGTTCATCATTTGAATGTATGTTTCCCGGTTGTGAATATCGTGAGCATCGATTTGTTTACAAGTATAGGCTTATATTTGTGCGTGTTCGTGTTACAAAATATGACTTTTAAAATGATGTAGAATAACAAAGGACAAAGTTTAAGTATTCTAATGATCTTACTGTAATTTTCGAACGGATAAATTTTCAAGTCGCGTACAGGAATGCACTTTACCCCACACTACTCGCAGTGCCAGTGCTTCTATGCTTCCCCTCTCCGGATCCAATGTTAACGTAGCCGTGTGGTAGTAACATTTCACCCATACTGCTGCAAACTGGTTCCAACCTAGTTAGACCAGATTGCAAAGTGTAATAAAAAAAGTTTGCAACAATAGCTCTTCTAGTGGGCAATTTTGTGTTGCAACATTTTCAAACTTTATTATATAGAACAAACAAAAATTTTGAAGAGCCATAAGTTGTTTTCCCTCTCCACTGGTTGACAATACACTATTCTGTACTACCGTAACCTTAGAATATATTTGTGTATTCAGTTAACCATGCACTATGACTGAATCATTCATTTTAAAAGTAGTTGGATTGATCTGTGAAAAGGAAAAAAGAAGATTTAAGTATGTCTTCTCCATCAAAGATAAACTCTTTTTTTTTATACTCGTTTGTCATTTAGGATTGGGGTCCTTCAGCCACTTCCTCAAAGTGGTTGCTTCTCATTAAACTTAACCCATTCAAATCTTGGTTTTCATCTTCCTCCTTCCAAGATGTGTTTTGATTTTGTGTCACTGCCAACCTTGTTACATGATGAAACCAACACAGAGCTGTTCTCTTTACTGTCTTCAGACTGATTCCTGCTGAAACTGTTTCCTAATCATTTATATATAATGTATTTCTAAATTCAGTTCTCTGATTTTTCTAGCTGCCTGCTTAAGAAATCTTATCTCACTTGCTTGCAATCTGCTTAATGGTTTCGGCAGTGTTCTCTACTCTATTACGAAGACAAATGATCTACAATTCAGGCTAGCATGTTCAATTAAATTGTTTGTCTCTCTCTTTAAATTATGACTTTTCTTTATATTATCAGAAACTGACACAGTAAGACTGTTACCACCTAAAGCATACGAGGTGTGGTTATTAAATATCCAGACTGGTTTTGTAAACGTGGTTTATTTACCAAATATTACAATTTAACATTTACCACTTTCAATATACTCCCCTTCCCTTTTCATATAACGTTCCATTTGAATTTTCTACTGTTGGGAGAAGTCCTGCAGTTGATCATTTGTACCCTCCTTTAGTGGGTCTCTTCTTAGGCTACTCTTGATCAGATGGAATAGAAAAAAGTCTTGCCACATGTTATACGATTCTTTCAAAAAGTTCAAAGCTTTTTTTAGAACATACTTTTTTTGAAGCTCCTTTTGTTCAAATGTTATCGTTTTTGGAACAATTTTAGAACACACTTTAGTCCTGTTTAAATTTTCATGCAATACTTGCCTGACTGTTTCTTTGTCAATGTTCACCATTTCAGTGATCACCCTAACACTCAGGCGCATACAATTTTACTCATTTTTTATTCGTCTTCATCAGTTCTTGATATGGTTGATGACCTGGGCACTCACCATCCTCCTCCTCTTCCTGACCTTCACTAAATCTTTTGCACCACTCAAAAACTTGGGTACATGACATACATTTGTCCTTAAACACTTCTCTGAACTAACTAAAACTCTCTGTTGGACACTTTATTTTTTAAATTTTACTAGAAACTTGAGGTTAATAAGCTCTTCAAATTTATGGTTAATCACTATTACGATAACAAAGCTACAAATGATGTTTGTCTCACAGCACTCCATAACCGCTGTTATGGTTTTAGTAGTTTTTTTTTTATGAGAGTGAATTCTTCTGTCTATCTGTCTCTCTCTAAAATCATGCATAGTAGAACACTCCTGGTGACGGTATCTGAGCAGATGTTGAAACACAGAGAGAAGAATGAAGATAAAGGTTGCAATCTTATTCAAAAAGAAACCAACACATTATGTGTGTGTGTGATCACATTAGATCACAGTAGAGCTGCTTAGCAAAATTTGTGTTCTGAAAAATATGTAATTTCTTTTGCTCATGTACTATGTGTTATTTCAGTGTACTAGCACACATATGCTGATATCTTCCTATGATACCTTATAACAGGCAAAATGTTTGTAAAGGCCTACAGTGGGTTTTCTCTAGTAGGTTTTTTACTTGGAACAATATGACAAGAACATACACCTATTATTAACATCACAATGAAAAAAAGTATTTTATGAATATAAACTTAATATTTCTTCCACATGTACAGACAAAACAATAGCACTGGAGGTGAACAGACATGGCTCTGGACAGAGATTTACTAACTGTTCTGACATGTGGATAACTATGTTGTTTGAGGGACTAAATAAAAGAATGTGATTTCTTAGAAATAAGAGTTTGGAAAATACATAATTTTCAGTAAGGATTTTTAAGTTTTCAGTATCAAAAGCTATGTAACTAGTTACCAGACAACTCTGGTAAACTTAAAATTCTGTTTACCAGACAAGTCTGGTTTCTGCTATCTTGACACTTGACACCTACTTTGTTCATTCCAGCAGGAGTATGTTGGCACTGTACTCATGGCTCTACAAAGTGTTGACAGGCACTCTTTTAATGGAAAAGTTAAGGTGAAATTATATGATGAAAAGTTGTTGGCAATTACGCTGGAGGTTATAAAAATGATGACTGAGATAGAATTAATAAAGTTACTGCTTAATAAATCAATCCTACAGGCTGGAGAATTTTCTTTACATCATATTTCTACTCTGTTTGTGTTGAATTACAAAACTTTTTTCATATGTATCAAAACAAAAATAAATACGAACTAATTCAGAAGTTTACAATTTATGTAATTTTCCTGACTGTTCCTAATATGAGGTACATATTGAAATTAGACAATTATGTAAGAAAAAATGAGAAGATATTGTTAACAACTCTTTTGAAAAACTATAAAATTGGTTTGCAACAAAGAAAACTTATGGTTTTTTCACGTAAGCAAGGAAGAGAATGGTGATACGCTAGAATGTTTTATTGCTAAATTATATATCTTTGAAGCTTTTTGGTGCATCTGATGAATAATCTCAACAGATCTACACAATTGGCAATATGTAACTGATGGGAGTATAAGAAACACTCAAAACACACACACATATTTTAGGAACACTTCTACAGTTCTCACGCAGTAAATAAATATTTACTGTCTATTATCTTGACAAAACATAATTTACATGATTGAATTAAGTAACTGACTACAATAATATTCAATTTAACAAAATACAATTAGTTCATCTATTTTAATTGAACATATATTTGTCTGCTCCTGATTTTAACCTAATTTTGCAGGAACTAAAATTTAAAACAGCAGAAGTGTGCAGGATCTGTTAACAAGATTTACCGTAGCTGCTGCTAGCATCACAAGAGAGTTGCTTAGCAGAATCTGTGTTCTGAAAAATACGTAATTTCTTTTGTTCACGTACTAAGTGTTATTTCAGTGTACTAGCAATGTAACTGTCAAACCATAGCAATAATTTTTAAAATATATAGTATATATACTTAAAACTGGAGTAGGGTCAAGATAATAGACATATTCTGAGTGTTTTTAAAATATGTAAGAAATTTATACAAATAACTTAGTCACATAAGACTAATTACATGTTCACATTGAATTTTAATATTTCTATTATTTACAAGACAATTTATAACAAAAACAAATTCTATGGCAGCAAAATTGCATCACTCTTACTAGTCTAACAATTTGAGGATTATTTTTAAACAAAACGCTGAAAATTAATTACAAATAGTTACGTATCAGTATTACATACGTCTTATACTATGTACAGCTTTACCGGGCTAACACCAAGTTTTATGTTCACATAAGAACAAGTAAGGCAGTAATGATTGTACGCTATAATATTGTGTAGTTAAATAATTGCACAAACTTCCACATTTTGACAACACACACACACACACATACACACACACACACACACACACACACACACACACACACACACACACACACACACACACACACACACACACACACACCTGCGCATGACAACTTAGTTCCTACTCACAACAGTTATTCACTTGCTTAAAACATAAAAATTTAAATCACTATTATTTCACATAATACATACAATATTATATTATACATAATATTTCAGTATTAGAAATAATGTATCAGTGCTCGTAACTTGTTTTCTCAGCGTAACTAAATTTTTTCATTTTTGTTGTCACCTAAATCTTATTATTTATTTGCTCATTCATTTGTGTTAATTTGGTGTAAATAAAATGAAAGAATCATGCATAATAATTTATTGTTATTATTAAATTGTGAATCTGCAAGGTTAACGTTCCTGTACTCAAACGAACACTGGCTTTATGCTATACAAACTATTATACTGGTATACGGTAATGAAGTACAAAAAGTTTACTACAATTGGGGGGGGGGGTCTGAAATCTTGTACCCATACAGAACATGTCAGTTAAGTCTTAAATTTCAGCAGCTTGTCTGTATTGGAATTCTATTTATATTTTAACATGCAGTATAACAAAATGCTTCAAATATATACACACTAATTTACATTTTCAAGATTACAATATCAACAGTCAGGGAAATTTCATACCGAATATGAAAATATAGAAGCTTAAAATGCTGCAATATTACTAGAGGATTACAATATTTAAGTAAAAACTGTTTAGTATTTTAAATTTTTCGATAAGTACAAATTGTTCCCCTTAGTACCGTGTTTATATTAGGCAGATCAATGTCAAATCATATCAGAAAAAAATTGTAAATGAACGAAGATAATATGTATTCCAAAAGCTTGTAACCATTTTGGATGACAACAGAAAATAAAATTTTAGGATGCTATAAGACTGGCCACAAAGACATAGTAAGGTTGGATCTTTAGTGAAACAATTTTAAACTATTATAACAAATAGTAATTAACTTTAATGAAAATAAAAGGAACCTGACTTCCCTCAGTTGTCTAATGAAGTAGAATGGCAATCGACATGAGAAATTCTGACTATTTATAGTGATATCAAGTGCCTATGTATAACATGTCAACTGATAATAACGTGCAGACTGCCAATTGTCATCTGATGATATCAAAGAACACAAAGCATGCCATTAACACAGACAATTTTTTTTGTTCAAAGGATTAGTACAATACAGAATTAATCAAGTTAGTTCATTTCTCTAAAGCTTATATAAGTCATTCTCCCAATTTGAGAAAACAATTTGTTTTGTATAATAAAAGAATATTTAAATTTGTATAATGGTAAAATTTATAGCCTGGACAGCTGAGTTCTTGTTTAAAGTAACTGGCAAGAATTTATAGCAACATTAACAAGTCGGTAAATAGAATTTGAGTCTATTTCATACAGTGTGAAAGTCTAACTTCTGAATGTTGTTTTCAGTTATTTATGGCTTATCTGAAAGATGAATACTTTTGTAAAACTATCAATTCATCTTCATAAAAACAATTACTTGAAATGACGGGAGATGAATTTTATATTAAACTGAGGAGAGGAGGGAGATTCAAAATCAAAACTTTGCAACTTATACAAAAAGTCTTCAGATCTACAAGTATTATACAGAAATACAGATAGTTATTAAATAAATATAAAAATTTGTACTACAAGCTAAACTGAAAATATTAATCTGTAACACTAAATATAAATACAGTAATCCCTCGTCAACCGCGGGTTCTCCAACCGCGGAATTCATTTATACGCGGTTTTATAAATGTGCAGTAGTTTCCAACCGCGGGGCTGGAATTCGCTTATACGCGGTTTGTAGTAGCATCCGCTAGGCAGCGCTTTGTGCACACATATCCCTTCAAATCGGATTGAAGTCAGTCAGTCGCGCATTGCTCTTCTGCCGTGACGTATTGCGTGTTCTTTAGTTTTTAGTGTTCGTTGTTCTTATTATATAGTGTTAATTTACTCTTTTATAAACTATCCTTTTGTCATAATGTGTTCCAAACGTTCAGAAAACATAATTGGCGGTGATAAGCTAGCCAAAAGGGCTAGGAATGTACTACCGCTGGAGAAAAAGCTCGATGTTTTGAACAGGTTAGGGCGTTTGAACAAAATTTTGCGTTTAAATTGTTTGTGTGTTAAAAATTGGTTTTATTTTAAAATTTTAAGTTGAAAATTGTAGTAAGCTATAAAACTGGACTTACTTAGCACTAAAAACTGGCCGCTATTTTTTCCTTGTCTTAGCGGCTTTTTCGTTATACGTAATGTAATACAGTATGTATTTTAAACATTTTGAAAATTTTTATAATTTAAGTAACTGTCAGCTATTTGAAATCATTGGACTGGTTTTATACATTCGAACAATGTAGTGTATACTGTATAATAAAGAGTCGTACAGTATTTTATATTTGTGGCTTTGTTTCAGATTCCCCTAACCTTACTTTTCCCATATAAAGTTAACTTCACCAACCGCGATGTTTTGTAGGAACCTAACCCCCGCGGTTGGCGAGGGAATACTGTAATAATGTTTTGAATCACATACAATTTCATGAAGCCACGTTTAGTTTGTAATGTGAAGTTTTCAAAGAATGGCTTAGCAGTATCAATTATTCGTCTTCTAAAAATTAAATGCATACATCTTTTATTTACAAATTCATGAAAGTATACGAGACTGTGTTAAAATATAAATATAAAACTGATGACATAATTACAAAATAACAATACTATTTTCCAGCTCAATACACATCTTTTTCTTACTTTTAACAGTAAATTTCTGCCCACACTATGGCGATGAGGAATCGTCAATGGCTTGACAGAGGCAGAGCACAAAATCTTGACCCACCCCTAGTCCTGCCCACAATGATACAAATAAGCCCACAACGAAGTATCCCCAAGCAATAACCATAAAAAGTTACAATAAATTTTATATATATATATATATATAAAAAATCTCAAAGTCTGGGGATTTATGGGTACTGAATACAAATCCACACCGTCACACCAATTGTCACCAAATTTTGCACAGGTAACCTTTGACACAAGGCGAAAAATACTGTCTAACTTGGAATTTGATATTTTGCCTCGTTCACACGATTTAGGCCCTTTTAATTATGCCTTTTCATTGACACGTATAAAGATGTCAACAACACCATGGAGACCAGAATTAATTACCATAGTAACAAGTAAATAAACAAAAGATATTTAGCGGCATCAGAACTGTTCCTTTATCCGTTCCTGCAGTTTTTAATACGCGATTGTATCGATATATTTTGTAATTTTGTATACTGATAAGTCTATAATTATATTTTGTAACTGTCTTAAACGATTATAAAATTTATATAATCGAAAGATTATATAAATATAATCTGCTTTATATAATCAGAAAAATTTATGTATTTCTGATGATGAAATGAATACGTAATGAAATATTATATCAAATACTACTACTAAAGATGTCAACAATACCATGGAGACCAGAATTAATTACCATAGTAACAAGTAAATAAACAAAAGCTATTTAGTGGCATCGGAACTGTACATTTATCCATTCCTACAGTACATTTTCGATGTTTTATATAATATGCGATTGTATCGATATATTACGATGTGGGAAAGAAGAAGAGTACTAATTGTAAATTGTCCTATTGCTTAATGCAAAGCGAAAATACATGTTGTTTTCATTTGTGAAGTTACGTGACAACGGTTTTTGGTTTTTAGTTTACTGCTGAAATACATAAAAGCCATGGTTGAAGAAAACATAACGTTTAATGTGTTATACAATGCTTCTAACATAGTAAAACTTAAAATAAAGAATTTAGTGTTTTTGATTTAACACGCACTTTATAAATATCTTCAAAGGCTTTATAAATAGGTACTTTTAAACCTCCAAAGGCTGTTGCACCAACATAATAACTTAGTACAAGTTGAAATAGAACAAGTGTTGAAAACAGCTTTGATGAGAATTTGACTAATGAGTACAAAATTATCATACAAGCTGACAGAACGCCATATGGACGTGGACAATAAAAATTATATTAAAATACTTATTAAAAGTCAAATATTTGCGTGCGAAGCCGTGGGTAACAGCTAGTTATTTTATAAATCAGAACATTATACAGATAAGAAATATTTAATCACAATAACATTTTACCATTTAAACAAAACACCTATTTCATTTTTTTTCTATTTGTATTGGCCATCTGAGGACCACATGCCAATTTCAATTCTTTATTCTTTGTTTGTTTCTTTTTCTCCAATATTCGTTCATCTTTTCACTACATCTCTTCTTCCTGTCTTCAGTCCACTTTGAACCTACGTTTTTTCTCTCTCCTACCCTGGACTCCTTCCATTTTTAACACTTTTGCCCAAAAAACTTCTCTTTCAATTGCTTCTTCGGCATTTATATTATTTTATTTTTTCTAAATACTTTTTGACTTCTCTAATCCAACTTGATGTTGACTTCTTTCCCCACAGATATTTGAAGATCTGTTTTGTTAACCTACTGTCATCCATTCTATATAAATGTCCCAAAAATACTATTTCATTTTATTTATTATGATGATCTTGTCACCTCATTTAAAACAGGTTTCCAAACTTCTGGCAACTTATAGCTATCATCTCTGTATCTGATTGTGTATTACGTTCTAATTTCTAAAACAATAATCTATTATAACTTTTTTGGGTTATGGGATGGGGTTAATTTGTTGTAGTTTGGGCTTGTTGGTAACACTGTCGGCAGAGCTTACTGCATAAATATGGGTGGGTCTAGACTTTATGTTCTGTCTCAGTCGAGCCACTGAGGATGCATCATCGTCATAGTACGAGCGAAACGACTGATGTTTAAACTAATAAAATAAAACGAGTTGAACTGAAAAACAGTGTTGTTATTATTAACAAAAAACGAAAGTTAAAAAGTGAGATAATTACAAAACATTTATGATTTATTTTGGACCAGTTTAATACATGCAGAACACATGTTACTTGACGAAAGATTCTGCGAGGCCGCAGATTATGGAGATCCAATATTAAAACATTTTTGTGTTGACAAAATTTGTCTTCATCCAGACCTGTATACAAGCGATAGAGAAATAACACACACACACACACACACACACACACACACACACACACACACACACACACACACACACACACACACACACACACACACACACACACACACACACACACACACACGCTATACAAAGAAGAATAAAAATAACTATTAAATATAAGACATTGTTCTTATGTCAATATGATACAATTACAATAATGCATAAATACTGACACTTATTATATGAACACACTCATTAATTATTTCTGTGTTGCTCATATAGTGGTCCTGATTATGAGAATAAATCCCGTCAAAACATAAATATAAATATTTCAAAACTGTGTGTAGTTAATATGACTGAACCCCACAAAATCCTTCACATTTATCAATTCATGGTGACTATTACACTAAGATAACTTAAGTATAAAGCAACTTATGTGGCCAACTGTGTATATGACAGGACATATTTCTTATGTTACTAAGCCACAGGTTGTCTTCTGTAGCTGGCAGTTTGTATAGCAAGTGCGAGCAATACTGTAGCTACTGTGCAGTGTACTGGTTTTGGGAATAACATTCCTACAATTAGGTATTTATTAAACGTGAGAAAGTTAATTAGGAAAGTTAAAAAGTGAGATAATTACAAAACATTTATGATTTATTTTGGACCAGTTTAATACATGCGGAACACATGTTACTTGACAAAAGATTCTGCAAAAATACCCATATATATGTATTTATATATATTATGCAGATCCAATATTAAAATATTTTTGTGTTGACAAAATTTGTCTTCATCCGGACCTGTATACAAGCACTAGAGAAATAACACACACACGTGCATGCTATAAAAAGAAGAATAAAAATAACTATTAAATATAAGACATCATTCTTATGTCAATATGATACAATTACAATAATGCATAAATACTGACACTTATTATATGAACACACTCATTAATTATTTCTGTGTTGCTCATATAGTGGTCCTGATTATGAGAATAAATCCTGTCAAAACATAAATATAAATATTTCAAAACTGTGGGTAGTGGCCAACTGTGTATGACAGGACATATTTCTTATGTTACTAAGCCGCAGCCACAGGTTATGTCTTCTGTAGCTGGCAGTTTGTATAGCAAGTGGGAGCAATACTGTAGCTACTGTGCAGTGTACTGTTTTTGGCAATAACATTCCTACAATTAGGTATTTATTAAACTTGTATTATCTTTTGTCTTTCCGTATGCTGTGATAAATGGATTGCCCATAAAAAAGTTACTTAAACTCATACTTTGTACAATTTTAGACTCCTCATCACACATAAAGTTTATCATCTTCATAGAAGATAATAAAGGCCCTGGACATACATTTATTATAATTACTATGATTATCCATTTTGCTTAAAACTGTTTAAATGCCCCTAAACATGTTTCAAGATACGCCCTTAAAAACTAAACATTTAAAAAATCTGAAAATTAGTAACACACACTACAGACAAGATTCAATTTGTACGTTTCAAAGAAAATCTATGCAATCAGCAAATGAAGAAAAGCATTTGCCTGAAAGTGTATGCTACTTTCATTCATTCTAGTAACATACCGTATTTCACATGGTCAACTTACTGCCATACTTCTACGTAATTCACATACAGAGAACTTGTTCTTTTAACAAACATACTTATCGCATGAACCATTAATAAAATTTTATAAACAATTAACAAATCAATTTGATTTCCCCCAATAAAAGAAAACAGTCATGTAACCAATAATAATGGCTAAAACTAACATTTTAATAATAATACAGAGTATTCGTATTAAAAAAAATAAAATAAAATAAAATAAAATAACATTAACAACACAAGTCTACAACTGTGATATTCTTGATATTCTGACCACCCATCAATTGTTTCTTAAAATTAAAAAAAAAAAAATTAACTACAACTTTTATGTACACATTTTGGAAAAAAATAACAATCATAATAATTTTAATCCCGTTAAGTTCTTCACTTACTTGAATGCTCCAGTTTACAATTTATATTTCAAACACTTGAAACAATATGTACACACGGATTTAAAAGAAATAAACATGTCTTCAAAATTTAACAAGTACCAGGTAATCGATTCAAATTGTTGATTACATATGTAATAATATAGTTTATGTTCGCACTTATATGACTTGACAGAAATTGTCCCCACTTTGTCTGGCAGTTGCAACGTCAGTTCAATCCAGTATGGCTTCTTGTTTGTTTAGCAGCCCTATAACCAACAATGTTCCCAGTATTATTTAGCTGTTTAACAACCTAATCAATTGTGCCAAGGATTCGACAATTTTCCTACCAGACATTCACCAGCTCTGATATATTTTCTCTTGACATTTCAGCCTTCAGAATAAAATGTTAGATTCTGAAGGTCGAAATATCAAGGTGAAATATGACAATGATCTAGGATGGCCATATAGGAGAATTACCAGGGTTGTAACATATTTTATACATATTATGTACCTTAAAGATGGTTATTTAACGTAAAAACAATACATTCTCATACAGAATACTCGTAATACTAATACTAATACAGAAGTTATCCAATAACTTCTTGCTAAATAAACTTCTTGATAGCTTCAAATTCGACCATTAGTTTATATAAATTTCTCAAATGGCATTATGTAAATTCCAACTTATTTCTGCAAAAGTTGTTGAATATTTTATGTAATGTTAATACTTCACAAATAGATTTAATACAATTTAAAACATAGTTTTTTTTATAAAAAAACTTTGTCTCCACTAATTGCATATTCACACACTACTCATACAAAATAGATTACCTGACACTGCTCAAAGCTGTAGTAGGTCTGATGTGCATGGTGGTTCATGCGCTCCCTGAAGAACGGGAGTGAGAGGCTCGGGTCATTCCACCAAACCTCTCCTCAAGCGTTTTGGAGGAGGTCCTTCCTCTTCATTACCCGTTTGCACAGAATCATCGTATGCAAGGCTTGGAACCCACTTTTCCAAAAGTGTGTCTAGGAACTCTTCTAAACTTTTAGCATCACTATAAACCTGACTTTCTTTCTGTAAATCAATCACAAAATAATTTTTTAAATACGTTTATTTGTATGTAGCAAACTATAAAAAACTTTCAGCTGTAATTTTTTGGGAAGCCTTTCTTGAACTACTGGCTGTGGTTGTCAGATGAAAAATTTTTTCCTGCTGTGTTTGAAACTGTAAGAGCAACATATTCAAATCCCATTTTTGTGATTACATTTTCTTGTGTGATCAATCTCTCTTCACATTTACGCGAGCGATAAAAAAGTTTGGCATAAAAACCCAGCAAAAGGAACTATGCATTTTACTTCTGAAGTCAGCTTTTAACTTCACCTCAATTTTATATGATGTATTGGATTATATGAAATAATAATAAAAATTAGCTGAACCAGCAACTACTATCATTATTAGCAAAGTGTAGAACAGTACCTGACATAGGTATGTACAATAAACCTAACATATCCTGTACTTTCCTAGCCTTTCTTTCCTTTAGTTTATATAGAGCAATGCATTTACAATGGACACACGGACAGTCTACAATGCATTCATGTTATTTGGTTCAGTCATCTACATATAAATTCCTTAATTTTGCTATCCTAATAAAAATATACGTTTCTGCACATTATAATTTATTGTACACAAGGTGCCTACAAACAGCCACATACTCATGAATTTTGTGGTTATTTATACTGGATGATTCTCAAACAACACTCCACTCATGACCTGAAAAAAAAAAATCACCAGACAGTGATGAAGACTTTTCTGACCAGGTTTCATGTATTTGAGAGCGGAGGTATTTCAGGAAGCAGACACTACTTTACAATCTAATTGTAATTCTGGAAAAAGAGATGAGAAAAGCTCTGTGGTCAAGAAGTTGAGACGGATCAATGGTACAACGCACTTTAAGCTCTTGGAACAGCATTTCTTTTCCATACTGAATAGTCACAAGGAGGAAACGATGTTCTAACCTACGTGAGAAATTCAACTGCAACTCCTCTGGTCACTTAGTCATTAAATATTAAACATGACTGCTATAACTGCAAATGAACAGTCTTGACGAAGAACAGAAATCAGGACATGGCACTACACTCGAAGAAGTTTTATACTCTCATCTATTTTCAACTTGTTTGCACGATTCTGGTTTTCTAAACCTTCATAAAATTTCAAACACTAATTTGCTTGGATGCTTTACATATAATTCTCTAGCCAGCTGAAGCTATCAAATTTGGTTTCAATTTCTCTTAGTTGTACCTTAAACACTGTCATATCTCACATAACTGAAATCTAACTAACTTGTTCTTTAGACTTGCTCCCAACACTATATTCTTGCTGACACGATTTGCTTTTTACATTCTAAAAGAACACACTTGGTTATTTGTGCAGTGTCTTCAATACTCTTGATCTGATCTTCAGCAGTAAGAAGGTACTATTGTAACGGTACTAAAGGAATAGGGGTTTTATTTTACTTTTTTATGGTAATAGGTTGTCTGGTTCAGACAAAGAGCTATTCTGTGTAACACTTTTGGGAACACCCGGTGGCCAATTCGGTGCTATGCTGTTCAAGGTACGACGGAAATTATAACAACGGAATGCGTAAGAGTGCGCGTGTGTGCCGCCTTTTGCATGCACCAAGATTTTGCATGTAATGTAAGATTCAACATGTGCTCAGAGGACAAGAAAGGGCATGGGAAAAAACACTTAGACTCGAACCCAAAGTGCACCACGCGGTAAAGGCGAGACCTTTTCCGCTAATAGAATAAACCAATCAGAGCTCGAGTTTGTGACCCCGTGGGCGGTTACACACAAGGAAGAGCGTCATCTCCGCAGCTTGGCTGCTGTCAGTCGACAAAAGATCTCGCAACCGCGCGGGTGTGATAACGTGCGGTTGCATAAAAATAGTGCTCGTGAGCAAATATACAGTCGGCCGACTAAAATGTGATTTTATTAATGCGAAACAATATCTAAACATGTAATTGGAACAATCCACAGCAGTTTTGAAGTTTAAAACAGTTTAAAAACGATTTTTGGAACGTAAAGTGAATCTACAATAGTGGTGCAACAGATTGGATACTTCCACAAACTGGATAAGTACCTAACTAATCAATTGGCAATATCTAAATAAAAACCTTTGGTAATTAAATTCAATAGATGAATGAGCTTGATTAATAGAAATGGGGGTTTTGAATGAGAGTGTGTGAGGGGAAGAATACAAAAATATTAAAAGTGCTGGTTTGTCAAGGATAGTTTTATCGTAATTAATCATTTATAATTTTGATATTAATTAAGTAATTGTAACTTCATATTTATGATTTTGATGTTATAAAAAGGGAATAGTGTGTTAAAAGAAAGCGGAGAGTTTGAAAAGTTAAGGAAGTACTAGTAAAAAGAGAGGAAAGTTTTTGAATAAAAGAAACTATTTGATTTAGTCAGCATAACAATGTGTTAGAATAGTTCATTTCACCGTTAACCACCTCCTATGTTCTGTGTCAAATCAAATTCGTCTCACGACTTTGTGAGTCTTCTGATTAAAGGGGGTTAGATGTGTTAAATTTATTCAAGGGTTAATTAAAGGGAATAATACTAAAGTTTTCCATATTTCACTTAAAAAATATAGGTGGCGGCCCAATAAATTTCTTACGCTGGTTAAAAGGGGGGGGGAGAGAGAGAGAGAGAGAGAGAGAGAGAGAGAGAGAGAGAGAGAGAGAGAGAGAGAGAGAGAGAGAGAGAGAGAGAGAGAGAGAGAGAAAGAGAGAGAGAGAGAGAAATCAAAGACAGGTAAGATTCTGGCAAGTTTATATTTATTAAAAATTTTATTTCTTTACAATTGGCGACCCTGCCAGGATTTTTATATAAAAATATTATATGAAAGAGACCTATTTAGGGCACAGAGGGCAGGTTGTGGTAGGCGGCGTTCTATGTGAAATTGTCGTAAATAATTACGTTGCATTGAAGTGTGGTTATGTTTGGTAATATAGTGAACTAGTATAACTGATAGTGCTCATAGTAGCACATTGAATTGAAGAGTAATTTTTATATACAAAATTACACTGAATTAAATATTTCATTGCATTAACTATTGAATTAAATTTAATACGATGGAAAATAATGAAAATAAGGTCAGTTTGACTGACGTAACTTTCACGGGGGGGAGGCAGACGTTCATTCACCTCCAGTGAACCAGTTCAAAGAAATTAATTTACCCGGGTCAGCTGACATGAGTGATTCGGGTATGGAGACAACTCCAATTGGAACAAATGAAAGTAATTTGAAAGAGTCTGTAATAATGAGTAACGCAGTAACAGAGATTAGTTTAACAGAATCAGCTGTAATGAAGGCCGTTGAAATTCATTAAACGCCGACCTCAAGTAAAAAATCTGATAATTATGAGATGATGAAAATGTTCCAATCAATGTTAGATGTAAAGTTTAATGAACAAGATGTTAAAAGTGAAAGTAGATTCGATGATGTAAAGAGCAATTTTAATGTAAAACTTAACGAATTAAATAATCGTTCTGATAATAGTGATGAAAAGTTTAATGAACTCAAGAATGATATCAGTGCAGTAAATGTTAAATGTGAGAGTAGTTTTAATGAGTTAAAGGGGGAATTGAGTAATTCATTAAAGAGTATAGACGTAAAATTTACTGAAATAAATAATCGTTTTGATAATAGCGATGAAAAGTTTAATGAACTAAGCGGTAGAAGTGAAAGTAATTTTAACAAATTAAAACAAAGTATTGAGAAAATGAAAGTGTGGAAAGTCAATACAGGTAAGTGTAACGAGAATATAAATAACGAAGTGATAGATGACAAGACAAGTGATAATTATAATGATGAAATAATTACGAATAATAACGAGGTTATAGTTGACAAGGTAAGTGAGAATGAAAATAATGATAGTGAAATAATGGTGAATAATAATAATAACGAAGTAGTTGAAGATGAGGTTATTATAAGTGATAACTATAATAACGAAATGATGAATAATAATGGTGATATAATTAAAACTGGGGTGTTAAAGAGTAAAAGCGTGAATAATGATAGTGATGATGAAGTTTTGGTGGAAGTAAAAATTAATGATGAGATAGTGGTTGATAAGATTGAGAGAGAGTGTGACGAGAGGTGGGGTATGCACAGGGCAAACTTTCACCGTTGTTTAAGTGGAGTAAAGACTCCACCAGTGATTTACGAGGACAGAGTTTCCTCCAGAGGTTATGTGAGAGACGAGGTGTCTCCAAGTGGCCCCTTAATTTTTTGTGGTAAACTTGATAAGGCCAGGAAGTGTTATAGTAATTTTGTGGTGCCCTTTGCAAGGGGAGGGAGGGAGGGAGGGAGGGAGGGAGGGAGGGAGGGAGGGGAGAGAGAGAGAGAGAGAGAGAGAGAGAGAGAGAGAGAGAGATCAAAGACAGGTAATATTCTGTCAAGTTTATATTTATTAAAAATTTTATTTCTTTACACTATTAAATTATTAAAATTAAAGTATAGCATAACTTATTCTACAAAGGCATGTTAACATAACACTGTATACACTAAACTGTTAAAAAAACATAATATGCAAGAGTAAATTGAATAGAATGCCACGACTACGTTGATTTATGCAGTTGTATGTGTCAATTTATGGGCAGATCTTCAAGGGGTGTGGCAAGAAAAGTATTTAATGTTCTAGAAATCTGTACTTTACAATAATATTTGATGAAGTTGATGAAACTGTGGTCAAAGAAGAATGTCAAAGCTACAAATGTGATTCTTCATAACCTGTTAAAAATATCTTCTTTTTAAGTGTCGTCTCCTCTGAGGAAGTTTACAACCATAACAACAATCCGGATTTTAGATGCGGCTGCTGTAAATAAATTGATTGAGATAAACTGAAACCATTCTCTTTGGTTAAACACCTTCTACCCCAACTTCTTCTGCCTTGTATTATTAACTGTTGAAGTTTATACTTTTCTCCTCATTACAGGTCCTAGATATTATGGTTTTCATAGTTTCATACTATCAATTACTTCCATTTTCTTCTGCATCTTTGATCAATACCTTGTTGTTTGTGAGCGTACCTATCCAACTAATTCTCAAGATCCTTCTCTAGGCCCACATTTCAAATGTCTCTATTTTCTTCTGGTTGGTTTTCTTTAACGTCCAGGCTTCCAAACCATAAAAAGCGTTGAGAACATGTAACACCGTAACAGTCTGATTCTGAGATTCAGACTAAAGTTTCTGCTGCACAGCACTTTCCTCATTCGACTGACGATGCTCCTTGCCTGCCCTATTCTTGATTTTATTTCTTCCATATAGTTTAATTAATTTAGTTTGAAAATATCCTAACATGATATTAGCATATTGGAATTTACCAAAAACAAAACATGAAAACAACACGTGAACACATCACATGGAGTCAAATTAAATAAAGCACCTAATCATGGCCGGCTCTAGTAGAAGGCCAGAATATTAAACATGGCAACACTGGAACCAGCTGATATTTGAGGCCGACTGGACGATCTCTTAATTTATGTATTTCAATAGTCAAATTGTGTCATTTTTAATTGCCGGTTAACTGCAGTTTTATAATCTTTTTTGCAAATTAAAAGATTATTATGTATAATTATTATGTAAAATACTGTTATATTACACAGGTCGACATGGGTTCTGGGGTTTGGAAAGTAAGTGGTGTTCTTTACTAATTTGGCACCCCTGAACATGAAAATGATATCAGTTTTTTTCCATCACCCTCAGTTTTCTCTGCACAGCTACCCCTCCTCCCAACCTACTGCGGGCTATTTACTATTGGCTAAGAAATCTATGTTATGTAGTGTAATTAATATAAATGTGGCAGCATTGCTTGTTTGTAGGATAGTATGATGTATATGTATAGGATGTATGACGAAAGTAGCGGGATACAACAAAAGAAACATGAACAAAATCTTGTATCCGAACTTAGATTCGGCGATTAGACCTGTCCCTCATGGCCAGGGCTGCCGATCCCCTCTCCACCAACATTTGAATTCTCTGAACCGGAGGTAAGTCATGAAAGTAGTGAATCTGACTATTCCAAGTGTGGTACCGATAGTAACCCAAAACCTCTTACTCAAGCAGAACTTAACAATTTGGTGAAAGACTTGGGACTCTCAAAAGACGCGGCACAACTTTTGGGATCACGTCTCAGTGAAAATAATTTACTTGCACACGGTACATCATATTCAATGTACAGAAATCGTGATAAATACTTTAGGGAATTTTTTGTTGAAGACGGTTTAATGGTGTTCTGCAAAGACATCGCCGGATTAGTGACGAAAATGGGAGCTCAAAAGTATGACAGTAAGCAATGGAGGTTATTTATAGATTCTTCAAAGCGAAGTTTGAAAGCAGTATTACTACATATTGGAAATGAGCTAGCATCAATTCCAATTGCGTATTCAGTACACTTAAAAGAGACGTACAGTACCATGAAACTACTCCTTCAAAATGTGAAGTATGAAGAACACCAGTGGCTTGTATGTGGTGACTTTAAAGTGATTGGCATCCTTCTCGGCCAGCAAACAGGGTACACCAAGATGCCTTGCTTAAAATGTGTGAATGGGACAGTTGACCCATTGGAGTAGGAGTCTAGGACCCAATGCTCATATCATGAGCATTGGAGTAGGAGAGAGTGGCCTAAGAGGGAAAACCTGATAGCGGGATCGAAGAACATTGTGAATGAGCATTTGGTTAATCCAGATCACATTTTATTGCCTCCACTGCACATCAAATTAGGACTGATGAAGCAGTATGTGAAAGCATTGGACAAAACAGGAAACTGTTTCCAATACCTGTGTAGCCAATTCCCAAATCTATCAGACGCAAAGTTGAAAGAAGGAATATTTGTTGGACCAGATATACGTAAGTTGATGTCTGATGAACACTTTGAAAGTATAATGACAGAAATAGAACAGCAAGCTTGGAGAAGTTTAAACAATGTTGTGCAGCCTGATTACAAGGAAATAGTGGAAGATATGCTACAGTCGTTTAAACAGTTAGGATGCAAGGTCTCCCTAAAACTACATTTTCTAATGTCACACCTAGACAATTTTCAGGACAATTTGGCTGACACATCAGAGGAACATGGTGAACGGTTCCATCAGGAACTTAAAACTCTGGAACATCGTTATCAAGGTCGTTGGGGAATAAACATGATGTCTGACTACTGCTGGTGTATCACACGTGAAGGAGAAGTGACACACAAAAGGAAGGACATCAAGCGTTCATTCACGGGCAAACGTAACCGGAAGTAATACCTCCACCCGGTAGGTGTCCAAATCACCATATTTGCTTCTTCTAATTCATATGTGTCTCACGTTACTTTTTTTTAGCATTTTATTGTTCCATTTTGCCTCCATCTTCCTGTAATTGCTTTCCGATTTCACTGGCTACAGATTTCGATGATGATGATGATGATGGTGCAAAAACCTGATGTACTGTAGAGAAGCAGGCTTCAGATTTGTGATCAGCGCAATCGATTTAGTCAGAAACTCATATGTTCATGCAAACCCCAGACAAAAAGTCAAAATTTGTCGACCTGTGTTATTTAAGAAATATAATAAATAACTCATTCATATGATACGAATTCAATAATTAGAACAAAATTAATTTATTAGGCGTAACACTAATTTCTCAACTTAAACTTATAGCACTAAGTGCGCACAGACCTATAATTTAGATTTAGCTATAAATAGGCCTACTCATGATTTTAGTAATGATATGAAATTAAATCAAAATAAAACAGGTTCACTTTAACTATTTTATTACACTACGCTTATAGGCCTCAGACACAACGTTGTCAGGTTTAGTATTCTGGGCTTCTACTAGAGCCGGCCATGACCTAATGGGTTATATTGTCAGCTTCAAAGAAGTCAGTAGTATTGTTAGGTAAAATGTTAACCTTTTAAGTATGTTAACATGTTAAGTATATGCATGTGTATACTTACTGGATTGAAAATATAAGCATTCTTAAACACAAGCCGAATGTCGCTGATAACTTCTTGCATACTGTTGTACCTATCTGTGGAGTCTCTGCTTAATTTCTGTCGTATCATTTCAAATGACATTGGATGCTTGATTTTTTCATGATATTCTACGTTCTGCAAAACACAACAGAATAAAATTATTATACTAGATATTATAAAGGATTCATTGATGATAAATAATTTTTTTAGATCTTTCCATTATCTGCCAGCAAATGAATTTTCTCATAGACAATACTGTTTATTACTCAATAGACTGCCTGTTCTTCTTTGAACTGACTACTGTCTTATCTTCCATTATCGTGTTTTAAGCAGTAACTTAACGTGTTATGATCTTCTCTACACTTTGCTGCGTTGAGTAAGTGCTTTGTACAGAAAACTACTGGTGTTATGTGCAGTGCTTTGTATCGGTGTTTGCTGGCAATGAATTTCCTGCAATTGGCAACTGAAGGAACTGATACAAAAAACATGCTATTTCATTTCTGCAACAGAAAGGTGTTTGATACACAACCCATGCATATGTAACTATTGCCACAAAATGAAACTCTACATGACTTCATGACATAGACGGTATGCTCCACCTTAAATTACTGTACTGAGAAACCTCTTCGAATAGATATATATTTTGCAGGTACAAAATTATATCATCGTACAATAATTTTGATTGTTTATGCATGATGCAAAGAATGTGTAAGTGAAATTCTGTGAAGATGAACTTAATATAAATCGAACCACAACACTGAGGTTGACTGAAATTTGTATTACACAAAGTCTGTGAACACATCACAGTGAATAATTGTGAAACCCAATATGAAGCCAGCAGGTATTTGATGGACTGTGCAGAGAAACAAAACAATGCTTTCTGATGCCTGTTAAAGATAGGTCGGCTGGTACATTGATGCATTTGACATTCTAACATGTCGCTCCTAGTTGCATTGTGATGACGCCATAGTAATGTATACACTTTTGACTTATAAAATTTTTATTTTATTTCATTTTGTCAATAAAAAAGTTAACTTTGAAATGTTTTGATTGCCTTAGACCGAGAATTCACAAATAACATTTGTTGGCAGATTCTGACAGTATTAATGGTATATACTTCATGCATAATTATAACCAATTACACACATTAAATGTTAGTATTATAAATCTTATGAACATCATTAGGAACTACACAATTTAGATTTTAATTTAAGTTTCATCACCTGAGTAATCAAATATTTTCCTCACTTAAGTAACTCCTCTAATCATGAACATGGAACTGGTCCACCAGTCAGTGAATGCATGTGTGCGCACACACAGATCCATAATGGTTAATGAATTCTAAAATCTCTAGTTTTCATTAGGCCATCTGAGGGTGTTCAGAGAGGAATCAAAATAAAGTGGGACACAGGTGGAATGGTGGTACATTCAACGAAGAGAGTTAATTTATTTATGAAAAGGTAACATATAACATAAAGGAATCATGAAATAAATAATCCAACACATAGAGCTGATATAGTAAGGTTTATAAAGAGCAGAAGGATAGCCTGGCTGGGACACACAATGAAGATCAAATAGCACAGAGTTCCCAGGAAAATTCTAGAATGGAGACCAATAGGTAGAAGATCAAGAGGACGGCCAAGGATGAGATAGCTCAAGGATGTTGAGGAGGACAGATGGGATAAGAAGATGGAGAAGACTGCGTTATGAGAGGGCTGAATGGAGAAAAATCGTTGTAGAGGCTAAAACCCATTCTGGTTAACACCAATAGAAGAAGAATAGGAAGAAGAAGAAAGGAATATGGAGCAGTGTTTTAGAGATAAAACACTTCAAGAAAACTTTTTATTTCTTAATTACATTATAAATGGCCATGTTAACAAAAGGCTGACTTGTAACAATTGACAAAACAAATTGATTGGCATATGTATTTTTCACAAATACTCAAAGTCAAAAGTGGATGAAATTACCTAATTTTTTCTTATCCATTTCTGTATTAAAAAAACTGAGCAAGTTAAAGTTGGGACAGTGGCTTAAAGTTGGGGAGCCTTTGCACACTTACTAAAAACATTATTTCACAATTTTAATCAGCACACAAATACTGACATTACTGAAAGATGTTTCAGTAACATCTAACGCCTAGCGGGTAGGCAACCAAGCGCACACACATTCGACCATGGTAGCCAGTTCAGTTCGCTACAACTCATCACACGGTACAGCCGCAAAGTTACGTGACAGAATCGCGGGGGCCCGCAAATCATAAAATGTGACCTTTTATATATATTGTAACGAAGAGATCTGTATGTGCTCTGTTAAAATTGTATGTATCGTGTGTTCGCCTCACACTGGGTGGTCGTTACTTTATGTTTACGCTGACGATGTCCGTAGCGATCTCTCAAATTACCAGTACATGGATGTGGGAACCTTACCTGTTCTTTAGTATGTGTGCGTAAATCCCGGGTGGCGCCAAATTGTTTTAACTGAAAACAATTAAAATAAAAAAATAGGTCGATTTAGCGTTCGTGGCTATGACGGTATGGTGAATTCAAATTTACTCCCGCCACGTGCGGTTGATTAATGTGGTTCGCAGAGTTTCCGACGTCTAGCGCTTACCGCCACTATCGCTCGTCACTAAATACACAAATCATATAATGCACTTTCCTATGAAATAAAGAATAGTGGTTACAACTCTGTACTAGTTTATTTAAATTGTGATTAGTAATTATTCAGTAATATACAAAATTATATTTTGTTATTAAACAAATTTGCACTGGCAGTTTTTATAAGACAAATTTCTCGGGGTTCGGCGAAGCGATTCTGAACGAATTATTTAGTCAGACATGGCGTCTGCAACAGTTTGTTTTCATATCGTTCAGTTATTCTGGGTTCTTGAGATTACGAAAAAATATCAATTTGATTACAATAAAGTACACTACCTTACATTACTGGTACTTATATATTATAAGGAGTAATTCCAATTTGTTCCTGAAATGTTATAAAGTGTGTTTCAAAAGTTCGTAATTTTTATACAGGTTATTTTTTCTAGTTCACATAAGTTTAGTGTTTTATTTTTTTAATTAATCTTTGAAAGAAATATCATCAGTTTATAGTGAGAGTTCAAAGTGTTGTGAGAAAAATTAAAACAGAATTTAATCTATAAATTCGGGTAACTTAGCAATACTTATCAAATCAGTTGACTTGAGGTGTAATGTCATTCAGTTGAAACAGGTTGGGGTCATCAATCTTCCATCATTTTGGGATTTAAGTACGCCTGGCTTCTTTTTCGTATAAGTGGATTGAAATTTATTAATTTAGAATTTATTATTCTGGTATATGGCCTCAATTGGATATCCTAGTCCTTCATCATCTTCTTACTTATTCATTTTATCAAATTTTGGATTACTTTTAATCGTTTTATATTAAAATTTGAGTCATTTACGGCTTGGCGTCTCTTCGTCAGAAGCTTCAATAATGGACTAACAGTTTCTAACGGAATATTCATAAATAACGTTCAGTTGTCATGGTAACTGATTGACTCTCATTGGCTGTACATGACTTAAGCCCATTGTTATAATATTTGAATTTTTATTCAAAATGACTGTATATCTTCTGATTGCTATTATTCTTCTGTCTTCTTATCTAAGTATGAGATATTATCACAGCTGTTCGTATTTTCTTTCAAAGATCATTCTGACATCCCACAAAGCTGGGTTTGCTTATGTATTATTGTTTTGACAGTTATGTTGATATTATCTAATTACATTTTTTCTTATTTTAAGTCCTTAATTTAAAATTTATCTCTTAATATGATCACTAATTATCATTGACTAGTTACTTGCCTTAGATTTGCTAATATCCTTGTTAATTTTTTACAATTTGTAGTTATTGGTTTTATACAGTTAGGCATTTCATAGGTCTAGGGTAGTAATTGGCTATATTTTCTTACTTTATACAAATTATATATTATTTTACCCTTATACATGTTTTGTTTTGTGTTACAGATGATTTGTTTATTTGTTGAATTGTTTTGGGTCTGTTTTATAATAATTGTATGTTTTCATTAGTTTCCATATTATGGTTTGTCTATTATTTTCTAACTGCTTTTCCAGTATTATTAGATTTATATGAATTTATCTTTTTTCTTATTTATATTGCCATTATTTACTATTCTCTATAAAATATAACATAACATTTAGGCTTATGGTCTGTATAAATCTTTCAACCATATTCCTATTCATAAACTTAATCAAACAATTCTTTAACAGTTATTATGTTACTTTTGTTTACAATTTGTTTATTCTTACTTATTTTTTGGTGATAAACATCATCACATTATTTACTTTATCTAACTAACTATCCCTTAGAACATAGGATGTTTATTGATTTTGCATTTATATTCTTTACTATATTTTTTCCTTATATAAACTTTACTCTCTAACCATGGTAACACTAACTTTTGACTCTCCATGGGATTCCTTTCCTGACAACTAGTGTATTCCTTATTTACCATTAATCTTAATCCTAATAATAACAATATCCTTATTTACTATCACTTTTCACCATTAACCTTTAGTGTTTATCACTGGTTTTTAGGCGTCTATACCTATCAATAGGGTTTCTTTTTATTTTGGGGGTTTACACTGGCACTTTGCACTTTTTATATTATTTAAGTGTTACTAGTGGGTATTCCCTAACATTACATTCTCTTTCTCACTTACTCATGTTCACTATCTATCTATCTCTCAAGTTCATATCATTATAGAGTGATTTATAATATTTACTCTCTATTTATTTGGTTAGTGTACTTTGTTTGTCATTACTTTATTGGATTTTAATAATTATCATCTACATTGATTAATTAGTCGATACTAATAATTATCATTTACGTTTATTATTCTATTGGTTTCTTTTTCATTACTTTATTTGAGTGTAACATTTCTCCTTTTCTGTTCTATATTATTCGTTTGTGTCTTTTCATTTCTTCTCATTTTATTTCATTTTTGCTTTGTTTGTTTCATTTTCACTTACCTTCTCCTTTGATTTCATTTTATTTCATTTATATTTTGGTTTTCACCTTCTCATTTGGTTTCATTTTATTTGGTCAATCACTTGGGTTGGGGTCATAGTCGTTTGTCGCGTCATAGTCATTTTATTTTCATTAGTTTAAACATTTAATATAGTTGATTCATATTTTTTCCCTGGTATTGGGGTGGCTTGTTTGTGTTTTAACAATATTTAAAAAAACAGTATTTGGATAAATGATCATTCATAACAGTGACTAAATGAAATAAATTGACAGCTCGGCCGTAAAATCAGAAAGTGAGAACGAGGAGACATCTGGACAGTGCGTGCACGAGGAGGCGAGCCTTTACGAATCATGAAAGGGAAGTAAACCCTAATAAATATATAGTAAATAAATTCTGGCAATTTTAAAAAATACCAAAAGAGCTCAAAAAAATGTAGAAGTATGAAAGTGTGTGTGATTGGGTGAATGAAGAATATATATATAAGAAGTGCTGAGTTTGCGAAATATACGTAATCTATTTTTGACGTAATAGTTGCTTGTGATTTGTTGTATGCTTCAAGGCGGAATAAATGTTTTCATAACATGTTTCATGTTGTCAAAAGAATAAAATAATGTTATATTTTACTTGATAAATACGTATTTTGTTATTTGTATTTGCCTATTGTTCTCTCCCGAGTACGCTAAACGATGTCCTGGATTAAATTTAACATGCAAAATCAGTTATTATACAACTTTAAATACTGAAAGACTTCAGCTGACGTCCGAACAGGGACAAATTTAATTATTAAATACCAATAATACTTCAGTTGGAGCCCGAACAGGGACAAATTTAATTATATTAATACCAATAATACTTCAGAACGGGGACATTGTAAATAAAAGTTAAAAAATTACAACCTAGTCGAAAATGGCAGAGAAAAATACAAATACAAATTTATATGAAAATGCAGATGTGGGGTCCGTGTTGGATGTTACGCAAGATAATATAGTAACCACCAGTGGCGAAGCTAGTAGTTAATGAATGGGTAGGCAAAAGTCTTACCTTAAATTTTTTTGTAGAGTAGTTCAACACGGCGAGTTTTCTTGCTTGCAAAATTGTCAACTACACGGTCTTTGAACAACTGGTCACTCATCAATTCCTTCACAAATTTTTTTTCAATAGCAATGGTGCTAAGAGAGTTAAGTCTTTCATTAGTCATCGTATTGCACAAGTAGTTTTTTATTCTTTTCAAAGTACTCATACTCCTTTCTGAAGAAGCCGTGGTAACAGGAAACGTTAAAATCAAACGAATTAATTTTGAAACTTCTACGTACACTGGTTCTAAGTCATTAAGAATTATAAAATGTAAAAGTCTTTGAGGGAACAAATGTTTTCCAGTATCTGAGTAAATGTTTTTTAATTCATTTTCCAGTCTTTCACTATTGAAAAAAGGGTATTTATTTATAAGGCTGTTCAGTTTAGAAGAAGGAAAACTCTCTTTGTAAGAAATTAAGTGATTTGGATCCAAAACTCAACAAACTGGATACTTTCGAAACCACTGAACCGTACCTCCAGCTGCATAATCAAAGTGTCAAGAACTTCATAAGTTAACGTTTTCAGCAGGTTCCTGTTACTGTCATCTACATTATAACATTGCCAAATTCAGATCATATTTGATGACTATAAGTATGTAAGAAATGGTAAAAAATAATATATTTTAATAAATAAATAATGAAGAGAATGAAAATATAAAATGTAAATAAGAAGGAAGGAGGAAGAATTATAAACTAAAAGTGATTATGAAAGAAAATCACAGACTAGACTGACAGACAAACGACTTTGACCCAACCCGAGATTGGCCAGATAAGAACCAAAAGAAAAGTAAACAAGATGAGAAGTGAAGGAGAAGAAAAATGAGAACAAAGAGGGAACAAACCAATGATGAAGAAAATAAAATGAAACAAGTCGAGAAAACACAAAATCAAATATAATAAAGGAAACAAAACCGGTAAAGAACCAATGTAAAAAAAAAAAATGTTAGTATTGATTGAGTGACAATTGTAATTAGTCATTAATAAAACACGATAGCTAAAAATACACTAGCCAAGAATTAGAAGTACATGTAAGTTAGTAATAGAGAAAGACATGATATAAATAAGTATATATAATATGTGTAGAGAAAGAGAGAGATATTGAAATAGTGAGAAGTAAACGGAATTTAACATAGTGAAAGTGAAATTACCCTAAAGTGAAATGATAGAAAAAGAAACACTAAGTAAATTATAATAAACACAAGATAATTTAAAAGTGCAGGTGAGGAGTAAATAAAATAATGAAAGCTAAGATAAACACTTAGTAAAAATAACAAACACTAAAGGTTTAATAGTGAACAATAATATTTAAGAAAGTTGTTAAGAATTGTCTTTAAAATAAACCAGTAAGTAAGTAGTAATGAACACTGAAGAGTGATATTAACTGTACTGATTAGAAAAGAATATTATTGTAGAGTTTAAAAGTAGGTAGTAGAATTTAAAGGTGAGAACCACTTGAAAATGTAAATCAGATAGTGTTAACATGGAATGAAGGCAAAGAGTTTTTATAAAATAAGAAGTTTAAAACAGTCAACAAACACCCATGTTAGAAGGGATGATTATTGAATTAAGTTCCAAAGAGGTGAGATTGTTTATCACCCAAAAAATAAAATCAAAGGTAATGAATTGTACACCAATATTAGATATTAAGTGTTAAATAATTGTTTAAACAAACTGATGAATAGGATATGGCTGGGATAATTATACCAACCATAGACCTAAATGTTGTATTTTATGTGATGAAAAAATAGTAATTAATAGCCATATTGTTGACACTGGCGGAGTAAATAAGTAAGTAAAGAAAGCAATGTTTGATTTAGAAAACGAGAAAACCAGTTATTAAATAGTCAGCCATACATGATGTATATAAAATAGTAGTAACATACAAATCACACAAAAACAGAACCAAAACACAGCAATAGATAATAAACCTAGTTATAAGAACAAAATAAAGCTCTAGGCTAAAATGAGATGTAATGTATATGAAATAATCAAAAATCAGTAATGGCTACTTAGACTTGAGAAAAGCCCAACTGTCAAACACCAACAAATACTAATTGTACGAAAATAACCAAGTATTTAACAAATCCAAGGTGAATAATCTACCAAGGATAAATTGTAAATCTTATTAAAAGCAAAATATTAGAATAAGAAGTTAAATTAACAGAGAAATGTAATTAGGAAATATTAAAATAATTGTAAACTTATAAAACATGAAATAACCCAATCTTGTGGGATACCAAAATAATCTTTGGAAGAAAATACAAATAACAGTGCTAATAATTAATACTTAGGAAGGAAGATAATGGAATGACGACAGTCAGAAGATATATGAGGATTTTGAAAAGAATTCAAATTTTGATAACAATGGATTATGTCTATCTAAACCAATCATAATTCATTGGTGACCATGGAAACCGCCGTTGAATACGGATTTACCGTTGAATATCGTTACTCGTAAAGTGACGCTATGGGAAGACAGAAGCCAAATTTTGAACAACCCATTTTTTAATTTAAAATGTTATAAAAGTTAACCAAATCAACAAAATTGAACGAGAAGGAGGCAGACTATGACTGAAACCAATTAACTGATGACGAAGACCTTTTAATTTCAAACGAAGTGAATAAATTAATCCAAGTAAATTGAAAAAGATACCAGAAGCCCGAATAATTGAAAATTGAATACGATTGCAGCTACAGTCCTTTATACCAGACCAACTGATTAACCCCAGTCTGCGAAGTTGTTAAGTATCATATAAATTATCCAAATTTCCGGAAAAACGCACTTTAAATATTTCTCACTATACTATGAAATATCACTAAACTGAATTTATCTCTTTCAAAGATTAAATAATAAACTAAGACACTGAAAATTTGTCAAATTATAAAAATAACCTATTGTTAGTTTACGAACCTTTAAAACACTTTTACTACACTCCAACAAACCAATTATAGCTACACATCATAATATTTAAGTAGAAATATTGTAAGGTTGTGTATTTTTATTATTGTAATTGCATCTAATCCCTTTATCGTAATCAAAAGAATCCAGACGATCGAATGAAAATATTTGTTTCCTACTTCGGTAGAACGCCATTACGGTGTATGTGTTATGTTCAAAATCGATTTGTCAAACCCAGAGAGAGATTGTCTCATAGATAAATGACCGGTGCAAAATCATATAACAAACCAAAGATAACTTGTGTCAATGAAAAAGTAATAACCATTCATTAATAAATCAATACTGTGTATAACCAATGTGTTTTATTTTCAGTAGGAAAGTGCATTATTAACATTGTACATTGTAGCGGACATCTAAGAATTGGCGACTAGCGCTCTAGCAGTGAATACAGCAAACTGCTGGCTTGATCGTAAAAATCGATAAGCGGCGGGTCAAGTTGAATTATCAACACCGCCTGAGAGGAACCGCTGATAATAATAAGTTATTTTAATTGTTTAAAATAAACAATTTGGCGCCACCCGGGATTTATACACTCATAGTGAACCTCAGGTAAGGAATACGATACCTGGTTATTCGTATGTTCGCGACGGACTCAAGCAGCGTGTCACGTTACCGAGCGACCACGGAATGGTAAGACACAATACACCAGTTACACTCTGACACTTCTACATCTTACAGAATTCATTAAGAACGACGGCACACGACTTTTGTAATAAATTGACGTATCCAACGTGTGGCAAAATAACACGGGAGACACACACACGAGCTACGTTATAATATTTACCTCGCTGCTTATTTGGTGACATTTTTCAATACAAGACGACACAGTGTTTTCTGATCTCATGTCCTTGAGGATAGCAGTAGTTTTCTTAATTTCAGTGTTGCACAGAATTATATCGGAGATAGTTTTGTGTTGCAGTAGAGAAAAGAGATGGTCAGTATAAACGAATATTTCCCTATAAAAACAAAGTAAGTAAATGAAATGGGTCTTTTTGAGTATGTTAAGCAATCCAACAGCAGAATTGTACGAATCACTATCCCATCCTTCATCATTCTCTGTAATGTCCTCGAAAATTTGTCTCAAGTCACCATAGTGGGAAAAGATGGTATGAACTGCTCTAGAATGAAAGTTCCAATGGGTAGTGGATACTTGTGGAAGTTTAAATCCTCTAGATTCTAAAAGCTGTGATCTCTTTGAGGATCTACAAAAAAATGTGTGAAATGCTGTCAGATTGTGAATGAAGAGCCTAACCGATTTTATTGTTTTAGTCCAATGAAGAAGTACGAGGTTTAACTTGTGAGCATAGCAATGTAGAAATAATGCTCTTGGGCAAGTCTGTTTTACAAAGTGCTGAACACCTCCATGCTTTCCAGCCATTACAGAGGCTCCATCATATGTTTGACAGACTACCTTCTCAGTTACACCCCACTTTTTTAAAACGTCAACAATTAATTCTGATAAGGCTGATGCAGTCTTATCTACTGAAACATCATAAAACCCAATGAACCTTTCTATTGGACCTTCTTTTGAACAAAATCTAAAAATTATGCTGACTTGAGATCTACTTGATACGTTTAAAGTTTCATCTGCCTGAATTCCAATAAAATTGCAAGAATCTAACTCCGCCTTAATCTTCTCTTGAATTATATCAGTTACAGATTCAACTAATTCATTCTGAATATCGTTTGATGTACCTTTAAATCCTGACGTAGACTGGAGATGATTTCGAATGTACTGCTCCTGCTTAGAAAGAAGATCTAACAATTCTAGATAATTACCCCGGTTGACTGAGTCTTCCCCTTCGAAATTACCTCGAAATCCAAGCTTCTGTTTCCCGAGAAAATACACAATATCAACAAGTCTTTCAACAACAAGCCTATTTTGTTTCACGACTTCATTATGTTTAACAGCTTGAATTCTAGCCCCTTCAGAGAGAGTATGTTCAATCCTCACGCGTCCCAGCAAACGGTACCGCTCTTCATTTTGAATATGTTTATTTGAATTCTGGTGTTTGCCTGCCTTTCTAAGAAAGTTTATTGTTACCATCACTCCATACAAAATCCATTCTTTTTCACCAGAAAACAAGATACATGTATAACAAAAAATTCTGTTTGTTTTTAACACCACATTTTTCTTCGTAACTCCAAGAAGAAAACGGCTTACTTTTTAATAAGTTTAAAAGACCTGACAAAGTATTAAAAGGACCGCGTTCACTCATTTCGGGCGACACACTTATATTCATACACAATAATAGACTATAACTAATTGAACTTCCAAATTTATAACTTGATTAGTTTCTATATATTGTAACGTTACATAACCCGGTCCCAATAAATTAAATCATGTAAGAACATAAAGGTCAGAAATGGGTAACCTATAACTAGCTCAAAATTAAAGTATATCACTAAACATTATAAACAATTTGAGTGATATACAGTGACAAGTGAGTTATAGTGTACCCATTGAGGAAAAAAGTGAAAGTGAAGGTAACTTATTACAGAATTGTGCTGTAGGTTTGGGAATTATAAAACTATGATAGTAGACTATAATGCGACTAACGGATTCTGTATTTTTATTAATTTATTGTAATATTTATATTGTGTAGACAACCAATTGTAATACTTAGGTTAATGTTATATTTTTTCAAATATTTGTGTTATAATATAAGATAACCCAGGGTTCGTTTTAAAAAACATAAAAAGTTTAAATATCAAAGGATAATAAAAAATTAAAATAATACTATATGAGGGAAATGGCAACAGGAAGTAGTGCAGTTTAGGAATACTATGAGAGACTAATAAATACTATATAAATTCATTTAGAGATAATAAAAATATTAAATACTTATATACCAGGTCATAAGAAAATGAACAGAAACCTCTTATGTAAACCAAATTGGTAAAGAAACCGGAATGGAAAAGAATTATTTTTCGGTAAATAAAATATAAATTTATAATAATTACAAACCGCCTGTATAATAAAAATATTATGGGTTACTAAGAGTGACGGAAATAACAAGTATTGTTAATAATAAAATTTGGAAAAAACCTGGCGAGTTGACAAAATGATGCTACTACAATTCTAATAAAATATCCTTTCTGAGACTTTGGAGAAGTGAAAAATTAGTACCAAATTAAAAAGCAATATGAACACTATATAATCATACCTTATTTATCAAAATTAAATGGTTATACTCCCTAATAAACAGTGAAAGAAAACCTGATGATGATTTGGCCTAGTTTCGCCATGTTTCAAGTTGACGAAAGAATATGAGCCAGACGGTAATGAAATTATAACTCAAGACGGACCTCACCAGAGAAAAGGCTTCATTCCAGTAAGAGCTATAAGAAGAGAGGTAATATAAACATTTTGTCTAATAGTTAACGAAGAAAACGCATTCCGAACGGTGATATAGAACACGAAACTAGTCAAATTTAATCTCATGTGTTCAAGTAAACAAATGCACGCTGCTCTCTTACGGACATTTCTGGAACTACATACTAAATAAAAAATAAACAAATTTTATTTAATATTTTTTCGGTAAATAATCGGTACTTACTCTCTCTTCCTCATAAGGCTGAACAACTTCCCTACTTGACCCCAAATCACACACTCTCGATTTCTGCTTAGTTTGAGTAACATTACAAAATACTTTATTTTTTAAACTTCAGTTATTATAATTCATAAGTGGCAACTGCGGAGAGGCGGAAACTTTAGTACCTCTAAACCGCACGTTACAAGATTGGCGCTTACAACAGTGGGGCTGAACTAACTATATACCTGTAACTGTAGAACACTCATAAGTGGTGGACGCCTCGTTAGCAGTACGTTACAGATTGGCGAACCCAATAGTGGGGCTTGACTAAAGGTGGACGTTTCGCTAGTACCTCATTAGCAGAACGTTACAGATTGGCGCTCAACGTAAAAGGGCTGTAATTAGAAAAGAATTTTGATATTTAATAAAAATATATACCAAAAAATCTAATTATCGTCGGCAGTTATGAGAAAACAAGAAATGCATAATACCAGAGGCAAATCGAAGAAGAGGGCAGAAGAAAAGGAGAAGGAAGAAGGTGGACAGGAACAAGAAATAGAATTAATCACGGACAGTGAAATGGACCAACAGACAGGTGATACAGAAGAAACCGAAGTAGTTATGGATACGGAAACGGAAATAGTGGAAGAGGATGCCCAAGGGGACCAAACAGAAAAAGTGGAAGCCAGAAGAGAACCAGATTGGCAAGAAATGATGAGGATGATGATGGAAAAAATTTATAGCATTAAGGAAAGCAATAAACAAACCATAGATGAAAACTCAAGGAAACAAAATGAAACCTTGAGCGAAAAATTTGATAAAATAGAGGAGAATTTTAAGAAACAGGAGGAAAACTCGAAGCAAACCAATGAAGAAAATAAGGAGAATTTTAAGAAACAGGAGGAAAACTTAAAACAAACCAATGAGGAAAATAAGGAGAATTTTAAGAAACAGGAGGAACAAAACAGACAGACCAATGAGAAAATTGATAGCATTCAGGAAAGTTTAGTCAAACAATTAAATGAAAAAATAGAGACCATTCATGGAAATATCAAACAAACCATGAATGAACAATACAATGAACTGAAAGAAACTGTTGAAGGACAAAGAGAAGAGATGAATGCAAAATTTGAAGAGAATAATGAGAATTTAAAACAATTTGAGGGTAAGATGGAGAAGTTCAATAAGGAGATATGGGAAACTTTCGGAGAGAAGTTTGAAAATGTTAATACGCGTATCCAAAAAGCAGATACATACAAGGAGGAAATTAATAAACAAATGGACCATAGTGTCAAGAATTTGGATGAAACATCAGACAGCACTTCAGAAGGTATTAAAGTAAGTCTGAATACAGAAGAGAGGAGGAAGGAAATAGAAATTACAGAATACCAAGGTGTAATGCCATCTGAAAATAAAAATAGCCACAACAAAAAGGATGTTCAAACCGTGGAAAAGAAGACCAAGAAAATAATAAAAACATGTAGAAAGAGAATAATAAATACCAAGGAAGAATGGGAGATGATTACAGATGGATTAATTAATGTATTCAACCTTCCAATTAACGAACAGAGGGAGTTAATTAAGTTTAGATCTCAATTAAATAGGTCGACGATTGAAGTGTATCAGACAATATCAGTCATATCTTCAAGACGGAATATAACGTTCAAATATTTGGCAAATAATCCAGAGGTAAAAGGGAATGAAATGAGATTAAATATGAGCAACTATGTTATGTTAGAGGAGGTACAATACTTGTTAGTTAAAAAGGAACGAACTATGACGGGAGACCGATACTTAATTAAAGGTTTCGTAGCAGCAAAGTGGGAGAGCCGGATGATAAGGAGACTATCGAGGAGAGAAGTAATTCCGAACACCCCAGTAATCCAAGGAAGAGGAATAACTGAGTTAATGGACCATGGTTGACCTAAATAATCACAAACCAGAAAAAGAGACTAAAACCCCAAAATTCTAAAAGCATGTAAGGACATCTTACTCAAGTTATTTTGAAACCATATAATTTAAAATGAAGAGACTAAGACCCCAAAATTCTAAAAAAAAAAATGTAAGAACAACTTACTCAACAATTTATTCAGGAACAAGACGATTTAAGATATTTCGAAACCAGTTGATTTAACAAAAAATAATAACAGATTAGTAAATAAGAGTTATAAAGAATTGATTTAAAATGAAATAATAGGAAAAAGTAATATTTTTAATGGTAACAAACAGAAGAAAAATTAAATGAACAAAAACAATTGATGGTAATGTGCTCAGATAAGAAGAATAAAGAATAATTTAATGACTCCAATGAAACTGAAGGAGGATGATAATTAATACAATAATTAGAATTTCTCGGAATTGAAGATTATATAAGAAGAAATGATACGGAGAAATATGTCACAAGAAGTAGAGTCAAAAGAATTTTAACATAAGGCCTATCAATAATGTTATATGCTATTAATTAATGGAAAAGAAGAAGGAATCAAGGAGAAGAAGAAATATATAAATAAATGCAAACAGCTACAGTATGAAGAATCCCAAAAGTGTTTAGTACTAGTCGCTAATTGACTACTACTTATAAGTTTTTTATTTTTATGTATTGACCGTAGAAATGTTCCGGCAATAATTTTTATGAGCAGGGATGATGTTCCCCTGGTCTCAGAAGGTGTAAGGATGGACAGAGGAGTATGGACCAAGAGTGGCCACCCTACTGGTACCACCGCACAAGATAGGGAAAAATGTTAGGGAAATTGAATATTTTAGGGATAATGATAAAATAGCTGTATAGATTGATATTAGATTCCAGAAGTATAGATGAAGAAAATAGAAGGAAGATAGCAGACCAAAGCTTAATTGATAAAGCTAATTTATAGAAGTAAATAGAAACGAGTGTTAAAACAAGTTTAATATAATTAGTGTGACCAGTCCTTATCAAATAAAATGTGGAAGTACCACTACCCAGAGAAATAAATAATTGATGAATTTGCCTCCAAGAGAGAGAGAGTAGAGTAAGAAAACAGCAATTACCACCAGGCTGAATTACCAGTCAGTTTACAACCAGTTTGAAAAAATGAAACACTATTATGAAGAATAAAGCCAAGACTATTAGGAGAATTGAAACAATCAACAATTTATTTTAATAAATGAGTTAAACTAAAATAAATTTGTTCTAGTGGGGGGGCTTTATGTAACGTTACATAACCCGATCCCAATAAATTAAATCATGTAAGAACATAAAGGTCAGAAATGGGTAACCTATAACTAGCTCAAAATTAAAGTATATCACTAAACATTATAAACAATTTGAGTGATATACAGTGACAAGTGAGTTATAGTGTACCCATTGAGGAAAAAAGTGAAAGTGAAGGTAACTTATTACAGAATTGTGCTGTAGGTTTGGGAATTATAAAACTATGATAGTAGACTATAATGCGACTAACGGATTCTGTATTTTTATTAATTTATTGTAATATTTATATTGTGTAGACAACCAATTGTAATACTTAGGTTAATGTTATATTTTTTCAAATATTTGTGTTATAATATAAGATAACCCAGGGTTCGTTTTAAAAAACATAAAAAGTTTAAATATCAAAGGATAATAAAAAATTAAAATAATACTATATGAGGGAAATGGCAACAGGAAGTAGTGCAGTTTAGGAATACTATGAGAGACTAATAAATACTATATAAATTCATTTAGAGATAATAAAAATATTAAATACTTATATACCAGGTCATAAGAAAATGAACAGAAACCTCTTATGTAAACCAAATTGGTAAAGAAACCGGAATGGAAAAGAATTATTTTTCGGTAAATAAAATATAAATTTATAATAATTACAAACTGCCTGTATAATAAAAATATTATGGGTTACTAAGAGTGACGGAAATAACAAGTATTGTTAATAATAAAATTTGGAAAAAACCTGGCGAGTTGACAAAATGATGCTACTACAATTCTAATAAAATATCCTTTCTGAGACTTTGGAGAAGTGAAAAATTAGTACCAAATTAAAAAGCAATATGAACACTATATAATCATACCTTATTTATCAAAATTAAATGGTTATACTCCCTAATAAACAGTGAAAGAAAACCTTCTGATGATTTGGCCTAGTTTCGCCATGTTTCAAGTTGACGAAAGAATATGAGCCAGACGGTAATGAAATTATAACTCAAGACGGACCTCACCAGAGAAAAGGCTTCATTCCAGTAAGAGCTATAAGAAGAGAGGTAATATAAACATTTTGTCTAATAGTTAACGAAGAAAACGCATTCCGAACGGTGATATAGAACACGAAACTAGTCAAATTTAATCTCATGTGTTCAAGTAAACAAATGCACGCTGCTCTCTTACGGACATTTCTGGAACTACATACTAAATAAAAAAATAAACAAATTTTATTTAATATTTTTTCGGTATTTGTAAAGCTTAGTAATTATCCATTTCTGACCATCATAACAAAAAGAACTTACCCTTAACCCTAGGGAATTATTATGAATTATATATTAATTGATGTTTTAAAAAATAATGTAAAGTTTGGTAAACAAAACCATATATGTTTATTTTCTTTAGACAATTCTATGTTTACTCGATGAAGTCGATCTTATGTTTTATTTGAGGAAAGATCAATTGTGATACTTGTATTTTGGTGGCAGGAAACAAAAACCAATAATATAAATAAATAATATTATTGAAAAATGATATTGAATAATAAAAATGTGTTATAATTTTTGTAGTGGGTAGTTGTGATAGATTTCAGCACAAAAGCAGAAGAGATCAATCCATCGGGTCATATTTTGCTATAGTGTAGGTTGGTTGAACTAGGCGTGGAAACTCGTCTCACAATCCGCTGATTTAAATCACAGCGAACAATTTGAAAAAATTTCAGAAATCGCCTAAACCGAGTGTAAATAATCGGTACTTACTCTCTCTTCCTCATAAGGCTGAACAACTTCCCTACTTGACCCCAAATCACACACTCTCAATTTCTGGTTAGATTGAGTAACATTACAAAATACTTTATTTTTTAAACTTCAGTTATTATAATTCATAAGTGGCGACTGCGGAGAGGCGGAAACACTTTAGTACCTCTAAACCGCTACATTACAAGATTGGCGCATAACAACGGGGGGCATATAATATTACTCTCCTATATCAAAAACCGCTACTTTACAGATTGGCGTACACAACATTGGGAGCTTAATTAAATAAGAAGAACACCCAATAAGCAACATACAAAGTTTTCGCTAAAACCTCTACAAAAACCGCTACGTTACAATATATATATATATATATATATATATATATATATGTTTAATGTCACAAATAATTTAAATGGCAGTGTTGATCGTCTATTAGTTCACCGGAATCACAGGCACACTTTTAATAACCGCACAAAATAAACACGATTATAAACAACACAGTGCGCTTTAAAACTCGCACACAGCAGTGAGACATGCCTCAACGCTACAGTGTGTGGAGCGCTGGTCAATCCCCCGCTCCCCGCACTGCCCAGTCTCATCCAACACATTGCTTACACACGATGCATACAAAAAACTCTGAGGCAGGTTCACGTTGCCTCATTCGCTTTAAACTAACTGTCTGCTGTCACTTGTCACCGTCTAGCGGTTGCTGAGTAAAGCATGTAATTAGTAAATTCGACAATTACAGTAACAATGTATAATCTTTACGTTACATACTTCATACGTATTTATAATTTTTATTCTACAGAATTTTTTAGGGTAGGCCTCCATGTAACTTCGCCACTGGTAACCACAAATGAAAATGTCAATGAGAGTGTAGGCGAAATAGCAAGTGTAATTGAAAAGGTAGAAGCTGAGAGTAGTAGAAGTAATAATGTAGATATACTTAGTCAATTAGCATTGATTATGGAAATGATGAATAATAAATTTGACCAACAAAACAAGGATATAAGGGCAAGTAGCGTAGAGTTGAAAACCGAAATAAAGTCAGAGATAAATGCAAGTAAATAGAGCTGAAAACTGAAACAAGCAAACAAGACGAGAAATTAAGAGACATAAATAACGAATTTGTGAATATAAGAAGCGAAATAAAAATGAGTAATTTAAGTATGAATAACCAATTTGAAAGTATAAGTGACAGTTTTAAAGGAGTGAGTGAAAAGTTTGTTGAATTAAATAATAAACTAGAGAAACAGAGTGAGATTATTGCTGGAGTGAAACGTGAAATGACTATAAATATAAATAAAATACAAGATGAAGTAAACGAAAGTAGAGAGAGAAAGGAGGGGGTAGAAAATGGTATAGATAATAAGGTAAGTGGTAGTAATGGTATCAAAAATAATGATGGTGATATGATGACGAATAATAATGAAGAAATAATTAATGAGGTAAGTGATAGTCATAAAAATGAGTTAACAAATAGTAGCGGTAAGATAGTTGAAAACGAGATATATAAAAGTGATACAGTGAAAATTAATAGTGATGATGAGAATATAGAGATAGTAAAGGAGAGCGAGAGAGAAATGAGAGTAGGGGGTTGTGAAGGGGTAGAAATCAGTGTTTATAAGTTAGAGAGAGAGTAAGAAGAGTTATTTTGTGGATATAGGGCAGAGGGTAAATTTTCCCCGGGTTTATTGTGAACCAAGATGTTTACAAATGTTTTTGAAGGGCGAGAGTCCCTTATTGGAAAACGATGCGTTTTCGAATTGTTCCCTGAGTTTTTGTGGTGTTCCTGGAAAAGCCAGGAGGTGTTTTTATGATTTAGTACCCTCTGCATGGAATGATAGAACAAGTGTGAAATGGTGTTATGATGAGAGGTATGTTTCAGTGTCTGGTGATGCTGTGGCAGCGGTCCTGTGCTAGCCGGTGCGTCAGAGCAGGAGCGTCAAGTGCCTGTCTGGCCTTGCGGTGTTGGGATCTCGAGAGAGAAGTCCAGTAAGGTCATTCAGGTGCGATCACAGTCACTGGACCATAAAACCTCTCATTGGGGGGTATTGTAACGGGACAAACTATTGGGATTTATTTTATTCTGTAATAATTGTAAAAAGTAGTAGCAACCCAAGTTGAACAACGTTTGATCACAAACACTTGACATTTTTGAACACTTTGTAGTCTACCTCGTACCAAGCCGTGCGAGGCACAAAAGCAATTAAGAGTATGGGAATGCAAGTTATCAGAGAGGGTGCGTATTCATGTGTACAAGCGCACGTGTGGGCTGTTAACAACGTGGAAGTCACGCACAAAATATTCCATAGCCCATCATGTGATGGAAACAAAGAATCACAGAGTACAAGTAGACGGCGACGCCTAATGCCTAGCGGGTAGGCAACCAAGCGCACACACACACACACACAGTCGACTGTGGTACCCAGTTCAGTTCGCTACAACTCATCACGCGGTACAGCCGCAAAGTTACGTGACGGAATCGCGGGCGCCCACAAATCATAAAATGTGAACTTTTATATATATTTAAAAATAAAAACAGTATTTGGATAAATGTTCATTCATAACAGTGACTAATTGAAATAAATTGACAGTTCGGCCGTAAAACCAGAAAGTGAGAACGAGGAGACATCTGGACAGTGCGTGCACAAGGAGGCGAGCCTTTACGAATCATGAAAGGGAAGTAAACCCTAATAAATATAAATAAATAAATTCTGGCAATTTTACAAAATACCAAAAGAGCTAAAAAAAAAGTAGAAGTATGAAAGTGTGTGTGATTAGGTGAATGAAGAAAATATATATATATATATTACATTTAATATTTATATTAAATTTACCTCAAGATGTTATTTTTCCTTATTTGGAACATGTTTCGGGTACCATCTTGTACCCATTCTCAGCCTTCCGGTTTTTTTGTCTGGTGAAGTACATATGGTTGACTATTATTATTGTGGCTTCCTGTTGGCTTCTGGTATTTCAAATTGGTTTTATTGTGTGTGATTGTGGTGTATGTGTTATTTTTTTGTGTATTTTCAATGTTGAGTGCTTTGAATATTGTGTCATGTTTTGTATTGATTTGTATTTGTTCAGGTATTAGTTTGTTTTCTGTTTGTATATTTGTAAATTTTCCCAAATGTTCATTATGGTGCCTTTGTGTGGTATATGTTTTATTAGTGTTACATTGGTTATGTCTGGGAATTCATGTCCTGTGTTTATTGCATGTGTGGCTAAATTGGATTTATATATTTCTGGTTTTTTGTATGCGTTTAGGTGTTCAAAATAACGTTTTTTCAGCTGTTTTTTTGTTTGTCCTATGTAACATTTATTGCAATCTTGGCATTCAATTTTGTACATGCCGTTAGTTGTATTATCTTTGTTGTGTGAGCTATTTAGATTTTGTAAATTATTTTTATTAGTTTTGTATGCTAATATAAGAATAAAAAATATATAAAAATAGCATCAAAACTAATAAAAATAATTTACAAAATCTAAATAGCTCACACAACAAAGATAATACAACAACTAACGGCATATACAAAATTGAATGCCAAGAGTGCAATAAATGTTACATAGGACAAACAAAAAAACAGCTGAAAAAACGTTATTTTGAGCACCTAAACGCATACAAAAAACAAGAAATATATAAATCCAATTTAGCCACACATGCAATAAACACAGGACATGAATTCCCAGACATAACCAATGTAACACTAATAGAACATATACCACACAAAGGCACCATAATGAACATTTGGGAAAATTTACAAATATACAAACATAAAACAGAAAACAAACTAATACCTGAACAAATACAAATCAATACAAAACATGACACAATATTCAAAGCACTCAACATTAAAAATACACAAAAAACTAACATATACACCACAATCACACACACAATAAAACCAATTTGAAATACCATAAGACAACAGGAAGCCACAATAATAATAGTCAACCAACAACACATATGTACTTCACCAGACAAAAAAACCGGAAGGCTGAGAATGGGTACAAGATGGTACCCGAAACATGTTCCAAATAAGGAAAAATAACATCTTGAGGTAAATTTAATATAAATATTAAATGTATTATATACATCAAGAAACGGTCTGTAGCAAAAAGTGACTAAATATATATATTGTTACAACACAAATAAGCCAACCCAGTACCAGGGATAAAAACTATATTTATAAATGTAAAAATACTTCATATCAAATAAAATGATTAATTTAAATAAAATATAAAGAATATGACTCGACGAACGACGACTTTGACCTAACCCAAGTGATTGACCCCCAACAACAGGAAACAAATGAAGAAGGGAACCACACAAATAACCAACGAGAATAAGAGAAGAAAGTGATTGACCCAACAACAGGAAACAAATGAAGAAGGGAACCACACAAATAACCAACGAGAATAAGAGAAGAAAGTGACTGACCCAACAACAGGAAACAAATGAAGAAGGGAACCACACAAATAACCAATGAGAATAAGAGAAGAAAGTGATTGACCCAACAAATACAACCAAAGAAGAAAAGAAGGTGATTAACCAAACCAAAGGAAGAAAGGAAAAAATTCAAAACCCAAACAAAAATGAAACAAGTTCATGGGATTAAACGACCCCAAAATACCCAAATAAAAGGATGGAAAAACCAAAGTATTAATCAAATAATGAAAATGAAGAAGGAGGGAGATAGGTAGAAGTGAAAATCAATAATGATTCACAAACGAGTAATAAAGCATAGGAGAAGGAGAAATAAAGCACTCAAGAAGAATATTGGAACCAAACCAATGGTTATCCTGAGAAAGGAAAAAGTAACGGTTATTACCCATTAATGGACAAAATGATCTAGAGAAGAAGCCCTATTAAAAAATGTTAAGGATTAAGGTGATGAAAAAGCAACCTAAACCACAAATGAAATTTAGATGTAAAAATAGTATTATAAGAATATAAAATTGTTATTAGTATTAAGGATATATTGTGATGAAAGAGAAACAAGTATAGGGATTACCCACTAAAAAACACATAGTATAAACAGTGATACAGTGCAATAGTGTATGTGTAAAAACCCCAAAGTGAAGTGATAAGGTACGCTAGTTAAATTATAATTAACTATAGATAATTTAAAAGTGAAGGTGAGATATAAGTGAGAATAGTGTAAGATTTAGAATATAACTATTATAAGGAATAGTGAATAATGAAGAAAATAGACACTTCATAAATCTGTGAAAAACACTAAAGGTTTAAAAGTGGAAAAATAACAGTGAATAAATAGCTGGTGAAAAATAGTATTAGGTATGAATTGTAGAATAAGATATGTTGAACACTAGAAAGTGATGATTACATGATTATTTAAGAAAAGATATTCAATAAATTTAAGTTTAATTATAGTCGATAGTAATTAAAAAGGGAGGATTCCAGGAAAGAATAAATTGAAGGTGTCGACATGGAGAGAATGTAAAGACTGTTTAAAGATTAAGAAATCAGAGACAGAACAAAGACACGTATGTTATAAGGGACTGTTATAAATTTCATAAAAGTGATGTTGTTTATCACAACAAAAATAATATGAATTGTAAACAAAAAATTAGCAAATAATAATAAGCTGGAAGGAAGTGATGATATTTCTCACTCAAAATAATAACTCTAATAACTTATAAAGAATTGTTCATGTTTATGTTATGAATAGGATATGGCTGAAATAAACTTGCAGTCCATAAGCCTAAATTGTTATGTTTTAAATAGTAAGATAGAGAAAGCGATATTGACATGTAATCAAAACACCAACAGACTCAAAATACAACACAACCAATAATAATAACAAAGTAAAGCCCATTAGGCTGAAACAAAATGTGATTTAAATGAAATAAGTCAAATACTATAATGGCTACTCAGGCCTAGGAAAGGACATAACTGTCAGAACCAAACAACCAAAAATTATAACAAATTGACTAAGAATTTAGCAAATCTGAGGTGAAGGAATCACCAAGAATAAATTGTAAATCATTTGTAAAAGAAAATATTATAATAAGCATTTGTATACGAAAAGAAATGTAATTAACAAGCATTAACATAATTGTAAAAACATAAAATCTAAAATTACCCAGACTTGTGGGGTATCAAAATAATCTATGAAAGGAAATAAATACTATAGTGACAATATTTAATAACCAGGAAGGAAGATGGAGGAATAACAGCAATCAGAAGATATACGAAGAATTCGAATTTTGATAACAATACATCATCTCAAAATTAACCAATCAAAAATCATACAGTTACCATGGAAACGGCAGTTGAAGACGAAATTACCGTTGGAATAGGAAGAGAAGCGAAGCGTCATTAAGAAAATACAGATGCCAATGTTGGGAAGAACGTTTTTCTGTGAAAATAAAGTATAAAAGTAATTAAAGTTACCAACAATGATAGACTAAGAAGCAGACGACCATTTATAGCAGTCAATTCAAGACCCAAGGCAAATTAAACGGAAAATTATCAGAAAAGAACATCCAGATACTTTATGAAAAAGACGCCCAACCCACTGAAGCCCCAAAATTCATGAAAACCGAACTTAATGCAGCCAAATCCTACCCGATTAAACGAACGAAGACACCGCGTCATGCTGAGGTGTTAAGTACAATCAAATTATTTATTTTCCAAAACCCTAATCACTTTAAATTTTACTAAAGGTAAATTTACCTCACTATAGAACCAATATTTCTCTTTCATAGACTATTTAAGCAAAATAACACTTGATTAAAACTTGTTAACGTTGAATATAACCTATTAGTTAAACATGAACTTATGAAACACATTTACGACACAACAGAACAGATTGTAACAGCACACATTATTATTTATGTACACGTAGAATAAGGTAATATATTTTTATTGTAACCATTGGAATTCTTTAGCTCATAGTCACAAGAATCCACGATTTGGGAAACAGAAAAATATTTGTAACACTTTAACGTACGCAGCAATGCAAGGTTGAATGTTTCCTAGATAGCTTCGCCAAACCCAGAGGCAAGAGTCTAATGTAATCAGTCGGTGCAAATTTATTATTGTATTATTGTCAATGTGAATATTTTTCATTATCACCTATTAAAAAATAACTATTACAGGGAGTAACCGTCGTTATCATTTCATAGGGAGTGCTTTATATATTACTTGTGTTTAGTTAAGAGTAGATTTGACGAGAAGCGAACAAGTTGTCATTTACGCAGCAGCAACGACAATTGTGATGGCTGTGCGAGCGGGAATTATTTGAATGCCCATACCGTCACTGCTGATAACTCGTCAGACAATAATTTTAGTTGTTTTATAAAACGACTTGGCGCCACCCGGGAATAACACACCCCTATAAACAACAGGTAAGGTTACTGCCGTATTATACAGGTGAATAACTCAACGCTACGAACATCGCTAGCCACAACATTAACGTAACGACCCCGGTGCGAGGCGAACGCACTAATCATAATTACACATACAAAACTGGTGTACATTTTACAGGTACGATCAAATTATCTTGTTACAATATATATATATATATATAAATAAGCCACCCCAATACCAGGAAAAAACGATGAATTAACTACATAAAATGTTTAAACTAAAGAAAATAAAATGACGACGCGACAAACGACTACATGACCCAACCCAAGTGATTGACCAAATAAAATGAAACCAAATGAGAAAGTGATTGACCAAATAAAATGAAACCAAATGAGCAAGTGATTGACCAAATAAAATGAAACCAAATGAGAAAGTGGTTGAATCAATAGATAAACCAAATAAAATAAAACCAAAGGAGAAGGAAAAAACCGAAATAAAATGAAATCGAAGAAGAAGGTAAATGAAAATGAAACAAACCAAGTATAAATGAAATAAAACGAGAAGAAATGAAAAGACACAAACAAATAATATAGAACAGAAAAAGGAGAAATGTTACACTCAAATATAATAATGAAAAAGAAACCAATAAATAACAAATGTAAAAGATAATTATTAGTATCGACTAAATAATCAATGTAGATGATAATTATTAAAATCCAATAAAGTAAATGACCAAGAGAATATAATGTTAGGGAATACCCACTAATAACACTTAAATAAAATATAAGAAGTGCAAAGTGACAGTGTAAAACCCCAAAACAAATAGAAACCCTATTGATAGGTATGAACACCTAATAATCAGTGATGAACACTAAGGGTTTAATGGTGAACAGTATTATTAAATAAGAATTTTGTTATTGATAGTATTAAGATTAATTGTAAATGAGGTATACAATAGTATTCAGGGAAGGAATCCCATAGAAGGTCAAAAGTTAGTGTTACCATGGCTAGAGAGTAAAGTTTATATAAGAAAAAAATATAGTAAAGAAAATAAAGGCAAAATCAATAAACACCCTATATTCTAAGGGATAGTCAGTTAAGTAAATTTAAATGGTGTGATGATGTTTATCACCAAAAAATAAGTAAGAATAAAACAAATTGTAAACAAACGTTGCATATTAGCTGTTAAAGAATTGTTCGATTAAATCTATGAATAGGAACATGGCTGAAGGGATTATACAGACCATAAACCTAAATGTTATATTATATTTTATAGAGAATAGTAGATAATAGCCAAATTGTAAACAATGGCAAAATAAATAAGAAAAAAGATAAAGTAATATAAATCTAATAATACTGGAGAGGCAGTCAGACAATAATAGACAAACCATAATGTAGAAACTAATGAAAACATACAATTATTATAAAACAGATCCAAAACAAGTCAACAAGTAAACAAATCATTTATAATACCAAAACAAAACATGTATGAGGGTAAATTAATATGTAATTTATATAAAATAAGTAAATATAGCCGATTACTACTTAGGCCTATGAAAATGCCTAACTGTAAAAAACCAATAACTACAAATTGTAACAAATTAACAAGAATATTAGCAAATCCAAGGCAAGTAACTAGTCAATGATAATTAATGGATCATATTAAGAGATAAATGTTAAATTAAGGACATAAAATAAGAAAGAAACGTAATTAGATAATATCAAAATAAATGTTCAAACAATAATACATAAGAAAACCCAGCTTTGTGGGATGTCAAAATGATCTTTGAAAGAAAATACGAACAGTAGTGATAATATTTAATACATAGAGAGGAAGACGGAAGAATAATAGTAATCAGAAGATAAACAGTCATTTTGAATAAAAATTAAAATATGATAACAATGGTCTTAAGTCAAGTACAGCCAATCAGGATCAATCAGTTACCATGACAACTGAAACGTTATTTATGAATTTTCCGTTAGAACCTATTATTCCATTTTTTGACGCTCAACAGGAATAGACGCCAAGCCGTGAATGACCAAAATTTTAATATAAAGTGTTTAAAAGTAATCCAAATTTGAAAAAATGAAGAAGTAAGAAGATGAGGACATTCACCTGACGCCTAATACCTGATGAATAATTTCTAAATTAATAAATTTAAACCAACTAATACGAAAAAGAAGCCAGACGTACTTGAATCCCAAGATGATTGAAAATTGATGATTATCGAAGACAATAACCCATTTCAACTGAATGACATTACACCTCAAGTCGACTGATTTGGTAAGTATTGCTGAGTTACCTGAATTTATGAAATAAACTCTCTTTAAATTTTTCTCATAACATTTTGAACTCTCTCTATAAACTGACGATCTTATTTCTTTCAAAGATTATTAAAAAATAAAACACTAAACTTATGTTAACTAAGAAAAATAACCTGTATAAAAATTACGAACTTTTGAAACACACTTTATAACACTTCAGGAACCAATTATAATTACACACTATATTATATAAGTACAAGTAATGTAAGGTAGTGTACTTTATTGTAATTGAATTGATATTTTTTCGTAAACCAAAAGAATCCAGATTTATTGAACGAAAAATTGTAAAAAGTAAACATTTTTCTGTAGACGCCATGTCGGATTAACTAACATCGTTCAAAATCGATTTTTGCCAAGCCTTGAGAATAATTGTCTCACTGCCGGTGCAAATTTGTTTAGTAGCAAAATATAATTTTGGTATAACACTGAATAATTACCAATCACAATTAAATAAACTAGTACAGAGTTGTAACCACTGTTCTTTATTCCATATTATAATATTTGTGTATTTTAGCGAAAAGCAAGGGTGACGGTAAGCGCTCACGTCGGAAACTCGGCGAAATAACAGCTCGATTAAGAAGGTCGAACGAAGGCGGGAGTAAATTTGAATTCTCCATACCGTCATAGCTAAGAACGCTCAACCGTCCTATTTTTTAATTTAATTGTTTTAATTAAACAATTTGGCGCCACTCGGGATTTATGAACACCTATTGAAGAACAGGTAAGGTTCCCACTAGCGTGTACTGGTAATTTGAATGATCTCTACGGACATCGTCAGCGCAACATGTAAGTAACGACCACTCGTGTGAGGCGAACACACAAACATACACTTTTAAGAGACGGTAAGAAAGCGGTTGTTACAATATATATATATATATAAGAAGTGCTGAGTTTGCGAAATATACGTAATCTATTTTTGATGTAATAGTTGCTTGTGATTTGTTGTACGCTTCAAGGGGGAATAAATGTTTTCATACATGTTTCATGTTGTCAAAAAGATAAAATAATGTTATATTTTACTTGATAAATACGCATTTTGTTATTTGTATTTGCCTATTGTTCTCTGCCGAGTACACTAAACGATGTCCTGGATTAAATTTAACACGTAAAATCAATTATTATACAACTTTAAATACTGAAAGACGTCCGAACAGGGACAAATTTAATTATTAAATACCAATAATACTTCAGCTTACTTGTCAACGGTTTAGAAATTGCCAGACCAGTACTTTGAGAAAAGTCAACCAGTACTTTGTTAATGAACCAGTACGACTAAGAGGAAACGAATCAGTGTGGGATATGGAGTAATAGAAGGACATTTATTGATATTTTGCTTGCATGTTTCAGTTTCAGGTGATACTGTGGCGGGTGCCTATCTGATTTTATGGTGTTGGGATCTCGAGCAGAGAAGTCCAGTAAGGTGGATGGGTGCAGCCACAGCCACCGGACTAAGGGGGGTAAGTACCCATGATTTTAGTAAGGACTTAAGGGGGGTGGTGGCACCATATCCTCGTTGATCCTCTTAGGTTTTAGGCAATGAGAGTTTTTATGCTTCGGCATAAAACCTCTCATTGGGGGGGGGTATTGTAACGGTACAGAATTGTGTGCTAAGAAATAATAATTAAAATCAATTGTAATCCCAAAGCAGTCAGTATTCACCTGTGGGGTGCCCCATTGTAACATACAATGTTATTGCACACTATTTATGTTTAATGTCTGAGTCTGCCCAGCCAGACGTATTACGCAACCGCCTGCCAGCTCAGTCACTGTGTAAATCACAGTAAGAACACTCTGTCCCCAGTTTGCATCAGACAGCAGCAGATTACAGTCGTCTGCAAGATAGCTAAAAACAGTGGCCTCGGACGTGTAAGATAGGCCGTAAATAAATTCGGCCTATCCAGTACAACTATTAAAGTGTGTGAACTAAGTAGCGGTCAACCAATTAAAAAACTATCAGTGCTCGAGCAAACTTAGAGTCGGCCGACTAAATAAATAATACACGTATAATTTGAACAGTGGTGACGGACGGTCATAACAATGACGTGAATTAACCAGTGTACCAAAGGAAAAACAACTAAATGCGGAGTGAACCGTACGGTTGAACAAACAGCGATTGCACAACTCACAGAGAGACACATGGAACGGTTAAGTACCATCAGTAACTAATTGGCCAAAATTTTTAAATTTCACAGATATAATGGGTAGAATACTAACAAAATTAACCAAATGAAATAGAAGTGTGAGGGTGAGAGAGAGAGTGAATGAGAGCGTAAGTTTGGGGTACATACCTACAAAGTAAAGTACTGGTTCATAGGTTGAGTAAATTAATTAATTGTAAAATTGTTTGCATAATCTTGATGTTGTAAGGGGATGACGCAAAGACAATTGTAGTAACTTTTTAATATCACTTTCATGTAGTAAGTAATTAAGCGATTTTTGTGTAAACCGTTGTTCTACAGAGAGTAAAGAGGGAAATTAATTAAAGAAAAATAAATAAGCGCCATTCATTACATAACATGTGTTAGCGTAATTATTTCGTAACTCAAACCCACGTAATCTTTCTGCAGCTGGTTTCGTCTGTAAGACCCTGGAAGAGAGCCCGAAGGTAAGAAGGTAATATATTTTATTAATTGAAATAAATTCAGTTGTTTCATCTTTAGCACAACCTACTGAAGGATGACATGGTAAAATAATCCATGTAATAAAGCGACATAAATCACTTTTTATAAGATAAATTTAATGACTACCATAACTGGCAATACTGACCAAATACCTGTGTTATGGTATGCAACAACAAATAAAAAAAAGAATTTTTTCTAAGGAAAACTAGAAAAAAAAAATAAGAACAGAGAAACAACACTATAGTCATTTATACTGAACCAGCAGATAGATAGCTTAAAACTTTTTTCAAATCGCTCCACAGAATTTAAAGAGAAATACACATTTTGTTTAAAACACTCTATATTTTGTTTATTTTAATTGTAAATTTTGTATATGATATGTCAATTCTACAACTATATACACAATCCAGATAAAATTCCAAGCGTAACTTACACCTTTCGCATTTAAAAAAATTTGATTTCTAATTACATAATTACTTCATTCTATATTTATATTTTCTGAACATGGTATTTTTTTGCAAAAAAAAAAAATAAAAATACTGTTTATTATTAATATTTATTAATAACAAGAATAACTGTGAGCAATTATGAATATTAATATTTAAAATATTCATTATGCTTGTCCATTTGCCATAAAATCTGAAAAGTGTTCTCAATCTTAATTAGGTTGAAAATTCGTGGTATATAGTGTCAAGATATGAACATGTGTATGTAAAACTATATAGATACTAGTAAACAAGTGTCTGCGTGCGCACACACATTGTTGTTGTAACGTAATAAAAATATATCTTGTACATTTGAAAGTTGGCTCACTTATTTTCTTCGTCTTATTCCAGATTTATCCCAATAACTTGACAGGTTATGGGCCCAGGTCGTGCCTAAAGTTGAGCTGTGCAATTTGATGTAAGAAATTGACAATCAACGAGTTAAATTGTGGCGTACAAATAAAGTAAGTGCATGAAGGTAAAACCAGCAAAGAGTGAACAAGATGGCTGCCGCAACAGTACCGTTCCCTATATTGACAGAGAAAAATTTCTCAGGCTGGAAATTTCGAGTAAGGACGATGCTCGAAAAAGAAGGTGTAGCTGATGTATTAGATATCAAATTAGAGGATGTACATGAAGAAGACAAGGTTTCTTTTACAAGCAAAGACGCCAAAGTAAGATACACAATCGCGCAGTCCATATCAGATAAATATTGTAATGAAACGAGTACGTACGGTTCAAGTCCCCACTGTTGAGTTCGTTAATCTGTAATGGGACGAGTACGAGCGTCTCGTTATTTTCACACAATGTATGCCTATTCGTTGCTATGAACGGGTATGTTCCCCTGTTTTACTCTCTTAGGTCGTTTAGTTTACTTAATTATTTAAATATCTGAGATATTTGGAGTTGTGGGATATATTGATGTAATTAATTAATATTAACTTAGCTCTCTAAAAAATATCAGTGTTAGTGTACCTGAAACTTAAATAATTAATGCGTTATTCTGTAATTTCGTTCAACCCTATTATACCTTGAAGAGAATTATGTCTAATTTTGTATTTTTACGCTGTCTCTTTGGTGTCAGATAATTCCGCTATAAGCGCTGTAGTATCGGCTCAACGAAACTTATAGGTTATTTCACTGTTTATGTTAACCAATTATTCTATACTTATTCAGTTACTTTTTATTCCCAACTCATTAAATCATACTCCAAATGACAAGATTTTGCAATTATATAAAGGTTCTTTATTTGTTTACTTCTTTAACATTGAATAAGATATGTTCTAACTAACATATGCTTGGGCTATAGATTGCGTGAATCGATTGTTGATTATTCCGATCGTTTATTTAAATTCAGTTATATAGTGTGTTTTAATTTGTAATTAATTTAATTCAGGGTGTGAAGGTTCTTGTAACTGTGGGGAAGATTAAAAATACATAGATAAGAATGCAAGATTTACAAATTTGAAGTGTTGTGTAGTTAGTATGATTAATATAATAATAATTTACCAGACTAGAACGAAGCAAATCGTGTAGGCGGTTGATTGATAAATTTACTGTTCTGGACAATTATGCCGTACGATATTCTTTCTTCGGTTTAATAAAATGGAATTCTTGTCCTGTCCACTTCGGAAATACAGCTCTCTGGATTGATTTACAGCCCGATTGATGCTTCTTCTGCAACTCCAGGATCCAAATACGTTCTTCTCTCGGTTGAAGCAATTAGTGTTGTTCCGTGTATTTGAAAGGTTATAATTTCTGGTGTAGTGTATATTATTAATTGTGATACTGTTAATTCTTTCTATTTGGTTTAATATATCATCAATTCCCTTCGGATATGGGACAGTTCAAGTCCTTCCTTGTAGAATCCAGTTATTTATTTTCTATTGTGATTTCATACTATAGTCTTATTTGGTTAAACTGTACTGGTAAGAGTCATAAATATTATCCTTAGGATTTTGGTGTTTTATAATAGTTTCTGCTAGTTTAGAATATTCGGATTAAATAGACATTTTTTGGGTTTTTAATCTAATCACATTCAGATCATCAAAGCAATTATTGTCAAATCAATAACTTCCTCTTTTCCTGTTGTCCCTAGCAACACATGATTTTTCTTCCTTCCACATGTTTTGAATATAGTGTTTATTTCGTATATTTTTTGTCTATTCCTTATCAATTTGCTATCCTATCGGAATGTAACTTTACCGATAGTTGGTTTATTATTTTCTACACATATTCTGCTGGTTTTTTGATATAAGCCTGTTTTTTTTTCTTTTTTATATTTAATACCCTTTCGATATTAAACGTTATTAATCGATATCATGGCATTATCATAATTTGTATAAATTTTATTATATATCATTATTAATTTAATGTTTTTTTCTAGCTCTTCAAATCGTATTCATTAATTATTATTAATTGATGTACCTAACCTTTATGTTATGAGTGGTTATATAGTGGTTTTGGCTGTTAGGCCTTTTATTGTAAACGGATCTACCTGTGTTTATAACTGGTAAACATCTATAGCCCCTTTTACATAAATTCATACATATAATCAAATCTTAACTATTAACATTTATATAAACAATTATTTTTTCCATATCTAATAACAATTTTATCTCGACCTATGGATCACATATAAGAAAATTCAAATCTATTAACGTTAATTAGCTGCTTCACACTTCATTCTACAACAGTCATTGAATAATACATCTTGTTTCATTATCTATCATTAACTCAACACATATTTGGTATAACATAACATAAACTTTATCATAATATTTGTTGTCACAAAATAATATCTCTTAACTCAAAATTCTTATTTGCTATTACTATAAAGTAAATTATTGTTTCATTTTTTGTTTGCTTTTCACTAAACATATATCATCAACTATTATCTAACTTACAGGTTCGTTTATTCTTGTTAATACTACCTTGCATCCTTATTTACCTTTATCTATAATTATAAATGTAATTATTAGATCTTTGTTCTATCATGGGGTTAGATATTGACTTGTTTATTATTCTGTTAACCTTGTTTTTATGTAACATGGATGCTAGCATTTCTGTTGCGTTACATATGCTCCCCCTCCTAAAAAAGTTTAGTTTACCTGAATGAAGTTTAGGTCAAATAAACTTGTCTTTTTCACATGCCTTTTCTTCATTTCATTGTTAATGGTTGACGATGGGATTCTCAATGTAACTTCATTAGACTAGTATTAATACTTTTTTTTATTTAATAACATTTCATCATTTTAATTAACATTCTTGATCATTTTTAATTTCTGTAAACATTATTTGTTGATAGTTGGCTACAATATTCAATGATACATTAGTTTCACATCTCTTCTACTTATAATTACTATAATCACTGTATTTCTCAATTATTCTTCTGTCAACTCATTTCTTTCTGTTTTCTTCGTCCTACTCTTTTGGAAACTGAAGTCATTCTTGCAACTATTCTAATATTCCTTAAATATTTAATTTCCCTAACAATCCCTAATACATGCGTTGGTACAGTTCAGAGAGGCACTGTTTGGCTTCATACTCTGCTGCCCACACCACATCTTAATATAGTACTGCTGGAATTCATCTACAGTCAGCTATAAAATATAATAATCTCCTAATAATCTCTTTAATTATTTAATAATAAATATTTGGGAAAATTTTTTTTTCTTTGTTGCTTTTATATTTCTTCATTACTATCCTTCATATTTTGTGATTCCATTTTAGTTCTTTAAACATTCTTTGATATTAAATTTGACAGTTATCATTTGTAATCATTTTTGTTTTCATTTTTGTTGTGATTGTAATGCTAAGTATCTTCTTCATTTGTTTTTTCTCTGATCTCAATATTTTCTAAATAGTTGTTGTGTGATGATCATTATAACTGTATTTCTGACTAAATACATTCCTTAGCCCAACTATTCTTCTTCTTATCGTATTTCATTATTTTGGCTGTTTATTTTTCAATGAATTATGTTTATAAATACTCTTTCTTTCTTGTCTTTTTTAACATTACATTGGTTACATTCAATCGTTTACTGAAGTTGTTTCCTTCATTTGGCAATGTGGTATGTATTTTAGGTCATATGATTTTTCTCTTTCTTTATTTTGCATAGGTAGGTTTGAGGTAAAAACTTTTATCTTGGGGTTTCATTATTTATCATTCACATTATTTCTTTGTAGACGTTTAGTAATAGTTCTCGTTTTTTTCTGTAATCTTGGGGTTTCATTATTCATTGTTCACACTATTTCTTTATAAACATTTAATAATAATTCTCGCTTTCTTCTGTAATCTTGGGATTTAATTATTCATTCTTCTTAATACCTTCTTCATAACTATATTTTAATTCAGACTTACTTCATTTTGAATGACACATTTTTTTTTCTATTTATTTTATTGTTCAAAAAATTCTCTTTTATTTACAAGTGTTTTTTTCTTCAAAATCGATAATAAGTTGTTCTTATTATATTTTAGAATTTATTCGTAATATTTCTTTTTGGATTTAGTAATTTTTTTTCTTACTAAATTCGTTTTATATATAATAGTTATTTCAAATAATTTTTTGTAAGTTGGTCTTACTGTCTTTTAGAATTTTGCTGTTACATATATAATTTCGTTATTACTATTACTGTTTACATGTTTCTTATCCTCTTCCAATAAATCTTCCCTGATATTCTTTAAATAGTGGTTATTAATTATGGTTATTGCACGATTATTCTTAATTTTGTTTATAAGTCGTTGTTCCCCAAGATTACGGTTCAGTGAAGGGTATTCATTAATTTTCACTGCCTCTATTAGTTTAAATGAGGGCTTACCCCCTCTTCTCTATTTTCATTTTGATTACGGTGTTGATTTTGTACGGTTTCAGTGCGATCCTCTGTATTAGGTTCCGCTATCCTATAATTTCCTTCAGGTGGATAGTTGTCTTCACGCCGGGACTGGTCATAATGGTTGTCATATCGGTGACTCCTTGGGTAATACCGTCGCTGATTACCTTGAGGCCTGGAGTAGATATAATTGACGTTATGCCTATAATTATTGGGTCGTCTGTCCCCATCTCCTCTATTGTTGCGACTATCGCGGTAATTATAATTATTATGGCCACGATAATTATAGTTCCTGGAATTATTATTCGCGTGCTCATTTTGGGTTCTATTGGCATTAACGTTCTGCGCAGGTCGATTGTGATCATTATTATGAGAATTGGTTGGTGGCGCGTTATTATTATACTTCTGATATTTATAATTTAACATTCTATTTCTTTGGTATTGGTTCTCGTGCTCATAATTCTCCAAGAATTTGGCCATGGCTGGAATCGTTTTGATTTGACTACACATACGTGCATTTTTTATCCCTTCCTCGTAATGGTAGGATAGTTGTATCACCAAACATTCTTCGGGAATTCTGGGCTCTAAGTTCCGCGCCTTATATACTTTTCCTAGAAAGTATGAAGTAGGAGACTGGCCTATGTTTGTTTCGTATCGACCGTTACCCAAATTATTCCTAATCATGTTCTGGGTCGATTCAGACCAATATTTCTCTTTAAACTGTTTTTTGAACTCAGTCATGTCCAGTATATCCGGGCGCACCGCTGTCCACCAATTATCATAAGTATCTTTAAACGTTTCATCAATCAAACTGCGTATAATACTCCAGCGATTTTCTCTATTTCTTGCGATCACCTCTTCCAATCTCTTTAAAAATTCCATCGGATTGCGCTTGTAATTACAAAAATTAATCGACTCCCGGTTCTCGTGGTTATTTGTATGACTATGTTGGCATGTCCTATCCCGCCATGAATCTACTTCTTCTTGTAATTGTAATTCACGTCTACTAATTTCCTCTATTTTATTTTTACTGGTATTAATTTGACCTTCCATACTGTTTAAATTGCCATAGACTCTTTCGAGTCGTTCACCCATGTCTGTCTGTATTTGTGTAATACTTTCCTTATTCTCTTCCCTTACCTGATGCACTTCATTTTTAATTTGCTCATATTTTCCGACAGTTTCCTGTTGGATTTCTTCGACCAATGTTTTACTCTCAATTTTTATGTCATTAATTTTATTTTGTAGTTCATCACGAACCTGTACTATTGTTTCGTTAGTTTTTTCTAACCCTTCATTTGTTTTGGCTATTTCTAATTTTCTTTCTTCATTATTTTGGTCTACCTTCTGGTTAATTGTCACATGAAGATTCTCAATTTTTTCATTAATCTGCCTTAAATTCTCTTTATGTATTTGTAGGATGTCTTCCTTCATTTGTTTTACACCCTCATCATTCCTATCTAACCTTTCGTTCATTTGTTTTGATGTTTCCTTAATTTCCTCATTTGTTTTATCTAATTTTTCCTCCAGTCTCTTTGAGTTTTCCTTATTTTCCTCTTTCTGTTTATTAAATTGTTTTGCCATAAATTTCATCATCTCCTGCCAACTTGGTACTTCTCTGGCTACAGCTTTATCTATTTGGTCCCCTTGGGCATCTTCTTCCATTACTCCCTTTTCCTTGTCCATAATAATTTCAGTTTCCGTTATTTCGTCCGTCTGTTGTTCTATTTCACTATCTGTTATTAGTTCTATTTCCTGTTCTTGCTCATCTATTTCCTTCTCCGTTTCTCCTGCCCTAATCCTTGATCTACCTCTGGTATGCATGTTTATTCTCCCACAGTTGCCTGCTCTGGTTAAGTAATATTATTATACTTATAATTACTTAACTCAAGCCCTACACTGGTTGAGCGCCAATTTGTAATGAAATGAGTACGTACGGTTTAAGTCCCCACTGTTGAGTTCGTTAATCTGTAATGGGACGAGTACGAGCATCTCATTATTTTCACACAATGTATGCCTATTCGTTGCTATGAACGGGTATGTTCCCCTGTTTTACTCTCTTAGGTCGTTTAGTTTACTTAATTATTTAAATATCGGAGATATTTGGAGTTGTGGGATATATTGATGTAATTAATTAATATTAACTTAGCTCTCTAAAAAATATCAGTGTTAGTGTACCTGAAACTTAAATAATTAATGCGTTATTCTGTAATTTCGTTCAACCCTATTATACCTTGAAGAGAATTATGTCTAATTTTGTATTTTTACGCTGTCTCTTTGGTGTCAGATAATTCCGCTATAAGCGCTGTAGTATCGGCTCAACGAAACTTATAGGTTATTTCACTGTTTATGTTAACCAATTATTCTATACTTATTCAGTTACTTTTTATTCCCAACTCATTAAATCATACTCCAAATGACAAGATTTTGCAATTATATAAAGGTTCTTTATTTGTTTACTTCTTTAACATTGAATAAGATATGTTCTAACTAACATATGCTTGGGCTATAGATTGCGTGAATCGATTGTTGATTATTCCGATCGTTTATTTAAATTCAGTTATATAGTGTGTTTTAATTTGTAATTAATTTAATTCAGGGTGTGAAGGTTCTTGTAACTGTGGGGAAGATTAAAAATACATAGATAAGAATGCAAGATTTACAAATTTGAAGTGTTGTGTAGTTAGTATGATTAATATAATAATAATTTACCAGACTAGAACGAAGCAAATCGTGTAGGCGGTTGATTGATAAATTTACTGTTCTGGACAATTATGCCGTACGATATTCTTTCTTCGGTTTAATAAAATGGAATTCTTGTCCTGTCCACTTCGGAAATACAGCTCTCTGGATTGATTTACAGCCCGATTGATGCTTCTTCTGCAACTCCAAGATCCAAATACGTTCTTCTCTCGGTTGAAGCAATTAGTGTTGTTCCGTGTATTTGAAAGGTTATAACTTCTGGTGTAGTGTATATTATTAATTGTGATACTGTTAATTCTTTCTATTTGGTTTAATATATCATCAATTCCCTTCGGATATGGGACAGTTCAAGTCCTTCCTTGTAGAATCCAGTTATTTATTTTCTATTGTGATTTCATACTATAGCCTTATTTGGTTAAACTGTACTGGTAAGAGTCATAAATATTATCCTTAGGATTTTGGTGTTTTATAATAGTTTCTGCTAGTTTAGAATATTCGGATTAAATAGACATTTTTTGGGTTTTAAATCTCATCACATTCAGATCATCAAAGCAATTATTGTCAAATCAACAACTTCCTCTTTTCCTGTTGTCCCTAGCAACACATGATTTTTCTTCCTTCCACATGTTTTGAATATAGTGTTTATTTCATATATTTTTTGTCTATTCCTTATCAATTTGCTATCCTATCGGAATGTAACTTTACCGATAGTTGGTTTATTATTTTCTACACATATTCTGCTGGTTTTTTGATATAAGCCTGTTTTTTTTTCTTTTTTATATTTAATACCCTTTCGATATTAAACGTTATTAATCGATATCATGGCATTATCATAATTTGTATAAATTTTATTATATATCATTATTAATTTAATGTTTTTTTCTAGCTCTTCAAATCGTATTCATTAATTATTATTAATTGATGTACCTAACCTTTATGTTATGAGTGGTTATATAGTGGTTTTGGCTGTTAGGCCTTTTATTGTAAACGGATCTACCTGTGTTTATAACTGGTAAACATCTATAGCCCCTTTTACATAAATTCATACATATAATCAAATCTTAACTATTAACATTTATATAAACAATTATTTTTTCCATATCTAATAACAATTTTATCTCGACCTATGGATCACATATAAGAAAAATCAAATCTATTAACGTTAATTAGCTGCTTCACACTTCATTCTACAACAGTCATTGAATAATACATCTTGTTTCATTATCTTTCATTAACTCAACACATATTTGGTATAACATAACATAAACTTTATCATAATATTTGTTGTCACAAAATAATATCTCTTAACTCAAAATTCTTATTTGCTATTACTATAAAGTAAATTATTGTTTCATTTTTTGTTTGCTTTTCACTAAACATATATCATCAACTATTATCTAACTTACAGGTTCGTTTATTCTTGTTAATACTACCTTGCATCCTTATTTACCTTTATCTATAATTATAAATGTAATTATTAGATCTTTGTTCTATCATGGGGTTAGATATTGACTTGTTTATTATTCTGTTAACCTTGTTTTTATGTAACACGGATGCTAGCATTTCTGTTGCGTTACATATGCTCCCCCTCCTAAAAAAGTTTAGTTTACCTGAATGAAGTTTAGGTCAAATAAACTTGTCTTTTTCACATGCCTTTTCTTCATTTCATTGTTAATGGTTGACGATGGGATTCTCAATGTAACTTCATTAGACTAGTATTAATACTTTTTTTTATTTAATAACATTTCATCATTTTAATTAACATTCTTGATCATTTTTAATTTCTGTAAACATTATTTGTTGATAGTTGGCTACAATATTCAATGATACATTAGTTTCACATCTCTTCTACTTATAATTACTATAATCACTGTATTTCTCAATTATTCTTCTGTCAACTCATTTCTTTCTGTTTTCTTCGTCCTACTCTTTTGGAAACTGAAGTCATTCTTGCAACTATTCTAATATTCCTTAAATATTTAATTTCCCTAACAATCCCTAATACATGCGTTGGTACAGTTCAGAGAGGCACTGTTTGGCTTCATACTCTGCTGCCCACACCACATCTTAATATAGTACTGCTGGAATTCATCTACAGTCAGCTATAAAATATAGTAATCTCCTAATAATCTCTTTAATTATTTAATAATAAATATTTGGGAAAATTTTTTTTCTTTGTTGCTTTTATATTTCTTCATTACTATCCTTCATATTTTGTGATTCCATTTTAGTTCTTTAAACATTCTTTGATATTAAATTTGACAGTTATCATTTGTAATCATTTTTGTTGTGATTGTAATGCTAAGTATCTTCTTCATTTGTTTTTTCTCTGATCTCAATATTTTCTAAATAGTTGTTGTGTGATGATCATTATAACTGTATTTCTGACTAAATACATTCCTTAGCCCAACTATTCTTCTTCTTATCGTATTTCATTGTTTTGGCTGTTTATTTTTCAATGAATTATGTTTATAAATACTCTTTCTTTCTTGTCTTTTTTAACATTACATTGGTTACATTCAATCGTTTACTGAAGTTGTTTCCTTCATTTGGCAATGTGGTATGTATTTTAGGTCATATGATTTTTCTCTTTCTTTATTTTGCATAGGTAGATTTGAGGTAAAAACTTTTATCTTGGGGTTTCATTATTTATCATTCACATTATTTCTTTGTAGACGTTTAGTAATAGTTCTCGCTTTCTTCTGTAATCTTGGGGTTTCATTATTCATTGTTCACACTATTTCTTTATAAACATTTAATAATAATTCTCGCTTTCTTCTGTAATCTTGGGATTTAATTATTCATTCTTCTTAATACCTTCTTCATAACTATATTTTAATTCAGACTTACTTCATTTTGAATGACACATTTTTTTTTCTATTTATTTTATTGTTCAAAAAATTCTCTTTTATTTACAAGTGTTTTTTTCTTCAAAATCGATAATAAGTTGTTCTTATTATATTTTAGAATTTATTCGTAATATTTCTTTTTGGATTTAGTAATTTTTTTTCTTACTAAATTCGTTTTATATATAATAGTTATTTCAAATAATTTTTTGTAAGTTGGTCTTACTGTCTTTTAGAATTTTGCTGTTACATATATAATTTCGTTATTACTATTACTGTTTACATGTTTCTTATCCTCTTCCAATAAATCTTCCCTGATATTCTTTAAATAGTGGTTATTAATTATGGTTATTGCACGATTATTGTTAATTTTGTTTATAAGTCGTTGTTCCCCAAGATTACGGTTCAGTGAAGGGTATTCATTAATTTTCACTGCCTCTATTAGTTTAAATGAGGGCTTACCCCCTCTTCTCTATTTTCATTTTGATTACTGTGTTGATTTTGTACGGTTTCAGTGCGATCCTCTGTATTAGGTTCCGCTATCCTATAATTTCCTTCAGGTGGATAGTTGTCTTTACGCCGGGACTGGTCATAATGGTTGTCATATCGGTGACTCCTTGGGTAATACCGTCGCTGATTACCTTGAGGCCTGGAGTAGATGTAATTGACGTTATGCCTATAATTATTGGGTCGTCTGTCCCCATCTCCTCTATTATTGCGACTATCGCGGTAATTATAATTATTATGGCCACGATAATTATAGTTCCTGGAATTATTATTCGCGTGCTCATTTTGGGTTCTATTGGCATTAACGTTCTGCGCAGGTCGATTGTGATCATTATTATGAGAATTGGTTGGTGGCGCGTTATTATTATACTTCTGATATTTATAATTTAACATTCTATTTCTTTGGTATTGGTTCTCGTGCTCATAATTCTCCAAGAATTTGGCCATGGCTGGAATCGTTTTGATTTGACTACACATACGTGCATTTTTTATCCCTTCCTCGTAATGGTAGGATAGTTGTATCACCAAACATTCTTCGGGAATTCTGGGCTCTAAGTTCCGCGCCATATATACTTTTCCTAGAAAGTATGAAGTAGGAGACTGGCCTATGTTTGTTTCGTATCTACCGTTACCCAAATTATTCCTAATCATGTTCTGGGTCGATTCAGACCAATATTTCTCTTTAAACTGTTTTTTGAACTCAGTCATGTCCAGTATATCCGGGCGCACCGCTGTCCACCAATTATCATAAGTATCTTTAAACGTTTCATCAATCAAACTGCGTATAATACTCCAGCGATTTTCTCTATTTCTTGCGATCACCTCTTCCAATCTCTTTAAAAATTCCATCGGATTGCGCTTGTAATTACGAAAATTAATCGACTCCTGGTTCTCGTGGTTATTTGTATGACTATGTTGGCATGTCCTATCCCGCCATGAATCTACTTCTTCTTGTAATTGTAATTCACGTCTACTAATTTCCTCTATTTTATTTTTACTGGTATTAATTTGACCTTCCATACTGTTTAAATTGCCATAGACTCTTTCGAGTCGTTCACCCATGTCTGTCTGTATTTGTGTAATACTTTCCTTATTCTCTTCCCTTACCTGATGCACTTCATTTTTAATTTGCTCATATTTTCCGACAGTTTCCTGTTGGATTTCTTCGACCAATGTTTTACTCTCAATTTTTATGTCATTAATTTTATTTTGTAGTTCATCACGAACCTGTACTATTGTTTCGTTAGTTTTTTCTAACCCTTCATTTGTTTTGGCTATTTCTAATTTTCTTTCTTCATTATTTTGGTCTACCTTCTGGTTAATTGTCACATGAAGATTCTCAATTTTTTCATTAATCTGCCTTAAATTCTCTTCATGTATTTGTAGGATGTCTTCCTTCATTTGTTTTACACCCTCATCATTCCTATCTAACCTTTCGTTCATTTGTTTTGATGTTTCCTTAATTTCCTCATTTGTTTTATCTAATTTTTCCTCCAGTCTCTTTGAGTTTTCCTTTTTCTGTTTATTAAATTGTTCTGCCATAAATTTCATCATCTCCTGCCAACTTGGTACTTCTCTGGCTCCAGCTTTATCTATTTGGTCCCCTTGGGCATCTTCTTCCATTACTCCCTTTTTCTTGTCCATAATAATTTCAGTTTCCGTTATTTCGTCCGTCTGTTGTTCTATTTCACTATCTGTTATTAGTTCTATTTCCTGTTCTTGCTCATCTATTTCCTTCTCCGTTTCTCCTGCCCTAATCCTTGATCTACCTCTGGTATGCATGTTTATTCTCCCACAGTTGCCTGCTCTGGTTAAGTAATATTATTATACTTATAATTACTTAACTCAAGACCTACACTGGTTGAGCGCCAATTTGTAATGAAATGAGTACGTACGGTTCAAGTCCCCACTGTTGAGTTCGTTAATCTGTAATGGGACGAGTACGAGCGTCTCATTATTTTCACACAATGTATGCCTATTCGTTGCTATGAACGGGTATGTTCCCCTGTTTTACTCTCTTAGGTCGTTTAGTTTACTTAATTATTTAAATATCTGAGATATTTGGAGTTGTGGGATATATTGATGTAATTAATTAATATTAACTTAGCTCTCTAAAAAATATCAGTGTTAGTGTACCTGAAATTTAAATAATTAACGTTTAATGAAGAAATTTGTGTTAGTGGTTGAAATCACAATCAGAATGATCAATATTGCACACCACTATATAAAAATTATTCCGATTAGCGCTTTCAAGCTTCACAGCTCATCGTCAGATCAGGAATAGACAGAAAATATTTAATACCCAACCATTCACCCCTCTCCCCCACCCTGCTCACCCACAACAAACTAAAAATTAATGACCCTTCCCCACCCCCTAAACTCTGTCACACCATCTGTACAGTTACATATTTTTCTAGTAAATTCCTTGTGTGTGTGTGCATCCTTTTAACCTACCCGCTTCCTCTCCACACACATGGGTCAGTCACACACCCTTATTTTAAAACAACCAATTAGTACTATGAAATATAATTCTTAATCTTATCTATCTGCCCTCTCTCATTTACTTCTTAATCATGTTATAAAATATTTCTTCATTATCAAATTTAATTTTAATATTAATTAAATTGTCTAACCCTTTTTCTCTTTCTTTCAATATTTCTAACTCCTCTCTAAGCTTCCTTTCAACTGTGTTATTTACTACTTTTACAATTTCGTATTCTTCCAAAGGATTAACAAACTTGTGGTTGTCTTCTATGAAATGTCTTGCATATAACGAATTGGTTGTTCTATTACCTTCTCCACGTTTGTGGTCAGACAACCTGCATGCGAATTTTCTTCCTGTCTCCCCTAGGTACACTTTGTTGCAGTCTTTACATTTTAATTTATAAATTCCGCTTTTCTGTAATACTGGAATTTTTTCTATATTCTTATTCCTTACCTTATCAAATACCGTTTCACATTTTTTAATAGCTATATCTACTCCATATTTATTAAAACATTTTATAATTTTTCTAGTATGTGAACCTATGTATGTCAATGACCCTGCATAATTCTTTTGTTCTGGTTCTATTTTAGCTTTTTGTATGTTGACCCTTTTCATAACTTTATCCACTATGTTGGTGCTATAATTATTATTCCTTACAATTCCCTTTATCGTTTTTAACTCCCTATCTTTTGATTCGGTCTCTTTTAAACACTTCTGAGCTCTGTAACAAAAGGAATTGATTGCCGCCATTTTATATCTGTATGGGTGGTACGACTCTCTTGGTATAATTATATCAGAATACGACTCTTTCCTAAATATCCCAAACTGTAGTTTCTCATTATCTTTAATTTCTATGTTTAAGTCTAAGTAATTCATTTGCTTACCTCCTATCTCTTCCTTAAATTGTAAGTTTGTATCCTTATTATTTACCTCCTTTATAAACTCATGCACTTCTTCTATGCTTCCTTCCCAAACTACTAATACATCATCAACGTATCTAGCCCATAATTTTATACTGTCTTTATACTTAGCGGAAGTTATTAATTGCTTTTCAAAATCATTCATGTATATTTCAGCAAGAATAGGGGATAATGAAGACCCCATAGGTAAACCCTTTTTCTGTATATAAAACTTGTTATTAAACCTAAAATAGTTCTGATTTACACATTCTTTAATTACTTACATCAACTGCTTTTTATACCTGTATTCTCCCATATTATTATCGTTTATTAACTTAATAACTTTATTTACTGTGATATTAGTAAACATGTCCTTAACATCCAGTGATATCAATTTTGTATTTACATTAATGCTAATATTTTCTAATTTTTCTATCAATTTTATATTATTCTCTATGTTGTATTTTGTCCCAAATTCATATTTCTCTTTCAGTACTCTGCTAACTTCCTTTGATAATTTATAAATAGGTGCATTAATAAAAGAAACAATCGGTCTAATTGGTTTTCCTTCTTTATGTATCTTAACCTGACTTTTAAAAGTTGGTGCTGTTGGATTACTTTCCAATAAATACTTTTTCTTTTTTTCTTCTATAAATGTTATCTGTTTCATCATTTGTTTTATCCTTGACTGGTACTTACTTGTATAATCATACTTTATTTCCTCGTATGGTCCTTCCCTTATAAATTCTTCCGTTTTCTTTATGTAATCTTCCTTTCTCATTAGTACCATTGTATTTCCTTTATCCGCCTTCGTAACTATAATATCATTCTTCTTTATTTTATTCTTTAGTTTAGTTACAGTTGCTTTGATTTTTTGTTCATTCTTTGAATTATACAAACTTTTCTTAAATATTTTATCTACTACATTCCCTACTTCCCACCTTATTCTTTTTTTATCATTTTCATTTCCTAGTTTTTGTATTATGCTTTCGCATTCAATAATCGTTTTTTCTTGATTTAATTCTGGTGGTGGTGCGTATTTTAAGCCTTTCGCTAACATTTCTTTTTCTTCCGTATTGAAATTTACCTCTGTAAGGTTTATTACTCTTTTTTCATAGTTATTCTTAGAGAGGTGTTCCTTTTTTACTTCGTTCTTTTTTATTAATTTATTTAACTTATCTACCATTTTTTTTATTTTTCTTTTCCAATTTCTTTTCTATGCACCCCAAACCAAAATTATATAATATTTCTTCTAACACTACATACGAGTATATTCTTAATAATTCTATGTGTCTGTCATATAATTCCCTATTATATCTATTGATTAAGCCGTAGAGTGACCTTATTTCCAGTTTTATCCACAACTTATCGCTTTGTTCTTTTACTTTTTTGGCTACACTGTTCTTATTTTTAATTTTAACTTGAGCGTACTTTGGGATGACATTATTATCCAGACATTGTTTATTAAACCATATTTTACTTAAAACCCTCTTCAATTTAACTTTTAACTTAAGATATTTAAAAACTTTACTTACCTTATTGTTGTCGTTTATTACCTCATTGTTGTTGTCCATTACCTGTAGTCGATTGCACATCTTAACAGACGTTTAATGAAGAAATTTGTGTTAGTGGTTGAAATCACAATCAGAATGATCAATATTGCACACCACTATATAAAAATTATTCCGATTAGCGCTTTCAAGCTTCACAGCTCATCGTCAGATCAGGAATAGACAGAAAATATTTAATACCCAACCCTTCACCCCTCTCCCCCACCCTGCTCACCCACAACAAACTAAAAATTAATGACCCTTCCCCACCCCCTAAACTCTGTCACACCATCTGTACAGTTACATATTTTTCTAGTAAATTCCTTGTGTGTGTGTGCATCCTTTTAACCTACCCGCTTCCTCTCCACACACATGGGTCAGTCACACACCCTTATTTTAAAACAACCAATTAGTACTATGAAATATAATTCTTAATCTTATCTATCTGCCCTCTCTCATTTACTTCTTAATTATGTTATAAAATATTTCTTCATTATTAAATTTAATTTTAATATTAATTAAATTGTCTAACCCTTTTTCTCTTTCTTTCAATATTTCTAACTCCTCTCTAAGCTTCCTTTCAACTGTGTTATTTACTACTTTTACAATTTCGTATTCTTCCAAAGGATTAACAAACTTGTGGTTGTCTTCTATGAAATTTCTTGCATATAACGAATTGGTTGTTCTATTACCTTCTCCACGTTTGTGGTCAGACAACCTGCATGCGAATTTTCTTCCTGTCTCCCCTAGGTACACTTTGTTGCAGTCTTTACATTTTAATTTATAAATTCCGCTTTTCTGTAATACTGGAATTTTTTCTATATTCTTATTCCTTATCTTATCAAATACAGTTTCACATTTTTTAATAGCTATATCTACTCCATATTTATTAAAACATTTTATAATTTTTCTAGTATGTGAACCTATGTATGTCAATGACCCTGCATAATTCTTTTGTTCTCGTTCTATTTTAGCTTTTTGTATGTTGACCCTTTTCATAACTTTATCCACTATGTTGGTGCTATAATTATTATTCCTTACAATTCCCTTTATCGTTTTTAACTCCCTATCTTTTGATTCGGTCTCTTTTAAACACTTCTGAGCTCTGTAACAAAAGGAATTGATTGCCGCCATTTTATATCTGTATGGGTGGTACGACTCTCTTGGTATAATTATATCAGAATACGACTCTTTCCTAAATATCCCAAACTGTAGTTTCTCATTATCTTTAATTTCTATGTTTAAGTCTAAGTAATTCATTTGCTTACCTCCTATCTCTTCCTTAAATTGTAAGTTTGTATCCTTATTATTTACCTCCTTTATAAACTCATGCACTTCTTCTATGCTTCCTTCCCAAACTACTAATACATCATCAACGTATCTAGCCCATAATTTTATACTGTCTTTATACTTAGCGGAAGTTATTAATTGCTTTTCAAAATCATTCATGTATATTTCAGCAAGAATAGGGGATAATGAAGACCCCATAGGTAAACCCTTTTTCTGTATATAAAACTTGTTATTAAACCTAAAATAGTTCTGATTTACACATTCTTTAATTACTTTCATCAACTGCTTTTTATACCTGTATTCTCCCATATTATTATCGTTTATTAACTTAATAACTTTATTTACTGTGATATTAGTAAACATGTCCTTAACATCCAGTGATATCAATTTTGTGTTTACATTAATGCTAATATTTTCTAATTTTTCTATCAATTTTATATTATTCTCTATGTTGTATTTTGTCCCAAATTCATATTTCTCTTTCAGTACTCTGCTAACTTCCTTTGATAATTTATAAATAGGTGCATTAATAAAAGAAACAATCGGTCTAATTGGTTTTCCTTCTTTATGTATCTTAACCTGACTTTTAAAAGTTGGTGCTGTTGGATTACTTTCCAATAAATACTTTTTCTTTTTTTCTTCTATAAATGTTATCTGTTTCATCATTTGTTTTATCCTTGACTGGTACTTACTTGTATAATCATACTTTATTTCCTCGTATGGTCCTTCCCTTATAAATTCTTCCGTTTTCTTTATGTAATCTTCCTTTCTCATTAGTACCATTGTATTTCCTTTATCCGCCTTCGTGACTATAATATCATTCTTCTTTATTTTATTCTTTAGTTTAGTTACAGTTGCTTTGATTTTTTGTTCATTCTTTGAATTATACAAACTTTTCTTAAATATTTTATCTACTACATTCCCTACTTCCCACCTTATTCTTTTTTTATCATTTTCATTTCCTAGTTTTTGTATTATGCTTTCGCATTCAATAATCGTTTTTTCTTGATTTAATTCTGGTGGTGGTGCGTATTTTAAGCCTTTCGCTAACATTTCTTTTTCTTCCGTATTGAAATTTACCTCTGTAAGGTTTATTACTCTTTTTTCATAGTTATTCTTAGAGAGGTGTTCCTTTTTTACTTCGTTCTTTCTTATTAATTTATTTAACTTATCTACCATTTTTTTTATTTTTCTTTTCCAATTTCTTTTCTATGTACCCCAAACCAAAATTATATAATATTTCTTCTAACTCTACATACGAGTATATTCTTAATAATTCTATGTGTCTGTCATATAATTCCCTATTATATCTATTGATTAAGCCGTAGAGTGACCTTATTTCCAGTTTTATCCACAACTTCTCGCTTTGTTCTTTTACTTTTTTGGCTACACTGTTCTTATTTTTAATTTTAACTTGAGCGTACTTTGGGATGACATTATTATCCAGACATTGTTTATTAAACCATATTTTACTTAAAACCCTCTTCAATTTAACTTTTAACTTAAGATATTTAAAAACTTTACTTACCTTATTGTTGTCGTTTATTACCTCATTGTTGTTGTCCATTACCTGTAGTCGATTGCACATCTTAACAGACGTTTAATGAAGAAATTTGTGTTAGTGGTTGAAATCACAATCAGAATGATCAATATTGCACACCACTATATAAAAATTATTCCGATTAGCGCTTTCAAGCTTCACAGCTCATCGTCAGATCAGGAATAGACAGAAAATATTTAATACCCAACCATTCACCCCTCTCCCCCACCCTGCTCACCCACAACAAACTAAAAATTAATGACCCTTCCCCACCCCCTAAACTCTGTCACACCATCTGTACAGTTACATATTTTTCTAGTAAATTCCTTGTGTGTGTGTGCATCCTTTTAACCTACCCGCTTCCTCTCCACACACATGGGTCAGTCACACACCCTTATTTTAAAACAACCAATTAGTACTATGAAATATAATTCTTAATCTTATCTATCTGCCCTCTCTCATTTACTTCTTAATCATGTTATAAAATATTTCTTCATTATCAAATTTAATTTTAATATTAATTAAATTGTCTAACCCTTTTTCTCTTTCTTTCAATATTTCTAACTCCTCTCTAAGCTTCCTTTCAACTGTGTTATTTACTACTTTTACAATTTCGTATTCTTCCAAAGGATTAACAAACTTGTGGTTGTCTTCTATGAAATGTCTTGCATATAACGAATTGGTTGTTCTATTACCTTCTCCACGTTTGTGGTCAGACAACCTGCATGCGAATTTTCTTCCTGTCTCCCCTAGGTACACTTTGTTGCAGTCTTTACATTTTAATTTATAAATTCCGCTTTTCTGTAATACTGGAATTTTTTCTATATTCTTATTCCTTACCTTATCAAATACCGTTTCACATTTTTTAATAGCTATATCTACTCCATATTTATTAAAACATTTTATAATTTTTCTAGTATGTGAACCTATGTATGTCAATGACCCTGCATAATTCTTTTGTTCTGGTTCTATTTTAGCTTTTTGTATGTTGACCCTTTTCATAACTTTATCCACTATGTTGGTGCTATAATTATTATTCCTTACAATTCCCTTTATCGTTTTTAACTCCCTATCTTTTGATTCGGTCTCTTTTAAACACTTCTGAGCTCTGTAACAAAAGGAATTGATTGCCGCCATTTTATATCTGTATGGGTGGTACGACTCTCTTGGTATAATTATATCAGAATACGACTCTTTCCTAAATATCCCAAACTGTAGTTTCTCATTATCTTTAATTTCTATGTTTAAGTCTAAGTAATTCATTTGCTTACCTCCTATCTCTTCCTTAAATTGTAAGTTTGTATCCTTATTATTTACCTCCTTTATAAACTCATGCACTTCTTCTATGCTTCCTTCCCAAACTACTAATACATCATCAACGTATCTAGCCCATAATTTTATACTGTCTTTATACTTAGCGGAAGTTATTAATTGCTTTTCAAAATCATTCATGTATATTTCAGCAAGAATAGGGGATAATGAAGACCCCATAGGTAAACCCTTTTTCTGTATATAAAACTTGTTATTAAACCTAAAATAGTTCTGATTTACACATTCTTTAATTACTTACATCAACTGCTTTTTATACCTGTATTCTCCCATATTATTATCGTTTATTAACTTAATAATTTTATTTACTGTGATATTAGTAAACATGTCCTTAACATCCAGTGATATCAATTTTGTATTTACATTAATGCTAATATTTTCTAATTTTTCTATCAATTTTATATTATTCTCTATGTTGTATTTTGTCCCAAATTCATATTTCTCTTTCAGTACTCTGCTAACTTCCTTTGATAATTTATAAATAGGTGCATTAATAAAAGAAACAATCGGTCTAATTGGTTTTCCTTCTTTATGTATCTTAACCTGACTTTTAAAAGTTGGTGCTGTTGGATTACTTTCCAATAAATACTTTTTCTTTTTTTCTTCTATAAATGTTATCTGTTTCATCATTTGTTTTATCCTTGACTGGTACTTACTTGTATAATCATACTTTATTTCCTCGTATGGTCCTTCCCTTATAAATTCTTCCGTTTTCTTTATGTAATCTTCCTTTCTCATTAGTACCATTGTATTTCCTTTATCCGCCTTCGTAACTATAATATCATTCTTCTTTATTTTATTCTTTAGTTTAGTTACAGTTGCTTTGATTTTTTGTTCATTCTTTGAATTATACAAACTTTTCTTAAATATTTTATCTACTACATTCCCTACTTCCCACCTTATTCTTTTTTTATCATTTTCATTTCCTAGTTTTTGTATTATGCTTTCGCATTCAATAATCGTTTTTTCTTGATTTAATTCTGGTGGTGGTGCGTATTTTAAGCCTTTCGCTAACATTTCTTTTTCTTCCGTATTGAAATTTACCTCTGTAAGGTTTATTACTCTTTTTTCATAGTTATTCTTAGAGAGGTGTTCCTTTTTTACTTCGTTCTTTTTTATTAATTTATTTAACTTATCTACCATTTTTTTTATTTTTCTTTTCCAATTTCTTTTCTATGCACCCCAAACCAAAATTATATAATATTTCTTCTAACACTACATACGAGTATATTCTTAATAATTCTATGTGTCTGTCATATAATTCCCTATTATATCTATTGATTAAGCCGTAGAGTGACCTTATTTCCAGTTTTATCCACAACTTCTCGCTTTGTTCTTTTACTTTTTTGGCTACACTGTTCTTATTTTTAATTTTAACTTGAGCGTACTTTGGGATGACATTATTATCCAGACATTGTTTATTAAACCATATTTTACTTAAAACCCTCTTCAATTTAACTTTTAACTTAAGATATTTAAAAACTTTACTTACCTTATTGTTGTCGTTTATTACCTCATTGTTGTTGTCCATTACCTGTAGTCGATTGCACATCTTAACAGACGTTTAATGAAGAAATTTGTGTTAGTGGTTGAAATCACAATCAGAATGATCAATATTGCACACCACTATATAAAAATTATTCCGATTAGCGCTTTCAAGCTTCACAGCTCATCGTCAGATCAGGAATAGACAGAAAATATTTAATACCCAACCCTTCACCCCTCTCCCCCACCCTGCTCACCCACAACAAACTAAAAATTAATGACCCTTCCCCACCCCCTAAACTCTGTCACACCATCTGTACAGTTACATATTTTTCTAGTAAATTCCTTGTGTGTGTGTGCATCCTTTTAACCTACCCGCTTCCTCTCCACACACATGGGTCAGTCACACACCCTTATTTTAAAACAACCAATTAGTACTATGAAATATAATTCTTAATCTTATCTATCTGCCCTCTCTCATTTACTTCTTAATTATGTTATAAAATATTTCTTCATTATTAAATTTAATTTTAATATTAATTAAATTGTCTAACCCTTTTTCTCTTTCTTTCAATATTTCTAACTCCTCTCTAAGCTTCCTTTCAACTGTGTTATTTACTACTTTTACAATTTCGTATTCTTCCAAAGGATTAACAAACTTGTGGTTGTCTTCTATGAAATGTCTTGCATATAACGAATTGGTTGTTCTATTACCTTCTCCACGTTTGTGGTCAGACAACCTGCATGCGAATTTTCTTCCTGTCTCCCCTAGGTACACTTTGTTGCAGTCTTTACATTTTAATTTATAAATTCCGCTTTTCTGTAATACTGGAATTTTTTCTATATTCTTATTCCTTATCTTATCAAATACAGTTTCACATTTTTTAATAGCTATATCTACTCCATATTTATTAAAACATTTTATAATTTTTCTAGTATGTGAACCTATGTATGTCAATGACCCTGCATAATTCTTTTGTTCTGGTTCTATTTTAGCTTTTTGTATGTTGACCCTTTTCATAACTTTATCCACTATGTTGGTGCTATAATTATTATTCCTTACAATTCCCTTTATCGTTTTTAACTCCCTATCTTTTGATTCGGTCTCTTTTAAACACTTCTGAGCTCTGTAACAAAAGGAATTGATTGCCGCCATTTTATATCTGTATGGGTGGTACGACTCTCTTGGTATAATTATATCAGAATACGACTCTTTCCTAAATATCCCAAACTGTAGTTTCTCATTATCTTTAATTTCTATGTTTAAGTCTAAGTAATTCATTTGCTTACCTCCTATCTCTTCCTTAAATTGTAAGTTTGTATCCTTATTATTTACCTCCTTTATAAACTCATGCACTTCTTCTATGCTTCCTTCCCAAACTACTAATACATCATCAACGTATCTAGCCCATAATTTTATACTGTCTTTATACTTAGCGGAAGTTATTAATTGCTTTTCAAAATCATTCATGTATATTTCAGCAAGAATAGGGGATAATGAAGACCCCATAGGTAAACCCTTTTTCTGTATATAAAACTTGTTATTAAACCTAAAATAGTTCTGATTTACACATTCTTTAATTACTTTCATCAACTGCTTTTTATACCTGTATTCTCCCATATTATTATCGTTTATTAACTTAATAACTTTATTTACTGTGATATTAGTAAACATGTCCTTAACATCCAGTGATATCAATTTTGTGTTTACATTAATGCTAATATTTTCTAATTTTTCTATCAATTTTATATTATTCTCTATGTTGTATTTTGTCCCAAATTCATATTTCTCTTTCAGTACTCTGCTAACTTCCTTTGATAATTTATAAATAGGTGCATTAATAAAAGAAACAATCGGTCTAATTGGTTTTCCTTCTTTATGTATCTTAACCTGACTTTTAAAAGTTGGTGCTGTTGGATTACTTTCCAATAAATACTTTTTCTTTTTTTCTTCTATAAATGTTATCTGTTTCATCATTTGTTTTATCCTTGACTGGTACTTACTTGTATAATCATACTTTATTTCCTCGTATGGTCCTTCCCTTATAAATTCTTCCGTTTTCTTTATGTAATCTTCCTTTCTCATTAGTACCATTGTATTTCCTTTATCCGCCTTCGTAACTATAATATCATTCTTCTTTATTTTATTCTTTAGTTTAGTTACAGTTGCTTTGATTTTTTGTTCATTCTTTGAATTATACAAACTTTTCTTAAATATTTTATCTACTACATTCCCTACTTCCCACCTTATTCTTTTTTTATCATTTTCATTTCCTAGTTTTTGTATTATGCTTTCGCATTCAATAATCGTTTTTTCTTGATTTAATTCTGGTGGTGGTGCGTATTTTAAGCCTTTCGCTAACATTTCTTTTTCTTCCGTATTGAAATTTACCTCTGTAAGGTTTATTACTCTTTTTTCATAGTTATTCTTAGAGAGGTGTTCCTTTTTTACTTCGTTCTTTCTTATTAATTTATTTAACTTATCTACCATTTTTTTTATTTTTCTTTTCCAATTTCTTTTCTATGTACCCCAAACCAAAATTATATAATATTTCTTCTAACTCTACATACGAGTATATTCTTAATAATTCTATGTGTCTGTCATATAATTCCCTATTATATCTATTGATTAAGCCGTAGAGTGACCTTATTTCCAGTTTTATCCACAACTTCTCGCTTTGTTCTTTTACTTTTTTGGCTACACTGTTCTTATTTTTAATTTTAACTTGAGCGTACTTTGGGATGACATTATTATCCAGACATTGTTTATTAAACCATATTTTACTTAAAACCCTCTTCAATTTAACTTTTAACTTAAGATATTTAAAAACTTTACTTACCTTATTGTTGTCGTTTATTACCTCATTGTTGTTGTCCATTACCTGTAGTCGATTGCACATCTTAACAGACGTTTAATGAAGAAATTTGTGTTAGTGGTTGAAATCACAATCAGAATGATCAATATTGCACACCACTATATAAAAATTATTCCGATTAGCGCTTTCAAGCTTCACAGCTCATCGTCAGATCAGGAATAGACAGAAAATATTTAATACCCAACCATTCACCCCTCTCCCCCACCCTGCTCACCCACAACAAACTAAAAATTAATGACCCTTCCCCACCCCCTAAACTCTGTCACACCATCTGTACAGTTACATATTTTTCTAGTAAATTCCTTGTGTGTGTGTGCATCCTTTTAACCTACCCGCTTCCTCTCCACACACATGGGTCAGTCACACACCCTTATTTTAAAACAACCAATTAGTACTATGAAATATAATTCTTAATCTTATCTATCTGCCCTCTCTCATTTACTTCTTAATCATGTTATAAAATATTTCTTCATTATCAAATTTAATTTTAATATTAATTAAATTGTCTAACCCTTTTTCTCTTTCTTTCAATATTTCTAACTCCTCTCTAAGCTTCCTTTCAACTGTGTTATTTACTACTTTTACAATTTCGTATTCTTCCAAAGGATTAACAAACTTGTGGTTGTCTTCTATGAAATGTCTTGCATATAACGAATTGGTTGTTCTATTACCTTCTCCACGTTTGTGGTCAGACAACCTGCATGCGAATTTTCTTCCTGTCTCCCCTAGGTACACTTTGTTGCAGTCTTTACATTTTAATTTATAAATTCCGCTTTTCTGTAATACTGGAATTTTTTCTATATTCTTATTCCTTACCTTATCAAATACCGTTTCACATTTTTTAATAGCTATATCTACTCCATATTTATTAAAACATTTTATAATTTTTCTAGTATGTGAACCTATGTATGTCAATGACCCTGCATAATTCTTTTGTTCTGGTTCTATTTTAGCTTTTTGTATGTTGACCCTTTTCATAACTTTATCCACTATGTTGGTGCTATAATTATTATTCCTTACAATTCCCTTTATCGTTTTTAACTCCCTATCTTTTGATTCGGTCTCTTTTAAACACTTCTGAGCTCTGTAACAAAAGGAATTGATTGCCGCCATTTTATATCTGTATGGGTGGTACGACTCTCTTGGTATAATTATATCAGAATACGACTCTTTCCTAAATATCCCAAACTGTAGTTTCTCATTATCTTTAATTTCTATGTTTAAGTCTAAGTAATTCATTTGCTTACCTCCTATCTCTTCCTTAAATTGTAAGTTTGTATCCTTATTATTTACCTCCTTTATAAACTCATGCACTTCTTCTATGCTTCCTTCCCAAACTACTAATACATCATCAACGTATCTAGCCCATAATTTTATACTGTCTTTATACTTAGCGGAAGTTATTAATTGCTTTTCAAAATCATTCATGTATATTTCAGCAAGAATAGGGGATAATGAAGACCCCATAGGTAAACCCTTTTTCTGTATATAAAACTTGTTATTAAACCTAAAATAGTTCTGATTTACACATTCTTTAATTACTTACATCAACTGCTTTTTATACCTGTATTCTCCCATATTATTATCGTTTATTAACTTAATAACTTTATTTACTGTGATATTAGTAAACATGTCCTTAACATCCAGTGATATCAATTTTGTATTTACATTAATGCTAATATTTTCTAATTTTTCTATCAATTTTATATTATTCTCTATGTTGTATTTTGTCCCAAATTCATATTTCTCTTTCAGTACTCTGCTAACTTCCTTTGATAATTTATAAATAGGTGCATTAATAAAAGAAACAATCGGTCTAATTGGTTTTCCTTCTTTATGTATCTTAACCTGACTTTTAAAAGTTGGTGCTGTTGGATTACTTTCCAATAAATACTTTTTCTTTTTTTCTTCTATAAATGTTATCTGTTTCATCATTTGTTTTATCCTTGACTGGTACTTACTTGTATAATCATACTTTATTTCCTCGTATGGTCCTTCCCTTATAAATTCTTCCGTTTTCTTTATGTAATCTTCCTTTCTCATTAGTACCATTGTATTTCCTTTATCCGCCTTCGTAACTATAATATCATTCTTCTTTATTTTATTCTTTAGTTTAGTTACAGTTGCTTTGATTTTTTGTTCATTCTTTGAATTATACAAACTTTTCTTAAATATTTTATCTACTACATTCCCTACTTCCCACCTTATTCTTTTTTTATCATTTTCATTTCCTAGTTTTTGTATTATGCTTTCGCATTCAATAATCGTTTTTTCTTGATTTAATTCTGGTGGTGGTGCGTATTTTAAGCCTTTCGCTAACATTTCTTTTTCTTCCGTATTGAAATTTACCTCTGTAAGGTTTATTACTCTTTTTTCATAGTTATTCTTAGAGAGGTGTTCCTTTTTTACTTCGTTCTTTCTTATTAATTTATTTAACTTATCTACCATTTTTTTTCTTTTTCTTTTCCAATTTCTTTTCTATGTACCCCAAACCAAAATTATATAATATTTCTTCTAACTCTACATACGAGTATATTCTTAATAATTCTATGTGTCTGTCATATAATTCCCTATTATATCTATTGATTAAGCCGTAGAGTGACCTTATTTCCAGTTTTATCCACAACTTCTCGCTTTGTTCTTTTACTTTTTTGGCTACACTGTTCTTATTTTTAATTTTAACTTGAGCGTACTTTGGGATGACATTATTATCCAGACATTGTTTATTAAACCATATTTTACTTAAAACCCTCTTCAATTTAACTTTTAACTTAAGATATTTAAAAACTTTACTTACCTTATTGTTGTCGTTTATTACCTCATTGTTGTTGTCCATTACCTGTAGTCGATTGCACATCTTAACAGACGTTTAATGAAGAAATTTGTGTTAGTGGTTGAAATCACAATCAGAATGATCAATATTGCACACCACTATATAAAAATTATTCCGATTAGCGCTTTCAAGCTTCACAGCTCATCGTCAGATCAGGAATAGACAGAAAATATTTAATACCCAACCATTCACCCCTCTCCCCCACCCTGCTCACCCACAACAAACTAAAAATTAATGACCCTTCCCCACCCCCTAAACTCTGTCACACCATCTGTACAGTTACATATTTTTCTAGTAAATTCCTTGTGTGTGTGTGCATCCTTTTAACCTACCCGCTTCCTCTCCACACACATGGGTCAGTCACACACCCTTATTTTAAAACAACCAATTAGTACTATGAAATATAATTCTTAATCTTATCTATCTGCCCTCTCTCATTTACTTCTTAATCATGTTATAAAATATTTCTTCATTATCAAATTTAATTTTAATATTAATTAAATTGTCTAACCCTTTTTCTCTTTCTTTCAATATTTCTAACTCCTCTCTAAGCTTCCTTTCAACTGTGTTATTTACTACTTTTACAATTTCGTATTCTTCCAAAGGATTAACAAACTTGTGGTTGTCTTCTATGAAATGTCTTGCATATAACGAATTGGTTGTTCTATTACCTTCTCCACGTTTGTGGTCAGACAACCTGCATGCGAATTTTCTTCCTGTCTCCCCTAGGTACACTTTGTTGCAGTCTTTACATTTTAATTTATAAATTCCGCTTTTCTGTAATACTGGAATTTTTTCTATATTCTTATTCCTTATCTTATCAAATACAGTTTCACATTTTTTAATAGCTATATCTACTCCATATTTATTAAAACATTTTATAATTTTTCTAGTATGTGAACCTATGTATGTCAATGACCCTGCGTAATTCTTTTGTTCTGGTTCTATTTTAGCTTTTTGTATGTTGACCCTTTTCATAACTTTATCCACTATGTTGGTGCTATAATTATTATTCCTTACAATTCCCTTTATCGTTTTTAACTCCCTATCTTTTGATTCGGTCTCTTTTAAACACTTCTGAGCTCTGTAACAAAAGGAATTGATTGCCGCCATTTTATATCTGTATGGGTGGTACGACTCTCTTGGTATAATTATATCAGAATACGACTCTTTCCTAAATATCCCAAACTGTAGTTTCTCATTATCTTTAATTTCTATGTTTAAGTCTAAGTAATTCATTTGCTTACCTCCTATCTCTTCCTTAAATTGTAAGTTTGTATCCTTATTATTTACCTCCTTTATAAACTCATGCACTTCTTCTATGCTTCCTTCCCAAACTACTAATACATCATCAACGTATCTAGCCCATAATTTTATACTGTCTTTATACTTAGCGGAAGTTATTAATTGCTTTTCAAAATCATTCATGTATATTTCAGCAAGAATAGGGGATAATGAAGACCCCATAGGTAAACCCTTTTTCTGTATATAAAACTTGTTATTAAACCTAAAATAGTTCTGATTTACACATTCTTTAATTACTTTCATCAACTGCTTTTTATACCTGTATTCTCCCATATTATTATCGTTTATTAACTTAATAACTTTATTTACTGTGATATTAGTAAACATGTCCTTAACATCCAGTGATATCAATTTTGTATTTACATTAATGCTAATATTTTCTAATTTTTCTATCAATTTTATATTATTCTCTATGTTGTATTTTGTCCCAAATTCATATTTCTCTTTCAGTACTCTGCTAACTTCCTTTGATAATTTATAAATAGGTGCATTAATAAAAGAAACAATCGGTCTAATTGGTTTTCCTTCTTTATGTATCTTAACCTGACTTTTAAAAGTTGGTGCTGTTGGATTACTTTCCAATAAATACTTTTTCTTTTTTTCTTCTATAAATGTTATCTGTTTCATCATTTGTTTTATCCTTGACTGGTACTTACTTGTATAATCATACTTTATTTCCTCGTATGGTCCTTCCCTTATAAATTCTTCCGTTTTCTTTATGTAATCTTCCTTTCTCATTAGTACCATTGTATTTCCTTTATCCGCCTTCGTAACTATAATATCATTCTTCTTTATTTTATTCTTTAGTTTAGTTACAGTTGCTTTGATTTTTTGTTCATTCTTTGAATTATACAAACTTTTCTTAAATATTTTATCTACTACATTCCCTACTTCCCACCTTATTCTTTTTTTATCATTTTCATTTCCTAGTTTTTGTATTATGCTTTCGCATTCAATAATCGTTTTTTCTTGATTTAATTCTGGTGGTGGTGCGTATTTTAAGCCTTTCGCTAACATTTCTTTTTCTTCCGTATTGAAATTTACCTCTGTAAGGTTTATTACTCTTTTTTCATAGTTATTCTTAGAGAGGTGTTCCTTTTTTACTTCGTTCTTTTTTATTAATTTATTTAACTTATCTACCATTTTTTTTATTTTTCTTTTCCAATTTCTTTTCTATGCACCCCAAACCAAAATTATATAATATTTCTTCTAACACTACATACGAGTATATTCTTAATAATTCTATGTGTCTGTCATATAATTCCCTATTATATCTATTGATTAAGCCGTAGAGTGACCTTATTTCCAGTTTTATCCACAACTTCTCGCTTTGTTCTTTTACTTTTTTGGCTACACTGTTCTTATTTTTAATTTTAACTTGAGCGTACTTTGGGATGACATTATTATCCAGACATTGTTTATTAAACCATATTTTACTTAAAACCCTCTTCAATTTAACTTTTAACTTAAGATATTTAAAAACTTTACTTACCTTATTGTTGTCGTTTATTACCTCATTGTTGTTGTCCATTACCTGTAGTCGATTGCACATCTTAACAGACGTTTAATGAAGAAATTTGTGTTAGTGGTTGAAATCACAATCAGAATGATCAATATTGCACACCACTATATAAAAATTATTCCGATTAGCGCTTTCAAGCTTCACAGCTCATCGTCAGATCAGGAATAGACAGAAAATATTTAATACCCAACCCTTCACCCCTCTCCCCCACCCTGCTCACCCACAACAAACTAAAAATTAATGACCCTTCCCCACCCCCTAAACTCTGTCACACCATCTGTACAGTTACATATTTTTCTAGTAAATTCCTTGTGTGTGTGTGCATCCTTTTAACCTACCCGCTTCCTCTCCACACACATGGGTCAGTCACACACCCTTATTTTAAAACAACCAATTAGTACTATGAAATATAATTCTTAATCTTATCTATCTGCCCTCTCTCATTTACTTCTTAATCATGTTATAAAATATTTCTTCATTATCAAATTTAATTTTAATATTAATTAAATTGTCTAACCCTTTTTCTCTTTCTTTCAATATTTCTAACTCCTCTCTAAGCTTCCTTTCAACTGTGTTATTTACTACTTTTACAATTTCGTATTCTTCCAAAGGATTAACAAACTTGTGGTTGTCTTCTATGAAATGTCTTGCATATAACGAATTGGTTGTTCTATTACCTTCTCCACGTTTGTGGTCAGACAACCTGCATGCGAATTTTCTTCCTGTCTCCCCTAGGTACACTTTGTTGCAGTCTTTACATTTTAATTTATAAATTCCGCTTTTCTGTAATACTGGAATTTTTTCTATATTCTTATTCCTTATCTTATCAAATACAGTTTCACATTTTTTAATAGCTATATCTACTCCATATTTATTAAAACATTTTATAATTTTTCTAGTATGTGAACCTATGTATGTCAATGACCCTGCATAATTCTTTTGTTCTGGTTCTATTTTAGCTTTTTGTATGTTGACCCTTTTCATAACTTTATCCACTATGTTGGTGCTATAATTATTATTCCTTACAATTCCCTTTATCGTTTTTAACTCCCTATCTTTTGATTCGGTCTCTTTTAAATACTTCTGAGCTCTGTAACAAAAGGAATTGATTGCCGCCATTTTATATCTGTATGGGTGGTACGACTCTCTTGGTATAATTATATTAGAATACGACTCTTTCCTAAATATCCCAAACTGTAGTTTCTCATTATCTTTAATTTCTATGTTTAAGTCTAAGTAATTCATTTGCTTACCTCCTATCTCTTCCTTAAATTGTAAGTTTGTATCCTTATTATTTACCTCCTTTATAAACTCATGCACTTCTTCTATGCTTCCTTCCCAAACTACTAATACATCATCAACGTATCTAGCCCATAATTTTATATTGTCTTTATACTTAGCGGAAGTTATTAATTGCTTTTCAAAATCATTCATGTATATTTCAGCAAGAATAGGGGATAATGAAGACCCCATAGGTAAACCCTTTTTCTATATATAAAACTTGTTATTAAACCTAAAATAGTTCTGATTTACACATTCTTTAATTACTTTCATCAACTGCTTTTTATACCTGTATTCTCCCATATTATTATCGTTTATTAACTTAATAACTTTATTTACTGTGATATTAGTAAACATGTCCTTAGCATCCAGTGATATCAATTTTGTATTTACATTAATGCTAATATTTTCTAATTTTTCTATCAATTTTATATTATTCTCTATGTTGTATTTTGTCCCAAATTCATATTTCTCTTTCAGTACTCTGCTAACTTCCTTTGATAATTTATAAATAGGTGCATTAATAAAAGAAACAATCGGTCTAATTGGTTTTCCTTCTTTATGTATCTTAACCTGACTTTTAAAAGTTGGTGCTGTTGGATTACTTTCCAATAAATACTTTTTCTTTTTTTCTTCTATAAATGTTATCTGTTTCATCATTTGTTTTATCCTTGACTGGTACTTACTTGTATAATCATACTTTATTTCCTCGTATGGTCCTTCCCTTATAAATTCTTCCGTTTTCTTTATGTAATCTTCCTTTCTCATTAGTACCATTGTATTTCCTTTATCCGCCTTCGTAACTATAATATCATTCTTCTTTATTTTATTCTTTAGTTTAGTTACAGTTGCTTTGATTTTTTGTTCATTCTTTGAATTATACAAACTTTTCTTAAATATTTTATCTACTACATTCCCTACTTCCCACCTTATTCTTTTTTTATCATTTTCATTTCCTAGTTTTTGTATTATGCTTTCGCATTCAATAATCGTTTTTTCTTGATTTAATTCTGGTGGTGGTGCGTATTTTAAGCCTTTCGCTAACATTTCTTTTTCTTCCGTATTGAAATTTACCTCTGTAAGGTTTATTACTCTTTTTTCATAGTTATTCTTAGAGAGGTGTTCCTTTTTTACTTCGTTCTTTCTTATTAATTTATTTAACTTATCTACCATTTTTTTTATTTTTCTTTTCCAATTTCTTTTCTATGTACCCCAAACCAAAATTATATAATATTTCTTCTAACTCTACATACGAGTATATTCTTAATAATTCTATGTGTCTGTCATATAATTCCCTATTATATCTATTGATTAAGCCGTAGAGTGACCTTATTTCCAGTTTTATCCACAACTTCTCGCTTTGTTCTTTTACTTTTTTGGCTACACTGTTCTTATTTTTAATTTTAACTTGAGCGTACTTTGGGATGACATTATTATCCAGACATTGTTTATTAAACCATATTTTACTTAAAACCCTCTTCAATTTAACTTTTAACTTAAGATATTTAAAAACTTTACTTACCTTATTGTTGTCGTTTATTACCTCATTGTTGTTGTCCATTACCTGTAGTCGATTGCACATCTTAACAGACGTTTAATGAAGAAATTTGTGTTAGTGGTTGAAATCACAATCAGAATGATCAATATTGCACACCACTATATAAAAATTATTCCGATTAGCGCTTTCAAGCTTCACAGCTCATCGTCAGATCAGGAATAGACAGAAAATATTTAATACCCAACCCTTCACCCCTCTCCCCCACCCTGCTCACTCACAACAAACTAAAAATTAATGACCCTTCCCCACCCCCTAAACTCTGTCACACCATCTGTACAGTTACATATTTTTCTAGTAAATTCCTTGTGTGTGTGTGCATCCTTTTAACCTACCCGCTTCCTCTCCACACACATGGGTCAGTCACACACCCTTATTTTAAAACAACCAATTAGTACTATGAAATATAATTCTTAATCTTATCTATCTGCCCTCTCTCATTTACTTCTTAATCATGTTATAAAATATTTCTTCATTATCAAATTTAATTTTAATATTAATTAAATTGTCTAACCCTTTTTCTCTTTCTTTCAATATTTCTAACTCCTCTCTAAGCTTCCTTTCAACTGTGTTATTTACTACTTTTACAATTTCGTATTCTTCCAAAGGATTAACAAACTTGTGGTTGTCTTCTATGAAATGTCTTGCATATAACGAATTGGTTGTTCTATTACCTTCTCCACGTTTGTGGTCAGACAACCTGCATGCGAATTTTCTTCCTGTCTCCCCTAGGTACACTTTGTTGCAGTCTTTACATTTTAATTTATAAATTCCGCTTTTCTGTAATACTGGAATTTTTTCTATATTCTTATTCCTTATCTTATCAAATACAGTTTCACATTTTTTAATAGCTATATCTACTCCATATTTATTAAAACATTTTATAATTTTTCTAGTATGTGAACCTATGTATGTCAATGACCCTGCATAATTCTTTTGTTCTGGTTCTATTTTAGCTTTTTGTATGTTGACCCTTTTCATAACTTTATCCACTATGTTGGTGCTATAATTATTATTCCTTACAATTCCCTTTATCGTTTTTAACTCCCTATCTTTTGATTCGGTCTCTTTTAAATACTTCTGAGCTCTGTAACAAAAGGAATTGATTGCCGCCATTTTATATCTGTATGGGTGGTACGACTCTCTTGGTATAATTATATTAGAATACGACTCTTTCCTAAATATCCCAAACTGTAGTTTCTCATTATCTTTAATTTCTATGTTTAAGTCTAAGTAATTCATTTGCTTACCTCCTATCTCTTCCTTAAATTGTAAGTTTGTATCCTTATTATTTACCTCCTTTATAAACTCATGCACTTCTTCTATGCTTCCTTCCCAAACTACTAATACATCATCAACGTATCTAGCCCATAATTTTATATTGTCTTTATACTTAGCGGAAGTTATTAATTGCTTTTCAAAATCATTCATGTATATTTCAGCAAGAATAGGGGATAATGAAGACCCCATAGGTAAACCCTTTTTCTATATATAAAACTTGTTATTAAACCTAAAATAGTTCTGATTTACACATTCTTTAATTACTTTCATCAACTGCTTTTTATACCTGTATTCTCCCATATTATTATCGTTTATTAACTTAATAACTTTATTTACTGTGATATTAGTAAACATGTCCTTAGCATCCAGTGATATCAATTTTGTATTTACATTAATGCTAATATTTTCTAATTTTTCTATCAATTTTATATTATTCTCTATGTTGTATTTTGTCCCAAATTCATATTTCTCTTTCAGTACTCTGCTAACTTCCTTTGATAATTTATAAATAGGTGCATTAATAAAAGAAACAATCGGTCTAATTGGTTTTCCTTCTTTATGTATCTTAACCTGACTTTTAAAAGTTGGTGCTGTTGGATTACTTTCCAATAAATACTTTTTCTTTTTTTCTTCTATAAATGTTATCTGTTTCATCATTTGTTTTATCCTTGACTGGTACTTACTTGTATAATCATACTTTATTTCCTCGTATGGTCCTTCCCTTATAAATTCTTCCGTTTTCTTTATGTAATCTTCCTTTCTCATTAGTACCATTGTATTTCCTTTATCCGCCTTCGTAACTATAATATCATTCTTCTTTATTTTATTCTTTAGTTTAGTTACAGTTGCTTTGATTTTTTGTTCATTCTTTGAATTATACAAACTTTTCTTAAATATTTTATCTACTACATTCCCTACTTCCCACCTTATTCTTTTTTTATCATTTTCATTTCCTAGTTTTTGTATTATGCTTTCGCATTCAATAATCGTTTTTTCTTGATTTAATTCTGGTGGTGGTGCGTATTTTAAGCCTTTCGCTAACATTTCTTTTTCTTCCGTATTGAAATTTACCTCTGTAAGGTTTATTACTCTTTTTTCATAGTTATTCTTAGAGAGGTGTTCCTTTTTTACTTCGTTCTTTCTTATTAATTTATTTAACTTATCTACCATTTTTTTTATTTTTCTTTTCCAATTTCTTTTCTATGTACCCCAAACCAAAATTATATAATATTTCTTCTAACTCTACATACGAGTATATTCTTAATAATTCTATGTGTCTGTCATATAATTCCCTATTATATCTATTGATTAAGCCGTAGAGTGACCTTATTTCCAGTTTTATCCACAACTTCTCGCTTTGTTCTTTTACTTTTTTGGCTACACTGTTCTTATTTTTAATTTTAACTTGAGCGTACTTTGGGATGACATTATTATCCAGACATTGTTTATTAAACCATATTTTACTTAAAACCCTCTTCAATTTAACTTTTAACTTAAGATATTTAAAAACTTTACTTACCTTATTGTTGTCGTTTATTACCTCATTGTTGTTGTCCATTACCTGTAGTCGATTGCACATCTTAACAGACGTTTAATGAAGAAATTTGTGTTAGTGGTTGAAATCACAATCAGAATGATCAATATTGCACACCACTATATAAAAATTATTCCGATTAGCGCTTTCAAGCTTCACAGCTCATCGTCAGATCAGGAATAGACAGAAAATATTTAATACCCAACCCTTCACCCCTCTCCCCCACCCTGCTCACTCACAACAAACTAAAAATTAATGACCCTTCCCCACCCCCTAAACTCTGTCACACCATCTGTACAGTTACATATTTTTCTAGTAAATTCCTTGTGTGTGTGTGCATCCTTTTAACCTACCCGCTTCCTCTCCACACACATGGGTCAGTCACACACCCTTATTTTAAAACAACCAATTAGTACTATGAAATATAATTCTTAATCTTATCTATCTGCCCTCTCTCATTTACTTCTTAATCATGTTATAAAATATTTCTTCATTATCAAATTTAATTTTAATATTAATTAAATTGTCTAACCCTTTTTCTCTTTCTTTCAATATTTCTAACTCCTCTCTAAGCTTCCTTTCAACTGTGTTATTTACTACTTTTACAATTTCGTATTCTTCCAAAGGATTAACAAACTTGTGGTTGTCTTCTATGAAATGTCTTGCATATAACGAATTGGTTGTTCTATTACCTTCTCCACGTTTGTGGTCAGACAACCTGCATGCGAATTTTCTTCCTGTCTCCCCTAGGTACACTTTGTTGCAGTCTTTACATTTTAATTTATAAATTCCGCTTTTCTGTAATACTGGAATTTTTTCTATATTCTTATTCCTTATCTTATCAAATACAGTTTCACATTTTTTAATAGCTATATCTACTCCATATTTATTAAAACATTTTATAATTTTTCTAGTATGTGAACCTATGTATGTCAATGACCCTGCATAATTCTTTTGTTCTGGTTCTATTTTAGCTTTTTGTATGTTGACCCTTTTCATAACTTTATCCACTATGTTGGTGCTATAATTATTATTCCTTACAATTCCCTTTATCGTTTTTAACTCCCTATCTTTTGATTCGGTCTCTTTTAAATACTTCTGAGCTCTGTAACAAAAGGAATTGATTGCCGCCATTTTATATCTGTATGGGTGGTACGACTCTCTTGGTATAATTATATTAGAATACGACTCTTTCCTAAATATCCCAAACTGTAGTTTCTCATTATCTTTAATTTCTATGTTTAAGTCTAAGTAATTCATTTGCTTACCTCCTATCTCTTCCTTAAATTGTAAGTTTGTATCCTTATTATTTACCTCCTTTATAAACTCATGCACTTCTTCTATGCTTCCTTCCCAAACTACTAATACATCATCAACGTATCTAGCCCATAATTTTATATTGTCTTTATACTTAGCGGAAGTTATTAATTGCTTTTCAAAATCATTCATGTATATTTCAGCAAGAATAGGGGATAATGAAGACCCCATAGGTAAACCCTTTTTCTATATATAAAACTTGTTATTAAACCTAAAATAGTTCTGATTTACACATTCTTTAATTACTTTCATCAACTGCTTTTTATACCTGTATTCTCCCATATTATTATCGTTTATTAACTTAATAACTTTATTTACTGTGATATTAGTAAACATGTCCTTAGCATCCAGTGATATCAATTTTGTATTTACATTAATGCTAATATTTTCTAATTTTTCTATCAATTTTATATTATTCTCTATGTTGTATTTTGTCCCAAATTCATATTTCTCTTTCAGTACTCTGCTAACTTCCTTTGATAATTTATAAATAGGTGCATTAATAAAAGAAACAATCGGTCTAATTGGTTTTCCTTCTTTATGTATCTTAACCTGACTTTTAAAAGTTGGTGCTGTTGGATTACTTTCCAATAAATACTTTTTCTTTTTTTCTTCTATAAATGTTATCTGTTTCATCATTTGTTTTATCCTTGACTGGTACTTACTTGTATAATCATACTTTATTTCCTCGTATGGTCCTTCCCTTATAAATTCTTCCGTTTTCTTTATGTAATCTTCCTTTCTCATTAGTACCATTGTATTTCCTTTATCCGCCTTCGTAACTATAATATCATTCTTCTTTATTTTATTCTTTAGTTTAGTTACAGTTGCTTTGATTTTTTGTTCATTCTTTGAATTATACAAACTTTTCTTAAATATTTTATCTACTACATTCCCTACTTCCCACCTTATTCTTTTTTTATCATTTTCATTTCCTAGTTTTTGTATTATGCTTTCGCATTCAATAATCGTTTTTTCTTGATTTAATTCTGGTGGTGGTGCGTATTTTAAGCCTTTCGCTAACATTTCTTTTTCTTCCGTATTGAAATTTACCTCTGTAAGGTTTATTACTCTTTTTTCATAGTTATTCTTAGAGAGGTGTTCCTTTTTTACTTCGTTCTTTCTTATTAATTTATTTAACTTATCTACCATTTTTTTTATTTTTCTTTTCCAATTTCTTTTCTATGTACCCCAAACCAAAATTATATAATATTTCTTCTAACTCTACATACGAGTATATTCTTAATAATTCTATGTGTCTGTCATATAATTCCCTATTATATCTATTGATTAAGCCGTAGAGTGACCTTATTTCCAGTTTTATCCACAACTTCTCGCTTTGTTCTTTTACTTTTTTGGCTACACTGTTCTTATTTTTAATTTTAACTTGAGCGTACTTTGGGATGACATTATTATCCAGACATTGTTTATTAAACCATATTTTACTTAAAACCCTCTTCAATTTAACTTTTAACTTAAGATATTTAAAAACTTTACTTACCTTATTGTTGTCGTTTATTACCTCATTGTTGTTGTCCATTACCTGTAGTCGATTGCACATCTTAACAGACGTTTAATGAAGAAATTTGTGTTAGTGGTTGAAATCACAATCAGAATGATCAATATTGCACACCACTATATAAAAATTATTCCGATTAGCGCTTTCAAGCTTCACAGCTCATCGTCAGATCAGGAATAGACAGAAAATATTTAATACCCAACCCTTCACCCCTCTCCCCCACCCTGCTCACTCACAACAAACTAAAAATTAATGACCCTTCCCCACCCCCTAAACTCTGTCACACCATCTGTACAGTTACATATTTTTCTAGTAAATTCCTTGTGTGTGTGTGCATCCTTTTAACCTACCCGCTTCCTCTCCACACACATGGGTCAGTCACACACCCTTATTTTAAAACAACCAATTAGTACTATGAAATATAATTCTTAATCTTATCTATCTGCCCTCTCTCATTTACTTCTTAATCATGTTATAAAATATTTCTTCATTATCAAATTTAATTTTAATATTAATTAAATTGTCTAACCCTTTTTCTCTTTCTTTCAATATTTCTAACTCCTCTCTAAGCTTCCTTTCAACTGTGTTATTTACTACTTTTACAATTTCGTATTCTTCCAAAGGATTAACAAACTTGTGGTTGTCTTCTATGAAATGTCTTGCATATAACGAATTGGTTGTTCTATTACCTTCTCCACGTTTGTGGTCAGACAACCTGCATGCGAATTTTCTTCCTGTCTCCCCTAGGTACACTTTGTTGCAGTCTTTACATTTTAATTTATAAATTCCGCTTTTCTGTAATACTGGAATTTTTTCTATATTCTTATTCCTTATCTTATCAAATACAGTTTCACATTTTTTAATAGCTATATCTACTCCATATTTATTAAAACATTTTATAATTTTTCTAGTATGTGAACCTATGTATGTCAATGACCCTGCATAATTCTTTTGTTCTGGTTCTATTTTAGCTTTTTGTATGTTGACCCTTTTCATAACTTTATCCACTATGTTGGTGCTATAATTATTATTCCTTACAATTCCCTTTATCGTTTTTAACTCCCTATCTTTTGATTCGGTCTCTTTTAAACACTTCTGAGCTCTGTAACAAAAGGAATTGATTGCCGCCATTTTATATCTGTATGGGTGGTACGACTCTCTTGGTATAATTATATCAGAATACGACTCTTTCCTAAATATCCCAAACTGTAGTTTCTCATTATCTTTAATTTCTATGTTTAAGTCTAAGTAATTCATTTGCTTACCTCCTATCTCTTCCTTAAATTGTAAGTTTGTATCCTTATTATTTACCTCCTTTATAAACTCATGCACTTCTTCTATGCTTCCTTCCCAAACTACTAATACATCATCAACGTATCTAGCCCATAATTTTATATTGTCTTTATACTTAGCGGAAGTTATTAATTGCTTTTCAAAATCATTCATGTATATTTCAGCAAGAATAGGGGATAATGAAGACCCCATAGGTAAACCCTTTTTCTGTATATAAAACTTGTTATTAAACCTAAAATAGTTCTGATTTACACATTCTTTAATTACTTTCATCAACTGCTTTTTATACCTGTATTCTCCCATATTATTATCGTTTATTAACTTAATAACTTTATTTACTGTGATATTAGTAAACATGTCCTTAACATCCAGTGATATCAATTTTGTATTTACATTAATGCTAATATTTTCTAATTTTTCTATCAATTTTATATTATTCACTATGTTGTATTTTGTCCCAAATTCATATTTACTAGAAAAATATGTAACTGTACAGATGGTGTGACAGAGTTTAGGGGGTGGGGAAGGGTCATTAATTTTTAGTTTGTTGTGGGTGAGCAGGGTGGGGGAGAGGGGTGAAGGGTTGGGTATTAAATATTTTCTGTCTATTCCTGATCTGACGATGAGCTGTGAAGCTTAAAAGCGCTAATCGGAATAATTTTTATATAGTGGTGTGCAATATTGATCATTCTGATGAAATAATAAATGCGTTATTCTGTAATTTCGTTCAACCCTATTATACCTTGAAGAGAATTATATCTAATTTTGTATTTTTACGCTCTCTCTTTGGTGTCAGATAATTCCGCTATAAGCGCTGTAGTATCGGCTCAACGAAACTTATAGGTTATTTCACTGTTTATGTTAACCAATTATTCTATACTTATTCAGTTACTTTTTATTCCCAACTCATTAAATCATACTCCAAATGACAAGATTTTGCAATTATATAAAGGTTCTTTATTTGTTTACTTCTTTAACATTGAATAAGATATGTTCTAACTAACATATGCTTGGGCTATAGATTGCGTGAATCGATTGTTGATTATTCCGATCGTTTATTTAAATTCAGTTATATAGTGTGTTTTAATTTGTAATTAATTTAATTCAGGGTGTGAAGGTTCTTGTAACTGTGGGGAAGATTAAAAATACATAGATAAGAATGCAAGATTTACAAATTTGAAGTGTTGTGTAGTTAGTATGATTAATATAATAATAATTTACCAGACTAGAACGAAGCAAATCGTGTAGGCGGTTGATTGATAAATTTACTGTTCTGGACAATTATGCCGTACGATATTCTTTCTTCGGTTTAATAAAATGGAATTCTTGTCCTGTCCACTTCGGAAATACAGCTCTCTGGATTGATTTACAGCCCGATTGATGCTTCTTCTGCAACTCCAGGATCCAAATACGTTCTTCTCTCGGTTGAAGCAATTAGTGTTGTTCCGTGTATTTGAAAGGTTATAACTTCTGGTGTAGTGTATATTATTAATTGCGATACTGTTAATTCTTTCTATTTGGTTTAATATATCATCAATTCCCTTCGGATATGGGACAGTTCAAGTCCTTCCTTGTAGAATCCAGTTATTTATTTTCTATTGTGATTTCATACTATAGTCTTATTTGGTTAAACTGTACTGGTAAGAGTCATAAATATTATCCTTAGGATTTTGGTGTTTTATAATAGTTTCTGCTAGTTTAGAATATTCGGATTAAATAGACATTTTTTGGGTTTTTAATCTCATCACATTCAGATCATCAAAGCAATTATTGTCAAATCAACAACTTCCTCTTTTCCTGTCGTCCCTAGCAACACATGATTTTTCTTCCTTCCACATGTTTTGAATATAGTGTTTATTTCATATATTTTTTGTCTATTCCTTATCAATTTGCTATCCTATCGGAATGTAACTTTACCGATAGTTGGTTTATTATTTTCTACACATATTCTGCTGGTTTTTTGATATAAGCCTGTTTTTTTTTCTTTTTTATATTTAATACCCTTTCGATATTAAACGTTATTAATCGATATCATGGCATTATCATAATTTGTATAAATTTTATTATATATCATTATTAATTTAATGTTTTTTTCTAGCTCTTCAAATCGTATTCATTAATTATTATTAATTGATGTACCTAACCTTTATGTTATGAGTGGTTATATAGTGGTTTTGGCTGTTAGGCCTTTTATTGTAAACGGATCTACCTGTGTTTATAACTGGTAAACATCTATAGCCCCTTTTACATAAATTCATACATATAATCAAATCTTAACTATTAACATTTATATAAACAATTATTTTTTCCATATCTAATAACAATTTTATCTCGACCTATGGATCACATATAAGAAAATTCAAATCTATTAACGTTAATTAGCTGCTTCACACTTCATTCTACAACAGTCATTGAATAATACATCTTGTTTCATTATCTTTCATTAACTCAACACATATTTGGTATAACATAACATAAACTTTATCATAATATTTGTTGTCACAAAATAATATCTCTTAACTCAAAATTCTTATTTGCTATTACTATAAAGTAAATTATTGTTTCATTTTTTGTTTGCTTTTCACTAAACATATATCATCAACTATTATCTAACTTACAGGTTCGTTTATTCTTGTTAATACTACCTTGCATCCTTATTTACCTTTATCTATAATTATAAATGTAATTATTAGATCTTTGTTCTATCATGGGGTTAGATATTGACTTGTTTATTATTCTGTTAACCTTGTTTTTATGTAACACGGATGCTAGCATTTCTGTTGCGTTACAATATGTACGCATTATTCAAAATTCAAAATGCCAAGATGGTGAGAGAAATGACGGAGCTGCTGGCAAATCTGTTTGAAAGGAAAAGCCTGTTGATGAAAATGTATGTTATGCGAAGATTGCTGAAACTGGAATTTTCTACCGGAGACCTGCAAGATCATTTTACCCAGTTCGAAACTTTAATAGAGGAATTATTAGCACTTGGCTCACAATTCAGCGACAGTGATAAGTCGTGTTATTTACTTCTTACGATGCCGGAGCGCTATGAAACAGTCATCACGGCTATAGAAACGATGAACACCAATGAGAAAACGTTTACACCCGAATTTGTGAAAAAAACGATTGCTTGATGCAGAGCTGAAATTCAAGGAAAATCATCAAGATAACATCGACAAAAATTACTCATTCTCTGCGAACAAGTCGAATAAAAGTACAGGCTGCTATGAGTGTGGTGAAGACGGCCATTATGCTAGGGATTGTCCCAAAACATCGAAAAGTCATCGACATCAGAAACAAGGAAGAGGCGCGCAAAGAGGTTGAGGTAAGGCTAGGCCGCATAGAAGCGAGAATTCAAATGTGGCGGAAGAAAAAGGAAGCAATGATATATATCGTTCATCGCAGCGAACGACTGTGAAGGAAAAAGCAGTGCCCTTTTTACCAACGCAACAAACAACAGTATAACCTTTATCCTCGATAGCGGCGCCACGGATCACCTAGTGACAGAAGGTGCAGAAAAATACAGGTCTGACGTCGAGCAGATCGAAGAAAAAGTGGGGATAAAAATTGCAAACGGTGACAAGTTACCAGTTACAAAGAGAGGAGTGTTGAAACTTAGAACGAAAAACAAACACGGTGAAACTAAGCACATTAAAATTACAGCTCTGATTGTTCCGGGACTTTCATACTATTTACTGTCGGTAAGGAAAATTAGTCAAAAAGGTAATGCTGTGACTTTTGATAAAAATGCTGCTACAATCAAAAATAAAAATAATTTCAAGCTGATATATGAATCAATGGGATTGATTATCTGGAAATCTGTATATCACAAAACTTGAAATAAATAAAGAGACCGTTTGTTGTGTGGCCAATAATGCAAATCTATGGCACCAAAGATTAGGACATATAAATGAAAACAGTTTAAGAAAAATGAAACTACCACATAAATTCGGAGTTTGTAGTCCCTGCAATCAAGGCAAAGCTAAACGCAAACCTTTATGTGACGTCGAATTGCCAAGATCGAGTCGAAAGGGAGAATTATTGCACAGTGATTTGGCTGGACCAGTAAAAGTTCAAACAATGGATAGTGAAAGATACTACCAAACTATCATCGATGACTACACACATTTTGTCCGAGTGTATCTTCTCAAATCAAAAAGTGATTTGAAACCTATGAAGAAGCTATGAAAATTGATGATGGATGGAAAGAGGCAGTAAAATCAGAAATTAATGCATTGGAAAAACACAAGACCTAGGAACCCGCATCACTACCTCGCAATGCATCACTAACCACACCTATAGATACATGTTGGTTAGTCAAGGTTAAGTCAGATGGCACAAAAAGAGCAAGAATAGTTGCAAGAGGATTTCAAGAACAGGTAACAAATAATATCTATGCTCCTGTTGCTCCAATATCGACTATACGTCTACTTTTGTCAGTTGCTCTACAAAAACAGTGGGGTATAAGACAGTTGGATATCCCGAGTGCATTTCTAAATGGAATACTAGACACTGACGTCTTCATCAAAACACCACAGGGAGTTGATTGTAACTGCAAAATTCTGAAGCTGAAAAAGAGTCTGTATGGATTGCGTTCAGCTCCAAGAAAGTGGAATGAAAGATTCACCAATGCAGTCGAACAATATGGATTAATTAGGTCAAAAAGTGACTCTTGTCTCTACACGGGTAATGTCTGGTTATTGATATGGGTAGATGACATCATAGTCACAGGAAAACCCAAAACATGTAACAAGCTGATAGATTTTCTCAAAACAGAATTCTGCGCTAGAGACTTTGGAACAGTTAAAGATTTTCTAGGAACAGAAATACATATAGAAAAGGACTCCATAGAAATCTCTCAACATAAATTTATAGACCAAGTTTGGAATGCAGAACTGTAAAACTGCAAGTACACTGCTGGAAAACAACTTTCAAGTTGATCTGAACCTGCAAATAAACAAGGATTTACCACTTAGGGAAATCGTGGGATCACTGATCTACTTTTCAGTTATTTCTAGGCCAGATATAGCCTATGCAACTTCAGTGCTGAGTAGGTATTTAGATAGACCAACAAACCAACTGTGGACTGCAGCAAAGAGAGTACTGCGATACATCAAGAAAACGAGATATAAAAAGCTGACATATCGTTGCTCAACTGAAGATGCACTGTATGCATACTCCGATGCAGACTTGGCAGGAGGCACTACAGATCGTAAGAGCACAACTGGATCTGTAATCTATCACTGTGGTAATCCAATTTTATGGACTTCTCATAAGCAAAGTTGTGTATCCTTGTCCTTAGCACAATCAGAATATATAGCCTGTGCATCCACAGCAACAGATTTGCTTTACCTACAAAGAATCTTGGAGGATATGCAGTACGACACTTCTACACCAGTAATGCTCGTCGACAATCAAAGTGCAATTAATATGGCAGAGAGCTATGAAAACAGCAAGCGCACTAGACACACTGACATTACGTTCCACTATATTAAAGACACTGTGGCAAAAGGACTAATCAAGCTCAAATATATAAGCACAAATGAAAATATTGCAGATATCCTGACCAAATCTTTACGTAATGTAAAATTTCAATATTTTTGTGAAAAGCTAAAGATTATGTAACCAAATGTCATGTAAACTATTTCTGTTGAAGTGTTTGTTAATGCCTTATTTACGTGCTATTTTGCAATTTAAATTATTAGATAATTCAACTTGAGAAGGGGTGTCAAGATATGAACATGTGTATGTAAAACTACATGGACACTAGTAAACAAGCATCTGCGTGCGCACACACATTGTTGTTGTAATATAATAAAAATATATCTTGTACATTCGAAAGTTGGCTCGCTTATTTTCCTCATCTTATTCCAGATTTATCCCAATAACTTGACATACAGTGTTCTAGTTAATTTAATGTTTTACTTGTGACATCAAACAAGAAATGTAGTACTTAAACATTTCTTCTTATAGTGATAGTGATAAACAAGTATATAACACAAATTTCTCTAAATAATATAACAGAAAGCTGAATGACGTCAATGATAAAAATGTTTGAACTCACATCATGCGATACAATTTCTCGGAAGTGCAAACTTGGTTCATATTGACAGTACAATTCTAGAAGTATCCGTTCCATAAGAGTTTGTTCTGCTGGATCTAAGCCTTGACGAGTACGTTTATCACCAACAGTAATGGTTTCTGCCATTGAACTCATGTTTGTACATAGCAAACACTGCCACGTTTCCGATTCCCTGCAATAAAATAACATCCCTTAATATACAAAGAATAATTACTTACTAAAAATAATAGTAAATTTAATCCAAAATATGTAACTTCACAGTTAATTAGTTCACACAGTTTAAACTTCAATTACTAGCGTTTCAGCTTTCCAAGGCCATTACCAGTCTTTACAATGTGTAATTCAAGCAAACATGTAACAGGTGTTTCCCCAAAATGTATCTACACTTTCTTCCAAGTTCACAAGGCTTCACATCACCAGGCTTTTTTTATGGGGAGTTCAGGTTTATAGCACAAACCTACAAACATCACTAAGCTAAAAGCTGCAACTAAAAGACAATTCAACCAAATACAAAAGGAAATGATTGTATGTGACCTCGTTATTATCAGCTTGGACCAGAATGGTCATCAGTTTCAACATGTGTGATCAAAAGATTCTACATGCCCCTTTTACTTGGATTATGAAACATACATCTTAAGCTTATTATTTCCCTGATACTACAATTATTGTCGGTTTCTGTCCTTCTCAACAATAACTCCCATCTCTTTCTATATTTGGGAACTCTCCAGCATTGTTTCATTCCCATCACTTTCAAATTGCTTTCCACGTTTCCCTTGGTTTATCCCCTCCCTCTGGTTTCCATTCGTATATACATATAACTCATTTATATACAGTAATCCTTTACATCTTCCATGGATGCTTTGTGTCGGCAAGTTCTATTAGTCCAGTCGTCTCAACTCTTCTCCATGTACCATCTAGCTCCTGCACTTAACCATATGTTTCCCTATTACTGATGTAAGTAAAATTTTCCTTGTCTTAAACTTGGAGTGATTGTTTACCATTCAGAGAAAGCTTTCATTTGCTGATGACCAGGTTGTCCTGTCGAACTCTAAAGCGGTTTGCAGATGGCTGTGCACTCACTGAATTGAATCTGCTAGGATTTCTGATTACAGATATCCACATTGAAGCCAAGGTGATGGCTTTCAATGTAGGTGACTCCATACGAGCAAAACTTGTTTTAGACGGTACTGTTCTGGAGCAGGACAGTAATTTTGAATATCTAGGCTATAATATGACTTACATTACAAACAATGATATGGTGAAGAAGCTGCACAAATTCAACCATACGTGTCAGACCATCAGGACAACTCTAAAATCAACAAGTAAAGAACACGCCTGAAATTCTACAAGGTGATGGCCCTCCCCACACTTCTCTATGGGTCTGAGAATTGGACTTATATGAAATTCCAGGCCAGTTGTATTCAAGCTGCTGAACTGAAATTTCTCAGCATGTAGCAGGATATACCCTTTAAGACTGCAAAAGAAATGTCAGCGTATGGAAGGACCTGAGTATTATGAGTACATTTGATAGGATTGCCCAATATTTGTTAAAATGGTTGGAACATCTTAACCGAATGGTTGCATCCCCAAGCAACTATGGAATTATAAGCCAAAGGGACGGAGAGGTGTGGGGTGTCTGAAGAAGCGTTGGAGTGACCAGCTCTAGTATATCTGCTTGGGACTGGAACAAACCATTGTTGGTTTAATCCTTGTTGAAGGTGATGATGATGATTTGGCTCTACTGTTTTTAGACTTTAATATATTTTAAACAAGTTACTGTTGTGAGGTTCTGTAATCTCTCAAGATAGGATGCACACTATTTTTAATTCCAAATCGCTATGAATATTAATTGTGTGCAAGTATAAAGATTTTACACATATGAAACAAGGTATGAAATGCAGCAGTTACATAAACTACAATAATGTACTGATGAGATAAAATAACATTGCATTAAGTATTGCAAACAATTCCAATAACTGGCATTAGTAACAACAGATGTTGCACCTCATTAGTCATGAGTATACACTTGACTGCAGTCAATACTATTTACCTTTACACTGGCGTTATTATGCACATCTCATTAAATTGTAACGAATTTACAAATAACTGATGAGATGTTTATAAATTTATAAATGCTGGTGTAGAAAATTTTTTTGGTTTATTAAAATTTGTTTGTTTGTTTTAAAATTAATTAAATTTAATTAATTAATTATGTTCTGGGGTGTTCCGAATTTTTTGTTAATTGTTTTAATTAATTTAACTCCTTTTCCGTATTTTAAAATCCTCTCGCCAGTTAATAAGATTGTCTCCAATAACAATCGATAGGTGTACTTTCCTATTTGGAGGTTATCTTCCTTCTCATTGGTGAAATTCTGGTCGTTTCTGTTTAATTAAAGTTATATTTTATACTAATTATTAAGTAGGAATAAATGAGATTTGAGATTCAATTTATAGTAATTACTGAAGTTTATTAACAAATATTTAATTTATCGACTCTATCGATTTATAAATCGATTCTCAGGGTTTCAATATTGTACAATTATTTATATTCGGGTTCTTTTAACAGTTATTTTAGGTATAGTCAGAGAGAAAGGGCAAAGTATTAAAAGTATAACATTACAAAATATATTCACTTAAAAATTAAAATACATATATGTTATTTAGTATATAACAGTAATCAAAGAAATTTGTCAAACCATTCAGCTTTGTAGTTGTAGTCGCATTGAACTGTGGGAAGAAAATGGCCGCTTCGAGTACAGTTGAAAGACGATCACACCTCGCTGTTTCTGAGTCCAATAAAAGATGCTTTCCCTCTGAATTTTCGTTCCTATAGCTGAGATTCTTCCTTCTTATGTTGGTGGAGTGTTTCTGGTTCAGTGTTAGTGTTCTACTTTGAAAAATTGTGTAGTATTAAGTTAATTTCACTTTCGTCTGTTAGGCCGAAAATTGCACTTTTGTATGGTGAAGTTTAATTATTGTTTTAATCGTTTAAAATGTATTTCCACTGTGTTGTGTTCTTATTTTGAGTTGTTTTAATGTTTGATGATGTTCGTTTCACTGTATTTGTGTTCAAAATGTATTTTCACAAAACTCGCGTTTTTTCGTCAAACTAGGCTTAGAAAAAAATGCGCCATTGATGTATCAGCAACTAGGTTAAAATTTGCTTAATCGCTCGTCAAGTGTGCTTCACGATTTCTAATAATGAACTAATTTACTTCCTCCGTCTTTGACTAAAATCTTAGCCAAATCAATATTATTCAATCCATTGTTTCAATATTATTTGCATCCTGTGCATGTGAGAATTTTACATTATATAACTGATTATATTTTTGTTATTACTCGAATTTATCAACTATTAAACACATAATCTTCTTCTTCAGTTCATTCTGCTTAATTTGATACCAAATAATGTAGTTTTATTAAGTTTTTGATCTAAAATGGTATTTTTTACCTCATTTTGAAAATTGTAAGTTTTAAAAATCACTTCCTGTCCTTTTCCAAAATTCTGCCATCTTCTAAGTTATATAAATGATCGTATTAAATCTCAGATTGTAATAAAAGGTTTATCTTCCCTTAATTTCTTGTAATTAGATTAATTGGTTATGTTTTAAAATATTGTACAGTAATATATGACTCCCCTATCTGAATTTTGAGTTTTTACATTTGCATTTTTAACAATAATTCTGGCTATCTTTTTACAAAATCTTTCTTAACTATATTTCCAATTACATGACTTTATGACTGATTTACCTTATAGAAATTCCTTCAGTTTAATTGTTTTTCTGTACGTATTTTATCAATTTTGAGGCTGTTTAGTTTTTAACATTTGGCCTAGATTTCTAACATTTTTTACATACAAGGTTTTTTAAATAATACATGTTGGTTTATACCCTCTCTGACTTTCTTTGCTATTATGACATTAATTAACATTTTCTTATTTTAACACAAGAACAATTAGTATATAATTATACTCTAAATACATAACACATAATTCAAATTAACATTGGTCTTTCAAATTCAGACATTTTATACTTAATGATTAACAGTAATACATAATAAATATATTATAAATAAAGAATGTTGTTTGACTCTGACATCTTATACTTGATTATCAACAATAATACATAATAACTATTTCATAAATAATGAATGTTATTTGATTCTGACATTTTTAAACTTGATTATTTCTATTACCTTATTCTACATAAACAAAACATAATTATTATAATCTTATACTCTATTTCTTATTAGGTTCTACTTTCAGTTTTTATCTGTTTTTTATTTATGGGGTAATGACTCTTTGTCACTTCACTTTTATTATCTATGCCTGCTCTTGTTTTATTTTGGTCATTCTAATGAATGTTATATAAAAAAGAGTGGCAGTTATTTAAAAAACATATGTATTACCTGTCATGATAATACTTTATTTCACATTATTCATAGACACAATATAAGCACTTTAAAGTTGTAATATTTCACAATCTACTTAGTTTGTGAACTGCAATATTAACACATAAGGTTTATTTATTATAACACCAAAACTTGCACTTTCCCCTTTTCATTCTTGGATTTTATTTCTAAATAGTTTTATAGTTATTTTATATTATTTTATTTTATATTAAAATCAAGAAATCTACTTATAGAAGATAATGAAGGTTTGTCTTTTGGCGTTATATAATTATTTCACATTGGTTCACTTTCAATTCTACTTTATACTCTTTTTGGCTTACATTTATTTTACATGTGGTTTCTACATTTGATATTTGTTATACTTTTATTTATTATTATTTTTATCAGTTTCTTTTGGGGTTTTTTATAAGAGCACTCCTTCTTGTTGTGGATGCTGTCTTGTTCTGGTTTTCGTCATTGATTCTTTCTATTCTTCTTGTTTCTTATATATGTATCACCTTCTATGGTGGATCTTGTCTTGTTCTGGGTTTCTTCCTTACCTACTCCTGTCCTACCTGGGTATTACCTTTTTCATATTTAGTTTTTAAATTTATTTTGATGATTCATCACTCATGCAACATTGGTTTTATATGAACTTTTGCTTTAATCTATGATTGTACTTCACGGTGGTTCTTAATTAATTCTTTATTTTGCTTTCTCGGATTTAACAAGGTTTTTATTTTATTTTTATGATCATTTTACCATTCAGAATTATTGGCATTATCTGTCATGCTACAAAATATATCCAGTAGTGTTTTAGTCTGCGCAAAGGTGAAACTTTAAAATCTTTTTAATGAAATGAATATATGCGATTTTGGTATCATGCTTTACATGCCTTATGGACTGAGAAACAAAAAATAAAAACTACTGACCAAAGATAAAAATAGATGCACCTAACAGCTGAAATTTTAAACAGAAAAATCCACAGTTATTACTGTAAAAAAAAAAAAAAAAAAAAAAAAATAACTGCAGATTTTTCCCTAGAATAAGCACGTTATAAAAGAGCAAATAAAGTATTAGTGGATTATAAATTGTGGAGTTTAGTAGAGGACTGGATATATGACCGTGTTTTTATTATACAAGTGTTGGGTTTAAATCCAAGACAAATGATTTCGAACTATCCTTTTTACTACTTGGTTGCTTAGTAACTGGTTGACTCTGTAGTCAATACCTGTGGAAAATGCACAAACTGTACATAAAATGATGATAAAAATGGGTGAATAATAAAAATGATGGAGTAATAATGGGTGGCTGAAGCTTAATCTTCTTCTTCTACCTCCTACGTCAAGGTAGAGGCTTACAGCCTGTTCCGCCTTCACTGAAGCCATTTCTTCCTTGGTCTACCTATATCACATATATAGGTTTCCGTGTGGCCCCTGGAAAGCATGGTGTACAATGGTTGTGCATTATATAACTGTCGGAAGATGCTGAAAAGCGAGTTTCCAGTGCCTTAAAACTGGAACCCTCGGCTAGGGGACACAAACCAAACAGAAAACAGGCCTGTTAAGGATACCTGAAGGTAGCAGCCCCACTACCTAACTACTTAGGTAGAGGTTGGTACCCTCTACTAAGGAAACTAAAACATACTCAAAATCTTCATGAAAAGATGGGAAGGATCTGAAGTTTAATGTTGGTCTTATCATCTTCCCTACGTGCTGAATGGCTCTTTTAGGCAGCCTACCTTGCTTGACTGTTCAAAATAACTTTGGTGCTACAAAAGCAGCCACTTTTTTTTTAGTCATCTGTGGGCTGTGATTACAAAACTTCCTTCATTCCCTTGAGTTCTATTCTCCTCCAGCATTCCTTCATTCAGTTGCTTGCTCTTACTTGTTTGTATCAGAACGGTTTATTTTGTGGGAATACAAAGTCTTGAAAGTGTAAGCTTGGCAAATGGAAAAGAATGCAGTTCAAATACATAAAGGAAGCGAGGACAATGGTGTTTCCAATAGTGGATATGTGAAGGACACCACATTCTTCTGTGTGTGTCACCAGCGGTTCCATGAATTGGCTGCACATCATGTGGTGAACCAGATGAAATACAGTTTTTTGCAGCCCTGACAAGGGAAAGCGATGCTGTGAACAAATGACACTTTAGCAACAACCCAGCAGTCATCACTCGTCCTTTGGTGGTCTAATCTGATTCCGTTTGGAATGTTGTACTGATTCACCTCTGGCTGCCATTTATGGACTACCTTCTCCAAGATACAGTTGAAGAGGATTGGGGAGAGAACGTATCCCTGTCTCACCACTGTTTTAATGTCAAAAGGCTCTCATAATTCTCCCAAAAATTTAACTTGTGACTGGGGAGTTTGTTAATGTTTGTTGTCTTATAATCTATTCCAAATTTTTTCTGCACATTTATCAGCATATCCTGGTCTATGGAATCGTATATGTTTTTGAAGTCACAAATGCCATGATCACCTCCGTATCTGTTGCTAATGTCTTGTTCTTTTGTATGCATGATTGTCCTTTCCTGAATCCCGCTTGTTGCTCTCCTAGTCGTTAATCTATGTGATTTTCTATGCTGTACAGGAGTGCCTTGGAAAGTGTCTTATATACAATTGGTACAACTGAAAACCTCTACAGTTGTTGATATTCACTCTTGCCTCCTTTCTGGGGTGGATGATGGTATCCTTTCATTCATCTGAGATTTTTTCTGTGTACAGATCTGTCGGAAGAGTCTTTCAAACTGTTCCAATACCTTGTCCCCAGTATACTTACGAAATTTCACATTGACTGAATCTTTGCCAGATGTCTTTGAGGCTTTTTATGATTTCTTCTATTTCTTTCTTGTCAGGTGGAGTCGAGTCTGGTAGTTTAACTTGTGGTGTCTTGAAGATCATTTGCTCATATTTCTGTGTTTTCAAAATTAATTTAGCTAGATCCCGCTGAAACAGATTGAAGTTCTGACCTACAGGTTTCTGATGTTATTCTTCTTGAATTACAGTAGAACTTGGCTAATTCGAACGTGTATAATTCGAATTCATGGATAATTCGAACTTTTACTGTGGCCCTTGAATATCCTATGTAAAACAGTGCAAAAACATCGTCTGTAATTCGAACTTTTTTTGGTTAATTCGAAATAAAAATTTTGCTCAAACTACAAAAAATCACCTGCAGTATGGGCTAGACCACGTAACAATAGACACGACTGGAAACAGACGAGCAGGCATCGTCCTTTGTGAACAGACGCTTGTCCTTTGTGTCAAATTCGTGGAATTGGCGCCAGTATCTCGCGATGACACGTGACTGGCTCATGTAACGGTACCGTACGCCAATGTCCCTTGTTCTACGCCTCGTCAGTCAGCCACCCTCACTGTTCAATTCAGTCTGCCTGCATTCGTGGAAGGGTTAAGTCTTTTTGAGTTTTTACTGTGCGACCTGTGTCCTGTAGTGAGAGACCGTTCCTTTCTTTATACAGTACTGTATATACAGACTGTGTGTTTTAGTGACGCTTATTGTGCAGTTTTATTGTGTTGTGTGTTCATCATGGCCCTTTCAAAACCAACACGGACCCAATACAAATCATCGACATTTGCCGAAAAAGTTGCCGTTATTCGGGAAGTGGAAAAGGGACAAAAAAAGAAATCTGAAATTGCTAAGGAATTCGGGATACCGCCAAATACACTGTCAACGTATCTAAAAAATAAAGAGACGATTTTGAATAGTGTGTGTAAAGCCAGCGACAAAGATAGGAAAAGAGCGCGAGGACCAGAAAATCCTGACATGGATGAATGTGTAGTGAAGTGGTTTAAGCAAGCAAGGGACAAAAAAATTCTAGTCAGTGGGCCCCTCGTCTGAGCCAAAGCTGAGGAATTCACATCTAGCTTAGGGAAAAATGATTTTAAGGCCAGCACTGGTTGGCTCGATGGTTTTAAAGAAAGGAATGGCATGTCTTTCAAAACTGTTTGTGGGGAAAGTGAATCTGTTAACGTTGAAGCTGTAAATTCATGGAAAGACGATTTGTTGCAAATGATTTCTTATAGAGACGCTAAAGACATTTTTAACGTAGATGAGACGGGGTTATTCTTCAAATGCACCCCCGACAAAATACTTGCTTTTAAAGGAAAAAGTTGTAGTGGCGGCAAACACAGCAAGGAGCGCATAACACTTTTAGTCGGAGCAAACATGGATGGCTCGGAAAAACTGCCTTTGCTAATGATAGGGAAGTCAGCCAACCCACGTTGTTTCAAAAATGTAAAAACAAAACCAGCTGAATATGAATCAAACAATAAAACTTGGATGACAGGTGAAATTTTCGAAAGATGGCTTTTGAAAATGAACAGGAAATTTCGGAATCAAAACAGAAGAATCGTCTTGTTTATTGACAATTGTACAGCGCACAACACTATTCCTGTGATGGAAAATGTAAAGGTTGTGTTTTTCCCCCTAAACATGACTTCAGTAGTTCAACCTATGAACCAAGGTGTAATAAAAAATTTTAAGCATTTTTATAGACGGCTTGTGGTCCAAAACATTCTGTCAGGTGCTTATTTAGATGAACACGAAAATACTATCAAGATTAACATCCTTCAAGCTGCCCGCATGTGCAACAGTGCTTGGGACCAAGTTATGCAAAAAACAATTGCTAATTGCTTTCGTAAAGGTGGTTTCTGCCACATTGAAGGTGAAGAGGAGAATAAAGCTGCTAGAGAAGTTGTACCCACTGCGGATAAATGGGAAGATGTTGGACATGACGCAGGCATTCGTTACGAAGAGTTTGTAAACATGGATGAAGACTTGGCGGTGTGCGGTGAACAGACAGATGCGGAGATCGTGGCTGATGTTATGAACAAAAGAAATGATGGTGCATCTTCAGATGAAGAAGGGGACCAGCTAGAACTTCCAGAGATACCGATTCCAACGGCTTCACAGGCATCAAATTACATTCAAGACTTGAGATGGTTTGTTGAAGGACAGCAGAACGTGTCGTTATTTTCCAAGCACTTAATAAACTTGAAGAGTTTACTACAACTCAGTGTATTACCTGCAAAATGCAATCAAAAGTTTCTAGCTTTTTTAAAAAACTGTAAATGCTATATTTTGTACTGAAACGTGTTTATACGTTTGTAATACATATGTATAAGGAAATTGTTTAATAAAATAACATATTGCTTTACTGCATTTCGGTTTTTGATTTGATTTTTCTACCCTTATTAAACTTTCCTAATTCGAATTTTTGGATAATTCGAATTTTTTACTGGTCCCTTCAGCTTCGAATTAGCCAAGTTCTACTGTATTTTCTATCTCTCTCAGCTGTTCTATTCAAATCATCATTTGGCATTTCTGATGGCCTTTGCTGTTCTTTCTGTCTGGATCTTGAACTCTTCAAAGTTGTCTAGCAGCGTTCTGTTTGTTCCAAGCCTTAAAACCGTTTTCTTAATGCACTTTCACATTCATCATTCCACCATGGGTGTTTGCTCTTTTTAGCTAGAAGGATCGTTTTGTTTTCTCACTTCTTGGTTTCTTTCAGCCATTTTGTCCCATACATATTAGTCCAATGTGTCCATACTTTATGATATTTCCCTGGTTAATTTTTTGTTCTTCAATCTTATTGTTTTGTATCTAACATTTTTTGTTTGTTTGTTAGTGTTAACAGGAATTGGATTTGTTTGACCATTACTTTGTTTGTTCCTTGTTATTTGGTCTGAATCAAAATTAGTTCCCCTCTGTACAAAAAACAGCAATTATTATCTGAGCTGTCCTTTAGAAAACCATTATCATATTTTTTCCAATAACTATGCTTTGGGTATATTATACAGTAGAACTCCATTTATCTGAATCGCCAATTATCCGAATTGATATCAGGAAATGGCAGGGAATAAAATTATTGGAATTTCGACAAAACAATCAAATCCAGGAAGAAAAAGAAGAGGCAATGAACAAGAAGGAAGAGTAAAAAAAAGAGCAAAAGAAAGTGTCAAAGAAAATGTAGCTGTATCAACCGAAGACATCCAGAAAACCATTGTACAATTTCCTGGCTGTTCCGAGTGTGACGTGGACGACATAAACGAGTGGTTGCAGTGCGACCCTGGATATCAAATTTTAGACAATGATGAAATTATCCAAAGTGTAACAATAAATCTCAGTAGGTGGACAAAGACGATGACAACGTTGCTTCAGTTGAACCGGAAAAGGAACCAACGGCTAGTGAGGCACTTGTTTGTTTTGACAGTGCCTTAAAGTGGATGGAACAGCGTGAATGCGACTATGTGCAGCTTCTTGCCGTCAAGCGTTTGCGGGACCTAGCTGCATGCAAACGAGTTTCTACGTCAAAACAATTAACTTTGTTTGACATGTTCAACTGAAAAATCATAATTATGTGTGAGTGTATCGTTTTAAATTTTTTGTAGTAAAAGTGAACTTTTTGCATAACACGTGTGACCTGGTTTTTATTAAGATAGCCAACTGTACTCACATAATAAAAATAAACAAAAGTGATTTTTCACAAATTTTCGCGTTTTCTTTCATAACATAACCTTTTTCTTATATTTGTTCCAATTATCTGAATTTCTGCATAACCGAATTACGTCTGGGAATCATTAGTTCGGATAAATGGAGTTCTACTGTATTTAATATGAGAAGACAGAATGTGTAAACAAACATACATATTTTCGTTTTTTCTCTTTTTGTACAGGCTAAAAAAGACATGTTCAGACTATGAATGTATGCAAACCAATAAATACACAAGGAAGCGTGAGCCTTAGTTGCTACGGAAAATTCAAATAGGTCCCCCCTCTCTCCCCAATACATAGACAGGAGCCATAAAGATATCAAATCTTTATACGAAAACTGAAATATTCATCATCTATATTCATGAAAATTTCTGACTTTACAAGTTATAACTAAATGATTGACTTTGGTATGTACACGCACTTGAACAAATAAAAATAGTTTTAAACAAATCACATCTTTTAAAATTGCACTTAAGAAGTCTGATGTAAGATTCCTTTTGACCCCCCACCTCTCTGTAGGCTCATTACTTACGCATGCCAACATAATAAATGCGACCTATCCTAGCGGTGTAATTACAAGGCAATGCTATCATGTAATGCCACAAGCACTAAGCATTTGTTTATAGTGAACTTCATCATCACAATTCTTTACAAATGGCTCTTCTCTACAAATAGATACACTGCAATGAAACGTTTGTTTACAATGACTCCCCAAGAGGTTTATATTGCAATAGAACATTGTAGTAAAGGAAACTGTAGCAAGGACTACATGCTGATATAGCAGGTTTATGACGTTATAGACACGTTAAAATTTGATTGTTGTTTGATTATGTTAATTAGATATAAGTTTTGAAGTAAGAATTGGGTAACAGACTATTATGTATCAAAATGCCCATACATTTATTTGTGATCATGTCATGTGCGAGTGCGCGTGTCATTCGTAATTTATGAATAACTCCATTATAAATGAACATATCGAACTGAGATTTGGGCAGCGCAAGCATCTTAAATAGCGCTATATTTTCTGGGTGTCAGAAACTTGTTACGTACTATTTTAATAGGGATTTGGTTAGTAAAAGGCAACTTCTATGAATTCCTTATCTTTTAGAAGTCAGAAAATTTATAGATAAAATCTATTCCTGCTTCGGCAGAAATCTGCCAATCTGTTCAAGAAGTTGGCTATCAGTTCTATCCATCAATCACGTGATAGGTGTTTCGTCCAATCAGCGGCCCCGATTTTCATTAAGATTGGGTCTCCGATGACGAATGTCTAGTTAGTTCCATCCTGCAGCTAGAATATTAAGGACGTGCCTCTGTGCGAGTTTTTCGAACAGAAACGTTCTTATGTAAGAGTGATCAAGGACAATATAGTGACGAGTTACCCATTAGCTAATACCTTGACTTGGTACGAACTCAATATTAGTTCAAATAATAAAATATTTAATTTTTAAACAGTGCTAGTCTCGCGTGAGTGAAGATTTCCGCATAGGGAAGGTTTATCCATCTGGGATACTCCTGTGTTATCGCAAGGACACCTCAAGACGCGGGAAGGTGCATGCTTAAAGCACCATAATAAATAATATTAAATTACAGCCAATTTTCAGTACCCTGAGATAAGAGTAGACTGGTTATTGGTGTCGGCATGCGTGCATACAAGAGGAGTGTCAGCGAAGCGGCAGTGTGCAGAGAGGAGCAGATTGCGACGAATCACAGGATCAGCAGTGAGACGAATCAACATACTTGGAAACAACGTTCAAGTAACAAATTGACATTTTTTAAACAGATCAGTCTGATATTCAGAGACAATTATTAAAGTAAAATAAATATTTTTGTGAATTACAGACCATTTAAAAATTTTGTTTCAAAATATACAACCTTGCTCCAGATAACTGACTATATTGTTCAATTATTACTATGCCTAATATATGTTTTGTCACAATATACAGTTTATGTATGTTAATATTATTTTACCCTGGGAAAGCCTTCAAACTTGGTATGTGACATTTGAGATGGAAGACTTTTGGACAATTATCACAGCACAGCACTGGCTCACCACCATCCAAACACACAGCGCACCAGTCTTCATTGGGATCATCTTTTTGCGAATCCAATCCTGCAACAGAACACTTTTGTTAAGCAACTTATAGTACACCTGTACAATGCATAATGAAACATAATTAAACAAATATGTTTTCAAAATATTAACTATCAGTAATAAGTTCAGACGACACACATTGTTCTGGTAAAACAAACATTTGAAAAGTAACGAATAATGATGGGACTAAAAACAAATACAAAAAAGAGGCACATCTCAAAAACTACACATAACATAAAACAATTTGTAATGTTAAATTATAAGCAAGAACACATTTGAAACTTATTAACTGAAAGTCTGTCGATTTAATTAATAAAAATTTACTAATTTTTACAGTACAAAGTGTTCACACATTTTCTTGAGTGTAAGTATAGTTTTGTTGAAAAAAGTCACAAGTTATAAGATAATGAAGGTGACAAACAGTTAAAATACTTAAAATCACATGCTGAAGAAGTGCATAAAACACACACACAACAAACAAAATAAAAATTATGAAAAAATGTAAAAAATAAAATAATACAAACACACATAAGTATAAATCCTGATAGTGTCATATATACCATAATATGTACATACACATTTAGAATTACTTGTATCAGGTTAAATGATTTAATGATCAGCGTTCAGTTGATTGACTGTAGTTCACAGATGTAAAGAACAATCTGAACACAAAATTTGTGTTCAATTTAAGTGGGTATAAAACAAATTGTTGTTCATTAAAATATCAGTGGAACTATTTGTTGTGGGCACTGAGCCTTCACACACACACACACACACACACACACACACACACACACACACACACACACACACACACACACACACACACACACACACACACGCGCGCGCGCGCGCACGCGCGTAGCCAGCGAGGGGCAGCTGCCCCCCTAGAGGGAAAAGAAAAGTACAAAATGACAAAAAAATAGAACAGAACAAAGAAGTTTGAAATGACGAAAAGACAAATGCAAAAATAAAAAAGCGAAGAGCGACAAAAAAATACAAAAAAGTAAAAATTTAGTTGAAAATCGCGCCAAAACTAACAATCTTTGTCTTTTATGTTGGCAAACTTGAAGACAGCATAAGGTACTGATCAGTCGACCTGAACCTCGGTGCGTGGGCTAACCTAACAGTTCGGTTCAGAGTTTTTTGAGCCAGTTTTGTATTTATAAAAAATAGAGTTCAGTTAATAACATTCCGTATTACAATTCACGTCATTAGTGTTTAATGCTGTTTTGCTGTTAACATGGATATCAGGAAGTTCCTTACTAGTGGTAAGTAAATACTTACGCAATATTGAAGAACCGTAACCAAACCCTTTTCGTTTGTATAATGAAAATAATAAACCCTCTGTCCGAAAATATGGTATGTATATATATATATATATATATATACATAGAGAGAGAGAGAGAGAGGGAAGGGGGAGGGAGGGAGGGAGAGAGAGGGATTGGCCTAAAACGTTCCTGTAGGTCCTTTGTCTCTGTTTAAGAATTTCTCTGGTCCACAGAGATGACGCTGTTTTATATTAACATCTATACTATATGCACGCCGAGGGGCAGCAGAGGTGAGGAAGTGTTCAAAATTTCATTGCTCTGTGCACGGAAACGTTTTCACTGTAATACACAGTGCTATCGAGCACAGTAAATATCAAGTATAAGGGTCGGGTCACCGTGTTGTTCGATGCTTGGCACAATGTTTTTCCGTGTACGTACATCGAATGTTTTGGTGACTATATAAGAATCTTGATGCTGTTCATCGAAAAATCAAGTGAACGGCATCGAAGGAATGCGTGACTTAGTCACCAAAACATTCGATGTAGGCCTACGTACATCGAATATTTACATCGGATATTTACTGTGCTCGATAGCACTGTGTATTACAGTGAAAACGTTTTCCGTGTGTTAGGTAGAAGCCTTGAAACAAGAGTTTGAATCATGAGTGTGAAGAGTAGGTGACGATTAACTACGCGTTTGTAAAAACAATTGAATGAAAATAATAAAGCAACTTTATTGTGTAACCATATTATACCAGATTTTGTATATTATATTTTCGGACAGAGGGAGTAGTATAATACGTTTATTCCTACCTATTGACAACTACATAAAATATTTTCTTTTCTAATTAATTTTTCTAAAGAATTTAGAATGGCTTACACTATGTTTTCTTTATTCATTGTTTTCAGTGACTTTAAAGAGGAAAAAACCAGCAGACAATGAAAAAAGCAGTAGCGACGAAGACGACGGCAATGCGAAGGCCCAACAGTCAGCGCAAGAGAAGACACCATCCACTATTATAGATGCTGCGGGAGCGGGACCCAGCTCCTTAACGAGTTCAACTTGTGATGCTGTAGATACAGGAATGGATGATAGTCATGAAAATGACTTGGGCAGATATTTGGGACGATCATCTATGATCTCAGAAGAGAAAAAAAGACACTTGCTGACAGATTGCTGGATTCCACCTAAGACCTACGACTTTGCGGCCGATGCTACTCACCTGAAAAGAAATTTTAATTATCAGTGGCTGGATACATATTCCCCATGGATGGCATACTCCAAGCGTCTGAAAGGTGCATTGTGCAAGTACTGTGTCTTATTCCCACCTGCTTTAAGTACAGTCAAAGGGGTTTTGGGATCCTTCATTGTCAGACCTTTCACGAAATACAAAGATATACGTGAGGCTTACAGAAACCATTCAAGTAGCCAGTGGAATATGTTGGCAACTGAATCGGCTAGTGCATTCACCCATGAAGTTCCAGTTGATATTCAGGTACAAAAATTTCACCATAAAATTGCAGAGGAAAACAGGAAGGTAATATCTTCTATCATAACCTGTATTGCCTTTTCTGGCACTCATGATCTACCCCTAAGGGGAAAACATCAAGATGAAGGAGTACTTGAAGACATGTGTCGCCTTCGAATCGAAGCTGGAGACCTACCATTGAAAGAACACTTTGAGCATGGTAAGAAAAATTAAAGCTATCGGTCACCTCCCTCAAATTCAGAATGAAATAATTAATTTATGTGGCAGTGTCATTAGGGACTACATTGTTAAAAGTGCCAAACAAGCATACGCATATAGCATATTAGCTGACGAAACTGCTGATATATCAGGCAAAGAGCAGCTCTCTATTGGCCTCCGCTTTTATGACTTGATGCTGAAAGAAATTCGAGAAGAGTTCGTTGGCTTCGTGGAGTTAGAACCACTTGACTCTAAGTCAATTGCAAAGGCTATAGATGATTTTGTTACAGAACAGGAGCTCCTTCCCGAGAAATGCGTAGGTTTAGGTTTTGATGGTTGCTCCACAATGGCTGGCAATGAAGGTGGTGCTCACGCCATACTGAAAAAAAAAAGTATACTAGAGCTTTATTCTTTCATTGTTCATCGCACAGACTTGATCATCTAGTAGTGAATGATCTCAATTTGATACCCGAAATTCGAAACACCGTTGCGACTATAAAAGACATCACGTATTTTAGAGAATCAGTTCTGAGGAGGAAACTCATTCCAAATATTCCACGTCTGTGTGAAACGAGATGGTCGGAGAAATATAAGTGTATAAGAATTTTCAAAGAAAATTTCCGAGAAATTGTTCAAGCCTTGGAAACGCTCTCTGTTCAAGGAAATACTAACACTCGCAAAAGTGCCTTCCAACTTCACTCAGTAGCCAGCAAATCATCATTCATAATAGCTATGGTTTTGATTGCAAAGTATTCTGCTGTGTTAGAACCTGTCATAAATGCTTTGCAATCAAAAACTCTCGACTTGGTCAAAGTTTCAGACCACATTCATCGGACTGTGGATTTGTTAAAAAGCCATCGTGAGAATGTAGAAACAATCGCAGATGAACTGCTGAAGGATGGCAACCATCTGGCAGAGCAGCTGGGAGTGGAACTGACCACTGCGAGGACTGTAGGAAGGCAACAGCACAGGAGCAACCCTCCAGCGTCTAATGCATCGGAATTCTGGAGGAGGTCCCTGATTGTACTGTACCTGGACTCCGTAATTACATCTTTAAAATTGCGATTTTCCAATGAGAACTCACCAGCCTTTGCACTAACTTACCTGCATCCTTCACACATGTTAACTACGAACATCGACCAGCTGAAGCAAAAGACGAATTCTTTTACCAGCCTCTATCATTTGGATGGCTTAGATGCCGAAATAGAAATCTGGTACAAGATGTGGATGGACAAGAAATTAACAGAAGAAGAGCTAAGAGATCTCAATGTCTCAGAATTTATAAAAGAAGCTGTCTGTTTTTTCCATACGACAAAGAAAGCTCTTTTGATACTTTTGGCACAGCCATGCACCACTAGTACAGTTGAGCGCTCTTTCAGCAGCCTTAGAAGAATAAAGACTTGGCTTCAAAGCACGATGGGAGAGGATCGCTTGATCGGACTTGCCATGATGAGCGTCCATCGGAAATTCGTCTTCCGAAACTATGAACAGTTCCTGAAGGAAGTTGTTGAGAAATTTGCTGCCAATCCACGGAAACTTGTTTTTTCTTAATTTCATTATTTTTAAATATTTCTTGTCAATAAATTTGTTTTTGTTGTTGTCTATTTTTGTCATTCTATTTTAAATATTTTGTTTAAATGTGTGCATGTTTAATACAAACGTAAAAATTTCACATATAAATGCTTAGTCACTACAGTATTTTGTAGAGCCAAATAAATCAACATTTAGGCTAAGGTAAGTTAATAATAAAGGGTTTTTGAGATACTACAGCAACAAAGCATTTCTTGGATGTCCGCCATTACGCTATATGGTACCGCTAAGTATGACTACTCTTGCATGCTCGAGCGGATGCGCTCAGAAAAGAAAAGTGTAGAGGACGGGAGGCATATGTACAGAGAAGTGGTGCATGAGACTAGATAGCGCGTATTGCACGGGATCACAGGAGCCTGTACTACAGTAGTTCCAGCAGGGTAATTCCTATTGACTTGCTTGCACAAGGAAGACAGAAATTTGGAGGGAAGTAGAACAAACAGCCTAGCTCGGAGGCTGGCTACGCTCTTGCACACACACACACACACACACACACACACACACACACACACACACACACACACACACACACACACACACACACACACACACACACACACACACACACAGTCTTTCTGTTTCTTTCTTTCCTCTTCACTCTACCCTCCCAAACGTGTTGTTTTTTAAATCCTCTTTTTGACACCCTATCCAAATCTCTTTATAAATGCTCCTTCTTCCGATCTGATATAGCATCCGCATGCTATTTCTACTGGTTAGTTATCTTAACTGTACCTATTCATTCACACTGTACAATTTAGTTTGATTTTCATCTAGTGTATTTTTTCTAAAGTAAAGCTGTCTGCTGACTCAGATGTTGCATTCCAGCAACAGGTGCAAAGACACACCACTCAAACAATGCTACATGCTTCCTACAGTTTTTTAATCACTCTCCGAACAACTGCTTCATTTCTGTATGCAACTACGCTATTGTACATTACTTATGTTTATCGATCAAGGCACTGTTGTCACAAAATAGACTGTTTACCATACAAATGTCATTATATATGACTGCTCTGTACACAATTCAGTTGTGATGTGATGTATATACCCAGACATTCCTCGCAGTTTTGACAATCAATGTTTTGTTTTTATAAAAATATATCTTGCCATTTCCACTAAAAACTTGTCATCCACTAAACAATGTCATACTGAACTGCGTCCTGTAAAATTCCGTGTGCCATCTGCTACAGTTTCACCCTTATAGCATGCCTCAGCTATGGAAATGTGGTCTGTTTGGAAGGTTCCTTCTGTCATGTTTTTTAAGATAAATTAAGAGGAGGACTTATATGTTACTATGCTCCTTGCAAATGAGTAAAAAGAAAGCGCAAGAGAAATGTTTATTTTCAAGAACTTATGAAAAAAGGAGTGAAGTTTCACAATTTGCTTCCTGATTTATTACGAGCTTGTAGTATATTTTTTTAATACTTTTGTATGTCTCACGAAATATTTTGAATCCAAAGTGAGAAAGTAACACCATGTAATAAAAACTTTGAGTATGTCTCAGATAAGCTTACTGTTGAAAGTAAAATATAAAATGGGCCACCCTGAGGAAAGTTAACTGATATCTGAGAGCTAAGATAACTTATCTGAGATAAGTCTAATTATATGCTGGACAGTGTGTCAAAAATTGAAAGATGTTTAAAGTGAATGTGTCACTAAATAGAGATGTTCAATTGGTGCCACACTTTCTGCACACAGACATGGCAAAAGGCAGAAAACACCTGGACACTCCTGTGTGGAAATTTCACAAGCCATTTTTGTGCCACAAGCCTTGTTTATGATGGCCGTTGAACAATTTGATTTCAGAAGAAGCACACAATGGAAATTGATTTCTTTGCAGTGTAGTGGGAAACGAGCTTCACACACACACACACACACACACACACACACACACACACACACACACACACACACACACACACACACACACACACACACACACACACACACACACCTTGTTTTCTCTAATTAGTACATTTATTTCTCTTCTGAGACATACTGACCAAAATGTAAATGTAATTAATCACCAATTACATAAAGTTTTTAACAATGTGGTTAACACTGCAGTTACTTATTTGACCGGCTCAGTTGACTTATACTGAATAATGAACTTAAGTTTATGGCACTCATTGGAATTATACTTTATTAATATATTGGTTTGCTCACCAAACTGGGTGGATAAAACGTCACATGCAAATGGGATGTGTTCACATCCGTAATTACAACACAACTCATTCTCGATTAAATAAAAAAAGTCAGTTTATTATTCTTACATAGTTGTAAGATTTTCTCAGAAACAGAAATTAAAAGTTACACACAATATTTCTCATCATATAAAAACAATGAACTCAACTTAATTTATTTAAAACATACAGTTTTGCCTACAAAAAGCACCAACGAGAGAGGACGTTATTATGGATAAAGAAGTTTTTAATACCACACTTTAATACTTGCGTGTTTCCTTATCACAGGAAAACGTTAAGAAATCTTTCAATAAATTTCCTTCTACTGGCTTGACAAAACAATACAGGCATGCAGAAAATTCACACACTTTATGTTTAAATAACCGCATGGATGCTGTGTTTACAATAATAAAATGCTACTCACTTTTATGTCGGAAATCTTCATTTTTTTGAGAAATGCAACAAGAAAAATATAAAATCAACACTGGTTTAAATATAAAGACAACACAATATAATAATCAATATCAAAGAAATGGTTTACTACTTTTTCAGTTTAACGTCAATTTTACGTCAGTTTTACAGTTTAACGTCAATTAAATCTGCAAGAGAACATTCAATAAAGAAAAGTATTATGGACAACAGAGCATACAACAATAAAGTTTACTCACTTGCTCGTCGAAAATCTTCAAATTATGAAAAGCACCAAGAAAAAAATACAGACATCAACACTGATTGTCAAGTGTAAAATTTATGTGAAACAATGAAGTATTACATACGCTCAAAAAGTATCGTTCTTTTATGCAAATAAATAATAATGTGTTCATTAATGAGTGCAATTGCTGTTTACTGGCACTGATTACATAACTGTACATATCATTATCTGAAGTTTATAAACCTTGAAAATACTGATAGCAACAGTGAAATAATAGTGTAAATACAGCACATAAAAATGGTTTGCAAAGATAAAGAAATGTAACTCTATTTACAAAAATATGTACCTTGTATTACTACTAAAAAGAAAGAAACAAATGTATGTGTTTTGGTAATACAAAAAGCGCGCACGCACATACACACAATTAAGTTAGTACTGATTTCAAAATTCAGGGTTCAATATGTGGATACATATTAGGTAAATTAAGAGGTAATGATGTTGGTGACATGGATTATTACATTATCATTACACATGTTTGTGGACTAACATTGTCTGAATCATTGTTGAAATTAGATTTCATATTTAAACACTGAATATTAAATTTTTCATTATTTATTTTTGTGACATTTATTATTATACTTTGCGTATAAAGTATAAATATAAATTATATACTTACATATATAAATTTGTATATAATTATATTTTAAATATGTTTTGTGTTTAATGTTAGAAATAAATGGTGGTGGCTGATGGAGTTTTTTTTGACTGGTAGGACAAAGCTGAATCCAATGTACATATCAAAAGTAATGAATCACCGGCAGAAAGCTCAATTAAGAAGTTCTCATAAAGTACGTAATGTAATATCCTAGTAGTAATAAAAGAAATAGAGAGAGAAAGCTCAACAAGATAGAGAGCTCTCTCAAAGACCTCGACACCTGATGGGTGGAAGAGGACGACTAAGAAGAAGAAGAAGAAGAAGTCATATAGTTGTTAGTTTTTCAATATATTTTTTTTTTTTGGTAATATCTGAAATGGTCTTTAGTAACCTAATTGTTTTAATTCTAGTCTTTTTTGTAATCAAATCTTCTAACATGATCAAATTTCTGATAATATCTACACAATTTATTGGCATTTTTTGGTTATAACACGATCTACCCAGACTTACAAAGAATAAGTACATATGAGACAGCATTTATGGCAGGCTATATAAATTACAAAGTAAATACAAACTTAAATAAATCACAACAACATATATGTAAGCAATAATCACAACAATAACCTAAGAAATTGCAACATAATTATTTAAAAACTTGAAATGGATTCAACTCGGACAAAAGAAGAACCATCAAAACCAAATTACTTAACTAGGAGACTTGGTGTGAGTAAATTAAATTGGCTGGCCACATTTTAAGTAGCCATTTAAAATGTATAATACTTTGTTCCTTGCATCTCGAAAGATGGCCTAAGTTATACATCATGAAAAACGGGCTACTTCGAGAAGGTCTAGTGTTCAGATCACACTGAAACATCACGTGATCGTTTATTAGTCACTTCCAAAGTATTAATTGTATAAGTCAACGTTACATAATAAAGTAATATTATTGACAATTTTAGTAACACATTTAATGGAACTGAAATTTTCCCCCTCCCCAGTAGGAGCCACCACTAAAGTAAACATATTAAAAACAATATTTAAACAATACTTACAATACATATTTTTTTAAAACATCAGTTTCAAAGCACAAAGACTCTAAACTTTATTTGTTGTACTAAAAACTAAAATACGTGTACACCCAAATACTGATTAACGAACAAATGAACCAACTATGCAACAAAAAAATGCTGAAAGTGGAAATGTCATTTGTATATATTCTAGGACACGTGTAATGATGGTTTGTAAAAACAATTTACTTCTTAAAGGTTAAGGTATACAGTTGGACCTGTACGGCTGGCTAAAGGATTTCTGTGGTCACTCAGAACAAAGTTACATAAATAGTGTAAATACTCACGGGCTTGTCGAAGGAGCACTTCGATAACAAACAAGCAGCAATGAAACAAACGCAAGTCACAAAGTTACTGGGATTTGGTAATCTACGTACATTACATTATAGGCCTGTACATCAGATTCAGGTTAATGCAATTACTGAGTTTAACAAGCAATTCATCTATATCAAACTGCTTTTGCAATCCTATTGGATGCAAGTATCAATCGAATACACACAGTTAACACAATAAAAACTTTGTTAGTCCTTCAGTAAAACTCTGAAACAATGGAATGGAAATGTAACTGACAGGAGCAGAATGAAGTCAGATTTCAAATATTCTGTACACATTAGTCACTTTTATGAGGGAGGACCCAAAAATAACTGGCATTTTCATATATAAACGGTTTTATTCATTTTTACAAGTTAACAAATTGTCTCCTTCCAAGTACTCTCTATTTGAAGCTAAGCACTTATCTAGATGTTTTTCCACTTCTCGACGCAGTCTTGAAACTCTTCCAAAGTAATGCCTTTTAGTGATTCCATCGTTTTTCTTCACTTCTTCCAAATCCACAAAATGTTTTTCCTTTAATCTCTCTTTTCATGCGAGGAAACAAAAAGAAGTCATACAGAGCGAGGATGGGGAAGCAGGGCCATGGCATTTTTTGTCGGAATGTCGCACACTTAAGGCTATGTGGGCACTGTCATGGTGGAACGCCCACACCCACTCCGCCACAACTCAGGGTATTTTTGTCTCACTGCATCATACAAACGTTTTAATACTAACAGGTAGAATTCCTGGTTAACAGTTTAACATGGGGGAAGAAATTCTGTGTAAACAATACCATTAGCATAAAAAAAAATCAACATCGTCTTGACATTTGACTTCACTTGTTTTGCCTCTTTACGATGTGGGGAAGATTGTGTCTTTCCCTGGCTCGACTGCTGTCTGGTCTCTGGATTGTATACGTAGCTCCAGCTTTCATCGCCAGAAACTAGTTTTGAAACAAAAAAAATCAGATTAATTTTCTAACTGTTCTTTCAACTCGCGACACACATCCAATCGATACTGTTCTTGGTCATGGGTGAGGACGCGAGGCACAAATTTTGCTGCAACTCGATGCATTTTTAATTCTTCACTTAAAATGCATTGTCAGGAACTCCAGCCAAGTCAACACGTTCATCAATTGTTCTGCAACAATCTTCCATGATCAATTCATGAATTCTCACAATGTTTTCTTCCATTTTGGTCGTCGAGGGTTGGACATAACAAGGCAGGTGTTCAGTTGACATTTTACCATTTCAGAAACAAGAAAACTGCTTGAAAACATGTGTTTCCCTCCACAACATCTTCCTTGTAAAGCTATTTTAAGCAGTACAACTGTCTCCGCTGTGTCCTTAACAGAAAACAAAACTTCCCAGACCTACATTGTTCCTTTAATTGGCCACTAAAAAAAATCGACAAACTAACCATAGGAGTTTGAAAAAAAATTTCTACAACTGGCATACCCACTATTCAACAATTCCAGTTATTTTTGGGTCCTCCCTCGTATAATCAACAATAATAATTTTACATCAACTGACCCAGAATAGTAAGTGAAATAAGTTTAAAAATCATAGTCACAGCGATTCCTTCACGGCACTTTAGAATATCTCATAGCAATGATATCTCATATTTCTCTTCAGAATACATAATAAGAACATAATAAATCTTGACACATGAAAATTCAATCATATTCAGTCTTGTGTGAAAATGATCAAAGCTGTCCAGGCTTCAAGACAAAGAATCCTCTGATATTTTTTTGTCTGTCCTATGAGCGTTTTTCTTTTTGGCATTAATTTAATAACATTTTTTGCAGTCTTATTTCATTCAAGCATTGTTACGTCTTTATATCAGGAAATTTTCTTCTGATGTATTCTTTATTTAAACCATCTGATATATTGTGCAGCTGGGAGTTATTGTGGAATGTTTACACGGTTTCTGAAGTTTATGTGCACCTTCGTTTTTCCTGATTACACTGCAATACAATTCTTGACCTTCTCGATGCTAGATTTAGCAGTTCATAGTGGCTATATAATACAACACCACATCACAGGTCAGTTGTGTACTGTAAGGTGTAGTGGATAAGATGTGTATGTGTTGTTGTGGTTTAGTGTACAGTAATTGTGAATTATTGTGTGCAGACTCCTCTCATTGGCGACTTGTATTATTAATTGCAACAATGTTAATAACATGTGTTAGACAATTGTAAAACTGAAGAACTATTGTATATGAGTGTTACTGTTGTTTTGCTTATTGGAACTGTATTTAAAGTCGTTATGAATGATTTCTAACGGGGTTCAATTGTTTAATTTCCGCTGATTATACACGTTGATCTGTATGACTGTCTAACAATATTGTTACGACGGGGTCTACTCGATCGTCATAGGTACAGTGGAAAACAAATTACAATACACCAATTAAGTCACTAATCACCAGCTTTAATTTTCACAGTTAAACAGCTCGTAAATAACAACACAGTCTACTACAACAAATCAAATAAAAATTGTTCACACGCAATAAAAAATGTCTACAAATATTGTCTTGCACAATTATAAAACACACAACACAATAATTCTTCACTTTGACAAGCACTCAATCCACACTAGCAAAAGTCGCTCACATACCTGAACTGACAATCCGCCTGCTATGGCTTTACATAGGCCCCGGAGAGGTGCAGTACAGCTTTGCCTCCTTACTGCACTACGGTGGTGGCTTAATGCCTCAAGTGTTCTTGGAACTCACTAGAATCACGTAGTTGAATGATGCACAGATGCCACACTGGACGTGGGGAGTGGAGAATGTTGTGGGATGTTCGGTAGGCTTCTTGTAACACAGCACCCTCCTTAAGCCTGTTTGTCCCGAACTGACAAACGGTCTCTGAAGTAATACTTGGCCAGGCGATCTAGGTAGACGTCCTTGCTTGTTCTTCGAATTCAGTCTCGTGTGATCCGAACATCAAGTTCCCAGGAATACGAGTCTTCCGCGCAACTGCTAGTTTTGCTGGAATCACTCCCGTTGTGTCATGTATTGATGATCTAAACACCACTGGCTGATATAAGTCTGTTTGTTTCTCGTCAACAACCTCTTGCATAACTCCATCTTCAGAACGTTTCCCCCGGGCGCTTCTATAACTCAGGAACAAACAAGGGGTTTTCCTTGACATCCATAGTTGGCTTCTCAATCACTTCTTTTGCCGTTACACTTATTTGTACTTCCTTTGCTAGGTCTTCTTCCACTTCCATCAGGAATAGGAAAGGTTCCTCTTGACCAGATCTGTTGACTTCTTCTTTTTCGGCCAATGCTACTTGCTTGATTGAATGGTTGGCAGACCATGACATTTTAGCCATGCAAAGCTTTATCTTCTCTTGGCCAACCTTTAGGACGTTCTCTCTTAAGTCCACAACGAATCCGTAGGCATTCATAATGTCCGTGCCAAGAATCACTTCATCGACAATGTCTGCAAAGAGCATTTGGTGGCTAAACTCGAGAAGACCCAGGTGTACACGTACGTTTACCTTTCCTAGCACCTTGACGGGGCTTCCAGTCACATTCTGTATTGTACAAGAGCTAATTTGAGGCCATCGGTTGCTGATTAAGTCAGGGCGCACAATGGACACTGTTGCGCCCGTGTCAACTGTAAATGATGTTGGTTTCCCTTCAGCAAATCCACTAACGATCAAGTTTCCACTGCTCTTATGTAGTGTGGAAACTGTGTGCTGTTCTGGGCCTTTACTTCTCCAATTGGTGCGATCACTGCCTTCTCTCGGTATTTTCTTCTTCCAACAGTCTACCTGTAGATGACCACGTTTCCCACAGTTGTAACACTTCGGTCTTCTGTCTTTATCCTTTGGTTCGAAAGATCGTTGTGGCGCTGCTGACTTCTTAAAGTGTTGTTCTTGAATTGTCTCTTTATTTTGTCCGTTATGACGATACTGTGATACTGGATCCATTTGACTACAACGTGATGACATACTTTGATTAATGTAGGTTGCCGACTTGGCAGCTTCAAAACGGAGAGCATGAACAAGAGCATCTGAGCTATTCTGATGCCATGCTATTCTTAACACTTTTTGTAATTTACCATCTCTGATACCATCAATAAACACAGTGTGAGCAATCCACGTTCGGAAGTCATCCGATTTTTTGGTATAAGCCAATCTCGTCAGTCGGTCAACATTTGCTTCAAATTCTTGAAGGCTCTCTCCTGAACGCTGTCGCCTCGCTTCGAGTTGAACACGGTACACTTCGCACAAATGCTCGTCACAGTACCGTAATTGCAGAGCTTTTGTTAATTTGGCATACATATGTGTTCTGGCTGTCAGATGGCATTTTGTGTATTAGCTCTGTGGCAGGTCATTTTAACGCAAGAACGAGTGAAAGGCCTTTCTCTTCTTCTGTTCAGTTATTTAAGCGAGCAGCAGCTTCAAATTGGCGATAAGTTGCCCAATAAGTACTTCCATTAAAGGATGAGACCTTTGCAAAAACTGGCCCTACTTCAGTTAATAGCGTTCTTTGATTTCTCTGATATTTTGAATCTTCTAAACTTGACATACTTGTTTTCATAGTTGACACAGATTTTTCTATTTCAGATATTCTGTCAACTTGTTTGTTCAGCTCACCTCGTAACAGGGCGAATTTTGCAGTGATATCATCTTCTACGAATTCCTTAACGTCGTCTGCTTGATGACTAAATTCTTCTTTTTGTTATTACTGTGTTTGCCGTAGCATTACTTGGAATGCTTCCATCATCTGACTGGTATCCATTTTATTTTTATCAACTACCACTAACACCACTCTTCTACGAAGTGTCCTCTGTTTCCACTGTTAACCGTTCTATCTGACACCACTTTTATGACGGTCTACTCGATCGTCGTAGGTACAGTGGAAAACAAATTACAAGACACCAATTAAGTCACTAATCACCAGCTTTAATTTTCACAGTTAAACAGTTTATAATTAACTCGAACAATATTTCCAGTCAGATTTGTCCACACTCAATAACAATGTCTACTAATATTGTCTTGCACAATTATAAAACACACAACACAATAATTCTTCACTTTGACAAGCACTCAATCCACACTAGCAAAAGTCGCTCACATAACTGAACTGACAATCCGCCTGCTATGGCTTTATATAGGCCCCGGAGAGGTGCAGTACAGCTTTGCCTCCTTACTGCACTACGGTGGTGGCTTAATGCCTCAAGTGTTCTTGGAACTCACTAGAATCACGTAGTTGAATGATGCACAGATGCCACACTGGACGTGGGGAGTGGAGAATGTTGTGGGTTGTTCGGTAGGCTTCTTGTAACACAGCACCCTCCTTAAGCCTGTTTGTCCCGAACTGACAAACGGTCTCTGAAGTAATACTTGGCCAGGCGATCTAGGTAGACGTCCTTGCTTGTTCTTCGAATTCAGTCTCGTGTGATCCGAACATCAAGTTCCCAGGAATACGAGTCTTCCGCGCAACTGCTAGTTTTGCTGGAATCACTCCCGTTGTGTCATGTATTGATGATCTAAACACCACTGGCTGATATAAGTCTGTTTGTTTCTCGTCAACAACCTCTTGCATAACTCCATCTTCAGCAACGTTTCCCCCGGGCGCTTCTATAACTCAGGAACAAACAAGGGGTTTTCCTTGACATCCATAGTTGGCTTATCAATCACTTCTTTTGCCGTTACACTTATTTGTACTTCCTTTGCTAGGTCTTCTTCCACTTCCATCAGGAATAGGAAAGGTTCCTCTTGACCAGATCTGTTGACTTCTTCTTTTTCGGCCAATGCTACTTGCTTGATTGAATGGTTGGCAGACCATGACATTTTAGCCATGCAAAGCTTTATCTTCTCTTGGCCAACCTTTAGGACGTTCTCTCTTAAGTCCACAACGAATCCGTAGGCATTCATAATGTCCGTGCCAAGAATCACTTCATCGACAATGTCTGCAAACAGCATTTGGTGGCTAAACTCGAGAAGACCCAGGTGTACACGTACGTTTACCTTTCCTAGCACCTTGACGGGGCTTCCAGTCACATTCTGTATTGTACAAGAGCTAATTTGAGGCCATCGGTTGCTGATTAAGTCAGGGCGCACAATGGACACTGTTGCGCCCGTGTCAACTGTAAATGATGTTGGTTTCCCTTCAGCAAATCCACTAACGATCAAGTTTCCACTGCTCTTATGTAGTGTGGAAACTGTGTGCTGTTCTGGGCCTTTACTTCTCCAATTGGTGCGATCACTGCCTTCTCTCGGTATTTTCTTCTTCCAACAGTCTACCTGTAGATGACCACGTTTCCCACAGTTGTAACACTTCGGTCTTCTGTCTTTATCCTTTGGTTCGAAAGATCGTTGTGGCGCTGCTGACTTCTTAAAGTGTTGTTCTTGAATTGTCTCTTTATTTTGTCCGTTATGACGATACTGTGATACTGGATCCATTTGACTACAACGTGATGACATACTTTGATTAATGTAGGTTGCCGACTTGGCAGCTTCAAAACGGAGAGCATGAACAAGAGCATCTGAGCTATTCTGATGCCATGCTATTCTTAACACTTTTTGTAATTTACCATCTCTGATACCATCAATAAACACAGTGTGAGCAATCCACGTTCGGAAGTCATCCGATTTTTTGGTATAAGCCAATCTCGTCAGTCGGTCAACATTTGCTTCAAATTCTTGAAGGCTCTCTCCTGAACGCTGTCGCCTCGCTTCGAGTTGAACACGGTACACTTCGCACAAATGCTCGTCACAGTACCGTAATTGCAGAGCTTTTGTTAATTTGGCATACATATGTGTTCTGGCTGTCAGATGGCATTTTGTGTATTAGCTCTGTGGCAGGTCATTTTAACGCAAGAACGAGTGAAAGGCCTTTCTCTTCTTCTGTTCAGTTATTTAAGCGAGCAGCAGCTTCAAATTGGCGATAAGTTGCCCAATAAGTACTTCCATTAAAGGATGAGACCTTTGCAAAAACTGGCCCTACTTCAGTTAATAGCGTTCTTTGATTTCTCTGATATTTTGAATCTTCTAAACTTGACATACTTGTTTTCATAGTTGACACAGATTTTTCTATTTCAGATATTCTGTCAACTTGTTTGTTCAGCTCACCTCGTAACAGGGCGAATTTTGCAGTGATATCATCTTCTATGAATGCCTTAACGTCGTCTGCTTGATGACTAAATTCTTCTTTTTGTTATTACTGTGTTTGCCGTAGCATTACTTGGAATGCTTCCATCATCTGACTGGTATCCATTTTATTTTTATCAACTACCACTAACACCACTCTTCTACGAAGTGTCCTCTGTTTCCACTGTTAACCGTTCTATCTGACACCACTTTTATGACGGTCTACTCGATCGTCGTAGGTTTAGTGGAAAACAAATTACAAGACACCAATTAAGTCACTAATCACCAGCTTTAATTTTCACAGTTAAACAGTTTATAATTAACTCGAACAATATTTCCAGTCAGATTTGTCCACACTCAATAACAATGTCTACTAATATTGTCTTGCACAATTATAAAACACATAACACAATAATTCTTCACTTTGACAAGCACTCAATCCACACTAGCAAAAGTTGCTCACGTAACTGAACTGACAATCCGCCTGCTATGGCTTTATATAGGCCCCGGAGAGGTGCAGTACAGCTTTGCCTCCTTACTGCACTACGGTGGTGGCTTAATGCCTCAAGTGTTCTTGGAACTCACTAGAATCACGTAGTTGAATGATGCACAGCTGCCACACTGGACGGGGGGAGTGGAGAATGTTCTGGGTTGTTTGGTAGGCTTCTCGTAACAATATGTTGAATCTCTGCCTTGAGTTCAGGAGCTGTTTGTGGTTTGCTGGCATAAAAACAAGACTTTACAGACCACTGAAGGAAAAAGTTGCGAAGGACAGACCCCCAAGTTAGTTGTCATTGCGATGAAACTGGCAGGAAATTTTTCTTTCAACAAATCACTGTAACACAGCGGTTCCCAAACTTTCTGTCTTGGGCCCCCATTTGAAATATTGAACCATAACGCACCCCCTCACATAATGTGGTAGCCACATACATTTAACAAGGTATTAATAAGGTAAATAACAAATATAAGTATTTAATAACTGTCATTTATTAGGTAAATTTTCACCATTTATACTACATATAAAATTATAAATACAGACAACAGTTGTAAATATTCAATTACATTTTTGATTTAAATACTGTTGCAGTTATGAAAGTAACAATATTCTTAGTTTAAATACACAGTTTCTGATAAAAAATCATTATTACTTTGTAAATAAATAATAAATAACGTCAACTAAGAATCAGTGTTTCACAGAGTTTAAATATTGTCTGTTCATTCAGAAGTATTTGTTATGAAAAATATCAAATATTTCACTTGGGCTTTTTTTTACACAGAATTTTAAATATAACAATGGTTACGTTCATTAACAGCATGAAGTATAAAATGGTAAATCAAAATATTTCAATAATATCATATAGTTGTTGTAGCAGTCTTTAAAAATAATGACTTGGATGGGCCTGTTTCTTGTCACAAAGTTTGTTAAATTGAGGTGTTATATTGGTAAGAGCAATTCTCATTTCTTTGGTCACATCTAGTCTGCTCTGTATTTATTTTTTATCCCAGCCAAAGCTGAGAAACCTGTTTCACTCAAATAAATGGTAGCAAATGGAATTATAACTTTCATTGCTTTTTCGCTCAGCTCCGGATATTCCTTGGCAATGCTAATCCAGAACTCTGGTAATGAACAGTCAGTAAGTGTCTTCTTCAAAGAAGGATCACATTGCAAATCAATAAGTTTTTCTTTTCCTAAAACACTCAGTGATTCACTTTTTGAGACATCTTCAAACGGGCTTCTAAACCAAGCAAAATGACTCAAATCCTCATAAAAGTAGTGGTCAAATCCTCGCCTCAGAGATACAATGTGATTTAAAAACACATTTTTTAACTCCCCATCAGAAATATCCTTTTTAAATTCGTCCAAGATTTTTAATAATGTTGGAAACATTTCTAGATTGTTGGTTTTCATGCTTTGACCCCACAAATCAAGCTTTCTGATGAATGCTTGAATCTTATCATTCCAAGTTAGTATGTTTGCATCTTGTATCTGAAGGGATCTGTTCAAAATGTTCAGTTTCTCAAAAATGTCACTGAGGTAAGCCAATTTTATAAGAAAATCTTCATCACAAAAGAACTCAGCTAGGGAATGGTTATCTTTATTTAAAAAACAAAAAACTTCGTTTCTCAGTTCAAAAATACGGTCCAACACTTTACCCCTGGACAGCCACCTTGCTTCAGTGTGAAAGACCAATGAAACATGTTCTGCACCCATATCTTCACACAGAACTTTAAAAATTTTTGAATTTAAAGGGCGAGCTTTTATTAAATTTACTGTTTTCACAACAGTTTAGCCTCCCGGTGAATAATGCAATGTGTCCAAACAGCCTCTGGAGCCACAGCTTTGATCCTTGCCCGTAGGCCAGTGTACTCACCAGACATTGCCCGGGCACCATCTGTACAAAGCCCAATGCATTTATCCCAAGTTAACCCAGTTTGTTTAAAAAAGTTATCAATTTATATCAAAAATCGTTTCTGCATTTGCATTATTTGAAAATGGTTCACAAAAAAGGAGCTCTTCCCGGAGTATGGTTTTGGCAACAAATCTAATGTAACCAATTAAATGTGCATCCCTATGTATGTCTGTTGCTTCGTCAACTAGAATTGCAAAGTCCTTTCTTTTTAATTTTTCTAATAATTGGTCACATACATCTTCAGATATATCTGAAATTCGTCTTGCCACTGTATTGTTTGACAGCGGAATTGTTTTCAAAGTTTCTGCTTCTTTTTCACCTATCATCGTTGACACCATGTCTATTGCCGCTGGTAAGACAAGAGTCTCCCCAATTGCGTGGGCTTCTTTGCATTGAGCAATTCTGAATGAAACTTGATATGAAGCTAAAAGAGCTTTCAATGGTAAACTTGCCGTTTTAGTGAAACTTTTTTGTGCTGATCTAAAACTATTAAGTTTCCTAACAAAAAAGTCCCTAGGTTTAGTACTGACATCTTTATGTTTCGTATCCAGGTGCCTTTTTAATTTATTTGGTTTCATACTGTCTGAAGCCAAAACTTGCAAACAAATAACGCACTGAGGGCGCTCATCACCGTTAACAATAGTGCTTGTGAAACCTAACAACAGATAATTGTCATCATACTTTCTTACTTTAGCAGTCCGTGACGTAGATGCGCCCGTAGGTTCTGGATCTGTGGTTGACTCTTGGGAGACCGAACGTTCCATGTCAGAGTTCATACGCTTCATAATAATTGAAAGACACTACTATTTTTAAACGAATTAAAAAGACTGGTTCACATCAATGTCTGAACTTTCATTCACAACACATAACCTCACTACGCTGACAGATATTTGTCAACAATACACAGGTTCTTCCCGCCTTTACCTAAGTTCCCTCTCGATTACACAACTAAAGTAAAGCATTCAACGTGGAACGAGGAACCCCCACCACACCACAGTCAGCGAACAGCCAAACGGCCACACCACAACAGCAACACACGGTACACACAAGGACGAGCTCCTCGTCGTAAACGCTAACCTACGACGTGATAAATAGTGCATCAAAATTATAAGACCACAACACTCATGCTATTTCATTAATAAAATGAGTTATTCATCATTCCTAATTTTACTTATGTCATGTCGACCGACTTAATTATGTGAAATATAAATGTTTTAAATTTTAAATTTTGCTTGTTGAACGAGCTCCATGCCCCCCCCCCTGACACCTTTACGCGCCCCACAGTTTGGGAACCACTGCTGTAACAGGTAGTGCTGCCCTGCTGAAATCACATACTATGATCAGGTCGTAAAAGAAAAAGATCAGGAAAACCAGAAAATCACTACTCAGAGCTTTAATTACAGATTAAATAAAGACACTCGTTATACAATTCTTTAAGCTTACAGTAACTGCCCAACACACAATAAATGTCAACTTGTGCTGAAGTCAATATTTTTAACAGCTTCACACTAAATAATAAAAGCCACCAATTATAGACTTCTGAACACAATACTTCAGTTACTACTTCACGCCAAATGCACTCTGATTTTCTGTTTCAATAACTGACTCACTCACTCCACTTCTGAAACCTGTATTTATACCCTGCCACAGTTGGGAGATGAATCTATAGGTTTCTGGCTGATATGTCAAGAATAATTGTGTAGTTGTGGGTGCTTAGAAAATACTGAAAACTATGTCACTGCCAACCTTGGATACATCTGTACAATGCACATGTATCTGAAGCCAGCCCTTTACTATGGCAAACAATTTCCCAGACTCACATCAATACTTCCTCTCACTGTACAATGTTTCAAGATACCAACTGCCACTAGAACAACCAGGGAATTGACACTTTTGCATTAAGCACAGTACACAGCTTTTGAAATCTGTCAAAATTCGAAATTTTGAAAATTTGTCGAGTGCTGCACATATACAACTTTCAATATAACATCATTTTAAATCATGAAATTCATGATATTCTTGGTGTCTATCGTCTGTAACTGGAAGTAGGATATTTATAGTTTACAATTCTGTTACTAGATTCCAGCAATTTCAAACTTTTTGCAACAGTACACTTCCATTTTCTGTCATATGTTTTCGTAGTTGAGTGCGATCAGTGTTACTGTGAATATGGAGCTGGCAAGCAAAAAGTATCTGAGTGAATGAGATATTTTAGAGTTTATAAACAACGATAGTGATAGTATTTGTTCAGAAGAAGTGTAGAACTCTTTTCAGAAAGTGACAGCGATGCAGAAAATTTTCCTGATTATGATAATGACATTATTGGGTAAGTAATTTTAACGGATTTACAATTTTCTAAATCTCTTCAATTTTTTACTTCAAAAGATATCACACAAAAAATTTATTAATGAATTTAATAAGATCTGCTATTTTTATTTTGAGTAATAACAATATTGTAACGGGACAAAAGGGGCTGAACCATTGTTTTAATAATTTTCAGTAATTAACAAGGTATGTAATGCTTTTATAAAATCTATTGTTTGGAGGTGTGTGGGAAGCCAGAACAAAGGGTAAGTGAGTCACAGAAAACACGCGTGACTTACGGCGTAATAAGGTGAGTAACCAGAACGCCGCGTGTTTTAATTTTACAACGAACTTCCGGATTCGAGAGACGTCTGGAATCTTCGATGTATGAAGGCAAGGGACAAGGGGGACATCCGGTGGAGCCTCGTGGCCGATACACAAAAGAACGCGGATAGCATACCCAGCTCACAGGAGTCGGCAGAACACCTTCAGACGGAACAGACGTAAGCTAATCGTATTAGCCTCGGGCATTTTGGTAGGCCGAAAATGTTAAAGTAGGCCTACCAAAGAGTGAATTGGAATGCAAGGCAGTAGTAAACAGCGGTACAAAAGTATCAACAGTCTTTAAAACGAGTTCTGTGATAGTGAAGTGCAAAGGGGACTTGCATCGTAATAATGCACAACATTTGGATACAACGTACAGCTAAGTACAATGCAAAAACAAATTTAACACGGCAAAAGTGAAGTAATGTTTATATTTCTCTTAAATAAAATGTCAATAATAAGTAAGAGCTCAATAAAAAGGGGGTTAAAAAGATATGTGAAAAGAGTGAGAGTCTGTGTGAGAGTATAAAGAGAAAAGTACTGGTTTGTGGTAGAAGATTTCTATAGAATGATTTGAAGAATAGTTTTGTATTATTTAAAAAAAAAAAGAAAAGAAAGAGAAATTAATTGTTGATCTATATAAAATAAAATAAGATTTGTTTAGTAGCATAACCATGTGTTATTGCGCCTAATTACTATACCCTATATTCTGTGCCAAAAAACCCGCCTAAACGAACCTGTGAGATTTTGAATTAAGGGAAATAAATTAGCAAAATTATTTAATGGGAAGAATGTTATGGTTTCGATACTTAACCTCAAGATATCGTGGCGACCTTGAACGGGCTATTGGGATCTTCTGATTTTCATAGATTTTCATAATAAGGTAAGTCGTAAGTCAGTTTGTCAGAATCGGGGTAAGTGGTCTTTTTGTGTATCTGTAATAAATTGTATAGTTACAATATAAAAGAATATTCAGAGGACAAATTTAAGTAGTTTTGAAAAAATATATTCTATTATAATTAAAGTAAAATTTCAACTGTATTTTGTTTATTAAAATATACCTTTTTATAAATTAATACTGAAATTGTTTTTTTTTTTTAAATTAAGGTTTCTTTGTATACAGTAGTTTGGAGAATACATGAATTTACAGTAACATGTACTTTTTGCCTTAATTAGAATTACACTGTCAGTCAAAAAGTTTTAAAAATGGCAAAATCACTTAGACATGAAAGTGTTAATGTCCATGAAATGTCCATGATTGAACATGTTTCCTCAATTTCTGTAACGGGCCGAATTTGCGGGTTATTTCATTTTATTAAATTTTTGGGGTTTGGTAAAATATTTGTAAATTTTAATTTCCACTTAGTGACCAGGCCACGTATTGGATGGTAAGAACAGTGTTACAACAAAGGAGCGAAATACACCTCGACCGTTGTGCAATCGCGAACCAGGAATGCACAGCCTCAGTTTCCAAGAACTTTGTAAATGTGTGGCAGCGCGCCCGTATGCATCACACGACCATGCGCGTGGACTGACGCCTGTATGAAAGTCAAAAATGGCTAAGACAACAAATTCTGTTCCCTTAGTCTACCATGCGGCCGGATGTAGAGCTTAAGGCCCGCCTATCTCGTGTCGTCAGCCAGTGCCGCACAAATATCGTAGACTATCAGCACACAAATAATGGCATGGTTTGAATAGGACGAAACTACGACGAAGAACCAGGAGGTCTTGGTTTCCACCTAAAACGAAGTAATTCAGTTGGCCGCGAACCTATAGCGGCGCTCCCCAGTTCACTGATAGACGCTGACTGTGTTGTGCGGGCCCGGTCGGCTGAACTTTAAAAAATGTGAACAGTTAGATATAATACCGATTTAACACCGACCGGGACCCAAGGAATTAACGTATGTTCCAATTTGATAACTGGTGACGGACGGCGGACAACAGAACAGTTAAATAACGGGCAGTTAACTCGGGCGACTAAAGCACGTGTTCGACCGGAATCGCGACAGTGACAGTGAATAATTAAAACATGAAATTTGTAAAATAAACGGGGGGTTTTGTAAATAAGAATATGAGAGAGAGAGAGAGAGAGAGAGAGAATGCAGGCTGGGCAGTTTTTCATAGTAGTAAGTAGTAGCATTTAGATATGACCATATAATATGTGTTATCAAAAGTATGAAAATTTTAATTTAATTACAACCTTGAAATAGCTGCTGATTAAAAATATTAATTCTCTTCAAAATAATGTGTTAGTCTAAGTTATTTCGTCATTACCACTTTCTGATTTCTGTGCGGCAAGATTCGTCTAAACGTTCCCGGATATCTTCTGAATTATTATTGGGGGATAGTCAGATTGCAAAATTGTCCCGTTTTAGAAAGGTAGAGTGTAAAGGTTTCCATATCTGTCCTTCAAAGATATAGGTGGCGACTCTGGGCTTCTGAGCAAAATTTAAGACAAGGTAAGTAGTTGAGAACGATCGCAGGTAAGTTTCTGGCAGTATTTTATTTATCTATATATTTCGATCTTTTTTGTAGAGTTACATTTCTTAATCCATTTCTGAATTACTGACTAATTAGGTATATTTTGTAGACCGAAAATTCTATAGAGTTTGTGAACTACTGCCTCCACAAAACATTCCCTATATTTGTAGTGTGTTTTCACATGACAATGCAGCACTGCCATTTTCTTCATGTAGCATTCCACAACTAAGCATACTGTAATATACACAGATGAGAAAAGTGGAAGTTTGCGATGCTGCCAATCTAATATAGTGACAAGAGCACAGAAATCAAATTTTGGATTCTATATGGAACACCCTTTAAATGTAGCAAATCACTGTTTCTGTTTTTTCCCTGGCTTGCATAATTAAGACGTTACGTTGAATTAATAAAGAATCAAAATTTCAAACGAACCAAAACGTGTTAACGCACACAAATGCTTAAGGAGGATGAAACTGCTGTCATTAAAGTTTAGTAATTTAGAATCTATGTAGGTTTAATGTAAATGTTAGTGCTCTGGGAAAAGTGCTGGACAACTCAAACAGTTCAGAACAACTGGTAGATCACTTTCAGTGCCTCTCTTCATATCTAGTAGATTGTATCCAACTATTAAAATTTGATTTATGGTGTTTTTAATTTTTCCTTGCATACGCTTTTTTGAACAAAGATGCCATTAGGTTCACTAGAGTTTTAGTACGTAGGCTTTCACGGCCGGTGTCACTATAATTATTTAAAACTTCCGGGCTGAAAGGCCGTGGTCGAATGCTTGATGTTCTGCAGCTAGACGTTTCGGCCACACCACCGGTGGCCATCTTCAGTAGCAAAAATGTTCGTAAAAGGTGGTATGCCGAACAAGTCGCCCAATGAACTGGGAACAAGCAACAGTGAGAGAAGGCTACGTTGTTTCTATTTATAACTTTTTGGCCGTTTAAGGTGTATAACGCGAGCCAATGAGAAGCCAGCTCATCATTCTCCACTCTGATTGGTCATGGAAAATAAACCATGGAAAATAAACACTATTTAAGGCGATGCTTTCACCTCGGCGGTTCATAGCGACGGACGCATCCTTATGGATATGGATGGACTCCAGATGCAGGCGAGTGAAGTAACCCTGGACAGAAGACAACACCCGGGCTTCATCAAACATTACCCGGTAATCGTCATGGGAAGAGCGTGTTCAGCAACTGCGGACTTTTCCGGCTGGCCCAGGCGGCAGTATCTCCGATGTTCAGAGAGGCGCGTACGGACACTACGCTTCGTGGTGCCTATGTATACCTGGCCACACGTACAAGGAATACTGTACACCCTGCACGACGAGAGCGGATCCCTGGCGTCTTTTACCGGTCGCAGGAACTGATGGATCTTTTCGGTTGGCTTAAAGATCGTCCTGACGCCCCGTTTACTCAGCAACTTGCCGATGCGGTCAGTCACGCCACGGATGTAGGGGAAGACAGTGGAGCCAACAACCTCGGGCAACACCGACTCGTCCGGCCTACCAGATCTTCTCGGCCGGGCAGCTCTCCTCACCTCCGCAGCAGAGTAGCCGTTGGACTGCAGTGCTTCCTCGAGATGCCGAAACTCATCTTCGAGATACCGGGGCTCACAGATCCTCTTTGCCCGGTCAACCAGTCTTCAGCACCGCCCTCTTCTGCCTAGGATGATGATTGGAGGACTTATGCAGATATCTGTCAGTGTGCGTTGGTTTCCTATAAACTTTGTGCCCCAATCTGCCATCGGTCCTTTTCAGGACCAACACATCCAGAAATGCCAATTGATCACCGCTCTCGCGCTTCATCGTAAACTGTATGCGTGGGTGCACAGTGTTCAGATGTCCAAGGAAGCGTTCCAACTCTTCATCCCCATGGCTCCAGACCACGAAAGTGTCGTCAACATACCGCAGCCAACACTTCGGCTTCAGTGGCGCAGATGAAATTGCCAACTCTTCAAATTTTTCCATGTAGAAGTTTGCAACCACAGGGCTGAGAGGACTTCCCATCGTGATGCTATCCGCCAATCACTAGAGTTTATTTGTCAGCAGAGAGAGGGACTTGTTGGAAAATACTACTCTGTCGTCAGCCACTAACACATTATGTGAGACTGCATTATGTGTACCACTATTCCACTATAGCCACTATTCTTGAAGGCTATGTATAAAAAAGACTTGAGGTTGTCTTATCCCAATATCTGATAGTGCTGGACGAAAGATGGAAAGCACAAATTAACAAAGCAAAACATGTTTAAAACATTGACACTATTTTAAAACATGTTTTCATAACCCAAACACTACGTCTATGAAACAAAAAATGAGTGTTTCTTAACACAGTTTAAAGTTGATACAAAGCACATACAGAATTGCAAACGGTGCACTCTACTCTAGTCATATGTTGGAAGTTGTTTTTACAAGAGAGGATTCGTGAAAGACTTTAATAAATCTATAATATGATGATGATGATGATGATTATGATTAACTAATAAAGGAGACACATATATACAGTAAATGCAGCAGATCTGTGATGCTTGGGGAAGTGGGGCACAGCAACTGCAAGATTGATTCACACTGCTACTAGACATACACGATCCAAGTCTATACAGCTGCTACAAAAAGAATAAATCATTTTTACAACTTTTTAAAGTCATAGGGAACAACAACCTGAACGTTAACAAACAGTACCATTATGAAGCATAATACCTGAATGCATGCCTGACTTCATGTTACTGTTATGTATAAATCAATACTGTAGTGTATTTTATAATATATACTCAAAACAGTATGTTTCACTCGAGCTGGTAAAAATTATAGGCTGCTTCACGAGTAAACCACAGAACAAATAAAGGTGTATCTTGCTTTGTTTTGTAACTTCTGAGTGTTGTAATTGTTTTATTTCTTCATTGTTACTGACTATAGTCATAATGACTATCATAATATAGTTTAATGTCTGGCTAAATGAAAAAAAAGACATGGGCTTGACTTAAATACTAGAAAACTGAAAAGCAGTGAAGACCAAACTTAGGTCAAGAAAAAGTACTTATATTACAGTAATTATAAAGCATACCATTGATTTGTCTGTACGAATGAATCACCCCACTATACACTTACAGTAAGTACAACTCATTTTAATCAATGAGTAAGTAACTGAATTAACCACTTTATTGAGTCAAATTTTCAGACGTTAAAACACACTGCCAAATTTTACTGACTCCATATTACTGAGTCAGTTGCCTAAGTGAACTGATTTCTGAAATCCCAACCCAATTCTAACAAGTAGAGTTTATCTAAAAGCCTGCACAGTTTGTACTGAATGATGAAGGTTAAGGAGATGTAATGAAAGGAAGGTGCAAATAATACACAGGGAAATTTTCTAATATGCAATACCTCTAATTATTTACACAACTAATATAAGTAAGATACTTACGAGCTTGATGATGGCGCATAGCTTCATTACAAAAGCAGCAATATAAAACAAAGGAAAATGTATGTTATTAAGGATCTGACACAACTACAGGTATATATATAAACTACAGCTGAATGGTTTACTGTTGCTTCTGAGTTGTTTATTTTGATTTTAGTCATTTTTTTCACTAACACTGTTGAGTACCAATAATGATGCTATGGTGCTGGTGGACTTAGTGTTGAGGTAATAATATACTAGTCAGTTTCTAGTGTGTAAATTGTTCACGTCTCAATAAGGCAATGCAAAAATGTACAGAAGTTTTATCTGGTCTTTTACACAGGAATATAAAAAATTTCAACTGTTTCCATATATATGTATTATGAAATTATAATTTTTGTATAATTTAACTGCATCCTTATGCATAAATACTGTAACGTAACAGAACGTTCCATACTCTTAAAACAATTTACAAACACAGACAAACTGACTAAAACGTTGACAATACCCAAGACCCCTTAGATTGAGATAGTGAATCACTGTCAATATTGATCATAATGAATAACCAATGATAAGACTAAATAAATGAAAAAAAAACCCCAACATAAAAACCGTAAAAATAAATAAACAAAACTTAAACAAATAGAAAGAAGTACAATACAGTAGGGTAGAATAGATAAAAATAATGTACCTTAGACTATAAGAAGGAAACCATAAAAAAATGTATCAGTGAAAAGTGAGTTAATGAGTGAAAAATAGTGATAATCATTAATCATGCGGATAAAACTGTGAAGGTTGATGATTAAGTCAGTGGTCTTAAGTGTAAACAAATAACACAAAAAGAACCAAGCAAGAAAATAAACAAATATAGGTATGAAAACACTAAATAGTGACAACCTAAAACTAAATGTTAATGTTAGGGAAGTAATTATAAGTTTTTATATTAGTTGTTGAAAGTTCTGTGCCTTTTAAGCCCTGTCGTTTATGTTAAAAGAAAAGGCTTTAACATTGTTTAATTGTGTTGATTTCATGTACATGTTAGTATTCTGTGTTATTAATGAATCTGTTATAAAGGACTAGCAATGTATTGAGCCTATAGGCCAACTGGAAGGTGTAGTTTAGAACATAGTACCAAATAATACCTAAAATAGGCCTAGAAAAACAAGGTGTTATTAATCAACTAACAGACCTTGATAGACAGGGAAAATAATTAATGTTATGATACGTTAAACAGTTTTTTATATTTGTTAAAAGTTAATTTAACTATTGAAGGTTTATTAGAGTATCAATCATGGAAACATGACATTAAGTTAAATTGTTTAAAAAGTTTGTTAAGGAAGTACAAGAATAAGGGTATAATAAGCATTTTAATCCAATTTAATAAAAAACAGAGAAAAGTTGTAATTAAAAGTAAGGTATTAAACCAACAGGACAAATAATAATTGTACAAGAATAAAACAAGGTACTAAAGAAACGATATGACCTAGGAAAATGTTAAACATTAAAATTATTGTCAATCATAGGTAACAAAAGGTCAAACCACTGTAAATTAGTAATGATAAGCTGGAATTGTTAAATAGATTTTCTTTTTATAGTAATCACAATGTATTAAATAGTTTAAGGAATTAGAACATGATTTTGTGAAGGCCAAATGACTACAATGGCCTATAAAACATGATTTTGTAAACCACAAAAAATATCTATTAGTTCACACACAAAGGTCATGTTGGGTATCAAATTGTTTGTAATTTTACCAGGAAAACCAAGATGTAAATTAAGTTAAGCATAATTAAGTAATAGTCAGGGAGTAATTAGTAGTGGAAATTGAAAAAACCAAATAATTTAAATAATGATGGCCATGTGACCCCTGAACTAAACTCTATTGACCAATAAGAAATTAGCAAAATTTGGTCAAGACCATTGAAGGAGTAAGAAATTCAATTATTCTATTGTTAGGCAGAAGAACGTACAGGTTAGCTATGTGAAGCCGGGAGCCAAAGTTGAACAAAGTATCAATTCTGAGTGGGGAAAAAATAAGAAAATTATATATAAAACAAGACAAAATTCAAAATGAAGATAATGTAAATTTAATAAGTATAAATTTAGAAAAGAATAAGTAAAAAGTAAAACTAAAAGAAATGAAAAAGTGAAAAAAGTATTCCTACTAGACACGGTGAGATCTTAACCTTATATTAAAAAGCACTGTTTACTACTACACAACACCAAGATTAACTTCACCAACACTTCTTAACAACACAATAGTGAAAGAAAGCAGAGAATTAACTATAATTACAGTGAACACTACAAATAAAATAATTTATTTTAAAATAAACAGTGACATAAAACATTCGCATTATTTGAGGTGGAACACAAGCGGCCATCTTTGAATTTATCGTCATCATTCCAAACTCGAAGCGGCCATGTTTGTTGATTTTGGTCATTTGAATTAAATAATTATTGTTGTATATTCAAACAAAAATAACTTTATGAGTAATAGTAAGTAAGATTTTTAAATATTTGTAAGTATTTGACTTCCTCAAAGCATTTCTGACCTTTTAATAGTAGTTAAAAAGAATCCTATAATTAATATTATGAAATTAAAAAACTTAATTTTGTTACAATCGACCCGAGGTAAAGAGTTGATCCGGGAAACAAACATTTTCGATCTCAGAGTTGTAGAACTGAATAAGAAAGAAATAAAAGCTAATAAATATAATTAATTGATTTTAAAAGTTTTATTTATTAAAGAAAGTTAGAATAGAAGATTTTTAAGTAGGAAAGGAAGAGTGAACACACTTTGGCAATTGGAACGTCATCGAAAGGGAGTGAATTAGCAGATAACCTCAATTCGCCAAGTCGGTTTCACAATCGAACCGAACTTACGCAAAACATTTCTTTAAATACAATTTTTCCAAACTGATGAAAACCAAGTAAACATTAATTAATAATTCTTAACCGTATAATCTCAAATTAAATAATTCGAATAACGAAATAAAGCAAATTAAAATAAAACAAATACAATCAAAAATTAATTAAATAAAAATCAAAGAAAAAAAAGAATTTTATTTATTTTTGTTATAAATAAATATAGCACAAAATAATTAGAAACAGCAGAAAGAGTACGATCTAACATTGGTGGTATTACAATACTTGTTTTCCATTGTTTACTATTTATTCAGGATTTAAAACATTTAGCAGAACAGCATATCAAAGACTTGATAAAATCTGTAACAGTTTTGATCTAACAGAAGATCTCATTCCTTCAAGCATTAGGCCTGGAGCCTGTCGTGCCCCACTGGCCATGGTTCCACCACTGTCAGAGAGAAATCAGCCATCTAGTAACCATGTGCGGTGAGGAGCCACATAGTGGAGAGGGAGTTTTGTGTCTGTGTAATGTGCTTTTATACTTATCTAGCCCAGGTATAGACCACGATCCCATCATCACAACACAGCCACTGAGACTGGGGAACTTGAATGATACCACTGTGCCAGCGGCACTGTGACCAATGTTGTTGTACTGATCGTATGTGAGCAAAATGTAAAGACAGATGAGACATGCACACTAGGGTGGAACGAAAAAATCAAGTTTGGATTTTTAATTTGTAATAGCGCAGAAAAGTTGCCTTTTGGTGTAGATAAGATAAAAAAAAGATATGAAAAATATTGGAGCACGTCTTGAGGTGCCGCAAGGACGATAAATTTTCATAAAATTGCAATTTTCGCTACATTTTTAAGTTTTTTTAAGAAGTTGTCAAACTTTTTTTTTATTTCAAATACTGTCAAAAAAGCAGTTTTTATATCAAAAAAGACATACAATTTTTTTTTAACTTTATGGATTATGTCTTGAGGTGCCGCAAGAGCGGTAAAGTTTTATAAAAACACATTTTTTGTAACTTTTTCAAAGAATTTTACGTGTCTCGATTATGCAATAAAAAGTTTCAAATAGGCGTTTTAATATGAATAGAAAGATAAAAACAGTTTAACTATTGCATTGGCATCCGGGAGCATGAGTCATCGCCGTAGCGGATGTTGGGAAGGGGAAGGGGGCGGAAGGCGGAGATTTGTTTGCGTGTGGTGACAAGCTCAGATCAGGTGTCAGTCGCTTTGCCGAGTTCAGTTGAGTTGGCATCTATTGTGTAACAGATTAACGTAATATTTTGTTAGTTTGTGTGCTACTTTATTGTTGCGAGTTAAAATGGCTCAGTCTAAACAAGTGAAGACAAGACAAATTTCGGAATGTCCTATTTTTGGAAGATTTAGTGATTTGTGTGAAATTGTACTGCCTACTTACGAAGATGTAATGAAGTGTGCTACTGTTTTATTAGACATAACCTCAAAGTTGTGTCAGGGAAAGATCCTACTGTAAGTGAAATATCTGAGACTTTAGTTCCAAAAATAGAACAAATATGGTCAATAGCTTCTATTCCCGTTGTTTCTAACCTTAGAATTTCACAAATGATAAAAGTTTATCATGCTAAATATAGGAATTTATTAAGGTCTAAAAGTAGAAAAGGGTCAGATAAGTTTGACTCAAACCTCGCAAAATTTAGAGAAGAAGCTGAACGTTTATTTGATATTGCTGCCTGCAAGTGTCAAAACTTTGATACTTGTAGTTGTATAAAAGAAAAAAAAAGTACCAGTTTTAGAACAAGAGTTTCTAAAAGATCAACGCTCTACCAGGAAAATGGTTATAGGTAATGTTGATATAGCTACCACAAGCACTTTGAAGAAGAAAGAAGCAAGAAAAAGTAAAGAACTACAGAGAACAGTTAAGTTTAATCAAAAACGGACAAAAAATACTAGTGTATCAGAAACGGTTACTGACGACAATGACAGCACTGAAGAGGCACACCAACCAGGTCCTTCAAATATACAAGAAGAGATAAATCTACCAGGCCCTTCAAAACTGAAAAAAGAGAAAACGATAAGCACTCAAATGTGTATTAAATTGCCATCTGTAGCTTCCATTTGTGACCGTACCGGAATATCAGATACAGCTGCTGCAGCTATAGCTAGTGCTGCTTTACAGGACTTGGGTGTAATCACAGGGGAAGACAAAACCAAAGTAATAGACAGGATGAAAATTAGACGAGCAAGATCAAAAAATCGAAGAGATCTCATTAATGACAGTCTTTATGATCAGATAACCAAAAATAGAGGATTGTTTTTTGATGGAAGAAGAGACAAAACAATTGTTCAAGAAAAGAAAGGAATTAAGTTGTACAAAAAAGTTATTTCAGAAGAGCACGTTTCACTAATAGAGGAACCAAACTCAAAGTTTTTAGGCCACGAAACACCTAAATCTGGCACTGGAAAAGACATAGCAGACAGTATCCTGGAGTTTCTTGAAGATAGAGAACACAACGAACAACTTTTGAACTTTACTGCCATTGGGTGTGATGGAACCGTTGTAAACACTGGACATAATAATGGTGTGATTTCTTTGATGGAAAATGAAATAGGAAGACCTTTACAATGGTTAGTTTGTTTGTTCCATGGAAATAAGCTACCTTTGCGACATCTTTTTTGTCATTTAGATGGTAAAACGAAGGGACCCAATGAGTTTAAAGGCGAAATAGGTCAGCAGCTGGAAAACTGTGCTAATCTTCCTGTGGTTACTTTCTTGCCAATTGAAAATAACCTTCCTCTTTTGGAGAACATAAATGATTTAAGTACATAAGTACATAATGATCAGAAGTATTTATTGGATATGTGTATCGCTGTATCAAGTGGAAACTGCTCACTAGATTTATCTTTAAGAAACCCTGGAAAACTTGCTCACTCCAGGTGGCTTACATTAGCAAACCGTATACTTAGATTGTATGTGGCAACTGAAAATCCAACTGAAAACCTTAAGACTCTGGCTGAGTACATTGTGAAAGTGTATGCACCTGTGTGGTTTAACATTAAGTTAAAACCTTCATGTACTTATGGTTCCAAACATCTGTTTAAGCTTATCTCATATTCACGCTATCTCTCTGATGATTTCAAGAACGTTCTAGACCCGGTTATTCAAAGAAATGGGTACTTTGCTGCTGCAGAAAATCTCCTTTTGTCCATGCTATGTGATGAGCACAAAAATGTAAGAGAACTTGGTTTACGACGTGTTTTAAAAGCAAGAACAGAAAGTAGAGGCGGAGTCAGGAAGTTTAAAGTTCCAAAGATAAACTTTGACGCAAAGGATTACATCGACATGATCTCGTGGGCTGAAAATGACGTAACTGAACCCCCCTTGGTAAAACATGTTTCCATTGACTCTCTCAAAGACTTTATACGGAAGACATCTGAAGCTCAACCAAATAGCTCAGTGGACCCGCTTATCGACTTTCCCCGGCTTCCTTGTCACACGCAAGCAGTGGAAAGAGCTGTGAAACTGGTGACCGAATCGGCTCAAAATGTCTGTGGTTCAATCGCAAGAGGATATATAAGAGCAAAAATTGACTCACGTGAGAACATGCCAAAATTTGATACAAAAAAACAGTTTAATGTGTCAATGAAGTAGAAACAAACATTTTGCAGCTGTAACATTTGTAATTATTAAGGGTTTTTAAATCATAAAAAATGAACTTTCAATGTCTTTAAAAGTGTATTATGATATTTTTTTACGTGTGCTCTAATAAAAAAAACATATAATTGATTTGACGAGCTTTTATTTCAACATTATTTACTCCTATTTGTAACAACCAAAATGTTCGCAAAAGTTTCAAAATTAGCAAAAATACAAACTTTTTGACATTAAAAAATATTTTTTTATTATTATTATATTTTGTAATTAATAATTTTTTCCAATTCTAATGCTTATATATGTATTTACAACTATCTTTTGTAACATTATATGTACGAGAAAACCATAAAAAAAAATTTATCAAAGTTTATAATTTTTCAATTTTTTAAATTTTTTTTATAAACTTTAAGCTCTTTGCGGCACCTCAAGATGTTGTAGTATAGCAACCAAATTTTTTTTTCTTCTTTTTGAACCTAAAAGGCAACTTTTCCCCACTATTACAAAAAAAAAAAAAATAAAAAAATAAAAAAAAAATAAAAAAAAAAAATTAAAAAAGGCCATTTTCGTTCCACCCTAATGCACACATTGGAACCATTTCTGACAAATAAAGGTGGCATTTGCCTTGAAAGAACCTTACAGCTCTTTTTTCCTGTTTCAGGCGTCTCAAGGTACTACACTTTTCCTCAACTGGACATTTTATAGAAAGAAGGGTGTGTTTTAGAAAGCAGGGAGGCATTTAGACGTTAGAAAGCGAGGCGGCAATAAGTGAAAAGAGAATTACTTGCTAAAAGCTCGATAATGCATGTACTTGTATGTTAAGGCACGATTTGGGACACTACTGTCATAAAATATATTATGTTTCAGATAGTAAGGGTGTTTACCAAACGTTGTAAAACCTAAGTGCATATAACAATAGCTGTCGTGGGAAAGCGATCTTGTTGTGCGAGAGAGATAGCGATAGACGCTAGTTTCTGTAAACACGTGTACACGGAAAAACGTTGGGCGAATCAGAAAAAGCGTCATACGTTGCGCGGGAAGTTTTAGTTAAGCAGATTAGGTGAATTTGTATTTAGCAGTAGTTTGTACCTATCGGAACGTTTTGTTGTAGTTCGTAAGTAAGGGAAACTTGAGGCATGTATATATTGTGAACTTAGAGGGAAATAAGGGCAGTCTTCTTAATATCGGCGGAATTATACGAAGAGACTCGTGTACGTTTTTTATATATATATTTTAATAATTAACAGAAAGAATCAGTAAATTTCTCAGAAATAACAAAGTACGGGAACGCGATTATTATTAATATTAAAGTTATAAAGCAAGTTTCATAAATCATAATAAGTCAAAGAGTGTATAATCGAAGTTATAATAAACAATAAGAAATAATAAATACATACGAAGTTCTGTTAATTCTATACGCGGCGGTAAATCGCGGAAGGATGCGTAGTAGTTCGAAAGAAAGTTACGATGGTATCAATTAGTCGGGCTAAACGCGACGTGAAGTGAGTTAAATGCACTTAAGTTATATTCTGTCATCTTTGTGTCCAGTGTGTAATTATATAACATAGTTATAGGTATAATCCATATGTTAGTGTAGTGCACTTGTGATAAAGTGAATTGTGCAGTTTTAACAAGGATCAACACGACGACGGCTGCTGACGAATCACCGATCTACAATAGCTTCAGGACCACGCACTTTGGAAGGATTTACGCAAGTAAAGAATAATGAACAGTTAATTCGATGTTTTTTGATAAATAAACATATGTTGTAGTCAACATAGTGACTCAATCTGTCATAAAGGACTCACTGCTAGTTAATCATATTCAATTCGTTCAATAAACAATTCAATTCATATAAGAAAATTTTAATTTTGTAATGTATAAATACAAATTGTTCATTAAAGTGATTAACATACTTTAATTTGTGTTTATTATTACTGGCGCCCTGAGGTAAATCAAGAGTCGGTACATGAGAATAAGTACCATAAACTATTATATAAATTATTATACATCATATTTGATCAAGATAGTTTGTGATCTTATTTTTCACATGCTCATAGGCCAACATAATTTTCAAATCAATAATTTTAACTCTTTTACAAAGGCCTAGCAAGAAGTGTATTACATTCTGTCACCCGGAACATGGGACACGATTGAGTCACTATTAAATAAATTATAAATTAAGAACAAATAGAAATTAAGAAATAGTATAAAACATAGTTTATGATTTTATGATTACGCGAAGTAGGAGTAGGAGAAACAAGGACATACAAAACAACATTCATAACCTATACAGCACCATGAGCACAAACACAAGTACCCAAAGCAACGCTATGGAGTTCCAAATAAATAATCAACTAGGCGATCCAGACACGCTCGCAGACATTTCAGAGGAGGATGAAGTGTCAGGGACGCGGGGACTAAACGGACAGAACGATGTAAACGCAGAAACACAACAATTTACACCAACAGTAGTAACAGAAATCCAAGATCGACCGATAAGTCAGACACCACCAGAGACAGACAAAAACACTGATGTCTACACAATACTACAACAAATACTAGAACAACAGTTGTCACAAAACACATGACGAATAGAAGAACAGATACAAAAACAATCAGAAAAAAACAGAACAACGATTAGAACAGATACAAAAACAATCAGAAAGAACAGAACAACGATTGGCACGACAAATTGCTGAACATGCGAAAAAACAGACGAACGGTTAGAACAACATGAGGTGAGATTAGAACAAGCACTACTACAAATGAATGAACAAATCAATAAACACCACATAGAAATAAGAGACGAAGTCGCCATGCAAATAGAACAAGAAAGAACGAACAACAAAAAACTGTTCCAAGACTACCAAGTAGAGACGAACCACAACATACAAGACAATACCGACAAAATTACTGAACTTAGTATAAATACTAAACAGCAATTCCTAGAAGTGGACGAACGGTATAGTAATAACATTCAAGTTATAAACAAAAGATGCGAAAATAACACAGCAGCAATTCAAAAATTACGAGCCGAAAAGATGGAAGAAGTGAAGAAAATGTCGGAAGAAACTGGCCTACAAATACGAAAAATACAACGAGAATTTAGTAATAAATTAGCATCAATTAATAACCAACCATGCAACCATAACATTACTAACGAACAATTAAAAAATATCAAATACAATGGGACTGGAGACTTCCCGATGGAGTTTATGAAGGAGATGGAGGATGTCTACATGGAACACTACCAAGATAATGGCAACGTCGCATGGATCGGAAGGCACCTAGAAGGAGAGGCCGCAGTGTGGTGGAGATTGATCAAGAATAGCGTAACCAACTTCGCAGAGTTCAAAGAAGCATTCACGAACAAATACTGGAGTGACATGATCCAAGAAAAGGTAAGAAACGAGCTCGAGTTTGGACGTTATCAGATGGAGAATGGTGTGAACATGATACAATATCTAGAATGAAAATTATTAGAGAACAGACAACTAATTCCACCGATACCTGATCAATACCTAATCAGAAAGATCGCTAAACATTATTCTCAAGGAGTACAGATCGCCATTATTACTCGTGGGGTTACGACTATTAATGAATTCGAACAAGTACTATCGGAATTCATGGGTGTGAGGAGTGAAACAAGGATAACGACTCGGACACATTATGACAATCGACGGGAACAAAAACCATTGATGAGAGATGAAGAGGAGAATGGACGAAGGATGGAACAAGGACGGGCCCATGACAATGAAAACCGGTCGAATACACAACACTACAATAGACGACCAAATAAGTTTAAAAATGAACCAGAGCCGATCCCTTCGACTAGCTGTAACCAACATAACAAAAGCGGCACTGCAATATCAACAAAACAAGGACAGCATGGTACAGATGACGTAGATTTAAGCACTATTAAAAAGTATATTAATACCATTGCTCTAGATTTAGAAGACGATGCCTTAAATAATGATGATATAAGTGTAGAGTATTGTATAAACAAATGCCCGGAGATCAGAATATCATTAAATGAAATGCCCTTATACGGATTGATTGATACGGGGAGCCAAGTAAACGCGATATCTGAGAAATGGTTTAAAAATAAGAAGAATAAATTGGGAAATGTAGAAACCTTAAGGCTATCAAATACTGTCATCAAAGGAGCAACTGGACAGAGATCAAAAAGGGTGACGCAGCAGGTTTTATTAACGACCAAGATCGGCGATGTGGAAATGGATGGCGTATTCCTCGTGGTACCAGAACTAGTAACGGACTGTATAATAGGCATAGGATTACTAAAAGAGTATGGGTGTATTATCGATTTCCGCAACCAACAAGTAACAATTCCAGAAAAGGGGAACCAGAAGGAAGTCATGGCAGATATATTCATGGCAGAGGTATTCAACATAGCAGTAGTGTATGAGGGAGCAGATAATGAAGGAATGGAGGAAGAAACCCAACACACACACACACACACACACACACACACACACACACACACACACACACACACACACACACACAATTGAAAAACATAATGTAATAACACACATCCGTATATTAATGTAGTAGTAATAGGTAGCAAAATAAATGTAAGGAAAGTCAATGTAATAACGTATAATGAAAGTTAGTTATATAAGAAATTATGAATTTTAGAAAATAAGTAAATAAGAATGGTCACCAAATGTTTAAAAAGGGAAAGTAGACCACCCACATTTTAAAGAGTAGTTTGACAAGTCAGGTAGAGAGGGACGGATAGTTTGTTTGTAAACAAGTCATAAAACCAGACCAACCCTTAATGTCTAGTATTCAGTAATGGCGGAGTAGTGTTGTAATAAAATACTCACCCAATTATACTAAGATATTTAAAGCAATTAATTAAACTGAATACGTTGTTAATTTTAATTATAATGAATGTATTAATTATGTCAAGTTAATAGAATATTGAACAAAGTATTTATAATTATAATAATTTTAGGGACGCATCAATTGAACTAGTTTACAATTTTGAAATAACTGAACGTTAGTTCAATGGGGGGACTTATGTAACGGAAAATTCGATCAATTTATAATTTTAATAAATAAACTATGCTGAAAATAGAAAGAAGGGTGTGTTTTAGAAAGCAGGGAGGCATTTAGACGTTAGAAAGCGAGGCGGCAATAAGTGAAAAGAGAATTACTTGCTAAAAGCTCGATAATGCATGTTCTTGTATGTTAAGGCACGATTTGGGACACTACTGTCATAAAATGTATTATGTTTCAGATAGTAAGGGTGTTTACCAAACGTTGTAAAACCTAAGTGCATATAACAATAGCTGTCGTGGGAAAGCGATCTTGTTGTGCGAGAGAGAGATAGCGATAGACGCTAGTTTCTGTAAACACGTGTACACGGAAAAACGTTGGGCGAATCAGAAAAAGCGTCATACGTTGCGCGGGAAGTTTTAGTTAAACAGATTGCGTGAATTTGTATTTAGCGGTAGTTTGTACCTATAGGAACGTTTTGTTGTAGTTCGTAAGTAAGGGAAACTTGAGGCATGTATATATTGTGAACTTAGAGGGAAATAAGGGCAGTCTTCTTAATATCGGCGGAATTATATGAAGAGACTCGTGTACGTTTTTTATATATATATTTTAATAATTAACAGAAAGAATCAGTAAATTTCTCAGAAATAACAAAGTACGGGAACGCGATTATTATTAATATTAAAGTTATAAAGCAAGTTTCATAAATCATAATAAGTCAAAGAGTGTATAATCGAAATTATAATAAACAATAAGAAATAATAAATACATACGAAGTTCTGTTAATTCTATACGTGGCGGTAAATCGCGGAAGGATGCGTAGTAGTTCGAAAGAAAGTTACGACGGTATCAATTAGTCGGGCTAAACGTGACGTGAAGTGAGTTAAATGCACTTAAGTTACATTCTGTCATCTTTGTGTCCAGTGTGTAATTATACAACATAGTTATAGGTATAATCCATATGTTAGTGTAGTGCACCTGTGATAAAGTGAATTGTGCAGTTTTAACAAGGATCAACACGACGACGGCTGCTGACGAATCACCGATCTACAATAGCTTCAGGACCACGCACTTTGGAAGGATTTACGCAAGTAAAGAATAATGAACAGTTAATTCGATGTTTTTGATAAATAAACATATGTTGTAGTCAACATAGTGACTCAATCTGTCATAAAGGACTCACTGCTAGTTAATCATATTCAATTCGTTCAATAAACAATTCAATTCATATAAGAAAATTTTAATTTTGTAATATATAAATACAAATTGTTCATTAAAGTGATTAACATACTTTAATTTGTGTTTATTATTACTGGCACCCTGAGGTAAATCAAGAGTCGGTACACGAGAATAAGTACCATAAACTATTATATAAATTATTATACATCATATTTGATCAAGATAGTTTGTGATCTTATTTTTCACATGCTCATAGGCCAACATAATTTTCAAATCAATAATTTTAACTCTTTTACAAAGGCCTAGCAAGAAGTGTATTACAAGTTTAATCATGTTTCAAAACAATAACATAATTGTGTATTCACTGTTACAGTACATTATAGACAACCACGTATATACAGTTTCTCTAAAAATTGTTTTTTTGCACCTAACCATTCTGCACTTCCAATCAGATACTGCAAAATCCTGTTTATATTTAGTAACAACCATATCTTACCAATTATTTTACGTGCTTAAAATTTGTTTATTAATTCCCTTACATTGCAGATAATTAATACTAAACATAAGTCCTACTCTGAACATTTTCCATTTTAAAAATTTTTATATAATTATTGTAAATGACAGACTTTCTTCAAACTTTTGAGCTACTTAACTTTGAGCTTTTTAACTATGTGCATTTCCTTTGTTTTTTTTTTAAATAATAGATGTTTTTTTACTAGTTTACCATGCCTGATATAAACGTCACAATAAACTCTCAGTTCACAAATGTTCAATGGCATAAATAAACACCTGTCAGTCCTAACCTAATATGAATTCGAAGCAAATAGTTTTGCTTCTGTGAATCATACTTTTATCTTAAAATGAATAATTTATTATCACATTTCCTGTTTTATGATTCCACTTTTTTCTTTTAATATATTTTTAGAATAAAACAGCGTGTTTAAGTAAAAAATACAAAAAAAATTGCAAGTAGTAAATCACATGTGTTCATAACAAATAACTTGGTCGGGATATCAACTAGTACACTTGGTTGCTTCAGAGCTGCTGTAAGACAACAGCGCGTAAATTAAATTCAAATAATGATTTTTAAGGGGGTTTAAAAACAACATACAAACAAAAGTTGATTACCTTTGACTACACAACACACAATACACATAATTAAGCGTTTTGTAGGGTTGAGTGTAAGACACAGTCAAATAAAGCACTGAAAAGGGTTAAGTTACTTTTAAACTTAAACAAAGGTGTAGAAATATTTAATCAAAATATACCTGAACAGATTACAGTCTACAAATCAATAGTAAAGACAATTAAAACATACCTTGTGTAGACGATCCAGGTGGCTGTGGTGTTGCTGAGGTAGCAGGTATTGCTGGACCAGTAGAACTGTCAACCAAAGAATCAGTTCCTTTCTCTGGTATAACCATTATCCCATTGCTGTCCAGTTTTGCGATAGTCATCATGAGATCATTCACAGACTCCTAGAGAACACCAATCATTGTCATGTATTACAAAAGCATATCAATTATGTAGTTGATAGTCATTATACTGACTTCAATATTTACACTGTCAAAAGTGTAAAGGAGCATAAATATACTACAATGCAATCTATATATCTACGTATCTTTAATATCTACACATTACCAGAAATATATAAAATCCTGCACCGTCTGTTTTAAAGATGTTTATTGAGTCTGTTTTACATAATATTCATCATAAATTCAAATATGTCGCATATGCAAGGTATATTTAAAAAATATATGGGTGACAATGATTGGCTACATTATGAAAGAAAAATATATACTAACTCATTTAATATTTTCCTACACATATTTTATTTTTCTATACAGTCACCATTATTTTCTAAGTATTTATGATATCTAGGAACAAGTGTTTTTAATTCATGTTCGTAAAAAAATTTGCTGCCTGTGATTTCAGCCAGTTCAACTCCTCACTGTCTCAAAACTGTTAGGAGATGCAAACCACTTATCGAGGTGAAGGATGATGTAGAAATCACTAAGTGCTAGTTCAAGAGGGGTGATGAAAAAATGTTCACTTTACTTATGAATCTTCTCAATAGTGTAAGGCAGCAGTGTTTGGGCGTGCGTTGTCATGAATGAGAACAAGCATTCTTGATAACCATCCTGTGTTACTGCTTCTGAATTGCATGCCTCAGACTTGAATGTGTTTCACAGTAAACATCCTCTGTGACTGTTGTTCCCAACTACCTAAAATCCACCAATAGGCACCTTTTTGTCCAAGGAAACAGTAGTTATGATATTCTGAGATGATTGGATAAGTTTGGTTATTTTTTGGCTTCAGTGAACTTGAATGTTGCGATTGTTGTTTGGACACAATGCCGACATATGGAATTCAAGTTTTCTCACCAGTTATGGTATGAAAAAATTGTCTCCTGCTCTCTTGTAGTAGTCTGTGTGTGTCAAGTCAACATTTTTGGGGCCCATATTACACCAGTTTATGACAGGCTAGTTTTGCAGTAACAATTTTGTACACTATACTCTGGAAACGTGAAACATGTGGAAATCAAAGACTATTAGGCCACGGCTCCACGAGCTGTAAATTATGACGTGCAGAGTAACACTTTACGGCTGTTTTGCTGTAAAAAAGAGTTGGGTCCACAAGCTGTATTATTACAGCACTCAGAAGTGGTAATTTGCCACTACCATTCCCAGGTGCTTGGCTCCACGAGCAGTAATGGGACTGTGCATTGTGTAGATGACTGTTTTGCAAAGATGAAAGACGGAAAGTGCAGCAACAGTAAACTACAGCTTGTAGAGCCAGGTACCAGTGGCAAACTGTCACCAGAAAATGGAACATGTTCTATATAGCAGCAGTATGACCTTGGTAGCTGTGCCGTGATTCTTGCTCCTGCTGTAACTTACAGCGTGTGAAGCCACTTCCATTTACTAACATTGAATCTTTTTTCTAGCTGTAAATTATAGTGGGTTCTGGCAGTATGTAGCAGGGCAAACTAAAGGGGGTTTGTAATTTCATTTTAACCATCTATAGACGACCTTTGAGGTAACTCTTGTTATTTACCCAGAGTGTACTTTTGATCACTGACTATAGCTCCGTGATAGGTACGACGCAGCACAGGAATGTTTATTGTCGGCAGGGTGCGTATTTGTGCATACGAGCGCACGTGTGTGCCACCTTTTGCGATGTAGAAATTACCTCGTGGGGACAATTTGGACGGCTTTCCGGTCCAAGTGAAATGTTCTAGAAGGTTTTCAGCCAATCAGAGTTTGATTTACGGCAACGTGGCCAGCTATACGTGGCAGAGGGTACCCACGCTTCGCTTGACGCCGGCCATTTGGCGTCCAAATTCAGAGCCGCGCAGGTGTGTTAACGCGGGGTTCCATATATCAGTGCTCGCGAGCAAAGTTACGGCCGACAAATAAAAAGTGAATTAATGTAAGACAGTAAATAAAATTAAACAAAAGTAATATACATCAAAGTGTTAAACAGTTTAACCAAGCTTTCGGACTTTAAGTGGACAAAAAGTGAATAGACGGTAGTGATGCAACCACGTGCAGATAACGACAAACAAGGATGAGTACCTAATTTAATTTGTATTTGGCCAATACAAAGAATAATCCCATTTCAGATTTGTAAAAATTATCAATTATAACGAGGGGGAAAGATAAAAAGGGGTGATAAAAAGAGAGAGAGAGAGAGAGAGAGAGAGAGAGAGAGAGAGAGAGAGAGAGAGAGAGAGAGAGAGAGAGAGAGAGAGAGAGAGAGAGAGAGAGTGTGTGTGTGTGTGTGAAAAGCAAGTACTGGAATGCCTTCTATTATAGCCATACATATATATTCTATAAATAAGTTAACTAATGTTTGTGGGAAATGTATAAGAGATAAGAAGAAATAACCTTTTGTAAAGAACGCAGAGAGAAAGAAAGTATGTTAGAGTTTGTTTAGGAATACAAGAGTTTGTTTAAATTTGGTAAATAAGAGTTAATAATTATTACGTAACAAAACCCAGTAACCACTTTTACAGGTCACGAGTTCGTATATAGAACCCTGGAGTAACATAAGGTAAGAACTAAAAGTAAATACTGGAAGTTAAGTTTTTGGGTGTTTTATGTTTTCAAAAATTTATTAATAAACGAAAAGTTACAAGTAAAAATACAGCTCATGGAGCCCTGGCCTTAATTGTAAACTGGGTTTTCTCCAATTTGTGTGTTCACTTGTTCAATAATTTCATCTGTTTGAACCTAGACTTTCTACCTCTCTCTTAATCATGAGTGCTTATGTGGCCATGATTAAACTCACAGCACAACTGCGTCACTTCATTTTCACTTATTACACAATTCACAATGAATTTTGAAAGCGTTATGGCCTTTTTTGCATTGAGAAACTGAATTACTGACTAAACTTCACAACTGGTGGCATTGTTATCACCGCAGCTACCAAGAATCACTGCCAACAGAATGACAAACAACAGACTTCTGGCAATACAACAATAGCTAATTAATGAAGCAATTGAAGCTAATGGATGAGCATAATAAGATTCATTGCTGCCACATAACCTTTTATTTGCAACCAGTCCTCACTTATGAAACACACCTTGTATTTTAATTTTGGAATTACTGGTGTTAAAACACACAAAAATACACATTTATTCAGATAATTATAATTAAATAAGTTTATAATAAACCAACAGGCCAAGATAATTAAATACCTTAACTACACATGACACAGTTAATTTTGGACTAATCCAGAAACTGTAAGTGGCAAGTGTTAACAATATATCCATTTCATTTATAAAATACCTCATACCTTATTGCTGGGTAAATTATAAACAGGTTCTATTTATCTGTTTATTATAGTAGCATGATTATTTTCGACTACTGTGTAAAAACAAGACCAAAGTTTAATTTTATGTCATTAGGTACGTCTGAGTCATCTAGAGCTTTACCACCACATCCTTGGTCTCACCGAACAGGTTACATTACAGCTTTCTATTCCTGAGAATTATCTTCCATCTTTCTGTATACTGAGTTGATAGTTCTGTTATTTGTTATAATCCGTTTATTTGTTATTTGCCTCATATCACAATTTCTTATGTCTTCTAATCTTGCACAGCTTTTATGACTACAAGAATTTTCGTCTCTGATGAATCCAACTGTCAAATTTGGGCTTGCTTCTCTGGTGCTGATATGTAATAATGCGTTACATGGATCGCTTCTCTGTATCCATGTAATAACGTGAAAACTGACACCACTATTATATTTTATAAAAGTATCTCTCACATTTTTTTTTCAAACAGAATTATCACTGTTGCACACCACTATCCGATTAGCGCTTTCAAACTTCTCAGCTCATCATTCGATCTGACGATGAGCTGAGAAGCTCGAAAGCGCTAATCGGAATAATTTTTCTATAGTGGTGTGCAACAGTGATAATTCTGTTTGTGATTTTAACCACTAACACAACTTTCTTCATTAAAAATTTTTTGTTTTGTTTTTTATTCAGAGTTCACCCTATAGAGGAACGTATTCTCTGATACCTGTTAATTATATTGAGACACCTTTGTTCTCATCAAGACATAACTTCAAATGTTTAACAATAGACTGCACACAGTAGTCGTCTACTTGAAGGTCTTTTGTACAGAACGTTACGTCCTTCCACCCAGATCCATCCTTCTAGCAGTACGCGACGAGTTGGAGCAAAATATTTAGAAAATTTTTATAATTTGAATTAAGCAAAACACTTTAATGAGGATGTTACAATGTACCTTGTATGTTTTATCATTAAGGTGTGGTTCTATGGTTTATATGAATGAAAATTCTTGCCTACACTGAGTCTTTGCACATAAATGTCAAAGTTTGGATTATTTTAATTTTCAAATTATATGCAACGTGCCAGTAACATAATTTGCAAATAACCAATTACAATTTAACTTCAAACATAATTATTTTACTGGAAAATAGCAAAGCATTTAAGAAATCATACTGACCCATCTACGTAGTCGAATCATGCTGAACAAAATAATTTAACATTTTCACAGTTATATATGGTTAAATCGTAGACCCAAATCCACTCATGTGAATTTACAGAAAACTGAAATTACTGATTTCAAGGTTAATTTTTATTATTAATAGAGTTTTTTGTAATTGATAATATAGCTGTTAAAAAAGAAAAAGAGAAATGCATAAATATTTGTAGTAGGTTGCAATCATGTAACTGAACTAAGCCAATCAAATGAGAAATCTCACTATTTATGCACCTAAGCATTCAAAGAATTTCGACGAAACCGAAACATCGAAGCATGATAATGTTTTTTGGCTTTTGAAACGTATAATGTGGATTTCGTTTGGTGGATAACGTAAATCATTTCCAGACCACAGACGATCACAAACAGAGCATGTAAAACTAAATTTATTCTCACTAAAACGTTTGCTAACTTCAATGTAAGCAGCGATTATTTTCTGTCTTGATGCATTTACATATCAAATTTTTAGACTGTGGGGAATCAAAAGTGAGGAAGCGTCACATTTTTCGACTGTAACAAGACAAAACAAGGGGATTTATTTGTATTCCATACTAATTGTAATAATTTGGAGTCACCCACACTGAGCCCCGTTTTTGCTCACCAAAGCTTGACTTTTGTGAACACCCAGTGGTCAGTCTGGTAACAATACGGGGAAGGTGCGACGTATTTTGGAACATTGGAATGTGTACGAGCGCGTGTGTGCTGCTTTTAGCAGAGTGAAAAGCACGTACCAGATTTCCTTACCGCCTTCTACGAAAAACAGTGAGACGCTCGCTGGCCAATATCGGATACCAAGTTGCCATCCAGAGAGAGACGTTAGCCATCTTGGACGCTAGTCAGTCGGTGTCTAACTTCGGAACCGCGCAGGTGTGTTAACGCGCGGTTGACAAAAAACCGTACTCAAGACAATGTAAACCAACCGGCCAAGAATACAAAGTTATTTAGATTGTGTGAAAAACAGTATGTGAGAGTTCGACGGTAACAGCAGAGAGGCAGTGTCAAAATTACAAAACAATTCGTCATTTTTTCAGAAAACAGTGGTGTAACAACGGAACGTTTACAGGCTGAGTACCATTTAAAACTTTTAATAATATAAATCAATAAAACAAATACAACGACCCATTAAAATATGTAAAAGCTAAAGAGATCTCTAATTTGGGGGGGGGGGGGTGACAAGTAAGAGAGAGAGAGAGAGAGAGAGAGAGAGAGAGAGAGAGAGAGAGAGAGAGAGAGAGAGAGAGAGAGAGAGAGAGAGAGAGAGAGCAAAGTACTGGATTGCCTTATATAATAAATATGTATCTATTTTACAATTAAGTTAGTTGATATGCAAGATGATTTTTTTTTGTAAAGAACGTAAAGAGTAAGGAAGTAAGAGTTATTAAGAACAGTTGCCTATTCTATAAGTAAGTTAACCAATGTTTGGGAAATGTATAAGAGATAAGAAGAAATAACCTTTTTGAAAAGAACATAAAAAGAAAGAAAGTATGTTAGTTATTTTAAATAAATGAGTTAGTTTAAATCTGGTAAACGAGAGTTAATATTTATTATGTAACAAAACCCAGTAACCACTTTTACAGGTCACGAGTTCGTATATAGAACCCTGGATCCACGTGAAGGTAAAAACTATAAGTAAATGTGGGAAATTTAGTTTTGGGGTGGTTTTATGTTTTAAATATTTATTAAATAAATCGGAAAGTTACACAATGACGTTTTTGTGGAATGACCCCCAGCCTAAAAACGTTATCATGTTAAAAATGTCATTTTTTTAAACATCTGAATCATCATTAAAATTTGGACTTAGGTAGTTTTACCACTAATCCCTTGATATATTGGTCTGTTTTCAGCTTTGCTTTGTTGGTTTGGACATGCGTCAAATCCTGTCTTGTTATGATGTGCTTAGGTGCTCTTCATTTTAATCCTAAACGTCCAGTTTTTTAAATTTTAGTTAAAATTATACGATTGTAATTTGAAATGCATTATACAGCTTAAAACCCACACACACGAGAAATCTGTTATGCTACGAACTATTTTCTTTAACGTTCTATTAATAAAGTGCACTCAACCACTGCTTTATGTAGTCACTTAAAATGTTGACAGTAATTATTATTATTAGTACCACAAGCCTTGGTAAAACTTGAGTTGTAAAATAAAAAGACATTAATGAATTGTTCATATACAGTAGACACCCTCTAGTCTGGCCTCGGTTGGATCAGCCGTCGGATGGTTCGGCCAGCCATACAGTGAGTCACACAGTCTAGACGAGCTCCCAGCGACAGGCCCCAGCTTGTTAAACGGAAAATATATGTAGCTCAGTTGACTCGCGGTTTTGTTCATGTGAGGACGTATGTCTTATGTTATGAATTCTGTGCATATAATCTGTGTATATAGTAATACTGTATGTATTTGTGTAAATAAAAACATTTTTCGACATGAGTCCGAAACGAAAACACACGTTCGTGACTATGGACCAAAAATTACAAGTCCTTCAGCGTCTCAATAAGGGCGAATCAGTCCAGAGTATTTGCCAAGAGTTTAATGTAGCCAAGAGTTAATGACTGGCGCTGAAACAGAAAATCGATTGAGACTTTCTGCACTCAAATTGAAAAAGTGCTTTCGACGCAGAAAAAAAAAAAAAAAAAATTAGTAGATGATGCTTTGTAGTTATGGTTTATGCAGGAACGCCGAAGAGGCACTCCGATAAGTGGACCAATTTTAAAAGAAAAAGCAATTATCCTACACTCAAAACTTCAAGATGCTGGTACATTCTCGGCAAGTGATGGATGGCTATCGTGCTGGAAAAAGCGTCACGGAGTTCACTTTGTCGGCGGACCCATCAGCAGCTAGCGATTTTTCAAAAAAACTGTCCAACATCATTGCTAGTGAAAATCTTAGTAAAGAGATGGAGTTGAATTTTAAACTCTTGCCCAAGAAAACATTTGCTACGGCTAAGGAAACTTCAGCCCTAGGATTTAAGCCAGTAAAGAGAAAATCATGGTGGCTTTGTGTTAAAATGCCTCAGGGTCCCAGGCAGGTGCTGCCTTTGTTTGAAATCGGAAAATCAGCAAAACCCAGAACTTTTAAGAATTTAAACATGTCATCCCTTCCAGTGTACTACAGAGCACAAAAATCAGCCTGGATAGGTTCGTATCTGTTTAAGGAGTGGTTCGAAAGCGAATTTGTTCCTAAAGTGAAACATCATTTGACGAGTTTGAAGTTACCAGTTAAAGCACTTTTAGTGCTAGACAATGCACCTACCGATCCGCAAGAACTTGAATGTGAAGGTTACAGTGATATAAAATTATTATTCCTGCCACCTAACATCACAAGTCTTACACAACCAATGGACCAAGGGGTCATCGAGTCTTTTAAGAGAAGGTACCGCAGAAAGCTTCTTTTGTAAATTCTAGGTAAACTGGACAATGAAGGCAGCACAGGTCTCATTCCGGCCTTAAAGACAATCAACATGAAAGACGTGATCTATATGGTAGCTAAGGCATACGATGAAATGCCATCATCTACATTTACAAAGTCTTGGAGAAAAGCATGGCCAAATTCTTTTCTTCTCATTGAAAAGAATAAAGAGGACAACCCTAAAGCAGATGAACCAAATCTTCAGGGATTTGAACCAGATGACAACGCATCTCTGTTAAAAGATCTACAATTGCCTCATTCTGATGGTCTTGTACAACAAGACGTTGTATTGTAACTATATTGTAACTACTCAATCGGGGCGTCCTTCTTATTTTAGCCTCACGTTGGAGTCATCAATCTGTAACTACTCGTTCTTGTCGTATCTGTAAAATGTGTACACTTGTTTTTTATGTGTATAAAGTGTTACATTAATAGTTGTTACTACTGAAGTCTGTAGCGTGGTCTCAATTATCAGTACAACCTACCTGTTTATTCATAGGGGTTGCGAATCCCGGGTGGCGCCAAATTGTTTATTTTAAAACAATTAAATTTGTGACTTTATTAGTTATATTGGTGTTGTCAGCGTTGACAGCTGGAGCGTTCAAATGATTCCCGCCGCTATACAGCTTGTGGTATTGCCTACTTGGCAAGAGCGCTAGTTGGTTACTCAGTGGAATTGCTAACACACACATATATTATACAACTTTCTACGAAATAAAACAATGGTAATACAGTAGAACTTGGCTAATTCGAACGTGCATAATTCGAACTTTTACCGTGGTCCCTTGAATATCCTATGTAAAACCATGCAAAAACATCGTCTGTAATTCGAACTTTTTTTGGTTAATTCGAAATAAAAATTTTGCTCTAACTACAAAAAATCGCCTGCTGTATGGGCTAGACCATGTAACAATAGAGACATGACTGGAAACAGACAAGCAGGCATCGCCCTTTGTGAACAGACGCTTGTCCTTTGTGTCAAATTCGTGGAATTGCCGTCAGTATCTGGCGATGACACATGACTGGCTCGTGTAATGGTACCGTCCGCCATTGTCCCTTGTTCCATGCCTTGTCAGTCAGCCACCGTCACTGTTGCTTTCAGTTCAGTCTGCCTGCATTCGTGGAAGTGTTAAGTCTTTTTGAGTTTCTACTGTGCGAGCTGTGTTCTGTAGTGAGAGACCGTTCCTTTCTTTATACAGTAATGTATACACAGACTGGTGTGTTTTAGTGACGCTTATTGTGCAGTTTTATTGTGTTGCGTGTTCATCATGGCCCTTTCAAAACCAACACGGACCCAATACAAATCATTGACATTTGCCGAAAAAGTTGCCGTTATACGGGAAGTGGAAAAGGGACAAAAAAAGAAATCTGAAATTGCCAAGGAATTCGGGATACCACCAAATACGCTGTCAACGTATCTAAAAAATAAAGAGAAGATTTTGAATAGTGTGTGTAAAGCCAGCGACAAAGGTAGGAAAAGAGCGCGAGGACCAGAAAATCCTGACGTGGATGAATGTGTAGTGAAGTGGTTTAAGCAAGCAAGGGACAAAAAAATTCCAGTCAGTGGGCCCCTCGTCAGAGCCAAAGTTGAGGAATTCCCATCTAGCTTAGGGGAAAATGATTTTAAGGCCAGCACTGGTTGGCTCGATGGTTTTAAAGAAAGGAATGGCATGTCTTTCAAAACTGTTTGTGGGGAAAGTGGATCTGTTGGCGTCGAAGCTGCAAATTCATGGAAAGACGATTTGTTGCAAATGATTTCTGATAGAGGCGCTAAAGACATTTTTAACGTAGACGAGACGGGCTTATTCTTCAAATGCACCCCCGACAAAACACTTGCTTTTAAAGGAGAAAGTTGTAGTGGCGGCAAACACAGCAAGGAGCGCATAACACTTTTATTCAGAGCAAACATGGATGGTTCGGAAAAACTGCCTTTGCTAATGATAGGAAGTCAGCCAACCCACGTTGTTTCAAAAATGTAAAAACGAAACCAGTTGAATATGAATCAAACAATAAAGCCTGGATGACAGGTGAAATTTTCGAAAGATGGCTTTTAAAAATCAACAGGAAATTTCGGAATCAAAACAGAAGAATCATCTTGTTTACTGACAACTGTACAGCGCACAACACTATTCCTGTGATGGAAAATGTAAAGGTTGTGTTTTTCCCTCCAAACATGACTTCAGTAGTTCAACCTATGGACCAAGGTGTAATAAAAAATTTTAAGCATTTTTACAGACGGCTTGTGGTCCAAAACATTCTGTCAGGTGCTTATTTAGATGAGCACGAAAATATCAAGATTAACATCCTTCAAGCTGCCCGCATGTGCAACAGTGCTTGGAACCAAGTTACGCAAAAAACAATTGCTAATTGTTTTCGTAAAGGTGGTTTCTGCCACATTGAAGGTGAAGAGGAGAATAAAGCTGCTAGAGAAGTCGTACCCACTACGGATAACTGGGAAGATGTTGGACATGACGTAGGCATTCGTTACGAAGAGTTTGTAAACATGGATGAAGACTTGGCGGTGTGCGGTGAACAGACAGATGCGGAGATTGTGGCTGATGTTATGAACAAAAGAAATTATGGTACATCTTCAGATGAAGAAGGGGACCGGCTAGAACTTCCAGAGATACCGATTCCAACGGCTTCACAGTCATCAAATTACATTCAAGACTTGAGACGGTTTGTTGAAGAACAGCAGAACGTAAGTGACGCTATTTTCCAAGCACTTAATAAACTTGAAGAATTTACTATAACTCAGTGTATTAACTGCAAAATGCAATCAAAAGTTTCTAGCTTTTTTAAAAAACTGTAAATGCTATATTTTGTACTGAAACATGTTTATACGTTTGTAATACATATGTATAAGGAAATTGTTTAATAAAATAACATATTGCTTTACTGAATTTCGGTTTTTGATTTGATTTTTCTACCGTTATTAAAAGTTTTCCTAATTCGAATTTTTGGATAATTCGAATTTTTTACTGGTCCCTTCAGCTTCGAATTAGCCAAGTTCTACTGTACTCTGTACTGTAATTTTAATTATGATTTGGTCATTAATCAATGTGACAAAAGTATTATAAATTATTTTCCAATAAAATTGCTCCGGCTTAGAACATGAAACATATATCTCTAGGTTGGCGAAATTGATTTTGAAATGAGTTATATTGATGCCGAGATGGCGTCTGTTTGTATACAATATATTAATTTGTTCAAAATCTGGGGTTCTTTGGATTATAAATAAAACATAAAAGCTGGTTACATTAAAAAAGTACACTACCGTACCTTATCCGTACTTATATGGTATAAAGTGTGTTTACAAATTGTTCGGTAGTGTAGTAATATTTGTTACAAAATTCGCACATTAATGCGAGGTTATTTCTAAGTTAACAATTGTTTTACGTAAGTTTATTATCATTCAATCCTTGAAAGAAAATTAATTTTATTTGATAGTGAGAATTTTTGATTGATTTGAGAAATATTTAAAGTGTTTTTACTCCGGGGATTATAGTACAGTATTTAATTGATACTTAACAGTTCAGAAGGTTACGATGTGTCGTTGTTTGGGGGTAATGGAAATTCATCAATTTTGGTGTGACTTAAGCTGCTGGCATCTTCTAATTGGTCTTGGGAATTTTTGCTATTCAATCCTGTTTATTTGGTTCCTGGACATCTGTTAATATTTGAAGCTCTTCATCTCCTCGTCATTGGTTCTTGCTGTCGACTTCTAAACGTTTTTTGAACTTTTTAAATTAAAATTTTGGTCATCTCAATCTTGCGTACCTCTTACTTAAGCGTCATTTTTCCAAGTAATTCCGTTTAACGGAAAATTAGTATCCAACGGCCCGTTTCTATGGTAACAGAAACCTTTTGATTGGTTAAGGCCGAGATTAAAAGCATTGTTAAGATATTTGAAATTTTTATTCAAATTTATTATATATTTTCTGACTGATTTTATTCTTCTGTCATCCCTTCTGGGTAATAAATATTGTCACTATTGCACTTATTTCCTTTCAAAGATTAAACAATACCTCATAAGGTCATGTTCTATTATATATTAACTTTGGTCTAATTATGTTGACATTTGATAATTACATATCTCTTTGAAATTAAACTCTTTATAGTAACATTTCTCTTTTAAAATGATTTATACATAATTACTGGCTAGTTACTTGCCTTAGATTTGTAAATTTCCTTGTGAATTTGTTACAATTGATATTTGTGTGTGTCTGACAGTTAGGCATTTTCATAGGCCTAAGTAGCCATTATGGTATTTTACTTATTTCATTTAAATTACATTTAAATTCAGCCTGATGGGCTTTACTTTGTTATTATAATTGTTTGTGTTGCGTTTTGAGTCTGTTTGTGTTCTGATTACATGTCAATATTGTTTTCTATATCTTAATATTTAAAACATACGAATTAGGCCTATGGACTGCAAGTTTCTTTCAGCCATATCCTATTCATAACATTAAAACGAACAATTCTTTATAAGTTATTAGTTACTGTTGGTTTAACATTCATTTAATTCTTTTGATTATTATTTTGAGTGAGAAATATCATCACTTCTTTCAAACTTATTAAATTTATTTTCCCTTCTAATATTGGGTGTTTTGTAATTATATACTTAAATTCTTATTTCATTACTACTTCTTTTCTCCATTCCATGTTAACACAAACTGTTTTTACATGGGCTTTCTCCCTGAATAACATTACATCCTTTACTTATCTCTATTTTAAATACTATTTCTAACTATCCTTAATTATATAATTTTCCATAAGCTCACTTAAATCATTTATTGGTTTATCAATAATTTACTAAGTGTTTTCTTATTTATTACTACTTTCTTTATTATTTAAAATATCTTTTTCCACTTATCACTTTCACATTTAATTAATTGGTGTTTATCACTGATACACTCACTATTTTGGGGTATTTACACATACACTATTGCACTTTTTTCACCGTTTATATTAAGTGTTTTTTAGTGGGTAATCCCTATAATTATTTCTCTTTCTCTTTCTCACTTTTTCTTTCATTATAAAATTATACATAATATTAATGACATTTTGTTATATGTATTTCACTACATCTAACTTTAATATTGGGGTTAGTGTACTTTTCTTTACTAGGTTACTTTTTACTGTTTTTGTTCAAAACAGGTATATAAATTATCTCGTTTACAATAATATTTATTTCCATTATTGGCCAATTATTGATTTTATTTATAATATTCTATATTTGAATATACCATTTCTCCCTTTTATATGTGGTGTTTGTTATTTCTTGGTTTCACTTCGTTTCCTCTTCTTCTTCTTCTTCTTCTTCTCCTTCATCTTCTTCATTTTCAATTGTCTTCCTTTTAATTCGGTTCTCCTCTTATCGTCTGGTTTAATTTCATTTAGTTACAGGAATTCGTTCACTTCCTTTATTTGTCCTTATTCTTCTTTGGTTCTGGTTTCTTCCCTTCTTTTGTTAGTTCCTATTTGTTTGGTTAATCACTTTTTTCTTAGTGTGTTTTTCGTGGTTCCCTTCTTCTTTTGTTTCCTGTTGTTGGGTCAATCACTTGGGTTGGGTAATGTCGTCGTTTGTCGTGTCATAGTTTTTATATTTTATTTATATTTAATCATTTTATTTGATATGAAGTATATTTCCATTTAGAATTACCTTTTTTATCCCTGGTACTGGGGTGGCTTATTTGTGTTGTAACAATATAGTTCAGTATAACTTAAGGAGACCACACAGATGAATTATTGTACCTGGTCTTTTCTTACCTACTCTATATCTCTTCTCTTGAGAATAAGTTACTTTATTAGATGAATTTTACATCACAAATCACTGGTATTACCTTCCAAATATACTAGGCATTGTTTACTACAGTTTTTATGTAGCAACTACTACTAATAATTTAAATACAGTAAAAGAAAGCAATAACACAAACTATAATTCATAAAGCGTTAAGAGAAAAGAGGTAAAGGAATGAGCAAAAGCTGTGCTAGAATGCAAACTAACATTCCAGTGACTGTAGAATCCACCTACTATCTGATATTGATTCGCAGAATGTTTAAATCTTTGAAGTTTTTATTATTAGATACACTTAAATTACATAAAAAATAAGTTTATTCGTTTAACTGTTACACATTTAAAAAAAGTGTGAATACTGATTTGTAACTAATAATGCAAAAAATCATAAAATGCCCATGACAAGATGTAGATTTACAAAAAAAAAAAAAAGCAATAACACATTAAATTTTGGATTTAAAAACAATTTGGATTTAAATACCACGATTTTAAGTTATACAACAATTATGACTTACTAATTAAATGTATACAGCATTATAATATGGGGAAGGAATACCTTAGGAGTGGGAACAGGCTTGGGTTGGCTTTTACGACCACGTTTTCTATGGCATTTGATGGACACATTCAAAGTCTGAAACAAAGCATAAAACTAAGATATACAGGTTGTCCGTCCCTCTCCACACATTTGCTCAACAGAAAACTGTAAACAGGTTTCTGGACAAACAACATCAAATTTTAATATACCCTAACAATGTGTTCTGTGTAATAATAATAATTATATATAACAAAATATTTTCTCCTACAGTGGTTTCATAATTTTGCCTAAAACAATGTAAATTTCAAAATGTGTTTAATACCACAATGGGTCAATTTCCAAAGCTAAACTGATCTCTATAGACTTTAATATAATACAAAAATAGCCTTAAATGAAAAAAAATCTACTTCAAGTGACTTACACAGGGTGTCCACAGAAATTCTGTTTTAATTTTCCCTGACTTTCCCTGACCTACTTACAGAAATTTCCCTGACTCACTAAAATGCATAGTACGTTAATTCTTTGAGCATTATATTTTACAAGGAAGAAAAAAGAAAACCCAGCCTCCACCTTCCCCATAGCTGGCCTAATTCTCTCTCCACTTTCTTTTTTCTTCCTCTTTTATTTTATTTATTTTTTATTATTTATTTATTGAAAAATACAAATACATTGATGGCATTTTAAAAATAAATATTTCCATTATTACCTAAAGGTAACACTTAGGTAACGTAAGAATGAGAGTATTTTCACTAGAACTTAATAAAATAATATATGAACAAGATAAAATGGACTAATTAATAGAACAACTTACATGGTAACAAATAATTATAATAATCAGCTATAGCTTTCAAAATTGAAAATGAACCAGTCCGACAGGATGAGAATGAAAAAGAAAAATATGCACTCCTTCAAAATTTACTAGTGTGATCTCTTCATGTTCTCCAGCAGTTTTTTCTTTTCCCCAATTTCTACATCCTCCATTTCTCTTTCAAGTTTCAACTTTTTTCTTTTTTCTTCCAACTCTTTCAACTGTAATTCAATTTTCCTTTTCTCTATTTTCTTTTTTTCCTCTTCTGACTGCATTTCTTTTTTCTTTTCCAAATATGATTGATATCTTCTTCTTGAAGATCTGACCGAGGTAAGCATACTTCTGTTGATAGTCACATTCCTCAAACCACCTAGATGCTTTATGCTATCACAAATAACTCTTTGGGACACAAGGGATTCTTCTAGAAGATTTTCAACTAGTAAATGCTTATTGACAGAAAAGCCAGATTCAACTGATGCATTACCATGGGATAAAATGAAACACAGCTTCATCACAGACCAGAGATCTTCATATTTCTTATCTTCTCCTAAAAGGCCGTAGTAAAATTCGTCCAATCCCATGTCATCAGATGTTTTGGAAATGAAATCGTTAGGTTCTTCAGTTAGCAAAGAAAACTGTCGTTTGGCCTTTTCAGCACTTTTATCACATATTCTTCTATGGCTGTGCAGGTTTTCTAGAACAACATCAATCCTTTTTATTGCCAAACTGGGTTTGAGCATTATCATTTTAGAGTCTAAGGCAGTGAGGCCTCGTGCTAAATGTGATTTCAAAGGACTTTTCTCTCTGAGTTTTTCTATCATGGTGGTAAGGAGATTTTTGAACTCATTTTTAAAAACAAGTTTCTCTTTTTCTGAGCATTTAATTTGTTTCATTAAGCTTTCTGCAGCATAACCAACGTCCACCTTTTCTACTGAAACCAGATTGGCACTGTCTTGCAAGTCCAAGTTCATTAATTTTTGAGTAGTACTTGCTTCAGCTATTTTTTCATATTTTACAAATCTCATCATTAGGTTTTTCATAAGTTGTTCAAGTGAAGTAAAGAGATAAGGGACCATAGGCTTCTGACTTTGGAACCATCTCAGGAACGGCTCAACGTCTGACAATATGCTTCTGAAAGCACTTAGTTTTGCCTTAAAAAATGGATTTTTCATAGCTTCTCTAAGGTATTGCAGGTTTTTGTTGTCTTTTTCGTTGTATTCTTTTACAAATTTATCGACATGATCAAATATTTTGAGAGCTTGATCTACACAGCGACCATTTTCCAGCCATCTTACTGCTGTGAACTTAAAAGGGAAAGAGGTGCTGGTTGTAATATCTGAGTATTTTGCTCGCCGAGCTGGGCTATCTTTGAAAAGACTGTAGAGAGATCTAAAAAAGTGAAAAAGTTCCCAACCAGTTTTGGAGATCCCAGTCTTCAGGGCTCCATTAACTGTATGCAAACTGCATATGCCAATATCAAGAAGGGACTTTCCCTCTGGATTTAAGACTTGCAAATGGCTCTCGAGTTTTTTCATAAAACTGAGGTTAACATTCGGCCCGTCCATTGAGATTTGCAAAATATTTCCTAAAGGTAAGGAGAGCCCTTGAATAAACCCATCTAACAAGTGATCTGCAGTTGCCCTGCCTAAAAATACACTATTCCAATATCGTGTTGAAACTTTCTGAAGGTTTACTTCCCTAAACCTTACACACAAGTCCATTTGTCCTCTTTGAACAAATTTGTTCAGAGATTCATCAAAACAAACAACATAGTCAGAGCACTGTTTCATGTTATTTTGCAACATTTCTTGAAAATATGGGGCTAACCCATGATTTATTACATAGAAAGCCTTAGTCTTGCCCATAGAAAAGCTCCGAGCGATTTTACTGTCTGGAAACATATTTTTGAAGGCTGCAGAGGTTTCATCACAAGAGTTTAGAGACATTTTCCCAGTGATGACGTGGAGAGCCCATATTGCTTCGGCTGACGTAACATCATCTTCATTCACACTGAAACTCTTTAAACTTGTTTGACTTGTTCCTGGCACTACTAATAATTCTTTTGTAGCTGAAGTTGAAGGTGTTGGCTGCACATCTTTTAATGGAGATGTAGTAGTAAAAAAAAAATTGCCGGCTGGGAAGCCTTTGCTCTCATGTTTTTTACATGAGTTGGTCCCTTAGCATGAGAAACAATTGCTTGTTTCCCCATATTGCTTAGTTTAAAAGATTTGAGACACACTTGACAATAAGCCGAATTTGCATTACTAACCACCAAGTCCAACCAACCACTAAATTCCGGAAACACTTTACTGTCCAGCCAAAGTTTATTAAACAAACATTTCTTGTTAGCCATTGTAATGAGTTTAAGTCAGCAGCCTAAAAAAACTGAAAATAGAAAAAGAATTAGCTAAATCGGTTGAAAAAAGGACACAAGGGCACAACAAAAAATATATAATTGTTGTGCGCTTCTTGTGAAACCTGGAAAAAATGCTACAATAGTCTGGGTTATGGCAGACTAGAGCATTCAAAATTCCCCTCAAATCCATCATCGGGGAAGATTTCCCTGACTTTTCAGATTTTTCACGGGTTGCGGCAGACTAGAGTAAAAAATTACCCTCAAGTCTGTCATCGGGGAAGATTTCCCTGACTTTCCAGATTTTTTGTTTATTTCCCTGAACAACTTTTTTTCCCTGACTTTCCAAAATGTGGACACCCTGCTTACATTTTCATGTACTTTTACCAAAATCTGTACAATTTTTAACTGACTTCAGTGATTTACTTATTAGAATAGTTTTGTTTCGTTCAATTTTAAAATTAAAGATCACACACACACACACACACACACACACACACACACACACACACACACACACACACACACACACACACACACACACACACACACACACACACACACACACACACACACACACACACACACACACAATACGACCCATTAAAATATGTAAAAGCTAAAAAGATCTCTAATTTAGGGGGGGTGACGAGAGAGAGAGAGAGAGAGAGAGAGAGAGAGAGAGAGAGAGAGAGGGGGGGGACACTCCTCAAACTCCTGATGAGCTCACTAAATGATTTGGTTTTTTTATATAGAACAGTTCTTACTTTCTTTGTCATTAGAACCATTTATGGCTAAATGTTAATTTCCTATTTTTTAAACAATTTTAACAAGAATGCTGTATGAAGAAAAATATGAAAAAGTGGAATCAAGAGATGGGAATGGCAGCTAATTTGAAAGTGTGCAGATTCAATGGATTTTTACGAATATTTAACGTTTTGATTAATAGGCCCACACTCTCAGATTTATATACTTCCTTTTTAAGTCTTGAATTTTAATTGATGGCTGATTTCCAGGATTGAATGAGAAAAGTATTCAATATACAGTAATTTAAGCCATTATATACGTTTTGCACATTATCAAATTTTATGAAAAAGAAGTCACTATCATATTCTAGTGAATCATGCATTACCTCTCACATAACCAGTCTACTCTCTGGTTAACTGAAGAATATGGAATTAAACTAAATCATACAGTGTGATAGAAGTCTTTATTTCGAGTAGTGCATATATGCAAAGTTACATTAATACACAACATACAGTTTGAGAGTCTGGTTAAAGTATCATTTAAGATGTGCTCTTTCACAAAAGTATATAGATAAACAATATAAAACTATTCTTGTTGATTTAATTTACATACAGGAACATTAAATAAAATTTGTGGTAAAAAGGCAAAAGGCCTCTAAATTACTTCAAAAACTATTTCCAACAATGTCACTTATGAACAAAGGAGTTCATAATCCAAGCATGTTTGGCAAAGTAAATATATTATAATAAAATTCTGTTTCAAGCTACAGACATTTTTTATTTTGTAATAATACAACACTCAAAAACATGTTCAGATTACCTGGCAGAATTTATCAAGACTTTTCTCAGCATCATCAGCAGCTTTGGCTTGAGTGTGAGGACTTGGTGTTTTAGGTACTGACGATGTAACGTAACTAGGATGCGGTGGTTTCTGATCTGAAGGCACACTGGGCGGCGTGCCTCCAGAGTTCTGCCGTGCCAATGGTTGCTTTAACGTAATTTTAAAAGATTCATCTACTGGTAACAGGTGAGGTGGTGGCAAAGGCTGTTTGTGATGGTTACTTGCTCCAACGCCTTGAGTTGGATAACTGTTGCCCGCCGGTTGCTGAGGAATGTGCCACTGTATTCCTGCTGGGCCCATCTGCTAAAATATTCAAAAATTAATGTTTTGACTTTTTTAAATCTTACAAAAATATTATAATAACTATAGGATTTAAAACATTAGAGTATGAATAAAAGTTTGGAAAAAAGACTGAAAATTTAAACTTACACTAAGCACCCAAATTGATTTTTATTTCTTAATTTTGATGTAACCGAACATCTGAAAGTTTATGCTACCTGAAAGTAGTAATGGATCTGGTTAAAGTTTTATAGTCTGAGCTTACTATTTTATTATTAAAATTTTATACATAACAAAGTAGCCTGTTCCCACCACTTCTCCTGCTGCTGATATTTTCTGAAGTCTCAAATAATATATTTCTGAAGTCTGAAATATACTCGTAAGCATTTAGCAGCAGTCAGTTCAGTTCAGTTTAGACCTGGTGGAGTGCAGAGCAAAGTGACTGTTGTGTTAGTGCAGAACTGTAATAGAGTGACAGATATGATTGTGCTGGACACATTTAACTTGAATTATTGCTTTGTTGATTTATAACTGTTGTTTGTTTCAAATTAAAGTTTGTAATGAGTGACTCAAGCTCAATGTAGCAATGTGTGGTTGATGTGCTAGAATCCAGTTTATTATATTTATATAAAATATATGAAAACTGAGGTCGATCTGCTGCAGCCACTAAACCAGGAATGTCCACATCGAGCCGAGTTGTTGCTCATTTCAATAGGTGAAGCAATCCGTGTGTTAATTTCTTCTGCGGTCCTTGATTAACTTTGTTGTGGAGAGTACGCTTTTACAGATGTGTGTACTACCAAACATCAATGTCATTTACTATCAGTAGCATGGCATCCATATAACCGCTGTTGCCGGCAGCAACAGTACAGGAAATGAGAAAATAAAATTAATTATATCAAAGAGTAAATACTTTAGTTATTGATGAATTTTAAATGCGAACACTATTAGTAACGAAACTTGTAGAAAAGCATAGAATTGCTTTCGTACTGCTGGGTGCTTGCACTGTCATTTTAATGTTGTGTTGCCGGATCAGACGTCAGTTACGTTCGACTGCAAGTGGTCATTGATCTTATAGTAGTTGTCACTGTACATACTAGTGAAGCAGACACCCGATACTAGTTCGTTCACCTGTTGTGTTGTCACTGTATAAGCTGGCAAAACGCTCAGTTAACAGCGCATACCAGTTACTACTTGCACCTATTTCTGTTTTGTTTATTTAGTTGTGTTTCTCTGTGTTACTGTATCATTTGTATTCTGATTTATTTTGTGTAAGTATAATGGTCTCCGGATTCCGCTGAACCAGGATCCTCATCTTCTGCCAGTGAATTTAACTGTATGATGGAAAACATACCACACTACAAAATATTTTGGTTCACATAGTTTATGGAAATGTGTGATATTATTAATAATGGTATATTTACTCCTAATATAAAGGCTTTAAAATCAAAGTAATCTGGCGGTTATGATCGGAATTTAAATACTGCATGATGCACAGAATATTCTTGGCAATGTGGGTGTACTAAGTTGATGAAACTTTTCTGCTGTATTTTGTTTTCAACAGAAAAAAGTGCATGGAATAGTGATGGTGTTGGTGACATGGATAATCTTAGGAATGTCTGTAGTTGACAGTGAGGAGTGGAATGCCGAAACACTAGCTTGTGAAGTTGGTTATTATCAGAAATTTGCGACATTTACTTTTAAATTTTTACTTGAAAAGCTTTATGCTATATTTCCGAAGTCTGATGTTTTGTTTGACAATTCACGGAAAAATATAATAGATGCAGGCTAGTGTAATAAGAAAACCTGTAAATGTTTAAGCTATTCATTATCTTTGCATGATGGTTTTGATGAAGTTTGGCACAGGATTGAAGCTTTAAATGAAGTGGATGATTCATCACATACAAAAAGGACTTGAGTAAATGAAATTAGTATTTTTGCTGCTGACAAAATTTCCTCCAGATGGCTTTTCTTTGAAATAATTAACATTCTGAAAGGCCAAATTATTGTTCAATTTTCAGATATTGATAAACTAGAGTTTCTTGCAGTAGAAAAAACAATTTCCAAACAAATCATTCCAAGTGTTATTAAAAAAACTAAGGTAGAATTTTATGGTCCGTTTGAAAAACGATCGTTTGTATGTACACGTTTCCGACAACTTAGAGACAAGTCGATATATGATGTAAATCTATAATTACATGTCAGTAGCCTTACTAGAGCATTATAGGAAATTACAAAACTGTGCGCCTTGTTACTTACAATTCCTGTTACAAGTGCTTCTCCAAAACGGTCATTTTTCAGTCCTGGGGTGAATACATACTGTAACTGTACAAAAAAAAAAAACACACTAAAATAAAAGAAGAAACTACACCCAGATTATTACGATACTACGCTTTACCAACGTACCTTTATACAGAAGATTCCCAAAGTCCCCAGACTGCCACTACATTTTTAGGAGTAAATGTAGAAACCATTTCACTCTTCCCAATGAAACAATTTTTTAAATAACACGAATTTCCTTTTAGAAAAATTCCAGGGCCGTATAGGCGAACTTATCGATACAGAGATAAGGTTATGGGCAGAATGGCGTATTAATTAACTAACACATGTTCATGACAATATCATATTTTCTTTTATTACATATATTATGCATCTCTTTTTAATTTTTAACTGTTAATAAAACAAAATTTAATAGACAAAGAAAATTATAATATATAAAAACTTATTTTCAAATCAGTACTTTATACTCTCTCCCCCTTTCTCTTTATACTCTCACACACTCTCTCTCTCAGATTACCCCCTCCTATTGAGATCTCATTGATTCTTTTATATTATTTCTTTGAAGTATTTTATCTTAAAAACAATGAAATTCTATTTTTGTGGGAAACTGTTTCTGTTCATATTTTGTACTTAAGCTATTTTGTAGTAGAGCCTCCCCGTGTCATTGCACCACACTTCGCAGTTCACTTTAAACTTACCAAAAAAAATGTTGTAACAGTCCATATTTATATAGCCACTGTTTTATTGCATTTTACTTTAAAAGTTTATTATCACTTCCAACATTTAAGAAAAAATGTGGTAGGGCCACCGTAAATGCCTCAGCCTACCGTAATGCCCATGGGCACTAAAAGAGCACATGTGTCCTGTATGCTGGACGACTGGAGACTGGGGCGAGCTTAGCTGATGTGGGTATGCTAATTTCGTTTTTTTCTGTGCCTTTGAAACTGGTTCCAGGTGGATTTCCGCACCTCGTCTCGTCCTAGTCGCATCATATTCCGTTTTACATAGAGATACCTTTTCAACAGGAGACTCGCTGTGTTGTTGGAAACACGTGCCGCTTGTATGATTCACTGGTTAGCAATAGAATCACTTGTTATATTCTTTTACCTTACATGGACATCGCCTGCCCCCACCTCTACAATCCTGACCAGAACCGTTTCATTACTACCCAAATTTTGTCCCATTACAAGACCCCCCAATGAGAGGTTTTATGTCCAAAAACATAAAAACTCTCATTGCCTAAACCTAGGAGGACCGAGGACCAGTGAGGATATGGCGCCACGACCCCCCTTACTTCCTGATTAAAATTTGGGTACCTACCCCCCTCAATCCAGTGGCTGTGGCCGCACCTGCATGACCTTACTGGACTTCCTTTATCAGGATCCCAACAACGTAAAGCCAGACAGGCACTTGGCGACCCTGTCCTGACGCGCTGGCCAGCACAGGTTCGCCACCACAGTTCCACACAGATTCTGTAACAACAAATCACAAACATTAGCAAATGGTCTTTCACTAATCCATATCCTTACACTGATTTGGGTTCCCCCTAGACGCAGGGCCAGCGAGAGCGATCACGGGCCCCGGGGCTAAACATTTTTGGGCCCCCCCAAAGAAAAACTTACCAAAATCATTACTGTTGGATTGTTAATGGTTTAGGATTTATTAATTGACCCTACAATTCGTTATTCTCAACTTTAATCGTAAATAAATGGGTTTTACACTGTTAATAAATGGCCAGAACAAGATATGTGAAGAGACATAAAATAACATAAAATATATTTATAGAAATACATAATAAATGGTATGTTAGGAAGTTGCAAGAAAGAATGCAAACTTTTTTATAATACACTGTCTATTATTTTTTACACTAACGCGATACAACTTAAAGTTGTTCATGGTACACATATTTTTACTTTTATTGATTACATTCATATTGCAAACTTTATTAATCTAATGCCGAATTAAAACAAGTAAAACCTTAATTTAACTATAAGTATATTAAATTATCTGTATTTGTAACAGCACCAGCTATCAGGACGGAAAAAGTCACTTATATTACGGTATGAGCTGCAGTTAAGAAATTAAAAAAATTTTACCGTCATTATAGGCTTAGTTATTTCTTTTAACAAAGGGCAAAGGCCGTTATGCGCCGGGCCCGCTTCGGGACCCCGGGGCTCGGCCCTTGCCGGCCCTGTCTAGACGTACTGATTTACATTGACCAAAGTACTGATTTGTAGTATTTTAAGTATCTTAATACGCAAATAACATATTACTCTTGTAACGAGACAAAATGAGCATAACCATTTTATGTAATAATTTCCTATAATAATTTTGTAAAACATTTATGGTGATAAAGTAACGTGTATCTGGTTGAGAGTGTGGAAGTTGTAGAAGGAGAATTTGATGGCCATATAAGGCAATAGAAATTCAACATACCCAGTGAGTCAGCGGTTGGGCATCTATGTAGCGACAGCGAGGCGTCATAGTCATACAGTAAAAAACATGTGGAGAGCCCGTGACGTCAATCCAGAGGGCAAGACGCAAGTAGGTGAACTGCCTAAAACCAGTTTACAAAGGCGGAAATACAACAGAAGTTGGGCGTGGTAACGCTAATCTCGCCCAGTCGCCAGATCACCATCAGACAGTACGGTTGCATTGTAAGAGTATCGGGAGGCCTACGCGGGCAAGTACGGTAGGCCTGCCCCAAAGTTATGTTTAAAAAAGGGTAATGAAATTTTAAAAAGCATATTTAATAAAAACGCGCAGTCTTGTACTCACCAGCAGAACAAACAGACGTAATAAAGTAGTGGCCTCGGGTGTTTTTGGTAGGCCGAAAATGTTACAATAGGCCTACCAAAGAGTATATTTAAAATATAATGTAACAGTGAACGACAGTTCAAAACAGTGAAGTAACAACAGTGACGGTGGAATAAAAAAATTTAAAACGTGAATTTTGGTGTTTGAGTGAAAAGGGGACTTGCAACGTAATATGCAACAACGCGTACCATGTGCAGATAAGTAGCAGTGAAAAACAAAATAAATTGGCCAACTTTAAGTAAAAATATAATATCAATTCATCATTCATTTAAAAAAACAAAATATGTGATACAAATAAAGAAAGAGATGTCACAAAAAAAAAAAAGAGAGAGAGAGAGAGAGAGAGAGAGAGAATACATAGAAACTAAAAAGGGGAAATACACTAAGAGAAGTACTGGTTTGCGAATCAGATTTTTATTTATGTTTGATGATCATCTTTGTTTTATTGTTTAATTATATTACCTATGGTTTTCGTTTAACATAGTTTATTATGAATTAAATTTCGTGTCAAAGAACAGAAAACTTTCTCATAATTCATATAAAGAAAATAAAATCAGATTTCTGTCCTACAATAACCATGTGTTAGTGTAATTATTACGCCTGTATACCATAACCTGTTCTGTGCCAAAAGGCTCGCCTAAACGAACCTGTTTTTTTTTAATAAGTGAATTAAATTATCTAAATTATTTCTTTTGGGGAGAGTGTAAAAGGTTTCTACATTTCCTTCTCCAAATGTAGTGGTGACCTTGGGACTGTTTGGAATTTTCTGTGTTTAAGGTAAGTGCGTAAAAAGATCGTAGTCAACGGGGTAAGTAAAGTAGTATATTCTTGTCTTGTCTGGTAATGTAATTTGTTATAACCGTTACACTCTTAAACAAGAGGTGTCCTTATGCTAACATAACACATATTATTTAACTCAAATAACATACCAACGTCCATACGTATATGACCATATATCAAAGTACAATAGTAAATCATATCAAAAACAAAAATACTCAAATTCAATTACCAATTCAATTGTTCACAATTCATCAACACTTAAATTCAAATTCCATTTGAACCCCCATACAAAATCTCAATATCCCATTATAAACCATATAACACATGTTTTATAATTACTCACAAATACATCCTATTAAAATAACCATTATAAATTTGAATTTCACATTATAGCTTTAGCTCTGATTTTTGTATTAAACATTTGAATTATTTATAATTCATTCTAAAAATTCTCAAATCTACAAAAAAAATTTTCAAAATTATTACCAAAATTCACATCTTAAAACAATTCAAATCAATTTTAATTACATTATAAAATTAGTAGTGTCAATTATTCAACCAAAATTATAAACATTAGTACACACAATATCCATACACAACAAAATGTATCCTCTGATACCCTACCATAACAACAACATAACCTAAAACATAATACATTTAACCCCATTACAAATTTATATACAATATATTTCACATAAAATGTCATTGTCCTCCAAAAATCATTATATTATCACGCCAAGTACTAAAACCATTAAACTTAAATAATTAAATGTCCATCAACAACATATGTTTAACCCCCATCATCATAAATTAGTCTTATACTGTACATGCACATTTCATTTTTATTTAAATCCATTATATTATCTCTTTCAATATAATGACCATTTAAATTTATTTTGTCCACTATACCATAATAACCAACAAAATGACTCCATAGTATTATATCATATACCTCATCAACATAGTGTACCATCAAAGTCGCCCTTGGGATTATTTGTCACAACCAGGTTAAGTTACAATATCCTCAACATTATCATCACCTACCGCACCAGTTTCATCACAAGGTAAGTCTTCAATTTTCTTCCCTCTCTCAATATCTAAAATCTCCACCAACTCTTTATAATCTCTATTTGATGCTAATCTCTATTAGCATCAAAAATCTCTATCTTTCTCTTTCTCCATCTCTCATCATAATACCTATCATAATCCCCCTGAACTACCTCACTCCATGCAAAGGGCATCCCAAAATCACTAAAATACCTCCTGGCTTTACCAGGTATACCACAAAAAATTAGGGGACCACTTGGAGACACCATGTCTCCCACATAACCTCTGGAGGAACCTTTGTCCTCAAAAACCACATGTGGAGTCCTTACTCCACTTAAACCACAGGAAAAATTTGCCCTTTCCTCTTTATTCTCACCTAACCTCACTTCACACACTCTCTCAATCTCATCAACTATTACCTCACCACTAACCTCTACTCCCATTAAACTTTCATCACTACCAGTATTCAATATACAGCTCTCTGATACCACGTTTTCAATTATATCACCATTATTATTCGTCATATCATTATAGTTATCACTTATACTAACATCATCACTTACCTTATCATCTATTGCCTGGTCGTCTTTGTTCTCGTTAAATTTACCTGTATCTCGTTTCCACTTTTCATTTCGTTCTTTCATTTTTTGAATAATATCATCACAATGCTCTTTCAATTCATCAAATAATACCCTTTGTTGTTCCTTCATTTCCTCAATCATTTGTTTTTGTGAATCAATTAATTCATCACAACGTTTAGTAATATTATTTTCGAACTTAACATTTTGTTCTTTCATTTCACTAAATTTATTATTAATATCACTCGACATTGTATGCAAAACATTCATTATATCAGCCATTGACCCCTCCCTTTCTTTTGTTGACAATGGGGTCGAGTATAATTTAACACAATGTTTTACCTTACAAATCATTAAAAATGACATAACCTCTTATAACCTCCATGATAATACAATAAATGCCATCTACCCAAAAACCTATCTCTGTATCTCAAGAGGGCTAACTTATATAAAAATTTATACAAGCATCCTGGCAGGGTCCCCAATTGTAACTGTACAAAAAAAAACACGAAAATAAAAGAAGAAACTACACCCAAATTATTACGATACTACACTTCACCAACTTACCTTTATACAGAACATTCCCAAAGTCCCCGGGTCGCCACTACATTTTTAGGAGTAAATGTAGAAACCATTTCACTCTTCCCAATGAAACAATTTATTAAATAACACCAATTCCCTTTTAGAAAAAATCCAGGGCCATATAGGCAAACTTATCGATACAGAGATAGGTTATGGTCAGAATGGTGTATTAATTAACTAATACATGTTAATGACAATATCATATTTTCTTTTATTACACATATTATGCATCTCTTTTTAATTATTAACTGTTAATAAAACAAAATTTAATAGAGAAAGAAAATTATAATACAGTAAACCCTCGATTTAACGGACCTCGGTTTAACGGACTTCGGATTTAACGGACAGAATTTGACAGACAAACGGGGCAAAAAAAAAAAAAAAAAAAAAATGTTTTTAGGCTTTTGAAACGTATAATGTGCATAAACTGCAGACTCTCCTGTTCTGGCGATATTGCTTGGCTATCGCAGCATTCTTTCGTTTCTTTTCTTCTTGTTTTTTAACACGCAAATTTTCTCATCTTCAATTGTATTTGATGAGAACGGAGTATTCATCAAGAATTCATTTAATTCTTTACGATCCCTGTCTTTGCGTTGTTGTTGACGCAGGCGTCGCACACGTTCAGTGGAAGACATCACGACGACTAACACTGAACAATATACACTGATATGGATCCTATTTCACTGTGAAATATTCGTCCATCAGCTAATACAGCAAGCATTACAGTGGCACGTAACTTTTCATTTCCCGTAATCTTTACTGTTACAGATTTGGTTCTCTTTTGGTCCACAGTAAATATACGTAAATATAAAATACGGGCGTTTCATCGGCATTTCCCGTGTGTTCAAGTGAATAATTATGCTTCTTGCGTAAATGAATGACAAACCGCTGATACTGTAGGAGTTTTTCTTCGTAGTCACTTGGTAGTTTTAGTGCGAGTGATGTACGTCATTTAAGCGCAAATCCATTTCACCGCATCATTCGTCTTTTACACCTGAAGCTGGCTTTGAAACCGGAAACTTTTAATTCGTCTGCGATTTCTGAAGCTTTTAATTTTAAAACATGTCTAGTGACAGGGAGTCCTTGCCTTCTTAAAAGCCGTATGTATTCACAGACGCTGGACTCTACTGCTACAAAACGCCCAACTTGAGGTCCCACGAATGCTCGTCGCGCAGTATTTGCATTTAAAAGTCGTTCCTTCTGTTTTCTCCATCGTCGAATACAGGATTCATCAATATCGAATTTCCTTGCGGCTTCGCGATTGTATGTTTTTTCTACATTTTGTATCACAATTAATTTATAATTCACATCGTACGGATTACGTTTAATTTGATTTGACTGCGTGCCTTTAGTCTCCACAATATCACTCATACCGCAAATGCATTACAAAAACGCCGAATGAAAACAAAGTACAGATAAGCGATGTAGTCGCTGTTACAATAGAAAACCACACTGGTAGTTTACCCGTTATTTAGAAACACGTTACTCATACCCCTCTACTCATCCTTTGTCTTGCTGCCTACAGAAGGGTGCGAACACGCGCGTGTGCGCACGCACTTACACTTTATCTTCCTATTCTTTCTTCAGTTTGCTGTTAAAACATTCGATTGTAGTCATAAATCATAACGCCAGAGTTAACTACAACCAGGCAAACTGCTGTTGCTTAGGCAGTAAACAACTCATAGATACCAAAAGCGTTCGTCCCGACAGAAGTCAGGTATAACATCGAATTTCGTTAGTGCGCGAATGCAAGCCGCATGCCAAATTAGCGACCATGTTTTTAGGAGAAAAAGTGCGGCTTGTATTTGGAACAATACGGTATTTGCATGATATTAATAGTATTAAAATTTCAAGTGTTATAGGCCAATTTGATTTAAATATATCCTCAAAAAACAAAATCTGCGATTTAACGGACTTTCGATTTTACGGACACCCCTCAGCCCCAATTAGTCCGTTAAATCGAGGGTTTACTGTATATAAAAAGTTTATTTGTAAATCAGTACTTTATACTCTCCCCCTTTTTCTTTATACTTTCTCACTCTCTCTCTCTCAGATTACCCCCCTTCTATTAAGATCTCACTGATTCTTTTATATTATTTCTTTGAAGTATTTTACCTTAAAAACAATGAAATTTCTATTTTTGTGGGAAACTGTTTCTGTTCATATTTTGTACTTAGCTATTTTGTAGTAGAGCCTCCGTGTCGTACCACACTTCGCAGTTCACTTTAAAATTACCAAAAATAATGTTGTAACAGTCCACATTTATATATCCACTGTTTTATTGCATTTTACTTTAAAAGTTTATCACTTCCAACATTTAAGAAACAATTTTGTAGGGCCACCGTAAAAGCCCACGGGCATTAAAAGAGCACGTGTGTCCTGTATGCTGGACGACTGGAGACTGGGACGAGCGTAGCTGGCGTGGGTACGCTAATTCCGTTTTTTCTGTGACTTTGAAACTGGTTCCATGCGGATTTCCGCACCTTGTCTCATCCTAGTCACATCATATTCCATTTTACATAGAGACACCTTTTAAACAGGAGACTCGCTGTGTTGCTGGAAACACGTGCCGCTTGTATGATTCGCTGGTTAGCAATAGAATCACTTGTTACATTCTTTTACCTTACATGGACATCGCCTGACCCCACCTCTACAATCCTGACCAGACCCGTTTCATTACAATAAAACGTTAACTTGTTACATAATTTTGTTACCCAAATTTTGTCCCATTACAATACTTACCTGAACAGATTATCTGGACTATCCCTTATCTCCATTAAAAAATCTCTTTTACAAAACCTAAAGAAAATGCCTGCACTCTATGAATCTTTTATAATTTTGCTAAACATTATGCCACTGATTTGTTACAAATAATAGATAAGGTACAAATAATTAATTTTTTGCCTACGTGTCAGGTCGAACAGCAACCAGCAACAGCTGTTATACACCCATGCCATGCCACTGTTTACTATCCAAAATTTAAGAGATCTGGGACTCATAATTAGGTAGCAGCTTGTAATCACACAACTATAGTTGAATGTCCATTAGTTGTTCTTCAATAATGGTACGAAGCAGGTCATTAAATAGCAAGACACTCTTTTTCAACGTTTCAAATTCCTTGAATTTTATGTTAAAGACTAGTCAATGTTTTTTTTTTCTAATGTTTGCAAAATGAGCCAAGTCGTTTTCTTACAAAGAAAATCTTAAAATTTTTGTTATTAACATTAAAAACAAGATCTTGCTTTTTTTCAATGACAGAAAATTTCACTAAGCGTGAACTGTCTAAAAAATTCATAAACCACCACCACCTAAAAGTTAAACACAACTTCTAAATGTAAAATCATAGAGGCATATTTTATGGCTGTAAATGATAACTATATCAGTAAGCCTAGTAAAGATGTATCTAGGGTCTGGATTAAGAATGTAAAAACGTATGTAATTCACGGTGGGCGGGCCTACAGGCTTATTTTGTATTTGAACTGGGTACTGCTTGTCTCAGACATTGTTTGTTGTGTAAACTTATATCAGTGTGATGGTGCTTATCAGTTCTGTCTTGCAGAGGGTAAGTAGTGGTTCTTTTTTTATATACTTTTTCTATGGTTGTGTTTAATTTTGTAGATGGTGGTGCTTTATTAATATCTGTTAGTGAACTAATCTCAGGTAGGCTTAGGTTTGTATTTAATTTACTAGATTAACTTACACCTGAAGATGACCACAGACTATTTAGTGGTTGAAATGTTGTATGATAAATTATAACGATGGTAACTGTCCAAACTAACCTTTATGTTAATACAGATTTAATTAGAAAATCAACAAATGAAATCAATGATTTAATGTGTTGAACATTACCTGTTGATTGGAACTGTGTGGACTCTGTACTCGTTGGACAAGCTGTCTAGCAACAGTACTGTATGTGGAACCGTGAACCCTTCCATTCTGCAACACCATCTGCTGCTGTTGTGCTGCTGATGGCTGTTGAGGAGGTTGTGCTGGTGGATGTTGCTGATGTTGCTAAAAAAAAATAAAAAAAAAAAAGCTGTTGCACAATGATGTGAATAGTGGAAATGCTTTCCAAACTTACAAAATTTACTTAATGATTCCTATATTGATTTATGTACTGTCACAACTATATTGTATTTGTGTTACTAACACTTAGAGACCTTGAACTCTGAATGTGTTTTGTGTGATTCCATATATATAAAGATGTCCTTGGAGCTGTATTGAAATGACATGTCTTGTAGTACCCAGATCATCCGCTAGATCGCATATGCATTTACTTTCGTAGGTACAGTTGACATGAAACAGTGAGCGGCAAACTGTTATGTTGGTTGGCTAAACACCACTTACGTGTCAAAATGTCAGACAAGCGTTTCTTGTAAAAAAATTACAAAAGTACACCTTTATAAACCAATATATATTATAAACATTATGGATTGCATTGTTTGATCCATTTCTAACAAGTAAAAATAAAATTGCGAGTTTCTAGTAGCAACACGTGTCTCGGCTAATTTTTTTTCTTCCAAAAAGATCACTTTTTTGAAAAGCAATTTCCGGGAAAATAACCAACACAATGACATACAGTATACACCACTTTAAAGAAGACACTTACATATTCAAAAAACATGTAGCATATTTTTTACCATATAGTTTAGAAGATACAACATTTTAAATATACGCAAAAATGGGCCGGCATGGGCGAAGGACCACTGTGTTAAGGGCCCAGCGTCAAAGTGTTAATATACCTTATATTTGATTCAGATTGACTTTACACTGATTTTTTAAGTCAATATGTTACTTTTCATAATTGTCACAGACAACCAGCCAAAACGTTGATTCACGTTTGATAAAGGAAGTCTGATATGAACAAGTTTGGCAGTTTAAAGGTATGTGGATGGAGACAGAATAAACTGAAAAATACCAATAAAGTAAAGTAAAGAAAACTTTTTAAAATGTTCCAAAAATTGTAAAAAAAAATCTATTTACTTGTTGGCTTGGTTTCAAATATAATAGTTAATATGCAGTGAGGTAAAGACAATTTAGATATTACGATGTATACTAAATTATACTGCTGGTGATAGTAAAACTATGTACAAATACATTTGAGAAATTCTTCAATCTTTTGTGTTTCAGTCTTCTTAAAAGAAATAAAATGACACCTGTATTTTGTCATTATTGACACATTTTAGATTTAAATAAAAAAAAATCTGAACAGAAAACAAAATTTCAGTATTTCCTATGGTACCAAATGTGTCGCCTATTGAAAAAACATGCATGTACTTAATAATAAGATACTATGGGTTCAATGTTTATCACACTGTGTAATACAACGGATGGCCTTTCAATATCTACAGATGCAATTTAAAGAGCATGAAATAATGAGTTTTTATTCACTTTAAAATATCCCAGTCATGCTTTCCTCCATCAACACACAACTGATTGAGCACAAGATCATATAGTTCTTGCGACTGAACTCTTTACTGCTCTTGATATAAGCACAAAAATTCTGTTTGCTGTGTGATAGCTTTCCCTACATTTTACTATCTGCACTTTGCTTTGTATTTGAAACAATCTATTACTACAGAAGTACACACAGGCAATCATTACCATACGAGGTCTGGCAATTAAGTTGACAAACTCATCCTAGAAAATATGGTACATACCTGATTGCTGAATACCGCTGTGGTCACCTTCAACTGCTGTGGGATGCTATACACTGATGCCAGCACCTACTCCACCCTACAAAGCAATTTTGGAACTCTTTTTCTGGAATGGCCTTCAGAGCTGCCATCGTATTAGCCTTAATGTCCTCAAAATGTCTTCCTTTCAAAACTTCTTTGCTCTTCAGGTAAGAAAGAAGTCATTAAGAGTAAGGTCAGGTGAGTATGGCAGGTGGTCTACCAGTTATTTGTTTCCTGGCCAAAAACTCCCATACTGACAGTGCTGTGTGCGCAGGTGCTTTGTCATGATGCACGAGATATGAGTTGTTGGCAAAACGTTCCAGTCGTTTGCATCTCACTTTTCACAAAACCTTTGGAGCACTCTCAAATAGTATACTTGGTTAAATGTTTGCCCTGGTGGTACAAATTCACAGTGAACAATCCCTCGGATATAAAAAAAGGTTATCAATGTTTTGATTTTTGATTCTGATTGATGGAAGTTTTTCGGTTATGGAGAATCAGGTGACTTCCATTGAGCACTTTGCCACTTTATTTCAGGGTCATACGTGAAGATCCAGGTTTCATCATCTGTGATTATTCAGCCTAAAAAATCATCTTGCCTCTCCAACAGGTCTGTGCACAGTTCAACCCTCCTTAGCTTTGTTCATTGGTAAGCTCCTTTGGGACCATTTTGGCACACATCTTGCACATGTCAAGGTCTTCAGTTAAAACTTTTGGCACAGTTTCCCTATCAATGTTCACTTGGTCTGCTATGGATCTCATGGTCAGTCACCGATTTGCACTCACAGTTATTGACAAATTTTGGCAATGTTTTTGTCTGTTCGGCTTGTTACTGGTCACCTTACCCTTTCTTCATTAGTCACTTGTTCCCTGCCCTCAGAAAACTGTTTAATCCATTTGTACACTGCTGTTATGTTCATGGCATTCTCGCTGTACACCCCGGCACTAACATTTTCCATATTTCACTCCCACTCTTGCCCAGTTTCACCAGAAATTTGATTTTTGTTCATTGCTGTAATTCCAGCTCAGGAATTTTCATGACAGAGCACACACACAAACACAAACAACAATGCATACCACTCAGCACAAATCACGTGTCAACACGAACACTGCTCTGAGACACTGAAATACCAAGGTTATGAAATCTTCCAGAGCTGCTTGAATAGTGCTGCCCTCAGCGCTAAACGATGGCAAGTTCACGAACTTAATTGTCAGACCTTGTACACCACCACTGTGTTATGATCAGCTCTGGCATGTGGCAGCAGGAGGATCTCAATAGCCTGTGATTTGAAAACCAACATCATGGAGCCTTAACAAATTTAGTGTGTAGTACAAGCTTGTAAAAAAGTCACACATTCTTTCTGAATTGAAGACTAAAATGAATTGTTTTGGAAACTTTGGTTCCTGCGATTATTTTTAAACAAAATGACAATGTAACAAAATACACAAAAGTCCCCAAATTACAGTAATGAGTAATTTTTGCCAACTTACTCATTAGGCTGGTCTTGAAAATAGTAAAATCTGATAATTACATGTTTTCAAAAGTAAATGTAGTATTTGTATTTATAGAGTACTTACAACAGGCTGAGAAAAGTTGTGTTGCTGATGGTTGTTGATGTATCTGTGTTGACCAGAACTGCTGCCGCTGGCTGCGGGAGGCATCGGGGGTGGTAACTGCCCTCCAGCTATCCTGTATAATGGCATGCTTGGACCTGCGACTCCAGCTTGAGGTGAAGTTGCACGGATTACCTGCCCACTGTAACTGCTACCAAGCTACACAACAATACAGTAGTAATAAATTACAAACACACATAATACTGCTTCTACATACTGTATCTATACTATTTCATAAATGTACACACAATTCTACAGACACTGATATTTATTGTGTCGAAATAACATTGTTAAGTCCAGGCTGTATTAATCTTAAAAAACATGATGTCTTATTAAAAAGATGCTATTATGTGAGCCTAATATAATGCCATTATTAGATGACTCAGAATAACACTATAGCCTCAGAATTGATGCAGTTGCTTTACTATTGAAAAGGGCATCAGTCACATTTTTTGAGAAAATGACATATGAGTAGTTTTGCATTCTATAAGCTTAATTTTACCATTTTACATGAAAAAGGCACTAGTCTAGTGCTCAATATGGCTACAATATGCCATTCAATATTGTGTTTGTTTTGAAAGGGGCATCAGTTCTGGATTTATGCCCTCTTTTTTAAATTAAAAAATAAAAATTTTTTATAAGAGGAAGGTTTTATCCATAGAATCTTTGGGAAAGAAAATTCCTAAAAATGGAAAAGTAGATTTTACTATTTCTAAGTACTACATGTTTGAATGTGAAAAAAGGAATCCTGGTGTGTTGACGGTATATGATTATATTGATGGTTTAATTTTCCATCACTTTAGACTTGCTAAAAAATCAGCTGAAGCCATACCTTTTCCGACTAGAAAAACACACAATGATAAGTGCCCAATAAAATGCAAGAAAATAGAGGACATTAAACAACTCAAAAAGTATATTCCTGTGTGACAGTACGAAAAGCCTGAATTCGGATTTATGGTACGAGTGGTATCAAACTATTGTATTTCATTATTTTTTGCACACACATACACGGGTAGGAGTTTTCCCTTTGTCTAAAAAGACAACGACGCAGATTTCAGCAGAGCAGAACGATTCCAAGGTCAGGAGCAGACGTGTGAAACCGAACGCACAATGGCGGTATAAGTGAAGACAGACTCTAAATATCAATTCTCATTGGTCCACAAGGCTGGACGTCATTAAAAATATAAAGATGACATAACAACAATGACATGACAACAGGGCGTGAGCCGTGCGAAACAAAAGAACAATGACGTGATGCACTCACACATAAGAAAAGATGTACATTGCATCCGCCCAGTCTTCATACTACAGCTGAGACAACACCTAGTAAAAGGTCGTCCGGCAACTAATACCAGCAACAATGTAAATTACAAGAACATGTAACGATAATCTCAATCAGTGATCAAAATGTAAAAAACAGAGTTTAAATTCAGTGCAGTAACCATCAGAACTATAAGTAATATGCAGTAAAACGACAGAAAATACAGGCCGGCGAAGAGGAGATTCCGAAAAGGTCTACGCCGCTTCTGAAACAGGAAAGTGCACTAATTCTTTTACTAATTACAATATGTTTTTGAGCTCAAACATGAAAAAATCAATTCAATTTAAATTGTCTTTATTTTAAAGAAGTACAAATGAGTGTGTGTGTGAATGCATGGTAGAGTGAAAGGCCGGCCTACAAGGTAGACATTGGTTTGTGGAACGTACTTTTATTACCATCAGTAAATTTGCAATAACGACTGACAAAAGATATTAAGCCAAAAATGAATAAGTAAATAAGAATGAAACACTGAATATTAAATATCGTTGTAAGAGTAATCTGTAGACGCCATCTTGTTTAGTAGGAAATAACGTCATTGTAACCTGTATTAAAAACTTGTAAAATTGGCTTGAGTAAAAGTAATGTTCATGTCTAAAAACGCTAATAGAGTTTTTATTTCACACTCCACTGTTTCCGCAATCTCGCCTATAACGAACCTGGACCCAATAAATAAAGTAATGAGAGCAAGTGTGTAGCGGGGCATTTTTGGGCATACCTGGGGTAATAACAGGATTTGTATTTTTTAATAATAAATAACTTGTCGAGTGATAGAAAAATGTTATGACCGAACGGTAAATTTATTATTTGGAGCGATCCCAATAACGGCAACACTGCTTGAGGCGTTGGAAACCAAGTTATTAGACAATATTCATATAAACAGTTTTAATAACCGGCAACTGTACCAAACTCAGTTCAAGGACAATGACGAACACGTTATGTAACAGTAAACACGTTACACAACCAGACATCAGGCGATGTGTTGCGTCAGCAAATTATATAACGATGTGTGTCACCAGTTTTGTCAACAAGCCAAAAATAGTCCACTGGCGAACGAATACAAAATGTACACCAATCAGAATTGAACGAACAACAGCCGCTTCACAAAGTAGCGCCTGTAATTCTCGCCAGTATAACGCCATCACCACTCGCGAGTGGTATGTATAAAAGTTTCGGCAGTAAGTGCGGGCCCGTACCTAAAATGTGAAGACCGAAAAAACAACCAAATGTAACTTAAAGCATATCTAAATCGAGTAAAAGGAACAGTTTTCTTGGAATGATGACAGTGGTGGAAATATAAAACTGAGTGTTAATTAAAACAAACGCGTGTGCGTGGACTTAAAAAATCATGACTTCTTCTGGACTTAAAAATCAGCTAAGTAACCTACAATAATATAAAGAAAACACAACTCTTCAACTATGGTTTAATATTCAAAATTTTAACACTTTCTAATATGAGCTCTTAAAATCGGGGAATGGTTATGTGTGTGTGTGTGTAAGCGCTGGTTTTCGTTATGTCTTAGTTGTAGAGAATTGTCTGTATTTATGTTATATCTTAGTTTGAAAACTGCTTAAGCAAAATGATCATTTTTACGAATACTTAAACATACTTAAATTACGAAAGTTAATAGGTATAAGGGAGAAAAGAAATTTTGTATTTTGACCGAAAAAATTTATAACTTAATGGTGTTTCTTTTTGAGAATCTAATAAAATAATATTGATCTGGATAGTTAAATGTGAATTAAATTAGTTATTGCAACTAAACCATTCTGATCTCCTGTTCGCCAAAAAGAACCCGAGGACCCAAAAAACGGTAAGTACGTATATTTTTTTTCATACGTAGTTGGTCACAAGATGGCGCTCGAAGAATTCAGTTAATAAATAGTGAACAGTAACCTATTATCAAGAAATATAAATATCAATAAAACGATATATCACATTTGGCTTCCGAACGTAGGGACGATTTATATAAAGGAATTTTATATAAAATACGGCCTACTTGGGAGAACAGAATGGTTGTTTGGAATTCATATTTGCGTATGTACGTAAATGAGACGTAAGAGGTTATGTTTAATATGGGTGAGTAGAATATTTTTCAATAAATATATGTTACATATAATAGGATTTTAATAAAGAAATATATATAAAGAGTTTTAAGAAAAATGGCAGATAATAGTACTGTCAGCTTATCTGACAGTCAGTTTAGTACCGATTCGGGAGTACAAACGAATGATAATGTAGAGAGTCAGTTGACCGAATCAAAAATAATGAAAGATGTCGAATATCAATCGACACCCATCCAAAATAAAAAAAATGACGATACGTATGAAATGTTTAAAGCAATACAAACAATGATAGAGAACCAGAGTGTAAAGTTAAATAGTAGTATAAATGAGAAGTTCGATATCCAAAAGAATAGTTTTGAAGAGTTATTAAAAAATCAGAATAAAGAGTTGAAACGTGAGATACAAGAAATGAATAAACATTTAGAAAGCACTAACGAAACAATAAGAAACGGTTTAAATAAGTTAGAACAGAAGTTCGAGAAATTAGGTAATGTTTTAAGTAAGACAAAATGTAAAAATGACGAAATAGTAGACAATTTTGAGAGTATAGTGGGGGTGAAGAATAATGATGAAAATATAATAACAAATAGTGCTGATGAAGTTTTAGAATGCGATAATGAAATGGTAATGAGTGTTTATGAAATAGAAAGAGAGTGGAAAAATAATGTAGTAATTGAATGGGGACAGAGGGCAAATTTCCCCCTTATTGTTTATAATGATGATGATGATTTAATGTTGTTTTTTCAGGGCAAGAGACCCTTATTGTTAAATGAAGTAATGTTGTATAATGTTGTACCCTCTGTCCATAATAATTGTGAGAGTGTGATGTGGTGCTATGAAGAAAGAGAGTTATATGTTGAGAATGAAATAGAAATATATAAGTTAGAAAGAAAGTATGATGAATTGAGAAAATTAATAAAAGGGGTGATGATGAATCATGTGAAATACGTACCTGTTGAAAGAGAGACAGAAAATAATTTTGATAATATCTTACCTGACTATAATGACTTACCTGACGTAGTAGTTGAGGAATACAAAGATGAGAAAATTTACCTGACATTAACAAATAACCCTGATATAGACGGGACAATCCTAACCTATGGTAACAAGATGTATAGTGGTACAATGGATGAAATAGAATTGATAGATTATTATGATAGTAATGATTATCATAATTTGTGTGTTGATAAAAATGATGAATGTTACAAATACACTAGATATATATATGACGATGGAGGATGAGCTAAAAGATCAGTGTTGGGACATTTTAAATATTGTAAATTTTTGGTAATGACCTTGCTGATTTGGACATCTGAAGTGAGATACACTTGAACAGTTTTGACGCATATTTTGTAAATAATATTGAATTCATTTGTGTGTATTGTGAAATGTTAAATAAGTAATGTGTATATGTTTTAGAAAATGTTGTATTAATAATAATAATATTATTAATATTTTAGCACTCTAGTTAAATAATAAAATAATAATGAAGACAATAATTAATGATTTATAGAATGTTGATAATAATTGAAATATGTTATTTTAATAATCAAATGAATATTCAATTTTAATAATCAATTGAATTAAATAATTTGAGATCTTTAGATATTGTGATTGAATGTTATGTGTTTGAATTTATAAGGTAATTAAATTGTGTGATGAGATTTTAATTTAATAATCATGAATAAATAAATAAATGTTAAATGGTTTATTTTGTGGAATTTTGTGGAACATAATGATTAAAAATATGTGTTAATAATAAATTTTAAGCAATTTTGAAAATCTGATTGCAACACAGGATAAATTCATAATGATGAGAAATAAAAGAGTTAATGAAAAAATTTTAAATAATAATGTTTATAAATTTTATATAAATTATTTAAAAGAGAATTGTTTGTTTGATGTATGCTAATAATCCAGGTGTATTGCCATTTGTGTATTGTGTTATGTGATGTATTATAACAGTGTAGTGTGGAACTGCTATGGGGGGAGGTTGTAGATTTTGTATTTAATATTTTATGTTAATAATGGTTAAGCTTCCATATAAAGTGGGTTAAAACCCCATCTAAATTAATATTGTCATTTAAATATAAATTCGTAAATTTAATTTTACTTGTGATTCCCCAACTTTTCGGGCGGTCACGGCCTCACCGAACCCTGACCGTGGAATTGGTTTAGCTTTAACAGCTATGGTTGGGGCACATTACGATTGCGCGCTGCCTTAACTGGCCATAGCTGTTATCGTTGTAAAGGTGCATTTTGAAATTGATGGGGGGTAATAAAAGGGGAATCACCAAACTATGGAACAGCGGCTGCCACTCTGTTCGAGAAGGAACAGCAGAGCCAGGTGGTAGATCCGTTTAAGGGTGCATAATTATTTAACGAGAACATGTTGATGTTCAACAATTTTAAACTTAACAGCGGAAGCAGAGACACGGAGAGGTAAAAACCTGCTCCAAAATATACAGTCTCTGTGGAAGCGAAAAGGCGCCACAGTCTTCCATAATTCTGAAATAGTGTGTGTGGCTGGGAGGTTATCCAAGGGGATAACGTATTAAAAATTTGATATATTTTAATTAATAATGATGATTTGCTACTCAATAATTTTGTTTGAATTTGAAAAATAGATGCACTAAATACTTCTTATATTGTGTTATTATGTCTTATTGTGTTGATTGCATTAGTATGTTAGGAATAAGTATTATAAAAATATAATAATATGTTTTCAATGTGTTTATAGATTTTAAAATAAAATGAAAAATAGTTGTGATAGGTAAAATTTTCAATGGGTTGTAAAAGATAGAAATGGGTGATAGTAATTAGTTGAATAAAATGTTTGAGTCAATTCAAGTTGAATTTTGTGGGACATAGATTTGTCCAAATCGAAATAAAAGTTAAAGTAATAGTGGAAATGAAAATAATGCAATGTTGTTTTGAGTTAATGTAATGTTATAGAATTTGAGAAGTATAAGTGGAGACACAGTAGAAATGGAGATTTTATGTAGAGTTTGGAGCGATATATTGTTGTTTATTTGTTGATGTTAATTTGTTGTAATTGTAGTGAGGTTATGAGATTGAGATTTTTTGGGGATGGCAATTTTGTAGTAGTGGTAGTGTATTTGGGGAGTCCGCAACAAGGGTTGGGACGGGATAGGGACCGATTGGCGCCGGAAAGGGTTACCTAGGGTGAGTCCAGGGACCAACATAAGGGAATGAGTTTTGGGAAGGAAACACGTATCCTATGTACAAAGGGTTAGAGAGTATTTTTTTTTATAAGTGTAGAAGGTGGCGATTGGAGTTAAAATAGTAAGTAGTTAGAGGTAGAGAAGGGTTAGTAAAATTTTGATAGAGGGGTGTCATACTAGTTAAAGATTTTGTAAGGGAGCATTAGAGTAATAAAAGGGGTAAGATTATGAATAAATGCCAAATGGATGAAGTAAATTATAATGAAATAATGAATAACATAGAATCACCCAAAGTAATGAAATGGAATAATGATGGCCAGAATTGAAAAAAAAATAAAAAATAAAAAAAATAAAATAAATAATTTTTGTAATTTTGAGAAACGAATTAATAAGAGTAAATCAAGTTTAAAAGTAATTTTTTGATTTTATATGTCAATTTAATGATGTAAAGTGTGTAACATTTTAATTGTAAGTTGTTTATTTTAAAATGAATTATTAATGTACTGTGTTTTCTTATGTTAAGTTATGTTAGGTATTCTGATATATACATGTTAATAATAAGTGAGTAAAAACAAAACCAGTGCTTCTTAGCGCAAACCAGCACCGCTAGGGGGGAACAGATCAGTTGGGGATATGGTGTTGTATAAGGCCACTATTTAATATTTTGATTTGTTGTTTCAGTGTTTGGTGATGCTGTGGCGGCGGACCTGAGCTGGCCTGCGCGTCAGGGCAGGGGCGTTGAGTATCTGTCTGACTCTACGGTGTTGGGATCTCGAGAGAGAAGTCCAGTATTGTCATGCAGATGCAGTCACAGTCACCGGACCAAGGGTGAGTTGATTATTCTTGTTTGTAAACCGTACAGGGGGTTGTGGCGACATATCCTGGCTGATCCCTTTAGCAAGTATGAATGTGTCAATGAGATTTTTTATGCTTCGGCATAAAATATCTCATTGAGGGGGTATTGTAGCGGGGCATTTTTGGGCATACCTGGGGTAATAACAGGATTTGTATTTTTTAATAATAAATAACTTGTCGAGTGATAGAAAAATGTTATGACCGAACGGTAAATTTATTATTTGGAGCGATCCCAATAACGGCAACACTGCTTGAGGCGTTGGAAACCAAGTTATTAGACAATATTCATATAAACAGTTTTAATAACCGGCAACTGTACCAAACTCAGTTCAAGGACAATGACGAACACGTTATGTAACAGTAAACACGTTACACAACCAGACATCAGGCGATGTGTTGCGTCAGCAAATTATATAACGATGTGTGTCACCAGTTTTGTCAACAAGCCAAAAATAGTCCACTGGCGAACGAATACAAAATGTACACCAATCAGAATTGAACGAACAACAGCCGCTTCACAAAGTAGCGCCTGTAATTCTCGCCAGTATAACGCCATCACCACTCGCGAGTGGTATGTATAAAAGTTTCGGCAGTAAGTGCGGGCCCGTACCTAAAATGTGAAGACCGAAAAAACAACCAAATGTAACTTAAAGCATATCTAAATCGAGTAAAAGGAACAGTTTTCTTGGAATGATGACAGTGGTGGAAATATAAAACTGAGTGTTAATTAAAACAAACGCGTGTGCGTGGACTTAAAAAATCATGACTTCTTCTGGACTTAAAAATCAGCTAAGTAACCTACAATAATATAAAGAAAACACAACTCTTCAACTATGGTTTAATATTCAAAATTTTAACACTTTCTAATTATGAGCTCTTAAAATCGGGGAATGGTTATGTGTGTGTGTGTGTAAGCGCTGGTTTTCGTTATGTCTTAGTTGTAGAGAATTGTCTGTATTTATGTTATATCTTAGTTTGAAAACTGCTTAAGCAAAATGATCATTTTTACGAATACTTAAACATACTTAAATTACGAAAGTTAATAGGTATAAGGGAGAAAAGAAATTTTGTATTTTGACCGAAAAAATTTATAACTTAATGGTGTTTCTTTTTGAGAATCTAATAAAATAATATTGATCTGGATAGTTAAATGTGAATTAAATTAGTTATTGCAACTAAACCATTCTGATCTCCTGTTCGCCAAAAAGAACCCGAGGACCCAAAAAACGGTAAGTACGTATATTTTTTTTCATACGTAGTTGGTAACAAGATGGCGCTCGAAGAATTCAGTTAATAAATAGTGAACAGTAACCTATTATCAAGAAATATAAATATCAATAAAACGATATATCACAAGTGAACCATGAGTACCGGAGCAGTATACCATAATTATGTGGTAAGTACGATGATTATGTACTTGGTAAAAATAAATAATAAGTCACGGTCGGTAGGAGTAACTCTACAAATGTTGACCCGAACTAGGGACTTATTTATCTATAACTCTACACCTGATGAGCACTTACCCTTTTATGATAAGATATGTGACTGGCCAACAAGGGGTGGAGAAGAAATCGAATAAGTTTTCTTAACGTTAAGAAATTCACCATCTACTTATAGTATATTTCAATTAACATTTATAAAATACTACCAGTTATGTTTATTTTAGTAATTATTTGTGAAATAAAAAAAATATACAACGCATTTGATGTTTTTATTTCATAAATTTTGAAAAGGGCATGAGTCCAATAGTTTCAACTTTTTTTACAGGCATACTGTAAGAGATAGCAAACTAAAAAAATAGTATATTATGCAAATTTATTATATGTAATAACAAAAAAATAATCATAAAAGTAAAGCTACAATTTTGCTTATAAAACAGTTTTTTATTGTTTTCCAAAACTCAGGTCTTGTGGACTCATGCCCTTTTCAAAACCACTGATTCAATTACTTATTACAGAAAATATGGACTTCCACAACAGTACACAAAACAGAATGACAACACAATGGCACACCAAGAGCGATATGGAAACCTAAATCTAGCAGTCCCACCATTCGTGTTCTCTGTTTAACACTAGCACTACATTCAGAAGAAAATGTAACATCCAATTTTTCAGCAGTAATATGAGTTTGTAAAATAACTGATTATGTTCTTAGGTTCTTACCTGCCAGGCTATAAACTTTAAATTAACATTCCAATTTATTTTAATGAATTTATTCGGATACTACAAAACAGTGTATTGTGGTGTGGAGAACTACAGAATACTTATATTTTTATGTTGGTCAACGTGTGTGACTGAAGAAATTTAATTTTTCTGTTGGCAAGCCTGTAGATGTTGCCATAACCTGTTGAACTGTTGTTATGCTCTATTGCTAGCAGTGAGTTGTTTCTGTTGTGTTGTGTTTTTGAATCTTCTGAAAACCATTCTGGAGAGGAGACAGAAGAGACATGGTGCCCTTGTGAGAAAAGGAGGACCTTGTGGGAAATTTGTAAAACGAAAAATAATGTAAATCAGGTCTGAATGGCATCTAAGATTTCACTCAAATGAATAACTGCAGAAATGCTTAAGGATACAATAAAAAATGTTGATCTGTAGAAAATGGTAAACAGTTCTGGATTAAAATACCTAGAATTTGACTGCTGACTTATTGCCCCACAAAACTACTAGGTTTTTAGTAGTGATTTTGATCTGAAGATGAACTGAGAGGCTCAAAAGCACAGTGTATTAGTGGTTGTAACACAAAGTGTAGTGTATTCTACACGAGATAGGCGCTACTCTAATCTGAAATAGGTCTAATACAAGTAGCTCTGTACAACTTTGTCATTTTTTTCATATTTTATTACTTTTCACTATTTAGAATATTCTGCAAATTGTCATACAATAGCCTACTTTCACTCTGGAAAATTGTCTAATTAAATACTAAAATTAATTTACTGAAGGATACCTGGTATTTATTTATTGGTCCTTCACTGATCGTGAAAACAAGCTACACTGGTGACAGGCCCAAACACAGAAGTCTGCTATAGTGGACCATGTGATTTCTAATTACAATACAATTTTGTTTGGAGAGACCCGGTCCTGTCCTCCACTGAGTGGTACGTTGCTCGGTTGCAGAGGGAGGCAGTTGAAATATATAAGCATGGCGACAACAGCACGAATAAGAAAGAGGAGTCTTTAGCACTCAATAAATACTTACCAGCACTGAAGCATAGTCAAATAAGCAAGCTAATCAAAAAGGAGAGATACGTGACTGGCCAGAAAAAGAAAAAAGTGTATAAATATAAGTGCCTCTACAGGACAGAACAGACTTTGTTTGCATTCATTCACAGGTGGTTGTAATCTGTGTTCCCGTGCTACTGTTTGTATTCGTTTGCAGTTGTTACTGTATTCCCACGCCACTGAAGATGTCCGTCATTGGTACGTATGAAACATCTGGTGATAAACATGAACAACCTAAACCATGGCCTAACTGCCCAGAAAATGGTGATTATGTAAACATCAGCCATGAAAACATAATGTTTTTACGCCTCACTTTAATGTTAAATTACAACGTTAAATATTTGTTTTTTATTATTACAACTTTCTTTGCTACACAAGCTGAAACATCTAAAGCACTGAACGTGAAAAGCAGTTTCCCCAGACTGGATCCTACTAGATGAAACTATAACAGGAATTTTAGAAACAGGATACGAACACAAAAACATGACATTATTAATTTTGTGATGTCTACAACTGGGAGACACTGAAAATATAATTAGGGCTTCCAGATCGATTTTTCAGTTACAGGATTATTATCTGCATTTCAACATCTTTCTTCTTGTATGCTCTTCAATTTTCTCTCAATCAGATGTTTTTGAGACTTTCATAAAACTTTTTTGAATAAAATTAAAGGGTTTTTAACACATCTTAAAATGCTTTTTTGATTTTGATTGGTTTTGGAGTAAAACAGATAAAGGTCTCATTCTGGTGATGAGTTTGCGACTGAAATCTTCATACAGAAAATTGGTTTTGAACAGAGATCACTCGCTGCTTTAAAGAATGCAAAATCTTAGCTATGCAATATTCAAGGTCAGGAGAGGGTGTGCTCACTTGTCGTTATCAGCAGAGAAAAGGTTCTACTAAAAAAAAAAATGGTGAAAACTTTTTTTATAACTGACATTTTTCACAGCCTAAAGCTTGTGCTTTATATATTGTTATGACATTACAGAACAATCTACGTGTTTATCGAATGTTCCAGAGGAATCCGGCTGTAATGTTGTGGAGTACGTCATTTCAACGTGCGCTTGCGAGATTTTTCTGGACGCCACCAGCCTAGCTGACTGTGTCAAGGCCGCAATTAATTACGTCGTAGTTTTAGAGATATCGCGTAGTTGTGGAATGTTCTGGTCTGTGAGCCTTGTCTATAAATACAAGGCGTCGGCGGCCTTAGTTCAGTTATTATTGGGTGATATTACTCTGTGCGTTCAAGTGGTTATTAGCAAAGTGTTGTGTCTTATAATCAGGCGGTACAATTGTAATACAATTGTGTTTTATATTAGTTGACATTTTACTGCATGTGAACAATTTTTATTTGATTTGTTGTAAGAGACTATGTTGTTAATTATGAACTGTCTAACTGTGATAATCAAAGGTGGTGATTAGTGAGTTAATTGGTGTCTTGTATTTTGTTTTCCACTGTACCATACGATGACCAGTAGACCGTCGTAACAGTGGGTCAGAAGTGCGACAGAACCGTTAACAGTGAAAACAGTGGACACTTTGTACAAGACGAGAGTAATTCGTAATTAATCGGTAAATAATGGAAGCCACTCAAATGATGGGACAATTTCCAGGGGCTGCTGTTGCAGACTGAGGAACGACGCAGACAGGAGGCAGAGGAAGCAGAAAGATGACAAAAAGAAGAATGAAGACAAGAAGCACAGGAAAGACGCAGACAGGAGGCAGAAGCAGAAAAACGACAGGATGAAAAACGTAAGCAGGAAGCAGATAAAACGTAAGCTCTTTTTGAAGCTACGCAGAAACAGTTGCAAGAACACAGTGTAACGGGGCTAAAGGGAAGGGGTTTCATTTTATTAAGAATTATAATATTATATTTTCCCTCTGCACGGTCAGTCCCTATGTGAAGTAAAATTGTCGTCAAAGGAACAATGAAGTGAGATTGTGAACGGTGAGGTGGCAATGGAATGTGATGCCTAGTCTAAACACACGGCGGTAATTAAGCATTGAGGCACGTACAAAGACGCGCAACATAAACATGCGCGCGTAGACGACGCACATCAGACTCCGAAAGGACGCCACGAAAAATGGCGAGAGACGAAGACTTTTGTTCCATGCGGTTCGTTGCTGACGGATACTCTTAGCGGTCACGCCTTCCACAGCCTCACTATTTTCGCCAGCCAGCATCGTCAACGCCAGCGCCCAATGCCAAACCATGCTACCTAAACGGTGACGAAAAGCTTAGTAATCGCAGTGGCCGTGTATGTGCCCGGAAACAGTCAGACAAGGTGGGGATTTAGTTACCCGTCGTTTCATCAGTCGGCGAAAAAGAACTAAGTGCAGCAGACGCCAGTAGTGGTGTGCGTCGCCGGCTGGGCAAAGTTTTATTTATTATTAAAATGGAAAAATAGTTATCAGTCGACGAAAGAGATCCGACCCGGCCGGGGTATCATAAAAAGTTCGCTAACTACTAAACCTTATAAAATGTCGACAAAGTGTTAAAAATTTAACTCAAATCAACCATGAAGCAATCTATGTGCTCGAAATGAAGTGAAGAAGAAAAAGTGCACGTGTATTAAACTTTCGAACATAAAATCGGTACGGCGCTGGATCATCATAGACGCCCAGGGTTAAGTAATCGACTGGCCATGATATTAAATAAATAAATAATTTATTTTGGGGACTAAATAATTAAAATGGGGTAATAAAAAAGAATGAATGTGTGTGAATAGCAAGCTGGGTCGCTTTGAATTAATTAATGAATATTATAAGGTAGATATAAGTAATATGGTGAAATATGTTAAAATTATTGCTGGTAATAAGGGGCTTCACCTCAGTATCAAATACAATTTAATTTAATTGTGGAAGTTATGGTTGAAATTATTACAATAAATTCATTACTTTATTTTATTTACTAAAAGAGTTTACAAATTATTTAAACCACCTTATTTCATTTACTGCACTGATAAGTTCGCCGTACGAATGGGGTTAGTCCACACTAGAGATCAGGCCAGATCACAAGAATTAAAAGGTAGGTGGAAGTTTCAAATTATAACTTAATAAATACAAATAAATAAAGTTACAACAGTACTGCAGAATTGGGTCTCCTACAAGGTGAGCTTAATAAGCAAGTTACTAAAATATCGGAGGTACAAGAATCAATGTCATTAAAAATAGCTGAAGTACAAAAAATCTGTCGAGTGTTGAAGAATCGATGTCTACAAAAATATCTGATGTAGGAGAATCCATGTCAAATAAAATAGCTGAAGTAGAAAAATCTGTCTTGACTGTGGAAGAAGCTATGTCAACAACAAAAATATCTGCAGTAGAAAACTCAACTGGAAACATGAGAGAACAAATTAAAAGTGAAACTGAGCACTTCATAAAGATACAACCAAAACAAATTTCTGAACAGACTGTATCAATGATAAAGACAGAAAAAGATGTAGAAAATAAGTTAATAGAGAAAGTCACTTTGCCTGTAGTAGGGACAGTTCATGTCAAAGCTCCAACCTTTGATGGAAGCAGTCACAGGGCAACGTGCGTCCACCAATTTGAAGCTGCTGCATGCGCAAATAATTGGACGGATAAAGACAAGGCAGTTTCATTCACTCGTTCTTGCATTAAAAGGACCCACGGCAGAACTACTACAGAAAGTGCCACCTGACAGTCAAAACACCTATGCTGAATTGATTAAAGCTCTGGAATTATGGTATGGTGATAAAACATTTGCAAGACGTGTACTGCACTCAGTTGAGAGCAAGGCGACAGCATTCCGGGGAGAGTCTTCAAGAATTTGAAGCCAGTATAGACAGACTAATTAGACTGGCCTACCCTGAAGCGCCAGAAGATAATCGAACGAGGTATGTGATGCAGACATTTACTGCTGGTGTCCGAGATAATGAACTACAGAAAGTGTTACGAATGGCAAGACACCAGAATAGTGCGCATTCCCTGGTACATGCTTTGCAATTTGAGGCCGCCAAGTCAGCGTCTGGTTGGACAAGCCATAAAGTGCGCGTGGTGAAAGAGTGCGATGGCACAGATGATGAAGAAGACGAGCAAGGAACAGAGACCAAACGAACAGTGCCACAGAGTAAAGTAAGAAAGCATGGAAGACCAAAGTGTTATCGATGTGGGAAACCTGGACATCTACAACGAGATTGTCGGGTTAAAGTTCAACAGCAGGGAAACGAGCAGTAGTCGGTACAATGGGGCGTGTGCTGACTAACTGGAGGAACGACAGCCTGTAAAAGTGTTTGGAAAAGTGGAGATACACCTACGTCTCGGTCGATTTGAGTTTGATCATCAAGTACTTGTTGCAGACATTGTGGATGAAGCAATTCTTGGTGTGGACGTTATGAACGCCTATGGATTTATAGTTGATTTCAAAAACAATGTCTTGAGAATCAGAAAAGAAGAGGTAATGCTCTCCACAATGAATACATCAGAAAAATCAATAGATGTGATCAATCAAGTGGCCATAACTGTTCTGCCAAACTCCGAAAAGATCATCATGGTTAGAACCGAAGTAGATATTAGGGGCAACCAGTGCTCTATATTCCAATCCCAGGTAGTCAGCACACTGGGCATACTAAGTGCCAGAAGTTTAGTAAAACCTGACGAAACCGGAAATGTACTTATTAGAGTGGCGAATATTCTGGGTCAAGCTGTCACTTTACAAAGCAATACGCTCCTAGGCAAATTGACTCCTGTGGCCTGGGTAGCCGGAACGATGCAACAAAGATCCAATGCTTCGGATACTTCTAAATTACCAGAGGAACTGCAGAAATTATTGAACAGATCTTCTAACGACCTCTCAAGGGGTGAGGTAAAAGAACTCAGACAATTTTTACATGATTCAAAGATTCTTTTGCAGTTCAGGGACAGTCATTGGGAAAAACCTCTCTTGTACAACATCGCATCAATACCGGGGACACAACACCGATACGCCAACCTCGTTGAAGGCCTCCATTATCTAAGTAAGAGGAAATGTCTTGGTTATTACAGGACATGTTGACAGAGGGAGTAATCGAAGCTTCGTCAAGTGCTTGGTCTTTTCCGGTAGCGCTGGTAGCAAAGACGCATGGTGGATTGCGTTTCTGCATAGACTACCGGAGGTTAAATGACGTTACAAAGAAAGACTGTTATCCATTACCTCGTGTTGACGATACACTCGACACGTCCGGAACACAGTGGTTTTCCACATTGGACCTGAAGAATGGATATTGGCAAGTGGGTCTTCATCAAGAAGACAAGGAAAAGACAGCTTTCTCGACCCCAAGTGGCTTATTCCAATTTAACGTCATGCGATTTGGACTCTGTAATGCACCAGCAACATTTGAACGATTAATGGAGCTGGTACTCCGAGGACCGACATGGAAAACTTGCCTTGTTTATTTAGACAATGTCATAGTCATCAGGAAAACTTTCAAAGACCATTTGGAAAACCTTAAGGAGGTTCCGACTAGAATTCACGATGCCCAACTAATGCTGAGCCTGAAGAAGTGTTCTATGTTTGTGCTATTATTAATAAATACACAATTATAAAATCATATTTAATATCTCACCTACCTTGAAGTTAGGCCAGGTCCGTCACACGAACAGTGAATATCAACGTGATTTTAAGGTTACATCAATAACGTACACTACTCTCTTGTATATAACAGAACTCACATTTATTCCTTCAAATTTCTTTACTATATCATTTCTCAATTATTAATAAAACATTTGTAATAAAAAATGAACTCATCAAAACATTTATTGCCCAAGCTTTACTTCATTCTGAGTTATTTATTCTAATAGCTATTCTAAAATTCTAAAGCTACGTAAGACGACCCAGTTTGCTCATTCACACACTCATACCGTTAGATTCCCCTTTTTATTTTATTAGAACCCCTTTTAAAATGAAATTATTAATATTGGTCGTGGATTACCCAACCGTCGGCGTTCCTCTCGTTTCCACGTGCCGCGCTATATATATGTCCGAACGTTTTTTCCAATCCACCACATTTTAATTTCGATTTGATCACTTCGCTGACTTCATTCTGATATAACGTTTCACTTTTTTTATGTAACTGTTACTGGATTTCACTTGTTGGGTCGGTATAAAATTTCTGGCTCGCTAGCCGGTTGTATTCATCCGGCTGCGGCCATAGTAGTTAGTCGACCCGCGGTAACTACGCACACCGCCTCCTACTCCGACACTATGTAGCAGACGGAAATGCACAGCCTGCATGCTACAAATTGTTCGTCAACACTTATGCCGCGTGGATTTTTACGGTGCCACAGGTGTTAACGATATTCCATTGCCACGAGGCAGTAGACTCAGGTGGGCGGAGTCATCACGGACTTCCGTCATGTTCCAAACACATGTTGAAAGAAATTTTATAATTTAGCCATCTTGTTGGCGTCCCTTCTGCGCGCATGATGGTGTTGCGCATATGAGTGCGTAACACCAAGCTCGATTTCCCAGAACCGTATTGCATTGTTACCAGACCCACTCACAAGTTATGTCACTGCGTTCATTGTTTGAATAAAACCATTTTACGTGGGACCTACCAAGCTGATACAAATAAATCTATATGACTGAATAAAATATAAAGACCCCCCTTCTGCCCCACTACATGTTCCAGAAGGAAGTACAGTATCTGGGCCATCTGGTTTCGGCAGCGGGTGTTAGCATGGATCCTAATGAAGTAGACACCGTAAGAGACTAGCCAGTGCCGAAGAGTAAACACGAAGCTCGTAGTTTCCTGGGGTTATGCTCATATTACAGACGTTTTGTGGAAGGCTTCACAACTATTGTTAAACCACTACATGAGCTAACGGAAAATAAATGAAACTTCCAGTGGTCGAGAGAGTGTGACCAAGCATTTAGGACTTTGAAGATTGCATTATGTTCGCAGCCAATTCTCGCTTTTCCACCTTCCGAAGGGAAGTACATCGTAGACAGAGACGCAAGCAATACTGGTCTAGGAGCAGTTTTGTCTCAAGTGCAGAACAGTGAAGAACGAGTAATAGCATATTACAGCAAGATGCTTTCTAAACCAGAGAGAAATTATTGTGTTACAAGGAGAGGGTTGTTGGCAACTGTCAGAGCTTTGGAGCACTTCCAGTATGGGAGAGAGTTTTCACTACGTACCGACTATGCCGCGCTTGCATGGCTCTTGAGAATTAAAAATCCGGAAGGACAGTTGGCAAGGTGGCTTGAACGTCTGCAAGAGTACAACTTCAAGGTACAACATCGGCGCGGGTGCCTGCATGGTAATGCAGATGGCTTATCACGAAGACCGTGCCCGGAAGACTGCCGACATTGGCACAGAAAGGAAGAACAAAACTCAAGCGAACATGTTCACGCCATCACTGTAGATTTCCTGGCAGACGGCTGGACGATACAAGACTGTCGACAAGAACAGATGACTGATGAAGACATTGGACCGATCTTGACAGCAAAAGAGGAAGGTCGCTGCCCGGATTGGCAAGATATCTGCCATGGTTCCGAAGTGCTTAAGGGCTATGGGCACAATGGGAATCTCTTACCTTAGAAAACGGATTGCTGAAAAGGGCTTGGGAAAGTGCAGATGGACGAGACGTGGTCATGCAGTTGATAGTTCCCTGAAGAAAAGTGCAATTTGTTTTGAAGGAGATGCATGATGGGATGTCTGAAGGCCATCTTGGTGTTAACAAAACCCTTGATAAAATACGGAAGCGATTCTATTGGCTTCATCTTCGTCACGACATAGAGGAATAGGTTCGGACATGTGAAATATGTCCTGGAAGCAAGGGCCCACAAACCAGAAGCAGGGGAAAAATGAGACAGTATAACGTTGGGCTGCCTTTTGAGAGAATTGCCATAGACATTGCTGGACCATTCCCAGTTACTGACGATGGAAACCGGTACATTATGGTTGTAGGTGACTACTTTACTAAGTGGGTGGAAGCCTACGGGATTCCAAATCAGGAGGTTACTACTGTGGCAAAGGGGTTAGTTCACAACTTCTGTTGCCGTTATGGAGCCCCAATTGAAATCCATATGGATCAAGGGAGAAATTTCATATCAGGAGTGTTTAAAGAATTATGCCGTCTACTGGGAATTCGAAAGACCAGGGAACGCCTCTCCATCCTCAGTTGGACGGAATGGTTGAAAGGTTCAATAGGACACTCGAGCAGCATCTTTCGAAAGTTGTTGACGAGAACAAAACAGACTGGGACCAACGTATACCACTATTCCTCATGGCGTATAGGTCATCAGTACACGACACAACTGGCATGACTCCAGCAAAATTGGTGTTTGGGCGGGAGATTCGTCTTCCTGGGAACTTGATGTTCGGATCACCAAGACTCAGTCCCAAGAGCCAGAGAAATATTCCTTGCAATTAGAAAACCAACTACGAGAAATGAATCGCTTGGTAAGAGGACGGCTGAAGATTACCAGTGATAAAATAAAAACTCAGTATGGCATTCGCAGCAACAGTGTGTGGGTTTCCAAGAAGGAGATCAGGTCTGGTTGTTCAACCCAAAGTGTCGTCGTGGTCACTCACCTAAGCTTCAGACTAACTGGGAAGGACCCAACACTGTGAAAAAAAGAATCAACGATGGTGTTTATCGGATTCAACAGGAAGGACAGCAAAAGTTCAAAGTCGTCCACCTAGATCACCTGACTAAGTATTACTTCAGAGACATTTTGCCAGGTCGGGACGAACAGGCTTAAGGAGGGGGCAGTGTTACGACATTACAGAACAATCTACGTGTTTATCAAATGTTCCAGAGGAAACTAGTTGAATGTGGTGGAGTACGTCATTTCAAGATGAGCTTGCATGACTTTTCTGGACGCCGCCAGCCTCGCTGACTTGTGTCAAGGCCGCAATTAATTACGCCGTAGCGTCGGCGGCCTTAGTTCAGTTATTATTGGGTGATATTACTCTGTGCGTTCAAGTGGTTATTAGTGAAGTGTTGTGTTTTATAATCGGGCGGTACAATTGTAATACAATTGTGTTTTATATTAGTTGACATTTTACTGCGTGTGAACAATTTTTATTTGATTTGTTGTAAGAGACTGTGTTGTTAATTATGAACTGTTTAACTGTGATAAGTTTAGCTGGTGATTAGCGAGTTAATTGGTGTCTTCTATTTTGTTTTCCACTGTACCATACGATGAGCAGTAGACCGTTGTAACAATATATATTGGCACTTATATATGTTTAAATAAATAATGAATAAATTCAAAGGTTATGTTTTTGCATTACTAAATAACGTTTGGTTATAATATGTATAAAACATAACATATATATGAAGAAAAAAGCCACGTAACACTTTCCCTAGTTTAGATCCATGTGAAATAAATAACATTTAAATATAATTACTCGACTATATTAATTAAAGATTCGGTAATTTGGTAGTCTGTAAAATTCAGTAATCAATTAAACTGATAATAGTTTAAAATATCCTCCTTAACTAATAAGACAATAAATCTGCTTTACCAAATTTTATTGGTAATTAGAAAAGACCCAACATTAATCCATTATTACAATGTGTTAAATGCCAAGATACCTGCTGCTGTTGATAGCTGTGATGAGATAACAAGCCTCGAAGATTTGGTTCTAACTGCTGGCCACTGCTGTTGTATGGATGTGTTGATGATGTAACCTGCTGCTGATGGAGATGATGAACTGTTGCTGATGGATGTGGTTTCACAGGATTCATTCCTAAAAAATTTAAGTTTTCAGTTTATTAAAGATTTTTTGAGGGTTCTGATTTGTTTATCACAATGCATTTTTTAATTAACAATTAATGGTCAGTACATGTGTACTACGATTTATCGCAGAATACACAGAACAGAGAGGGATGAAAAGAATAACTGCTCTTACATTCATAATGCTCTAAAACCTATCAATGTAACATTCACGATTTTCACTAACTCAAACAAAACTGGTTTTGAGTTTAATATAATTTTTTATCAGCTAATCGTTTTGCCTATTTTATGATGAGGAATCACTGATGTCCCTCCTACCAGTTTAATTCTGTTCTCTCTTTTCACTATTAAAGAAAAATATTGTAAAGTGCTTTGTAAAATGTATACCTTGTTGAGAATGGTGAGGAGGTTGTGGATTGCTGTTTGAGCGATGCATGGTTCGTGCTGCCAACTGATTAGGCATCTGCGCCATCCCTTGTAATGGAGACACTCTATTATGGTATGGGGGTGCTGGTGGTGCTTGTTGTGACGACACAGACGCTGGCGCTGGTGCAGGATGTTGAGGGGGACTGGCATAATGGCGAACATTTGGAGGTTGTGACTGGCTACTCGGAGGAGGTACAGGTAGCATGGTGACGGCATTATTGTTGGTACTACTACTATTATTACTGTTTACATTATTATTACTACTACTACTACTATTACTTCCGTTACTGTTAGTATTTACATTCGGGGCTGGTCCATTAGAAGTATTATAATTATTCGGTGGGTACATTCGACCATCTACTATAATCGAGCCAATTGTTGATGCAACTGTAAAAAAAAAAAAAATACATATGACTTCACATAATAAAAGTAGAAAATGGGATACTTTAGTTTCATCATAAAAAATCATATTTTTTCCTGAAAAAGTTTTCATTTTTGCAGCTGATTCTCAATTTCATGATTATAGTTGTTCTCAATTGTCGTGTTCTAAAAAGTTAATGCTGTGAAAACAAAAAAAGTTTCAGTGAAAACAGAAGTCACAAAATGTCTAATTGTTTCATGAAGGAGGTTAATTATAACGGCAACTGTACTTAATTTTCAATCAGGTTAAAAATTATTGCATAAAGTTATCATCAATGTGGCCAAAACCATTGCTCATTTAAACGATATATGAAAACACATCAAATGCTTTCCAACCGATTTCTATTTATATGACAAACGATTTCAGAAGTGACCTTAATTTTTAAACTTGAATGTAATTCTTCCACTTTCTATCCAGTCTGTACAATTATAGCCACACTTTCTACACAATATGTGTGTTACAGAAATGTACTCAACAAAAATACTCACTACACCATTGTATATACAATTTTAGCACTTATATAAGATTTTATTAACATCATATTTTGAACTATTATGGTCATTTTTTATCAAATCAACACCGTTACCTGACCATAATCGTATTTTATGAAATTTTATATACGTACACCTTTCGATGATAATAAGTTTCATACTTTCTTCATGTGCCGGTATAAATAAATAAGAAAGTGTGTAAGAATTATTTGTTAAACAGAACAACAGAAAATAATAGTAAGCAAAATAAAAAAAGTAAAAATGTAATAACCTTGGTGACAAACAACTTGAGGAGAATTTTGGGGGAAATGAGTACCACAGATGAAAGGAGAAATTATTCTGTTCTGAAACTGTTAAGAAAAGAATAAGAGTATTAATAGTATTAAAAATAAGAAATAAGATAACTAAATGGAAAGAAGTACAGTAGAGTCTCGTTTATCCGCCTTCGCTTATCTGACATTCCGTATTATCCGACGTCCCACCACAAAAAAAAAACAACAAAAAACGCATTAATCGGCAACAAGAACTGCAAGTTGTGAGCGTGAGCGTAGTCTATATTTTGTTGCTCCCGACTCTACCGCAGCTAATTAGTTACCCCGACTGTACAGTCTACACTATGACTCATGTGTCTGTCATTCGCCCCACCCTCACTCACTCACTGTCACAACTCACTACTCAGTGCAGTGCAGTTTATCATTATATGCGGATCGGTTTATCGTCTGTTACATGCGTATGTGACTGTGTATGTTAATTTGACAAACGTTGTTGTGTTGTTTAAAGTTGAAATTTACGCAAGTATGGCAATGAAAAGAAAGAAAGTTGTATCGATGGAACAAAAACTTGAGGCAATCAAGAGACTGGACAAGGGAGAGACAATGCAGAAGGTAGCTGACGACTTTGGTGTTGGACGGGTAACAGTAGGAGACTGGAAAAAAAAAACGAATAGAAGTAGAAAAATGGTGTGCATCAAGAGTTATGGAGGGTGCATTAAAAGAAAGAAAAATTATGAAAAAATGTGACTATGAAAAAGTTAGTGAAGCTTTGTATGTTTGGTTTACACAGTTCAGGGACAAAGGTGTGCCTATTTCAGGGCCTATTTTACAACAAAAGGCGTTGCATTTTCGTAAGGAATTCAATGAAGGGGACCCAGATTTCACAGCAAGTGTCGGTTGGCTCGGCCGATGGAAGAAACGCTACGGTATCCGTCAGTTAAGTGTTTGTGGTAAAAAAACTATCATCGAATTTTGAAGAAATGGAAGCACTCAAGAAAAGATTTCAGGAATTTATTGAAACTGAAAGCCTAACAGGTGATCAGATATTTAACTGTGATGAGTCAGGCCTTAATTACAAAATGTTACCTAGTAAGAGTCTTGCAGCCAGAACTGAAGCGGCAGCCCCTGGCTACAAGCGTAGAAAGGAAAGGCTGACAATTTTAGCATGCAGTGATGCTACAGCAAACCTCAAAATGGACCTTGCAATGATTGGAACGTCCAAAAATCCTAGAGCCTTTAAAACAGTTTCAAAAAATGCTCTTCCTGTAAAATACTACAGTCAGAAAAGCGTATGGATGAGCAGTGAAATATTCAAAGACTGTTTTTTTAAGGAATTCATTCCTTCAACAGAGAAGTTTTTGAAAGAAAATAATTTACCCAGAAAAGCAGTTTTGTTGGTAGATAATGCTCAAATGCACCCTGATGCAGAGGAGCTTCAAGATGGTGACATTAAGGCAATGTTTCTGCCCCCCAATGTAACCGCCATATGCCAACCTATGGATAAGGGCGTTGTGGAAACGATAAAAAGGAACTACAGGAAGCTACTGTCCACAGTGATAGAAGAAATTGAAGAAGGACAAGACATGATTGAAAAATTGAAACGCATCAATGTAAAGGATGTTGCTTATTGGGTTGCAAGGGCCTGGGCTGACGTAAGGACTCCAATAATTGCCAAATCATGGAAGAAGCTGCTAGATGATGATGAAAGTATGGAAACGGAAAGCACAGATGAAACCGAAAAAACCATTCTACCTTCAGTGCAACGTATCCCTGGTTGTGAGGATGCATATTTGCAAGAAACTGAAAGTTGGATGAAGGATGATGATCAGTATGTAACTGATTGAGAAATTGTCGCTCTTGTCAATTGCGATGACAACGAAATTGAAGATCAAGATCAAGCACCAACTGTTGACCCTCTAACAATTTCACATAACGACGGAGTTAAGGCTCTAGAAACTGCAATTAAATACGTTGAGCAACAAGAAGAAGCTACAGGAATCGATATAATGATGCTGCAAAGATGGCGAGACTTGGCAGCGAAGAAACGGCACTCGTCAGGAAAGCAGACTACGATCAAAAATTTCTTTAAATCATCACAGGACTGAACTTTTTAAGTGTACTTAACTTCAGACAATTCTGTAACTGTAAGTTCATTTTTTCAGTTAATTTTTTCTGTTGTTTTGTTGTAAAACATGATTATTAGGTTCGTAATGTGTAAAATTATAACATAGTTTGAAATTATTACATAGTTTGACGTTTAATAGGCTTTTTCTTAACACCTCCCTATTATCCGACATTTTCGCTTATCCGACATTCTGCCGGCCCGTTTATGTCGGATAAGCGAGACTCTACTGCACTAATGAACAGGTGGAAATAATATTCCCTAGAACTGTCACATGAGGGGGGAACTTCAGAGGTTTAGAGACTACCATTGAACGGGACATTGAATAAGAAGTAACAGATGAGAATATACTTTTGGAAGAAGTAGAAATAGTTCAAGAAAGTGAAAGCACCAGGTGAAATACAATAATGGTCGAAATGATTCCTTCATTGACATGTCACTGCCATGCTGTTACTCATTTAGCATCGCCCAAGGAACACATGTAGCTTGAGGAATGCTATGGACAGGAGTTACTTTGTGCCCTGGCTAAGAGTACACATAGATGGATCCAACATTGAGGAAACTGGAAGAGGTACCGGGGTGAACTGCTAGGGTTTTCCCATTTTGTGCCAGTGGGCAGATATAAAATAAACTTGGATGGACAAATTGAAGCAACACATTTGGCTCCACAACAACTAATCTATCTGTCCCAATACCTTAGAAAAAATCGGTATGGAGAACCATACATGACTTCCATGTTCTCAGATTATATATAAAATCATTTGGTACTGCCTTTATGTGTACCCGCAGTTATTTCGATAATGCGATTTTTGGGCTTCGATATGTAGTGAATATCGCACATAATTTTGTGTAGTGAAAGAATTATACAAATTTTAATTTTGTACGTTGCAAAATAGTTGGCTGGTGATTGCAATTTATTTCGTTTGTCATTTTTAAATGGAAAATGACTGTAGCAGTAATTTATCACCGGATCGTGGCTGTGACACCAAAAATTGATTGTTAGGTTAACATGACAACTGAAATTATACATGGAAACCAATAATACGTGTGTAATGTAAGACTATTTTTTTTTTCTAAAACCACGTAAAACCCAACTCGAAGTAAGGTGGGAGTGGTCCAAGGGTCAACCCCTTGCCTATTATTATAGGCCTACATGTCACTTTTTTGTGGCAGAACTCGTTTTTTTGGTAAAATTCGTTTTCCGACAAGTACTCGTTTTGTGACTAACAAAAAACAAACAGCCATTATGTACAATTTGTAGAGCATATGTTGTCATTCCTTAATACAGTGTTTTTTGTTTTTTTTATTAACCAAAATATTTGTATTTGCTGTTGTTTTTCCCAATTTGTAAACTTAAAAACGTTAGGTTCTTTATTTTAAGTGTTACTCTGTTATACGCATTGTATTACACGTTTAATGTTGTTTTCTCAACCACAGCTTTTATTTATTTTAGCAGTAAACTAAAAACCCAAAACCATTATTACCTAACTACCAAATGAAAACAACACGTATTTTTGCTTTACATTAAGAAATAGGCCAATTTACAATTAGTACATTTCTTCTTTTCCACACCGTAATATATCGATACAATCGCATTTTAAAAACATCGAAATATATTGTGGGTACTCATAAAGTTCCAATCATTTACTTGAATTCGGTTTGATAATTCCTAAAAAAATATAGAATTTTGTCAAAGTGAAATAAAATGTTCCCATAGAAACTACTTCTTTGTTGTCAATAACGTAGTACACATATAAAACTTATAAAAAATAATCTCCTCCCTCATCAACTACCATTTTAATTTATAGAAAATTACCCCCTTCCCCTTCAACTACCCTTTTCATTTATAGATATTTCATCTACCTTTCTACAGTGGATTATTATGACCTTCTTTTAAGAATACTTTATTTATCAAAATTAATTTACTCTTGTTAAAACGTAAAAAGTTGCAGGTAAACTACACCTTCCCCTTAACCGATCTTCACCAAAATCAATAGGCCTCAAGTCCTCTACAATTCAGAACTGTATGCAAAAAATTATTTGATTCTGTTTGAATTTGCGGCAGTTATCGTTTGCCATAGAAAAATTCCACACACACACACACACACACACACACACACACACACACACACACACACACACACACACACACACACTTCAAAAAATGAATTTTTTTCATGTTTTGAGGGTAGTACAATCAGAATCTGCCATTATCACGAACACGATTTTATTCGCCATGACCATACTTTTATTTCCTTATGGAACATGGAAGTAAAAATGGGTCTTATGGTGGATTCCCCAAGCTGCTAACTTCAAGCAAACAACCACAGCCATGCAAATACAGTGCATTAAACAAAGTCTAAAACATCTACAATCTCTCCACAATACCATCATGCTCCAGTGGATGCCAGCTCATGTAGTGGTCAAGGGAAATGTCATCACTGACAAGCTGGCCAAGAAGGGCACTGAAGTCTATCTGGGGGGGGGGGGGGATGCCTCTGTTAAAAAACTTGTATCATGCCAAATTCATTGAATTGTAGAAAATAATCACCAGAACAGGCAAAGGGGGAAAACATTTGCGAACACTAGAAAATTGATACCAAAAAACTCAAGAAGGAAGTTGTGGCAACTTTCACATTAGCAACCACCCAAGACCGTCTTGTAGCACATCTTGCACAAATACCAATAATTATATTGTTTAATGTACCAAACAAAAGTCTGTTACAAATGAACTTTAAACTGAAGTATTAAACACAACATAAGAACTAAAATCATACAATTTATAATTTCTTATATTAGTCTGATTAGCAGTTGGTGTTTACAAAATACAGCCTTCTAAACAAAATACAGGGTTGGTAAAAACTGAAAATTCTTGGATTTCGTTGTCCATGACGTGTCCGTTACTTTTAACTAAATATAATTATTTCACTACCGACTCAGAACACAAATTTTTATGGGTAAAAACGTAAATGTTTTACCTTATAACCTGAACCGGTTTTCGCTTTTCAAAAAGCTTCTTCAGAGGTTGTCGCTGGCAGCACTGTCCGTCTTGTTGTTGGCGACGGAATCGATTTTCGAAAGATCGATGTTGTGTGTGTGGGGTGTGATTTGTTCAAATAATGCGTGTGATTTGAATTGTCTCTGTTCGTTTAGGATGTCGTTTTTATTTGTTTTCGTGTGTTTGTATATTTCCAATTGTTCTAGAGTGTCTAGTTTTCGGCCTTTTGTGTGCACGTGTAGAATATCCATGTTATTGTCGATGTTTTTGTATGTGTGGTTTCCTTGAATGAGGTGGTTTGTAAAAGGTGGATTCGGTAGTGGTGTGTAGTACCTTTGTGTGTTCAATGTATCTTTGTTTGAAGCTACGTCCTGTCTGGCCTATGTAGAATTTGTTGCTATCTGAGGAATTTAGTTTGTAAACACCAGGTAGATCAAATTTGTGTGTGTGTTCTGTTTTGTTAGTAGTTTTGTAAGCGATTCTGTATCCTGCTTTTTACTTCCATATTCCTTAAGGAATGGAAGTATGGTGATGGCAAAAAAAATCGTGTTCGAGATTATTGCAGATTCTGATTGTACTACACTCAAAACATGAAAAAAAGTCGTTTTTCGAAAAGTGTCTGTGTGTCTGTCTGTGTGTCTGTCTGTCTGTAGATTTTTTTTCTATGGCAAACGATAACTGCCGCAAATTCAAACAGAATCAAATAATTTTTTGCATGCAGCCCTGATTTGCAGAGTACTCGCGACCTATTGTTTTTGGTGAAGATCGGTTGAGGGAAAGGGGTAGTTTACCTGCAACGGTTTTTTTTTAGCAAGGGTAATTTTGTTTGTTTGGCAAACGATAACAGCCGCAAATTCAAACAGAATCAAATAATGTTTCGCATACAGCATTGAATTGTAGAGTTCTCAAGATCTTTTGATTTTGGTGAAGATCGGTTAAGGGAAAGGGGTAGTTTACCTGTAACGTTTTATGTTTTAACAAGGGTATTTCCTATGGCAAACGATAACAGCCGCAAATTCAAACAGAATCAAAAGATTATTTGCATACAGCCCTAAATTGTAGAGTTCTCAAGACCTATTGTTTTTGGTGAAGTTCGGTTGAGGGAAAGGGGTAGTTTACCTGCAACGTTTTTTTAACAAGGGTATTTTCTATGGCAAACGATAACAGCCGCAAATTCAAACAGAATCAAATAATGTTTTGCATACAGTCCTGATTTGTAGAGTACTCAAGACCTATTGTTTTTGGTGAAGATCGGTTAAGGGGAAGGGGTAGTTTACCAGCAACGTTTTTTTATCAAGCGTATTTTCTATGGCAAAATAATTTTGTTGCCAGGCAATAAAATTATAATTTTTTCATTTTAATGTAATATAATATTTTTCATTTAATACAGCAATAAAAAGGCAGGTAAGACACAGCCTGGCTGTTTGGCTGAAAATGATTTTAAATATAAATCTTAGAATATGGAAGTCATGTATGGTTCTCCATACCGATATTTTGAATTTGTGGGCTATTTTTTCAGTTTGTTTGTTGATGTATGTTAGTGTTATGCATTTGTTGTTTTCTGTCTTTGTCTGTTGTTTGTTTTGTGTAGGAGTTTAGTTACTATTATTCTGTTGTATCTGTTGAATTCTGCTAGATATTTTATCGTGTTTAGTTCGTCTTTGTAGTCTTTTTAAGGTAAAACTTTTGCATTTTTACCAATAAAAAACTTTGTGTTCCGAGTCAGTAGTGATATACTTATATTTAGTTAATCAACTGTGTCATGGACAACAAAATCCAAGAAATTTATAAATTAATAAAACAAACATTTAATAATACAAAAATAAAAAGCTATAGTTAAATTATTTTATGGGGTGTTGGGCTATTGTCTTCTTATTATATGGGGTGTTGGGCTATTGTCTTCTTATTATAAATCCATATGTTTTGACTGCAGCTGCGGCAGTCTTTTTGAGTGGATCTTAAATGTTAGTTAAAGTTAGATTAAAATTTGTAGTTTGAAAAATTTTAAGCAAGTCATGACTGACAATTTCAGTAGTTTATGTTGTTCAATTTAAGAAAATCACAAACTGACTTATTACCACATCAGTTTTATTAATTTAGTGAGTAATAAAATAATAAAAAATTCCTAGCATCTCCCTCATGAACCATTGGGGTTGCGCCAAACCATGTTTGCCCCGAGTTACAGAGACCCCAGTTATGGCTCTGGGTAACCCTACCCCACGAATGGTGTAAAATGTAAATGTTGATGATAAACTTGTCTAAATAGACTTGGAAAAAAAAACATGCTGCAAACAGTGGACTTTTGCAAAGCATGTTAACACACAACTTAAAAACCATGAACTTAGCAATGAAAACAATTACAGAAGTATATATATGTAGGAAGGAGTTTAATTCAACGTGTATACAGTTACTTTTAAATTACACACACACACACACAAACATGTGTGCGCGCGCACGCACAAGTACCTTAATGTTCAGAAACTATACAAATTTTATATAACACTCAACTGTACTCGAAATTACTAAACTGAGCCACAAATAAGGGCAAAATGGATATTTTTCCAACATTTACACAATTTACAATGTAATCAATTATAAATAACTAAAATTTTATTTAAAAACACCCATTATAAATTTACAGTGACCTTTTAAGCATTGACAAGTTACAAGATCAGCAAAGACCAGGTTATACATTACACACAGTATAACAAAGTGGCTATCACTACAACTATATTGCCCTAAATGTCCCTGCCTGGTAAGCCAAGTAGGTGAAAGCAGAATCTGGTGACAAACAATTCACTATGAGACGGGTTTTACCCCCCAATAATACTATTCTGTCATAAATTAATGTAACTAAATATTGGTTGACTTTGCAGTCTGAATTACTTATTTCAATCTTCTACAGCACAGACAACTTTATTGCCTTCAGACATTTACAAACATTATCAGGATAAATTTAATATTTCTACAATAGAGATAACGTATTCTTAACACCATTTTTACAATTATGTTTTATGGTTTTATGTTACAACTGTTAACAAACCGCACTGTTTGGTTTTCTTATTATCTAAATTTCAGTTCATAGGAAACTACAACAATAGAGTTACTTTTGCCTACAGCATGTTATACAAGCAGGCTATATTACTGATGTTCAGTCTCTGTGATAACTTATTTATTTATTTACATAAAAAATGGATCACACACACACACACACACACACACACACACACACACACACACACACACACACACACGCGCGCGCGCGCGCGCGCGCACACACACACACACACACACACACACTTTTTTGCAATCTATATAAGACATCTTTATTTATACAACAATATAGTACATTGTTATATACAACAATATTCAGTACATAAAACTGTTACTTTGTCATGTTATCCAATCTTGGTACTTTCATATTAATGGGACCCCATTTATTCCATTTATTATTTTTTTATTCTTTCTTAAATTAAATAAAATATTAAATAATTTTAATTTCTATATTAACATAATCAATGGAGTAATAGTGAAAAATATTTTGACTTCAGTAATTATTTTGTGGGCAGTGTACAGGGCTGGCTGAAAGGAAGCATAGATAAGATACAGCAGCCACTCAGATAACGAGTTTTGGTAGAACACCAGTTTATTTCTTGCCTTTTCACATTTGATTTTACTCATACTATTCTGTTAGTACAGTACAGGTCATTTATTTTTAGCACTATGATGATAAAAATTTTTGGACATTCTAAGAAGCTTCCATATAACTTTCTCCTGATAGAAAAACGAATGCTTCCAAATGAAGGGATTCATCCACAATGGCTACGAAGTGACTCTCTACTTCACTGCTTGTGTCGAGCTGGGGTAAACAGTTAGAAATTTCAACATTTCATACACTACTAAACTTTAGTTATTTACAGAATTGGCCCAGAAACTGTTGATAATTACATGCTACCACAAGTAACTAAAAATTACTGTGGATTGGAACAACTACATGCATGTGGAAGTAATCTGGTGGTGAAGATTGTGTGTTGAGGTGGACAAGAGCCTGTTCCCAAGCTGAAGAAACAATGTCGAACTAGAGTTCTCTGAACAATGAGTTTTTGGCAATATCTACAGGGACTTGACTGAACATCATTGGTGTTCTAAAAAATGGAATAAAAATATCACTGCTATGGAGTCTTATTTACATAAATTTATGCGATAGTGCACAGTTTGTGATGTCCATGTCTTTGACACTGTTTTATGAGCAATCATCAAAGTTTAACTAGAGCAAAATTTTGAAAGCCACTATTAATGCATTAAAGAAAAAAAAAAACAATAGTCACAAGTCCCAGATTAATGAAGGTAAAACGCAGAGTAATAAATAAGAGGTAGTAATAATGATGAGTTGAAAGAAGAAGAATAATAACACAATTACATGAATGTACAAGATAATATAATAAGATTATACACGATTTCCTTCATGCAGTTGTTGTATTTCAGTAATGTATTATAATAGAGACATAAATCACTGACATGACTTTCACCAAATGCATTAATTCATTTCAAGTACGTAGTCTTGATAGTTAATATTAAACTTTTAGTTACTAAACATTTTCCATAACTGCTTCACTACAGCATGCTTTGGCAACTAGTATATTATAGATAACATAGTCTCTTGTAAATAATAGACCCTTAAAAGTAACAAGCACACATCAAACTGACAATCAATTCTCAGCTACTGAACTAAACTGCCAATTTGTAAAAAACAAACAAACATATTTCACCTATAAGCAGATGGATGATTCATAACAATACACGTCAAAATGCTTTAAATAACTGAAAAAATAATGAACTAAGAAACAAACTAAACAATTATAAAAAACTGGACTTTGTGTTTTATAATAATTTAATAAGACACAATGTTACTCTAAGTCAACTCTGATTTCATGCTTCCACTTATTTCACTGTAGGCAAGGATCACAACTTGCCATGTCACTACATTCTACTTTTTACGAAAATGATTTGACAATATCTAAATGTTATGCAATATTGCACACAACAAGCTTATAACACCGCAGTGATAAAATTTAACTTTTAAAGCATTACTGAATGAAATGAACCAGACGCTTGACTGCAAATTGAAGTGCTAATATTATTACTGAATCTTGTCTGTAGAGTGATCTCATTAAATACTGATTTTGAAATTGCCATACAATCAGTGTAACGTACAACATACAGCAGATTAAAAATCATAAATTTAACTTGCTCCACAACAAATGCCACCACACATAATTATATTTATACAAAATGTTAAATTCATAGCTCTAATGCATTACTACTTTTAAGAATGCCATTTACCTTAAATGCTGCAGAAAACATTTCACAATTACACCATAATCATACAACTAAAATCTAAGACAAGCATTAACATTAGTCCACCAGCTTTTGATTTTCATTTATTAATTATGAAATATTATATTTCAGTCTATTATCACACAACTCGATGTGGATTAAAAAAGACTATCATGTAACAAACAAAAACACTTTATTGTGTTTCACAGTTTCATTATTAACATTCAGTCGGGAGTAAAAGAGAAAAGCACTGCTGAACAGAAATCTTAAGAATTCAATAAAATTTTATCAGACTTGGTTCAGTAGTTATAAAGCCGCGTGAGGCAGTGTGCAAAAGCTAATGTATAAGTGTTCCATAACATAGTTTGTAAAAGCTTTGACAAACTGTGTTTTCTGTCTAATATAAACAGCAGACATTACTAGTAGCGCAAAACGTGTGCAAAGAGGCGGAAAAAATAAATTCCACACAAATCCTTATAAAAAATGCAACATATTTACAAAACATATGCACACTTTTACTAGGAAGTATTGTTTAAATTTTATAATACAAATACTATGTATTTCAATGAGTTTTAAATCAATATCAAATGCATAATGATGTACAGTAATTAAACAATTTTATCTGAAAAACAAGAAATTCACCATTAATTACATTTTATATCTGACGATGCTAGTATTGAACAAATAGTGTCTATATATACATATTGTTATGGCCTTCAAGTTGCAAGACTAATTATAAATTTCTTTATTGCCCTATACAGCTAGGTACACTGAAGATCCTCATTGCAACTTGATTATTTTGTACGTACAACTAACATTTTGAGACTCAAAAGTTTCATTAGCAGGTTAATAAAAGATTACAAAAATTAGCATTTGCTTGTAAAGATTTTAATGGTGGGGGGAGGGGGGAGAGAGGGAGAGAGACTTGCTTCTCTTAATTTACTGACAAACTCTTTACAAGCAAATAATAATTTTTAATAACTTGATATACGATACTTCCAAGTCTCAAAATGTTTAGTTGCAGAAAATAAAAAAATTTTGCGATTGCATACCACTATATAAAAATTCCTGATTAGCACTTTCAAGCCTAATCAGGAATTTTTGTTTTATAAAGTGGTGTGTAACAGCATAATTTCTGTTTGTGATTATAAGCACTAACACAAATTTATTATTCAAAATAAAAGAAGTTGAAAGGAGAATCTTCAATGCACCTGGTTGTCGCAGGTAATAAAAAGTTAATAAAAATCTTTACTACAATTATTTTGTATGTATTAACTGACACAAATATTTGCTCTACAAGTGTACATATATTTATTTAATAAAATCTTGTTACCATGAAAATGTGATTTAACTTTTTAATATTTATATTAACTGTACATCAACTGCACGAAATATTCAGTAATGAGTGAAAGCGTGAATTGATTTATAACACTGCTGTTTAAAGTTTAAGAGTAAAGTTTAATTCTGTATTTTTACTTTTATTAAATGTGTTAAACATGCATTAAAAATGTATCAGTTTTTCTTGTTTCCTAAATATTGATTACTACAACATAATAAGCTAGGCGTGCACTTCAATCTTTCAAAAGCAGTGATGGTGGAAGGAGAGAAAAGTATTGCGTACATACTCAACAGTTACTTACCAGGAATCAAACCTGGCAAGCAATAAAGAAAAAAAATATTAATTTAATACATCGTTCTTCCTGTGATATCCTTTGCATTCACTGTTATGATTAACTGCTTACAGAAAAATTTGAAATTCAAATAAAATAGTTTTATTTTCATCAATTACGAGAGTGAATCAACAATTAGCCGCAATGTAGTTAGATTAGTTTTCCATTGGCCACACCGTCGTTTTAGCGTCACTAGTTTAAATTACTGCACAGCACTATTGGAGGGGGGGCGTATCGAGGGGGGTCAACGTCTATTGCGGAATATGGCAATAGAATTTTACCATAAAAAATGTCTATAACTGGATTGAAAAATCTGAAAAAAGTGGGACACACAAGTATTAAGCAACGAAAAACTGGCTAACCAGGGTCTAGGGTACAACTGACACACTGACATTGATGTGGTTCTGTTGGACTTACAAATGATAATACTGAAGCGGCAAATTACTTATAGTTTTGGTTATAAAGTTTGTTCAAAACAGGTCCTAAAAACAAGTTTGTAACAAGAAGTAAATGGACCAATGCATGGGTGGCTTAGCCAAAAATGTTTTTCTTTGTTTGCGGGCTCATATTAAATGTCTGTGAATCAATGGAACAAAAGCCGTGAAAATAAATGGGAGTATGATAAGTTTTAAGCTACAATGTGGATAATTATTGACTCACCCTTATAATTTTTTAATCTGATATTGAATTAATTAAAAAAAAAACACAGTTTGGCACCTTCAGGAAACATACTACCAAATTACTGAGTTTAATTTCTATTGGTACTAGTTGGTTAGAAGGTTATCATCCTGCACTACATTTCGACATGTCAAGGAGAGCTAACGTACACAAACAAAAATGTAAAAATTAAAGTGTCACAGACAAAAACCAATAAGTAACATTCCATTTAAAATAATCAGATATTACAACTGTTTTATAGGAAAAATGTATACTTTTGTTATTAAGCTAAAGCCAACAGACTTTAATGTACTTTTGTGGATGTACTGGAATAGATTTTCCAGTCCTACAATACACTTAAGGAGTGGATACTGTCACATACCATGTACTGAATTAGATTCATCGCTTTGAAGCTGCTTTAAGAGACGATTATTAGAATGCTTGCTATGTGAGTCATTTGATGCATTATTTTTTTTATACATTTTGGTGGAGAAATTTACTATTTATGTTAACCAAATACTTGCCAGAAAAATAATGCAAAACACTTGTCTCCAACATCTGAGAAGTGGCTTCCAGTATCCTTCCCAGGTTTTCTCTTAACAATTGCAGTGTTGTTTTTATCAGTTATTTCCTTAGCAGTCTTCATAACAACTTTGTTGAATTTTATTGCTTCTCTTTACAATTTTCCCTCAAACGAGGCCTTTCGGTTTCGCAACCATTATCAAGGCCTCGTTCGAGGGAAAATTGTAAATAGCAGAGAAGCAATAAAATTCGACAAAGTGTTGTTTTTGTTATATGCAGTTGTGATTAGAGTAACATACAGATTATAAGCAATGGGTGTCCAGTAAACAAAAATGTAAAAGAATGATGCCAAAGAATCAACATGACCAAAATCTATTTTTCAGGCAGTGATAAACTTATTACGAATAATTTTAATTCTTTTTGCCAGGACTTTCTGTGGTTATGTTACAATATCCAGAGAGGTTAAATTTGTCATTTTGATGGTCTGGTGTACCATCTGATCGAGGATAATATACAGTAGAGATGTTTGTCAGATCTTAACAATGAACAAACTATCCCTTCCAGCACTTGTGAGTGCAGATGATCTACAAAAAGGGTTAAAGGGGTCAACTCTGAAAGGTCAGGTGCTCTGATTGAAACAAGCTAATATCTAAGACATTTGTTCCTCTGGTCATAACAAACAGTTATTTGCCAGAACCAGTAGTGGTTGTATTATGGCAACCACAGAAATTGCAGTTGTTATTTTGTAGGGTTAGATGTATCATTTGGCCCATACTAAAATGTTTACATTATGTTCCTACCTATTACAATTAACAATCACTGACAAATATGTGGCCACTACACTGTAGAAGCCAGAAGAGTCAAAGATGTTGATTTTGAAGAGGCTGAAATACCACTGCACTGAAGCTGATTTTTTATCCTGCTCTGTACTGTATTATGCCATTAGTATTATTACTTTGGTATATACTGTTACGACATTACAGAACAATCTCCGTGTTTCTTGAACGATCCAGTGGAATCCGGCTATAATGCTGTGTGCATGCGTGATTTCAACATGCATTCGCGAGACTTTTCTAGATGCCGCCAGCCGCGCGGACTGTGTCAAGGCTGCAATTAATTACGTCGTAGTGTACAGCTAACGCGTAGTATGGAATAATTTGGATTTTTGGTGGGGTATAAATACAAGTACCCAGCGACGCTCAGTCAGTTTGAGTTGTGAATTATTGGAGTGCAGTTTGTAGTATTGTGGCGAAGTGTTATGTGTTGTGCGGGACAATTGTAATAGAATTGTGTTTTATATTAGTAGATATTTTTATTGCGTGTGAACAATTTTTATTTGATTTGTTGTAAGAGACTGTCTTGTTAATTACAAACTGGTTAATTGTGATAATTAAAGCTGGTGACTAGTGACGTAATTGGTGTCTTGTATTTTGTTTTCCACTGGACCAAGTAGACCGTCGTAACAATATATATAATAACATAAATGTTGAAATAAATCAAGACGGTTTTATCTGAAATAAACTGCAAGATTTTATTAGCACTAAAAAAAGGTCTCTTTTACTGTAAATATACTGTATTTACTATACTAAATGTACTGTAAAACAGCATATTTACTTAATCATAGATTTACTATAATCTTGGGCATAAGTAATTATTCACGATATAATAAGACATAAAATAACAAAGTTTTAGATCATATATTTGACAATAATATATGATCTAGAGGATGAATTTTTGTTATATATAATTATATAAGATTCACTAATTACACTACAACTAATATTAGTAAATCTCTATATTTTCTTATATTATATGTATTTCAAGCATTTCATTCAAAATATGACTCCACACTATAAGAAAGTAATATAAATGCATTAAAAGTATGAGAAAAACGTAACTTTCTACCAGTCTAGCATTACGTGATGACAGAAATGTCTATTAGTGGTGTTTTCTGATTTAATAGACTTTATATAACAATTTGTAATGAACACTTCCTTAAATCAAATTTGTCAAACGATTTTTAGCTTATGATGTAAGAAAATTAGTAGTACAGTGTGTCGACCTGAATAAACATGAAATTATGACTCTTCTGGCATCATTACGTTAGCAGCACCAGGAATGTCCAGCAGTGATATTGTCTATACACTTCAAATAATAAGTTGCCGTAAAATGTTTTCCCATATGGAATTCATAAATATATGAGGGTTATTCAGAAAGTAAGTTCCGTTTATAAACATTGCTGTAGTATCAATGCCTTCACGCTGTTATGGATGCACAGCCAGTTTTTTTTATTCGTTGTCAAGCCAACAACGACATTTGTAAACAACTGTGCACTGAGTAAGCTTCGTTGGATGTGTTTATAATGTCGAAGAAATTCGAGAAGCCTGCCGCGTGTGAAAGTAGGTATGTGATTTGGTTCTTGAATGCAAAAGGCATTTAAGCAATTTAAATTTACCATCAGATATTTGATATTTATGGAGAAGAAGCAGTGAGAGATTCAACGGTACTAAGATGGATACGACTTTTTTGCTTAGTCCGATCCAGAGTAAGCGACTTAGGATGCTTACCCGGGACACTGCAATGAATCATGTCATTGCACACACACTGATACAGCAACGTAACATCTCACTAAGATTAGCTGGCAACAATTTGATCATCTGCCTTACAACCCCGACCTCATGCCAAGCGAAGTATTGCCTTTTCAAGCATTGGAAATCCTTCCTTGCTGCCCAACAATGTCAAACAAGCTGTTAATACATAGTTCACATCACAGGCAGGAAATTTCTACGACGAAGGTATATAACACCTGGTGCCTCACTATGAGAAGTGTTTCAAAAATGACAGAAACTATATAGAAAAGTAGTTTAAGGTGTCTACTTCAAATACCAATAAAAATGTTTTATAAATATATTCTTAGTTTCCTTTAATACCTTATTGGAATTTACTTTCTGAATAGTGCTCGTATATGATATCAACCCTAGAATGCACAAAATTCTACTCGTATGGCATCATGTTTCCAACTAATGTGTAATACGAGTTTCTGTACGGAATTGAAGAACATTCTTGAATTTTAGGTATACAACACACTGTGTCAAAAGACTGCTTTTTTTAGACTTGTGGACTGTTACAAATTTTCAAACACACCCACCAGACATTATATTTCATGTACTGTTTATGTGTATGTTGGATCTGACATACTCTGTGTCAAACAATTGCTTTATTAATGAAAAACTGATTGTAACAGTACATTATGCAACCTATTTTTAGCTGTTGATGTGAGTCACAATTACGCACACTAAATGGAATGTGATTATAATTGTTGTTCGGGTGTGGTTGTAATGGTACAGAATTGGGTGATAAAGAATTTTAAGAAATATTAATTCAAACCAGTTCCAGGAACTATTAATACGTGCAAGCAAGTCACGTCGGCCGTCACCATTAGTGAGTTAAATGTGACAAAACAGTTATAAAATATATCACCAAGACAACAAAGTGACGAGCATAACAGTCTTCGGACATTTGCCGTTTATTATCGGAGTGTAGGGATCAACGGTGCCTGGACCATGGGACGAAGTCTACATTAAGGATGAGTACCAATATAACAAACTTTCTAACTTAAAACTATCAACAGTATGAAAATCCGTGCACAGCACTTACTAATTCATTAACGAAATCTCAATTTTAAGGGGTTTAAATATACAATTGTAAAAGAGTGAGAGAGTGAATTAAATAAAAAAAAGAAAAGTACTGGTTGAGTAATCATACAGATCATTTTGTTATAGTCTTATAAGAATTGTTTTTTTTTTGTCAATTTTATACATCTGATTTTGTGTTTGAGATAAATGTAGTAATGTACAAGAAAGGATAAGAGTTTGTGTAATTGTCATACAAGGTGAGAAAATAACAGAATTTTATTTAATAAATGAAAAATAATTTGTTTTAGTCAGCATAAACTGTGTTAACATAATTATTTTGCAACTCAACCTAAATAATCCTTCTGCAACTGTTTTCGTCTATAAGACCCTGGATGTAACCCCAAAGGTAAGAAAAAGACGTAAAGTTTTGATAAACTTAGTAAAATTTATTAAATCATAAAAACGTACTGTATCAATGGTGCCCGAACAGGAAATAATAAGAATTTTAAGAAATATTAATTCAAACAGTGTACAACCTTTGGGGAACCTCTGCTTAAACCAAGATGCATACAATGTTATGAGAGACCAGTCTGTTTATGTCTAGACAGTTCGTCTAGTCGTATTACGCAACTACCTGCAGCTTGTGCTGTCTGTGAATTACAGAAAAATACGTAATTGCCACAAGCCAGTTTCATCAGGAGGCAACAGCTGCAGGAGTGGTTGGCCCAGTTTAAACCGGCCAATCAGAGAAGGCGACTTTAAAACACCTACGTTGGCGTGCAGATGGAACAACGCAACACCTTGACACAGTTGAATAACAGTCATTAACCAGAGTAAACGTAACGTCCACCTCGGGAAAGTTTTGGTAGACCGAAATGTCTAAATAGGTCTACCAAAGAGTGCAGTTCAATAATGTAACAACAAACAGTTTGTGTAAAAAAGGTTTTGAAGAGAGGAAGCTTGAATATTTATGTAAAAAGCAGTTAAACAACATAGTATGCAACACCGGGAACCTCGCATCGCCAGGTATCACGACGTAGTTAATGTAAACGATCTTTTATGTTGGCCAGAAGTGTATCAGTGAATAATAAGTGTTAAAAGAGCTCGACAAAAGGTGGTAAATAAATGTGTAAAAATAATGAGAGAGTGTGTGAAGTAAAATGGGGAGAAAGAGACCTGGTTGTTAACGAGAGTACTGGTTGTAAGTATAGATTAGCATAAGAACATTTTTATACAATAGAGGTTGGTAAGAATAGGGAAGTAACATTAAAAAATATATAAAAAGAAATAAATATTTTGAGTCAATAAAATTATATTCGACTTTACTTAAACATGTGTTAGTTGTAAGTTATTAAGCCATAACCATTTCCTATTCTGTGCTGAAAACCTAGTCTAACGTTCCGGGGAATTTTCTGAGGTTAAGGGGAAGTCAGATAGGGAAATTATCCACGTTTTTATAAGGGAAAGAGTGTAAAGGTCTCCATATCTCTCCTTTAAAGATATTGGTGGCGGCCCTGAAGTTTAGGTGTTTAAAAGGTAAGTAACAGGATTATGATGGTAAGTAATATTCTGGCAGCAGTGAGTTTTATTATTGTATTATTTTATAATGGTAAAAAGGTTAATACCGTTACACGGTGGAACAGAATTGCGTTGTTATGTATTTAAACTGTAAACAAGTGTTACGTCAGCCAGTCAGCCAATGGCAGCAATGTGTGGCTGAAACCAGAAAAACTGGTTTTAATTGCGCAGTAAAACGGCCAGCGTTGTGTAGAACAAAGGCAGTGAAAGTCAGTCTCACGATCGCCAGCAACCAGTACACATGCGTTTACAGTGCGCGTGGGCAACCACGGTAGGCCGAACAGCCAAGGTAGGCCTACCGCTCTCAAAAGTTATAAAATTTTGTAAAATTACACAAATCAGTAAACAGGAGTTTACCGAATTTTTGCAACATTTTATTTTTATTGTAATTATCATAAAAAAGGATAATTACCGAGAAAGTGCGTGGTTACGCCCGAGTGGTGCAACAACCAGGTGAATGTGAAAGTGGGACTCACCAGATAAGTACTAAATAATAAAAGAACAAGGGTTTAAAAAATTTTGTCAATTGGATTTAAACAAACAAAAACAAAATTATGAAATAAAATAAGGGAAACTGATAGAGTGTGAGAGAGAGAGAGTGTGAGAAAAAGGGGGGGATTAGTAAAAAGAAAATAAAGTACTGATTTGCTAACATTTATTTTTTTGTTTAGTTTTCTCTTTTATATTTGTAATATTAAACAGTATTTCATTATAATAAAATAAGAATTTTTATTACAATGTGTTAAGTTAATTTATTACGCCACTCTACCTATAACCTATTCTCTGTGTCCAAAAGTTCGTCTAACGGGCTTAGATTTTTTCTGTGAGGGAGAGTTGTTATTTTAAATTTATTCACGGGGAAAGTAGTAACAGTTTCCACATTTCCTCCAATAAAAATGTGGGGGTGACCCTGGGGCTTATGGTGTTTTTGGAATCTGCTGAAGGTAAGGTATGTAAGGTTAGTTAACGAGGCTTAATTCCTTCTTTTCTTTATTCGAAACGTTACATGATTGCATGTTCAGAATAGATTAAAATGTAATTGGCTGCAATCTCTGATACACAAAACATTTACTTTTTGTTGGAAATGACATACACTTATCCTGGCAGTTTTCTTACATTTGTAGCATCCCTCAAAGTCTGATGGTGTTACCCATGTTTAGCACCTGCCGGTTTGAATTCTGCACCAGTTTAGCACACGTAACAATTCTGCTCGGACCTCTTTGATCAATCACCGCCCTTTTGGCTGAAATTTCATTTTTGGAAAAAACAGAAGCTACTGGGGCAAGGTGTAATGGTACAGATATTACCGTCCCGAGACATATTGGAAATATCGATATTTTATTTGTAAATTGTATTGGGGAAAAGCAGTATACTAGTTAGTGTCAAGGTCGTTGATCTAGCAGCGGAAAGCAGCTATTTTTAGCAACACGAACTTTGAACTATATGCATTTTGAATCAAGCTACATGACGTCACGAGCCTATCCCATGATGATCTAACTCTGGAATGTGTGGCGGGGTCAGCCATGCCTTAAAATCTGGCTACGTAATAGAAATCAAACAAAGGAACGAGACCACGTGATCGCCCCTCCAGCTAAGACTTTTGACCAGTTTCAATCTTCCCAGTTGAATTCATACTCTTGTGCCGTACGGCCGTATAATAGTCCGCGGATGAATTTCAGATGCGCCCACCGCCAAAAAGGTGAATTAACAAAATTTAAACATTAATTAGACCAGATTAACAGTTTTTTTTTTTAAAAGAAAAACATATATAGTTAGTGAATAAATATATGAAGTAATCGACGTAGTGTGCGGGGAAAAATGTGACGTCTTCTGGACAATGTAAAGATAAGTAACCAAACGGGGACAAAACAAATTATTTTCTTAAAAGTTAAAACAAAATTCAATAACATTCTTTTTGATTGTATTACAAATTGAGATCTCATAAGGTCATGGGGTGCGTGTGGGTGTGAAAATTATGTCATAAAAAAGAAGCGCTGGTTTGCGGAAATAGGTTTATAATGGCTTCTGTTTGATATAGCTTTTCTTTATGTATAATAAGATGTAAAATGTAATTAAGGGGTGGAGATATGATCTTGTGTCAGATGAAATGAAAGATGGATTATTTGAAAACAAAAAATCACATACTGATTTATAAATTTAATTAATTAATAAAAGTATTGAAATGTTAAACTAAACTGGGTTAGATTAATTATTTATTTCGAATAACCATTCTGCTCTCTCTTTCTAACTCGCTCAAAAGAATCTTGGACCCAGGTAAGTAAATATGCAGTTGGCAATAGTTTCAAGATGGCGTCCGAAAGTAGACGCAAGCCACAGCTGATTTTTTGTAAACAAAGTAAATAAAAGTGTAAGTGAACATAATGTTACAAAGGGTGGGTGAAACTGAAGCTTTTTCTGAACACTTCAATCTGGTGTTCTTCACTTGGTCACTGTCGAACAGTTATGGAACTAAATTTTCTGCAATACGTCTCACATACAGTAGTTTGTCTGGCAGAATACACTGATTTTACCTCATACAACAATCCGACAAGCCAGAACATCGATGGTTTGCCTTTTACAATAAAAAATGATTCACATACTTTGGAAGTTTACAGCAGCATCTCGTGTATAGGGGTTTGTACTTCCTATGAACAGTAAGCACGATTTCTATGATTGCAGTCCTATGTGTACTCAGATTACTCCTAAAAACCTACAATGAGAAATGAAGAGCTGGGAAGTCTAAACATTGTACCTCAGATAATATTTTTAGTACAGGGCCTGTTATTACCTAGGGTGTCTACGCAGTTCAAATAGTCCATGTCATCCATATGGTAACTACTACGTATGTGCTTTTTATTTTATGAAAGAATAATGACACTTTCAGTCAATTTCACTGACATTACTAATGACAAGTACGACCTAATCTTTTATTAAGTTTGTGCAAATCACTACCTAGATCAAGCACTGTCCTCACCACAAAATTTGGACCATACTGTTGGGTTACATTGGTTAATACTGTGTTCATCTCTAAATTTTTGGAATGGAATCAAAGCCATATGCAATAATTTACAATATTCTTTTTTATGATACCTGTATTATGATAATTAAGTGTACGATAATTCAAGACAGTTTCAATTTTTTAATATTACAGAGTACGCTGACTGATTCTTAAGCTGAATACTATAGTCCTACACATTTTTGTTTTTCATAAAAGTACACATATAGTTGTGAAGTAAATCTCTCAGGTAATGCCACCTGCAAGGTTAGCAGAGTTGTGACTGGTTAAGGTTAAGGTTAAGGTTGTCGGTTTCTGACCCTCTTCGTAAAGCTAAAAAATCTCAAACAGAACACAGAAAATAATTCATGTGATAACATCCACCCAGCTCTGCAAGTTAAATCTTATTTATATTTTAACTATACACCTAGCAATGTTTGCTCTGAAAACACACTAGTTCACAGAGCCTTGTGTTCCTCTAGTAGAAGAATAAAAATTTCTGGATTGTTTGGAAAACACTTTTTGTAGGTAACACAATTAACATAATATCATCTCAACTGTCAAAAAGGATTTACAAAAGAATATACATTTTGTGTTAACAAGTACTGGGTGCAGAGGAGCACTTACTATAAGCACCACACTAAATTATGAAAAATAATTTGTGGGGAAGAAATGTGAATCTATAGACTGTAAGTTTATACCAATATATTCCAAAATGTGACGTTTCTGCTCTTCCTTAAACTGTGACACATACTGCTAACATTAAAACATATCTGCTTAAATTATTTTGCCATTCAAACGAACAAACATAAAATATACTTCACTATTTTAACCTACTGTAAAAATAAAATCAGTGCCAAACTTTACATAAACTGAAAACAAATTTTAAAGATCCTGAACTGCTTCTGCCAACGCTGGTTATAAAGTATACATATGAAATTAAATACAAACCAAACAACATACTCAACAATGCATTTATAACACACGATACACCCCTACCACCATCCCTTGCTGTCTACTGTGATTAAACGTTACATTTTATTCATTTTACTATGGTATTTTTATTGTTGTGTGTTTATATAATAATACTTATTAGACTTGTCAGGTTTTTTTTCCAAAAGAAAAACTTTTCAAGCAGAATGATCACTGTTGCACACCACTATATAAAAATTATCCCGATTAGCGCTTTCAAGCTTCACAGCTCATCGTCAGATCGGAATAGCTTTTGGAAAAAACTTTTGGAAATCTTAACTGCTTATGCAGCTATTAAGATTAAGAAAGAGATACTGTTGACAAATATGAGTGTTTGACAAATGAAATATTATGCTTGGAGTGCTTTTGAGGTCTACAACTGAAAGGATACAAACTGGATGTAATGACCCTGATACCATTAAAAATGTGAACAACGATGTCATTATGAACGTTTTGCTAAAGAATTTCATATAACTGTACTCTAAGTTATACAAATTAAGAACATTTTCTAGCTAACACTGAAAATAAAAAGCAATTAATAATTATATTCACAATTAAAATCTGGAACAGCATGTTTGAAATTAAACAATCTTCTGGGGATTTAGATACAATAATTGTTCCAATGGCTATTGAAAAATGTGAAGAACATGTACCTGCTACTGTTAATCAAGATACACGGGTATACTATCATGACTGCTCTTGCTTTAGTAAGCAAAAATATATACTTATTGAAACCAAACAACTGGACAAACAAAGAAAAAAATAATAAAAGTTTTTGTCAATCACATGCAGAATTAAAAATTACATTGTTTTTAATCTGGGCATTTCACTGGATAATATGAATACAAGATAAATACAAATATAAATACAACATAATATAATGTTGTTCATAGAAAAGGAAGAAACAGCGCTTAAAATTGTTCAAGATGAAAAACGCTTTGAAAGAAGTTATAACATTTAATAATATGAATGCAAATGCTGATGACATACACAAAATAAGAGAAACCATTTGTTTTTTTCTCTCTTATGGATCAAAATATGACAATTTTTGAAATGCTTCCACCAAAATCTGCAAGTGCAGCAGAGTGCCACTGGCACTGGCATATAGAACGTAAATTAAGAAGTATGGTTAAAATTTTAACTATGTTTTACAAAATAAATTTGAAACATTTAAAGTTTATTGTCAACTACTACAGTACAAACAAACTGTACAATGTATCAAATGATATAATTTGTAAAGCTGTAGTTTATAATAATATACTCCTTTCTGTTCCCACTGAAACCATTATTCTACGTACTCATTACCAATGGTCATTTTCACAGTTGAGGGCTGAAAAATGCTGACTGTTTCTGTGCAATAGTGAAACCAACACAAATATGCTGTTCCCTCAATCGTTTATACAGTTTAAAGTTTAGTTACTCTGATAACTGTCAGTTAAATTGAAGGAGCCCACTAACTGTTTATGATTACAACTTCTGATTGCAATGAAATTAACCGTACTCTGTTTTATCTTATAAACTTCATTAAAAAAATAAGTGAAGCGAATAAGTGAAATAAATTGTGTTTAAGAATATTTGTTAATAACTATAAAACAAAAATGACATCCTCATCTACTAGTCTACTATCTGGCTGGGAATGTTAGCCATGTAGTGGTGGGGAACATTAGCAAATGACTCACAAATACATACTTTACTAAAAACGTCTTGTAACGGGTTGTTGGATAAAACAAACAATTTTGTATTTCACAAATAATAGATTCTACTACTAATAATAAAGATGGTCTTATATAAATAAATAACTTTTATATTAAGTTAGACTTTTATATGGAGGAATGATTAGCCAAAAAAATAACGAGTGAACTTCATACATTAGCACTGTATGGTCATGAGTCTGATGCTTTCATTTGAGGGGTAATTTAACATGCATGGTCTTGAATAAAGTACAGTACACTCTCACTTATCCGACAGAAATCACACCAGGGTAGTGCCAGATCAGTAGAAATGCCGGATTAACGGATGGTTACTACGAAAAAATGCATTTAAATGACAAGAAGTAGCATATATTGTATAATGGTAAAACATGAAAAAAAACATACACCTGATTAAAACATCGGATTCAAAATATAATAAATTATCTTATATTTTTTCTTAAAATTATTCAAATGAGTTTTATGTTTATAATTTAGTCAAATATAGGAAAAAATGAAACTCGCAGAGTAATGTACAGTACTATTCCATTGGAATGAAAACGCTGTAAATTTTCTTGTTTTTTGGCTTGAAACGATACTTTTTCTTGCAGTTTTTTCAACAAGAGAATTTCACAAGCAGACACACCATTTTCTTCTGCCCACTTAATAGAAGTTATGAAGGAGTCCACTACCATATCATGGCCTACTGTATTAACAGCTGTTGCTGCTTCTCCCACTTCCTCTTCCCCTTCTCCTCTTATCACATCGACCATTTCATTATCTGTCATAAACTGTTTTTACAAGTGTTTTGTCAGCGATTGTATCTCGGAACTTGTCCAGTTCAGCATGTGACAACATTTTGCACTCACGATCTTAAATTACGTAAGCATGGCAAATAATTACACTAAGAAAAAAAACAATTGCAAATAAATGGCACTGTACACGGAGGGACTAATAATGCAACTGATGTCTACGGTTGGTGACTTGTTCCCCCCTCCATGCTCGACAGCACCCACCTGAAAACGCCGGACTACTGGAGGGGCCTGTTATCTTTCAAATTACATACTTATATAACTGTATATTACGGATACCCAGTAATTGTCTTTAACATAATTATTGTGTTTAATAACGGGCGCCATGTTGGCAACTACCAACAGCTGATATTACATTTACTTTACGGGCCAGGTTTCTGTTAAGCGAACGATATTGTAGAACGGGAAGTGTTATCTGAAATAAATACTCTGAAATGGTTATAAAAAAAAAACTTATTATTAGCAGAAAGTTTACATATATATATGACTCGACCATGCGCCAAACACGCCTCGGGGCGTAATTCTGTGTATCTTTAAATAAACAAACATTTAAAATTGAAACTTGTAAATCTAAACATATAATAAACATATAGTAAAACAAACAAAACAACTTTAAGATATATGTGTATGCACAACCCAGCACTTAGTAATTATACACTCGCCCTCTCACTCTCTCTCTCTCTCTCATTCTGGTACAATTCTTTTTTTAATGAGCTCATTTGATTAAAATTTTAAAGACTTGAATTTACTTTGAAATTGTTATTTTGGTCATTTCTTTGAAATTAAGTTTGATTAATAGAAAATATGCTGTTGTTGGAACGTTCTCACCAAATTGTCGTATAAGTCTCCTCGCACATCTAGGATCGTCACTATCTGCACAATCGGTAAGTTTTACTTCGTTTTACGGTCCCACCGTCGTGTCGACCCACGAAAACACCTCGGACCGATTCTACACGCGAGATTTCTTATGGACGATCCATCGGCCGATGACACCTATACGATGACAGTCTATTAACGTCCGTCACAACATTTTCGATATTTTATATCGTTTATTAACCACTTCTAGTGGTATAAAAGTTACAATTCACTATTCGTGAACGATTTGCCGGCCGGCTGCGATCACGTTCCCTGTTGAAATGACACCGAGTCTTTGTTCTATATTTCCGAGGTGGGGTGAATCTACGTCACTCGTCTATTGTCTGTTTGTTGACAGCATCGTGTTGTTTACAAAAACAAATTCCTGGCCGCTGACGTCATCAAGGATCGTTGCTTTTATCGCATTATTCGACATACTGTTTTTTGTGAGGCTTCACGTTTTTTGCTATGAATCGGTCAGAATCCTGGCAAATATTATATAGTCCACTCACGGTATATTCATAAAGGTTATTAAATGTTTGTTTAATTTTGACCAAATGAAGGGATACAATATTTATGGTTTTTTATACCATTTTTAAGGTGATTAAAATTTGTACCATAATTGTACCATTACAAAACCCCCTCAATGAAAGATTTTGTGTCGAAGCACAAAAACTTTCATTGACCCTTTCATACTTCCTAAAGGGATCAGCCAGGATAGGTCGCCACAACCCCCTTACAATTTTATATCAAAGAAAATAATAACTCACCCTTGGTCTGATGATGATGACAGTACCTACATGACCTTACTGGACTTCTCCTTCGAGATCCCAACACCATAAGGCCACTTAGGCTCGTAACGCCCCTGCTCTGACGCGCTGGCCAGCTCAGGACCGCTGTCATATCACCAAACACTGAAACAATAAACGAAAAATCTCAAAATAGTGACTTGGTAAATCACTCTATCCTTAACTGATCTGGTTCCCCTTAGCTAGGTGCTGGTTTGTGCTAATAAGCACTGGGTTTGCTTGATATATAATTAAAATCTAGTTATAAAAATTATCCTACTAAAAACGTAACTCCCAAGAATTATAAAGAATTTCCTTGCAATATGGACAACCCTGAATTTATAAATTGTTTCGATTTCTATCGATAATATTTACCTCTTTCCATTTTATAATTAGTATAATTATAAAAGAAACACATTGATACAAAAGAATTACATTATAATTGAAAATAGGAAAATTCCCCTATAAATCTCCCAAACATGGAGAAAACAAATTATAGAAAAACAAAATAATTAATAAATCTGTATGGTATTATTTATTCATAAATCTTATTGAATGGTTAAATTAAAATTATTATTATTATTCTTCTTCTTCTTATTATTATTATTAACAGGTAATAATTGGCATTAATGGCGCCAATTATATTGATCCTTCCTACACATTATTTCCATACATGTTAAAATGTAAAATACAGAATAATACACACTGATACACTTAATACATTGACATGATTGATTCATTTTTAATCTTGATTTGCATATTCTATCTAAGTTTGCATTTAAATTATAAAATTACAATTTCAATTAATTAATTATTTAAACATCAATTTATTTATTATAATTATAATATTCATTTTACATTTATTATTATTAATATTCATATTACATTATTATTACTTCATTATTCACTTCCTATTACCTTTCTATTCTGAAATTTCTACCTACCTAACTACCTAACCTTTCACCTTCTAATCATTGTTTAGTCTGGGTGACTCCTATATTCACTATGCTTTTATTATAATCTTACTCACCTTCTTCTAACTGACAACCAAATTTACCTATCATGACACCAATATCTCAATCATAAACACCTTTACTAATTTCATTTACATCCTATGGCACCGCTCGTCTTTGTACAGAGATGGGTGTTCCCTAACTGGCTATATACATTCATAAATTTTTGCCCTTCCATAAAATTCGGCAAACACTCCCTTAAACGACGCTATTACCTGCCACAACACTATAAGTTGGCTACTCCTTATCACCTCACCCCCACTACAACATATCATTAACAACAAATATATGTTTATACCTTTACTTTATTCACCTCTACAAATAATCACTAACTACTGTGTCCCTAAATATCTAATACTTCTCTTTGTATTATTTACTTCAAAATTCTTAACTATCTAACTCCCATTTTCATTAATTAAATAACTCACCTACCTTTGTCTATACCCAGGCTCTATCCCTGTTTCAACATTCTACCTTACTGTAATCATTGATCATTGTCTTATAAAATTCATCTCTCACCTACTCATAATAGTACCTCTCACTTTTCAAATATATGTATTCTTACTTAAATATTATCATTTATTATTATTCATGATGAATTACCTTCAATGCGTAATAATTAATAATTTACTTCGTTAGAACTTTCTATTACAATTAATAATTTACAAAGTTACAAAGATAGTACAACTTTCTTTTGTACTATTTTAATTAAGTAATAACGAATGATTACTCTTTAACGGTTATTCCATTATTTAAAAAATATTATTATTAAACATGTTAATTATTAAAATACATAATAATACATACTGGTGTACATAAAATATACCTGTAATACATCAAAATACACAAATACATGGATATATAAATACATATAAAACAATGAAAAATATACACTCCAACTCATTATTTTGTTATTTATCAAACTCAGTCCATAGCAGTGCAATTCAATACCACGGTTCACATATATATTTAATGTGCATTACACAATCGAAACACTCTATCCTCCATCGTTGAATAACAACCGAATCTTAGGTCTATTTAATTTATTGTTTAATAAATAAATTTTATGATTAGCGATATTATATTCATTTTCATTTATAAAACTATTATCAAACAAATATTTCAAGTCACGATCGAGTAGGGTTCCGTTTATCTCAGTAATATCATATGTCATTAATTGGTTATTTATTTTATAATTATCCTCATAATTTTCTACCACAGGTAAGTACTTAATACCATTATCATCATTTATTGTTATTTCAACTTCATTGTTATTATAAGGTAAGTATTCATTATTTTCATCCACCTTATCTAACCCTAACCTTTCTACCAATTGTCTGTATTTTCTATTTACTTTAAAAAATTTTATTACTTTCTTTTTCTCACAATATCTCTCTATACTTTCTCTCTTAATACATTTCTCTCCATAACACCAAGTTACACTCTCTCTTTCCAAATATGCAGGGTATCCCTATCTTAAAATTATTGCACCACTTATTAGGTACACAAAAACACCAAGAAACTTTATTTGTAGACCTTTCGTCTCCCAAATATAAATTGAAGGAACTCTTGTCCTTATAAAAAATACGTGAAGACTTTTCTTCACCCCCTAACACAACATCAAAAGAAAATTCTACCCCCTGCACCCCTTGTACAAAAATACTTTCTTTCAATTCTCTTTCTGACTCAATACCCTCAAACACTTCATTATCACTCATAATACTTTCATTATCATTTTCTAATATTAGATTCTTACTACCTGAAATATTCTTACTATCTGTAAATTCATTATTCACATTATCATTGTTGTTTACATTATTTGTCAGTACTTCATTTTTCTGGGTACTATTTACCTTCTGGGTTTCTAATTGACTTAAATTATTGTCTAATTTTGTGATGACCTTGTCAATCTGCTTAATGAGCTTATCGTGACCTATTTTAATTTCATTTTTTAGTTCATTGAACTTGATATCAAAACTATCAAACTTGTCACTTTGTTTATCAAATTTGTCATTCAAATTTGTTTAATAAGAGCTGCATCATTGCAGCAGTACTGTCAGATTTAATTTCTGAACTAACTGACATGGATGTATAGACCTTCTCTGCTTCTACATGTACAACAGATACAGGTGTATCTGCTTCGTCAATCTGACTAATTTAAGTTGGTTGAACATCCATTTCACTCATAACTATTTCGTCAGTGAAGCTGACTTTTTCAGTTTTATCTTCATTAGTATTCATGTTTGCAATTTATAATACAGTCATGCATCCAATAGTATAACCTAACTTCGTAAAATTTGGTTATGTTTAAAATTTTTTTATTACCTCAGATAACTCTTTCCATTCTCTTTGTAGGCTTACCCCACATAAAATTATATTATATAGAGTCCCTGTTCGCAGGCGACCATATGTTATCTTTCAAATTACATACTTATGTAACTGTATATTACGGATACCCAGTAACTGTCTTTAACATAATTATTGTGTTTAATAACGGGCGCCATGTTGGCAACTACCAACAGCTGATATTACATTTACTTTACGGGCCATGTTTCGTGTTAAGCGAACGATATTGTAGAACGGGAAGTGTTATGTGAAGTAAATACTCTGAAATGGTTATAAAAAAAAAACTTATTATTAGCAGAAAGTTTACATATATATATATGACTCGACCATGCGCCAAACACGCCTCGGGGCGTAATTCTGTGTATCTTTAAATAAACAAACATTTAAAATTGAAACTTGTAAATCTAAACATATAATAAACATATAGTAAAACAAACAAAACAACTTTAAGATATATGTGTATGCACAACCCAGCACTTAGTAATTATACACTCGCCCTCTCAATCTCTCTCTCTCTCTCATTCTGGTACAATTCTTTTTTTAATGAGCTCATTTGATTAAAATTTTAAAGACTTGAATTTACTTTGAAATTGTTATTTTGGTCATTTCTTTGAAATTAAGTTTGATTAATAGAAAATATGCTGTTGTTGGAACGTTCTCACCAAATTGTCGTATAAGTCTCCTCGCACATCTAGGATCGTCACTATCTGCACAATTGGTAAGTTTTACTTCGTTTTACGGTCCCACCGTCGTGTCGACCCACGAAAACACCTCGGACCGATTCTACACACGAGATTTCTTATGGACGATCCATCGGCCGATGACACCTATACGATGACAGTCTATTAACGTCCGTCACAACATTTTCGATATTTTATATCGTTTATTAACCACTTCTAGTGGTATAAAAGTTACAATTCACTATTCGTGAACGATTTGCCGGCCGGCTGCGATCACGTTCCCTGTTGAAATGACACCGAGTCTTTCTTCCATATTTCCGAGGTGGGGTGAATCTACGTCACTCGTCTATTGTCTGTTTGTTGACAGCATCGTGTTGTTTACAAAAACAAATTCCTGGCTGCTGACGTCATCAAGGATCGTCGCTTTTATCGCATTATTCGACATACTGTTTTTTGTGAGGCTTCACGTTTTTTGCTATGAATCGGTCAGAATCCTGGCAAATATTATATAGTCCACTCACGGTATATTCATAAAGGTTATTAAATGTTTGTTTAATTTTGACCAAATGAAGGGATACAATATTTATGGGTTTTTATACCATTTTTAAGGTGATTAAAATTTGTACCATAATTGTACCATTACAGGCCGGACTACCATAGTGCCAGATTACAGAGGATGTACTGTACTATCAATATCTATTACCAAAGAATATAGTTATGTGAATATAACCTTTTGTGGTACCAATAATTTGACTCAACGGTTGTTCCATGCTAAATCAACAATACAATGTATTATTTCATTTTCTCCCCCTATTAAAGCCTAATCATCTCAAGCTGACAACACTCTGCAGTGAGTCTACCAATGTGTATAAACTGAAATTTCAGTCAACCCTCTCACATATCATCACAAATATCTACAAACATCCAATGATCCTCATTTTCACAGTGCAAGGCCCTCCCAATTTGGAGTTTTAGGAAGCAAGGAAGCAACCACAATGTCCCTGTTGGTTCTAACAGAAAAGCTTGAAACTAAGCGTGTCGCTGTGTCTCTTCTTTCTATCGCCATATTCAGCCATCCTCGTATTAACCAACTGATTTTATATATTCGATTCTCCAATACTGAGGAAAAATTATGTACATCTCAGAGATGAATTTGAATTTACACAAAGGATGAATCCTGGCTCCCAAAAAGACAAACACTTCGCACAAACTCATGTTTTACCAGTTATATAATATATTATTTCTGTCAACAATGTTGAACACGTGTCTCTCCAATGGCCCAGTGAACCTAACCACCATCTACTATCATGACGTACCAGTTTCCGTCAACCATTTTCTATAAAGACCCCAGCAATACCTACAGACAGATAGTAACTGAAGTTCAATATCATATTTCTCATTCCTTCCCTGCTTCTAGTTTGTGGAACCTTACTCACAGGAATTCAATATCATTCTTCCATACAGCTCATCATACACAATACTATTAGCCAAACTGTTATAAGTAATATTTATATATCATGTATTAATAACAAATTAAGTTTCACCATATGCAAGAGTTGATATTCTCCGTGTGTGTGTGTGCACCAACTTTTGCCATTTTTTTTAGATTTTACAGTGTACAGTTGACGTAAAGGAAAACTAATTTATTTAAGATCATATCTTCACTTAATATTCTATTAAGAAACTGTAAAATGAATTTTTTTTTTTACACTTAAAATAAATTATTATTACAAAATAAAAAAACAGAGTGAGGTTAATTTTATTATAGCCACCTACTGATTTAACCTGAATTTGTTAATAAGTTTTCAGTAGAGCCATTAAATAACAACATGGAGTACACAAACAGGTCCTCAACTATCGTACACATCAAAAAATTTAAATCTCCATGCAGATACAATCAACTGCATTCCATTATTTTATTTACAAGAAATCATATACCAAACATGCACATAAACAGATGACTGAGTACAATGAGAAACATCTTGTTCTGCCCCACATAAACAATACAAGAAACTTTCCTGGATTTTATATATTAAGATGAAAATTTTTTTATCACAACACTTGTATCTTTCTATTAAAATAAAAAAAGATAAATTAAGTCAATACATTATCAAAACATCACAAGCTCAATATATACAAGAGATTTCTATACCGTTCTGCTAAACAAAATTGCCATACTGCAAAAATTCATATTTTGTATAAGTTTCATACCATATGTCAAGTTTTTGAAATTGGAGAATTCAACGGATTAAATAAAAAACAGTACTATACGTGCCCCCCTCACCCCACCCCTAAAGAGGTTTGGTGCTGTTTTTCTTTTTTTTTCACTTCAGATGCAAATTCTAGTTTTGCTCATCTGTGCAAAACATATTATAAATACAGTACATATCCATAATGTTCCTCTAGTTATAAATTAAGCTTTTATACTGACACAATGACATGAAAAAGCTAATGATAATGTGATGTATTTTATACTTACACTTATTGTTTTTTATTAATGGTACCTATAATTCAATTTTTTATTTTTTGTATTCTTTTATATAGCCTAAAGGTACCATATAATGTTATTATTTATATTTTAAAGCGATCAATTTCGGTCACAGACCATTATCAGGTTATATAGCACATTCACAATATTATAAAACACTCTGTGTAGTCTGAGTGTTTTATAATATTGTGAATGTGCTATATAACCTGATGATGGTCTGTGACCGAAATCGATCGCTTTAAAATATAAATAATAACATTATATGGTACCTTTAGGCTACAAAAAAAAGCTGTTTTGATTCTCAATAAAAAAAATTTCAAAGGATGATTTACTGCCATAGTGTAACTTGTAACTTCTGACTTGAAACTGACGTAAGTATTGTAGTGTGAAAGATCTCGTTTATGTCTTTATAAAACTCATGTAGAAATTTAATACAAGTTATCTGGTATTACTACGATCTGACACAAATAATTATTAAAAACAATTACATTACATATGTAAGTCAAATTTACAAAAATAAAAGAAATGAAAATTTATATAGACATTATGCAGTTACATGCTAAAGCTACTTACCTTTTATAAGATCTGGAACTTTATCCAAAGCAAGGTTTATACGTACAGGAATTTCTGGGTTTGGAATATCTGCACGCCGACTTTTGATTCGTTGCAGATGCGTAGTTAAATTACTGAAAACACAATACAATGTAGTAGAATTATACTCCACAAACAAGATACTGAGATAGGTTATAAAGGGTGAGTACATTATAAACTGTTAAATCATAGTTTCAAAAAAAAAAAAAAAAAAAAAAGTTTGTGTGAAATTAAACACAACAGGATGCATAAAGATTTCTCTATAAACTGTCACACAGAAATTAAAAAAGAAAAGCAAATAATATATGATAAAAACTATAACTTATGGTTTTTACAATTAGCAATCCTTTATATAACACACACAGACACACACAATGTGCACCATTATTTTCAGTACGAAATGGATTCAACTGGTCATAATGTCTATAGAAGGAGACTTTGGTACTCCTCCACAATGATGGTGATTAATGTGTTATTCATTAGTAGGTGTTTCCTGAAAACTCCAATCGGCTGGTTCCCGTGATCATCGTCAGTTTGCAGTCCACTGTCAGCTTGGCTACCCTCTGAACTAGTCTGAAATCCTTGGAAACCATTCGGTTGGGGATGAAGATTCTGATTTTACACAATATACCCTAATACAGGGTACCGACCTGCAGTTAGGTGGGCAGGTGATGGGAGTGCCACCTCAAGGCCTACTGGTTTGTTTGACTTTTTTGACAGAGATACATTTGTTCAGTAGGAGACAACCAGACTTCCCTAGGTTAGCTGCCTTCTTCACAGCTTGGAGTCTGGCCTGCCTGTTAACTTGATGTCAGAATGTCCTTTCTAGTCTTTGGAAACCCAACTGAGCAATGCGCATTTGATGGTGCCACTTACTTGCCATATCACAGAATTGTAGTAGGGTTCATGTGCCTTTTAAATGGTATGACCACACTAGTTTCTTAGCACACGCCTGGAGGTGCCTGTTTGGCGAGGCCTTCTTCGCAGCTATCCACTGCCCTGTAGCTGAGGCTCACCCTGATGTTCCAGTGATAAAATAATTCTTCTCCTATCAGACATCCACCATCCACATCAAAATTCCTGTTGATGTTTTGACCCTCAGTACCTAAGGCTATTGTTAGAACTGCACTGTCTAATTAGCAGAAACATGCACATACCCAAAATTACAAAAAACATTCCAAAAAATGTTTGACTTGTATGAATACACAAACAAATTAAATAGCAAGCAAACACTAAAAAAAAAACTGTTTAAAAATAGGAAAGGAATGTACAGTAGAACAATGGATGGTAGTACAGTTTACAAGTGGAGAGAGCCACAATCCCCTGCTTAGGAAGGGTCTTAATGATTAGACAGGTCAACTATATGCTGTTGTCCGGTGCACTTCTTATCCTTTGTCTGTTACATTTCTTATCCTTTTATAAACTTTTTTGAGATATATTTGGCCTTTAACTTGTTTATGAATAACAAAACTGTGTGGTTAACTTGTTCATTTTTTTATGACAGTGTTATGTAACGGGACAATTAAGCCCACCTAAGAATATTTTGGGGAAACATAAACATAAATAAATTATAATGGTAAATTTTACTTGGGAACAATAAACGTAGTATCCCATGTGAGCGAAGTAGTGTCAAGGTCAACATCAGGATGCAAGGAAGGCAGTTATATTTATCAGTATGAACTTTGACCTATGCATTCAGAAGTCACGCCAGATGACATCAGAGCCGATCCCAGCTATACGTCACCGCTGGAATGTCTATTCAAATTAATAACCCCGTCAAAACTGGATTCAAAACACAAAGAGAACAATAGAGTGAAATCACGTGACTCCCCCGCTACTTCAGAAATTGAGACAGTAAATTTTTGCCAGTCGACAATATACTCTCGTACTGTACGGCCGTATAGTCAGCGGACTAAATTTAGGGCGCGCCCAAACAAACAGAAAATGTAAAAGCGAAAGAAATCAGTTGTTTTAAATAGTACAAAATGAAGTAACAGTTTCGATTTAATTGGTGAATAAATGAGAAACGGTGAAAGTGAGAAAATGTGCAGAGTGACGGGAAGTACGTCAGGAGGTTGGACTGTTTCAGACAAGTTCTCAGATAAGTAACCATAACGGACGACCAAAATCATTCAAATTTTCTTCCAAATTCAAAACTAATTAAAATTAAAAGAAAAAATATAATGAGCTCATAAAGGGGTTTACAAAGATATGTCAGATTTAAAAAAATGTGTGTGTGTGAATGAAAATTAAATAATAAATAAGAAGCGGTGGTTTGCATTGGGTAAAAAACAATTTTCTGTCTTAATGAATTTTATTTTGAATATACGTAATTACATAAGTAATGTTAGTGGTGAATTGCTAATTTGTATCAGGGGAATTGAAGGGGAATGTACCAGTTTGTTATTTAAACTGAAAGATGCTATTATAATATTGATCTAGTTCTTTCTAAACGAGTTGGTTATTTCAGCAACCATTTTCTCTCCAAAATACGCTTTCACGAACTGGGTAAGTATTTGGTTTTTAGAAATTGGCAGCAACGCAAGATGGCGTCCGGAATGTAAACAAATAATGTAGAGTGAATGTTATTTTCTTTAATCATCGATAAAATAAAAAGAAACAATGGTGCCGAAACCTGGGAATTTGCATAAATAATATTTGTGCAAATGTGGGCCTGTTTTGGAGAACAAAATGGTTGTTGAGATAAATCAAGGAAATATAATTAAATGTAAGTATGAAGGTTATGTAGTAATATAAAGTGCGGGAGAGGTTATTATTTGTTCATATTTATATTGTAAGCAATGATTAACTATTAATTGATTAAAATGGCAAATAATGAAAGTAGTTTTACTGAATCGGTAATAATGAGTAATGTAGAAGCAGAGTCCACTCCAATGACAACTAGAGTAAGAGAGTGGTCGATGGATGATATATTTAACCTTATGAAAACAATGTCTGAGAATATGGTAAGAAGTAGTGATTTTAATGAAAAATTCATAGAACAAGACGTTAAAAATGAAAGCAGATTTAATGAAATAAAGAATAATTTTAATGAAAAGTTGAAAGAGCAAAATAATTAAATAAAGAATAATTTTAGTGAAAAGTTGTATGAGATTAGAGACGAAATAAAACAACAAAATGTCTATATTAATAAAAGTTTAGAAGAAGTTGATGAACATTTTGGTGCTATTGTAAAACAATTACAAGACGAAGTAAACGAAAGTAGAAAGAGAAAGGAGGGGGTAGAAAATGGTACATATAATAAGGTAAGTGGTTGTAATGGTGTTAATTATAACTATGAGAGTATAGTGGGGGTAGAAGATGGTGGAAAGATCGGTCAATTAAACGAAAATAAAGACGACCAGGTAACATATAATAAGGTAAGTAGGGGTGAGAATTATGATGATATAATTAAAAATAGTGGCGATGAAGTTTTAGTGGAAGTAGAATTTAATAATGGAGTGGTAGTGAGTGTTGATGAGTTAGAGCAAGAGTGGAATGAGAGTTTACAGGTAGAGGGGTTGCAGAGGGTAAATTTTCCCCAGGTTTATTGTGAACCAAGAGGTTTACAAGTGTTTTTGAAGGGCAAGTAGCCCTTAGTGGAAAACGATGTGTTTTCAAATTGTTCCCCGAGTTTTTGTGGTGATCCTGGAAGAGCCAGGAGGTGTTTTTATGTAGTAGTACCCTCTGCATGGAGAGAGAGAGAGAGAGAGAGAGAGAGAGAGAGAGAGAGAGAGAGAGAGAGAGAGAGAGAGAGAGAGAGAGAGAGAGAGAGAGAGAGAGAGAGAGAGAGAGAGAGAGAGAGAGAGAGAGAGAGAGAGAGAGAGAGAGAGAGAGAGAGAGAGAGAGAGAGAGAGAGAGAGTTGTTTGAGGTTAGCAGAAGTTATAAAGAATTAAGAGAGAGGATGAATAGTGAGAGTTGATGATTATATTGAATTCTTACCTTGCGATGTGGTTAGTGCAGCAAGAGATGATAACAATGTTGATGACTTACCTATATATAAGATGGGGTTACTAGTAGTAGATGATTACTATACTAAAGAAATGATAAAAGATTTAATCATAACAGATGATCCTAAGGTAGAATTGACCATACCAAATGTCGACACATTTTATGAATTAATAGTATGCAATAATGTTTTTGAATACTATATTGATACAACGGATAAAATTAATGATGATGGTTATTATAATTATAATAAGAATATGTATTTAATTATAAATGAATTGTGTAGATGTAAGCCAAGATTATTATTCGATGATGGTGGTTAAACATTTAGTGTTCACGAACATTTAATTATGTGAGTAGGGGGTTCTGAAATGGACTGTATTATGAAATGATTTGTGGTAAACAATGACGAATAATAATGTAGATTGTATATACTTTTGTGTTGATGTTAAATGTAATGATGTAGTAAGGTTAAGTATACTCAACTTTAATAATTGACAGTTGGTCATCGTGAATTTTATTAAAGTAATTAAAGCAAGTTGATAATTGAAGTAATTAAAATGTGTTTGATGAAATAGTTGAAGTAATTTGAAAGGAGTTAATAAATGAAAATATTGTATACGATGAATGTTGATAACAAATTTAAATTTTAGAGATTTTAACTTTATAGTAAATGATAAATAATTGATGGTTGATTAGTAAAAAGTTCAACTGAAATTATAGTGTAATGCTTATACAGTTTATGCAAATTTAAAGTTGAGATGTTTATTTTAACGTAATAATGTTAATGTTTATGTTGTATTATGTTATTATGTAAGTGTAGGGATCTTGTGTGTTTTAAATGTGATCATGTATAGTGTGTTTTAAATGCGATTCACCACTTTTCGGCCGATCCTGGCATTACCAGCCCAGACCGTGGTTTTGGATGACAACCAGTTGTGGGCAGACTCATTGTAAACTGACCATTGTTGGTTGCGTTTAAAATTGGTATAATTTAGAAATTAACAGGGGTTTAATCAGGGGAATCACCACAAATTTGGAACAGCGGCTACGACCGAATGAGGTGACAGAACCGTATTAAGGGCATATGAATCATTATAGTAGGATTACTGGTGTCCTCGGATACCAGTAATGCCGAATTTTTATATAACGCCGAAGCAAGAACGGTGTAAGCAGCGTTTGCACCCCAATAAAATTCAGTTCTTGTGGAGGCAAATGGGCGCTACAGTCTGTAATGGGGCAAACCCATGGTTTATTTTTATTTCATAATAATTTTAACAATTTGTAACCAACCCATGCTAGGCAACAGTCTTGATCACGAAAGGTTGACTTTTTTGAACACCTTGTAGTCAGTGTGTACCAAGCCGTACGAGTCACACAAAAGCTATTAGCGTCTGGGAATGTGTAAGAGTGCGCGTGTGTGCCTCTTTTTTGCGACATGTGCTCAAAAGGACGGGGGGCAAAAGGGCATGGGAAAGTATGTAATCTCCGACCCAAAATTCATAATGGAAGGAAGGCGAATTATTCCCGCTAACCGCCTTTAAACCAATCACAGAACGAGTTGAGACCGTGCGGCCAACGCCTAACGCTTGGCAGGCATGCAACCAAGCGCGCACGAGGTTCGGGCAGTTGTTCACCACTCGTCAAACAATATAGTCGGACGCATCAGCAATAGTATCAGTGAAAAAGTGACGGGAGGCTGGTGCATGTGAGTACGCCCGGCCTACCCTGTAACGGTACAGAATTGTATGCTAGGAAGGATAATTCAATTCAGTTTTAATTTGAAAAGCAGTCAGCGTTCATCTGTGAGGTGCCCCTTGTAACCAGCAACATACAGTGTTATCATAAACTTTTTATGTCTAGACAGCCCAGCCCAGACGTATTACGCAACAGCTCTCCAGCAGTTTTTGTGAATCACAGTAAGCAGATTGTGACCATAGTGTTTGCATTAGACAGAAGCAGCATACAGTTCATTAACGAAAAACCGTGGCCTCGGGTGTGTAAGATAGGCCGGCCTATCTAATTAAATAACTATTAAAAGTGCGTGAAGCAGGCAGTCAAATAATAAAAAAGTAAAAACAATATAGCGCGCGGCCAGCCAATTAACCAGCTAAGTGCTCGAGCAAAAATTACGTCGGCCGACAAAATGTTAAAAAAGTGGAAAGTGTAACTTAAAACTTAAAAATAAGACGGAGTGTGTCGCGGCAGTGTAAAGAATTCATGAACGATTGAAATAACATTTTTGAAGTGACCCGAAACAGCTAACCACACGAGGCGGTGAGGAAACAGTAAGGAACGCCGTGGATGTGTTAAGTACCTTCCATAACACTATCTGAACAATTCCATAAATCTATAAAATAAATACAAATACTGAACTATAATAACGGGGTTTTAAAATAAAAAAAAAGAAATGTAAAGAGTATGAGTGAGAGAGTGTTGCAAAGTGCTGGTTCCCAAAATAACGCTATGTTTAGGCCATTTTCAGATTAGTTGATATTGATTGGTTAAATATTCATGTCTTTTTGTTTTGTATTGAAAGTGTAGGGTGAATGTAAAGGGAAAACAAATATTGCATTAAATAAAGCCAATTTGTTAGAATACGCAAAATTTGTGTTAGCGTAATTATTCCGAAACTCAAACCCATATAACCTTGTCTGCAGCTGTTTTCGTCTGTAGGACTCTGGAAGAGAAACCCGAAGGTAAGATATTATATTATTAATTGAATTAAATACTATTGTTTCACTGGCGCCCGAACAGGGACTTGAATATTTTATTATATGAATTAAATACTATTGTTTCACTGGCGGCCGAAACAGTTGGATGATTTGTGTGATTTATTTTAATCACACAAATCAGACCTAATTAAGCTGCAGAACGGGTTATTTGGGAGTGAGGGCGTTGTTAGAAATGTTTTTAGATCGTAGCTAGAGAGTAACGAGAGAAGTAAAATTGATAAATTGATCGTAGCGAGAGAAGTAAAACTGATAAATTTTAATAACTGTGTACGCAATTGATAATCATTTAATTAAAAATAATTTCATAATGGAGAACACAGAGAATAAAACAAATACAGCTGACGTAACTGTTATGAATGAGTCGGGAAATCAGTCACTGACCGAATCAGCGGTAATGGATGAGATGAGAGTTCATTCAACTCCTGTCTCGACTAGGGAGAGTGATAAAACTGATGACGAAACGAGAAATTGGTTTCGTGAGACAATGGGGGAGATTAAACAAATCTTTAATGATAATAATAAGAGATTTGATGCTAAGGACGATTTTTTGCGTAAAAGTGTTAATGAACTTAACAGTAAATTAAATGCCTTAAATAATCGTTTAGACAATAGTGATGAAAAGTTTGAGACTAAATTCGAGGAAATAAGTAGCGATATAAATAGTCGTTTTGACACAAATGACGCTAAATTTGAACAACATCAAGAACAGAATATGAAATTTGAAAATAGCATAAACGTAAAGCTTGACAAATTAACTAATTCACTGTGTAGTATTGATGAGCGAATTAACGGAATAATCAGTGAAACAAAAAGAAAAACAGATGAGTTAAGAGAGTGTGTGTGTGTGGTAGACGGTAAAACAAATATGTTAGAATCTAACCAAAAAGAACTTGGACAACAAGTAATTACAGTAAACGACAATTTAAAAAGCTTTGCAAGTAAAGCGGGTAATAAATTTGAAAATGGGGTATCAAAAAGTGATACAGTAGATAATAGTGGTAGTGATATTGAGAGTAGAAATTTAGTTGAGGTTAGAGTATTTAGTGATCGTAATGATTTAGAAAGGGAGTGTAGAGATAGTTTAATTGTTGAGGGTGAACAGGGGGCAAATTTTTCTGTGGTTAAAGGTGAAGCAGAGTTTTCACAAGTTGTTTACGGGGATAAGAGATCCTCACTAGGACATTTGGGTGACAATGGGTCGGCAAATGGTCAGAATAGATTTTTGTGTTTATCTGGTAGGGCCAGATGGTGTTTAAATAATAAAGTGGTATTGCCCTCTGTGTGGAGTGAGAATGTGCAATTGGGCGATGAGAGTGATAAACAAAGAAACAGAGTTTTAGAGCTGTTCAGGTTAAGTAGAGATTATGAAGGATTAGTTAAGGAGTTAAATAATGAAAGAATTATTATTAATAATAAAGACTTACCAGGTGCAGTAGCTAACAATGAGTATATTGTAGTTGATGATGATAAACATTTACCTGTGGAGAGAGTTAGTGTACTCGTAGTAGCAGACAATTGTGATAATGATGTAATTTATTGTAACAATAAATACCAATGGAGACTGGACAAATAATACTAATGTAGACATGATTTATGATAAAATTATAATGGGGGGTAATAACCCTAGGCATTATTATTTTGGTACAATGGAAAAAACAAATTTTTATGGTTATTACACAAATGATAGCCATATGATGTGTATAAATAAAATTGAACAATGTTATGTGAAGATAAGACTAATTTTTGACAACGGGGGGGGGGGGGAGATAAAAATTCAGTGTATGGACATTTTAAATATTTTAGTTTATGGTAATGACATGGCTGATTTAGGTATTGAAGTGTGGTAAATAATAAAAAACTATGACGAAAATTTGTAAATAAATGTGTTAGTGTTAAATGTATTGTGTCAAGATTATCTTGTTGTACTGTATATTATAGCTCATGTGTAAAAACACGTTTGTAATAAGGATGAATGGTATAATAATAAATAATAGTAATATTTTATTTTACTAAAATAAGGAACAAGAGGTAATAATGAATTTTATTTTGCATTGTGTGTTTATATTAAAAGTGTTTTAAATAATGTAATTAAAGTTAAACTGTTTTGAGTGGAGGTGGTATTAAAGTAATTTAAAAAGGTTAATTTTATTAATGAAGTAAAATTAATTTCGATTTGAATGGTAACAAATAGTAAGTGATTAATATATCAACACTAAAAGATTTATAGAAACTGAAAATTGAAGGAAGTACAGGTATTAGTGGTGTTGTAATCAGGAATGTTGAGACTGAGTCTGTTTATAAAACAAGCCTTGTAGACAACTGTTGATGTAAACAGGCACATTGTAAGTATGTTGTGTGACTAATGTTTACCGTCATGCTGTAGTTGACGATAACAAGAATGTTGTATGTAGTTGACAATAACAACAATGTTGTATTTTGATGAATCATTGCTAGGAATAAATCTTATGAAATAAAAGAAATGCCAGATGTGAAGAAATGAAGGTAATTTTTCATGTTAATGGAGAATCTAGTTGAAAAAATGTAATAAAAGTAAATGAAATTGGTAATTAAATTAATTGAACAGGTGAATTTTAATAATGAATTTAAACTTATGTTGATTTGAATTCTAACTGTAATGCTAAATTAAATAATAATGGATGAAAACAATGATTAAAATATTCTTTTAAAATTGGAAACTGAAGGAAATTTTTAGGTAAAAATAATCAAAAAAGTTTGGGTTAATTAATGTGTTATTTTGGAGGGATAATAATGAATTGTGAACATTATTCAATTTGTATGGAATTTATATGATTTAGCTGTAAGTAGACAGTAAGTTTATATTATCAAAATTAAAAACTAAACCAGCACTTTGTATAAAAATGAACCAGTACTTTACAATTAATGAACCAGTACGGCTAAGAGGAAATGAATCAGTGTGGGATATGGAGTAATGGAAGGCCGTTTGTTAATCTTTTAATTGAATGTTATAGAGTCAGGCGATACTGTGGCGGGTATCTGCCCGATCTTATGGTGTTGGGATCTCGTACCGAGAAGTCCAGTAAGGTCGGATGGGTGCTGCCGCAGTCACCAGACTAGGGGGGTAAGTACCCATGATTTTAGTAAGGATTTAAGGGGGTTGCGGCGCCATATCTTCACTGATCCTCTTAGGTTTTAGGCAATGAGAGTTTGTATGCTTCGGCATACAACCACTCATTGGGGGGGGGGGTATTGTAACAGTACAGAATTGTATGCTAGGAAGGATAATTCAATTCAGTTTTAATTTGAAAGCAGTCAGCGTTCACCTGTGAGGTGCCCCTTGTAACCAGCAACATACAGTGTTATCATAAACTGTTGATGTCTAGACAGCCCAGCCCAGACGTATTACGCAACAGCTCTCCAGCAGTTTTTGTGAATCACAGTAAGCAGATTGTGACCATAGTGTTTGCATTAGACAGAAGCAGCATACAGTTCAATAACGAAAAACCGTGGCCTCGGGTGTGTAAGATAGGCCGAAGTTAAGGCCGGCCTATCTAATTAAATAACTATTAAAAGTGCGTGAAGCAGGCAGTCAAATAATAAAAAAGTAAAAACAATATAGCGCGCGGCCAGCCAATTAACCAGCTAAGTGCTCGAGCAAAAATTACGTCGGCCGACAAAATGTTAAAAAAGTGGAAAGTGTAACTTAAAACTTAAAAATAAGACGGAGTGTGTCGCGGCAGTGTAAAGAATTCATGAACGATTGAAATAACATTTTTGAAGTGACCCAAAACAGCTAACCACACGAGGCGGTGAGGAAACAGTAAGGAACGCCGTGGATGTGTTAAGTACCTTCCATAACACTATCTGAACAATTCCATAAATCTATAAAATAAATACAAATACTGAACTATAATAACGGGGTTTTAAAATAAAAAAAAGAAATGTAAAGAGTATGAGTGAGAGAGTGTTGCAAAGTGCTGGTTCCCAAAATAACGCTATGTTTAGGCCATTTTCAGATTAGTTGATATTGATTGGTTAAATATTCATGTCTTTTTGTTTTGTATTGAAAGTGTAGGGTGAATGTAAAGGGAAAACAAATATTGCATTAAAGAAAGGCAATTTGTTAGAATACGCAAAATCTGTGTTAGCGTAATTATTCCGAAACTCAAACCCATATAACCTTGTCTGCAGCTGTTTTCGTCTGTAAGACTCTGGAAGAGAAACCCGAAGATAAGATATTATATTATTAATTGAATTAAATACTATTGTTTCACCCCAAAAATTATATTCGAACGAAAGAGTGCGAAGAAAGTAAAATGCATATTTTAAATACATAAACTTAAAACACGTTGTGTGGTAGAGACAGTGTAAGTGAACGGGAAGATTGGAGAAATATTGGAATGGCAAGGAGAAAGTTAAGTACAATGAATATGTTGGCCAACAAGTTTTGAATATCCAAATAATTAAGAATTCAGAAAAAGGGGGGTGAAAGAGAAATGTAAAGAGCGTGTGTATGTGGAAATTTGGGAAAAAACGTTAAAAGTAAAAGTACGGTATTGGTTTGTTATGTATAATATAAAACTTTTATATGATAGAGGTAAGAATAAATAATAGTAAACGTAATAAATAAGAAACAAATAATATTTCATAAAGAAAAGAGAAAGAAAGAAAGTATCTGAAAAGTGATTGAAATAAAAGAGTTGGTTTAAATAGCATAAAAATGTGTTAAACTAATTATTACGTCATACCCATAATCTGAGTTCTGCATCGAGAATTCGTCTAAACGAAACCTGTGAATCTTCTGATCTAAGGGCATTACATGATCAAAATTAAGTAAGTGTAAGTATTATGGTTTCGATGTATATCCTTAAAACATGTGGCAACCTTTTTAGCGAGTTTGGAATCTTCTGGGGAGTTTTTATCAAAAAGGTAAGTTTAACGGAATCAGGGTAAGTAAATTATGGAGCGTATAAAAAGGTAGAAAGTTTGTTCCTCCACAAGTCTGTAATGTGTCAAAATGGGGGCTTTTATTTTTTATTAAATTTATTAAAATGTCTTTAGTATCATCATTGCAAGTCCCATGTGAAATAGCGTTGTATTCAAACAATGAACGGTAACATAACTTTTTGGGCTGTGTGTTGTCAGAGAACGCAATACTTGGTTGTGAAACGAGTATTTGTCATGTACAACTACGCGCATATACTCAACGGAGCGCGGTTTGTACGCACAAAAAATCTGAACCGACACTGAGAAAATGGCGAGGCATAAAGATTTTATTTCCACGTGCTTTGAAGACGAAGGAAATTAAGCAGAGGCTCCTCCCATCGAAGCCTCCTATATCGTCTCCGCTTGACAACACCACCCCTTGTGGCTTATAGACAATACAGACATATTGTAAGACGATGGAAAAATTGTAGTTTGAAGGCAGTGTATTCCTGTTCAGCAACAAGCTATAGTGGGGAGTCTGGTTGGCACTCTCAGCTCAGTCACAAACCCGGCCGGGTGGTATTAGACTCGACTTAATAAAAACCGAGTCTAATTTTAGTAAAAAATGTGTTAGATTTCATCCAATAGAAGAATAACGTTGCTGAAGTAATAGTAAAGAACAAAATTTAACCAAATTCGATAAAATAGTGAAAGTGCGTAAACACGCTTGACACAACCGAGTGGTACCACGTAAGTCTTGAACAAGTAACAGTTTTTTTTTATTTTATATAAATGGGCAGAAACTAAAAGGAAATAAATGAGATCTCAAATAATTTTGGATGTGAGTTGTGTGTGTAGATAAGAAAATAAAAATAAAGGTATTGGTTCTTTTAGAATAATCGATGTTAGATAGTTAAAGCTTTGATATAGATAAAAATGATGACGATGTATTTCATAGGTTAAAAAGAAAAAGGTTTACATTTTTTTATTTTTTATATCATGGATAGAAGGAAGTGGGAAGAATAAATGTCATATTAATTGTAAATAAAATGTTATCTGCTATATTATACAATTTGTTAAACAAATCATTTCAAACACCTCGTTTCATTTGCTGCACTGATCAGTTCGTCGTACGAGCAGGGTTAGTTCAACACTAGAGATCACACATAACGGCCAACACACAAAAGAATTAAAGGTAGGTGGAAGTTTAACAGGAAGTGAAATACGGTTGCGAAAGCAAAATTTAATTTACGTAAAATTTACGTAATTATGGTATAAGATTTATTTTATGTATGTTATGGTATAATGTTTTGAAGGGAAGATTAACCAATTGTAGTTATAACATAAGTAAAAATAAATTATAAATCAGTTAAAAATGTCTGAGCATGCAAAACAAAGTAGTTTAACAGACGTAGATATGAGCGAAAGTTGAACCACAGTCATTGGATGAAAGTGAAACGCGGACAGCTGGGCCGAGCAGTGAAGAAAGCGCTGTTACGGAAACAGCTGTTGGCAGTAATGTAATAATTCATTCCACCCCAATTGTGACTCAAATGCAATTAAGCGAATGACTCAAATGCAATTAAGCGAATCAGCTGTTGATTCTGGAATTCAATTAACTCCAATTTCAACAAATAAAAATAAGCAATCGAATGACGATGATATGTTGACACGCTTATATAGTATGATGTGTAGCAATTTTGATAAAATCAATTGTCGTTTTTATGCTAATGACGAAAAATTTGATAATAAGTTTGATAAATTGAATGATGAAATTAAAGAAATAAGAGTAGTTTTGAAGTACAGAATAACAAATTTGATGAGTTAAGAAGTGAATTACAGGAACAAAAATTAAAATGTGAAGGGAATTTCAATGAATTAAAAAAGCAAAATAATGAATTAAAAAACGATATTAAAGAAATCAATAAAAATGTTGAGAAAACCAATGAGATATTTACCAGTAACGTTAGCAAATTAGAACGAAATATTGAGAGAATGGGAGTGTGGGTAATAAATACAGGTAAGAGCAAAATAAATGAAAATAACGGAGATATATGTATTAACAGTAGTGGTGGTAGTTTAGATGCAAAACAGGTAGCGGTAGACAAGGTGAGTACCGATAATTATAATAATGAGTTAACAAGGGATAACAACGAGATAATTAAAAATGTGTTAGAAAATAAAGTGAATAATAATAGTGGAGATGAAGTTTTAGTGGAAATAGAGAGTAGCAATAAGATAGTGGTTGAAGAGAGGTTGGGTTTACAAAGGGCAAATTTTCCCCGTGATTTAAATGGAGTAAAGACTCCAATAGTGAGTTATGAGGACAGAGTTTCCTCAGGTGGTTATAGAGACAAGGTGTCTCTAAGTAGGTCCCCTTGTGTGTATCATGAGTTCCCTGAAAGAATCAGGATGGGTTATGATGCCTTTTGTGTGGAGTGATAGAGACAAAGTGAGATGGTGTCATGATGAGAGGTATTGTGAGAGAGTGGTAGAATTATTCACATTGAGAGAGAGAGAGAGAGAGAGAGAGAGAGAGAGAGAGAGAGAGAGAGAGAGAGAGAGAGAGAGAGAGAGAGAGAGAGAGAGAGAGAGAGAGAGAGAGAGAGAGAGAGAATATTATTTGATGTTGTTAGAAGTTACGAAGAGCTACTGAAGAAAATAAAGAGAGAGAGAATTAGTAATATTGTTGACTTACCTTGTTATGAAGATAGTGCAGAAATAAGTAATAATAACGTTGATAATTATATTGAATGCTTACCTGTGCATAGACGTGGAGTATTAATAATAGATGATTCTGAAATTGAGAGGTTAAAATACTTAGGGGTGATGGCTAATAATACAGACGGTGACGAGACCAAAACTAATGAGGTAGACGGGCTATATGGTTTAATAATAATGTGGGATAATCCAGTAGATTATTATGTGGGTTTTACGGAACAATTTGAAATATTAGAGAATTATTATATAAATAATAATAATAAATTGAGTGTGAGTAAAGATGATAATTGTTATATAAAAATAAGACTATTATATGATGATGGGGGTTAAATAAAAAATCAGTGATAGGACATTTTAAATATTTTAGTTTATGGTTCTGACCTTGCTAATTTAGGAAATGAGGTGTGGTAACAAGAAAAATGATGACAAGAAATTGTAAATAAACTGATAGTGAAATTAATTGTTTGTGTTGTAAAAGGTATTCTATGTAAACAATGGGTGCATGTAGTAGAAATTGATTTTAATTAATTAATTAATTAAAGTAATACTGTGTTTGAATAATTGATTGAATCTAATACTGTGTTTGAATAATTGATTTAATCAAAGAATTTGAGATTAATTAATCAATTAATGTTGTATAATTGAATTTTGCTAATGAATTTAAATGATTTGAAACTTGATACTAAATAGTGAACGAATAAATGTAAAATATAGTTAGTTGTGGAGTCATATGAGTGTTAAAATGTTTCAGAAAGTACATATGATTGTACATGATCTGGTGGCGATAAGTGTTTATAATTTTGTGTCAATAACAGGAATCATGTATTTTGAGTGATGTATTGTAAGTATGAATTTTATAATACAAGTAAATAAAGTAAAATGTTTACATGTGTTTAAAATGTTTTAAATTAAATGATGAAAGTAAATTTGAGGTAGTTATAAATTTTCTAGTGTAATTTTCAATGGTTAACTTAATGTAAAATGTTTGGGTGTTTAGTTAGAGTTTGGGTGACAGTAATTATTTCAATAAGGCATTTGAGTAAATTAGAGTTAATTTTAAATGGGTGTTAGACAGAATAAGAATTTTGGGAATATAAATAATACAGAAACAGGATCATAGTAGGGACACAGTAGCAATAGTGTATACATGTAGAGCAATGAGAGTGATATAATTGGAGAGTAAATAATGATGGTGATATTTTGTAAAGAGGGTGTGTGGTAAGGAGTCCTTAACGACAGCCGTTATGGCGGGAGGGAATAGTTTTAAATGGGGTTTGGCGGAGTTACCTGGGAAGGAACCAGGAACTAATAAGGGAATGAGTACAGGGAAGGGAACACACATCCTAGTTACAAAGAGGGTATAAGATATTTTATTATAAGAGGAGAATAAATTGAGGTAAGTGGAATTAGTGTTGAAGGGCGTTATTATGGAGAGATTGGTGTCACCCTATGTAAATCTGTTAGTGATTGTTAGTAGGAAGAAAGGGAGTAAGATTATAGATATAAATGCCAATTTAATAAAGAGAACTATTATGAATAACTAAGAATCACCCAAACCCATTAATAAGCAAAATGTTAAATAAAAGAAAATTCATAGTAGAAAGGTAATAAGAAATGAAATGTAAATAACATGAATGTTAATAATAAATTTGAATTTTTATAGAATTAAATGGTACAATAATGAATAATTAAAAGTTTGATATAAAAGGGTTGATGGAAATGATAATAGTAGTGTTTATAATTTTTATACAAATTATTTAAATGTGAATTGTTTGGTTAAATGTAGCAATGATATTGTTCATGTATATTATGTTATTATACAAGATTAAGGGGTAATTTTGGGGGGTTGTTTGGTGTTATTAGAAGAGAAAAGCAATTGTGGAATGTCGTAATAGTAATTGTAGAAGGACACAAGTTTAGATATAAGTAGGCTATTGCAGTGGCGGCATGTGCCACTGTAGATAGCAGTAAGGGTTGATGAGTAACGTCAAGGTCGTTACCATCATCGGAGGCCGAAACTGGCGTATATACACTGCACAACCACTTATATAATTTTATATTATATGTTAATTGGTACCGTGCAGTGTATTCTAAAGATGAAGTAAAACATGCGAATGAGAGAAGATTTCCCCGCCTTTTCGGGCGATTACTGTCTTACCAGCACTAATCGTGGTTTTGGACGACAACCAGCTGTGGGCAGCAATTGTAAAACTGACCATGGTTGGTTGTCCTTGAAATTGGTGAAAATTGAAATTAACGGTGGCCACTTAGGGGAAATCCCCAGAACTATGGAACAGCGGCTATCACCTTGTTCGAGTAGGAACAGCAAAACAGGTGATAGACCCGCCTTAAGGGTATAACTATGTAACATTTATATATGATGATATCTGGCAATTTAAAAATGTAAGGCCGAAGCAAGGACAGGAGATGCCAAAATTCCTCCAAAACTTCAGTCCTTGTGGAAGCAACTGGGCGCCTCACTCCAGGGGGGGGTCATAGTGTGTGTGGAAGGGAGGTTACTCAGGGGAGTAACGAATTAAAACCATATAATCATATAAGTATAATAATAAACTGAAGTATGTTGATGAGATAACTAAATGATTATTGTGCTCATAGCAATGAACACCACAGATGCTGTTGAGTCGGTATTGTTGTCCCAAATTGTATTGATGGTCTGAGTATTGCTATAATTGCTTATGACGTACATTATATTTACTTACCAGAAATAACTAATTTCATGACTTAGAGATTATAAAAGTAGAATATTTTAAATGTAGTAATGTGTATGCATTTGTTTTTATGTACTTGGCCATTTCAAGTAATTAATATGTTATGTAACTTGTTTTTATGTACCTAGTATTTTTAGTAATTCATATTTTATGATGGGGTTTTCTTTTTTATTCAGAGTAGGTATTGTATGATATACTCATGACAAGGGGAATTGATATGTAATTATTTTGAAATGTAGTGTATGTTAAATTAAGTTGTTTTTTTTTTGTGTTTTATATGTATAACATGTACCTACAATTTTGTTTAATTTTGGTGTTTACTTTGAACCAATTGTATTATGATGAATTTATGTATGTACACCATATTTGAAAATTATTTTGATTTAACGTTGATAATGAGATTTGAGATGGAACTTAGTGTAATTTGAGAAGCAGTTGAATCATTTTAGATGAGTTAATGGAAATGAAAATTTTTAAATGACATAATTAATTAAAATTTAGACAAATTAAATTAATTAAAAAATAGTTGATGCTTTTCATAATTATTTTGGAAAAAAAAATTTGGAAATTTGGTAATTGAAGATGATAGTTGACAGGTTAGGATTGAATTTTTTCATTTGAAATGGTAACTGTATGTGATTAATTTTGAAGCAAATCTGAAGATTTTGGAATTGTTTATTTTTTTTAAAAATCATTTTGACGATTCAGACCGGACAGGTCAACATGTATAGTAAATAACAAATGTTCACATTACTGTTAAGAATATGTATGTATGACTAAGTGTAAACAAGAACCAATGCTTTGCTTTCAGTGAACCAATACAATTATTTACAATTAAAGGGAAACGCATCAGTGGAGGATGTGGAAGAATGAAAGGACAGTTATTAGATATTTTTACTGAATGTTTTAAAGGCCAAGTGATACTGTGGGGCTTACCTGTTCTGACCGACGGGTCGGAGCAGCGAAGTCTCGGGTCTGTTTGACTTTGTGGTGTTGGGATTCTCTCGAAGAAAGTCCAGCAAAGTCAGATAGATGTTTCCACAGCACTTGACTAGAGGGGTAGTTAAACCCATAGTGTTTGTGATAAAGGATTAAAGGGGGGTTATGGCTCCACATCCGCACTGATCCCTTTAGGTTAGGCAATGAGAGTTTTTGGCAATAAAAACCTCTCATTGGGGGAGGGGGGTACTGTAATGTGTCAAAATGGGGGTTTTTATTTTTTATTAAATTTATTAAAATGTCTTTAATATCATCATTGCAAGTCCCATGTGAAATAGCGTTGTATTCAAACAATGAACGATAACATAACTTTTTGGGCTGTGTGTTGTCAGAGAACGCATTACTTGGTTGTGAAACAAGTATTTGTCACGTACAACTACACACATATACTCAATGGAGCGCGGTTTATACGCACAAAAAATCTGAACCGACGCTGAGAAAATGGCGAGGCATAAAGATTTTATTTCCACGTGCTTTGAAGACGAAGGAAATTAAGCAGAGGCTCCTCCCATCGAAGCCTCCTATATCGTCTCCGCTTGACAACACCACCCCTTGTGGCTTATAGACAATACACACATATTGTAAGACGATGGAAAAATTGTAGTGTGAAGGCAGTGTATTCCTGTTCAGCAACAAGCTATAGTGGGGAGTCTGGATGGCACTCTCAGCTCAGTCACAAACCCGGCCGGGTGGTATTAGACTCGACTTAATAAAAACTGAGTCTAATTTTAGTAAAAAATGTGTTAGATTTCATCCAATAGAAGAATAACGTTGCTGAAGTAATAGTAAAGAACAAAATTTAACCAAGTTCGATAAAATAGTGTAAGTGCGTAAACACGCGTGACACAACCAAGTGGTACCACGTAAGTCTTGAACAAGTAACAGTTTTTTATTATTTTATATAAATGGGCGGAAACTAAAAGGAAATAAATGCGATCTTAAATAATTTTGGATGTAAGTTGTGTGTGTAGATAAGAAAATAAAAATAAAGGTATTGGTTCTTTTAGAATAATCGATGTTAGATAGTTAAAGCTTTGATATAGATAAAAATGATGATGATGTATTTCATAGGTTAAAAAGAAAAAGGTTTACATTTTTTTATTTTTTATATCATGGATAGAAGGAAGTGGGAAGAATAAATGTCATATTAATCGTAAATAAAATGTTATCTGCTATATTATACAATTTGTTACAAATCATTTCAAACACCTCGTTTCATTTGCTGGACTTGTAACTTTTATTTACTTTATTGTATTTATTAATGAATTAAATTGAAACTTCCACCTACCTTTTGATTTTTGATCTGGCCTGATCTCTAAGTGTGGACTAACCCCGTTCATACGGCGAACTTAACAGTACAGTAAATGAAATAAGGTGGTTTAAATAATTTGTAAACTCTTTTAGTAAACAAAATGAAGTAATGAATTTATTGTAATAATTTCAACCATAATTTCCACAATTAAATTAAATTGTACTTGATACTGAGGTGAAGCCCCTTATTACCAGCAATAATTTTGACATATTTCACCACATTACTTATATCTGTCTTAGAATATTAACTAATTAATTTAAACAGACGTTGAATGAAGAAATTTGTGTTAGTGGTTGAAATCACAATCAGAATGATCAAAGTTGCACACCACTATATAAAAATTATCCCGATTAGCGCTTTCAAGCCTCACAGCCCATCGTCAGATTTCGATCTGACGATGGGCTGTGAGGCTTGAAAGCGCTAATTGGGATAATTTTTATATAGTGGTGTGCAACTGTGATCATTCTGATTGAAATTAATTTAAAGCGACCCAGCTTGCTATTCACACACATTCATTCTTTTTTTTATTACCCCATTTTAATTATTTAGTACCCCCCAAAAAAAGAAATTATTTATTTAGTTGAATAGTCAGTCGAGTGCTTCACCCTTAACGACTCTGATGATCACACGTCGTAACGATCACATGTCCAAAAGCTTTACACATTTTCACTTCTTTTCTGTCACTTCACTTCGAGCTGATGGGCTGCTCTAATTTACGTTTTTATACACTTTGTGGACATTTTGTCAATTTTGTAGTTCGCGAACTTTGTAGGTCCCGGCCGGGAGAAGTTCTTTCGTCGACTGGATTAAACTATTTTTCCATTGGTAATAATAAATAAAACTTTGCCCGGCCGGCGACACACACCACTACTGGCGTCCGCTGCACTTACTTCTTTTTCGCCGACTGATTAAACGGCGGGTAATTAAATCCCCACCTTGTCTGACTGTTTCCGGGCACATACACGGCCACTGCGATTACACAGCTTTTCGTCACCGTTTAGGTAGCATGGTTTGGCATTGGGCACTGGCGTTGACGATGCTGACTGGCGAAAAGATTGAGGCTGTGGAAGGCGTGGCCTCTAAGAGTATCCATCAGCAACGAACCGCGTGGAACAAAGTTTACGCCATTTTTCGTGGCGTCCTTTTGGAGTCTGATGTGCGTCTTCCACGCGCGCATGTTCATTTTGCGCGTCTTTGTACATGCCTCAATGCTTAATAACCGCCTTGTGTTTAGACTAGGCATCGCATTCCACTGCCACCTCACCGTTCACAATCTCACTTCATTGTTCCTTTGACGACAATTTTACTTCACATAGGGACTGACCGTGCAGAGGGAAAATATAATATTATAATTTTTTAATAAAATGAAAACCCTTCCCTTTAGCCCTGTTACACACTGATCAATTCGTCGTACGAGCGGGGTTAGTTCAACACTAGAGATCACACATAACGGCCAACACACAAAAGAATTAAAGGTAGGTGGAAGTTTAAAAACTTTTATTATAGCAAATAGAAATATATAGTTACAAGTCCAACATCATTAAGCAATAGAGTGTGTGGAAAGGAGTTGGCCGTTACAAGCCAGGGGCATAAATAATAGAGTATTTATGCAACAAGGTAAATGCCTTACACGGTTTACCCGTGACGTGATTTACCTAATTGTAACTGGGTAAAGGGGGAATATTAAATAATGATGGATAAGGAGGTTACTAAACTGTTAGTAATGAGTTATTGAGTATTAAATTGAATTATGTTGATAATGTAGAAGGTGTAGTTGATCTGATGATGTAACTAAATGATTTTGTATTGATTTGAGGAGTATTATGAAGATGTTTAATGATGTTAAGTAAATAATTTATTATGATGTAGTTGATTTAAATGTATTTATTCTATATAAGAATTTTATTAATGAATTTAATTATTTTGAAATGTGAATTATATAATGGAAGGTATTTGTAATGTTGTAATGGGAAATGTTTATTTAAATTCTGATTGGAATCAGGGCAATAATTTTGAATTTTGGGATAAGAGTTAACGAGAGAATGGTATACAGAATGTTAGTATTGAAGTTTAAATGTTTTATATCATGTTATGTTAAGTATCCATTAATGTATGTTAGAGGTTAAAAGAAAAACCAGTGCTTCTTAACGCAAACCAGCACAGCTAAGGGGAACCAGATCAGTTAGGGATATGGTATTATACAAGGCCACTATCTGATATTTTGATTTCATGTTGCAGTGTTTGGTGTTTCTGTGGTGGCGGTCCTGTGCTGGCCTTGCGGTGTTGGGATCTCGAAAGGGAAGTCCAGTAAGGTCATTCAGGTGCGGTCACAGTCACTGGACCAGGGGGTAAGTTAACAATGATTTTAATAAAACATAAAGGGGGTTGTGGCGCCATATCCAGGCTGATCCCTTTAGGAAGTAGGAGAGTGTCAATGAGAGTTTTTATGGTTCGGCATAAAACCTCTCATTGAGGGGGTATTGTAACGGGACAATTAAGCCCACCTAAGAATATTTTGAGGAAACATAAACATAAATAAATTATAATGGTAAATTTTACTTGGGAACAATAAACATAGTATGCCATGTGAGCGAATTAGTGTCAAGGTCAACATCAGGACGGAAGGAAGAGAGTTATATTTAGCAGTATGAACTTTGACCTATGTACTCAGAAGTCATGCCAGATGACATCAGAGCCGATCCCAGCTATATGTCACCACTGGAATGTCTATTCAAATTAATAACCCCGTCAAAACTGAATTCAAAACGCAAAGAGAACAATAGAGCGAAATCACGTGACTCCCCCGCTACTTCAGAAATTGAGACAGTAAATTTTTGCCAGTCGACAATATACTCTCGTACTGTACGGCCGTATAGTACGCGGACTAAATTTAGGGCACGCCCAAACAAACAGAAAATGAAGCGAAAGAAATCAGTTGTTTTACATAGTACAAAATGAAGTAACAGTTTCGATTTAATTGGTGAATAAATGAGAAATGGTGAAAGTGAGAAAATGTGCAGAGTGACAGGAAGTACGTCAGGAGGTTGGACTGTTTCGGACAAGTTCTCAGATAAGTAACCATAAAGGACGATCAAAATCATTCAAATTTTCTTCCAAATTCAAAACTAATTAAAATTAAAAGAAAAAATATAATGAGCTCATAAAGGGGTTTACAAAGATACGTAAGATTTAAAAGTGTGTGTGTGTGTGTGAATGAAAATTAAATAATAAATAAGAAGCACTGGTTTGCGTTGGGTAAAAAACAATTTTCTGTATTAATGAATTTTATTTTAAATATAAGTAATTACATAAGTAATGTTAGTGGCGAATTGCTAGATTGTATCAGGGGAACTGAAGCGGAATGTACCAGTTTGTTATTTAAATTGAAAGATGCTATTCAGTTTGTTATTAATAAATTAATAAAATAATATTGATCTAGTTCTTTCAAAACGAGTTGGTTATTTCAGCAACCATTTTCTCTTCAAAATACGCTTTCACGAACTGGGTACGTATTTGGTTTTTAGAAATTGGCAGCAATACAAGATGGCGTCCGGAATGTAAACAAATAATGTAGAGTGAATGTTATTTTCTTTAATCATCGATAAAATAAAAAGTAACAGTTATTGGTAAGTTATGTTTTGGTAGGAGTTTAAGTTATCAACATGTCTTTAGTAATTGTACTGCACGATCTGAAGACAGGCTTTCATTCTGAAGGTCAAACTTTCCATTGAAAGAAATTATACTGTTATAGAAGTATTGTTAATTAAATTGTGGCATGTCAAAACAACGTGCATCAGTGAGTGTATGAAAGACAAAAGGTTTGATCTATCATTTCAAACTAAAAAGTCTACATATCTACAACTCCATACAATATATAAAATCAATTTCTGCAGGTAATTGTTGCAGTTTCGTACATACATATCGTTACTTACGTTTTACTAAATAACAATGCCATGTCACTTCCCATACTTAAGGCGTTATTTACAAATTCAATACAGTGATCGGTCAATTTAGAAAGCTGTTCTAATGCTAATTTCTTCTCGTTTAATGTCTTTTGTTTCCCATCACACACTTCGTTTAATCGCACCACCAGCTGTTTGCCTCTTGCGTTAATCGTATTTGTTAATCTGAAACATACAAAAAATATACACTGAACAAGGCATAAGACAAATCGTTATTTTAAGATACTCGAAAAGGTTTGTTCCCATGTGTCTTATAAATTTTTGTTTTCTATTTTCTAGCATGTTTTTTTTAATGTGTTATAATATTATATGATACAAGACATTCTAACAATGCACCAACTATTACATAGATTATAGTTTGGATTCAAAATAATTACAGAAGTTGATGATCACAAAATATTTACTGGATAAATATCTATACTCCAGACTCAAGGTAGTTGCTGCAAGCAAGGTTAGTTGAAGGAGGAAATATTAGGATAAACTTTGTCCTTTACAGCAACAAGTTTGCTACTGTGTAATGGGGCGAAAAGGGGTATTATATTTTGTTGTAATTTTATTCTGTTTTATTCTATTTATACAGGCCGAAAACAGCGTGTCACCTACATAAAACGGTTCAGTGCGTTGGATGCGGCGTGGTCAACAACAGTTTAATTCACAGAATTCCAGTGCGCACATGCCTGTGCTTTCCGTTGGGGAGAAGAGTAAAAACTTTGTAGCTAACAACCAGCTACAATGGAATGCAGCGTGTGTTCGACAACGCAATTGAATTCGCAGAACTTAAGGGCTGGGTTACACACACCAACGCGCAATAACAACCAGGCGCGCGGATGGGACGCTTAGACAAAAAACCAATATGGCACGAAGTAACTAACTTTGTTCGCACGTGGTCCGAGCTGGTGGAAGTATGGATAAGTCACGCCCATTTGTGTGACGTGCAGAGAGGCAGTGAGATTTCGTCGACGTCCAACACACGGGAGTAGCACGTGTTGAATGTGCAGTGACGGGGACTTTAGCACCAGAAGGCATTGATATCCGTCTTGTTCAAAAAGTTTAGAAGTGGGGTTTTCCGTTAACTCTCATGTTAGTCCTCAACCAACGCTTCGTCTGGCCAGGCGAACTACCAAACGTGGAGCCTCAATAAAATTTTAAATATTAATTAGAAAAGCTATCAGTAGTAGAATGAGGCCGTAAAATAAATAGTGAGTGTAGTTGTTGACGAAGAAGAAGGAAACATGAAATAATAAACTTTTTGGGACACCGCAAAGAGGACTTGGTGTGGGATGCGCCACGCGGTCGGGGAAGAGGCCACCAAAACACGTAACCGTATAAAATCAAAATTATTTTTTTAATGAGATCTCTAAAATAAATAAATGGGGGTGGGGTAAATTGATGGAATGAGAGTAGAGTGTGCAGCAATCTGGGTCGTCTATAATAAAATAAGATAGTTAGGGTCATGTATTAATAAATATATATCTCTGTGTGTAAAATGATTCAAGGTCTTGTTTATGTTTTAAATAATAAAAGTAATAGTAAATGATGTGGAGGCAGAGAAGTTTAAGTCAGCAGAAAATTTGAGTAATTTTGAGTAAAATTTAAAAGGTTGAAAGAATGGAATAAAATTTTAATTGTTTCTCTTTATAAATGCGAGTTGTGTACGTTATTAATATACCCTTGCAATCATCCTTGCATTTCGAAGTTCGTGTGACGAAACCCTAGGCTGAACGAGGTAAGTGTGAAATAAATAGTTAATGAAATATTTTTGTGATCCAAATGTATTCAAATGTAATTAATATCACAATTGGCGCGTCCGAAGCAGGGACAGTTTTTATAATTTGAAATTAAAATATAAAGACCACACCTATAAGTAAAATGCAAGTTTGATTTGAAGGTTACGTAACTACGTAAAAATTACGTAGGACATATAAAATAGTACATCAATGTTCAGAGGTTAAGAGTTAAGTGGTAGATGTTTTTAGGTAAGAAAATCTAGATTAATAAACTTATAACTATGGCAGGAAATGATGAAAGTATTGTGAGTGAAATAATTAATTTTGACGAATCAGCTGTTATAAACAGCCCCGAAGTACATTCAACACCTAATGTAGGTAAAGATAATAAAAATATAGATATAAATGTTACAAGCAAAACAAATAGCACAGATGATTTGAGGGATTCAAATAACCCCAAAATTGAGTAGGGAAAGTAAAACCAATGATAATGAAGTCAGCTTCACTGACACTAAAACAGAAAGCCAGTCAACACCTATTTCAATGAATCAAAATAAAAAAGCTGACGACAGTAGTATGTTAAAAGATTTGTACAGTTTGATATGTAGTATGAAAGAAGATTCAGAGAAACAACACGATGAAGTAAATAACAAATTTGAGACAATGAATAATAAATTCAATGAACAAAATATTAAATTTGATATTATAAATAGTCGTTTTGACGAACACAAAATGCTAAGTTTGAGGTTAATTGAATACACGTCTAAATGAGATGGATGAATGTGTTGATAAAATTAAAGACCAAATATTAGAGTCAATAAGTAGCAGTTGCGAGAAAAAGATTGATGAAATGAATAAAAATTTAGAATGTAAATTCAATCAGATACGGAATAAGAAATTAGATGACAATGTGATTGTTATGACAAATATTAATAATGACAAAATAGTGGAAGAGGTAGTGGTAGATAGTAAAGTATTGAGTAGTGATGATAATGATGTCGATTGTAATTCTGAGAATATAGTGGAAGTAGTAGAAACAAATGTTTGTCAGTTAGTGAGCGTGTGTAATGAAAATTTAGATGGGCAAAGGGCAAATTTTCCCCAAGTTTATAGTGAAACAGAGGTTTCACAGATGCTTAATGAGGACAGAGTTTCCTCCAGTAGTTATGTGGGAGACATGGTGTCTCAAAATGGTCCCTTTATTTTTTGTGATGATCTTGGAAGTGCCAAGACATATAGTAAGTTTGTGTGGCCCTTTGCATGGAATGAGATAGTTCAGGGTGGTAGTGACAGGTGTTATGATGATGAAAGATGTTTTGAGAGAGAGAGTTGTGTGCAGATAGGGAGATAATAATATATCAGTTGTAGCGTCACAGAACGTTCCATAAAAAGAAATCATTTATATAGTAAGTTAGCATAGGAGGAAAGTGAAGTGAACAGTATCGAACCCAAGTAGTCCCAAAAAATTGTGTAATTTTGTATAATAATTATTTCTATCAACTTGAAAAAACGACCGAACTATGACTAAGACAAAACCCCATATATATTATTAAAGTGAATAAGAGTGAAAAAACCATAAGACACTATAAGAGAGAGAAATAATGTCAGAATCCACCAGAATAAAGTCAATAATTATTAAGTTTTATAACTATGAATATAGTATTAAAAACTATTTTTTGTGAATAAATGGACATGATCCATCATTATATTATGTGATGTAAATAAAATAAATGTATTAAATGACTTAAATACATTATTAGAAAGAGTTTAAGTTAAAATAAAAATTGTATATTTGCAATGACAAAAAAATATTAATGTGTTGGATTTGAGACCATACACCAAGATTTCATGGAAAAATTAATTATTATCAGATTTAAATAAAAACTATATGTAATTGTCAAGCAGACAATAGTGAACAATTTATCTTAAATAAAGGAAGCTGTCAAATGAATAAAAAGCAGCCAAAATAGCCAAAAACAGTGTTAACTAAAAACATGTAATAGGCATCTAATATTGTATAATTTATGAATTTAATGTTGCCAAAACGCAACCAAAATGTATTAGAAAGCTGTAATATGATATAAAGCAACTATACTAATATACCTGACCAACTTTAACATTGTAATAGTCAAGTCAGCAAAATATTTACTTATACCATGTATGGCTGAAGCCAATTATCCAGTACAAAAAGAATCATATCTGGCTAAAATACTTACATAATACTAACAAAATAAGATAGTAAGGTACAATACATCAGAATACCTTAATAAGAAATAAACTCAGTTGAAAGTAAAATCAATTCTAAAAGAATTTAACTATTTAGAGTGAGATTTGTCACACCATAAAAAAATGACATCTCAAGACAATCAATGATGCTATGTCATCTTGTGATAAATATAATATATGTACAAAGTAACCAGGTATCACAAAAGATAGACAAAATAATAAACTCTGTGTGTATAGTGGTGAAATAACACATATATTAAGGAAAAAGACTAATCATTGTATTAGAAAACTGACAAGAACCTAGACCATGAGCAGAGGCCATATAAAATTGTATTTATTTGTGTTTTATTGATGTTAAAATTTGTTTATTTTGTTGTAGGAGAGTAGTAGTAGTAGATGTCCAGCTTGTGAAGGGAACTTTATAACTCCTTAACAATTTTTATTATAAATATTGTGTTTTTAATGACTACAACTCAAGGTGAGGGTTGTAAATTGTAATGTTTTTTAGACTTAAGTTAATTAGATACCAATCATATTTAGTATCGCTAGATTCAGTTAAAAACAAGGAATTTAAATACATTAATGGCATACAAATTGTAAGTACTAATGTGAAACTGTTTGATAAATACCAGTGTAAATTTTGAAATATCCATTGTATGAAGAATAAGAAATTCGTTCTAAAAGCTTCTACGGAAGTGAAAATTGTTCTATGACATTCCATTTCGTCTATTCTCGAACAATCTAGAAAGAATTTTACACAAATATACCGGAAGTCGACGAAAACAGTCATCCCGATTTAGTATAAAAGCGAGACAAAATTTGACCGAAAAACACTTGAAGATTGAACTCCAGAATTGATGCATCTCACACAACACTGATCAACGCAGCTAAGGCGAAACCGAGAGGCGAAAGATCGACAAGACACGGCAGGAAGGCTTTTCCCGTACATAGACATAACCGACTGACTTAACCTCAACGAGAGTCGCCAAAAAGTATCGCTGAAATAGAGCAGCGATACGGCAAATTTTAATAGAAAGCACGCAGCCAGAACGTCGACGGCCCAGGAGGGTCCCAACATTTAATAGAGAACGAATTCTGCTGTGTTCGCATTGACTGACTAACGTGACAAATAATTCCCCCGAACGTAAACAAAACAATACACTGAGCCTTCCTCAAAACTGCATGGGAGTCAGCGCTGCGGTGGCAGATTTCTGAATCAACGCTAAGCAGATGATTCGTAGTGGCGGCGTTTGAACGAGATTTTACTGCCAAACGTTTTGACAAAAAGTGCGGAAAAAGTAACGATCGAAAAAATTGACTTTAAATAGATTCAGTGTACACCCGAAGAGGCGAGATCGAGAAACTACCCGAAGGAAGTGTCCAGTGAGAGAATAAACGACCATTGGAACGTGAGTTTACCAAAATTAAAATCTTTGTTACCTGGTTACAATTTATCACACAGTTGTACTTTACACGCCACACATACACCTTCAAATCACTTAGTTTTTTTTTCTTGTAAGGCATCTAATTGATATGTTTTGGTAGTTCAAAGGAGTCACGTCCTGAGATTAAAGTTTTTTCATATATTAAACTCATGCTTGTCAACTGAGTCAGAATCTGAATTATACTAGCCGATACTTGATTGGATATATAAAAAAAAATTGTCAATAATAATAACTTGTAAAATTTTTCTCTGCAATTTTATAATTTTTATGAATGATAGTCCTTCAGACGATTTGTTTGTTGTTGTTAAAGAATTATTAAACTTCACTGATTTTTCAAAGCTAAACTGACTTGTTTAAATTTTTTCGTAGATTTAAAAATTTTATCAATCACATTTAATTTTTTCTTGGAACAAACGTTTCCAAGTGGCGCCCACAAAAGCATAGTTTTAAGTTGTATTACAGGACTACATCACTGCAGAGGATCCAGTCAACAGGGTAAGTAATAAAAGTGCGCGGAGGTAACGCCCGACAAGATTACAACACAAACAACACAAAACACCCAACCCTTTCTTTTTGTTATAAATTGGCAGCCCAACTAGTGAGGCTTGAAAAAGACGGAACAAGCCCGGCAACTACCAACATATTAAAATGCCGCAACCAAAGGGAAAGAAGGTGAAGAAGACGGTGGAACCCGAGTTGAGTGTGGAAGACGGAGAGGCAGTACAGGTCGAGGAAACAGAATTAGAACCGCCCACACTAGAAATGGAAAGACCGGTACAAACGGCAGACGAATTAGAAGAACAAACGGGAGAAGAACCCATACAAATGGTAGAACAAACAGAGAATCCCGAACCAGAGAAAATAACAGGAAGCGTTGACGCGAATATGATAATGATGATGTTCCGAACGCTAAACGAAAATATGAATAAAAACAGACGGGAAGATAAGGAAGAGAATAATAGAAATAGACAGGAAGACAAGGCGGAAATAATAAAATCCCTGAAAGAGGATATAAATAAAAATAGACAGGAAGATAAGGAGGAGAATAATAAAAATATGGGGAAATTAAACAAAAATATAGAATCCCTGAATAAAAACAGACAGGAAGATAAGGAGGAAATAAAAGGAAGCATAGAGTCCCTGAAAAAAGAAATTAGCATAAAATACGAAATAGTAAACAAAAGGATCGATGATAATAAGATCGATAGTGACAGGAAGGTCGAAAACATGGAGAAACAATTGGAAAGGTTACGGGAGGGAAACAATACACGTTTCGAAAAAATAGAGGAACAGACAGTAGAGACCAAACAAGATGTTAGAAATCTTGAAAACAAGGTAAGGCAGAACCATGACGCCATCATGCAGGAGGTGGGAGAAGTCCAGAAAGACGTTAGCGAAAGGAGGCAGGAAACATATGATATCGCTAACAGGCTGGACGAACAAATAAAATCTAACAAAAATAGTATACTGGAAATAGACCAGAGAGAGAAAAACCTGCAGGAAAGATTAGAGGCGCTGAGAGACACACCAATACTAAACACTCATACGTGTCATGGTGAAAACAGGGAAGTAATCTTACTTCCAGGACTACCGACGAAACCCAATGGAATTTTTGGAAAGAATGGAGGAGGTTATTGGGAGAAGTAGAGAAACAAGGTGGGACAGGATAAGAGAGATGCTTGACGAGACATTTAAAAATACTAAGGATAACTGGTGGGTAGCGGTACGACCCGAAATAACGAATTTAGCAGAGTTTAAACGCCAGTTTAAGGAAAAGTATTGGTCAGAGACCGCACAAAACAGGGTAAGAATGGACATTTTCTATGGCAAATACGACGCGTCCTATGGACAGTCCCCGACGTCTTATTTCCTGGGGAAGGTATGTTTAGCACGGAAGTTGATACCGCCGATCCCAGAAGAATGTTTGGTAAGGCAGTTAGCTGGACATTACAGCTATGGGATCAAGGATGCCCAATTATACCAACAGATTAGCAAAATAGCCGATCTGGCCAAATTATTGGAAAATTGCGAATCCACAGGAAGGTTCCAGGATTACCAACCCCCCAATCGTAAGGTAGAGTACAACAACAATAATAACGGACCAAACCGGAATGGAGGTGGGAACGGTAATAATCTAAACACCAATAATCAGAATAATAATATCCCACCAAACGGCCGAAATGATACCACTCAGGGCCTAATTAACCGCAACTACCCGGGACCAAACAGAGGTAATTACACCGGGAATAACTACGGTAGGAACTACCACCAGGGAAATGGTTATCGCGGGAATAATTATAGAGGAAGTAATTATGGTCAACGGTCCCAACATTTAATAGAGAACGAATTCTGCTGTGTTCGCATTGACTTACTAACGTGACAAATAATTCCCCCGAACGTAAACAAAACAATACACTGAGCCTTCCTCAAAACTGCATGGGAGTCAGCGCTGCGGTGGCAGATTTCTGAATCAACGCTAAGCAGATGATTCGTAGTGGCGGCGTTTGAACGAGATTTTACTGCCAAACGTTTTGACAAAAAGTGCGGAAAAAGTAACGATCGAAAAAATTGACTTTAAATAGATTCAGTGTACACCCGAAGAGGCGAGATCGAGAAACTACCCGAAGGAAGTGTCCAGTGAGAGAATAAACGACCATTGGAACGTGAGTTTACCAAAATTAAAATCTTTGTTACCTGGTTACAATTTATCACACAGTTGTACTTTACACGCCACACATACACCTTCAAATCACTTAGTTTTTTTTTTCTTGTAAGGCATCTAATTGATATGTCTTGGTAGTTCAAAGGAGTCACGTCCTGAGATTAAAGTTTTTTCATATGTTAAACTCATGCTTGTCAACTGAGTCAGAATCTGAAATACTAGCCGATACTTGATTGGACATATAAAAAATTTGTCAATAATAATAACTTGTAAAATTTTTTCTCTGCAATTTTATAATTTTTTATGAATGATAGTCCTTCAGACGATTTGTTTGTTGTTATTAAAGAATCATTAAACATAACTGATTTTTCAAAGCTAAACTGACTTGTTTAAATTTTTTTGTAGATTTAAAAATTTTATCAATCACATTTAATTTTTTCTTGGAACAAACGTTTCCAAGTGGCGCCCACAAAAAGCATAGTTTTAAGTTGTGTTACAGGACTACATCACTGCAGAGGATCCAGTCAACAGAGTAAGTAACAAAAGTGCGCGGAGGTAACGCCCGATACAGATTACAACACTTTTACAATAACAACAAACATTACTTTTTACACCCTTTTTCTTTTTGTTATACAGTTAAAGAGAAAGTATAAAGAATTGAGAGAGAGGTTAGACGTGGTGAAGATAAACAATATAAGATACTTGCATTATGAAATAGAGAGAGATGAATATTTTGATAAAACTGTTATACATGATAAAGTAACTTATCTGATGTTAACCAATAATACAGATGGAGACTGGACAAAAATCGCTAATATTGACAAGGTTTATGAAATAATAAAAGGAAATAATCCTATAAATTATAATGGCATAATGAATGACATAGAGGTAATGGGTTATAATAATAATAATAATAATAATAAATTGAGTGTGAGTAAGAATGAGAAGTGTTATAAAAAAATAAGACTATTATACAATGATGGCGGTTAGATAAGAAATCAATAAAGGGACGTTTTAAATATATTAAATATTTTAATGTATGGTTATGACCTTGCCGAATTTGGAAATGAAGTGTGGTAAATAGAAAAATAATGACAAAGATTTGTGATGGTACAATCATGGTACATTTCATAATATACTAAAATATGGTAAAGAGATCATAAATATTGTATTTTCCTATTTTTTGACATACCCAATCCAACCTCAAACACCCGATATAGAATTTACGGTGAGTGGACTATATTACAGTATTTGCCAGGATTTGAACTAATTCATGACAAAAAACGGTGTCACATCACAAAAACAGTGTGCAGTTATTGAGATAAGCAGAGCCAAGCCTTCGTTACGTCAGAGGCGGAGAATGTGTTGACAACTACAAACAGCGATGTCAACAATTTAGACAAAGGAATGTGACGTCAATACACCCCACTTCCGCAGATTTCAACCAGAAATTGCCGTCATTTCATCTGCAGCTCTGATTTGAGCCGGCCGGCCGCCCATTCACTTACGAGTGAATTTTAACTTTTTAGACCACTGTAGGTGGTTAATAAACAATATAAATATAATAAGTACAGTGCACCAACTTCAAGATGTGACCGGGAAAAAATCGCCGAACTCGCGGTGCGCGAAGTTCGTGCAAAACGAGGACGCACAGCAACACGGAAATTGGTGAGAGCGTTCCTTATATATTTTGAATCCTTTATTTCCCAATATATGTTATTGTAGAAATCAATCATTTAACAAATTATTCAAAATTTCAATCTAAATTTAAGGAGCTCCAAAATTTAAATAAGTTGTACCATGATAATGAAAGGGTGAGTGGTTGTGTGCGTGCATAATTATTCTAAGTGCTGGGTTGAGCACCACTATATAAATATATACATGTTATTATTGTATAATCATTTAATCATATAATCATTAAACTTAATCAAATTTATTATTACACATTATGTTTTTGGAAGGGTTACAGTTGGTTTTAAAAAATGTTATGTAACAAAGTAAAGAATAAAAAGGGGTATTTCATTGGTAACAATTAGAACAGCTGTTTTGTTATTTCAAGCAATTTCCGTTTCCTATGACTTCGCGTAACGAACTTCTGGCCCATGACTTAGTTAATTGCATAGATGGCGTCTTAGTTTTTGTATACATAACCACATTTGTGAGATATAATATAGCGTATCTATAGATTCAAAAATAACGTAACTGTACAGGTGGCTTCTGGAACAGGGACATTAGGTGGTATTATTTAAACATATTATTACCTAATGTACGCCTAGAAAGAACGGAACAAATTGCTTGAGGTAACGGAGACAAAATTTTATAATTCGTAAACATAACCCCACAATTAGGTTATACAATTGTATGCATGCGTGCATTACACAATTGCCAAAATGAGTACTAATGACAATATTACGTTAGAAATAGGTACAACTAATGTAAATTTGACTGGCGAGATGGATGTACAAACACCTCAAACTAGTCAGATTGACGAGGTGCATACGCCTGTATCTGTAGAAATAACGAAAGTCAATACATCCATTTCAACTAGTTTAGATAGTAAGCAGGATGAAACTAATGCAATGATGCAACTTTTATTAAATAAATTTGACAGTTTTGATAAAAAACTAGATGAACAGAAAATCGATTCTAATATTAAATTCAATGAATTAAAGAATGAAATAAAAGTGAGTCACGAAAAACTTATTAAGAAATGTGACCAGCTGATTACAAAATTAGATAAGTTACATGTGGTAGAAAGTAAATTAGAAAGTCAGAAAGTACTAGATAGTAGTACCCAGCAAAATGCTGTACTGGATAACCTATTTAAAACTGATAATTCCAAAAATGAATGTACTCTAGATAATACAAATAATACAGGTAGTAAGATTGTGGTGGTAGAAGAGGATAAACATGATAATGAAAATATAATGCATGACAATGAAATATTTGAGTTTATGAAGTCAGAAAGAAAGTTGAGAGAAAGTATTTTAGTACAAGGAATGCAGGGGGTAGAATTTTCTTTTAATGTTGTATTAGGGGGTGAAGACAAGTCTTCATGTAGTTTGATAGACGATAGTTCTACAAATAAAGTTTCTTTTAGTTTTTGTGTACCTAAGAGGTGCAACGATTTTATGATAGGAACCCTTGCATATTTGGAGAGAGAAAATGTATTTTGGTGTTATGGAGAGAAATGTATTAAGAGAGAAAGTATAGAGAGATATTGTGAGAGTAAAAGAACAATAGAAGTATTTAAAGTAAACAGAAATTACAGACAACTGTTAGAAAGGTTAGGGTTATATGTGGTATATGAAAATGATGACTACTTACCTGATAATAACAATAAATTGAAAATAACAAGAAATGAGAATAAAGACATTAGGTACTTACCTGTGGTGGAATATTATGGGGATAATTATAGTATAAACCGATTAATGACATATGATACTAAGACAAACGGAACTCTACTTGATAGTAACTGGAAGTATTTGATTAATAACAATTGCATACAGGAATATAAATATAATGTTGCAAATAATAAAATCTATGTATTAAATAAGAATTTATATAGACCTAAGATTCGTTTGTTGTTTAATGATGGTGGATAGATTGTTATATTGTGAAATGAACATTAAATAATAATATGAAAAGTGGTTTTGAATTGGACTGTTATGGACTGATTTCGATTACTGACACAATAATGAAGTTGGAGTGTATATTTTATTGTATTACCTGTATTTATATATCCATGTATTTTGATGTGTATTATGTATTACAGGTACCCCAGTGTGTATTATTATATATTCTATATATGTAACATGTTTAATAATAATATTTTAATTAATTACTAATGAATAATAATGAATGTTTAAATAAATAATTATATTTGAATTTTGAAAAGAGGTACTGTTATAAATAGGTAGGAGAGGAATTTTATAAGAGAATTGTCAATGATTATAGTAAGTGTTTAAACAGGAATAGAGCCTTGGTATAGATAAAGTGCAGGTGAGTAATGCAATTAATGTAAATGGAGTTAGAAAGATAAGAATTTTTAAGAAAATATAAAGAGAATTATTAGATATTTAGGGACACAGTAGTTAGTTATTATTTGTAAAGAAGGTTTAAGTAAAGGTATATACATATATTTGTTGTTGATGAATTCTGTAGTGGGGGTGAGGTGATAAGGAGTGGCCAACGTAGAGCGTTATGGCAGATAATAGCGTAGTTTAAGGGAGTGTTTGCCGAATTATTTGGAAGGGCAAAATATTAGAGATGTATATAGCCAGTTAGGGAACACCCAACCCAGTGCAAAGACGAGCGGTGCCATAAGATTTAAATGAAAATAGTAATGGAGTATATAATTGAGATATTGGTGTCATTGATAGGTAAATTTGATGGTCAGTTAGAAGAAGGTGAGTAAAATTATATAATGAAGTGTAGTGAATATAGGAGTTATCCAGACTAAACAGAGATAGAAGGTGAAAGGTTAAGTAGTTAGGTAGATAGAAAGTTCAGAGTATAGAGAAAGTAAGAAATGAATAATGAAATAATAATGTAATATGAATAGTAACAATAAGTTCAAAATGTATTTTATTATCATAAATAAATAAATTTGATGTTTAATTAATAACTGCAATGGTAAATTTTAATTTAAATACAACTTTTAAGTAAATTATACAAATGTTAATGCATATCTTAGATATGATTAAATATGATTGAGTGTTTAAAATGTATTATTAATATATCAGTGTTAATTATTAATGTATTATGTATTTATTTGAAAACTTTTAACATGATTTTATAATATGTGTAGGAAGAAAAAAAAAAAATTTTAAATGGCGTTGTTAATAATATTTATCAGCCAAATAATTACCTGTTAATAATAAGAATAATAATAATAATAATAATAATTTTTTTTTATCATGCACTAAGAGTATTCAATAAATAAATATATAGAGTTATTAATTCTTTTATAATTTGTTTTTCTCCAGATTTGGGAGATTATAATGTGTAATTTTCTTATTATATTTTCAATTATATCTTATTCAATTTTGGTATAATATTCTTTTTAATTCTTGAAGATTATAATATATAATCTTATAATTTTATTAAGCATACTAAAAAATATTAAGCCAACCCAGTGCTTATTGGCACAAACCAGCACTTAGCTAAGGGGAACCAGATCAGTTGAGGATGGAGTGATTCAATAAGCCACTATATTAATATTTTTTATAAATTGTTTCAGTGTTTGGGGTGTGACAGCGGTCCTGAGCTGGCCAACGCGTCAGAGCAGGGGCGTTAAGAGCCTAAGTGGCCTTATGGTGTTGGGATCTCGCAGGAGAAGTCCAGTAAGGTCATGAAGGTACGGTCATTATCACCAGACCAAGGGTGAGTTATTGTTATTTTTTATATAAAATTGTAAGGGGGTTGTGGCGACTTGTCCTGACTGATCCCTTTAGGAAGTATGAAAGGGTCAATGAAAGTTTGTGTGCTTCGTCACACCATCTTTCATTGAGGGGGTTTTGTGATGGTACAATCATGGTACATTTCATAATATACTAAAATATGGTAAAGAGATCATAAATATTGTATTTTCCTATTTTTTGACATACCCAATCCAACCTCAAACACCCGATATAGAATTTACGGTGAGTGGACTATATTACAGTATTTGCCAGGATTTGAACTAATTCATGACAAAAAACGGTGTCACATCACAAAAACAGTGTGCAGTTATTGAGATAAGCAGAGCCAAGCCTTCGTTACGTCAGAGGCGGAGAATGTGTTGACAACTACAAACAGCGATGTCAACAATTTAGACAAAGGAATGTGACGTCAATACACCCCACTTCCGCAGATTTCAACCAGAAATTGCCGTCATTTCATCTGCAGCTCTGATTTGAGCCGGCCGGCCGCCCATTCACTTACGAGTGAATTTTAACTTTTTAGACCACTGTAGGTGGTTAATAAACAATATAAATATAATAAGTACAGTGCACCAACTTCAAGATGTGACCGGGAAAAAATCGCCGAACTCGCGGTGCGCGAAGTTCGTGCAAAACGAGGACGCACAGCAACACGGAAATTGGTGAGAGCGTTCCTTATATATTTTGAATCCTTTATTTCCCAATATATGTTATTGTAGAAATCAATCATTTAACAAATTATTCAAAATTTCAATCTAAATTTAAGGAGCTCCAAAATTTAAATAAGTTGTACCATGATAATGAAAGGGTGAGTGGTTGTGTGCGTGCATAATTATTCTAAGTGCTGGGTTGAGCACCACTATATAAATATATACATGTTATTATTGTATAATCATTTAATCATATAATCATTAAACTTAATCAAATTTATTATTACACATTATGTTTTTGGAAGGGTTACAGTTGGTTTTAAAAAATGTTATGTAACAAAGTAAAGAATAAAAAGGGGTATTTCATTGGTAACAATTAGAACAGCTGTTTTGTTATTTCAAGCAATTTCCGTTTCCTATGACTTCGCGTAACGAACTTCTGGCCCATGACTTAGTTAATTGCATAGATGGCGTCTTAGTTTTTGTATACATAACCACATTTGTGAGATATATCGTATTTATAAATTCAAAAATAACGTAACTGTACAGATTTGTAAATAAATTTTAGTGAAATTAATTGTGTTTGTATTGTAACAAGTATGTAATGTAAACAATATGTGTGTAGTAGAAATTGTTTTAATAATAATAATAATAATATTTTATCAGACAAAATAAATAATGAATTGGTAATTAATGAATTGTAATTGTGGAAGTAAGGTAATTAAAATATGCTGTGTTTTAATAACTGATTGAAGTAAATAATTTGAGATGTTTAAATATTTTGGTTGTTTTAAAATGTTGTATAAAGGAATTTTTCTAATGAATTTAAATTAATTTATGAGATATAAATTTGACAATAATTAATAAATGAGTAAATAAATGTTAATTTGCATTTATTTTGTGGAATAACATGGTTGTTAAAATGTTTCAGAAGGTACATGGAGTTATTGGTGTTTGATGGTTATATTTGTTTGTCTATGACAGTATGTGAGTGATGTACTGTAAGTATGAATTTTATGACGCCAGTTAAATAAAGTAAAATGTTCAATGTCTAAATAGCAAATTTAAAATGAAATGTTATAAAGAAAAATTTTAACATATAAAATTTAAGGATACAGTAAATGATAAAGAGTTGATAATTAATTAATAGAAGTTCAATTGAAATTCAAATATAATGTTTATAATTTTATATATAAATGTAAGGATGTAAGGTGTGTAATTCTGATCAACCTTAAATGTGAATTGTTTGTTTTAATGGAATAATCGCCATGTTAATTATGAGTATATTGTACGTATTATGTTAAGAATGAAAAAGTAATTAATATACCCAAACGTATAAGAGTTGACCTTCCGTGAATTGCAGTAGCGGTGTCAGCGTTGGCCTTATATGTCTTTTGGTAGTTTCCCCACATTTCGGGCGGTCACGGTTTCTCCAGGCCCTGGCCGTGGAATTATGTAAGTAGTTACAAAATTGGTGAATGCTGAAATTGAACCAGGGGGGTAACAGGGAAACTACATAACTATGGAACAGCGGCTATCATCGAAGGTGTCGATAGTGCTGTGATTAAGGGTGTGTGAATCATTTTAGTAGGATTACTGGTGTCCTCGGACATCAGTAATGCCGAATTTTTATGTAACGCTGAACCAAGAACGGTATAGTCAGCGATTATACCTTATACATGTAACTTCAGTTCTTGGGGATGCAAATGGGCGCCACAGTCCACCATCAGAAAACAAGGGTGTGTGTGGAAAAGGAGCTGGCCGTTACAAGCCAGGGGCACAGATATAGCATCTGTGCATAAGGCAAACGCTCGATCCGGTTCATCCGGCGGGTGGTTACCTAATTGTAACTGGGTAAAAGGGGGGACTTTAAGTAATGATGTAGTGGGAGCGTAGCTGTAAATTCAGCGAGAGGGTGACGACCTCTGTAAACAGCGGGCGGTCAACTTATAACACGACTCTATAGAGAGAGTTGGGAGTTGACAATCCATAGAGCTGTTCAGTAACTGTTGCTATGACTATGTCTCAATGAGTAGCGATGTATGTCCCTATGAGAGCAACCAATTTTAAGTGATCGAGTCAATTATAATGTTTTGTTTTGATTCAAAAACACTATTGTACTAGATAGGCTGTTTAGGAGTAAGTGATTTAAATGTGATGTGCTTTGTGTAATGATTTCAGAAAAGACTGGCTAACACTCAAAAGACTTTCAAGTATATAAGATGTTTATCTGATTCTGTTTAGTATGTTTTATCGTGTCATTATTGTTAATATGTTAGTGGTAAGAATTATGAACATGTGTACTTTATATAATTTTGAAATATATCTGTAGTAAGGTCATTCACCTTGCCAAGAAAATCAGCTGATCAGCTGTAGTATATCACTTATAGTGATTTGCAAATTTTTCAAGGTAGTTAAGTGTTTGAATATAATGAAAATTGAATATAATTAATGTTTGAATATAATAATTTCAATGTGATTAAAAGATTTTAATTTAAATGATGGAAATAATTTGAGGGAGTTAAGAATTTTAAATGGTTTGTAAAAGATGGTAAATGTTAGATTTTGGGTGATTATTATTTCGTGAGGACATTTAGATCAGTCCAAGTTCAGTTTAGAAGGGGAGTTGAATAAAGTAAGATTGTTATGAATAAAAGTAATGTAGAATTTGAGTATTGATAGTGACACAGTAGCTATGGGGAAAATATGTAGAGTATTGATTGATATATTGAGGTAATAAATAAATGGAGATATTTTGTACATGAAAGTGAGGTAATGTGAGAGTAATTAGAGAATGGGGAATTTTGTAAAGGGGGTTGTGTGATAAGGAGTCCTCAACAAAAAGCGCTGTGGCGGGAAGGGAACCGATTAGCGCCGGAAAGGGTTACCTAGGGGGAGTCCAGGAACCAACATAAGGGAGTGAGCAGTGGGAAGGGAACACACATTGAGTACAAAGGGGTAGAGAGTATTTTTTTATATAAGGGTAGAATGATGCGATATGAGTTGAGTAGTAAGTTGGGGTTAGAGAATGGGGTAGAGGTTTTGATAGTTGGGTGTCATGTTAGTTTAAGCTGTTAATGAGTATTAGAGTCAGAAGTGGGGTAAGATTATATATAAATGCCAAGTTGATAAAGTGAGTTATCATGAATAATTAAGTCACCCAAACTAATTGAGAATGAGAATATTAAAGAAAGAAAGTCATAGTCAAAATGTAAAAAGAACTGAAGCAGGTGACAGATTTGAATAGAACTTGAAAATAATATAAAGCTATACAATGTGTAATTTCGGTCAATTTAAATGTAAATTTTATTGTTTATTGTAAGATAATAATAACCATGTTAATTTTGAATGTTCCATTTTATTATGCTGTATTATGTTGTAACGGTACAAAATTGTAGGGCCAAGATAACATTTTAAAAATTATATTCTCCATGCAGTCATTGTTCACCCTTGTAGAACCCCGAGTTAGTCAACCAAATAGGCTGTGTTTATTACAGAACAAAACGTCTATGTTTTGTCTCCGCACTCAAGCAGCGTTGACCGATTGTGAAATAATACCTAACTTCGCATCAGCCGTGAATCACGGAAGAAAGTAATGTAACTCCATATTGCATAAGGCGGCAAAGTATTGCTAAATCTTACGCCTAAGCTTTAGTGCTCTTTTAACAGCACCAATGGGAGCGCAGTCTCACGGTCACATGACCAGAAAACCAAAAACTCTGTGTGCTCAGCTGTAGCCGAACTAACGCCAGTTCCATTGCAACTCACGGCCGCGCGGCCAACCTACAAGAGCAAGCGTTCGAAAAGTTACGTCGGCCGACACAATTATTATACAAAGTGAAATGTGAAAAAACGTGGTTTTAGTAATCAGCAAAAACTTAGCGTCAGTCAACAGACAAAATCACTTTAACGAACTTTAATTAACTTCTGAAGTGCGGGGTTAAACAAGTGCCTCATCAGTCGGATCAGATCAGCAACCAGGATGAGTACCCAATAATCAATTTTAATTACATTACCATTTATATTTGCAGATGTTTCATAAAATCACGAGATCTCAAAGTGGGGTTTAACAGAATGTCAATGTAAAAGAACGAATGTGTGTGTGCGTGTGGGAACAAATTACGTACTGGTTCGTATAATAGAAGTTTAAGAAACAAATTAGTTAAGGAAAGTAGTCTTAACTGAATATGGTTTGTTCTTTTAAAAGTAGTAACTAAAATGTAAGGTGGCATAACCAAACCATAGGACTTACGGTTCAATAACCCAAAGTCATTTATGAAAATTTTATTTTATATTTTGGTTGTTATATAAATAATATTGAATAACAGTGAATAACAAAGTAAAGTAAAATATGTCTTGCTTAATAAAAGGGAAATAATTCGTTAAAATCAGAAACGCTGTTTGCGTAATTATTTCACACTTAAATTCAAATAATCCCTTCTGTAGCTGGTTTCGTCTGAACGACTCTGGACCCGAACCCTAAGGTAAGAGTTAATAATTAATTTATACTAATTCATATAGTTTCATTGGCGCCCGAACAGAGACGCGAGTATAGGTTTTACAACCTATATCCGCCAGACCTAACCAAGCTGCAGAACAGGTTATTTGGAAGTGAGGGCGATTATCGTGTAGTTTGCTAAGCATACACTTATAAGTATACATTTACTCAAAATGGAGAGTAACAGTGATAAAGTCAACAATATTGATTTGACTAGTACAAGTACTGAAAATCAAATAAACACAATAGTAACAGAAACGGTAATAAATGAAATAAGCCTAACAGAATCAGTGACAATGGAGGGCGCTAAGATTCATTCAATGCCTATCCAAAACAAGCAAAATGACAATAATGATATAGTTAATATGATACAACTAATGTTAGAAAAACAAAATATAATGTTAAGCAATAAAGTTGATGAACGAAGTAATAAACTTGAAATCAATTTTAATGAATTTAAGGGCGAAATTAACAGTAAATTAAATGCCTTAAATAATCGCTTAGACAATAATGAGAAAAAATTTGAGACTAAATTCGATGTAATGAGTATCGATATAAACAAACTTTTGACACTAATGATGCTAAGTTTGACGTATTAACTAATTCATTGTGTAGTATTGATGAACGAATTAATGAAATACGTAGTGAAACAAAAAGAGAAACAGATGAGTTAAGAGAGTGTGTGTGTGTGGTAGACAGTAAAACAAATATGTTAGAATTCAATCAAAAAGAACTTTGACAACAAATAATTACAGTAAATGATAAATTAGAAAATTTTGTAGGTAAAGCAGGTGATAAATTTGAGGGTATTGAGAGTGAGATGCAGTGCATAACTAACACTATACGTGTTATAGATAACCGTAGTAGTGAATTAGAATCACAAGTAGCGGTAGTTAAAAATGTTAGAAATGAGATAGAAAATATTTGTAAAACAGATATTCAATTAATCCAAGAAACAGTAAATGTTATTGAGAGTGTGAATCACAATAAATTCGAGTCTATTGAACAGAGTATTATTAACGTAAAAGATGAGTTGAATATGGAAATCGGCCAGAAAATAAATAATGTTATGGAAAGGGTAATTATGACCCGTGACCTAAGTAGCGAAATAGAGTTAGAGTTATTTACTGGTGATAGTAGGGGGGTACACCCCATGCAATTTCCAAATAAAGTAAAAGAGTATAATCAGTTTTGTGATAGTAGTTGGGAAGTTAAGCTCATAAAAATTGTGAAATGTTTTAAGGGTAATTCTGAGATATGGGCGGAGATACACAGGAATGAATGGGAGAGGTATGAAAATTTTGAAACAGCCTTTCGTAATAAATACTGGTCGGAAGAGGAGCAGGAGATCTTGCGAAGTCAAATAATGGGAACAGGGAACTTTGGGAGAAACAACCGTAATATTACAGTCTATACGATGAGACTGTTTAATGAAGCGAAATACTTAGAACCACCGTTGTCATTCCAGTCGTTTGTACGCCACATCAGCAAACATTTACCGAGGGAGGTACAGATCACGTTAATGACGAAAGAGGTAAGTGACATAAATGAGTTAGAAAAAATATTGGATGTTTTTCAGAATATTAAGGACCACAGGAAGACAGCAGACGTACACCACAACCTAATGTGCACAATGGAGGAAATTATGCACCACGAGGAGGACAAAACCGGGGAACTACACATGATGGTCGGGAGCCAAACAGACGATATCCAATGTGGAAATGTGATGGGTGTATGGTGGAAAATTATGCTGACGGTAATTTTTGTGTTCGAAAAGTTACGTCGGCCGACACAATTATTATACAAAGTGAAATGTGAAAAAACGTGGTTTTAGTAATCAGCAAAAACTTAGCGCCAGTCAACAGACAAAATCACTTTAACGAACTTTAATTAACTTCTGAAGTGCGGGGTTAAACAAGTGCCTCATCAGTCGGATTAGATCACCAAACAGGATGAGTACCCAATAATCAATTTTAACTACATTACCATTTATATTTGCAGATGTTTCATAAAATCATGAGATCTCAAAGTGGGGTTTAACAGAATGTCAATGTAAAAGAACGAATGTGTGTGTGCGTGTGGGAACAAATTACCGTACTGGTTCGTATAATAGAAGTTTAAGAAACAAATTAGTTAAGGAAAGTAGTCTTAACTGAATATGGTTTGTTCTTTTAAAAGTAGTAAACTAAAATGTAAGGTGACATAACCAAACCATAGGACTTACGGTTCAATAACCCAAAGTCATTTATGAAAATTTTATTTTATTTTTGGCTGTTATATAAATAATATTGAATAACAGTGAATAACAAAGTAAAGTAAAATATGTCTTGCTTAATAAAAGGGAAATAATTCGTTAAAATCAGAAACGCTGTTTGCGTAATTATTTCACACTTAAATTCAAATAATCCCTTCTGTAGCTGGTTTCGTCTGAACGACTCTGGACCCGAACCCTAAGGTAAGAGTTAATAATTAATTTATACTAATTCATATAGTTTCAATGTTAGAATAAACATTTTTAAAGATGTTTCGTTTCGTGTATTTTATGATGTAGCTTTGTGTAACATATGTATGTCAAGGTCGTTGACTTGACCCAGAGAGATCAGCTGATGGTTGATGTTATAGACAAGACCAGTTTCTGGCAATTGATTGATGCAATTTTGCCGTTTCATTGAATTAAACAATTTTAAATGTTTCTAAAAACTGAGAAAAGTATATTTTGATAAATTTAAATTTTTTTGAAAAAAAAAATTGATTTTTTCCGTCTGCCATATAGATGATGTTTGAGTTTTAAGTATATTATTGTTTATGTGTGTTACTAGTGTTTAATGAATTATATTGTTTAGAATATATGTGTAAACAAATGTTAGAGTAAGCGAATTCATGTTTTAATAAGGTGTTCAATTTGTTTTCTTTAGGATTGTTATTAATATTGAAGAGAATTAATAGAGTTGATGGATTCATGCAAAAGATTTTTAACTTTATTCTTTGAGAAAGTGATGGAGATATAACAATTTGATTTCAATTTAAATGAACTTTTGAATCTAAAAATAAATTTTTTTGTTAGGATGTATTAATAAGTATATGTATGCGCCCAGTATTGCTGAAGGCGACCCAGTATGCATGACAAGGGGGAGCATATCGGTTGAGGATCTGGCATGGTATAAGACCAAGGGTTTGGATTTTGGGGGGTGGCATGTTAGAAGGTTAGGTGCGCTGTGGTGCGTGTCTGTTCGATTTTATGGTGTTGGGATCTCGAATAGAGAAGTCCAGTAATATCGCTCAGGTGCGGCCATAGTCTCCGAACTAGGGGGGTAGTTTACCCATGATGTGTAAGAACTAATGGGGGGTTGTTGGCACCATATCCTCACCGATCCTCTTAGGGGTTTAGCAATGAGATTTCTTCTGTTTCGGCAGAAGATCTCTCATTGGGGGGTATTGTAATGGGGCGAAAAGGGGGGTATTATATTTTGTTGTAATTTTATTCTGTTTTATTCTATTTATACAGGCCCAAAACAGCGTGTCACCTACATAAAACGGTTCAGTGCGTTGGATGCGGCGTGGTCAACAACAGTTTAATTCACAGAATTCCAGTGCGCACATGCCTGTGCTTTCTGTTGGGGAGAAGAGTAAAAACTTTGTAGCTAACAACCAGCTACAATGGAATGCAGCGTGTGTTTGACAACGCAATTGAATTCGCAGAACTTAAGGGCTGGGTTACACACACCAACGCGCAATAACAACCAGGCACGCGGATGGGACGCTTAGACAAAAAACCAATATGGCACGAAGTAACTAACTTTGTTCACACGTAGTCCGAGCTGGTGGAAGTATGGATAAGTCACGCCCATTTGTGTGACGTGCAGAGAGGCAGTGAGATTTCGTCGACGTCCAACACACGGGAGTAGCATGTGTTGAATGTGCAGTGACGGGGACTTTAGCACCAGAAGGCATTGATATCCATCTTGTTCAAAAAGTTTAGAAGTGGGGTTTTCTGTTAACTCTCGTGGTAGTCCTCAACCAACGCTTCGTCTGGCCAGGCGAACTACCAAATGTGGAGCCTCAATAAAATTTTAAATATTAATTAGAAAAGCTATCAGTAGTAGAATGAGGCCGTAAAATAAATAGTGAGTGTAGTTGTTGACGAAGAAGAAGGAAACATGAAATAATAAACTTTTTGGGACACCGCAAAGAGGACTTGGTGTGGGACACACCACGCGGTCGGGGAAGAGGCCACCAAAACACGTAACCGTATAAAATAAAAATTATTTTTTTAATGAGATCTCTAAAATAAATAAATGGGGGTGGGGTAAATTGATGGAATGAGAGTAGAGTGTGCAGCAATCTGGGTCGTCTATAATAAAATAAGATAGTTAGGGTCATGTATTAATAAATATATATCTGTGTGTAAAATGATTCAAGGTCTTGTTTATGTTTTAAATAATAAAAGTAATAGTAAATGATGTGGAGGCAGAGAAGTTTAAGTCAGCAGAAAATTTGAGTAATTTTGAGTAAAATTTAAAAGATTGAAAGAATGGAATAAAATTTTAATTGTTTCTCTTCATAAATGCGAGTTGCGTATGTTATTAATAAACCTTGCAATCATCCTTGCATTTCGAAGTTCGTGTGACGAAACCCTAGGCTGAACGAGGTAAGTGTGAAATAAATAGTTAATGAAATATTTTTGTGATCCAAATGTATTAAAATGTAATTAACTTCACAACTGCACTTGCTTATAAATGTGATATTAAACCATTTTTGAGAAACTCATTTTGAGATCTAACTTCAAAGTGAAACTAGTGATTTCTGTTGAGGAAAATAGTAGACAGTGAATACAAATAAGAAAAATGAAAGGAAGGAAGAATTATACCATTTAAGGGTAACTGTTACAAGTTTTTGTAATCTTCATAAAGTCATGTAAGAATACAGTTTTCAAATAAAAATAAAATTTACCATGGAAATAAAAGAAAAACAAGTAACTATTCTGTAATCGCTTCTGTCACATAACAGTATACTCACTTCACAACCATTTGCGTAATTTCTCTGACTAATTGTTTCTTCTTTTGTATTATCAAATTCTGCCTGTCGTCAATGACTTTCATAGCACTCTTTAATAATACCCGTTTGTAACTGCAACAGAAGAAAAATAAGTAACACAATTTTTTGAATTTTTTCATATTAGACAAACAAACCAGCCGACTAGTCTATACTAATCCTTCTTACTTTTTATGCACTTTGCGACGTCATCGCGCCATAATCAGAAAATATATTCACTCAATATGATTGTTAAACATTAAAAGATAACACACACACACACACACACACACACACACACACACACACACACACACACACACACACACACACACACACACACACACACACACACACACACACACACCTCAGCGAGCGTGCTACACCTCCGCTCAGCCAGGTAAACATTTTATAATTACATACTACAGCTCCGCTTGCTTTGTGTTAAAGGCCCCAAACTAGATATAACAGCCCTGCTCGCTCATCTTTACCACACCTTAAGTATTCCCCACTCTCAGCCCCATTTCAACTGTTCCACAAAAGTAATCGTCCCAAAATAGCTATTACAGGTATATCGGCCCACCTCTACAATATACGTGGTCATACCGAGCAGAGCTGTTGTGCAGTGGTTATTATGGCGTTTGTTGAAAGCCAGTGTAAAACTGAATTAATAGTTTTAGATAATTTTAAGTACCCTACAGTAGAGTCTCGCTAATCTGGACTTGATGGGACCGGACCCTGTCCGGATCACTGAAAGTCCGGATTAAATGGAATCAGCTTTAAAATGTCTATAAAACACGTTTTAGATAGGTAAAACTATTAAAATCGATGTTTTTATCATAAAAATGACTTTTTCAGTCTCAATACTACAACGTAGGCCTACTTTTTTAACGTACGAATTAATTTAGGATAAAAAACAAAACATCTTATTGATTGAAATTCAAAGTTTATTGATTGTACGGTACTAAAGAAAACTACAGTACATTACTGTTACATACAGGTAATTAAAAAGTGTAAAAACAATATAAAGTTTAAATTCTGTACAGGACTGTAAGATAAAATGAAACTATGTATATGTACATATGTATGTACTGTACAACTGAAAACAAGAATTAAGTCTTTGAACTCACTTGAAAAAGTCCGTTATGTTCTTTTGTTTTAATAAAGACTGACGTCGTTTCGCCATGCGATCTCGTAGGCGCCTCAAGGTCAGTAGCTCAGCAGACGATGTGTCGCTTTGTTTCTCGAAGTAGATCATCAACCCCTCCAGCACTGAAGTCGCTTCACCATGAGTTGGGCTAGCTGATTCCTCCGTACCGTCATCGTCATCTTCCGAACTGTCAATTTCTGTTGCCGTGTTTGCAATGCACGCCTCCACGATTTCATCTTCGCTTAACACCTGATGACCAATATCGTCACTGTTCATCCACTCTGAAATGTCACTTTCTTCCACGTCGGCACAACCATTGAAAAACTTGAACAAAATCAGTGTCATCATTTGTAGTTGGTAGATTTTCATCTTGTCCCTGGTTTTCTTGTGGGATGCTAGGCCACAGTTTTTTCCAGCTTTTTTGAAGAGTTGACGGCTTAATCTCCTCCCACGCTTCTGCGGCTAAATAAATGACAGTCTTTATTGTCACTTTTTTAAGAAGATCCATGAAGTTAGCCGAGGAGTCTGCTTCTTTACTCTAAAAGAGCCAAGATCAACTTTTTCCTATATCGCCGTTTTGTTGCTTCAATCACACCTTGATGCATTGGTTGTATCAAAGCGGTCACGTTCGGTTGCAGAAATTTCACCATCTCATAATTCCTCTTCACTAGGGTGACACGGTGCATTGTCTATGAATAACACAGCTTTTTCTGGGAGTTTTTTCTCTCTAAAGAACTTCTTTGTTCTAGGCACAAATTTTTCAAAAAACCAATCTTTAAAAATTTTTCCATTCATCCATGCAGATTTGTGTGAGGTGTACTGGGCTGGTAGAGCATTTACATTAACATTTTTAAGGGCCCTAGGCTTAGCCGATTTCGCGATCACCAAAAGTGGAAGTTTTAAATCGCCAGAAGCGTTACTGCAAGGAAGCAAAGTCACACATTCTTTCTTTACCTTATGACCTTTGGCTACAGAATCCAGCTTTGAGGCTAATGTTTTTTTTGGAAGCATTTTGTAATTTAACCCAGTTTTGTCAGCATTAAACACTTGACAAGGCTCTAAGTTTTCATCGCTAACAAACTTTTCAAATTTTACTTTAAAGTCTTTACTTGCAACATTGTCACCTGACAAAATTTCACCACTTACACCAAGTTCACTTCATGAACGCCATGTCAATCTTTCCACCAAGACAACCATCCCACACTGGCAGTAAAGCAGGGTCACCTTTTAATTTTTCATCGAGTTTAAGCGCGATCGCTTGTAACGTTACACCCGACAGCAGAACGCCCTGTTCACGTTGTTGGCAAAACCAAACAAAAAAAGCCTCGTCTAAAGTTTCGTTTTTTGTTTTTTTTAACGTGCTTCTGTTAACCAAACTGTCCTTGCTCACCATTTTCGCACAAAAATTTTCAATTTCTTTCCGATTTTTTTTCCAGTCAGAAACAGTTTGTTTTCCCACTCCTAACTCTTGCGCGATTTTAGTTAATGATTCACCAGCATCAATACGAAACAAAGCTTGGAGTTTTTGTTCCATTGTTACAGTCACTTTCTTACGTTTAGTTGCCATTTTATGTTGCTCTTAATAAGCACACACAATAAAACACAATTACTGAATAAAAACACGGCATTAAAACGGACTGCACACCGCACGTTTCACAACGTTAATGTAGGCGTACTGTATATAGTAGTAGTAGCCCTAGTTTGTTTACTAGTTGTTAAAACGGAAAATACAGTTAAAAGTAAATAACTATAAATACAGTTTAAAGTAAAGTAGGTTTTAAAATTTATACCCGCTTTTTGACGATTTTTTTTTTGAGGTCTGTCCGGATTAACCGGATGTCCGGACTAGCGGGGTCCGGATTAGCGAGACTCTACTGTATTACAAGGCCAAGCATACGCAGAGTGGTGAAGTGAAGTGGAGATGTAATAGAAAAACGTGCAACGCTAAAATTTATTCAATTGGAACCACAGAAGAAAGTATAATTTCAAGAAGAGACGGTAACCATAATCATCCTGCCATTAGCCAGTAAGATATTTAACTTCAGATTATTAGTGCTGCCGCGAAACAAAAAGCCGAAGCAGAAGTGCATGAAAGACCATACAAAATTTTTCTGCGGCCAAAAATACGGATTCCAGCAGCATATGTGTGAGTGACGTGCGCGCTATTAGACCGTGCTAGGAGGAAAATTTTGCCAAAATTATCAAAAATTGTGGACGAAGTGTTCGCTGTTTTACAAACACTTGAACCAAAAACAAATCGCGGGGAAAATTTTGTATAAGTACTTGATAGACAGAAACATATTATTTTTATGGACAGAACATTTCAATTTTGTACAAAATTTTATTCACAACCTTTTACAATCCATGGTTTCCAAAATAATCATTACTTACCACTCGGTTTTGTGTTTTAGGAAATAAGACAACTGAATCTTACAAAAATGTGTTTTATTTAATAAAAGAGGCGTGTAATTCAAAAGATTTATTTTGGAATCCCCGGAATGTCATGACTGATTTCGAGAAAGCGATACATCGGGCACTCGAAGAAGTTCTACCTCAGTCACATGTAATTGGTTGCCGTTTGCACTTAACACAATCTTGGTGGAGAAAAATACAAAACTTAGGAGGTTTGGTTTGTGAATATAAGAATAAGGATTCCGAAATAGGAAAGTGGTTAAAATTAACATTTGACATGATCTTTTTACAACCTGACGAAGTGGGAGACTTTTTCGCCATGGAATTAGCTGAAACAAAACCTAACGACTGTAGAGTTGACGCTTATGCAGATTATTTGGTTGAAATGTATGTGGACGAAGAACTGAAATTCCCACCGCACATCTGGGCTTCTTTATCGGTAGACAGTAACTGGACCAAAAATGGCTGTGAATCTTTTCATAGTCATTTTCATAAAAAATTCTACCATAACCATCCATCTTTGTATGTTTCTATAGACGCCTTACAGAGTATACAAACGGAAACATTCATAAAAATCCAAAATTCGGAAAAGCCAAATAAAAGTAGAAGTGAAAAACAAAGTCCGCTGCGTCAAAGGACAATAGATATGTATAGGCGACAAGATATTTCAAGGCTGCAATATGCTAAAATTATGTCTACGTGGTACAGTGCATGGTACGAAACAATACTGATTTTATTTTATAATTATTTATAACAATATTATAAAAATTACTAAAAATAAAAAATTATAAAAATGAATAAAAAAGCATATATTGTAGTTCCGCTCAGCAGATATCTACAACTGATGATAGCTAATAAGCATGAAATATGCTTTCTATTTTAGTTTAAAATACTGAAATAAGTTTGACAACCACTTTAAAAGTTAGTTTCACTATGCTGGGAGGGGGACGTGTTTCCCCTCTTTCCTCTTGAATTTACCTGCCGAAACCGAGTGGAGGTGTTATATGGGATTAAAGTCATAAAATAAGACCCGAGCGGATCTGTAGAGTGGTCGAGCAAAGGTGTAGTGCACCCACCTTAGTACAACATATTACACATAATATGAACATGTGGAAAGCAGGTTTGATGTTAGTGTGCACAATACCATTGTTAACCACTCATTGACAATCATCAGCATACGTTCCATTTATCTCATTGTTTGTCACTGTGATCATACAAGTGTTTGATGCTAAATTTAATTGTTCATCAGCAATACATTACCATTGCTTCTATTTTTATTTTTAAATGCCCCGTATGTCACAAAATCTTTGGTCAAATTCATACATGTACATATCTGTCAACACTGTAACTATTAAAATAAACAGGAAGACACTTCCCTGATTATTACGATTTTCGACTTACCTTAACAAGAAGATTCCCAAAGTCCTCACCGGGTCGCCACCATATTTTCAGGAGTAAATATGGAAACCATTTACACTCTCCCCAAAGAAATAATTTCGAAAATAAACAAAACTCCCTTATACAAAAATTCCAGGGCCGTATAGGCGAACTTATTGATACAGAGAATAGGTTATGGGTATTGCGGCGTAATAATTATACTAACACATTATTAGTATTACACAATCATCTTTTATTTATAAAAACAATTATTAATTTCTTTTTTACTATGGTCAAATCAGAGTTACAAAACAAAAGAAAATTTTTAAGACAAAAATTATAAGATAAAAAGTTTTATTAGCAAATCAGTACTTCCCTCTTTTTCTCACCCCCCTTTCTCTCTCTCTCTCTCTCTCTCTCTCTCTCTCTCTCTCTCTCTCCCCCCCCCTTATTGAGATCTCATTTTTAATTTAATACATTTTTTGTTCCAAAAATAAATGATAAATTGATATAGAATTTTAATTGATTTTGGACAATTATTTCGTTAATTATCTGGCACGTGGTCCCAGTTGTTGTTCGTTATGTTGAAAGTTTCTTTTTCACTAAAACACCAAAATAGACGTTTCCACAATTTTATACCATGATCACTTTTGTTCGTTCGTTAATTCAGAAGTTTATTGCTGCACCATTACATTTTCTAAACACAATTTTTTGGTAGGCCCACCGTAATTGTAATGAGTAGGCCTACTTACACTATTACAATGCGACCGTACGATTCAGCCATGAGTCCCAGACTGGCTCGTTACAAGCACGATTCAATAGCATCTCAGTCTTATAATTCCGTTGGGTGACGCCTTTAAAACCAGTTTCAGCCGGATTTCTGCACCTCATCTCGTCCTAGTCACATCATATTCCGTTTTACACCTTTTCAGCTCGACGCAACCATGCCTCGACCATATCGTCGTCAACAACATTCCTTTTGTGTGATTCACTGGTTAGAAACAAACTCACTGGTCGCTTCGTTACCTTATATGGACATCATACGACCCCCCACTTCTATACTCCTACAGTTTTAATCAGATTTACTCCATTACAATTAAATATTTTAATTTGTGATATAAAGTTGGTTACCCCAATTTTGTCCCGTTACAACACTGGCTCAATGGCTTGCCACAGAAGACCTACGAAAACTGCTGAGCTGAATTTAAATGCTACTATACAATTGAAACAATTCCATATCAAAAGCTATGTACGTTACAATTTGATCACACATAACTACAATACTCACCATCGAAAATATGTATGATAAATGTGAACCAAACCACACAGAGATTACCTTTACTGCCTAATTTGTGCCTCACAAGTTGTCAGAAATTAAATAACTCCTTTTTACAAACTGTTCCATCTTTCTTATAACGATTTGATCAAACAATCATTCAGCTGCATATTTTGTTTACACTTTCAGTTAGAGGGTTTAACTTCATCCAAAGAATTTTTACATTTTTCTAAAGGAATGTTAATTAACAAACTAAATCAAAATAAATAAATAAAATAAAACTGCCAGGAACTTACCTGCAATCTTTTCTCGCTTACTTAACTTTTTATAAAACAGCCATCAGAAGTCCAGAGTCGCCACGATGTTTTAGGCTATACATCGGAACCTTTACACTCTACCTTAATAAAAAAAAGGGATAATTTTGCAATCTGACTAACCCCCAATAATTCAGAAGAAACCCGAGATCATTAGACGAATCTTTCAGCACAGAACACTAGGAAGTGGTAACGACAAAATAACTACACTGACACATGGTTATATGAGAACAAACTTTTTTTAATATATTCTACCATTATTTATTCTTCAGAATAAAAGATATTGTTTATAAATCATGGATTTACTCCTCTTTAATTAAAATATTCCTGTTTCTTGTAAATATGAATAACACCGAACATTTCTTTCACATCTTATACTTATTTTAATCCTTATATTAATTTAAATAAGACGAACCCAGCTTGCTCTTACACACACACTCATTCCGTTTTTCCAACCCATTGATAGAGATCTCGGTATTTTAATTGAAAATAATTTAAATGTATATAGTTACTCTTATGGGGTTTTCCAGTCGAATACACTTTGCACTTTTCCTTGGTATTTCACTATTGCGCCAAACTATGTCTTTTGCTTACTGCCGAATTATTTGCGTTTAACTTCTTATTTTTCTACCGGTCGGTCTACATTGTTGAAATTTTAGTTAGCCTGCGCTCCGATGCAACCACACGGTATATATGTTATTTAGCCGAACTGTTATTTGCCCGACATTCCCATTTTTATGTACGGGCGAGATGAACACTGTACCCAGTTGGCGGACGCCCACACTGCTCACGTCCGGTATGTTAAGACGTTATTTTCCGACTGACTGACGCCACGATGTGCGTCGGTGAAATTCATTTCCGCCCGCTCGCTCTCCGATTGGTTGAGGCGCTCACGTGGCAGGTTAATTACCCACGTGTTGTTCAGTTCCTTTTATCGACTTTGGCGTCGAGATTATTGCCGAGGCCCACGGGCGCACACTTACAGCTGCATTCCAATGTTTTATCTTTCTCGTGCCTTGCTCTGACTGGCACGGATTTGAATACAGGGTGTCCAACAAAGCATGTCTTAGTGGCTGTAAAGGGTGTCCAAACCGATCAGTCCCAATATTTATTAAATAAAAATAAAAAATTTAGACCCTTCAAAATTGCCCTGTTACAGGAACAATTCAGGATATGGTACACTACTATTCACTCACTAATTTTGGGGATTGCAATTCATTACAAAATACAACTACTACAAAATGTTTTCCAAAAAAAATTATATAAATCATAAAGCTATATTAATAACTCACAAATCCAACTCAACAATATTACACTTTAAAAGTGAACTTGCACGTCAAGTCTCAGCATGTCACACAGGATCAACTAACAACATACAATCAGAATGATCAATATTGCACACCACTATATAATATCGGTATGGAGAACCATACATGACTTCCATATTCTAAGATTTATATTTAAAATCATTTTCAGCCAAACAGCCAGGCTGTGTCTTACCAGCCTTTTTATTGCTGTATTAAATGAAAAATATTATATTACATTAAAATGAAAAAATTATAATTTTATTGCCTGGCAACAAAATTATTTTATTTTAACAATTACCATTGTTTCAAAAAGTTTAAATAAATTTTCAAGTACTTTACTCTTGTTAAAACGTAAAAGGTTGCAGGTAAACTACCCCTTCCCCTTAACCGATCTTCACCAAAATCGAAAGTCATTGAGACCTCTACAATTCAGGGACGTATGCAAAAAATTATTTGATTCTGTTTGAATTTGCGGCTGTTATCGTTTGCCATAGAAAATACGCTTGATAAAAAAACGTTGCAGGTAAACTACCCCTTCCCCTTAACCGATCTTCACCAAAAAGAATAGGTCTTGAGTACTCTACAAATCAGGGCTGTATGCAAAACATTATTTGATTCTGTTTGAATTTGCGGCTGTTATCGTTTGCCATAGAAAATACCCTTGTTAAAAAAACGTTGCAGGTAAACTACCCCTTTCCCTCAACCGATCTTCACCAAAAACAATAGGTCTTGAGAACTCGACAATTTAGGGCTGTATGCAAATAATCTTTTGATTCTGTTTGAATTTGCGGCTGTTATCGTTTGCCATAGGAAATACCCTTGTTAAAACATAAAACGTTACAGGTAAACTACCCCTTTCCCTTAACCGATCTTCACCAAAAACAATAGGTCTTGAGTACTCTACAAATCAGGGCTGTATGCAAAACATTATTTGATTCTGTTTGAATTTGCGGCTGTTATCGTTTGCCATAGAAAATACCCTTGTTAAAAAAACGTTGCAGGTAAACTACCCCTTTCCCTCAACCGAACTTCACCAAAAACAATAGGTCTTGGGAAATCTACAATTTAGGGCTGTATGCAAATAATCTTTTGATTCTGTTTGAATTTGCGGCTGTTATCGTTTGCCATAGGAAATACCCTTGTCAAACATAAAACGTTACAGGTAAACTACCCCTTTCCCTTAACCGATCTTCACCAAAATCAACAGATCTTGAGAACTCTACAATTCAGGGCTGTATGCGAAACATTATTTGATTCTGTTTGAATTTGCGGCTGTTATCGTTTGCCAAACAAACAAAATTACCCTTGCTAAAAAAAAACCGTTGCAGGTAAACTACCCCTTTCCCTCAACCGATCTTCACCAAAAACAATAGGTCGCGAGTACTCTGCAAATCAGGGCTGCGTGCAAAAAATTATTTGATTCTGTTTGAATTTGCGGCAGTTATCGTTTGCCATAGAAAAAAAATCTACAGACAGACAGACACACAGACAGACAGACAGACACACAGACACTTTTCGGAAAACGACTTTTTTTCATGTTTTGAGTGTAGTAGAATCAGAATCTGCAATAATCTCGAACACGATTTTTTTTGCCATCACCATACTTCCATTCCTTAAGGATTATGGAAGTAAAAATTATATATTTATCGGAATAATTTTTATATAGTGGTGTGCAATATTGATCATTCTGATTGTGATTTCAACCACTAACACAAATTTCTTCATTTAACAACATACAGTTTCTTTTTACTTCCATATTCCTTAAGGAATGGAAGTATGGTGATGGCAAAAAAAATCGTGTTCGAGATTATTGCAGATTCTGATTCTACTACACTCAAAACATGAAAAAAAGTCGTTTTCCGAAAAGTGTCTGTGTGTCTATGTGTCTGTCTGTCTGTAGATTTTTTTTCTATGGCAAACGATAACTGCCGCAAATTCAAACAGAATCAAATAATTTTTTGCATACAGCCCGGTTTTGCAGAGTTCTCGCGACCTATTGTTTTTGGTGAAGATCGGTTGAGGGAAAGGGGTAGTTTACCTGCAACGGTTTTTTTTTAGCAAGGGAAATTTTGTTTGTTTGGCAAACGATAACAGCCGCAAATTCAAACAGAATCAAATAATGTTTCGCATACAGCCCTGAATTGTAGAGTTCTCAAGACCTATTGTTTTTGGTGAAGATCGGTTAAGGGAAAGGGGTAGTTTACCTGTAACGTTTTATGTTTTAACAAGGGTATTTCCTATGGCAAACGATAACAGCCGCAAATTCAAACAGAATGAAAAGATTATTTGCATACAGCCCTAAATTGTAGGGTTCTCAATACCTTTTGTTTTTGGTGAAGATCGGTTAAGGGAAAGGGGTAGTTTACCTACAACGTTTTTTTAACAAGGGTATTTTCTATGGCAAACGATAACAGCCGCAAATTCAAACAGAATCAAATAATTTTCTGCATACAGCCCTGATTTGTAGAGTACTCAAGACCTATTGTTTTTGGTGAAGATCGGTTGAGGGGAAGGGGTAGTTTACCAGCAACGTTTTTTATCATGCGTATTTTCTATGGCAAACGACAACTGCCGCAAATTCAAACAGAATCAAATAATTTTTTGCATACAGCCCTGATTTGTAGAGTACTCGCGACCTATTGTTTTTGGTGAAGATCGGTTGAGGGGAAGGGGTAGTTTACCTGCAACGGTTTTTTTTATCAAGGGAATTTTTTTTTTTTTTTGGCAAACGATAACAGCCGCAAATTCAAACAGAATCAAGTAATGTTTCGCATACAGCCCTGAATTGTAGATTTCTCAAGACCTATTGTTTTTGGTGAAGATCGGTTGAGGGAAAGGGGTAGTTTACCTGCAACGTTTTTTTAACAAGGGTATTTTATATGGCAAACGATAACAGCCGCAAATTCAAACAGAATCAAATAATGTTTTGCATACAGTCCTGATTTGTAGAGTACTCAAGACCTATTGTTTTTGGTGAAGATCGGTTAAGGGGAAGGGGTAGTTTACCTGCAACCTTTTACGTTTTATTTTCTATGGCAAACGATAACAGCCGCAAATTCAAACAGAATCAAATAATGTTTTGCATACAGCCCTGATTTGTAGAGTACTCAAGACCTATTGTTTTTGGTGAAGATCGGTTAAGGGGAAGGGGTAGTTTACCTGCAACGTTTTTTTATCAAGCGTATTTTCTATGGCAAACGATAACAGCCGCAAATTCAAACAGAATCAAATAATTTTTTGCATACGTCCCTGAATTGTAGAGGTCTCAATGACTTTCGATTTTGGTGAAGATCGGTTAAGGGGAAGGGGTAGTTTACCTGCAACCTTTTACGTTTTAACAAGAGTAAAGTACTTGAAAATTTATTTAAACTTTTTGAAACAATGGTAATTGTTAAAAATAAAATAATTTTGTTGCCAGGCAATAAAATTATAATTTTTTCATTTTAATGTTTAATTTTGGTGTGACAATAAACAAAAGCTGTCACCTTTGCAGAATTTGGATTCAATGATCAAGGGCAGGTAACTTTTCTCTCAAAATTTGTCAACTCTGCATCAGGAAGGCCTATGTTACTCTGCACGTAGAAGAGAGAGAAAACTACACGTATTTTCAGTTTATAGTGAGACTAATGACAGTAAAACCACATCCAGTACAAGTGGAATGAAATCTATATATTCATTATGTTTTGTGCATTTAACAATTTGTGCAACAAATCAAACTCCCGACAAAGTGTTTTCCATAATACTAACCGTTAACTCCAGGTCAGCCATTACCACAGTACTGTGGACACTAACGGTGACATCTACGTTAGTCAAAGGTCGAAGCTCATTTTTTGCACTGATGATAGCCGTCAATGGCACGGTCGAAACATCTGCTGGTACGTACAGCACTGGACCACGGCCAAATAGCCCGGAACAGGAAAATAGTAACAACATTGACTCTAGCCGCGTAAGTCTTAGAAGTCATTTACATTGTGCAGAATGTTTCCTTTGTTGGTTCATTTCAGAGGAAAACATTATGTTCTACATTTACATGTCTTTCTTTCAATAATTCTTTCTATACTCCGTCTAACTCTGGAAAGATTCTTTAATGCACAGTAGAGACATATCAGCAATAAGAACATTATCTGATAATACAGGAGGTAGTAAATAATCAAAAATCAATTCATAATGTTCTCCACATACAATTTCCAGTGTCCACCATTCAGAACCATCTTTCATAGGGAACTTATTTTTCATTTCGTTGTGTATGCCTTCTCACCAGCCTTCCTTGATTTGCCCAGTCTTCTGCCAGGTTGCATATTCAACAACCTGGCGACTCATTGGACATGTCATAGTACAGAAGTTTACTTCTTCTGTCATCTATAATCAAATTGTAACGGGTCAAATAAAAGGATTTTATATTTTATTAAATTTTTGGGATTTATTAAAAAATATTTTAAATTCATTGTCCATCTGTGTGGCCAGTCCACGTGTTTGAATAAAAGCATTGCGCTAACCAAGGAACAGTACGCAGTAACAGTTGTGTAACCTTTACAAAAGAATGTGCCCGGCGTCGATTCTAAGAACTTTACATTTGTGTGACACCTGCGCCCAAACGCACCACACCAGCATGTGCGCAGACGACGCCACGGTAGTAAAACTCAAAATGGCTTAGAGACGAAAGTTTGTGCGCACATGGTCTCAAAACGACGGATGTAAGTCTAAGCCCAACCTTTTTTGGTGACGTCAACCAGTGCTTACCGAATGTCATCCACGTCAAACACACAAAAAACCACGTGTGTTGAATGTGCCACAGCAATGACGATTAAATAGCAGGCATTGCTTCCCGCCTTGTGAGACCGCAATCTAGTAGAGAGGGAACAGATAGACGCTCGCAGTCCATCACCGATTTCAGCCCGGGCAGGTTGACCGGCAACCGGGTTTAAAAAGTAACTGTTAACATCAAAGCATACTTAAGTGGAACTTGTTAACAAATCCGAGAGTGAGTAGGTACCGTTTGTCTAAATATGGAATAATAAATCGGACATAACAGAAAATTGTGCGTGTTTAAAAAAAGAAGTCGGGATGACGCCACGTGGCCAGCAATAATATCAATGTATATCAAAATGTTATACCAAAGTTAAAAATGGGGTTTTAAAAAATAAAGGGATTAAAATTGTACGTGTGAATGAGTGAACGTTGGCAGGCTGGGCTGTCTGTATGAGTATAAGGTAAGGTGCTAGAATAAGTTTATAATTATATGATTGTGATCAGGGAATGGATCACAGAAATTTATTAGGCATGTATTTCAAATGTTAATTTTGGAGAAAGAATCTTTTTAAAGTTACCAAAGTTCAAACAATAAAAATTAAATTTTAATTCTCTTCAAAAATGAGTTGAGTACGTAATGTACATAACCCGTAAAACATACTTGCATCTAACGTTCGTGTGTCGGATTCTGGCTTCTTGGGCAAAATACAAGGTAGGTAAAAACTAATTTTATTTATTTATATTTGTAAGTAGAAAGTATTAGCACAAAATGGTAAATCTCATAATTTCTCTTGGACATCTTTTTGCTATCTTTTATCTTCTGATCCTTCCAACGACTCATTTCCAAAACTCCACTTTCATAAAAAAAAAGGTAAGTAATTATATAAGTTTCCTGAATATAGTCCTGAAGTGGTTTACTACAGTGATACTAATCTTGATTGAAGCCTATAAGATGATGAGGAATTTCATACACAAACTCGCACGCATTTATATGAGGGGGTTGATCGACTTCATGGAAATGTTGTTAAATTGTAACATTATGTCTTTATTCATCTATATTTATGTTGTAACTTTCAGAATAATCTCGATTTGATACTACATACTTATGACATCATTTTTAATCTCCAAAACATTACTACACTTTAAGGCATAGCCTTGGGCACACTCAAGTGTTTTTTATTTTGTTTTCAACAGACAAGAAACATCGTGTTTTCATCACTTTCTTACTTTCTGGGAATAGTACAAGTCAAACAAAGCCAAATTTCATGAACATATTGGCTTTATCTGACTGCAATGCTATTTTTGGTTAAAGTTCTTGAATAAGAAATGACATAGGAGCTGGTACATTTTTATTTTTTAAAGCTTCATACAAGTGACATAAAATTTCCAAACAGTACACTATATTGAAAGTAACATCCCGTGATGAAAATACATGAAAAACAAAAACATAATCTTCATCTTACTATTACTATCTTCAACTGATTGAAGATGTTCTTGAAATTCTTCATATCATTAGTAAACTGATCACTTATGCATACTAGAATAACTAAATACTTTCTGCAATATTTTTACCAATTTGGAGCAGGGTTTCTCACTCTTTACAAAAAATTTAATGAAACTTCTTCAATTATTCATTGCATAATGATAAAAAAATTGCCTAACAAATCATAACTTAATTCTCTCTCAACCCTAAACTATCCAAGTAATATAGCTAGAGGCCCAACAGTCGTTCCTCAACAGTAAGCTGCGTTGACTCAATGCACAAATTACCCCCACTTACAAGTATAGCTAAATTATCTAGAGAAGGGAGACGACGCGATAACAGTTCACTGTCTCACTTCCATATTATCTCCCTCTCTGTCACACACATACTTCCAGTGTTCTCGCCAGCCTTGTATGTTCAAGGTAGGGACAGTGACCGATTGGACAAAACGTCATTACATAATTCGTTTTTGTTACGTTTTATTGCTTTTTTCAACAGGTAAGTGGGTATAATGTTTTCAAAAGAATCATTTATGAAATATATAACCATTTTTAATACTAAAAATATTACAATTATTTCGTTACAAGCTTGGGACTTAAATTGTCCCTCTTTATGTTGGCAGCCCATACCTTAAATTAAAAAATCCTCATTGGCCACACAAGATAGGCTACTATGCAAAATATTTCAATAACATATCAAATATAAATTTTGTACTTAAATTATACATGAAGACATAAATACCCACGACTTTTATTTTATGTTATTATAGTACATTTCATTCTCTTTCAAATGAGACTTTTTTCAGCCTCATAGGACCAGACAGAAAAAAGTTATAAACATTTAAGTAAAAGCCTGCACGGAGAAAAAAAATTCAGAATTGCAAACTTTGAAGTGGAACAATAAGGTTTATATGAGTCTAAATGTTACTTTTGACATTATATTTGGAATCCTTGTGAAATTTCAAGTAAGTATTGTGAGTTTCATAACTTAATATTAAATAATAACCATACAACTAGAGTTTTTATTGAAAAGTGCTCTTTTGACCGCACGCCGCGACTAACGAATCGGCTAAAAATGACCTTTTTTTTTCAAAAAATCATTAAAAAAAAAATAAAGCGAATTTGGCAAAAATGAAAAATACGGGTTGTTATATTTATCCATACATGCTGTAAAAAAAATTTCATGAAAATCTGAGAGGGTGGGGTGAACACCCCTGGACGATTTGACTTGGAATGACCCTCACTATATTTTGTCCCCAGCAGCAGGGATGGGACCCTGACCCTAACACGATCCCATAACACAGCACAGCCGTTCAATTGTGAGTCTCAAACACTACCACTGTACTGGCTTGTGCTATGTTTATAATTGTGTTTATTATAAGACAATATAATAGTTAACGATTTGTATACTTTTTTCAATTAGTGACGTATATTTAACAGAATAAAGAACACTTATACAACACTAATCCTGTGATGGTACAATTTTGGTACAATACTAAATTTATAAAACATGGTACAAAAGACCATAATTATTGTATTCAATTATTTTTAACCATTATTTGGTAATAATTATTTAAATATTTCATAATACCTGTAAAGTTTTGGTGCGTGGACTATATAACTATTTTATAAAACGCAGATGTGAATTGACAGGATTCCGACCGTTTTCATTGTAAAACGACAAACACAGCAAAAATCGTATGTAACAAATAGCGATAAAGTGACAAGCCCTGATGACGTCAGTGGAAGGAATGCATATTTCCCTAAACAACTCAAGGCTTGGCTATATGAACAAAAGCCTGATGACGTAGTTTTCGCCCCACCTACGCAATGCTTAACAAAGACTCTGTGTCATTTCATCCGGAAGTGTGAACGTAGCCGGCCGGCAAGAGGTTCACTAAGTGTGAATTTTAACTTTTACACCACCAAAAGTGGTTAAATAACTATTTAAAATATCAGAAATGTTGGGGCGGTAAGGACTTGAACAGGTGTCATCGGCCGATGGATCGTCAAAAAACGGCGTGCGTATAGAATCTGCCCAAAGTGTTTTCGTGGGTAGACACGACGGTGTGGGCCCGAAAAATCGATGTAAAGAAGGAACAGATTGTGCACGATCGACAACCCTAGCAGTGCGGTGAGACCTGTCCAAAATATAATTTGGTGAGAACGTTCCAATATTTTTTTATTTCAAGTAAATCAACATCATTGTGTAATAATGACCAATTCAAAATTCATTCAATATTACCAATTTTAAACCAATTCAAAATATTTTATTTAAAATTTAAATGAGCTCAAAATAAAATAAATTGTACCAGAGAATGAGAGAGAGAGAGTGAGAGAGAGAGAGAGAGAGAGAGAGAGTGACTTAAATCTTTTAAGTGCTGGGTTGTCCGAATATAAAACATATATGTTTAATGTTTAATAATCACATATCGAATGTTTAATGTTTACTGTGTAGGTATTTTGGAGGGTTAAAATGTTCTAAGAGTTTGATGTTTGCTAAACGCCCCATGGCGTAATATGTACGTGTTTGGTACAGATAGAGTCAGTTTTTCATATGTACTTAGAGTTTTTGGAAAATAAATTGGGTAATATCATTGGTAAAAAATACAAGTACGAGTGAGTTATTTCAGGTATATTTCGCAATTACTGGTTCGTCTACACGAATACTGGACCGAAAGGTAAGCCTAATATCTATGTTGTTGCACAATCTGGCAACACGGCGCCCGATAATTATTCAATGTTTATTATAAAAGTAGTTAATTTTATGTGACGCAAGTTTGTATTATCACAATCCTTAAAACTGTTATTTCCTAAAACGGTACCAAGTTTCCCAAAGTTGCTTAGAGTATTCAGACACAAGAAGAAAGTGTAAACACAGTATGTATTGAGATGCAGATATAAAAATCACATTCTCTATGGCAACCTCTGTTAATGAATCTTTAAGAATAATATTGCATGCTAACCATATTCAGTCTGAACAGTGAAGCAAATTCATAGATCTGCAGAGATTTGCTGATTGGTACATCAAAAGTGCATTACATTTAGTTGTTACGTATGGTTTTTAACGCAAACTGACTCCTTTAAACACTTACCTAACTTCTGAGAGAAGGCCTGAAATCATGTTTCGAGTCTCTGCAGCCATTTCATCAATAAATTTGTACTTGTGTTCTCTATGTTCTGACAACTGACAGTCTCGACATGTAAGCCGATCACACGTTTCACAAAACAGACTTAGTCGTTCCTGTTAAAAGAAACACATTATTTAATACCAGTACTATTTAAACAAAACAATTAACAAATATAATGCAATACTTTCTTGATCTATGACGAGCAAGATGTAAACAGAAACTGAAATTTTTGTAGGTTTTGTAAAACTTTATTGTTTACAAAGCAATTATTATACTTTAACTCTTAACTATATGCACAGCCACCAAACTAATCAAATACTTGAGGAGTCAATTTAACCAACCAAGTTAACCAACTGATTTTGACAAACACACACACAAAATCCAGGCTGTATTGTCCTCAACGTCGTGAAACAGGTTTACCTAGTACAAAATGGGAAACCCATTAACAACAACTTGGCTGCCTGTTAACTTGTGGAATACAACCCGGGTTTAATTCTAGTTATACCACAAAAGTAATTAGCCAATTTCTAGGTTCAAGGAATTCATTTCAACTGAGACAATGTGGAATCGTCAATCATTAGACTATTAACTAAAGGAACCTACTCAACGTAAATGAAAATACAGCAAAACTTGTTCAAAGCGGAATCGCAAGGGACCAAATTTATTTTCCAAATTGGCCAAGTTTCCGCACTATACAAAATTACATAATGTGTAAGAAATTGTATTAAAAACATACAGCCTTACTGTACATACCTGTTTATGAGTGAAGATCGGCGGGGCTGGCTGTTGTACGTAGGTGAAACACATGTTATTACAGTATTATATTATTATTTATTACAGTATTATTATTACACTACACTACACATTACACGATTCAAATGTACAAATCATTCAGTTTCTTTTTCCACAGATCCAACAAAGAAACTTGTTTCCACTTTTTTATGATCATGTCTTTTTGAATGCAGTCCTTAACTGTACACAACAGTTCAAGAAGGCTGAAAGCGTTCGAATCAATGGCAAACTGCATTACGTCACTGATGCAATGAAGGGCCTGGTCATGTGTGCGAATCTTCATTGAAATATCTTCTCCTCCTCCTCCTTCTTCTTCCTCCTCCTCCTCCGTATTTCTTACCGCTAGAAGAGCTGTAGCAGACTCAAAGTTGTAATGTGTGGCTACATGGTCATCACTTCGAACAAAGTTCTCTGTATCACAGGAAAGTTCTTTTTCTCGGCAAAGATTGAATATTACCACTATGTTTTCACTCGCCTCCTCCAAATCATCTGCAACATCACTTTCCCCAAACCCTGCTTTACCAAAACACTTTTTTACAGTTTCTGCTTTAATTTTCTTCACTGCCAACCCGATCCAGTTCACAGCATCCAGAACTGATACAGATCTTGCTAAAGCGTAAGAGCTATCAGCTTCTTCTGTACTGGCAGTCAAAGACTGTATCAGTCTGTAGTGCGATTCGAATGTGTAAATAACACCCATATCCATGGGCTGTAATACACTTGTTGCATTTGCTGGGAACCAGGTGATTTTCACATTTGAAAGTGTTATCTTTGGGTGGCAGGTGGTATTGTCAAGAAAAAGGATCACCTTTTGATTTTCCTTCTTCATTTTTGCATTGAACCCATTTAACCACTCTTCCATTGTAGCAGCAGCAGTCATCCAAGCTTTTTTATTGTTTCTCCAAACCACTGGTAGATTATTCATTTTCAGGTTCTTGAAACATCTCGGTTTCGCTGCCTTTCCAATCACGAGAGGCTTTTCCATTTCTCCCACCATATTCCCACACAATAACACTGTGAGTCTTTCTTTGGACACACTTTTCTCCCTTAACCGCAAATGATTTTGTTGGTAATGCCCGGAAAAACAATCCTGTTTTGTCTGCATTATAAATGTTTTTAGGTTCATATGGTGAAATAAATTCTAACAGTTTTGGTTTCCACTCACTTACAACACTTTCATACACATCCTTAGATTCCCCACAAACTTCGTTCCACACAATATTGTGCCTCTTCTTAAAACTGTCCAGCCATCCTGTTGACGCCTTAAACTGATCGTTTCTTAGAGATTTGGCTACTGCGAGAGCTTCACTTTGGAGCACTGGATCGGATATAAGAATTCTTGGATTTCGTTGTCCATGACGTGTCCGTTACTTAACTAAATATCACTATAATATTGACGACTCGGAACACAAAGTTTTTTATAAGTAAAAACGTAAAGTTTTACCTTACAGCCTAAACCGGCTTTCACCTATAGAAGGGTTCATCAGAGGCTGTCGCTAGTAGCGCTGCTCGTCTTGTTGTTGGCGACGAGAAAGTGTTTCGAAAGATTGAAGCTGTGTGTGTGTGGTGAGATGTGTTCGAATAATGCGTGCGATTTGAATTGTGTCTGTTCGTTTAGGATGTCGTTTTTATTTGTTTTTGTGTGTTTGTATATTTCTAATTGTTCTAGAGTGTCTAGTTTTCGGCCTTTTGTGTGTACGTGTAGTATGTTCATGTTATTGTCGATGTTTTTATATGTGTGGTTTGCTTCAATGAGGTGGTTTGCGAAGGTAGATTCTGTAGTGGTGTGGAGTGCTTTTGTGTGTTCAATGTATCTCTGTTTGAAGCTACGTCCTGTCTGGCCTATGTAGAATTTACTGCAATTTGAACAATTTAGTTTATATACACCGGGTAGATCGAATTTGTTTTGTGCTTTGGGCATGCGTTTTGATAGTGTGTGTTCTGTTTTGTTAGTAGTTTTGTAAGCGATTCTGTAACCTGCTTTTTTGAATTTGTGGGCAATTTTTTCTGTTTGTTTGTTGATGTATGTTAGTGTTATGAATTTGTTGTTTTCTGTCTTTGTCTGTTGTTTGTTTTGTGTTTTGTGTAGGAGTTTACTGACTATTGTTCTGTCATAACCGTTAGATTCTGCTAGATATTTTATCGTGTTTAGTTCGTTTTTGTAGTCTATTTCATCTAAGGGGATGTTGTTAAGTCTATGTATCATGGTTCTAAAAGCAGCTAGTTTGTGTTGTATTGGGTGATTGGAGGTGTTGTGTATTAGTGTGTCAGTTGTAGTTGGTTTTCTGTATATACTGAATTTGTGCCTGTGTTCTAGTTTTGTGATGGAGAGGTCTAAGAAGTTTATGGTATTGTTGTGTTCGTATTCGGCAGTGAAGGTTATGTTTTTATGTATTTTGTTTATGTGCGTTAGTAACTGTTCACATTGTCTTTTGTTTCCCCTGTATAGTATTAGAATGTCATCAACGTATCTGTGCCAGTATAGTATTTTATGTGAGTGTCTGTCATTGTTTGTGAGTATTTTTGTTTTTTCTAAGTGTTGGAGGAAGACTTCTGCTAGAATGCTGGATATGGGGGAGCCCATGGGTAGGCCGTCGTTCTGTGTGTAGTATTTATTGTTATAAGTAAAGTAGTTTTGTTTTGTGATAATGTTCAGAGTTTCTGTTATTTCATTGATAAGTTCGTCTGGTGTGTTGTTCTGTTTGAGTTTGTTTTGTAGGATGGTGATTGTTTCAGAGATGGGGATGTTTGTGTACAGGTTTTTAATGTCAAAGGAGGCTAATGTGGCGTTATGGGGGATGTGTATGTCTTTTATTTTTGTTACTAGATCAGTGTTGTTTTTTACTGCAATGTTGTTGTCTATTTGTGTGTGTTGTCTAATAATTTTGTCTAGATATTTTGCCAGTTTGTGTGCAGGGGCATTACGGTAGTTGATAATGGGGCGGATCGGAATGTCTTCTTTATGGATTTTGGGAAGCGCTTGGAGCGTAGGTGCTGATGGTCGGATTTGTTTCATGTAGGGCTTTTGTTTATGTGTCATAATGTGTTTGGCTTTGTTGACTATTTGTTTTACTGAGTTTTGGTATCTGTCGGTGGGGTCGTGTTTTAGTTCTGTGATGTTGTTCTGTTCTATGAAGTCTTGTACTTTTTTGTGTAGGTTGTCTGTGGGGATAATTACAGTCGTGTTGCCTTTGTCAGCTTTTACAAATGTGATGTTGTGTTTGTGTGCCTTTTCCCTCAGTTTGATGGCTGTGTGTATTTCTGAGTTGTGGTTGTTGTTGTCTGGTGTCTTATGTACTCCTATTGTGTTGTTTATATTATGTCTTAATGTGTCTTGATGTTCTGGTGCTGTGTTTTGTATATTTGTTTCTGTGTCAATTATGAGCTTTGTTAGTGTTTGGTTGTTATGTTTGTAATGTATGTTATGTTTTAGGCCTTTATCAAGGAGTGTTTGTTCGTTTTTTGTGAGTGTGACGTTCGTGAGGTTTACTGTACGTGGGTAGAATTTGTGCGAGGGAATTATATCTGTTTTGATTGGTGTCAGGTTTTTTATTTTTCTGTCGTGTTTTGTCTGTATGATATGTATTTGTTTTTTTGTCCATTCATTTGTGTGATGTATTAGTTCAGTCATGTAATTGTGTCCGTATGTGTTGGCGATATGTAGGTGTAGTGTTAATGCTTTGCGGTTAAGAACGTCTTTTTTCTTATATAGTTGTTTAATTGATTCTTTTATGTATGTTCTTTGTGCAATGTTTTGTGTTATTCGGGCGGCCTGGTTGTTATGTTTAATTTTGATTTGGGCATATTTAGGTGTTAGTGAATTGTTTATGCATGTTTTGTTGAAATTTATGTGAGCTACAATCTTTCTAACCTTCAAAGTTGTGAACTTGTACGCTTGGACGTTGGCTCGTCTTGCTGAGTTAAATTCTTGGATTTCGTTGTCCATGACGTGTCCGTTACTTAACTAAATATCACTATAATATTGACGACTCGGAACACAAAGTTTTTTATAAGTAAAAACGTAAAGTTTTACCTTACAGCCTAAACCGGCTTTCACCTATAGAAGGCTTCATCAGAGGCTGTCGCTAGTAGCGCTGCTCGTCTTGTTGTTGGCGACGAGAAAGTGTTTCGAAAGATTGAAGCTGTGTGTGTGTGGTGAGATGTGTTCGAATAATGCGTGCGATTTGAATTGTGTCTGTTCGTTTAGGATGTCGTTTTTATTTGTTTTTGTGTGTTTGTATATTTCTAATTGTTCTAGAGTGTCTAGTTTTCGGCCTTTTGTGTGTACGTGTAGTATGTTCATGTTATTGTCGATGTTTTTATATGTGTGGTTTGCTTCAATGAGGTGGTTTGCGAAGGTAGATTCTGTAGTGGTGTGGAGTGCTTTTGTGTGTTCAATGTATCTCTGTTTGAAGCTACGTCCTGTCTGGCCTATGTAGAATTTACTGCAATTTGAACAATTTAGTTTATATACACCGGGTAGATCGAATTTGTTTTGTGCTTTGGGCATGCGTTTTGATAGTGTGTGTTCTGTTTTGTTAGTAGTTTTGTAAGCGATTCTGTAACCTGCTTTTTTGAATTTGTGGGCAATTTTTTCTGTTTGTTTGTTGATGTATGTTAGTGTTATGAATTTGTTGTTTTCTGTCTTTGTCTGTTGTTTGTTTTGTGTTTTGTGTAGGAGTTTACTGACTATTGTTCTGTCATAACCGTTAGATTCTGCTAGATATTTTATCGTGTTTAGTTCGTTTTTGTAGTCTATTTCATCTAAGGGGATGTTGTTAAGTCTATGTATCATGGTTCTAAAAGCAGCTAGTTTGTGTTGTATTGGGTGATTGGAGGTGTTGTGTATTAGTGTGTCAGTTGTAGTTGGTTTTCTGTATATACTGAATTTGTGCCTGTGTTCTAGTTTTGTGATGGAGAGGTCTAAGAAGTTTATGGTATTGTTGTGTTCGTATTCGGCAGTGAAGGTTATGTTTTTATGTATTTTGTTTATGTGCGTTAGTAACTGTTCACATTGTCTTTTGTTTCCCCTGTATAGTATTAGAATGTCATCAACGTATCTGTGCCAGTATAGTATTTTATGTGAGTGTCTGTCATTGTTTGTGAGTATTTTTGTTTTTTCTAAGTGTTGGAGGAAGACTTCTGCTAGAATGCTGGATATGGGGGAGCCCATGGGTAGGCCGTCGTTCTGTGTGTAGTATTTATTGTTATAAGTAAAGTAGTTTTGTTTTGTGATAATGTTCAGAGTTTCTGTTATTTCATTGATAAGTTCGTCTGGTGTGTTGTTCTGTTTGAGTTTGTTTTGTAGGATGGTGATTGTTTCCCCCATAACGCCACATTAGCCTCCTTTGACATTAAAAACCTGTACACAAACATCCCCATCTCTGAAACAATCACCATCCTACAAAACAAACTCAAACAGAACAACACACCAGACGAACTTATCAATGAAATAACAGAAACTCTGAACATTATCACAAAACAAAACTACTTTACTTATAACAATAAATACTACACACAGAACGACGGCCTACCCATGGGCTCCCCCATATCCAGCATTCTAGCAGAAGTCTTCCTCCAACACTTAGAAAAAACAAAAATACTCACAAACAATGACAGACACTCACATAAAATACTATACTGGCACAGATACGTTGATGACATTCTAATACTATACAGGGGAAACAAAAGACAATGTGAACAGTTACTAACGCACATAAACAAAATACATAAAAACATAACCTTCACTGCCGAATACGAACACAACAATACCATAAACTTCTTAGACCTCTCCATCACAAAACTAGAACACAGGCACAAATTCAGTATATACAGAAAACCAACTACAACTGACACACTAATACACAACACCTCCAATCACCCAATACAACACAAACTAGCTGCTTTTAGAACCATGATACATAGACTTAACAACATCCCCTTAGATGAAATAGACTACAAAAACGAACTAAACACGATAAAATATCTAGCAGAATCTAACGGTTATGACAGAACAATAGTCAGTAAACTCCTACACAAAACACAAAACAAACAACAGACAAAGACAGAAAACAACAAATTCATAACACTAACATACATCAACAAACAAACAGAAAAAATTGCCCACAAATTCAAAAAAGCAGGTTACAGAATCGCTTACAAAACTACTAACAAAACAGAACACACACTATCAAAACGCATGCCCAAAGCACAAAACAAATTCGATCTACCCGGTGTATATAAACTAAATTGTTCAAATTGCAGTAAATTCTACATAGGCCAGACAGGACGTAGCTTCAAACAGAGATACATTGAACACACAAAAGCACTCCACACCACTACAGAATCTACCTTCGCAAACCACCTCATTGAAGCAAACCACACATATAAAAACATCGACAATAACATGAACATACTACACGTACACACAAAAGGCCGAAAACTAGACACTCTAGAACAATTAGAAATATACAAACACACAAAAACAAATAAAAACGACATCCTAAACGAACAGACACAATTCAAATCGCACGCATTATTCGAACACATCTCACCACACACACACAGCTTCAATCTTTCGAAACACTTTCTCGTCGCCAACAACAAGACGAGCAGCGCTACTAGCGACAGCCTCTGATGAAGCCTTCTATAGGTGAAAGCCGGTTTAGGCTGTAAGGTAAAACTTTACGTTTTTACTTATAAAAAACTTTGTGTTCCGAGTCGTCAATATTATAGTGATATTTAGTTAAGTAACGGACACGTCATGGACAACGAAATCCAAGAATTTAACTCAGCAAGACGAGCCAACGTCCAAGCGTACAAGTTCACAACTTTGAAGGTTAGAAAGATTGTAGCTCACATAAATTTCAACAAAACATGCATAAACAATTCACTAACACCTAAATATGCCCAAATCAAAATTAAACATAACAACCAGGCCGCCCGAATAACACAAAACATTGCACAAAGAACATACATAAAAGAATCAATTAAACAACTATATAAGAAAAAAGACGTTCTTAACCGCAAAGCATTAACACTACACCTACATATCGCCAACACATACGGACACAATTACATGACTGAACTAATACATCACACAAATGAATGGACAAAAAAACAAATACATATCATACAGACAAAACACGACAGAAAAATAAAAAACCTGACACCAATCAAAACAGATATAATTCCCTCGCACAAATTCTACCCACGTACAGTAAACCTCACGAACGTCACACTCACAAAAAACGAACAAACACTCCTTGATAAAGGCCTAAAACATAACATACATTACAAACATAACAACCAAACACTAACAAAGCTCATAATTGACACAGAAACAAATATACAAAACACAGCACCAGAACATCAAGACACATTAAGACATAATATAAACAACACAATAGGAGTACATAAGACACCAGACAACAACAACCACAACTCAGAAATACACACAGCCATCAAACTGAGGGAAAAGGCACACAAACACAACATCACATTTGTAAAAGCTGACAAAGGCAACACGACTGTAATTATCCCCACAGACAACCTACACAAAAAAGTACAAGACTTCATAGAACAGAACAACATCACAGAACTAAAACACGACCCCACCGACAGATACCAAAACTCAGTAAAACAAATAGTCAACAAAGCCAAACACATTATGACACATAAACAAAAGCCCTACATGAAACAAATCCGACCATCAGCACCTACGCTCCAAGCGCTTCCCAAAATCCATAAAGAAGACATTCCGATCCGCCCCATTATCAACTACCGTAATGCCCCTGCACACAAACTGGCAAAATATCTAGACAAAATTATTAGACAACACACACAAATAGACAACAACATTGCAGTAAAAAACAACACTGACCTAGTAACAAAAATAAAAGACATACACATCCCCCATAACGCCACATTAGCCTCCTTTGACATTAAAAACCTGTACACAAACATCCCCATCTCTGAAACAATCACCATCCTACAAAACAAACTCAAACAGAACAACACACCAGACGAACTTATCAATGAAATAACAGAAACTCTGAACATTATCACAAAACAAAACTACTTTACTTATAACAATAAATACTACACACAGAACGACGGCCTACCCATGGGCTCCCCCATATCCAGCATTCTAGCAGAAGTCTTCCTCCAACACTTAGAAAAAACAAAAATACTCACAAACAATGACAGACACTCACATAAAATACTATACTGGCACAGATACGTTGATGACATTCTAATACTATACAGGGGAAACAAAAGACAATGTGAACAGTTACTAACGCACATAAACAAAATACATAAAAACATAACCTTCACTGCCGAATACGAACACAACAATACCATAAACTTCTTAGACCTCTCCATCACAAAACTAGAACACAGGCACAAATTCAGTATATACAGAAAACCAACTACAACTGACACACTAATACACAACACCTCCAATCACCCAATACAACACAAACTAGCTGCTTTTAGAACCATGATACATAGACTTAACAACATCCCCTTAGATGAAATAGACTACAAAAACGAACTAAACACGATAAAATATCTAGCAGAATCTAACGGTTATGACAGAACAATAGTCAGTAAACTCCTACACAAAACACAAAACAAACAACAGACAAAGACAGAAAACAACAAATTCATAACACTAACATACATCAACAAACAAACAGAAAAAATTGCCCACAAATTCAAAAAAGCAGGTTACAGAATCGCTTACAAAACTACTAACAAAACAGAACACACACTATCAAAACGCATGCCCAAAGCACAAAACAAATTCGATCTACCCGGTGTATATAAACTAAATTGTTCAAATTGCAGTAAATTCTACATAGGCCAGACAGGACGTAGCTTCAAACAGAGATACATTGAACACACAAAAGCACTCCACACCACTACAGAATCTACCTTCGCAAACCACCTCATTGAAGCAAACCACACATATAAAAACATCGACAATAACATGAACATACTACACGTACACACAAAAGGCCGAAAACTAGACACTCTAGAACAATTAGAAATATACAAACACACAAAAACAAATAAAAACGACATCCTAAACGAACAGACACAATTCAAATCGCACGCATTATTCGAACACATCTCACCACACACACACAGCTTCAATCTTTCGAAACACTTTCTCGTCGCCAACAACAAGACGAGCAGCGCTACTAGCGACAGCCTCTGATGAAGCCTTCTATAGGTGAAAGCCGGTTTAGGCTGTAAGGTAAAACTTTACGTTTTTACTTATAAAAAACTTTGTGTTCCGAGTCGTCAATATTATAGTGATATTTAGGATATAAGAATGTTTTTTGACCTTGCGTTGGTGAACCACTCCCACACTACCTCGTTGCCGGTTATCTTTGCCTTCCTTTTCATTCGACCGTTTCCTTGCAGCCACTCGTTCATTATTATATCTTTTTGTTTAAGCGTGTTGTAGATTTGCGTTTTGCCACACTTGAACCGCATTATTATTTTCCGTACCGAGAGTTTATCTTTTTCCTTAGCTTCTATGACTTTAACTTTTTCGTTTAGCGACAACGCCACGTACGATTTAGCCATGATGCAAAAATGAACTGACCGGTTTATTGAAATTCCAGTTACTGAACATGGACACTGAAAAGTTTGGGCTTTTCCATGAATTGGAAAGTTCAATTCCCCCTCCTCTCTCTCTCTCTCTCTTTCTTTCTTTGTGCCTATAACTGTTAGGCATTAAGTTAATGATCCGTAGTAAGCGTCAATTTATTGTTTACCCACCAGCTTTCTAATCCTCTTAACATTTTTCGATACAATAGAGAGGCAGGTATTTGACCTTGTTCTATGTATTCTTGCGGTATGAAGCTACTTGTCCGAACAATGACTACCTGACTAACATTAATTCTCAAACGAAACAGTAAAAGGTAGGGAGTGCAAAATCATTGTTACACATTTTCCGCATTATACAAGTTTTTTTTTTAATAAATTCTTGAAATATTGCTTTCCGTTTCCGCGTTGGGCAGATTCTGCATTATAGAAAATAAATAACACTATAGTGCCTATTCTATACCCCGGGACTAGAGAATTTGTTCACATTGGGCAAATTTCCGCCTTATTCACGTTCTGCCTTGGACAAGTTTTACTGTAATATTCCTGAAAACAATCAAGCATATGGAATAATCATTAACACATTCTCACTCTGTACACAATTACTTCCATATCCCCTGACACAAAAACACACATGTAAAAATTAATTTATTTATTTAGTGTTTTTCAACACTAATATCTTTTTTTTTCTAACAGATAAAATGTTATACAAAAAAAACTTAACTTTTTCTATATAGGCCACACATAAATGGATACACTTGTATTAATTAAGACTTTTTGTATTCCATTGAAAACAAATATACTGCCCATGATTTGATCCACTCTTTCACATCTGACTGCAACTAGTAATGGTTTCAAGGGGGGGGGGGCACTGTACAGGACCACTTAAAAATTTAATTGATAAAATAACTTCTACAACTAGTTTAATTTTAATATTTTTAATTAGCTAAAATCTCAAATAGAAAGAAACAGAATAATCTTAGCAAATGGATCGAAGGAATTATTTATATTCAACCAATGTTACAAAGATTTAGTGATTATTAATAAGTCTGTGTTTATTTATATATAATCTTTGTTGTAGCCTACGAATTATAATTATATCCAGTTATTTATTTTGCTGTATCCATCTTCAAGCTTATTAAATATAAGCCAATCCGCCTCCCAATGATTAAAAACCAAGTCAACAAATAACACATAATTTATGAGAATGCATGTGCTGAACACTTTACAAACAGTTTCCTTTCTTCTTCTTTACTACATGGCTTGGGCTATAGTCCATTCCGACTTCACAGAGTCTCTGACCATTTTTTCCACGGTCTTCCATGGTCTCTCGTCCCCACTGGCCTATATTCAAACGCTTGTTTAGGAATACGCGTGTCAACCATGCGTTCTACATGGGACTTCCAATTCTGCCTGTATTCCTTTATTCTCTTCAAAACTGACTGTAACTTCAGGCCTTTCCTTATGTTGTCATTTCGTAGATGATCTCTCAAATTACATCCCTTCACTGCTCTTAAAAATTTCATTTCCGAGGCCTGTATTTTTGAAATATCTTTTTGCAAGAAAGTCCATGTTTCACATCCATACACTAAATTCAGCACACATTATAGAACTTTAGCTGTGTCTCCCTCTGCGTTTCATTCTTCAATGTTCGTCTTATTGTTCCACAGGTATAACTAAATTTATTTAACATCCATACATTAAATTCGGCACAGCTTATAGAACTTTAGCTGTGTTTCCCTCTGCGTTTTATTCTTCAATGGTCCACATGCTATATTGTTCCACAGGTATAACTAAATTTATTTAACTTCCTCTCGATATCGTTATTCTTCCTATATGAGATATCACATCCCATCCCAAATGTGATACCTGCTACAAAACACTATTATAAATTACAATTTTTGTTCTTACAAGGTTCCTCCCTAGGAAGGCCATCTCACTTTTGTCTTAGTATTTGAGATGTTAAAGTTGTATTTCTGGCAGATTGTATGCAGGCTATAAATATACCTTTGTAACTCATTTTATAAAAAGTCAAGAATAGCAGGATCCAATATACAGTCACATTCTGTAGAATTTTTGTACAAATGCGTATTTTCCAATTCTGGATCGCCTGATCAGTGAACTTTTCTTAGATTCCAAAAATTACAAATACTAAAAATTGGACAGATTCATAAACTGTTTTCACTACAATTTTGAGAAGACTATGGAGAGACTGATCTGTATGGGGCTGATTTGAATAAGGGCAAATTACCTTGTTTTCTTGCTCTAAAAGGAGAACACCATGATCTGAAACAGATGTGGACATCAACATCAGGAAACTTGTCCCAAATATCCAGCAGAAACATATGAATTCACATCAGATTTACCTAATATCAGAGTCCTTTTTTAGTCTCATGTACATTATCAATTATAACAGGCAAGGCATTCGTTCATTTTGAGCCCTATGCCACTTAAAACTTACGTAACATCTACAATGTCTGAAGACTGATAAGTAAACTCAAGATACTCCATGTCCATCAGGATATTGCCTCTTCTGTCAGTCAATAAAGTACTAGAAACTTTTGTGAGAATTTAAAACTTCCCTTAACCTTATTTTAAATGGATCACACAAATGGACTGATACTCAATAAATCATACTGTTGTACAGATTATTCCTAACTTACCCATATTGTAACGGTACTAGCCCACCCAGGGATATTTTGGGGAAATATAAACATAAATAATAACTGTAAATTTGATGTGCGATTATGTCATGCACGTATTAATGTCAAGGTCGTCAGCCGAGCGCAGGAGATAGCTATGTTTAGCTACATGAACTCTGAACTATGCATGTTAGACAAAGCGCCATATGACGTCAGGGCCAAACCTTTGTTTACGTCACTTTGGAATGTCGAGCTAATTTAACAACACTGTCAAATCTGGCTACATAACACGATTAAAACAATGCAATGTGACCACGTGACACCACACCACCTCAGAAATCAACGTAGTTCAAATCGGCCCAGTGCAAATTACACTCTCGTGCTGTACAGCCATAAAAAGTTCCACGGAACCAAATCATTGGGCGCCCGAATAAGCAGTTAAAATGTAACATTTTAAAAGGAAAGCAGTTTTATTTTATTAATACAAAACGAAGTGACAGTGAAAAATGGTAAAAAAGGAAATGTTTGTAGTGAACGAGAATATGGGTGGAGCCTGGACTGTTTCGGACTATAATGTCAAGATAAGTAACACTGGGGAGGGATAAACAAAATTAAGAAAATCATGTATTCCAATTAAATTTTGAGATCTCAAAAGGGTATGGGGATGTATAAATGTGTGTGTGACTGAAGCGCTGGTTTGCTGTAAGGATAAAGTTAATTTGTATAATGAATATCTTGTTCTGTTTTTGTTGGAAGGAAGTAAACTTATATATACAGGATGATTCACGAAGATATGCATAAACTTTAGGAGCTCATTCTACATGTAAAAATAAGAAAAAAAGTTCATATAAACATAGGTCCAAAAATGGTTCATTAGCGAGTTATGGCTCACGAACCAGTTCGCCCTGATTTCTGGTCCCACGGTAAAATGACGCCATACTGAAATCCATGTGGTATAAAGTGAAGGGTATATTTGGTGGCTTCTTATAGTTTTTGATCTGAAAAATTGAATAAAAGAGGTACCAGACCTCTATCTTAATTAGTTTTTAAGAAAAACTGGGTAAAACACAAAAAAGTGGAATGGAAAAAAACACATTTTAGATTTGGAATAAAATAACTTCGTTAATTTGCTAATAAACAAATAAAAATGTCTCTAACTTTGTATAAAATTTAATTATGAGAAAACTGATATGTATAATGTCTATTAAAAGTAAGGACAAATTTGAGAAATTTGACTTTAATTAAAAACAAAACAGACCAAAATGCGCCAGAAAAGAGTTACAATTTACAGGAATGGCATTGTAAACTTTCGAAAAACCTACACTTGGGCAGACAAAAACCCACAAGACTACCCCCAAGACATGACCAATATGCTTTTTCCTTTAATGTGTGGTGCGGTCTTCTGGGTGATAATCTCTTAGGCCCGTTTTTCTTACCACCAAGGCTTAATGGAAGACAATACTTACATTTTCTGCAAACGACTCTGATGGAACTCTTGGAAGATATTCCACTTCCAGATAGAGTGCAGATGTGGTTTTTGAATGTGTAACGGGGCGAATAAAGAGGAGAGTCTATTTTTTAACGTTATAATAATTTGGGGACAATCTGTTTGGGCACCATTTATGGTCAAGAAAACTGGATTTATGTAACACCCTGTATTTAACTCTGTACCAGGCAGCACCAGGTACGAGACAATGATAACATTGGAATGTGGATGTGAGCGCGCGCGTGTGCCGCTGTTTGTACTCTCGGGCCCAAAGTCACTAACGGAAGTGAACTAAAAAGTAACTAATTAACCTGTCACATGATTGTATTGATGAATCACAGCGCAAGCTGCTGAACCTGTAGCGGAAGTGGCAGTTAGAGACGCTTTGGGTAGCGTCACTCAGTCGACTACACAACATACGTCTGGACAGACGTACACCAAGACTCGCGAGCCGAAAATTTATTAAAAGTTTAACTAAACAGCACATTAACATGAACAAATTGTGAGACATTAATTCACCAGTGATATCTAAATTAAACGTGAAAACTATTCGGACAAAAAAGTGAACAAAAATGGACTAAATTCAACACGTGGTCGTCATGGATACAATTCCAGGAAAGTAATCATTTCAAAACCAACTAACAAAAAATATAATCAATTAAAAGTGCTAAATCTAATTAAATTGAATGAATGCGTGGATGAGCAATTCTGGGTGGCCTATATATATATATTATAACATTGCCAAACCCTGATCACATTTGATATAAATAAGTATGTAAAAAAAAAAATGCCAAGAAACAATATATTTTGATAGATAAATGATAACGAGAATGAAAGTAGTAAATATAATCAATAGTGAAGGAAGAAGAATACAACCAAAGGTGGTTACAAAACAAGAAAATACGAACTAGACTGACAGACAACTGACATTGACCCAACCCCAGAGATTGGCCAGATATTAACCAAAGTAAAGCGAGACAAGAAGACAGTGAAGAAAAAAGAAAAAAAATTTACATGGCCATAACAATTAACTCATAAGATTGTTTTAAAAGAGCATAATTTTTTATTATTATTAATAATTTATGTTTAAATTTTTATTAGTGGTAACTTGTAAATGACAGTATCTCAGCAATTGTTATACATAAAAAACCACGTGTAGATATGATTGTATGTATATCCTTATCTATAGGTGATGTGTCAGCTGTTATGTTTAAAATTACACTCATACAGACATGGAATAGAAATGTGTGCGTGATTCAATCAGAGAACAAATTGTATAGCCTACTATATACTTTGGAACTTTTACTAGGATTATTTCAGCAGTATGTATGTTATTTCAGCATTATGTGTTTGAAAGTATAAGGTTTTGGAGAGTTTATTTATTCGCTAATATTATTGCTGTTGCTACAGATGTAGTATGTTTTAATTAACACAATATATTTTAACATTATTAAATTGTTGTTATTATTATTAATTATGACATTTCAGACCAATTTTTATCACTTTAATGACAATGTATACAAAGTTATGTTTTATTTGAAAGATGTATTTACAATACCATGTTGTTTGAATATTATAAAATGATATGTGACAGTCTGAAGTTAACAAAAGAGACATGAACTCATTAGATACAAAAACTTTGTAATAATAGTGAGATCGTGAGAAATATAAGGGTAATTAGAGATAGGTAGGGAGTGACAAAGTTGAACAGTGAAGTGATAAGTGTAATAAAATAAACAGCATATAATCTTAAGAAAAAAGAGTTAAACAAGTGTGACAAACCCAAAACATAAGCACATGTTAAATGAGCAATTAAGTTAAGTATATTAGACTGAAAGACACAGAATAATTGTGAATGTAAAAAAACAGAAAAAATATTATCTCAGTATAAAAATCACCAGGGTGATTACTGTTATAAAAGAGATGGTGTAGGTATAACACTCACCAAATTTGTTCATTTGTTAATTTAAAGAAAGAAGTTATTGGCTTAATGTTTAAGGCAATAAATACCAGAAGAAATAGTTTTACAGTAATATGTTAGTATGTTTTAAGTAAGTAAGGAATTTATAAAGAAAATAATAGCAATACCTTTATAAGAAATAATAGGCAAAATATAATAATTATGTGTAATGAAAGGGAACATGGCAGAATTATATTAAAACTTAGAAATAAGTAAATTATGTATTAACATAGTATTATCAATTTTGGACTAAAACATTAATACATGGCTTAGACCAATCTTGTAAGATATCAAACTAATCTTTGAAAGAAAATAGGAACATCTATGTAAAGATTACAACCATTGAAATTATCCCCAAGTAAATATAGCCATTATAAAATATTTATTCAAATTAAACAAAAATTCAAAGTTTGATAACAATGTGTTTATTTTGAGATCGACCAGGGAGAATAATTACGTTACCATGGAAACTGTGGAATAACAAGAAAAAATACCGTTAGATTTTTTTACTGAATGCATGACGCTTTAATGGTATAGACGCTACTAATTTTCGAGTGACCAAAATTGTCAATTAAAACATAGAAAATATCAGAAGAAGTTACTACTAAGTGTATACCAAGACATAAGACAAGGACTGGAACCATATTATTGAAGTTGAGGCCAAATTAACGAAAAAAGAAAATAAATTACTACCAATTAAACTGGAAAAGATGTCTGATGTCCTGAACCCAGCAAATTAAAGAAGATTATAGTATAACCCATGAATAACAGATCGTATGAATTCGCCATAACTACGGAAGTGATAAGTACCTCTTAATTTACCCAAAATATATAAATAAACTCACGTTAATTATTTCTCACTAAAGGTCGAAATCTCACTGAACTGAAATTAATTACTTTCAAAGATTAAAAAGAATACTAAGTCACTGACAATTTATAAACTAACCAATATAAACTGTTGTTAATGATCCATAACTTGTAAACACTTTTACTACACTGCGCTAAACAAATTATACCTACACAATATGTTAGTTAAGTTTACTTGATGTAAGGGTGTGTATTTTTATTGTTTTAAACATTTGTAATCCTTTTAACGTAACCTCAAGAACCTATGACAAACGAACATTAATAATTTGTACAATTTCCAACAGACGCCATTACATAAAAGTCTGTTTATCAATTCAAATATCGATTTGTCAAACCCTGTAATTGTCTCATATAAATAACCGGAGCATTTGTATTAGAATAATTTGTATTAAATGAATAACAATCACTAATAAAAAATGTGTAAGTATTGACTGTAACCACGGTGTTATAATTTCATTAGGAGGTGCACAATATTTTATGTACATTTTAGCAGATGACTAACGATTTACACAGCCCACGCATCGAACTGCTGTGCGCTCTAGTGGGCCTAGCTGGCGGAAATATTTGAATTATTCAAACCGCCTGAGCTGCGCTGGTCATACACCTTTGAATTTTATTTTAATTGTTTTAAGAAAACAATTTGGCGCCACCGGGATTTTCATACCCCTAGTGAACATCAGGTAAGAACATCAAGACCTGGTTATTCGTACGTTCGCAACGGACGAAATCTGCGGAAGTTGCACGCATTTGAACTACGGATAGAGAAGACACGTTACACCCATCACACACAAATTGTACATTATTCACATTTTGCAGAGTAAAACGGTAGCCGTACACACGTCTACATAACAATATATATTTCAATCACTTTCTGCTACAGTCCGTTTCTTGATGTATATAATACTTTAATATTTATACTAAATTACCTCAAGATGTTTTTTCTATATATAAATATACAAACATAAAACACAAAACAAACTAATACCAGAACAAATACAAATCAATACAAAACATGACACAATATTCAAAGCACTCAACATCGAAAATACACAAAATACAAAAACATATACCACAACCACACACAATAATACAACTTTAAAAGACCAAAGACCAACAAACAACCTTAATAACATCCAGCAGCCAACACACAAATACTTCACCAGAAACAAGATGGCGAAGGCTGAAGATGAAAGAACAGGAACTCTCGAAACATGTTCCAAATAGAAAAAACATCTTGAGGTAAATTTAGTATAAATATTAAAGTAATATATATATATATATATATATATATATAATCTGTATAGTTGTTAAGAATTAATGTTGTAAATTGATTTTGCCAGGATGCTGAAAATAATGATGAGCGAGTGAACTGTAGTTTAATACATTTATTGAGATTTACTGTTACAATTTGAATTTGAATTGCAAGGTCAGCTAAGTCTTGTACGCATTTTAAATTTTGAAAACCACGTTAGGTAAAAAATGTTACATCGTAAATTGAGGCGCAAGTACGCAACACTCGAATCTACATTAGAATGCTGTAGGGCCTAAAGCCTACATAATTTGTCGCGACAATAAAGAAAAATGAATAAATGGCAGGCCAAAGCAGCAAACGCAATTACGTCTGCTGCTTTCGGACGTACGTAGCACTGTGTCTAGGCCTGTTCGCAGCGAGCGCGAGGCCAGAGCGTACAGATTAGCCAACCTTTGATTATGAAATTCCCACATTACTGTCCATAGCTGCCCACAAAAATCAAACTATTTTTTATAATACATTTTAATAATTTATATTATAAGAAAACACAATGTACGTTCTTAATAATAGATATCAACCTCAGTAAGTTGTATTGAACATTGAGATTGAAATGTTAGATAACAGTTATAACATTAAACTGCTTAGAGATAAAACCTCAATAATGATGATAACAGTTGAACAGGCCACAGTTGGCTTACAAACTGATTTATACATGAGTATAAATGTGCATGAATTAGCAAAAGTGTATACAATATAAGACAATATAAAACATGAATTGAATAGTTTGACAATGATGATGAATAATCGGTGACTCATCACACGATGGGTCCGATACAAATTGCAAATATTTTATGCAAGTCATGATTGACAGTCTAAAACAGTCAAGGCCAGTTGACTTATACATAATAGTATTGAATATAAAATGAATAGACAAAATTATCACAAAATTATGCATGTAAAAACATAGACTTAGCATAACGCTGTAATATAATAATTAAATAGTGCATGCTATACCCAGCAGTTGCAGGAATGCACAATAAATTGACATGTGAAAACAGATTATACATTGTTGAATAGTTGCAAGTACATAAGCGTAATGACATGTAAGTCATTATTAAAACCATGAATAATAAATATGTGCAATACGTGATCGCAAAATACAAATACAAAATATAAAAATATGTGCGTGGCGCATAATCATAGACAGTAAATGCGGGTAGAATAATGTGTTTTACATAGATACAAAGTACATGATAAAATACAATAGAAATATGTTTGCATAATTACAAATACATGAATACAAGGCATGATAGCATAAGTGACAAGTACAGCAAATGTGTTTATACAAAATGTAATGCATGTGTTGAACAATTACAAGTAACACATAAAATTCATAGAGTAATAAAATAGCAATGCGCACATATTAACAAAAAATGTGCAGCAAAGATGCATACATGGTTTGTATAGCTCCAAATCCATGTGAATATTATATAACAAAATTTATGACATAAGAACAAATACCACCAATGACATGACACATAACCCATTACCAATATCAAATATAAGTATACAAATGACATAATATATGTCTTACAAAATTATCAATACATATAAATACAAGAATAAGTAAAGTATACCACCATGACAATATAATACGTATAAATATAATACCATAGTGCATGGTTGTACAATTACAAGCTACATGCGAATTCAGTGTATGAGATACGCAATAATGCGATATTAACATAAAAATGTTTGTGATAACACATATCACCAATTGAAGTCGACCAAATTGTCAGACAATTAAGTAATGAAAGCTTGTGGCCAGGTAAAATATAGCATTGTGCTAAGTAATTACATTGACCTTGTGTCTAAGCCTCGTCCTGCGCTGGCAACAAACATAACTTGTGAATTGGTCTGCGAAAGGTGCCAACAGGCGTACGAACGTCAACTACTCTGATTAAATTGTCTGGTTCGGGAAATGTGGCTGTAATTACCCCAAATTTCCATGCTAATGGAGGCAAGTTATCCTCGATCAGCAAAACCAGGTCACCAATGGAAACGTTTTCTTTTGCGAATTTCCATTTGTGACGCTGTTGCAGTTGGTGTAGGTAGTCGCGAGACCATGATTTCCAAATAGCTTGGAAAAACCTTTGGAGAAGTTGCCAATGGCCAAGACGAGAGATGGGAACGTATGACAAGTCAGGATCGGGTATTGCCGTTAATGGTGCACAAATTAAAAAATGGCCAGGGGTAAGTGGCACTGGATCGTTTACATCTGATGAAACGGCAAATAATGGACGTGAGTTTAGACAGGGCTCTACCTGTGACAAAACCGTAGTAAACTCCTCGAAAGTGAGTATGGACTTGCCGACAACGCGGCGCAAATGATACTTCAAACCTTTTATACCGCTCTCCCAAAGACCACCAAAATGAGGTGACGAGGGAGGAATAAATGATCACTTAATACCATGAGAAGTCGCAAAGGATTGGATTGATGAGGTGGCATCTTTTTTATCCCGAAGATTGTAAAGGTCATGCAAAACGTTGCGGGCCTTCCTAAAGTTCATGTCATTGTCAGAATATAACTGGCTAGGTATGCCCCTACGGGCCATGAAGCGACGTAAGGCAGCTATAAACGCATTGGCTGTAAGGTCGGAAACCAATTCCAAATGAATGGCCCTGGTGGCTAAGCAAATGAATAAAGACACGTATGATTTTGACAGAGTCCTAGATCTCTGCCCACCATGACGAATGATGAAGGGACCACCATAATCCACTGCGCAGAATAGAAACGGCAGCGAAGGAGTAACCCTGGGAGATGGCAAAATACCAAGCCTTTGAACTTGATATTTGGTGTTAAATCTGAGACATTTGACGCATCTACGAATGATGGAACGAATGACTATCTTGGCGTTAATGATCCATCAGCGTTGACGAAGTGAATGATGAACAAGTTGAGCACCAGTGTGGAGGAGACGAATATGCTCGCTCTCGATTATAAGGCGAGTGATGTGGGCCGATGGATGCAAGACAGTAGGATGCTTATTGTCATAGGGTAGTTGCAACTGCTGTAAGCGTCCGCCGACACGTATGACGCCAAACTCATCAAGAAATGGGTTCAGAGAAGACAGCTTACTCCTAATAGAGACAGAAGCCCCATTACGAAGGCAATTAAGCTCAGCAGCGAAGTGGATCGACTGGGATTGCTTTATGAAGAAATTAAGAGTAGAATGAATTTCGGTGGGGGTAAGAACACCCGAGATTTTCTCAGCCCTAGAGGGTCTAGTATTTTTGATGAATCGAAAGCAATAAGCGTACACGCGAGTCAGTCGGTGCAAGGAAAAGTCCTTTGAGAGATTAATAGGTAGGGTAGAAATTAGAGAAAGTTTGGGGGTTTGTTTCTCCTCAGCAGAGCATTCAGGAAGCGACACATTAGAAGGTGAGAAAGGTGAAAAAGGATTGGGCTCAGAAGATTGAGACAGACAAGTGGGACCATGCCACCAAAGCGAACAATCGCGCAAAACATCAGGGTGACATCCTCTAGAAATAATGTCAGCAGGATTATGTTGCGAATTAATATGATGCCATGTGTAGGTTTCAGTGAGACGCTGAATCTCAGCAACACGATTAGCGACGTAGGTCTTCCACCTAGAAGACTGAGCATGAATCCAATAGAGAGATACCATGGAGTCGGAGTACAGGTGAATGCTATTGACAAAGGAATGGAGAGCAGGGGTGACTTTGAATAGAAGTCGCGATAACAACAAGCAAGCACAGAGTTCAATGCGGGGTAATGACACCTGTCGTAGTGGAGCCACGCGAGATTTGGAACACAAAAGGTGACAAGAGGCCGTTAAATCTTGATAAATAACTCTAACGTAAAACACAACATCCATAGCCCTTTTCAGAGGCATCCGCAAAATCATGTAATTCAACTATCTTTGCCTTGGACTTGTTGCTGCGAATAGAGCGTGGGACAATAATTTTACCAATTAAATACAACTTATCGCATAATGAACGCCAATACAAATATAATTGCTCAGAAATTGGCTCATCCCAACCAAGATTGCACAGCCACAGTTGCTGCATAAACTGTTTATAAAGAAAAACAATTGGACCAACGAGTCCCAAAGGGTCGTAAATACCCGCTATAATTGACAGGAATTTCCTCTTAGAGATGCTTAACTCAACTGGAAATGACTTGATATCAAACAAGAATGAATCTGTAGAGTTGTTCCAAAGAATGCCCAACGTACGCACATTGCCTTTTTGTTTAATGGAAGTGATAAATTATTATGCTCTGTGACCACATTTGGTTCATTTGATGCCCATTTATGTAGAGTAAAGCCATACTGACTCAACAACGTACCTAAGTCAGATTTCAACTTGGTTAGATTAGAAATGGTGTCTGCACCGGTTAACAAATCATCGACATAAAAATCATTAATTATAACCGAAGCAGCGTCAAGAAAAGAAGTTTCATGATCCTTACCAATCTGAATAAGGCAGCGAGTAGCCAAAAACGAAGCACTAGCAGTACCGTATGTTACAGTTCGCAGCACAAAATGTTTAAACTGTTCAAGCGGAGAATTACGCCACAGAATACATTGGTAATGACAATCGTTATCAGACACTAGAATTTGTCGATACATCTTCTCGATGTCAGCGATCAGAACATAGTTGTGTATGCGAAATCGCAAGAGAATAGAGAAAAGATCTTGTTGGACATTTGGGCCTACTAACAAAATATCATTGAGAGAAAAACCGTTGGTAGTTTTGGCCGAGCCATCAAAAACGACGCGAAGTTTTGTCGTGGAACTAGAATGTTTGAACACGGCATGGTGAGGCAAATAGTAGGTATTTGAAACCCTGGAATTAACAGAACAATCGTCAACCAGCGCCATGTGGCCAAGATCCCTATATTATTGAATAAAATTTGCGTATTCATGCGCAAGCTCAGAATCACACTTGAACCTGCGTTCTAAACTTAAAAATCTCGCTTCAGCGGTAGCATAGGACTCACCCAACTGGGGACTATCAGACCCGAATGGTAATGAGACAACGAACCTACCCTCATCATTACGATGAGTGGACTTAACAAAATGTTCCTCGCAAACTGAATCGTTAATAAGGGGTGCATTATCAAGGATGGTTTCGGTCTCCCAAAATTTCTCAAGAGACGCTAAAATTTGACTATCGTTGTTTCTTGCCAAGAACGAAACAGCAGGACCCTTAGAATGACAATGTTTGGGCAGATTGCCTGCTAGAATGTAGCCTAACTTTGTTTCTTGTATAATAGGAAAGTTAGGACCACGTACATATTTGTTAGCTAGAATCAAATCTAAATAAAACTGCGCTCCTAAAAGTATGTCTATGTCAGCTGATACGTTGAAATGTGGGTCAGCAAGGAAAATGTTATCTGGGATATTAAAATGATTTATGTCGAAAGATTGTGCTGGAAGTTTATGAGTCAAGGCAGATAAGACCGCACACTAATTTGTTAAAGCTGAACCTTTGATAGCGAGAAACAAACGAATTGATGCCAAATTAGTGGCGCAACATGTCGCATTATTAATACCTGAAATTGGTATATTAGATTTAGTCAAGTTAAGTTGCAATTTTTTAGCAAATGATTCAGTACAAAAGTTTACTTGTGACCCTGCGTCTAACAAAATTCGTGCAAGTTGTCTGTTACCAGCACGGTCGATGACGAACACAACAGCTGTAGACAAAATAACATTGTTTGCTGATTGAAGCTTAAATGAACAATAATTACTACTGCTGGCAGAACCATGTTTTGACACATTATTTATATGCAGCAATGTATGGTGCCGTCTGGAACAGATCTTACATGATTGTTTGACCTTACAATTAGGTGAAAAATGATCTGGTCTTAAACAATTAGTGCAGCATTTATGCTTTAATATAAATTGCCCTCGTTCCGATATGCTTAATTCGCGAAATTTGTCACACATAAATTGGGTGACTGGCCTTGCAGCATGGGCATAAATAATTATTTGAAGTTGAATGATAACTTTTAAATGCAGTGCTGCCAGCAGAGTTTCGTAATTTATGTTTTTCAGACTTATTATTAAATTTTAAAGTTGGTTTGTTAAGCTGCTGTCCAGCGTCTATCGGTAATGTATTTTCTAATAATTGTCTACGGGCGTTTAAAAACTGTGTAAAGCTCTGAAAGTTAGGAAGATTTTCAGGATCTATAGACTCCTTCCATAATTTAAATGTGGAATGGTCAAGTTTTGCTGACAATAGCTGTACAGTAATGAGTTCAAATGAATCCACTGACAATTGCATAGCTGCCAGCGAATTGACAGAAGACGTTATCGTATTTATAAATTCTGCTAAGCTCTGTACAGAGTCTTTGATTGTAGACTTCATTTCTAGTAAATTTTGAATGTAATATTTAGCTAATATGAATTTGTTATCATATCTAGTGGACAGCAAACTTAACGCTATTGAATAGTTCTCATTACAAATAGGCAAGGCCTTAATTAGATCTAATGGCTCATTTTTGAGAGATGAATATAAGTAATGTAGTTTTTGCACTGAAGTTAGATCAGATCTGGCATGTACCAAGTCCAGAAATATTGAATAAAAGTGCTGCCATTCTAGAATGTTGCCTGTGAAGCAGGGCAGACTTAACACTAGTGTAGCAAGTTTCATAAAATGTCTAGATATGATATTGCAGCCTAAAGACTTGGATTTTTTAACTGTATACGTTGATGACATATTAATAGCATCACGAACATTTTCAGAACATTTAGAACATCTTGAATATGTGTTAGATAAATTACAACAAGGGGGTCTAACGGTTAATTGGGATAAATCCAAGTTTCTACAAACAGAAATACATTTTTTAGGTTTCATTGTTACTCCAGAGGGAATACTAGCTAACCCTGATAAGGTAGAAGCTATTATGCGCTTTCCAGAACTGAAAAATATTACGCAGCTACAAAGTTTTTTGGGACTTTGCAACTTTTATAGAAAATTTCAGGAGAACTACGCGCAGACGACAGCAAGATTAAGTGCTGTACTACAGAAAAATAAACAATGGAATTGGGGAGAGAAGGAACGGGAAACTTTCGAGGAGATAAAGGAAAAATTTTCAAATATGATAATGATGAATCACCTTGATTTTTTGAAAACTTTTTATTTACAGACTGACGCCAGTAACGTCGCCCTGGGAGTGGAGTTGTATCAGGAGGATAGCGACAAAGAGCACCACGCGATAGCTTTCGCCAGCAGATCTCTATTGGCAGCGGAGAGAAATTATACAACTTCGGAAAAGGAGCTGCTGAGTATCGTGTTCGCCATAGGGAAGTTCCCGACTTACATCTTGGGCAACCGGACAATCATCAGAACAGATCATAAGGCTTTGTCATTCCTGAACACGTGCAGATTAACCCATAGCCGGCTAACCAGGTGGGTATTAACCTTACAGGAGTATAACTTTTCATGGGAGTATATTAAGGGGACAGATAATAAAGTACCAGACACTCTTTCTAGGGTAGATGTCATAGAAAACAAAACAGGGAGGGATCTTATAGAGATTTTTCGGTTAACAAGGGAAGATAGAATTTTTGGTGAGGAATTAAGGGAGATTAAAAACATACAAAGATCAGAAAATAAATTGGGTAAAATAATCGCTAGTCTAGAAGCAAATGTAGATGGGTCTGAATATAATACACATTTCCAAATATATCAGGGAATTCTATGCAAGAAAGTAGAGGGGGGTAAACGTGATTGGAGGTTGGTTGTACCGGAAGAATTGATAGATAAAATTATTTGGGATTGTCATGTAAGATATGGGCATTTTGGGGCGAAAAAGTGTGCGAATGTGTTAAAGGAGTCTTGTGTTTTTAAGAATATGAAGAGGCGAGTTAGAAGGTTGTTAAGAGTATGCGATTTGTGTCAGAGGTCAAAAGTAGTGAATTATAGGGTAGAAGGGGAGATGAATTATGTTAAAGTGGAAAACCCATTTGACTTAGTGGCTGTAGATTTGTATGGGCCATTGCCCAAAGGTAGAGGTGGAGTAGTGTATGTGTTATACTACTTTTATTGCTGATAATAAAATACAATATAATATCTTTACACTTAGTCAATAATTTCAAAGGTCGGGCGCCATCTTGATATGCAAAAAGTAAATAAATATAAACGTGAAGTTTTCTTACCTTTGAGGGCAGGAATTCGTTTAAGCGAACTTCTTGAGTAGCGGAAAGTGTTATGTGAAATAATATTTTTTTAAAATTTTTTACCAAATGATATTACCCAGTTTATTTATGACATTTAATTACATATATTCTCCACCAGGTGGCGACAAAATTACGTTAAATTTCCCTTTTACAAACCCTCCAAAATACCTACACAGTTATTTATATTTTTTAAACTCTCTGAAAACATTAAACATTTGGATATGTGTTTTATAGATATATATATTTTGTTTGCACAACCCAGCACTTTTAAAATATTATTTTGTTATTCACGCTCTCTCTCTCTCTCTCTCTCTCTCTCTCTCTCTCTCTCTCTCTCTCTCTCTCTCTCTCTCTCATTCTCTGGTACAATTTTTTATTTAATGAATAATTTTTTTATTGAACTGAATTTACTGAATTGGTCATTTTTCTATTTTTTTTTATATAAGGGTTGTAGCTGATACTTAGCTTCCAGTTTTTAGAACGTCGCACACCGCGAGTTCGCCGATTCTGGACGATCACATCTCACTCACACTTTTTGCCGAATTGAACTGTACCGGACCACTGTTATTTAATCCACTTTTGGTGGTATAAAATTTACATAAACACTTAGTGAATATGCCGGCCGCGTGAAGTGCCGACCGGCCCAATTCACGGTCCAGGCGAAAATGACCCAGAGTCTTTGTTAAACATTGCATAGGTGGGGCAAAACTACGTCACGAGTTCTTTGTTCCGCAGCCAAACCCAGTCGCATACATGCGTCTTGCATTCCTTGCGGCTGACGTAATTGTGGGCTTGGTTGTTTACTGTTTATCTGTGGCAAATAGTTTTTTGCGACATTTGTAGCTTTTCAGCGAATTCGACCGAAATCCTGTTAATTCCAAAGTGCGTTGTTTAAAATATTCTATAGTTTATTCACCAAAACTTTATAGGGATTATGAAATAAAATTATTATTATTACAAAATAAATGGTTAGGGAATAAAAATACAATAATTATGGTTTTTAGGACCATAGATTTACAAAAGTATGATAGTACCAGAATTGTACCGTCACATATGTTTTTGTTGTTTTGGACACTTTTTCTAAGTTTGTTAGGTTGTACAGCGTGAAGAGAGCTACGAGCTGGGTGCTGAGTGAAAAGATCACCAAGGATTACATGATAAACGTAGGTAAGCCGAAGATAATTTTATCTGATCACAGACCCCAATTCATCAGCGGTAAGTGGAGACAGACTCTTGGCTGGGAAGGCATTATACCCAAGCATACGGCAGTTTACCATCCACAGTCGAACCAGGCAGAGCGGGTGATGAGAGGGGAGGATATTTCGGGCGTATTGTCATACTAAACATACGGAATGGCCATTGTACGTGAAGAAAGTAGAAGACTGGTTAAATAGTACTACCCACGAATCTACAGGGTTTACACCATATGAACTAATAAAGGGAACCAGGCCACCTAGAATATTAGAACAACTTTTCGAATATCCACCAGAGGAATGGACCATCAACAGAAATATAAAAATCCAGCTAGCAAATGAGAGTCTAATCACCAAAGGAGAGAGGAGGAAACGGAAACACGATGAAAAGGGTAAGTGGACTAAATACGAGGTAGGACAATTAGTGTTGGTAAGGACACATGATTTGTCTAGTGCACAAGAGAAAGAAATAAAAAAGTTTTTCCTGTTATATGAAGGACCCTACGAAATAGTGGAAATAAAGATGAATAATGCTTATGTATTACGCAACCAAGCAACGCAAGAGATAGTAGGTACACAAAATGCTACGAATTTAAAATTATATTGGTCAAATAAGAATTGAATTTTCATATGTTCTGTTTGTTTTCAGAAGGGATCCTCCTCCATTTTAGGGCAGTCAAAAATTTACCAATCCTGATCGTGGATTTTGGCACTTTGGAGGCGGACCATGGTTGGCGGAACTTCCATCTGGTGGTGAAAACGACGATGGTCCGGCTCCACAAAATTGGTAACAAGTAGAAATTTAACGATATTATTGAACGGGGAAGGGGACCCCTAAGGTACGGGGTAAAAACAAAGGTGCACAAAACCACGTACCAACATTGCCTAAGAGTGTATTAAAATAAAAAGTAAAGTGAGGCAATGTTTTCAAGTAATTAACCAGTGGCATTTGCAATTTCAAAAAATTAGCAAATGACAGCAGTTTCAGAGTATTTAAAAAAGATGGGTTTTGTTGGAGCGGGGTTGGGGACGAGCAGACGGCGGGTTTGGATAAATGGGAGAGTAAAACTTGCATTGAAATTAGCGTAAGGTAATGTCATCCAATGTTAGTAGAAGGGTAACGTGAATTCATGTAGTGTGTCTCCCCGCCCCTTACCACGCGCCAACAAATCCCCACCTTTCAGGCGATTACAGTTTCATTAGCAATAAGGATAATAATTAGTTTCTAAGTAAATAATCATCAATATATAATTCGGAATGTTTATAATTTTGGACCTATGACAGTAGCCATATTTTTATTTTAAGTGAATAATTGACCATATGCAAATATGAAGTTTATAGGGCGATTTAAATAAAATAAAATGTTTAATGTTTGAATGGTAAATAATATATGAGTCTCAGAGGTTTTACATTAAATGATAATATATCCAAACATATATTGTAACGTCGCGGTTTTTCTAGAGGTTTTAGCGAAAACTTTGTATGTGGCTTATTGGGTGTTCGTCTTATTTAATTCAGCTCCCAATGTTGTTATGCGCCAATCTTGTAACGTCACGGTTTGAGATATTAAAGTTTCTGCCTCTCCGCAGTTGCCACTTATGAATTATAATAACTGACGTTTTAAAAAATAAATAAAGGATTTTCTAATGTTACTCAATCTAAACAGAAATCGAGAGTGTGTGATTTGGGGTCAAGGAGGGAAGTTGTTCAGCCTTATGAGGAAGAGAGAGTAAGTACCAATTATTTACACTCGGTTTAGACGATTTCTGATTTTTCAAATTGTTCGCTGTGATTTAAATCAGCTGATTGTGAGACAAGTTTCCACGCCTAGTTCAACCAGCCTACACTATAGCAAAATCTGATCCGATGTGTTGATCTCTTCTGTTTTTGTGCTGAAATCTATTACAACTACCCACTACAAAAATTATAACACACTTTATTATTCAATATCATTTTTCAATAATATTATTTATTTATATTATTGGTTTTTGTTTCCTGCCACCAAAATACAAGTATCACAACTGATCTTTCCTTACATAAAACATAATATCGACTTCATCGAGTAAACATGGAATTGTCTAAAGAAAAAAAACATATATGGTTTTGTTTACCAAATTTTACACTATTTTCAAAACATCAATTAATATATAATTCTTAATAATTCCCCAGGGTTAAGGGTAAGTTCTTTTTGTTATGAGATGGTCAGAAATGGATAATTACTAAGCTTTACAAATACCGAAAAAATATTAAATAAATTTGTTTATTTTTCGTTTAGTATGTAGTTCCAGGAATGTCCGTAAGAAAGCAGCGTGCGTTTGTTTACTTTAAAAACATGTGATTAAATTTGACTAGTTTCGTGTTCTATACCAACATTCGGAATGCGTTTTCTTCGTTAACTATTAAACGAAATGTTTATATTACCTCTCTTCGTATGGTTCTTACTGGAATGAAGCTTTTTCTCTGGTGAGGTCCATCTTGAGTTATAATTTCCTTACCGTCTGGCTCATATTCTATCGTCAACTTGAACTATGGCGAAACTAGGTTGAATCATCAGAAGGTTTTCTTTCACTGTTTTTTAAGGAGTATAACCATTTAATTTTGATAAATAATGGATGATTATATAGTGGTCATGTTGCTTGTTAATTTTGTACTAATTTTCACTCCTCCAAAGTTCCAGAAAGGTTATTTTATTAGAATTGTAGTAGCATCATTTTGTCAACTCTATGGTTTTATTCCAAATTTATTATTATTAACAATACTTGTTATTTCCGTCACTCTTAGTAACCCATAGTATTTTTATTATACAGGCAGTTTGTAATTATTATAAATTTATATTTTATTTACCGAAAAATAATTCTTTTCCATTCCGGTTTCTTTACCAATTTGGTTTACATAATAGGTTTTTGTTCATTTTCTTATGACCTTGTATATAAGTATTTGATATTTTTATTATCTTTAAATAAATTTATATATTATTTATTAGTTTTCCATAGTATTCCTACACTGCACTACTTCCTGCTGCCATTTCCCTCATATAGTATTATTTTAATTTTTTATTATCCTTTGATATTTAAATTTTTGTTTTTTTTTTCTTTAAAACTAACCCTGGGTTATCTTATATTATAACACAAATATTTGAAAAAATATAACATTAACTTAGGTATAACAATTGGTTATCCATACAATATAAATATTACAATAAATAAATAAAATACAGAATCAGTTAGTAGTATTATAGTCTACTCTCATAGTTTTATAATTCCCAAACCTATAGCACAATTCTGTAATAAGTTACCTTCACTTTCATTTTTTACCTCAATGGGTACACTATAACTCACTTTGCACCGTATATCACTCGAATTGTTTATCATGTTTAGTGATATACTTTAATTTAGAGCTAGTTATAGGTTACCCATTTCTGACCTTAATGTTCTTACATGATTTAATTTATTGGGACCGGGTTATGTAACGTTACAATATATAATGGTTTACTTTTTGTGAATTGTAGTAGCAATGTTAGTGTAAACGAATTGTATGTCTTTTTTAGTAGGTTCCCATTTTCGGGCGGTCACGGCTTCACCGAACCCTGACCGTGGATTTGGCTTAATATTCTAAATTGGTGAACTTAGAAATTAACCAGGGGGTAAATCAGGGGAATCTACATAACTATGGAACAGCGGCTATCATCGAAGATGGTGATAGTGCCGTGGTAAGGGTGTGTGAATCATTATAGTAGGATTACTGGTGTCCTCGGACATCAGTAATGCCGAAATTTTATATAACGCTGAAGCAAGAACGGGGTAGGCAGCATCTACCCCGAATAAACTTCCGTTCTTGTGGAAGCAACTGGATGCCACAGTCCAGGGGGGGAGCCATAGTGTGTGTGGTAAGGAGGTTACTCAGTGGAGTAACGAGTTAAACCCTTAAACTGACGTAAACTAAATGAGCTGATAAGCTAATTAAATGATTTTATTTTGACCCAAGAGATGATTACAGCAGATAATTTGTATGAAAGTAATTGCTTTAAGTATGTTGTGCTCTCTATGATATTTTATAAACGACTTTACTGATTTTGCAAAAGATTAATTCGAGGAGAGAAGGTGTTTATTATGTTTCGTTTAGAATGTTTTATTATGTTATTATTTTCTATGTTAGGGTGTAAGAATTATAAACATGTGTGATGTATTTTACATTGTATAATTTTTTGGAGTGTATCTAGGGTAAGGTCATTCACCTGACCATGAGACATCAGCTGATGACTGGTGTTAGATATGTAGTATGTTCCTTACAATTGATGTATAGATTTTTAATCAATATAATGAAATGACTGAATAATAATTTTATTGACAAAATAGTTCTGAAAATTAAATTTTTTTGAAAAAAAAAAAAAATGTGTTCTTTGCAGTAAAGAAATCTGTTTTAAATTTTTATGTTCACTATATGTAGAGCATGTGTCAGGTGATATACGATGTTTATATTATGATGTATTTTATAATCATGTGTATTTGTGTTTGAATAAGTGGATACGGACAAATTGTTTTATTTAACTGTTGGAATCAAATTTGAATTTTATGTTAATTTTATATTATAATAATTAAGTTGCAGATAGTGTGTAATTTAGTAACATAATTAATCATAATTAATACAACATTATAATCAAACATAATAATATTTTATATTTATTTAGTAATGAATATTGTAACGTCCCGCTGGTATCTCGCGTATAGTATCCTATTATTTAGTTAAGCTTTCCTAATTAAGCCCCACGTTAGTACGTCATTCTGTAACGTCCCGTTATATGAGGTATAGATTTATATTATATGCCCCACGTTGTATGCATCATTCTTTAACGTATGCTCTTGTGAGGTATTATCGTGAAAGTCAGTCTAGGAGCAGTCAGATTACCTTTTGCGATCGTCACTTATGATTACTTATTGTTTATATTTACTAATGTTCAAAGCAGTTGAATTTGATGTTTACCAAAAAAAACTGAAATCGAGTGTGTGTGATTTGGGAGAGATTAATGTAGTTGTTAAATCTGAGTTAGGAGAGAGAGTAGGAACAAAGATATTACTCCCAGAGTATACAATTACTTTTTTAAAATATTCACTGTTCATAAGACCAGCTGATTTTGACAGCTGCCTCAAAATGTTAGGTTAAACAAACACCGCTGTTCGGTGATACTCCCCGGTGGTTCGTCCTCTTCTTGGCTTCCTGAAAATCTGTAACAACTACCCTCTACAATAAAGAATACACGTTTTATTATTTATAATAAAATATTCAGAGTATTTATTTATGTAATACACTGATTTTCTCTTCTCCCAGTACACAAGTATTATAATCGATTTTTTCTGTCAACAATACATTGGCTCGATTTAATTAGGTAAACATTGGAATTATAACAAATTATTTTTTTATCCTTGATTAGACATTAAACAATAAATAATTCATTTATTAATTTCCCCAGGGTTAAGGGTAAGTTCTTTGTGTTATGAGACGGTCAGAAATTAATAATTATATACTACGCTTTACAAGAGAAAAATAACAAATTTCGAATTTTTGGTTTTTTCGTAGTATGTAGTTCCGGATTTGTCCGCTAGAGTACAGATTATGTCTTTATTATACACATGAAATCATTTACGAAATATTGGAACTGCACAAAGATTCGACATGAGGATTTCTTGGTTAACAATTATTAATAAAGTTTATTTTACCTCTTTTCTCGAAGCGTTTACTTGGATGGTGCTGTTTCTAGTGTTGGAGTTATAGTTGTTTTGTAATTTCATTGAATGTCCATAAGATACAATCTCACCAAAATCTCGAAGTGCTGTTCAACTAGGCCTGATCTGGTAATTGGTTATTTCAATTTTTCATCGAGTAAAGGACGTTAAAGTTGATATCTGAAGGAGTTCTAACATAAGGTGGAAACTACTAGTTAATTTTTATTCAATTTGGCACTGTTTCCGAAAGTTTTTATAGGGTTTTATTAAATTTTTGATGGCTTCCACTTTTTTTCAAACGAACGGTTTTCAATCGTTTTAACAATTAATTCATATCTTGTTATCTGGTTACTCTTAGTAACCAATAATTTTTATATCATTTTTTATTGGTGCATCTATATACTTTTGAGTATATAGGCTGTTTTTAATTATTATAAATTTATTTCTTATTTATAGAAAAATAATCCTTTTTAACTTTGGTTTATTATCCAATTTGATTTATTTGAGGTTTTCCTTTTATTTTCTCTTAACCTTAGATATAGGTCTTTAATATTTTTATTTCCTTTAATTGTATTTATATATTAGTTATTAATTTCTTATAGTATCCTTACACTGAACTATTTTCTACTGCCATTTTACTCATACAGTATTATTTTATTTTTATTATTATTTTATATTTAACGCTGGGTTAACTTATATTCAAACATAATTATTCTATTAAATATAAAATTAGACCTAGGTACAAAATCTTTGTGGCCTACACAACACAAATTATACAATATTCAAACAAAACACATAATTGGTCAGTAGCATATAGTCTACTATTATAGTCAATTGTTTCTCCATCTACAGCATAAGCCTGTGAGATGCTCCTTTTAAAATCACTTATTTTCTCACTGGGTACACTATAACTCACTTTGTACACTTTATATCAATTAAGTATAGTTTATAATGTTTTGTGATATAAAGTAATCTAGAGCTAGGTATATTATACCCATTTCTGACCTTTATGGTGGGGTGATTATCATTTTTGGGACTGGGTTATGTAACGTTACATAAAGCCCCCCCACTAGAACAAATTTATTTTCGTTTTACTTGTTTCCAAAATAAATTGTTGATTTCTTCAATTTTCATATAATTCCTGTTTTATATCTCCATAATATCTTCCTTCATTTCAGACTGATTATATACCTGTTATTCGGTTAAATGGTAATTGCTGTTTTCCTACTCAACTCTCTCTCTCTTGGAGGCAAATTCATCAATGATTTATATTCTCTGGGTAGTGGTCTTCCACATTTTACTTGATAAGGGCTGGTCACACTAATCATAAAAAACTTGTTTTAACACTTATTTTCTTATTTACTTCTATAAATTCGCTTTCTCAATTAAGCTTCTGTCTGCTATCTTCCTTCTATTTTCTACATTCATACTTCTGGAATCTAATATCAATCTTTTCAACTATTTTATAATTACTATCCCTTAAATATTCAATTTCCCTAATATTTTTCCCTATCCTGTGCGGTGGTTCAGTTCGGGTGGCCACTTTTGGGTCCATAACTCCGCTGTCCATCCTTACACCTTCAGAGACCAGGGGAACATCATCCCTGCTCAGGAAAATTATTGCCGGAACATTTCTACGGTCAATTCATTATAATAAAAAGATTACAAGTAGTCGATTAGCGACTAATCCTAAACACTTTTGGGATTCTTCATACTGTTGCTGTTTGCATTTAATTATATATATTCTTCTTCTTGATTCCTTCTTCTTTTCCGTTAACTAATAGCATATAACATTATTGATAGGCATTATTTTAAAATCCTTTTGACTTTCCTTCTTGTGACATATTTTCTCCGTATCATTTCTTCTTATATCATTTTCAATTCCGAGAAATTCTAAATTATAGTTGTATTAATTATCATCCTCCTTCAGCTTCATTGTAGTCATTAAATTATTCTTTATTCTTCTTATCTGAGCACATTACCATCAATTGTTTTTATTTATTTATTTATTCTTCTGTTTGTTACCATAAAAATATTATTTTTTCTATCATTCCATTTTAAATCAGTTCTTTATAAATATTGTTTAATCATCTGTTCTCTTTTTCTTGGTGGTTTGTTGTTTGTTAAATCAAATTATATCGTTTCGAAATATTTAAAGTAAGTGGTACTTACATACTTTTTATTAAATCATTTTGTTCCTGAATAAATATTTAGTAAGTTGTCCTTACATGCTTTTGGATGTTGGGGTTTTAGTCGTTTTATTTTAAATTATATTGTTTCGAAGTAACTTGAGTAAGTTGTTCTTATGTGCTTTTTGAATTTTGGGGTTTTTATTTTACCATGGGTTGCTTGGTCAGTTTTCCGAAAATCAGTCCCTTTTTTCTGGTTGGTTATCGTTTAGTTTAACCATGGTCCATTAACTCAGGTACTCCCTTTTCTCGGATGACTGGGGTGTTCGGAATTAATTCTCTCCTTGATAATCTTCTTACCATCCGGCTCTCCCACTTTTCTGCTATGAAACCTTCATTTAAGTACCGGTCTTCCGTCATTGTTAGTTCCTTTTTAACTAACAGGTATTGCACCTCCTCTGACATAACATATTCACTCATTTTCAATATCATTCCATTCTCTTTGACCTCTGTATTATTTACCCAACGTTTTGCTGGTATATTTCGTATTAAAGATATAGCTGATGTTGTCAGATACTCTTCGATCGTGGATATTTTTAAGTGATATTTAAATTTATTTAAGTTCTTCTTTATTATTTTATGGTGGTTTACCTTGGCCATTTTTATAAAGTTTTTTCTATAATTCATACTTTCACTTAACTCCCTTCGCTCATTAATGGGGATGTTAAATGCACTAATTAATCCACCCTTCCTCATCTCCAATTCTTCTTTCGTATTCAATATTTTCTTTCTACCTATTTTTCTTATTTTCTTGATATTCTCTTCCATGGTTTGGATATTCTCTTGGTTTTGGCTATTTTTATATTCCTTCATGCTCTCTTCTGTATTCAGACTTACTTTAAAACCTTCGGAAGTGCTGTCTAATGTTTCATCCAAATTCTTGAAACCACTGTTCATTTGTTTATTTGTCTCCCCCTTGTATGTATCTGCTTTTTGGCTAAGTGTGTTACTGATCATGTCAATCTTCTCATGAATTTGTTTTATATTTTTATTACTTTCTTCAAATTTTGCGTTCATATATTCCCTTTGACCGTTAATTATTTCTCTTAACTCCTGGTTTTGTTCATTCATGGTTTCTCTGATATTTCCATGAATGGTCTCAATTTTTTCGTTTAGTTGTTTGACTAAACTTTCTTGAATACTATCTATTTTCTCATTGGTTTGTCTGTTTTTTTCCTCCTGTTTCCTAAAGTTCTCCTTATTTTCCTCCTTGGTTTGCTGTGAGTTTTCCTCCTGTTTTCTAAAATTTTCATCTATTTTATCATTGGTTTGCTTTGAAGTTTCCTCCTGTTTCCTAAATTGTTTAGCCATAAATTTCATCATGTCTTGCCAATTGGGTTCTTCTCTGGCTACCGCTTTGTCTGGTTGGTCCCCTTGGGCATCCTCTTCAACTATTTCCTTTTCCGTGTTCATAATTGCTTCAGTTTCTTCTTTATCACCCATTGTTTGTTCCATTTCACTGTCCGTAAATATTTCTATCTCTCTTTCCTGTCCACCTTCTTCCTTCTCCTTTTCTTCTGCCCTCTTCTTCGATCTGCCTCTGGTATTATGCATTTCTTGTTTTCTCATAACTGCCGACGATAATTACTTTTTTTTGTTATATTATTTTGTTACAATATCTCAAAATTCTTTTCTAATTACAGCCCTTTTACGTTGAGCGCCATTCTGTAACGTCCCGCTGGTATCTCGCGTATAGTATCCTATTATTTAGTTAAGCTTTCCTAATTAAGCCCCACGTTAGTACGTCATTCTGTAACATCCCGTTATATGAGGTATAGATTTATATTATATGCCCCACGTTGTATGCGTCATTCTTTAACGTATGCTCTTGTGAGGTATTATCGTGAAAGTCTAGGAGCAGTCAGAGTACCTTTTGCGATCGTCACTTATGATTACTTATTGTTTATATTTACTAATGTTCAAAGCAGTTGAATTTGATGTTTACCAAAAAAAACTGAAATCGAGTGTGTGTGATTTGGGAGAGATTAATGAAGTTGTTTAATCTGAGTTAGGAGAGAGACTAGGAACAAAGATATTACCCCCGGAGTATACAATTACTTTTTTAAAATATTCGCTGTTCATAAGACCAGCTGATTTTGACAGCTGCCTCAAAATGTTAGGTTAAACAAACACCACTGTTCGGTGATACTCCCCAGCGGTTCGTCCTCTTCTTGGCTTCCTGAAAATCTGTAACAACTACCCTCTACAATAAAGAATACACGTTTTATTATTTATAATAAAATATTCAGAGTATTTATTTATGTAATACACTGATTTTCTCTTCTCCCAGTACACAAGTATTAAAATCGATTTTTTCTGTCAACAATACATTGGATCGATTTAATTAGGCAAACATTGGAATTATAACAAATTATTTGTTTATCCTTGATTAGACATTAAACAATAAATAATTCATTTATTAATTTCCCCAGGGTTAAGGGTAAGTTCTTTGTGTTATGAGATGGTCAGAAATGAATAATTATATACTACGCTTTACAAGGGAAAAATAATAAATTTCGAATTTTTGGTTTTTTCGTAGTATGTAGTTCCGGATTTGTCCGCTAGAGTACAGATTATGTCTTTATTATACACATGAAATCATTTACGAAATATTGGAACTGCACAAAGATTCGACATGAGGATTTCTTGGTTAACAATTATTAATAAAGTTTATTTTACCTCTTTTCTTGAAGTGTTTACTTGGATGGTGCTGTTTCTAGTGTTGGAGTTATAGTTGTTTTGTAATTTCGTTGAATGTCCATAAGATACAATCTCACCAAAATCTCGAAGTGCTGTTCAACTAGGCCTGATCTGGTAATTGGTTATTTCAATTTTTCATCGAGTAAAGGACGTTAAAGTTGATATCTGAAGGAGTTCTAACATAAGGAGGAAACTATTAGTTAATTTTTATTCAATTTGGCACTGTTTCCGAAAGTTTTTATAGGGTTTTATTAAGTTTTTGATGGCATTCCACTTTTTTTTCAAACGAACGGTTTTCATCGTTTTAACAATTAATTCATATCTTGTTATCTGGTCACTCTTAGTAACCAATAATTTTTATATCTTTTTTTATTGGTGCATCTATATACTTTTGAGTATATAGGCTTTTTTAATTATTATAAATTTATTTCTTATTTATAGAAAAATCCTTTTTAACTTCGGTTTATTATCCAATTTGATTTATTTGAGGTTTTTCCTTTTATTTTCTCTTAACCTTAGATATAGGTCTTTAATTTTTTATTTCCTTTAATTGTATTTATATATTATTTATTAATTTCTTATAGTATCCTTACACTGAACTATTTTCTACTGCCATTTTACTCATACAGTATTATTTAATTTTTATTATTATTTTATATTTAACCCTGGGTTAACTTATATTCAAACATAATTATTCTATTAAATATAAAATTAGACCTAGGTACAAAATCTTTGTGGCCTACACAACACAAATTATACAATATTCAAACAAAACACATAATTGGTCAGTAGCATATAGTCTACTATTATAATCAATTGTTTCTCCATCTACAGCATAAGTCTGTGAGATCCTCCTTTTAAAATCACTTATTTTTTCACTGGGTACACTATAACTCACTTTGTACACTTTATATGAATTAAGTATAGTTTATAATGTTTTGTGATATAAAGTAATCTAGAGCTAGGTATATTACACCCATTTCTGACCTTTATGGTGGGGTGATTAAGTTATCATTTTTGGGACTGGGTTATGTAACGTTGCAATATGTGTACGCACCCAGTACTTGCTAAAGGCAACCCAGTATGTGTGTAAGGGGGAACATATCGGTTGAGGATCTAGTATGGTATAAGGCCAGTTTTTGATTTTTTGGTGAAATGATAAAAGGTTAGGTGTATGGTGAGTACCTGTCCGATTTTATGGTGTTGGGATCTCACCCAGAGAAGTCCAGTAATCTCGTTCAGGTGTAACCATAGTCGCCGAGCTAGGGGGGTAGTTTACTCATGATGTGTTAAGAATTAAAAGGGGGTTGTTGGCGGCATATCCTCACTGATCCTCTTAGGGTTTAGCAATGAGATTTTTTCTGTCTCGGCAGAAAATGTCTCATTGGGGGGTATTGTAACGGGGCGAATAAAGAGGAGGGTCTATTTTTTAATGTTATAATAATTTGGGGCCAATCTGTTTGGGCACCATTTATGGTCACAAAAACTGGATTTATGTAACACCCTTTATTTAACTCTGTACCAGGCAGCGCCAGGTACGAGACAATGATAACATTGGAATGTGGATGCGAGTGCGCGCGTGTGTGCCGCTGTTTGTACTCTCGGGCCCAAAGTCACTAATGGAAGTGAACTAAAAAGTAACTAATTAACCTGTCACATGATTGTATTGACGAATCACAGCGCAAGCTGCTGAACCTGTAGCGGAAGTGGCAGTTAGAGACGCTTTGGGTAGCATCACTCAGTCGACTACACAACATACGTCTGGCTAGACGTACACCAAGACTCGAGAGCCGAAAATTTATTAAAAATTTAACTAAACAGCAAATTAACATGAACAAATTGTGAGACATTAATTCACCAGTGATATCTAAATTAACCGTGAAAACTATTCGGACAAAAAGTGAACAAAAATGGACTAAATTCAACACGTGGTCGTCATGGATACAATTCCAGGAAAGTAATCATTTCATAACCAACTAACAAAAAATATAATCAATTAAAAGCGCTAAATCTAATTAAACTGAATGAATGCGTGGATGAGCAAATGCTGGGTGGCCTTTATATATATATATATATATATATATTGTAACGTCGCTGTTAGGCGTCCTCGTTTTCGTTAAGCCCCACGTTGCCGGCGGCAAATTTGTAACGTACCGCTTAATGTGAGGTACTTGTGAAAGTGTTATTATATGCCTCACGCAGTATGCGTCACTTCTGAATTATACTAACTGATGTTTTCAAAAGTATAATTAAAGGATTTTGTTTATTTTGTTTTACTCAATCTAAAGAGAAATCGAGAGTGTGTGATTTGTGGTCAAGGAGGGAAGTTGTTCAGCCTTATACAGAAGAGAGAGTAAGTATCATTATTTCCACTCAGTTGAAACGATTTCTTCTGTTTGTTGTGCTGAAATTTTTTATAACTACCCACTACAATAAATTATAACACTTTATTATTCAATATTAATTTTCAATAATATTGCTTTATTTATTATTGACTTTTGTCTCCTGCCACCAAAATATAGGTATCACAATTAATCTTATCTGAAAAAAACATCATCTCGACTTTCCCGAGTAAACATAGAGTTGTCTCAGGAGCAAAACACATATGTTGTTATTTACCCAATATTACGCTATAATAAAAAACATCAAGTATTACATAATTCTTAATAATTCCCCAGGGTTCAGGGTGAGTTCTTTGTGTTACGAGAGTGTCAGAAATGGATAATTACTACGCTTTACAAATACCGAAAAATTAATAAATAATTTTGTTTATTTTCCATGTAGTAAGTAGTTCCCGGAATTGCCGTAAGGGAGCAGCGTATATTTGTTTACTTTGAAAAAACATATGATCAAATGATTATTTTTTGTTCTATTTCACCGTTCAAAACGAGTTTTCTTCTGGAATTATTACGAAAAAATGTTTATATTACCTCGCTCCGTATGGTTCTTACTGGATTGCAGCTTTTCTGTGATGAGGTCCGTCTTGCGTTATTATTTCCTTTTCGTTTGAAGTATTTTCCAATGGTCAACGAGAACTAGGCCGAACCATGTTGTATCCGCAGAAAGTTTTCATCCACTGTTTATTAATGTATATAATCATTTAATTTGGATTAATCAGGTATAATTAGATAGTGGTCACTCTGTTTGTTAATCTTGCGTTAATTTCAACTCCTCCAACGTTCCAAAAAAGGTTATTTTTTATAATTTTTGTCGCATCGTTTCTTCAACTCTCCGGTTTTGTTCAAAATTTTTATATCTTAACAATACTTGTTATTTTCCATCACTCTTAGTAACACATAGTATTTTTATTATGTAGGCATTTCATAATTATTATACATTTATATTTTATTTATGGAAAAATAATTCCTTTCCATTCCGGTTTCTACACCCATTTAATTTACATAATAAGTTTTGGTTAATTTTTTATGACATTGTATATAAGTATTATATCATTTTATTATCTTTAAATAAATGTATATATTATTTATTTAGTCTCGAATAGTATTCATACCCGGCACTACTTCCTGTTGCCATTTCCTTCATAGGATTATTTTAATTTTTTATTATCTTTTGGTAATTAAATTTTTATGTCTTTTAAAACTAACCCTGGGTTATCCTATATTACAACACAAATATTTGAAAAATATAATATTAACTTGGGTATAACAATTGGTGGTCCATACACTATAAATTACAATAAATAAATAAAATTACAAAAATCGATCAGTATTATTACATTCTACTCCCATAGTTTTATCATTTCCAAACATACAGCACAGTTTGGTAATACATTACTTTCACTTTTGTTTTTCACCTCAATGGGTACACTAGAACTCACTTTGCACTGTATACCACTCGAATTGTTTATCATGTTGAGTGATATAATTAAATTTTGAGCGAGCTTTAGTTTACCCATTTCTGACTTTTATTATCATGAGTTACGTTATTGGGACCGGGTTATATAACGTTACAATATATATATATATATATATATATATATATATATATATATATATATATATATATATACAGGGTGATTCAGATAAGTCAGAACTCCAACACTTATTTACCAACATCATTTAATATCAATATCATTTAATACATTTTTAATGTATTTAATACATTTAAATACCTTTATAAAAGATGCTGAAATTGTCCTCCATTTTGTAGTAAACACATATCGACTCGACGGCACATTGTTGGAGTTCTGACTTATCTGAATCACCCTGTATATAATCTGTATAGTAGTTAAGACATAATGAATTAATTCCGGTAGTTTATTAAGTCGTAAGTCAGACTTTAGGTAAAATCAAAATTCAAGTCAACCAATTGTTACTTTAGAGAAATGTATCAGTGATAAAGCCAAACAGAAAACTTTTTATATAAAGAGATTAAAACAAAATGAGAGTGAACAAATGTTAAATAAAAAAGGAGAGATTTCAACAGTTTATGAGAGAGTAATTATTATCAAGTAACCCTAAATCATGTTTATAGGCCTAGAGTTCGTGTGAGGGACCCAGGACCGCATAAAGGTGAGAGTATATAAAGAGTATTTTATTTTATTAATAAATGGTTTATTGATTTTAATATAATTAGAGCATAACAAATGATGGTGCATCTGCTCACTACTGTCGTGATTTGATGAACCATTTAAATAATACGTTCAGTAAGCGATGGATTGGTCGAAACGGATCAGTAAAATGGCTATCACCAATTACCCAGAATACTCTTACAATTTTAAACAGATCAAAGGTTTTCGTAAATGTTTTCATAAAAAATGTAACTGTAAACAGATTAAAAACCTATACTATTGAAGTTTTCCTTCAAATGATTAAATATCAAAATTGGTAAAGTGATAAAGCTGCAAACGTTAGTTCAAAGCAGTTGTTTAATGTGGCCATTTTGTTGACTGCCAGAATTCAGCTCGGGGAATCCATGCTAGCCGGGCATGTTTTGTAACATCAGGATTATTCTTAACAAAACTGGCCTAAGAGATTATCACCAAGAAGACCGCACCACACATTAAATGAAAAAGTATGTTGGTCCTGTCTTGGGGGCAGTCTCGTGGGTTTTCGTCTGCCCAAGTGTAGGTGTTTCGAAAGTTTACAATGCCATTCCTGTAAATTATAACACTTTTCTGGCTAATTTTGGTCTGTTTTGTTTTTAATTAAAGTCAAATTTCTCAAATTTGTCCTTACTTTTAATAGACATTATACATATCAGTTTTCTCATAATTAAATTCTCTACAAAGTTAGTTAGACATTTTTATTTGTTTATTAGCAAATTAACGAAGTTATTTTATCCCAAATCTAAAAATTAGTGTTTTTCCATTCCACTTTTTTGTGTTTTACCCAGTTTTTCTTAAAAACTAATTAAGATAGAGATCTGGGACCTCTTTTATTCAATTTTTCAGATCACAAACTATAAGAAGCCACCAGATTTACCCTTCACTTTATACCCCACGAATTTCAGTATGGGGTCATTTTACCGTGGGACCAGAAATCAGGGCGAACTGGTTCGTGAGCCGTAACTCGCTAACGAACCGTTTTCGGACCTATGTTTATATGAACTTTTTTTTCTTATTTTTACTTGTAGAATGAGCTCCTAAAGTCTCTGCATATCTTCATGAATCATCCTGTATAAGAAAATTGTTGGTTACTGTTGCTGTTGCTGTTGAGTTGGTTACAGTTAATTACTAATATGTATAAAGGGAAAGAAAAATCTTTTGTGATGGAAGGTAAATGATTTAAAAATTTATATTTAAAGAAAGTAATTAATATAACATAATTCAGTGGAAACAAATAAACGAATTATTTATTTCAAACAACCATTACTTGTTCTCTGAATACGTCCAAATGAACTCTGGGTATGGGTAAGTATTTCATAGAAGCTGGCAACGATAAAGATGGCGTCGTAAATAGACGAAGCTGAATTTTTCAAGGTGAATAATAGAGTATAAATATTAAAAGTAAAAATAATAGTAACAATATGTTAGTGATGTACCCCTCCAACAAACATTCTATATTTAAGGAAAGAAAATTCAGTCAAAGTTTTCAACATCATATGTAAATAAACATCAGTTATTATATTTTCATCATTTTCCAGTATTTTTATCCTCCTCTGCTCAACAGTCCCTAAAGGACCAAGGCATACTGCACGGCTTTTGTGTTTAGTGTGATGGTTGCATGGCCAGTACAATGCGTCGCCAGCCGCTAGTTGCGGTATTCACAGCCAGGAGGCGCTGCTGTTATCTCAGCCAGCTACTCAGTTCTCCCTCACGATGCTGAGTGCACACCGTATGGAGCCTTGGCCGGGAATTGAACGCAGGACCACGAGCACATCAATCGCCCGCACTAGCCACTAGACCACCTGGAAGCTCAGTATTTTTATCACGCGTTGTGTTAAAAAGGTAAGATAAGATATCGAGAAGATAGACTTTTTGGGGAGGAATTGAAATACATTAAAACAATGCAACGATCTGATGCCAAATTGAATAAAATAATAACCAGTTTAGAATCCGACTTAGATAATTTCGGGTATAGCCAATATTTTCAAATGTATCGGGGAGTTTATTTAAGAAAGTAGAGGTGGGAGAGCGTGACTGGAGGTTAGTTATACCGGAAGGGCTAATAGAGAAAATAGTATGGAATTGTCACCTTAGATATGGGCACTTTGGGGCGAAAAAATGTGTAAACGTATTGAAGGAGTCATGTATATTTAAAAATATGGAAAGGTGTGTTAGAAAATTACTCCGGGGATGTGATTTGTGCTAGAAGTCCAAAGTAGTTAACTATCGGCTGGAAGAAGAATTAAAATTTATCAAAGTAGAAAGACCTTTCGATTTAGTTGCGGTTGATTTGTACGGTCCATTACCCAAGGGTAGAGGGGGAGTAATGTATGTCTTTGTGGTATTGGATATCTTTTCTAAATTTGTAAAACTATATAGTATAAAGAGGGGGACAAGTAAAGTTTTAAGTGAGAAGATAACGCGGGATTGCGTGACTAAAATAGGGACACCCAAGGTAATACTTTCGGATCATGGGCCCCAATTCGTTAGTGGGAAATGGCGACAGACTTTAGGTTGGGAAGGTATAATACCTAAACACACAGTGGTGTACCATCCACAGTCCAATCAAGCCGAAAGGGTGATGAGGGAGATAGGTAGGATTTTTCGGGTGTATTGCCACGCCAAACACAGCGAGTGGCCTATGTATGTAAATAAAATCGAGGATTGGTTAAACTGTACTACCCATGAGCCTAAAGGGTTCACACCTTATGAGTTAGTGAAGGGGACACGCCCTTAAAGAATTTTAGAACAGCTGTTTGATTATCCCCCAGAAAGTACTACCATCGATAGGTGCGTAAAGCTTAGACTAGCTAATCAAAATTTATTAACGAAGGGTGAGAGGAGAAAACGGAGGCATGATGCTAAAGGTAAATGGACCAAGTATGAAGTAGGTCAACTAGTATTGGTAAGAAGACATGATTTATCAAATGCACAAGATAAAGAAATTAAAAAATTCTTTTTATTGTATGAGGGTCTGTACAAAATAATAGAGATCAAGATGGACAACGCGTATGTGTTGCAAAATCAGGTAACAAGGGAAATAGTGGGTACGCACAACACATTTAAAATTTACTGGACAAAATAGAAATAGCTGTATAACCAATGTATTTGTATACGTAAACATTTTCAGAAGGGACTCTCCCCCATTTTTGGGCGGTCACGGTATCACCAACCCTGATCGTGGAGTATGGCTTAGTAGGGGCGGGCCATAGTTGGAGTACACTTCAGAAATGGGGTGGGACAACGATGGTCATCGTCTGCACACAAATTGGTGGAAGTAGAAACTGTGAAGTGTGGATAACGGGGAGGGAGATCCCAAATAAAAGCTTGGGTAGACATTAAGGTCATAAGTGCATTGCTTGGCACCACTCAAGTATTGTAACAGGACAAACAGCCTGTTTTCATAATTATGGTGTTCAAGGATTTTGTATTAAATTTTTTTATTGTATTTATGCATATAAAACATGGTTAGGTCAAGTTTACCCATGTCTAAAGAAACGACGCAGTTTCCTCCGTACAATTCATCTCAAGGCCGAGAGCGTACGTGCAATACAAAACGTATTTGATGGCTGTACTGATCGACAAAGGCAAATTGTTATAACAAATTATGACACACGTCATAGTGATGACGAGAAACTATGTCGTCAGCTGTCCAAGACAAATGGTTGATCACAATTAATCCCCACCACCTGTCGACCTGTCGACAATACGACAAGTCGTCATGAAGTGAGCACGTTGTGAAAGTGTGCTGGTACAAAGTAGGCTAGTAAAAGTGTTTATAATTAATCAAAAAATGTAAAAGGCAGCAAAAAATAATCTAAATTTAATAACAGTTCAGTAATGTAGATTCAGTGACAACAGCCAACCGATCAGTGTAACAGCATGTCGTACATCAGACTAGCCATGGAACGCATATAATCTCAGGAAACCTCCACATTCAGGGAAGTGCACTCTTCAGTAAATTTTATCAAATAATGAGCTCATAAACAAAATTTGAACTATAAATTGTAACAAATCAAAATTATTAACCATGTGGGGGGGGGAGAGAGAGAGAGAGAGAGAGAGAGAGAGAGAGAGAGAGAGAGAGAGAGAGAGAGAGAGAGAGAGAGAGAGAGAGAGAGAGAGAGAGAGAGAGAGAGAGAAGTGAGTGAGTGAGTGAACCGGCCCGGTCACGTCTTTTAAAAGACCCGCTGGTTTGTGTTTTTTAAAAAAGATCTTATAGTATGGTAATGTTAAATTAAAATTAAATACTGCAGTAAAAAACTAATTCTGATATGAGACACATGTAGAGAAAGTAAATATTGTAAAACAGATTATATATAAAGAGCGGAAGAAAATGGCCGCCATGTTGGGCGTGGTGTAAGCCACCATTTGTAAATTGAATGATCATCAAAATGCAGTAATTAAACCAAGTTTTATACCTCTCAATGCCAACTCGTTTATTATTTCATACAACCCAATTGTTTTCTGCACTTTCGCTTAGAGAACTTTGGGCCCTGGGTATAAAACTAATATACATGTGGGTAGCGTGTGCCTACAGGAAGTGTGACAAACACGTGGTAAGTACCAAAAGTACCTATTATTCACATATTTATGTATTTGTATTGTTGATATGTGTGTTGCAAGAGTTAACAGTATATATAAAAAAATTTTGTTGTTGTGGCCCTGTTTAGAGTTTGTACCCATAATTTTTAACATATGAACCTTAACAGACGAGTGTTTATGCAATTAGAAAAATAATGGTGAATCAACCAAATTGTTAAGTTGTACCCGCTATTGTGGATAAAAGTATAGTAAAAACATAGTAATTGAAATGTTACGGAGAAAACTGTTATGGTATTAGTTGACACTTCGTATGTGTTATAAGTATTATGTAAATAGTGTTATAAGATTTTGGTTTTATATACAAATCTGTTTTTAACTGTGGATTTCCCAACTTTCGGGCGGTCACGGCTTCATCGAACCCTGACCGTGGTTTTGGCTGCGACAAGCTAGGGGCACACTTATTGTACCCTGACCGTAGTTTGTTGTCACTGAAATTGGTGTAACGTAGAAACTTAATGGGGAAGGAAACAAGGGAAATCACACATAAACTATGGAACAGCGGCTAACCACCGAATGGGGTGGTAGACCGTCTTAAGGGCTTGTAAATAATTATTTAGTAGGATTACTGGTATCTTGTATACCAGTAATACCGAATTTAATGTGAAGCCAACGCAAGGACGGAGTAAATATTGTTTACACCCTAGCCGATCCAGTCCTTGTGGAAGCCACTGGGTGAGACAGTCTAGCCATGGGGGGAAATAGAGAGATGGATGGCTGGTGGCAACTTTACATGCTGCAAGGGAGAAACTTCATTTATGCGAGTTTGTGTCATACTAAAACCGGTAAAAGTCCGTGAGGTCACTGACACTTTTGTAACACGGGGTATCAGGGGTTAAGGGACATTAAAGGGGGGATATTCAGCAATGATGTGGAAGGAGGATTGTAAATTGTTAATGAATAAATTCTTATTGAATAAGAAAAATAATAGAATTGATAATTATTGTTATGATACTGATAGTAACGAAGTATGGGAGTAGATTTTTCTAATTATCTATGTATCTGTAGTAGTGAATAATTTTTGATTGTTTGTATTAATCATGTATTGTATAAAGATAGCAGTAGTAATCTGCATTAATGATGAGGAACTTGAGAGATAAAATTAGATGTTTAAATGAAAAAGTAATATGAAATTGGTGTTTACTTGAATTCAGACTTGAATTAGTAAATCATTTTGAAGTTGGAATTATAACTTCCAAAGAGAATGTCGATGTTAGAGGTTTAGGAGAAAGTGTATTATGTTATGTTAAGGATATTTCTGTTAAACAATGTTATGTGTACATTCAGAAGTTAAGAAAAAGCCAGTACTTCGAAAAAGGCAAACCAGTACGTCTAAGAGGAAACCAAATCAGTTCAGGATATGGAATAATGAAAGGCCATTTAGTAATGTTTTATTGATTGTTTCAGAGTCTGGTGACACTGTGGTGGCGACCCTGTGCTAGCCAGTGCGTCAGGGCAGGGGCATCTAGTGCCTGTCTGGCTTTATGGTGTTGGGATTCTACAGCAGGAAGTCCAGTAAAGGCATGCAGGTGCGGTTGCAGTCACTGGATCAATGGGGATGAGTAACCCATGATTTTAATAAAAGAATAAGGGGGGTCATGGTGCCATATCCGAGCTGATCCTCTTAGGTTGTGTCAATGAGAGTTTTTATGCTTCGGCATAAAACCTCTCATTGAGGGGGTATTGTGACAGTACAAAATGGATAGGATCATTTTAATATTGTGCAATAATATGATCTATGTAAAACGGAGTGAAATTCGACTTTATAAATCTGAAGTCATATGAATCAGCCAGTGTGACGTAGGCATTAACGTCTCAGACAAAATAAAGTTAACCATATATGGTCACGAATTTTTATCGATCCAACTGATTTCACAAGAATATCACGAAATGAACACGTGTTTTATAATACTGAAACGCAATCCGTGCTTCTACAATGTTCCAGACGTTTCGACATGGCCTGGTCAACGAGGAAGGGGTACCACGTGACCAGCTCCTGTAGTATACGAACACCAGTTGCCATTGGCGCATTTCGATCGACATCTCCAAATCGTACGGTTGTGTTAACCCCAGTCCGCGGACAAAGTCCATTTAGGCCTTCAAAAAGTGTAAAAATGTATTTAAAACAAGTACAAGTAAATCTCTGCAAGTGTCAAGGTAATTGAAAAGTTAACTAACAGTTTCGAACAGTTTTCGGGAGTGTTGGAGCAAAAAGTTTTGAACGAGCAATGGTGCAACATGTGGAATAACTGCTACAGCTAAGTACTTACAACTAGATCAACTGACTGACAATTAATAACTATTGTAACGTTACATAACCCAGTCCCAAAAATGATAACTTAATTATCCTACCATACAGGTCAGAAATGGGTATAATATACTTAGCTCTAAATTACTTTATATCACCAAACATTATAAACTATATTTAATTGAGATAAAGTGTAACAAGTGAGTTATAGTGTACCCAGTGAGTAAATACGTGACTCTGAAGGGAGCATCTTACAGACTTGTGCTATAGATGTAGAAACAATTGATTATAATAGTAGACTGTGTTGCTACTAACCAGTTATGTATTTTGTGTAATTATTGTATGATTTATATTGTGTAGGCAACTAAATTTAGTACCTAGGTTTAATTTTATATTTAATAGAATAATTATGTATGACTATAAGATAACCCAGGGTTAAAAATACAAGAGTTAAATATAAGATGATAATAAAAAATAAAATAATACTGTATGAGGAAAATGGCAGAAGAAAATAGTGCAGTGTAAGGATACTACAAGAAATTAATAAATAATATATAAATTCAATTAAAGGAAATAATAATATTAAAGACCTATATCTAAGGTTATAAGAACATAAACGGAAAAACCTTATATAAATCAAATTGGATAATAAACCAAAGTTAAAATGAATTATTTTTCTATAAATACGAAATAAATTTATAATAATTAAAAACAGCCTATATACTCAAAAGTAAATAGAGGCACCAATAAAAAATGATATAAAAATTATTGGTTACTATGAGTAACGATATAACAACATATGAATTAATTGTTAAAAACGATTGAAAACCGTTCGGCTGAGAAAAGTGATGTCACAAAAAATTGTATTAAAACCATTTTAAAACTTTTGGAAACAGTGCAAACATGGAATAAAAATTAACTCACAGTATCCACCTTATGTTCAAACTCCTACAGATATCAAATATAACGTGCTTTACCCGATAAAAAAGTGAAATAACCAATTCCAAGATCTGGCCTAGCTAAACCGCACTTCGAGATATTGGCGAGATTGTATCGTATGGACATTCCACGAAATTACAAAACAACAAGAACTACAACACGAGAAACAGCTCCATTCAAGTAAAAACTTCGAGGAAAGAGGTAATATAAACGTTATTAATCATTATTAACCAAGAAAACCTCATATCAAATCGTTGTGCAATTACAATATTTCGTAAATGATTCCATGTGTATAATAAAGAAATAATCTGCACTCTTGCGGACAAATCCGGAACTACATACTACGAAATAAACCAAAAAATTCGAAATTTATTATTTTTTTTTATCTTGTAAAGCGTAGTATATAATTATTCACTTCTGACCATCTCATAACACAAAGAACTTACCCTTAATCCTGGGGAAATTAATAAAAAATGAATTATATGTTGTTTAATGTCTAATCAAGGATAAAATTATAAAATCATAAAAAATATATTTTATGATAATTCAAATGTTTACCTAACTAAATCGATCCAATGTGATTGACTGGAAAAGATCGATTATAATATTTGTATACTGGAAGAAGAGGAAATCTGTGTATTATACAAATAAATACTCTGAATATTTTATGTTAAATAATCAAACGTGTATTCTTTATTGTAGAGGGTAGTTGTTGTAGATTTTCAGTAAGCCAAGAAGAGAACTATCCACCGGGGAGTATTACCGAACAGTGGTGTTTGGTTAACCTAACATTTTGAGGTTGATGTCAAAATCAGCTGATCTTATTAACAGCGAATTTAACAAAAATAAGAAATTGTATAATCTGGGTGTAACAAAATTGTTCTTACTCTCTCTTCTAACTAAGATTAAACAACTTCCTTAATCTCTACCAAATCACACACACTCGATTTCTGTTTCGTTTGGTAAACGTCAAATCCGATTGATTTGAACATTAATGATTATAATTCATAAGTGACGATCGCAAAAAGGTACTCTGACCGCTCCGAGATTTTCAAAAGACGGACGTCACACATAAAAAGCGATTACGTTACAAAATGATGTACTAACGTGGGGCTTAATTAGGAAAGCGTAACAAATAAGCAGAGACTTTCGAAATACCCGCATTACGTTACACTATCTACCTATTATTCAATTGTTGTATTCAGAAAAATGAGATCTCAAATTTAAAGGGGGGTTTGAAATGAATGAGCGAGAGAGAGTGAAAGCGGAGTACTGGTGAGCCTTCATAACATTAAGTAAATATAGTTTGTACGATTAATAATTATGTGTGTGCATTGTTGGGTGATTTGTGAATCACAAGATAACTAGGGGTAAATCCCCTCTGAAATTCTAACTGCAATTAAAATACCAATTTCAATGTCACCATGACCACATGTTTAGTGTATTTATTGCGTTGAAACCTATTCACAGCGTCAAAAAATCTCGCCTAATTGAGCTTTAGAATCTTCTCTGAGTCCAGGAAATAAGATTGTATAAATTAGTCAAGCGTTTTTTCAAGGGGAAGAGTGTCACGGTTTACATATTAACCTAAAAATATGTTGGCGATCCTGTAACATGCTAATGAAACGTAAGGTAAGTGTGAAGAATATCATGCGGAGTGAGTATAATAAAGGTGGGTATGGTTTGTAAACTGGGTTGTGAAAATAGTAAGTAAGTTTACAATTGGCGACACTGCCAGGATGTTTTCAAATAAATGGTAAGTTTACACAGTGTGTACAACATAATTAATTGCAGCCTTGACACAGTCCGCACGGCTGGCGGCTTCCAGAAAAGTCTCGCAAATGCGTCAAGAATCACGTACGCCAAACAGATTCCCCTGGAACATTCGATAAACACGTAGATTGCTCCGTGAAGTCGTAACAGTATAATATCATTAATGTATTGTAACAGTACATAATGACCCAATACCATAATTATGGGATTTAAAGGTATTTTTTTTTGTCTTATTGTTTAATCATTAAAATACGGAATGATTAGGTCCACTGCCCCTATATACGAAGGAACAAAGCAGATTCAGCAAGAGTACCATGCCAAGGTTACCGTTGGACGTGCGGGAGTCGGTAAAAGCCATGGCGGTGTTTGTGACGAATGACTTTACATATGCATTGTGATTGGATAATAACACTGTTCCGTCATAACCAAAAACAATGACGCACCGACTACAATACGTGCAACGAGGCGTTGTCCTGTACGACAAAGCTTGATGACGTAAAATACACACACACAAGCGCAAGTTTACATTTGCCTCCGTCTCAATTCAGCGTAGTTCTTCAAGGGATCAACAGCGATGTATCGCTGTATGATCAGTTTCAAATTAAAAGCTTAAAACAACTAACTCATCAAGTAAAATTTCTTATGGTGGAGCGACAGATGCTCAAGTGTAATAACTATTAGAACATAACATGTAGAATCAGTGTAAACATCTTTACATAAAAACAACCAAACATGAGGCGAACACCGGCCATACACCTTGGAACAGACAGACACCAGCGAGGGAGCAGCGCAGACCACATCTAAGAGAAGTCCATTTTTACCATTTCTTTATTATTGTAATGAGCTCATTCATTCAAAAATAAAACAACTGAACAAATGTACTGGTAATAAGGCGAATGTGTGTGAGAGTGTGTGAGTGAGCTCATGGCCATGAACATATATGCCGAGGGCATTGGTTTGTGTGTAAATGAGATTTAAACATAAGTAATTAGAGCTGCAGCTAAAGATAAAAGTACATAATAACCTTGCTTGGCGATAAAATGAGAATCGTAAGAATTAACAGAGTAAATTAAAATAGCCACCATTTTGTTTTTATAATATTGTATGAAGCCATTTTGGCCACGTGTTTGTATATGCAAAATCTATTTGGGAAATTAAAAAATTTGATAGTTAATCTCAATATAATACAGTGTTATCATTTGTGTCACCTTCTGTGTATCAAAAATCTCGCTGTTAATGAATCCTGGCCCCTTAGGTAAAAAGCATATTAAAAAGAAGAGTATGAGCCCGGCAGTGACTGAAATTGGTAAGTACACATATGTGCCATATTATGGTACTATTTATACATATGAATATAAGTCGATGTGTGTAATAATTAAAAATAAAGTGGGTAATATCACAGTATCAAATCGGTATATGTTACCTACTTTGATTCAATTTTACAGTCAACAAGGCTGAAGACAGCAGTTTCAGAGATAAAAACAGTTTAAGCCATCACAATGTATGAATGAAATTATAAAATAAACAGTGGCATAGATAACACAATTGTTTACATAAAACTTTGTTTTTTTTTTTTTTACCAAAAACAGACAATTTATGATCCTCATCTGTACATACAGCACACACCACCACGTACATACAACACCTACAGATCTGTTCAACAGATTTACATGACTATAAAAACTCTGTTTGGCAACGGTTAGTGGTGGTGTAACATTTGTTTTACAGTGGTCGGCCAGAACAGTAATTACACATCGTGCAGTATATGGCCCTAAACTAAACTACACATCTGCGAGCAACCATTGCATACCTCAACATTGATTTACAGCACCAGTGCGTCTGGTACATATCATACACGTGCAATAGTTCCATACTAATTTACATTAAACCCACACATTACTGTTAAAAACTGTTAAAACTGTTTTTGTACACCTACTGCAAGTGTGTCCGTACAGATTAAAAAAAAGTAAATAAATAAATTTAAAAAAACTCTGCTCAACAGTTTGGAAAGGATCAAGGCATACCGCGTGACTTTTGTGTTTAGTGTGATGGTTGCATGGTTAGTTGCAATGCACCGCCAGGAATGTCAATATTGACCCATTCACTATTTTTGTTCTGTTCTGGGAGGTGTTTTGGCACCCACCTGGCACAAAACGTATGCTAGTAGCTAACCTCTTTTATCACAACTTCATACAAATTTTACCGGAAAATCTCTAGAAGCTCATGTACGATAAAGTGGTGATTCTCATGAACTTTTTATTGATTTTCTCCATCACTTCATCTGTCACTTGGTGGCCACTTCTTTACTTGGACACAAACAGTGGTTCAATCATTACTTCACAACTTCCTTACTCCTCCTTCAATCATTATGTTCTTGTCATAATTTCACAAAGTTGGTAATCGACATCAACTATTTGTAAGTTGTTACCACAAGAAATCTAATCACAGACAGCATTTTACAGTTTGCTGAAAACTCAATTGCAGCACACTTGAACGAACATTTATAAACAAGTAACATTTAATTAAGAAAGTTGTGTTAGTGGTTATAATGACAAACCCACCAGTAAGTTAACAGCCAGAAAGTAAGGGCATTTACCTATTGTTTACAAAAATGTGTATGGACTGTAGGGCAACTGGAGGTATAAAGAAGTTGTCTTGTTCCATTATTGTACATTTCCGGTCTGATGATCGGCTCTGTAAAGCTTGAAATTTTGTGATCGGGAAATTTTTCAATAGTGTTATGCAACAGTGTTATTTCTGTTTGTGAAACAAGTAACAGTGGTACAAACTTCTCTCTCGACAGCTGGATGCATGCTAACAAACAAAAATGTATATAAGAGAACAGAAGTTATCCTTCTGAAGTAACAGAAGTTATTTTCTGGATATAATCCTTGTAGAAATGACAAATACTACTGCTACCAACTGAGGAAATTAAATATTGTGTTCGATCCATATAACAATATGACTGTGAAGCCTAGACAACTGAAAAAGATAGATGAGTTTCATATTGAAGTCTTTATGTAGGGATACACTACACAAAACGATACCTAAATATAAAATGAATAAATTACCTGCCGATGAACTGAACAAAACAAGCTCTTGGGCTGAACACCAGTCTGGGGCAGCTGGCTGTCTTGTTCTCCTTCTTCTTTAGGCTTTATTGTGTGTTCTTTTGTTATTTTCAGTCTCTGATGTGCCTGCAACATGGATTACAATGTGAATTACACACCAATAAATGATGCCTTATTTTTCTTCTCAAATTATTTCTTACAAAAGTACGATTTGCTTTTAAGAATTACATTTACTCACGTGTTCTTCCCTCTTATTTTTGCTTATTACACCACTTAAAAACTGACAGGATAAATTAAACAGATTAAAACAAGCAAACCATTTCTAATGCAAGTGGCTAAAGAAATACAAATTAAGAAGTATATGTGATCAGACAGATTCATGTTTACCTATTTTGAAAAACAACTGTTACACATATTATCTTCAATGTTATTCTTTTTACTTCTCCACCGTGTGTTGCCATCAATCCCTTGAATTTTCTATATAAACAAAATTTCTTTTAGGTTATGGGGGTGTTCGTCCTCATTCTGCTAAATTAAATCTGTAGATTATCACTGCATGCTTAGGACTATCATCATCATCATCTATCTGTCCAGGTTTAGGCAGGTTGCCTGTTCCGGCTTCACTCGGTCTGCCAACATTTCATCTTCCGGTTGGCTTATAATTCAGGATTTTTTTTTGGAATTCTTTCTGGAGACATGCGCATAACATTCTCTTTCCATTTTTGTTATAGTTTTTTGCTAGTTCCATTACTGGCTTAGGACTATAATAACCATTATTTCTATTATTTTGACGGACCACCGTTCAAAACACAAAAATGAAAATAAAATATAAATTACACTAACCCGCTTCAGTACGTTAGTATTAAATTGCAACACTAACTTCAAAGTTCCTGACCATACAATACACAGTCCTATTATTTACTTATTGGAATCGAGCCGTCGAGTACACGACTCAGACATGTGATACATGTGGTGGGAGTAAAAACAAGAGTAAGAACATTTGCCAATCCCATTACAGGAATTTGTTCATGTCACCATAGTAACGGCCACTAACAGTTGTCACGTTCTTACCCAGAGAAACACGTAGTCAATTTTGCATCATGCAGCGAAATGTCAGAGTCATTTACTGAACGGCTCGAGTATATTTATTCCATACCAAATGGTAAAAGGGAAGGATGCAAAGAATTAAAAAGGACTCTGAAAATGTGAACAAACAGCTAGAATGTATATGGAAAGAATACTATAAACTGAGAAATGTCACAAACAGTGTCACAAACAATGTCATTCTTGTGGTCCAGTTCATTTTCTGAAAAATAAGATTAGGTTACAAAATCAAGTTTCTAAATCACATGCCAAAAACCTGGTGGTGGTGGTGGGTGATAATATGGGAATAAATATGGTAAAACTCTGAAAATTTGTGTATGCGTCCATGAAGTGGCAAAAAATAATTTCTCTACAAGAAAGGTTGTAAAAATTCTTGACATTACATCAATTCATGTTGCTCATCTAAAAAAAAAAAATCAAAATGAACAAAATATTGAATACTTTTGTATCAGTTTTCTAATGGATGTCTATACTGGTTCATTCAAAACATATTAAATGCATTTTTAAGGTCCACTACTAGGTCCATCTAGTATGACATATATATTTCCAGTTGAATAGCACTACAGATCCCTAAGTGACAACAACAATTCTTCATGGTATTACTGCAATAAATATGATACTTTACAGACACATAAATAATTATGCACAATGTACATACAAATTCATAATTTTCATCACTACAAATTGTAAATAACTTCAACTAGACAGTAACAAGGTACATGCATATAACAAGACTACTTACAATCCTATTACAACTGCTATCTGTTAACAAAATATATTTGTAATGACTTTAAACATTTAGAGCTCTCTTATAGTCAACATGGAGGTCTTAATTTGTCTGGACACACAAACATCCAAGTGTGTATGTATACACAATGTGTACAAAGTACCCACGACTTTACAGAATACATTAACTATTATAGAGATAGCACAATACTGACCTGGACACAGCCATCGCATATGTATTCAGCACACTCAACACACCAACTAGTCGCTGGTGCAGTCTCTGGGCAACTGCCACATTTGAGATCATTGAATTTTGCCGAATCATTTGGTTCCGCTTCATTAGCTGGTAATGGTGTGCTCTCGATAAGAAAGTGGTTTTCTATGATGTTGTTTCCTCGACAGATAACATGGCAAACGGGGCACACAAGAGTGTCACCTTTAACAAAGAAAAACAATGTTCATTGCGGTATTATAATTTTTTGAATGCATAACTATATTATTTGCATATGCTGTTTGTTACCAAACTGAAGTACCATTCCTAACTGATTCCTCAGTATAGTATGCACCAATCATGTTACAATTCTTTCTGTCTTTTAGTCTTCACGTACTGGCTAGTACTTTACTTTGTGTCTGAGTTGGGTTATCTAAAGTTTGTATAACCCTGTTCAACTACTGGATGCCATATAACCCTTTCCACCTATTAAGTAAACCAATCTATAACTAAAGTGACAGGACAGGAAACTTTCAAAGAAGACATAACATATTAACTGAAATTGTGATTCACACGCACTGCCTTGAGCATTATAAAAATTAGATTATACTACACATTCTCAGCTTCTTCTGGGTCTTCTTTATTTATACACACATACTTCCTTGCTGCCAATAACATGTGCACCTGTTAACTGTAGGGTTTTTTATTCAGACAAACATCTTCAACATAGTATTTTCAATCTGATATTCAGTTAATTAAGCAAGACAAAATACATGGCCACAGGACAGGAGGCTAAAGGAGAGCACATCCAAATTGGCATCTATTCCTTCGAAAAAGTCAACAACTTTGTTTATTTAGGATGCCAAGTTAACTACGATGGAGAAACAACAGAAGAAATAAAGCGAAGAATCACCTCAGCTAATAAGTGCTTCTTTGGTCTCAGACCCCTGTTCCAGAGCAGAATAATTGCCAGGAGCATCAAGCTGCTGTTATATAAAACACTGATCCGCCCTGTTCTCACCTATGGTTCTGAGACCTGGACCATTTATAGAAAGTCTGATCAAGCCTGCTGGTTCATGAACGCAAAATCCTCCGCAGTATATTTGGTCCAATATGTGTAGGAGGTGAATGGAGGAAAAGAACCAACCAAGAACTGAACACGCTTCTGAATGAACCAGATATTGTGAAAATTATAAAATTTGGTAGACTCAGGTGGGCAGAACACGTGATCAGAATGGGGGAGAATGAAATACCAAGATCGGCACTCACAGAACAGATCAATGCCACCAGGAGACTTGGTAGACCCAAACTACGTTGGGAAGACGGTGTGAACTATGATGCATGCCATATCCTTGGGACCCGGAACTGGAGAGCAGCTGCACTTGACTGGGACAACTGGCAGAGGCTGTTAAAGGAGGACTTGACTCGGTAATGGGTTGTTGCCGCTGAAGAAGAAGAAGAAGATTCAGTTAATTAATTATTAATAAGTACACAGAATACAATACTGTACAGAATAAAAGGAAGCCAATGTGAGCCACGAGTTCAACCAACCACCTATTTAAAACCCTAGATGTTATTCTAGGTAACTTCGTTTTTCTGAAAAACCACTTTGATTATATACCGCTACCTGGTAAATGAACTCAGGATCTCTACGTTGGAAGCCAAGTGCCATACGCACTAATCTACTAAGCCCTCATTACAATTTTGAAAAATAAGAACAAATCGTTTTTATTTTTCAGAAACTTCTAAATTAAAACAGAAAACACCCCCTTTTTTACTGGTCAAGCCTTTTTCCCCTTGTCCATGATGAATGATTCCAAAATGTCATAAATTGGACATCTGCATGGCTATTAATTTTCTCCATGAACTTCACGCATAACTCTGTGTTTATTCCCTGACAATAAATGTTTATATAATTCATTTTAAACACTCAGTTACATAATCTACAAAATAACAAACACACCTTCACCTTCACACAGAGGATATTTTTGTTACAAGATTAAAATAACAACTAGAAAATTATGTATAGCATTGTATTACATCAATCATGTTCACATCTAACAGGTTTTATATCTGGTATTATTGCTGACTATACATACCATTCAACATATGTTTCAGCCAGACTTCATTTAGCATTTCAGTGGTACATTTTGTACCTTATTTTCTGTACTTGAAATTTTACCTTATGTATTTATTATCTTAGTAGGAAATTCCTGCATACAATAACAAGATTTGAAACCTCCTTAAGACACCATATACCTTAAAATTCACATTGGTTTTGAGTAGAAAGAGGCATGCATGAGCAAATACAAAATGCCTTGTCTGTATCCGTGCCCAAAAAGTTTTAGAAATTTCTTAAGTTTTGTACAAGTTGTAATTCTAACTCTCTAACAATAGTAGCAAGCTATTATATGCCTCATTTTTTTTCATTCATACAGAAACTACTACTAATCATATATTTAGTCATGACATTGATTCACAGATATTTATGGCATACCTTAGCCAAAGACGCATTTAAGACAGGAATAACACTTCTGGAAGGGAGAATAAAAATGTTAAGATTCGCTGATAAACATTGTTCTACTCCAGAAAACATGGAACACTTAGAAAAAGTATTGAGTGGTATGGAAAAATTATTATTACAAGATTTTGACTTAAAAATATCAAAAACAAAACAAAGTCATAAAAAGTTCTAGAAACAAAAGTAGTTATTTTTTAAACATTAAAGTTGGTAAGGATAACATATAGGAAGAGACTGAACATCTAACTGGGAAGCACAAGGACACCAAAACCAGAATAACACAATCTAAAAGGGCTTTTTAAAGAAAAATTTCTTACTGAATCAGTCATATACTTGAAGCATTGTGCTATAAGGATGTGAAGCTTAGACAATTGGGAAAGGTAAAAGACAAACAATACAAAGACTGAACTGTGGTGTTACAGGACAACATTAAAAATACGAACTAATGAGGATGTGAGATGTTGTATGTAGGTATTTGGAGAAGACATTGAAGGAGGAGGTGGGTAACTACACTAAACTAGTCAGCTGACTGATGAGAGATAGAGATAGAGGGTAAGACGGTATACCTTATATAATTATAAAGAATACCACATAGAGTGGATTGAAAATAAAAACAAATATATGTTACTAATTCTAAACTTTAGGAGAACAACATAAAACCTTTTTCTGAAAGAAAAATTTTAAGCATTTTCACACACACACTCACTTTCAATTGCACTATATTTTCTAATTAGCAAATTCTGTCAAAATGCAATCACAATTAAGTGCATTTTCCTTTCTGTTCCCACACTTTCCAAATCTTACCCCCTTCCACAACTATACCTTTACACACACACACACACACACACACACACACACACACACACACACACACACACACACACACACACACACACACATACACACACACACACACACACACACTTTAAAGACTTTCCTCGCCAAAAGATATGCAATATCATTCAGTATTCACAAAGAAACGTTGTGTTTACAAAATCATATTGAAAACTTTCAAAGAAACAACAAGAATGGGTCTCCGAAGTAAACACAACTAACAAAAGGCTTTCAGTACCGGACCTGGTTAGAAACACTTGTCCGCACACACACATGTAACACAACGTTATCAAGCAAACAACGCTTTTACGGCAAACATTAAATTGTCAAGTCACAGGTAGCTCACAGCGAAAAGTTATACCTGTTATAATTTACTTTCACACATCCACAAATGAAAACCAATTGATGTCAATTCTTTCCATGATTCAGAATCGCTTCACTGGAAGTGGAAAAATTGACATGAAAATGTAACAGACGCTAATTTACTGTCCGTGAGCAAAACTTGCTAGAAAAAGAAGAATGTTAATAAAATAGGAATAGTCAACTGATAGTTTTCTACTGTAACACAGTATCAATGATATGAAGAAGAGCACTCAAAAGTGTGAAGACATATTTATCATAATATAGAATATAGAACTTTCACTTGTGAAACTTACTTGTTTTTCTTTCCGAACGCGTTTCGGCATGGTGTTCGCCTTCGTCAGCAGTTTGAGACAGACTAAACCAAATAACTCCTTAAATTCAAAGTACGGAAACAGGCAAATGCCTAATCCTTGTAGTGCAGAAGAAGAAGAAGAAATTCGTAGTGACCGTCGATTAATGAACTTTTTGGTGAAGGGTTTGTGAGGATCGGTCAAAAATATAACACAAGTTTTAACTTATTTGTGTTGACGTTTCGACAATGTTTATTGTCATCATCAGGAAAATTGTTGTGTGTTTGGTGTCAGCAACAACTGTCCTGATGATGACAATAAACATTGTCAAAATGTCAACACAAATAAGTTAAAACTTGTGTTATATTTTTGACCGATCCTCACAAACCCTTCACCGGAAAACTGAAAATAACCCTTTGAATTTATGGTACTGGTACAGTCTGCACTCAGAACCTCTAAATTAGTAAACATTACCTTCAGCTAGACTATTATATTCCACGAAATTTTTTTTTTTTAACATAAAATCAATTTTTAATCTTTTGGCCACAACATAATTTTTCAGCATAAGAGTAAATTAAAACAAGCAGTGATGAAGTCAATAGGCTTTGGCCCCTCAGAGAGTCAAACACTTTAAAAGTAAATCTTATTCAATTTAGTTTTTGGCATTAGTACTATAAGAAACAGGCTTCTTCATAGACATACACACCTAACAATAAGAAATCATTCTTACTGTAGTTTTAAGAAAACAGAACCAAAATCTATTCTCAAATTGCACATCATAATGTGATGGCAAATTTCAATAGTTCTACTTTCAGAAATCATTCTTAATGTAGTTTTAAGAAAACAGAACCAAAATCTATTCTCAAATTGAACATCATTATCTGATGGCAAATTGCAATAGTTCTACTTTCAATGGTATGTGGAAATGATAATTACATGTGAACGATTTAATGACTTCTTTGTTATAATCAACTAGAATTATGCAAGTCAATGGAACTTGACTACTGATCTGATTATATGTAGACATCCTACCTCATTTGTATTTACACGTGTAACAATAAACTGTAGAAGACCCATGATGATACTAAAAACTACATGATCCTATTAGTTACAGTATTAAACATATCTAAGTTCTAGTTATTATTGAAGAGATTGTTAACCTACAATTGTGGTGGCAGTTGAATTGAACAGGGCATCTTGCGCCCTGGTTTCTTCGCGTTGTCTGAGTCAAGCTCAATGCACACCAGGTTCAAATGAGTGCAGAATGGTTGTTTGCTCAGCAAACTGAGTTAGGATGTGGTTCCCTATACACAATTTGCATGCACAACAGGAATTTGTGTTTGCACCAGCCTGTCTCCACGCCAGGGGCTCCCTTAAGGATTCAGCTGCACTAGCGGCACGCTGGTGTGATCAAGAGGCTCGACTGCCCATAGAAGTTGTTGATCGGAACTATGAGCTGCCATACCTGGGCAGACGGCTCCCGTAATTAAGCACTTGCATACCTCACGGTTTCACATGCCCAGTTTTAGGTCAGCAAAGTGGCAAAGCACAAGGTGACTCCTATGGTGGGACATTAACATGACCAAATTATAATGGCTACCAAACATATGCTACTGGCTACTGCTATACTGTTACCACTCTTTGGTATCTTCCTTGAACACTACTCACAAACATTCCACACCCTACGAATACAGTACTGTTTACAGCTGGATCTATTCACTGAAGATGGATTGATTAATAATTATGTTATAAAAACTTTCCCACAGGAAATATATCCATGCAATTTGAATGAGTAAGAACTGTTCTTGACTTTTAAGTACTGTATATGAATTTAGGTATTCAGTAACACACCTCTGAGAAATGATCACAGCAGATGTCAAAAATTAGAGAAATATGAAGAAGAACCCAATCATAATACAGACAGCTGGCAATACCAAAAATACAATGGGCTGCAGACATCTGTAAGAGCATGCACATATATGAAGATGGTAGGGGCGAATCTGTTAAAACAGTTGCCAAAACTTCAAAATCACTACGCAACATATTATTTTATACATATTAGAAAACAACTATCCCCAAACAACTATGGAACTATAAGCTGAGGGGACGGACAGGTGTGGGAAGTCCGAGGAAGCGCTGGAGTGACCAGCTGTAATATTTGCCTATTTGAGACCGGAACAAACCATTCTTGGTTTAAACCTTGAGGATGATGATGATGATGATGACATATTAGAAAACATAATATCTATATTACGAGAAATTTTCTGTGGGGGTTACTGACCTACATTTTTCTATGGCAGGGGCATTTGCAGACAGGGTTTTTCCATGATTGTGGATTATTGATGATAATCAAGGTGAGAGTTTTGTTGACAGTAGTAGAAAAGACTGTGCACATTATATTACGCAATCTTGTGCCTAGTGGTAAGACTTCACTAGCAACGAGGGGGTGGTGTAAACTCACCCTAGTTACACCAACGCTTATTATCTTATAAACAATTAATATCAAAATTAATGATCAGCACATTAATCTCACGAGTATTAATAAATATTATTGGATGCAGAAGGGTGCTGAGTCTTCAGCACACTAAAATCAGGGGACCACTTGGCTATGGAGTAGTGACCACTACAGAAGTATCTCTGGACTTCTAGACTGGGAGTTTAAGAGACTGCATTCACCAATGGCATCGGAAATGTGACATCCACTGAAACACTGTTGAAGTCAAACAGGTACAATGACCAAAACTGGAAAGAACACAATGATTATATTGGATGCAACGTAATTAGTAATGCATATATTTAGTGTTTCCATTGTAAACAAATGACCTCTTATATCTTATTTTGGCTTGTTTAAATTTGTATTTTCCTAAAACACTCCTAAAATAATTAATACTCAATATCAGTAAATATCACTATAATATTGACGACTCGGAACACAAAGTTTTTTATAAGTAAAAACGTAAAGTTTTACCTTACAGCCTAAACCGGCTTTCACCTATAGAAGGCTTCATCAGAGGCTGTCGTTAGTAGCGCTGCTCGTCTTGTTGTTGGCGACGAGAAAGTGTTTCGAAAGATTGAAGCTGTGTGTGTGTGGTGAGATGTGTTCGAATAATGCGTGCGATTTGAATTGTGTCTGTTCGTTTAGGATGTCGTTTTTATTTGTTTTTGTGTGTTTGTATATTTCTAATTGTTCTAGAGTGTCTAGTTTTCGGCCTTTTGTGTGTACGTGTAGTATGTTCATGTTATTGTCGATGTTTTTATATGTGTGGTTTGCTTCAATGAGGTGGTTTGCGAAGGTAGATTCTGTAGTGGTGTGGAGTGCTTTAGTGTGTTCAATGTATCTCTGTTTGAAGCTACGTCCTGTCTGGCCTATGTAGAATTTACTGCAATTTGAACAATTTAGTTTATATACACCGGGTAGATCGAATTTGTTTTGTGCTTTGGGCATGCGTTTTGATAGTGTGTGTTCTGTTTTGTTAGTAGTTTTGTAAGCGATTCTGTATCCTGCTTTTTTGAATTTGTGGGCAATTTTTTCTGTTTGTTTGTTGATGTATGTTAGTGTTATGAATTTGTTGTTTTCTGTCTTTGTCTGTTGTTTGTTTTGTGTTTTGTGTAGGAGTTTACTGACTATTGTTCTGTCATAACCGTTAGATTCTGCTAGATATTTTATCGTGTTTAGTTCGTCTTTGTAGTCTATTTCATCTAAGGGGATGTTGTTAAGTCTATGTATCATGGTTCTAAAAGCAGCTAGTTTGTGTTGTATTGGGTGATTGGAGGTGTTGTGTATTAGTGTGTCAGTTGTAGTTGGTTTTCTGTATATACTGAATTTGTGCCTGTGTTCTAGTTTTGTGATGGAGAGGTCTAAGAAGTTTATGGTATTGTTGTGTTCGTATTCGGCAGTGAAGGTTATGTTTTTATGTATTTTGTTTATGTGCGTTAGTAACTGTTCACATTGTCTTTTGTTTCCCCTGTATAGTATTAGAATGTCATCAACGTATCTATGCCAATATAGTATTTTATGTGAGTGTCTGTCATTGTTTGTGAGTATTTTTGTTTTTTCTAAGTGTTGGAGGAAGACTTCTGCTAGAATGCTGGATATGGGGGAGCCCATGGGTAGGCCGTCGTTCTGTGTGTAGTATTTATTGTTATAAGTAAAGTAGTTTTGTTTTGTGATAATGTTCAGAGTTTCTGTTATTTCATTGATAAGTTCGTCTGGTGTGTTGTTCTGTTTGAGTTTGTTTTGTAGGATGGTGATTTTTTCAGAGATGGGGATGTTTGTGTACAGGTTTTTACTTTACGTTTTTACTTATAAAAAACTTTGTGTTCCGAGTCGTCAATATTATAGTGATATTTAGTTAAGTAACGGACACGTCATGGACAACGAAATCCAAGAATTCAATATCAGTATCACAGTTCTGCTAATATTCAAAACTGCATGAGATACAGCTCTAAGTCCCTGTCAATATAAATAAATTCTTGTAGATTTCTTTTCTGTGTCAATGTCAGATCCTCAAATGACCTCACTTATATTAGTTGAACATAGGGTATTAGCAAAGAAAGGAAATCAAATCCATTAATACATTAACAATATATTTGTTAAAAATACATACACATTAAAATATATATCAAAATATATTCATACTAAATTATTTGAGTATAAAAATAAAATAAAATTTTTATTTTGTTTTAAAATACTACCAGTTGAAAATAAAATTAATAGCTGGTTAATTTTTTTAACAGTTTAACCCAAATTTTTTTGTGATGGTTTTCCGCTGATTCTACGAAAGTGCACAGCTTGTTCTGGTAACTTGTCTTCTTTCATTCAAAGCTGTATGCCTCAAGAATATACAGAGCTCAGTGGATATTATACATGTGGTGCATATGATGATTTGGCTGTTACGTGTAAATGAGTAATGGGTACTGGAAGTACTGTAGACAAATAACACGTGGTTAACTGTAAATAGGTAACATATGGTTTCTACTAACACATGCTTCTGAACGAGATGAAATGACAATGGCTTATTAAACTGTACGATCATTGGATTACCCTACACTATTATATGGTAACAGGGTTGTGGATAATTAAAAATAAAAATAAGAGAGTGGAGGATTTTATGCATCTTTGACTAATAGATGCCAACTTTATTGTTAACACTAATGAACTCAACTCCCATTAATTACTACGGGTACTTACTTTAACATAATTATGTACTGTCTGTATGCTGTTTACAAGAGACGTATAAATTCGTTTTTCATTTATATGTAAATAGAATTTAGGCCTATTCATACAAATAAAAGTAAAATGACAAATTTTTGGTAAACAATGTACTGTATTAACCAAAGGAAATGGAAATAGACCAGGCATACACTGAGGAAGCCAAACGTGAATCTAACATCTAACAAGCCAAATGTGAGGTACCGAGAAGACAAGAGTTGGTTTACTTACAATCTATCACATGGATGAAGATAAAAAGACCTGCAGTAGTCACAAACGAGTAAGGGAGATCAGCATGAGAGCCTATATAGAATGAGAGTTTACAGAGGTGGTGATCCTGCCACTTATTACTATGAAGAAGGCCATGTGAAGTGCCCTTTACTCCATTTCAGAGTTACAGGAATACCAATATAAGTAAGGTGGACAAGTGCTTCATTTTGGTACCTCTAGAAGTTCATTAGTGTCATGTCAGAGTAACAGGGCAAGTATAATAAGTTAACTGTACAGCTCACTGTCTGGTGGAAACACTTGTTATTATTGACTTAACATTGTTTGAACACTGAAGAAAGGAGTAACATGTTTTTATTATAAAACACTACACTGCTTAAAATACAAATTGGCTAACAATGTTAAGTAGCCTATATATACCATTTTGTCATAAGCCTTTTGAGCCACATGGAAATATAACACGACCTCTGTATACAATATACCTGTCACTTTCAGCTTTTTTATAACCTACTTGTAGGCCTACCCACACTCCTTTAGAAATATAAAATATGGGACTATCCTAAATCAGCTGCCATGCAGACTGCAACATAAATCAGTTATTAAACTGCAATTAAATCTTATGACACCTAGGGAGGTACTATGCAATATTAAGATTAAATATTGAAATGGAATTATCATAAGAAAAAAAATTTGAAGTAACATTTATATATATTTTTTCAACATGTAAAACAAAGATTACTTTGCTTACACATTTCATTATTACTGAAATTTATTATAACATAAGTTTAAACTAATAATATTCAGGGGTACCACTGAATTTCAAGTAATGAATTTCTGAAAGTGTCTAGGGTACCTAGAAGATTGGGAATCACTGATATGAAAAAAATTGCTTGGGTGTAAGCGTGGATAATGCACACTAGGACTGGCATATAAGTGAAAATAAGGACTTCTATGCTGAAAGGGCAAAAATTGATCCCAACAAAAACTGAATTTTAAAAACCTGTTAAATATTACTTGTTGTTTACCATAAGTAAGTAAACTATTATGCTATAAGTATAAAAATTCTGCACTACTGTAAGTATGTACTGCAGTGACTCTACATTGTAAGAGAAATGAAGTCAATACATGTATGTAAATATAACATCTTCATGTGTGAAAACACTGAAGGAAAACTAATGTATCCTACACAGTTGTGCCTACAATGCGGTAAAGATTTATTATGTATCATAAAAATGTATTACTAATTTGGGTCATTCCATGCCAAATCAACCTGACCATTTCAGATTTCAATGAAACTTTCAGGAATCATTCTTCCGTATGATAGAAATGAGAATATATTTTTACATTTTTTTTTTATCTGTTTGGGTTTTGATGTAATTAATTTTTAAAATTTAGAAAAAATACAGTTTTTCAGCTTTCACAAACTTTTTAATTCTTCAATAACTAAAGTTCTATAAGACCTAGAGACTTGCTTGAACCCTCATGTTAAAGAGAATCTTACAAGGTTTAATTTGATATCTACTTGACTATGTTTGGTGAATTTTTGTTTTGTTTTTAATCCAAAAAACATTTAGGCCTAGCTACATACATTTTTGAAATAATGTTTTTTAAAAAATTTGAAAAAAAAAATGTTTCTTGTAATATTATAAGAATTATCTTGTTGTTGCATCCTCTTCGTTCACTTATTAATTTAATAATATATATAATACTTTCACTTATGAACTTACTATTGTCACTTCCCAAACGTTTCAAGATGTTGTTTCTCTTCTTCAGTGGGTTGAGTACTAACTGTCGATTACAGAATAACCGTTACGGAATGGAGTGTGTGGTGGGGGTTGATGGTGGGAAGGGGTTGGCGCTGAGGTTCGAATTATGTGTGTGGATCAGTGTGTCAAATAGTGTATGTGATTTGTGTATCTGTTCATTTAATATGTTGTTTGGTTGTAGTGTGTGATATCTGTATATTTCAAATTGTTCAGCTGTGTTTAGTTTTCTACTTTTTGGTAAGTAGTGTAATATTTCCATGTTGTGTTCTATGTTTGTGTAGCTGTGGTTTTCGTTATGTAAATGTGTGGCAAATGTGGAATGTATGTAGTTTGTGGTGAGGGCTTTTAAATGTTCAGAAAACCTGGAAGAAAAAGATCTTCCCGTCTGGCCGATGTAGAATTGTTGACAACCATTGCAATTTAATTTGTAAACAATTAAATTGCAATGATTGTCAACAATTCTACATCGGCCAGACGGGAAGATCTTTTTCTTCCAGGTTTTCTGAACATTTAAAAGCCCTCACCACAAACTACATACATTCCACATTTGCCACACATTTACATAACGAAAACCACAGCTACACAAACATAGAACACAACATGGAAATATTACACTACTTACCAAAAAGTAGAAAACTAAACACAGCTGAACAATTTGAAATATACAGATATCACACACTACAACCAAACAACATATTAAATGAACAGATACATTACAAATCACATACACTATTTGACACACTGATCCACACACATAATTCGAGCCTCAGCGCCAACCCCTTCCCACCATCAACCCCCACCACACACTCCATTCCGTAACGGTTATTCTGTAATCGACAGTTAGTACTCAACCCACTGAAGAAGAGAAACAACATCTTGAAACGTTTGGGAAGTGACAATAGTAAGTTCATAAGTGAAAGTATTATATATATTATTAATATTATAAGCTATAAATCCTGAAACTTTTAAAGTGAGATCTCAATGGGATCAGGAGTTATGCCAAAAAACGTATGACAATGTTTTAAGGTAAGGGCTAGATTGCAATCTTAAATTTTTTTTAAAGGTAAAAATATACATAGGGTCTAAGGTAACCAATTTACAATAGGGATTATAATAGAGGTTTACTAAATCTACAAACAAATAATCAAGCCATAACTTATTTAAGATCATTGTGAATAAAATATCTGCCAATTACAGGTGTTCTGGCACAGCACAGAAAGCCTGTACAGATTTGTCCGATTCATGTTCTTACAGGAGCGTGACTCATACCCACTCTAGCTCAGTTTTTGCTTAGTTTCCTTTAAGATCTCAGTGAGTGAACAGTTAGTTGTTGGCAGTGTCACTTAAAAAGTGTTTTGCATAAAAGTATGATTTTTATACATTATTACTTTTTTAGTGGATGTGAAAGAAGTGTTCTCCTGTGATAACAATATGGATGAACCCAGTCAAACAAAACATTTTTCAGTATATTGTTGTAATCCGTTTAAAAAGGCTGGTCATTATTACTACAAAAAAAGCTTGAGACCTGTGAATGAAAATGTTTTAAAACGTAATGCCAATTTACGTGAAGGCAAGATATGTTGTGATTGTCATAAAGCTGTTTTAAAGCTATCAGAAATTCCAACTGAGCAAGAAGAATTGCATTCGGACAGCTCAGAATCGCAGTATGATTTGAATGTTCCTGAAGTACAAGTTCAAAATACATGTTCAACTCCAGAGAAAGTAGATGCAATTGAAGCCTTAAACATAAGTCTTGCTGCTATAGATGAAACGCCAATAAAAAGAAAACGTTTAAGTGAAAAAAAAATACCCAGATGAAAAGATCAAAAAAGTGACTGAAACTTTCTGAACAAAAGTTCTAAATTTAAGACCAGGTACCTCTGACTCTGACGCCGTAAAAAATAATGACAATGAAGTTATTAATCAATTAAAATAAACGTTCAACACTACTACAGACAAAAGTGTGAGAATGCAGATTCTAACTACATTTCCCAAAAGCTGGACTCTAAAAACAATTGAAACTGAATTTGGAGTGTCTAACTTTATGGCTAGAAAGGCAAAAAAAACTGTTACATGAAAAAGGTGTTATGTCATCCCCAGACCCAAAGGCTGGAAGACATCGGACCCTGCAACGGTGGCCTTAGTTAAGGACTTCTATCAAAATGATGAAGTTAGTCGTCGAATGCCAGGTAAAAAAGACTTTGTTTCTGTGAAAAAATAATTCTAAGTACATTAAGATAAGCATATGTACTACTCAAGGAGCGTTACCCAGATCAGAAAATTGGATTTACTAAATTTTGTGAGCTTCATCCCAAGCATTGTGTTCTTCCTGGGTCCAGTGGGACACACACTGTGTGCGTTTGCACAATACATCAGAATGCCTAATTAATGATGGCTCAGTGTAAAATACCTGAATTAACAAATGGTGAGCTCCCTATTAAAACATACAAAGATGTAACAAGCAATATAATTTGCAAAACTCCAACATGTAAATGTTATTTTGCAAATTGTGTTAATTGCCCAGGAAGTGACGATTTGAAGGGTCTGAAGAAGCTTAGAAGCTTTTGAGCTAAATAGCATTGAAAATGTGAGTTTCAAACAATGGATGCAGATTGATAACAAGTGTGTCCTGGAAACTGTTACAAAACCAACAGAAGAGTTTGTGGATTATTTGTTTCAGAGTTTGCCAAAACTCTTAAGACACTCTTTCATTGCTACTCAACAGTCTTCGTACTTGCGATACTTAAAAGAAAATCTACTTCAAAACCAATGCATTGTGCTTTGTGATTTTGCTGAAAATTATGCATTTGTACTTCAAGATGCTGCACAAGGCTTTCACTGGAATAATGGTCAAGCAACAATACATCCGTTTGTTATATACTACATGGACGAGGAAAGCAAAAATCTGGAATACCTTAGCTTAGTTATCATTTCTGACTGTATGACACACGATACCGTTGCTGTTCATTTATTTCAACGCCTCATGATTGACTTTCTTAAACAGAACCTACCTCATAAGCCTGAAAAGCTACATTATTTTTCAGACGGAGCAGCATCACAGTACAAAAACAAATCCAACTTCCTCAATCTCTGCCATCGTGAGAACGATTATGGAATTAATGCTGAATGGAACTTTTTTGCATCGTCACATGGAAAGAATGCATATGACGGTGTAGGAGGAACTGTAAAACGTTTAGCAGCATTGGCCAGTCTACGTATGGTTTACAATGAACAAATCATGACCCCTTGCCAACTTTATGATTGGGCTAAAGCCAATATTGACAACATCAGTTTTTTGTATTCCACTAAAGACGAACATGAGGCAGAGGAACAGACCTTGACAAGAAGAGACGGTTTGAAGCACCAACAACAATAAAGGGCATTCAGCAATTTCACAGTTACACTCCTGAAAGTGAGACTAGAGTTTTAGTGAAAAGCCACTCATTTTCAGAGGTATCAAGTGTAGAAATAGTTTCAGCTGATGACACTGATGCTGATTTGAACACTAATGACACTGTTGGCTTTGTCACATACCAATACTCAGACAAGTGGTGGTTAGGTTGTGTGTTTGGAGTAGAAGGAGATGAAGTAAAAATAAGTTTTTGGAACCTCATGGCCCTTCTCCATCTTTCAAATACCCACAATTTACTGACATATTAGTTGTGCACAAAAGTGAGGTTTTAACAAAAGTTGATCCTACAACAGGAACAGGAAGAGTTTATCGCCTTACAGACTTAGAAACTAAAAAGGCAAACAAGAAATTATCGTTAAATTAAAGAAGAATGGTACAGAAGAACTAAGATCTATTTAGGTATTTTGGTGCGATTACAAAATGATTGAGTGCTAACCAAGAAAAAAACTTATTATTTTTATCATGTAAAACCAGGTATGTAACCTTCCTTGTTATGATGATTGACTATGTATTAGTATGATGTAAGTAACAAAAAAATGTAGATTTAACAAATTGTCTGTTACCATGTAAACACAAAACAAAAATTATTAGCCTATAGATGCGTTGTACATTAATTTAAGGTTTTTGTCATAACTCCTGATCCCATTGAGATCCCACTCTAAAAGTTTCAGGATTTATAGCTTATAATATTACAAGAAACACATTTTTTTTAAATACTACTCTCAAAAATGTATGTAAAAAAGTTTTTTGGATTAAAAAATAAATAAAAATTTCACCAAACAGTCAAGTAGCACATCAAATTAAACCTTGTAAGATTCTCTTTAAAATGAGGGGTCAAGCAAGTCTCTAGGCCTTATAGAATTTGAGTTATTCAAGAATTAAAAAGTTCGTGAAAGCCGAAAAACTATTTTTTCTAAATTTTAAAATTAATTATATCAAAACCCAAACAGATAAAAAAATCTAAAAATACATTCTCATTTCTATCATAAGGGAGAATGATTCCTGAAAGTTTCACTGAAATCTGAAATGGTCAGGTTGAATCTTAAAATTTTTTGGTTGGTTTGGCATGGAATGACCCATTTTTGTTACACAGTATATGTACCGTCTGTATTGTGATCTGATTGCTAATAAACTATTAACTACAATACTGAATACAATAATATTGTTTCAACATATCAGTACCTTCATCTGAATGACCAGTCTGTTCATTTAGTTTAGTAGACACACAACTGCTGCAAGCACCATGTAAACATTCTAACAGCTTTGGATCTTCACTCGCAGTCAAAGTAACTTGACAAAATACACATTTCACATTTGCCCATGGATTAGCTGGTTGCTGATCTCCTGTTGTTGGGCTTGGAGATATCTCTTCTGAACCTTCACCATTTGAATTATTACTTTCATCTAATCCTGCTTCTGTTTTAATAACTGGTAAAGCAGGAACATTAGTGGTAGCTTGTTGTTCACCAAGTCCACCAAGTGCCTGCTCCATAATTAAACTTTACAGAATTTTATCTATTATCTTCAGCATGACTTCATAAATTTTTCACTCAACAACTGAAGCCATTTAAAAGAAGTTTTCATTTAAGTGAATAAATATATTTTAATTTCATTCCTATTCAATAAATTATGAACATACTTGAATGAACCAGTTACTACTTTGTAATATGACCATTTGTTTTTGTAAGATGATAGTGTTTGGTCCAGGCCTAGGTTACTATCAGACTTAACTACCCAAGGGCAAAATTACAAACGAAAATTTTTATATTTCACAAATGACATAATTACATTATAATTCACTAAAATTCCCGTTACACCACTGGGAAGCTACGGTAGTTCGTACCGTATATGCCATACGATTAAATAAATGTATAATCCTATCAACGAAGCCTATGTCATGACTACCACTAGGAAGAGTTCAGGTGGCCTAGCTAAACTTATGGCTTGTTGTCATTCCCACCACCGTAAATAAGCATTAAACTTCAACTTCATCGCATTTTTATAACTTCAATAATTATTGAACCGCGAATAACAATATACTTCAACTCCACACTGTTATAAAAACTGTATAATAATAGAAACAACACAATAATTAATTACACAGCGCCAAAATAAGCCTAAAACGATTGTTGGCAGACTATTCTCAATGAGGGAGCAGTGATGCACCGATGTTATTTGAACAATTTCTGTAATGATCCCTATATTGTTAACAAAAATAATAATTATCGTAGGCTATTGACAACGCTTGACATAAATACCACAGCTTGGTTTAGTTATAAATGTTAGTAAGTAATATCGGGTCCCGGAATATCACATATAAATATTTTACAAAAATGTATAACGTTGATATGTTAAAACATGTAATACATTCTGTAGCTTAGCTTGTCAAGGCAACGTGAACAATGCCTATTTTGACTGCATCTATAAACATTTTATTTAACTTATAAAAATATTTTTATGTTCATAGAATTGAATTTGTACTAAAAGTAATGCAGAAATAATAAACGTACATCAACAAGCACGCTCGCACACAACGTTCCAAACACGTTATTGTTATGTGTGGGTTTTGTGTGAAAGGCTTGGTTGTTTACTGAGACATATATAAAGTCACAAACACATTTCTAAATCAGAAAAATTGAAAAAATAATGAGTCTTTTTCCACGATATTACTCATGGTTTATTTATATTCCAATAGCCTATAGGAAACGCTCGCAAAATCATGCTTTTTTTATCACTACCCAAACATACATGTAACACAAATAATTCATAAATTACATAGAAGTATTGATTAAGTTTAAGAAAATTAATGGTTTCTTCTTACATGTGTGTTGAGTTTTCATCATTCATACTACATTACACCATTTCACCAAACACTGAACACAGATATGCACCTAAGATTTGGAAAGTTAATGAGTTCAATGTTGGTAAGCTTGATAGTTATTGTTTATAATTTTTAAAGTAATGGCGTTACGAATCATTTGGTTTTTGACATGTGTTCATTTAATCGAATATTGGTGAACTAACAAATGCAATCAGCCGATGATCTCTGTGTTTACTTGATAATTGTTGATAAATAATTAAACACATTATTCACTGATATCGTCGTAAGTATTGTAGATAAGCGAAGTTACCGGTAAGCATTATGTGCATGTTCATAGTCAAAAAGTATGTAGGATTGGTAACATGCAGCACTTGTACACTAATGGTTAATAAATACACAGCTACAGGTAACGGACTGTTGGTATTAATTAATTTGTGGTGTCAGAATGCGAATATTGGATTTACAAAATTAAGCAGTTATGTTTATAGCTATTCTACGATTCAACAGTAAACAAATACCAGAAATGCAGTACATTAAGTTAGGCCTATTTTTGTGACACAGGTATGGAACGTTATCAAAGTTTTTATGTTTGGCTGTTGTTATGTAGTTTATTTAGGAACATTAAAAGTGATCCTAAGTGTTATACATAAAAAAAGAAGTACACAAGCTTTTAACCTTTTCGGTTCTGTTAAATACTATATATGATTTTATAATCATATTTTAATTCCATCTATGTAATACACAATATAGCCCTATTGGTTTATTGAAGTCTAGTAAATTATAAATTGAGCTATATTTAACAAAATTCATAATTGTCCAAAACATAATTTTAGTTGTATATATATTGATAAAAAATAAAAAGTACACTTGCTGAGGTAATTTATTATTTTATAATATATCTTTTAACATACAAATACTGCAAGAATCTAAGAACTACAAAAAAAATATGGACAAAAAATATAATTGTAACGAATTTTTTCATTTAAATTTGGTAAATCTTTATTTGGCTAGTCAGGAAATAAAGTAGACCATTTGGGACCAGCTTTAGTAAAGCTGTTTGATTTTTTGATAGCAGTTTGGATGCTTTAAAGTAGCTATTACCAAATACTTTTTCAAAAGTGGTTTAGTTCATATTTGATTAGGTGAGCTGTAGTGTAGTTCAATTCATTTTCATTTTAATATACTTAATATTTGAAAGAAGATTATGATCAGTACAGTTTAGTAGAATTTATTTTCAATTTATATCTATATCTATTTTGTCTTGATTGTAAATCTGTTCACGGTAAAAAAATTTTTTGTTTACATAATATAAAAGGCTGCAATAATTCAGTCGATTCAATCAGATCAGCAGAAGTTTTTACTACATGCTTTGAGCATACAAGTTCAGTGTCGATTCTCCCAATATTGTTTCTTTCAAGCAATCATTGGTAAAAATTTTCCATGGTTTTCAGTTTTGTTATAAAAATTAACTTCCCTTTTATAATATTTGCCACTAATTGGAATAACTTTTTTATATCCTTGCACAAACAACTATAGGGCATCTTCAGCATTCTCACTCATAGTGTACTTCAAGGCGGTAGTATTTTCTCAGTCATAACTTGCATATTCCAGTGATTTTCTATTTTGCTGTCAGTCATTCACAGTACTTTTTCTGATGTGCAATTGATTACAGATTGTTTGCACCTTATCCAACCACTCTAATGATTTCAGTTTTTGTTTGATGATGAGGGAATTATATTTTCTCTTCATAACACTCATTTGTATAAAGTGAACACTTCATATAGTACAAATACACTCACTGGATCAAAACCAAGCGCACATCTTCACCCATCTTGCCATCTTCAAGTCAGCTGCAAGACTGTGTTAAAAGTTTGTCAGAAGAGTTCAGTGAAAGTTCCTTCAGCATTTCTAAGAAGATGTTTTTTTTTTAGAATTAACATCTGAGAAGGTTAGACTTGAGAAATAAAAATAAAATGCCCTGAAATGAATCATACGGAGCTGTTCCTTTTATTGAGTTGAATAACTGAATGTAAGAAAGATGGTAAGAGTCCGCATTAAGCAATTGATAAGGACATAGTCTAAAAGCATAAAATTATATTATTTCTAATTTTTTAATGTGTTTTGCATAATATTTGTAAACTTGAAGAAAATACAAGCAGCTTGGATTGTTCAGTGCTACTTTGATTACAGATGCTTTATTGGAATTTAAAATTCCAAATCAACAATCACAACATTAATTTAGCTATTTGTTACTTTCTTGGATTTCGTTGTCCATGACGTGTCCGTTACTTAACTAAATATCACTATAATATTGACGACTCGGAACACTAAGTTTTTTATAAGTAAAAACGTAAAGTTTTACCTTACAGCCTAAACCGGCTTTCACCTATAGAAGGCTTCATCAGAGGCTGTCGTAAGTAGCGCTGTTCGTCTTGTTGTTGGCGACGAGATAGTGTTTCGAAAGATCGAAGCTGTGTGTGTGTGTGGTGAGATGTGTTCGAATCATGCGTGCGATTTGAATTGTGTCTGTTCGTTTAGGATGTCGTTTTTATTTGTTTTTGTGTGTTTGTATATTTCTAATTGTTTTAGAGTGTCTAGTTTTCGGCCTTTTGTGTGTACGTGTAGTATGTTCATGTTATTGTCGATGTTTTTATATGTGTGGTTTGCTTCAATGAGGTGGTTTGCGAAGGTAGATTCTGTAGTGGTGTGGAGTGCTTTTGTGTGTTCAATGTATCTCTGTTTGAAGCTACGTCCTGTCTGGCCTATGTAGAATTTATTGCAATTTGAACAATTTAGTTTATATACACCGGGTAGATCGAATTTGTTTTGTGCTTTGGGCATGCGTTTTGATAGTGTGTGTTCTGTTTTGTTAGTAGTTTTGTAAGCGATTCTGTATCCTGCTTTTTTGAATTTGTGGACAATTTTTTCTGTTTGTTTGTTGATGTATGTTAGTGTTACGAATTTGTTGTTTTCTGTCTTTGTCTGTTGTTTGTTTTGTGTAGGAGTTTACTGACTATTGTTCTGTCATAACCGTTAGATTCTGCTAGATATTTTATCGTGTTTAGTTCGTCTTTGTAGTCTATTTCATCTAAGGGGATGTTGTTAAGTCTATGTATCATGGTTCTAAAAGCAGCTAGTTTGTGTTGTATTGGGTGATTCGAGGTGTTGTGTATTAGTGTGTCAGTTGTAGTTGGTTTTCTGTATATACTGAATTTGTGCCTGTGTTCTAGTTTTGTGATGGAGAGGTCTAAGAAGTTTATGGTATTGTTGTGTTCGTATTCGGCAGTGAAGGTTATGTTTTTATGTATTTTGTTTATGTGCGTTAGTAACTGTTCACATTGTCTTTTGTTTCCCCTGTATAGTATTAAACTAAAAGACAATGTGAACAGTTACTAACGCACATAAACAAAATACATAAAAACATAACCTTCACTGCCGAATACGAACACAACAATACCATAAACTTCTTAGACCTCTCCATCACAAAACTAGAACACAGGCACAAATTCAGCATATACAGAAAACCAACTACAACTGACACACTAATACACAACACCTCCAATCACCCAATACAACACAAACTAGCTGCTTTTAGAACCATGATACATAGACTTAACAACATCCCCTTAGATGAAATAGACTACAAAGACGAACTAAACACGATAAAATATCTAGCAGAATCTAACGGTTATGACAGAACAATAGTCAGTAAACTCCTACACAAAACACAAAACAAACAACAGACAAAGACAGAAAACAACAAATTCATAACACTAACATACATCAACAAACAAACAGAAAAAATTGCCCACAAATTCAAAAAAGCAGGATACAGAATCGCTTACAAAACTACTAACAAAACAGAACACACACTATCAAAACGCATGCCCAAAGCACGAAACAAATTCGATCTACCCGGTGTATATAAACTAAATTGTTCAAATTGCAATAAATTCTACATAGGCCAGACAGGACGTAGCTTCAAACAGAGATACCTTGAACACACAAAAGCACTCCACAACACTACAGAATCTACCTTCGCAAACCACCTCATTGAAGCAAACCACACATATAAAAACATCGACAATAACATGAACATACTACACATACACACAAAAGGCCAAAAACTAGACACTCTAGAACAATTAGAAATATACAAACACACAAAAACAAATAAAAACGACATCCTAAACGAACAGACACAATTCAAATCGCACGCATTATTCGAACACATCTCACCACACACACACAGCTTCGATCTTTCGAAACACTATCTCGTTGCCAACAACAAGACGAACAGCGCTACTTACGACAGCCTCTGATGAAGCCTTCTATAGGTGAAAGCCGGTTTAGGCTGTAAGGTAAAACTTTACGTTTTTACTTATAAAAAAGCTTAGTGTTCCGAGTCGTCAATATTATAGTGATATTTAGTATTTGTTACTGTTTGTATACAGGAGATTCTTAATGACATTATTCAGTACTCGTTAAGAATTTCAATACTTCAAAATTTCTGTTCCTCCATTTTTTATATGAGGGTGAGTAAATTTAAAACCGTAAATCGTTTTATCTGTAACTTATTGAATAGTGAAGAAATACACTTACATCATTTTTCAATGTAGTCACTATAATGTATTATACAAGTGTTCCAGTGATTTAGAAGTGCATGGATAACTCTGGAAAAAAATTCTGTATGGTATGATAGTAGCAACTTATGGACCACCTGCATTACCTCTTCATCAGACTTGAAAGACTTGTCTGCTTGGAGGTTACAAGTGTTGCATATGCAATAAGGGCGGAATTGTGCTCATTGTCTAGAGGCGTCGTGAAGCCCCTCGTGACCAAAGACGAAGGTCCTTCAATTTATGTCTCACAACAAAACAGCGTGGAATGTTTTGATCTGCACATGCACTTGTTTCTAACCACACAAGGCGGGGAGTTTATGCCTTCTATTTTAATGACTGATATGAACCCATGAACCACCACTTTGCATTGTCGTGCTGCAACAAAACACCAGTACTCAGAAGTCTACGTCATTTGGACCTGATAGCAAAACTTAGATGGTTCTTGAGAAGATTCGCATATATAGCACTGGTAACTATTTTCCTCTGGGCGCATAGTGCTCCAAAATTACTCCTTTTTCATCCCAAAAGAGAGTCAGCATAACAGTGTCAACCAGTGGTTTTGTGCAAATTTTTTTTTTGTGAGGAGATGTGGTACGATTCTTTGCGTGCCTTTTTGGTTTCCAGTTAGTGGCAAGGGACCCAGGTTTCATTTCTAGTGACAGTTCTTTATAGGAAGCCATCTTTAACTTCAAAGTGCCACAAAGTTTCCTTACATGCGTCGATTATTTATCCTTCCTCTGGTATTACTGACTTGTACTGAGTGCCTGTGCTCTGTCCTGTCGGCCTTACTTGGCCTCCTCTTGTTTCTTCAACCCTGTTGCTGTTGGGTTTCTGAGTGGTAGAACATTATTTATTTTTTCACAGTTCTTGGGGCACTGTTTCGTTAACTTTCAGATAAAGGTTAGGGATTCTTAAAAAAGCTGATGAAGGAAGGACGCGTGTATAACAGCTGATGAAGTGGTACTAGCAGTAAAGACAATGAAGAACGGCAAAGTTCCTGGACCTGGAAGAATGCCATTTGAACTAATAAAGAACACTCCAGCAGACATATTTAGAATACTTAAGTGGAATTTTCACAAAGTGCCTTAAGTGTAAGGAAGTCCCATACAAATAGACACAAGCCAACATAACGTTGCTATATAAAGAGGGTGATCAGTAAAAATGCAAAAATTATCATGGGCTTAGTGTGAGTTCTGTTGGATGATTATATGGACACATTCTCAAAAATCGAATAGAAGCTACAATACATGATGCAGAGGAACAAAGTGGTTTTAATGTCGGAAGGTCTTGTACTGATATGTGTTTTGCTTGAAACAGTTGTGTGAGAAGGCTGCCAGCCATAGAATGGTTTTATCTCACATTTTTTTGGTTTGCATAAAGCATATGATAACAGTCCATTACTAAAGCTATGGCTGGTCATTAATCAAGCTGATGTTAGCACTGCTTATATTACAACTATGTGTACTTTTTCACTGATGTTAAAATTAGGAATAAGGTGTTCCAATACTTTAACAAGACGTGTAAGGAATGGATATTCCATAGCGTCTAATTTATTTAAAATTTAATATTTATAATAAATTTACCTCAAGATGTTTTTTCCCTTATTTGGAACAAGAAATATAAAAGAATATAAATATTCTTTGTGTGGTATGTGTTTTATTAGTGTCATTTTGGTTATGTCTGGGAATTTATGTCCTGTGTTTATTGCATGTGTGGGCAAATTAGATTTATATATTTCTGGTTTTTTGTATGCATTTAGGTGTTCAAAATAACGTTTTTTCAGTTGTTTTTTTGTTTGTCCTATGTAACATTTATTGCAATCTTGGCATTCAATTTTGTATATACCATTGGTTGTTGTATTGTCTTTGTTGTGTGGGTTATTTAGTTTTTGTAAATTATTTTTATTAGTTTTGTATGCTATTTTAATGTTCGTGTTTTAAATAGTTTTGTTAGTTGGAAATTTGGAAACACACAGGCACCATAATGAACATTTGGGAATATTTACAAATATACAAACACAAAAAACAAAACAGATACCTGAACAAATACAAATCATTACAAAACATAACACAATTTTCAAAGCACTCAACATCGAAAATACACAAAATACTAATATATACACCACAATCACACAATAATACCAGTTCAAAGTACCAAAAACTAACAGGAAACCATAACAACAACCAACCAACACACAAGTAGTCCACAAGATTCAAAATTAAGAAGGCTGAGGATGGGAACAATAAGTTTCCCGAAACATGTTCTAAATAAGGGAAAAACATCTTGAGGTAAAGTTATTCTAAACATTAAATTACTGTATATGAATCAAGAAATAGACTGTGTATCCAAAAGTGTTTGAATTTATTTAAAATGTATATTAGCATATAAAATGTTAAGTATGAGGGGTGTTTGATAAGTCAGTACAAAAATTTTTGAGAAAAATCTTTTTTTTTTCTCAACATAATTTACTTTCAAGACTATACCACTTATTCCAACGTTGCTCAAGCATTTCGATCCCATCCTTTTATTATGAGTTATCGAAATCTTTAAAATATGCAGATGTTTTGGCAATAACTTCATCGTTTCATGTAAATCTGTTTCCAGCAAGCCATTTTTTTCAAATTTGGAAACATAATAGTCCAAAGTCTGGCAGGTAGGGGTTGGTACAGTAGAATTTCGTAGTGTAATTCAAACAATACTGCTGTCACAATTGCAGAGGAGTGAGCTGGTGCATTGTCTTTGTGAAAAAGAACCTTCTTTTTTGTAAAATGTGGTCATTTTTTCTTTATTTCCTCGTTTCAACGGTCCAGCAGAGATGCATAATATTGCCCAGTTGTCATTTTACCCTTCTCCAAAAAGTCAATTTAGATTATGCTACAAGCATCACCTTATATGCTGTGGAATGGTTTTCGCTTTTATTGGAGCATGTTCACCTACTGCAGCCCACTGTTTTGACTGTTCCTTGGTTTCAGGTTAGTAGTGATGTATTGAATTTTCATCAATTGTTATGAAATACTACAAAAATTTTTCTCGACTATGTTGAAACAGCTCCAAACTGTGTTTAGAAATGTTTATCCATTACACTTTGATCGATTGTGAGCAAAAGCTGCACCCATCTTGTGAACAGTTTTCGCATATGTAAATGTTCTTGTAAAATATGATGCACCCGATCATTTGAGATGCCTATTGTATTATCAGTTTCATGCGCTTTCAATCTTCTGTCCCCAATCACCATATCATGGATTTTTTCAATATTTTCTACAGTTGTAACCTCAACAGGGCGTCCGGAATGTTCAGCATCGTTTGTGCTGTGACCACTATGAAAATACGCAAACCATTTGTAATCTGTTCTAGTCAATGGAGCTCACTCACCATAATATTTATCCAATTTGGATTTAGTTTCCTGTGCAGTTTTGTCTTTCAAAAAGTACAGTGGAGTCACGATTAACCGAGGTAATGTGGACCGAGACCTCCTCGGATAATCAAAAACTCGGAAAAAACAGAAGGTTCAAAGAAAAATTGCACTTTTCTTCTATTGCACCTATTTGCTGTAATACACGTAATTGTTTCATATTGTAAGTGATACTTAGCTGCTACTTTGCCACAAAAACATTTAATAATTGGAAAAAAGGAAAAATAAGAAACTGAGCCGATAGTATGACTCATGTAATCCTTTATTAATTACACTAAGCGGCAAAAACAGTAACAGCACAGCTCTCGTCACAGTAATATCTTAAACAATTAAAACTCATAATTTCTTTAAAAAGTCTTTAACAGTTTTTTGCTTGATAGCGCTGCCTTTCTTCTTTGCCGCCATATTGCGCAAACGCCGCAGGACCAGAATGTCAGCTGGTGACGTGTCTTCTTGTTGCTCGGTATACAACAAAGCCCTCTCAATTGCACTTAAGCCATCAGCGTGACTTATCTTATTGTCCACAGTAGGAGTGTCGTCTTCTTCATCATCGCTGTTTTTATTTTTGGTAATCAAATTTACAATGGCCTCTTCGGATAGTTCACATTGTTCATCGTCATTCACCTAGTCATTAACGTCTTGATTCGTCACTGCCTCAATAACTGGTAGCTGATTTAAAAGTTCCGCTAGTTCTATATCATCTTCATTCTCTTCATCATCGTTTGTGTTATCACTTTTTGGCAAAATGTTTTTCCAGCTTTTCAGAACAGTAGATTCTTTCACATCGTCCCATGATTCTGCCAGCCAATAAATTACATCTTTTAGATTAATTTGTTTCAGACTTTCAACAACTGTTTTACCATCTTCTAAATCATCAAGCAAATGCCTCAGTAGTATCTTTCGATAGTTTCTTTTCAAGTTTTCCAAAACCCCTTGATCTAGGGGCTGAATAAGGGACGTTACATTGGGAGGTAAAAAGAGGGCCCAGATGTCATCTCCACTGACCAATTAACACTTGTCGGAATGAGTGGGAGCGTTGTCCAAAATTAAGAGTGGCTTACGGGGCAGATTATTTTCATCACAAAATCTTTTTACACTCGGCACAAACTGTTCATGAAACCACGACGTGAAAATTGAGGAATCCATCCATGCGCTTTTTTGGTTAGTGTACTTAACAGGAAGATTGTCAACATTCACATTTTGGAATGCTCTTGGTTTTTTTGATTTGCCTATTAGCAAGAGTTTAAGCTTGTGGTCACCAGATTTATTTGCACATGCCAAAACTGTCACTCTTTCTTTGCTTCGTTTGTAGCCAAGAGCTGACTGTTCTTGCTGCGCTGCAAGAGTCTTGGTGGGCAACATTTTAAAATTCAAGCCCGTTTCATCACAGTTATAAATTTACTGTGGGCCAAGATGGTTTTTTTAATGATGTTGTCTGGCTTGTCAACAAAGGGATCTACTGCACCGCCATCAGCTGACAATATTTCACCTGTAATATTTAACTGCCTCACACCATACCGCTTTTTCCATCGATCAAGCCAACCGATGCTTACTGTAAATTCCTCTTCTCCATCTTTGAAGCGATTGAAGAATTGCAATGCTTTGGATTGTAACATTGGACTAGATAAGGGACTTCCCTTCTCTCTCATCTGTTGAAACCACAAAAACAACGCCTTCAATGTCTGTTCATATTCACTATTTTTCATTGTTTTTCTCTTCTTTGAGACAGTTTTTATTTCTTTGTTCCCAGTCATTTGTGCACGTTGAGACACCCACTCTTCAATTTGCACCCTTTTTCTTCTCCAGTCTCCGACAGTCACTTCACCAACGCCTAAATCACTTGCCACTTTTTTTAATGGTTTCACCGCGATCTAATCGTTCGATAGCATTGAGCTTATCTTGTAGTGATAAAACCACACGTTTTCTTTTTTTGCTCATTGCCAAACGAAACTGTAAAAGCAAATCACGAGAAACCTTAATACAAAGCACAGCTACTCATACTTTACAGTCAATTATATTTTAACAGCACGACGATTGACAGCAAACTAACTCAGGTCAGGGAGCTTGAGCAGGGGACGGTAGGAAGTGTGAGTCACGCAGTCAAGGTCGCTGTGTATAGTCTGGTGTCAATTAAAATATGCCATGTAGTATCTGGTGCCGATGTAAGAAATACAGTTACAATAATAGAGATTTCATTATCTTGGTTTAGGCTTGGATAACACGGAAGCTCGGTAAATCGATACTCGGTTAATCGTGACTCCACTGTAATGTTTTATCACCACATGAAATTCTCTTTCACCCATTTTTTAAAATCACAATTCTTTATCAGTTCAGACGATTGGCAACAATAGAATTATGAATGTCTGTTATTGACACCTGGTGTACGCTCCTAACGGAAGTGCAGGAAACTAAAAATGACGTCATTTATACACTACGAGCGCCATCTTCTGACTTTGCACGGACTTATCAAACACCCCTTGTAGGTGGAGAAGACACTGTTGAGAAATGGGCATTTTAATCAATGACACCTATTTTGACATACTTCTGTTAGTGGATGAATGAAGTTGTGATAGTGTTGAACAAAGAGGACTCCAATTACTCAATTCAAAAACTCAATGAGGAATACCGATTTTGGGCCTCAATACAAATTTTGGACAACTGAACAGTTGGTTGTTGGAGATGAAGGAGCCGATATGACAATGGGTTCACATATTATAAAAAATTGTGCTTTTTTAGGTACAGCTACCGGCACATAGCTGTGCACCTTAGTTCCGGCCGCTCTCACTGTACTAGTCATGCATAGAAACATCGCTTTCACTGTATTGACCAGCCCCTCGGCACGATGTCTCATCTCACCTGAATTATATTGGTTTTTCTGGCATTTATACAAATTGAATTGGTTTTATATAAGTGTGTTTATGTTCACAATAAATTGAGGCTTCCCAAGTGCGTTCATTACACAATGTTTTGATAAATGTGGACTTTTTTTTACTTTTCTTGCTATTTGATGTGGGTGTTTTTTCTACTTCAGTGTTATGATAAGGGGCGTTATCAATCACAAGCACTGATTGAGGTTCTAGTTTTGGAAGCAGCTTTTCATGTATCCACTTCATGTTGTTTTCCTTAGTCATATTTTTATGATAGTCTCCTGAAGAAGATGACGCTTTCCATGTAGTTAGTGCGCCAGGAACCTTTCTCACCTTCAGCATGTATAATAATCATACGATCTCGGAGAATGAACACCTTGGCTGGAATCATCTGACCATACTTTCCACTTACATGAGAAGAATGAATGTATGTTTTGTCCATATAAATGATAGGACAGACTTCATCTCTATATTTTTTGACAGCTTGGAGATAACTAATCCTCTGTTCTCTGATATCAGATTGTTCAATAAGTAATTTTCTTTCAATAAGTAATTTCTATTATTCCTATTTTTTCCAATGAAACCCCAGTTCTCTCAGGATTACACACACACTTTTTTCACTTCCATTAAACTCTACTCTTTTTTAAAGTTCTTCTCTCAAAAATTCTGCTGTTGGCAATTGTTTTTTTTTTTTTATTATATAAAATTCATGGACTAACTGCCGCACAACACCCTGATCAAACTCATCTAGTCCAGTTGCAGGTTTCGCTTTCTTTCACGTCTTGTTCAGAGTAACAAATGAAGTAGGCCTATCATCTTCATTGTAATGTTCATGTCGTAGTTCCTTGATTAATTTGGTCACCACACGTTCAGAAACTCCAGTAGCAACAGCAGCAGTTCACTTCCTAGTTGTAACAACTGGAATCATCAGCTTCTTTCTTCATAAATTTAAACACATTGCTAATTATTTCCCTGCTTTTACTGTTAAGAACTTTCCTGCCTATCCTACTGTTCACACCAGCCATTTGAACAATTTTAATAATTTCATGATATTAATTGATGACTTGTTGGGCACTTGGTGAAACATATTAATACAAAGGTTTTTAAAAATATATAAACACTTGGTACGTTTCACAGTTTGTATTTATAATGAATCGATTGTTACTGTGAAATTCAATAAATATGATGTGAGTGTATGATCCATTTATCACTTGCATGATAATTATAAATATGGTTTTTAGGTCATTTTTTATAGCTTTGTGCATAGGTTTTGCTATTTAAATTTATTGTATTGGTGAAGTGCCTTAGTATTTATAGGAGTATTTGTTCTATTGTGTAGTGGCCAGCAAGGTGTTTTTTTGTTACATTTACAGCAAACTCACGCTGAGACAGAATACTTTTCATAGTTTGTTTGAGGCCTAGCACTTCTGTTAGCTACTGAATCGTGCATGAAATCAAAATAATTATTTTGATATGCTTCATGCATTGGTTTGCTTTCTTTTAAGTATTGAAAACATTAACAGAGGCCAGTTAGTTGGCAAGAAAATGTAATACAGTAATAAGAAAGGATTTACATAATAGTAATGCAGTAAAATGTTAGTGAATTTGTTACCTTAAATGTATACCGGTATTGAAATAGTGAAATTAAAAATAAACACAGGACAAAAGCAAAATAGTATACAAAAAGTGATTAGTTGGATTCAGTATGTAATTCAGTGTGAAGCACATTGCTTAGGTAGGTAGGTAGGTATCAGTCAGTATTGTGTCAAGAACAACTTGGACAGCTTGGTGGGTAAACAAATTTATTATGTAAGAACAGTGAATGGTGTTTGAATATTGTAACTATATAATTCGAGCGTACCTGCAAAGTGTGTACATAAAAAATAATGTGTTTGGATGATTGGTGCGTTCGCCTCGCACCGGGTCGTTACAGTACTTTTGTGGCTAGCGATGTTCGTAGCGTAGTTATGATCACCTGTATATTACGGCAGTAACCTTACCTGTTATTCTTAGGGGGTGTAATAATCCCGGGTGGCGCCAAGTCGTTTTACAAAACAACTAAAAACTGTATTTGAACAAGTTATCAGCGTAGCGGGTTGGTGTATTCAAATCGTTCCCGCTCGCACAGCCATCTCAATCGTCGCTTCTGACGAATAACTGGCAACTAGCTTACTGCTACGATTTATTCTTCAATATTAGTAATTATTATATAGCACTCCCTATGAAATGATAACGCTGGTTACTCCCTGTAATGAATATTTTTTTAATGGTGATATCTGGAAACATTTACAATTACAACAAAATAAAATTTACAACTAAATCAAAATCGTTTGATTACATGAGATCTTATTTTCAGGGCGGCGAATTAATTTAGAAACCATTTAACCTAGCGTCTGTTTACGTTAGGCGTATTACAATGTTTTGGTTTCAAAATCCGTGGATTCTTTTGACTATGAGTTAGAGAACTACAATGGTTACAATAAAAAATACAAATTACCTTAATCTAAATGTACATGAAAGATAAAGTGTGCTGTTACAATCTGTGGTGTTGTGTTGTAAAAGTGTTCTGTAAGTTCGTGTTCAATTCTTAGGTTATTTTATGTTAACAAAGTTTCATTATGTTTTAATTGCTTAAATACTCTATGAAAGAGAAATACTATCTTTATAGTGTGGTAATTTTACCTTTCAAAATTATTTAAAGTGATTAGGGTTGGTGGAAAATAAATAATTGGATAGTACTTAACAATTCGATGTGTATAGGCCTTTGTAGTTGGTTCGAGATAGGAATTGGCTGCATAAAATCAGTTTCCTTGGATTTTGGGCTTCATTAAAATGTGGCGTCCTTTCGTCTTGTGTTTGGACGTTCTATTTATGGATAATTTCCGTTTATTCAGGTCTTGTGTCTTATAATATTGGTTGTAGTGGTCATCTGCTTCTTTGACGATTGGTTTTCAGCAACTTTATACTATTATTTTCATGATTTACACTGAAAAAACTTTCTTCTGAACTTCTGCATCTGTATGGCTTGGTGACGCTTCGCTTCTTTTTTTCTCTACTAATTTCTAACGGTATTTTTCTGTCAACAACCGCTGTTTCCATAGTAACGGTATTTTTCAAATAGGCTTATTTTGAGTTGATGTATTGTTATCGAAACTTCGAATCCTTCGTATATCTTCTGATTACTGTTATTCCTCCATCTTCCTTCCTGGTTAATAAATATTGTCACTATAGTATTTATTCTCGTTCATAGATTATTTTGATACCCCACAAGCTTGGGTATTTTCAGATTTTAAGTTTTTACAATTATGTTAATGCTTGTTAATTACATTTCTTTTTATATAATAATGCCTATTACAATATTTTGTGTTATAAATGATCTACAATTTATCCTTGGTGATTCCTTCACCTCAGATTTTCTAAATTCTGATTCAATTTGTTATAATCTTTGTTTGTTTGGTTCTGACAGTTATGTTTTTTTTCTAGGCCTAAGTAGCCATTATAATAATTTACTTATTTCGTTCAAATCACATTTTGGTTCAGCCTATTGGGCTTACTTTGTTATTTTTATTAGTTGTGTTGTGTTTTGAGTCTGTAGGTGTTTTGTTTATTATTCAATATTGCTTTCCTCATTTCAATCTTAAAAATATAACATTAGGTTTATGGACTGCACATTGCATTCAGCCATATCCTCTTATAACAATAACATGAACACAATTTTTTATAAGTTATTAGAGTTATTGTTTTGATTAAGAAATATCATCACTCACTCCTAACTTATCCTTATTTGCTAATTTTTTAGTTTATAACACCTATTATCTGTGTTGTGATAAACAACATCACTTGTTATTAAATTAATGATAGTCCTTTATAAATTAGGTATCTTTGTTAGTTTTTTGACTTCTCAATCTCTAAACAATTTTTATATTCCCTCCATGGTAACACCTTCAATTTATTCTATTCTGGAATCCTCCCTTTTTACTTACTACTGGCTATAATTAACTTAACTCTATTGAACATCTTTTTGAATAAAAAGTCATTATCACTTCTAGTGTTTTTCTATCCCTTATACTATAATTCACTCTTAATACTACTTATTTATCAGTTATCTATGCACTGTTTATTTCCAACTTTCACCTTACCTTCACTTGTAAATCACTTATTGTTAATTACAATTTCACTAGTGTCACACTTCACTTTGGGGTTCTGACACCTACACTATTACACTATATCACTGTTTATATCATTGGTTTGATAGTGGGTGACCCCTATACTTATTTCTCTTTCATGACTTAATCCTAATGACAATTAATACTTAATAACTAATACTTACTGACTAATAACAATTCTAATTTGTGGTTTCTGGTTGCCTTTTTAATGGGTAGTAACCGTTATCTCTCCTTCCTCCTGATAACCCTTGTTTTGGTTTCAATGCTCTTGTTGAGTGCTATTTTACTTGTGTTGGTGAACCATTCTTGGTTTTCACTTTTGCTCGTCTCCCTCCTTCTTCATTTTCCTTGTTTGTTTAATATTTTAGGTTTTTCATCCGTTCCTTTGGGCATTTTGGGGTCATTTAAACCCATAAACTTGTTTCCTTGTGGCTTAGGTTTATTATTTTCTCATTCTCGTTGTTTATTTGTGGTTCCCTTCTTTATGTTTGGGTTGTTGTCTCAATCACTTTAAAATATTTACATTTTACTAAGTATGTTCCGTGGTTCCCTTCTTTATGTTTGGGTTGTTGTCTCAATCCCTTTAAAATATTTACATTTTACTAAGTATGTTCCGTGGTTCCCTTCTTTATGTTTATGTTTTTGTCTCAATCACTTTAAAATATTTACATTTTATTAAGTATGTTCCGTGGTTCCCTTCTTTATGTTTATGTTTTTGTCTCAATCACTTGGGTTGGGTTAAAGTCGTTGTATTGTCGTGTCATATTCCTTATATTTTTATTTAAAATCAATCATTTCATTTGATAAGAAGTATTTTTACAATTATAAATATATATTTTTTTTTTATCTCTGGTACGGGGTTGGCTATTTGTGTCGTGACATAATGCCTCTCCTTTAAAATTGATCATTTTGATAAAACACTAGTATAGTTTTTTATGAAATTATCAGTTATACATAATCTTTTTCCTTTTCTTTCTTGGCTGTTTCTCCATTCTTTATTTCTCTTCTTACTGAATTCATTCCATTTTATTTGGATCTGTTTTTCTTTTTATTTCCATTGGTGTGTTCTCCCTTATACACAATTTTTTCCCTAACTTTAGTAGCTGGTTTCTCCCATTACTACTCATTTTTCTGAGACCAGAGGCACGTCATCTCTGCTCAGTTTATTTGATTGCTGGACTTTTCAACAGTCAATCATAAATACCTTTTTTGTCAACTTGTGACTTAATAATAATAATATATTTTGGGATTGTCCACCTTGTGGTTTGTTTTTAGATCACTTTGGCCTTTTACTCATTCTTCCTTCCGCTGTACCTTAACTATTACTATCATTTGCTCATACATTGATTGTTTTTTATTTATTTATATGTTAATTTCATCATTAACTTTTCATTTTTCGGTTTTCAATTCTCATTGTGATCATTTTAATTATCTTAGACATTGTTATACTTTTCTCAGTTAATTAGCAAGATTTTGCTTTAGCCATAGCTTGTATATTTGATTCATACATAACTTCTCTCTTTCTTTGTACCAGTTTAGATTTTTTATTTTACAGATAAATATCTTTGATTCATTATTATAATTTCATGTACTTATCTTATCAGGTTTGGTCTGATTTTATTTTTGTATATTTCAGTTTGTATTAATTCTTTGTAAGTTAATTTTCTTACACCATAGGAATTTGTGTAGCGTATTCCTATTTTGGTACATTTTGTTTAATTATTTCATATACTTCACACATCCACTTTTTAATATATTGTAAGTTGATTTTACTTAGTAGGAATTTATGTATCTCATTCCTTTGTTTTGATATTTTTTTATTTTATTTTAGGCCTCATAAGTCATCGAAATGTTGTTGCAAGTTGTGTACACATAATTTTTGAATTTTGGTATCTGTATTTTATTTACAGTTACTTGTCCTTTGTGATGACATATGGCCGTACATTTTATTATACATATAATTTTATTTTGGTATCAATTCAATTCTCACGGTTGTGGATTTATTATATTATCATTTCCATTCCATATTATAGCCTTCTCCTTTTTGTTCGACACTTCGTTATTATGCACCTCTTCTCCTTCAAGTGTATGATAGTCACACTTATTCTGGATGAAGCTCACATATTTTGGTATCAATTCCATTCTCACGGTTGTGGATTTATTATATTATCATTTCCATTCCATATTATAGCCTTCTCCTTTTTGTTCGACACTTCGTTATTATGCACCTCTTCTCCTTCAAGTGTATGATAGTCACACTTATTCTGGATGAACGTATTCCAGTTATTTAGTTTTCTTCATAGAACTTCTTTATGGAAGCTTGGTTGTACACTCCTTTTACTTTTTTGGTGGTTATATTACTTATCTCGTAAGTGTTGTTTCCATTGTCCTTTGTGATGACATATGGTTATGCATATTATTATATGTTGGACCTTGTTAATTATATTTTTGTAAGTCGACTTCTCCTTTTCTTTCCTTGTTATTGCCTTCTCTTATATTTTTCACTCTTTGTTGTCTTGCTCCTCTTCTCCTTCAAATGTCTGATGGATGACATTTATTCTGGATAATACATCGGCGGCAACATTTTTACGCCCTGGAATGTACTCCCACGTTATGTGGTACTCTTGTAATGCGAGTATCCATCGTGTAAGCCTCCCATGACTTAACTTACACTGTTTCAAAAAGGAAATGGACTTATGGTCACTTCGGACGGTGACGGGATATCCAAGGATATACGTCCTAAATTTTCCGCATGCGAACACAATACTGAGTAGTTCCTTTTCAGTAACATTGTAATTACGTTCGCATCGGTTCAGTACCCTGCTGGCAAAGCTGATAACCAGGTGGTGTCCGTCCTTATCCTCTTGATATAACTCGGCGCCCAGGCTCACATCGCTGGCATCACAATTTAAATAGAACGGCTGTTCAAAATTAGGGTGGTTTAGCATTATAGTTTCCAGAAATTTTGTTTTGATTAATTTTAGCACTTCATCTTGTTCCTTCCCCCAAGTCCACTTTTCTTTAGCTGATAGTTGTTTAGAGAACTTTGCTGTTAAATCAGAATAATTGGTCTGGAACTTTCTATAGTAGTTACAAATACCTAAGAAGGATTGTAGCTGCTTCTTATTCTTTGGGGTGGGGAAGTTCTGAATAGCTTCCACCTTCTCTTGGGATGGTGTTATCCCCTGTTCTGCTAAGTTGAAACCCAAGAATTTGACTTGGTTTGCTATGAATTTGGACTTGTCTAATTTCAATGTTATATTATTTACAGATAATTTTTGTAATACCTGTTTGACCCGATCGCAGTGCTCATCCCAGTCAGATGATATTATTAAAAGGTCGTCCACATACACTGTTGTGAATTGCAATGCTTCTTGACCTATGACCTGGTCCATACACTTGACGAACACTGCGACGGAATTAACGAGGCCGAAAGGTAACCTCTTAAACTGGTAATTCCTTCCGTCGAAGATGAATGCCATGTACTTCCTACTGTGTGGGTGGAGCTCCACCTGCCAGTACCCACATACCGTATCCCAGGTGCTTATATATCTGGTACCATGGAATTTCTTGAGTATCTCTTCGATCTCTCCCAGTGACGTTCGATCATTAATGATCATCTTATTGATCTCCCGGGCGTCTAAACATATTCTGACTTTACCGTTCTTTTTTGGTATTGCGACTATAGGACTCGTGTAAGGAGACTGACTGTATTCAATGATGTCCTCCTCCATCATTCTATTTATTTCCTTTCTCACCTCGTTTTTTAGGGAGTAGGCGATTGGGTAAGATTTTCTGTGGAAGTCAATGGGCTCTCGACAGTCGATTTTACATTGGAAACCTTTGACCTTCCCTGGTGTATTTGAGAAAACGTGATGGTATTCTTGGTATATGGCTATTAGTTTTTCAGCCTGTTCACCCGTTATCTCTTGCTGAGGTCTCTCTCTTTGGAACTTTCTAATGTCTTCGATTTTTCTTTTCCACAGTTCTCCCTCTCCTTCTTCCTCTTCTATGGTAATTGATGGTTGATATTTCTGGCAATAATAGCTCTTTAACCCCTTATGATGATTTAGGGTTAGTTGTGTTGGGTTATTGTTGATTATATTGGCTGACCACACTCCCTTCTCAGAAGTAAGCACTACTATTCCCTTCTGCATGTCAATAATTGCTGAGTGTTGTCTCAGTGCGTCGCATCCAATCAGCATGTTAAATGGTAATCCATTTGCGACAAGAAAAATAATGGGTATGATTGTGTTTTGACTGTTCAGCTCTAAAGAGACCTGTTTTCTGATGGTCTTATTTTGTTTGCCTGTGGCACCAATTATGACGATATTATTTATAGGTAAAGTCGGGATAGGTATATTGGAGTTGGCCTGGATCCGCTCCAATTCAGGTTGGTTTACGAGAGATACATTTGACCCAGTATCGATCATTATGACAGTGTTGATTCCATTAATAATGGCTTTTATATGCACTATTTCACTATTTGTTGTTGACAAGGGGTTATCCTCCTCCTCCAGAAGTTCTTCCCTGATGTCCTTTAAATAATTGTTTGATATTATGGTTATTTTCTTTACTTCACTTTCCGTCGTAGTTTGTCGATTTAACCCAAGTGATTGGTCATGTGAAGGGTCCTGGTGGTTTCTCACTGACCTTTTTAGTTTAAAGGTGGCTGGGAACCACTGGCCAGACTATCTACTTGGTCTGCCATTTCATTGGTTGAGGTTGATTGATCACTTATGTGATTCCTTGGCGCTTTTATTGTCCTCGTTCCTGTAGCTTGCTGGTTGTCGTATTGGGAATTGTTGTACACTGTGCTGGTTCTAATGGGACAATATCGCCGATGGTTGTTTTGTCTCCTCCCGCTGATAAAATTGACTTGACGCCTCATGTCACCCCTATTTTGGTTACTCCCGTTTCCTCTGTTATATGGGTAATTCGGGTCGTACCGGTTGCCATAGTAATTGTGATTATTTGGGTGGCCATTTGTATTCCTACCTTGTTCTATCCCCCTGTTGTGATTATTCGGTGTACTAGGGTTTTGTGCATTTCTGTTAATTGGTTGGTTCCCCTGGTTGTAACTCGGATGATCTCTGTTGGTTGGTTGGTTACCTTGATTGTAGTTGGGTTGATTCCGATGGAATGGTTGGTCCCCTGGGTAATTATTTGGGTTACGATTCATTATGTTCCGGTAGTTGTTCTGGGTATTACTATAGTGTAAGTTGTGGCTTGGCACGTTGTAACCTTCATTCCCCCGGTTGTACCTTTGGTTAATCACACGATTCTTCTTGTACTGGCTATCGTTTTCATGGTCTTCCAGCAAGTTGGCCATTCCCTGTATGGTTTTTATTTGTCCCTGTCTCCTGGCCCTCTGTATGGCGTCTTCGTAGTGATATCCCAGTTGGATGACTAGGGATTCTTCGGGTATCCTTGGTTCGAGATTTCGGGCTAGGCAGACCTTGCCCAAGAAGTAAGATGTTAATGTATGCCCCGCCTGTGGCTCATATCTCCCGTTGCTTATATCGTTCCTCACTACATTTTGGGTCGACTCCGACCAGTACTTTTCACGAAACAACGTTTTAAATTCTTGCGTACTGCTGATTTCTGGTCTTGTGGCTGTCCACCAATTGTCATTTGTGTCTCGAAACATCTCGTCGATGAGACTTCTCACCGTTGTCCATCTGGTATCTCGGTTCCTCTCGATGAGCTCCTCCACCCTCTTCAGAAACTCTATGGGGTTTCTTCGGTAACTCTTGAAGTTGATCACTTCCCTATTTTCATTCGTAAATATGTGAGTACTGCTGCAAGGCTTCTCCCTCAGAGCGTCCAGTTCCTCTTGCATCTGCTTCTCTTTCTGACTGATTTCTCTAATTTTTTCTTTATTTTCTTGCGTTTTCTCGTCAATCTTGTTGATGGTGGCGTATACCCTTTCAACGCATTCGCTGACATCAGTCTGGATTTCCTTGTGCCTCTCCTTCAGCTCTTGAATCACCTCCTGTTTATTTTTGTTACACTCATCGGTGGTGGTCTTCTGTATTTCTTGGATCCTGAGAGTTCCTTCCTCTTGGACGTGATTTATTTTTTCTGTTAGCTCTTCCTGGACGTGTATTATTGTTTCGTTCGTCTCAGTGATAGTCTGTTTGATTTCATTTTTGCACTCCGCCAACTGTTGCCTCCATTCATCTTTTGATTTCTCACCTTCTTCCTTCAATTGTTTTTGGAGTGTTTCCCAGTTGTTTTCTATCTTGTCATTTAACACTCCAAGATCCTTTGTTATTTGTCTCTTCAACTCCTCACTCTTCTCTTCTAACGCCTCTCGGTTGTTTTCCATTTTGTTATTCAGGATCTCTAAGTCCTCCTTGAATTGCTTCTTCAATTCTTCCTTATTTTGGTCCAGTTTGTTATTCAATTCTTCCTTGTTTGACTCCAATCTTTTATTCAATTCTTCATTGTTTTGGTCCAGTTTTTCGTTCAGGAATTCCCTGTCTTCTCTTCTCAATGACTCTAATTTTTTATTCAATTCTTCCCTGGATCTCTTGTTGTCTTCCATCAGCATCCGGAACATCTCCTGCGTGCTCAGGTCCTCTTTCTGAGTGGGTTTGTTGGGTTGGTCCCCTACCATTACTTCCACTTCCGGTTCTGGTTGAACTGGATTTTCAGGTTGGTTTTCCTGAACGTCCTCTTCGACTAACTCCCCGATTATTTCTTCCATCTCTTCTGGCTGGCCTTCACCTTCAATTTCTTTCTGTTTGTCCGTCCTAGTAAACATTGAGTGTCTCTTCATAGCCGCCGTTGACCTTCTTTTACGGCCTCACCGGTTGGGCGCCAATTTGTAACTATATAATTCGAGCGTACCTGCAAAGTGTGTACATAAAAAATAATGTGTTTGGATGATTGGTGCGTTCGCCTCGCACCGGGTCGTTACAGTACTTTTGTGGCTAGCGATGTTCGTAGCGTAGTTCTGATCACCTGTATATTACGGCAGTAACCTTACCTGTTATTCTTAGGGGGTGTAATAATCCCGGGTGGCGCCAAGTCGTTTTACAAAACAACTAAAAACTGTATTTGAACAAGTTATCAGCGTAGCGGGTTGGTGTATTCAAATCGTTCCCGCTCGCACAGCCGTCTCAATCGTCGCTTCTGACGAATAACTGGCAACTAGCTTACTGCTACGATTTATTCTTCAATATTAGTAATTATTATATAGCACTCCCTATGAAATGATAACGCTGGTTACTCCCTGTAATGAATATTTTTTTAATGGTGATATCTGGAAACATTTACAATTACAACAAAATAATTATCGTTTGATTACATGAGATCTTATTTTCAGGGCGGCGAATTAATTTAGAAACCATTTAACCTAGCGTCTGTTTACGTTAGGCGTATTACAATGTTTTGGTTTCAAAATCCGTGGATTCTTTTGACTATGAGTTAGAGAACTACAATGGTTACAATAAAAAATACAAATTACCTTAATCTAAATGTACATGAAAGATAAAGTGTGCTGTTACAATCTGTGGTGTTGTGTTGTAAAAGTGTTCTGTAAGTTCGTGTTCAATTCTTAGGTTATTTTATGTTAACAAAGTTTCATTATGTTTTAATTTGCTTAAATACTCTATGAAAGAGAAATACTATCTTTATAGTGTGGTAATTTTACCTTTCAAAATTATTTAAAGTGATTAGGGTTGGTGGAAAATAAATAATTGGATAGTACTTAACAATTCGACGTGTATAGGCCTTTGTAGTTGGTTCGAGATAGGAATTGGCTGCATAAAATCAGTTTCCTTGGATTTTGGGCTTCATTAAAATGTGGCGTCCTTTCGTCTTGTGTTTGGACGTTCTATTTATGGATAATTTCCGTTTATTCAGGTCTTGTGTCTTATAATATTGGTTGTAGTGGTCATCTGCTTCTTTGACGATTGGTTTTCAGCAACTTTATACTATTATTTTCATGTACACTGAAAAAACTTTCTTCTGAACTTCTGCATCTGTATGGCTTGGTGACGCTTCGCTTCTTTTTTTCTCTACTAATTTCTAACGGTATTTTTCTGTCAACAACCGCTGTTTCCATAGTAACGGTATTTTTCAAATAGGCTTATTTTGAGTTGATGTATTGTTATCGAAACTTCGAATCCTTCGTATATCTTCTGATTACTGTTATTCCTCCATCTTCCTTCCTGGTTAATAAATATTGTCACTATAGTATTTATTCTCGTTCATAGATTATTTTGATACCCCACAAGCTTGGGTATTTTCAGATTTTAAGTTTTTACAATTATGTTAATGCTTGTTAATTACATTTCTTTTTATATAATAATGCCTATTACAATATTTTGTGTTATAAATGATCTACAATTTATCCTTGGTGATTCCTTCACCTCAGATTTTCTAAATTCTGATTCAATTTGTTATAATCTTTGTTTGTTTGGTTCTGACAGTTATGTTTTTTTTCTAGGCCTAAGTAGCCATTATAATAATTTACTTATTTCGTTCAAATCACATTTTGGTTCAGCCTATTGGGCTTACTTTGTTATTTTTATTAGTTGTGTTGTGTTTTGAGTCTGTAGGTGTTTTGTTTATTATTCAATATTGCTTTCCTCATTTCAATCTTAAAAATATAACATTAGGTTTATGGACTGCACATTGCATTCAGCCATATCCTCTTATAACAATAACATGAACACAATTTTTTATAAGTTATTAGAGTTATTGTTTTGATTAAGAAATATCATCACTCACTCCTAACTTATCCTTATTTGCTAATTTTTTAGTTTATAACACCTATTATCTGTGTTGTGATAAACAACATCACTTGTTATTAAATTAATGATAGTCCTTTATAAATTAGGTATCTTTGTTAGTTTTTTGACTTCTCAATCTCTAAACAATTTTTATATTCCCTCCATGGTAACACCTTCAATTTATTCTATTCTGGAATCCTCCCTTTTTACTTACTACTGGCTATAATTAACTTAACTCTATTGAACATCTTTTTGAATAAAAAGTCATTATCACTTCTAGTGTTTTTCTATCCCTTATACTATAATTCACTCTTAATACTACTTATTTATCAGTTATCTATGCACTGTTTATTTCCAACTTTCACCTTACCTTCACTTGTAAATCACTTATTGTTAATTACAATTTCACTAGTGTCACACTTCACTTTGGCGTTCTGACACCTACACTATTACACTATATCACTGTTTATATCATTGGTTTGATAGTGGGTGACCCCTATACTTATTTCTCTTTCATGACTTAATCCTAATGACAATTAATACTTAATAACTAATACTTACTGACTAATAACAATTCTAATTTGTGGTTTCTGGTTGCCTTTTTAATGGGTAGTAACCGTTATCTCTCCTTCCTCCTGATAACCCTTGTTTTGGTTTCAATGCTCTTGTTGAGTGCTATTTTACTTGTGTTGGTGAACCATTCTTGGTTTTCACTTTTGCTCGTCTCCCTCCTTCTTCATTTTCCTTGTTTGTTTAATATTTTAGGTTTTTCATCCGTTCCTTTGGGCATTTTGGGGTCATTTAAACCCATAAACTTGTTTCCTTGTGGCTTAGGTTTATTATTTTCTCATTCTCGTTGTTTATTTGTGGTTCCCTTCTTTATGTTTGGGTTGTTGTCTCAATCACTTTAAAATATTTACATTTTACTAAGTATGTTCCGTGGTTCCCTTCTTTATGCTTATGTTTTTGTCTCAATCACTTTAAAATATTTACATTTTACTAAGTATGTTCCGTGGTTCCCTTCTTTATGTTTATGTTTTTGTCTCAATCACTTGGGTTGGGTTAAAGTCGTTGTATTGTCGTGTCATATTCCTTATATTTTTATTTAAAATCAATCATTTCATTTGATAAGAAGTATTTTTACAATTATAAATATATATTTTTTTTTAATCTCTGGTACGGGGTTGGCTATTTGTGTCGTGACAATATCTAGAATCACTGTTGTGTACAAAGAAAGAGACATTTTTCAAAAGTGAATAGTTTTGTGTGCATATTGTTGCGAGAAGCGTACCGAACAATCCAGAACTTTCTCCACTGTGGATCCCCCATCCATTGTGGCAGCTGTGCGTCATTCAAGTGGATGATTCTGGTGAGTTCCAGGAACTACGCATTAAGCAGCTGGTGTGCAGTTAAGGAGGGAAAGCTGTACTCGGGCTCAGTACAGCGTATATAAAGCCATAGCTGCTGGTTTGTCAGTTAGTTACGTGAGCAACTTCCGCTAGTGTGGATTGAGTGCTTGTCAAAGTTAAGAAATTTGAGTTATGTGTTTTATAATTGCGCAAGACTATTAGTGGACATTTTTTATTGCGTGTGAACAATTTTTATTTGATTTGTTGTAGTAGACCGTGTTGTTAATTACGAACTGTTTAACTGTAAAAATTAAAGCTGGTGATTAGTGACTTAATTGGTGTCTTGTACTTATTTTGTTTCCACTGTACCTACGACGATCGAGTAGACCGTCGTAACAATATATTTCAATTTTTTTTTTGTTTATTCGGTGAATTCAAAATGTATGTTTCCTAAACACCTACAGAATATTAATTTTCTTTGGTTCATGTATGTGGACATGGATAAAATGGGGCAAATAATTTTTAAGAATGTCTGAGGGAAGATTATATAGAGGCAGACCAAGGATGAGATGGTTGGATGGCATAACAGAAGGTCTTGCTAGCATGGGAATTAGAGGGTGGCGAGGAAGGATGGAGAACAGTATTGAGGAAGGACGGAGTATTCTCAAAGATTGTTAAAAGAAATCAAAGTTTACTAAGTTTTAAAAAAAATCAGTTCATCAAAATTTAGTAAATTCATAAAAATTAAAAATTAGGTTTATTTAAAAAAAAAGTTATTGCGATCAATACAGTAATTGAAACTTATTTTTAAAAAAGATTATTTTTACATTTAAAATCTGTAATTGGAATTTACTTTGGTGTCGATCTTTGTGGGTGAGCTGCAACATCAGCTAGTAATCCTGTTTTGTATTACTTTAACATATAAAAATATATGTCTGTTAAAAGCAAAGAGAAATTGAATGAATGTTTTATTGACACAGGTACGTTAACGACATCATAATTCTATACAAGGGAACAGCTACTAATCCACATAAACAAAATACACAAAAATATAAGCTTCACTGCTGAATATGAGTAGAACAATAACATGAACTTCCTAGACCTCACCATCACAAAAAAGCAGGATACAGAATTGCATACAGAACTACAAACTAAACTGCTCAGAATGTAACAAATTCTACATAGGCCAGACAGGATGTTGCTTCAAACAGAAATACATTGAACACACAAAGGCACTACCGAATCCACCTTTGCAAACCACCTCATTGAAGCAAACCACACATGCACAAACAACAAACATAAACCGCAACATGGATATTCTACACGTACACACAAAAGGCCGAAAACTAGACACTCTTGAAAAACTAGAAACATATAAACACATAAAAATGACATCCTAAACGAACAGATACAATTCAAATAACACATACTATTCAAACATATCACACCACGTACACACACACAACATCGATCTTTCGAACGACGCGCCATCACCAAGAACAAGACGGACTGTGCTCCTAATGGCAGCCTCTGACAAAGCTTGTAATAAGTGAAAACTGGTTCAGACTACAAGGTAAAAATTTTACATTTTTACTAATAAAAAACTTAGTGTTTTGAGTCAGTAATATTATATTTATAATTAGTAAATATTTTAGTGTTTATATTAAATAGATTTTTTCAGATTGATAATGAAATTTGAATAGTTTATATAAACAGTATTCAGATATTTGGTGTACTGCTGTTATAATATTCTGTAACAGATTCAGTAGTCTGTTTATCAGTAATCTATAATAATCATATGAAAATTACATGCCGATTTGATCCCTATGAAATTCTGTAACAGAGCATATTAGTGTACATTATTTTTCTGATCTTCACAATTCAAATTGTATTAACGTGCATCCAAAATTTTTGTTTGTAAAAATCTTGCAAAATATTAACTGTATTTGGTTCATGTTTATGCATGTGTACAAATGAGTTCAAATGATTTAGAAAAAATGGAGGAACATTATAATATTAGTTAAAAGAATACAAATAAGATTCTGATTATCTGGATTGATCTCTGCAAGGTTGAATCCATATATAATAATTGATTAATCTATTATTTTATTTCTTATGTACCGTATATAATTCGGCAATGTTTAATGGGTTCTTTAAATACATTCAATCAATGAGTTCATGAATATTAATTCTGTTCAATTGTTGTATTGTTTATTCTTAAACATGTTACCATTTTTTTTTTTAATATGCGTACAGAGATAAATGCTTATGAATTGTACATATGAGTAGAGATTTGTGAGAGATGTGTGTGTGTAACCTTTCATGACAGGCTGATTTTCTTATATTTGTGAAAATATATATACGTTCATAAGTTTTGTGTTTTGTTGAAATAGGCCTAATGGAACAAAAATATTTACATATAATTTTTATTATAATTTCTCTAGTGAAAATTGTTAATTGTCATAGAACGATTCTGAATTTTGGATTCGGAAAATTTTTTGAAGAAGCAAAACCTGTGGTAATGCTTAATTATATTTAGTTATACTAAAAATTTAAGACTAAAATATTATAATAAAAAGACTACATAATATTATATTAAAAAGACTCTAATACTGTAAATTTAGTCAGCTTAGTTATACCTGTATCTTGTGTGCAATATTGGAGTACATGTCTGTGCTCCATGATGTCGTGTCTATTACATCATATTCCAGTCAAGAAAATAGTATGTGTGCTGAAATAGTTGTCAGTGTTCAAGTAATATGTAAGTTTTGCAATTTAATAGGAAATGTTGATCTCTTGCTTTTCCATAAAACGTATCTGTAAAATTAGTAAAATTAGGATGCAGTAGTGGTGGACCTAGACTGGAGTCCTGAGGGCCCAGATCGCCCTCCCTCCAGTACACAATACAAACTGTACGTTGTGTTCGTTATTTGCAAATTATTTTTTATATATAATTATTATTGTCATTTCTACCTACTAAGTTGGCCTACCCCATTACAAGCTCTAGAACCACCTCTTGGAAACTGAACGTACCATTAGAATGTGTTACAATCAAATCAGTTGTTAACTGCATTACATACATATATAATGATACCAAAAGTTATATATAAACTTATGTGTTGTAGTATTATGTTATAAGTTTAGAAATATTGTATTTAGTTTAGAACTAGTTGATCCAAAGAGAAATAAAAAAAATTTTAATGAGGACAAAAATTTAGAATAAAATAAATTTATTTACAAAAAAAATGTGTAAAAATGTATGTAAGGCAGGGAAGAATAAGCATTTGTTTATTTGCAAAACTGGCATACATATTAAACAACTCGGAGTCTGTTATAGAAAACTATCACAATAAGGAAAATCAAGTACCAATTTGCCATGTGATATGCTAAGTGTGGTGTGGCAGCTGGTGATAGGGTTGCAAGGTTGCACAACTCCCAGAAAAAAGTGCCTTCTTAACGATACAGATTATTTATAAAAGACATAATGTTTAAAACTTTTCAAACTACTGTATTTTGAGAAAAAATTGTAGACCTGCAGGTTTTGTAAAACATTTTTGCACAGTAAATTGTAAACAACCCAGTCATTCACCATAAGCTAGGTGCTACGTGACTTGGTTGCAAGAGCCAGGCAAACTGGCATTCGTGATGTCATTTATGGCGTTTACATTGACAAACCAATATGTGCTTCCAACTATCATGGCATAGGGCAATTAACACGGAACAAAAAACATTATATCAGCAATTAACATGTAATGCTTGGTTTGCAGCAACTTGCACCATCTGACTTTGTTTACACTCACATGCAATAAGTGTTTATGAACTACTAGAGGCTACTATGTTCTTTTTCTTTGGTAGTATAAGGCTTTGAGGCAGGCCTCGAAGAAAATGGCAGCAGGATGTGGAAGAAGAGCTGAGAAAGATGGTCATTAGGAACTGGAGACTGAAGGCAATGGACAGAAATGAGTGGAGACGGGTTGTAGCGGAAGCCAAGGCTCATCATGGGCTGTAGTGCTGGAGAGTAGTAGTAGTATAAGGCTTAAAGCCTATTATCCGTCCATTATTAATCATCATCTTCAGCCTCAAGGTTTAAACCAAGAATGGTTTGTTCTGCTCTCAAATAAGCAAAATTACAGCTGGTCACTCCAGCACTTCCTCGGACGTCCCACACCTCTCCATCCCCTCAGCTTATAGTCCACAGTTGTTTGGGGATACAGCAAGTCATCCATTCGGCAAAGATATTCCCACCAATTCAGCCGATACTGGGCGATCCTGTCGAGTATACTCATAATATTCAGTTCCTGCCGTATATCTGTGTTTTTTCTATGATCTTTTTCTATGATCATGGCGAGTATACCGTGCCACGTGCCTGAGAAATCTCATTTCAGCCACTTGGATGTGACTGGGTTGGCCTTTCAGTAAAGTCCAATTCTCAGACCCATAAAAAAGTGTGGGAAGAGCCCATCACCTTGTAGAATTTTAGGAGTGTTGCTGACTTAAGGGTTTGCCTGATGGTCCCGCACATAAGGTTGAACTTATCACATCGCTGCTTGCATTATAAGACACACTGTAGCCCAGGTATTCAAAACTCTAACTTGTTCCAGGACAGTACCATCTACAGACCTGCCAAGTCTCACGCATTGAGCGTGAGACACACGGATTCGAGGCCGATCTCACGCTCACACGCACACGAGCTGAAATCTCATGCATTTTATCCATGAAAGACATTAAAATTTTATTTTGAAATTAACTTTATTTTAACTCCTGTTTATTGTGTTTCACAGTCTCTGAATACCGGTCATTTAAATATTGATGTAAAAGATAAGTCCATAGTCGCATACAAGATTGCGATTGTCACTAACAGATGGTGGGAGCGCCTCTACCGGCTTCGAAGGAAACGCATACGGCTGATTCGACACGTCACTCATAAGTTGTTTCATGGAAGAATGAAGCGTGTGCAGTCTGTGTTGTCTTCAGATTCAGAAAAGGAGGATGATCCTTCTCCGGGAGGAACTTCTCCAAAAAGAAATACAAATCCCAGATCTTTTGCGGGAACTGCTAAATATAAAACCCGCTTTAACGTTGCCTGGCAAGTAAAGTATCCTGTATCTTCAGTTGCTGATGGTCCATCTGGATCTGCCTTTCGGTGTGATGTGTGTGCACGAACTTTGTCCTGTGGACATCATGGTGAGGCAGATATCAAAAGACATGTTGACTCCAATGCTTATAAGAAGTTTATGAAATCTAGCAGAAATCAGCCTAAATATCTGACGTATTCAGCAGACCTAAGGACGATCGAACAGTGGAAAAAGTAAGTAGCCTAATGTTTATGTATTGTAGTTATAAATTATTATTCACTGGCATTAGTTAAAAACGTATTTATTTACCTATCAAAGGCACCAAAAACGTATTTCTTTACCGATCGACCACATTTCGCACTCTAACCTATGAAGTGGACGACGCTAGGTGATGTTCAGCTGTTAAATTAGTGATCGACTGCGATATATCGATTGATGTTCACGAGGTTATTTAACGATAGGTTAGGTTGTTTGATGATATGGTAATTTTAAAACGTGTGGTCGATAGGTAAAGAGGCACCGTTAAAAAATTTAATTTTAGGCCAACCACATTTTATAATAGTTTTACCTTATTTTCAGGTTGGTAGAGCAGAAGTGAAAATAGCAACACTTCTTGCATGCCACAACATCCCAATTGCCACTGCTAGTCATTTGAGTCCACTCTTCAAGGACATTTTCCTGGATTCTTCAATAGCTCAGAATTATGCTTCAGGAAGGTATGTAAGAGAATGTGGTTATAAAAATAAATTTATGGAAACATGTGAGCAGTAGAGGAGCATGACCTTGTCACTGATTTACCCTAATTCGTTTATCATTCCTTCTTGCAGATGGAAAACTACATGCATTATGAATGGGGCTATTGCACCATACTTTCATTCTCAGTTGGTGCAACACATGCAGATTCATCCATATTCAGTTCTTGTAGGTGGTTCAAATGGCACTGGTCTTGAGAAATTAAACCCACTGACTGTACGCATCTTTGATATAAGATCACGGAAAGTTATGAGTCATTTTTTGGACATGTGCACCACCACAGGTACTGGAGCAGCAACAGCAGCCACAATTTATGACAAGATTTCAGAGGTACTAGTGAAAAACAGCATTCCCTGGATTAATTGTGTTGCTTTTGGTGTTGACAATACGAATGTAAATATAGGTGTTAGGAACTAAACATTGTCACGAGTCCTTCTTCAGAATAAGGATACTTACTTCATGGGGTGCCCCTGTCACCTAATACATAATATTGCAAGGCGAGCTGCGGACAAATTTCTTGAGAGAAGTGGGTTTTATGTAGAAGATATGTATGTTGATCTCTACTATTACTTTGATAAGAGCACTAAGCGCAAATCAAAACTTTAAACATTTTGCTTATTTTGTGATGTTGAATATCACAAAGTAGTCAAACATGTAAACATTAGATGGTTGAGTCTTGAGAGAGCAGTGGAGAGAATCCTTTCCTTGTTTGATGGACTGAAGAGTTACTTTTTGTCCAATTCTGAGAGTGAGCCACGTTTTAAAAGACTTAAAACGTTGTTCAATAATCCAATTCTGGAAGTCTATTTGCTCTTTTACAATGCAGTTCTGCCAATGTTCACTATTATTAACAAGTATCTTCAGAGGGAGGATCCATGTATATTTGCTGCTTATCAATGTTTGCATGAATTTGTGAAAAAACTTCTAGGTAAAATTCTCCCCCCTGAGAAAGTTAAGGAGGTTGAAGGTTCTGGATTCAAAGATCTCAAAGTTGATATAAGAGAAGATCAACTGGATGATGAGGAAATATTTATTGGGATTGCAACTCGACAAAAACTGACTACTCTGTTTCATGAAGGTAGCATTAGCCCTAAAGACTATGCTGAATTTTTAACTGCAGTTAGGCAGTTTTACCGGGAAGTAATTTCTGAGGCAACCAAGAAGTTACCATTGAACGACAACTTGCTGAAACATGCCAGATTTGTTGACTTTTTTGAGAAAAGTTCAGTTCAGTTTAGTGACGTAGAATTTTTTCTCTTGAGGTACTGTAACATTCTTTCACATATCCACCCAGTGACTGAGATAGAACAACTATACGATGAATTTGTGGATTACAAAATTTTAAAACAAGACAGCATCCCTGAAGATGTATGGGAAAGTGCTAAAGTCCAAGATGAGGAGCAAGTAAGTCGGTACATTTACTGAATGGATGTAATTTGGGCATATTTATCTCAGATGAAACTAGCAAATGGAGAATTAAGGTATAAGAGGCTATCTGAGGTTGCAAAATTGGTTTTGATAATTCCACATTCTAATGGTGGCGAAGAATGTGTTTTTTCTATGATATGGAAAAATAAAACAGCTTTTAGACCTTCAATGAATGTGGATGGCACATTATCATCTGTCTTGACCATGAAAATGGCCATCCCTGAGCCATGCCACACATTCGAACCACCAAAAGAAGTGGTGGCTAATGCTAAGAAAGCAACATATCAGTATAATAAAACACATAGCAATAAAGAGTGAGATTTGTATTGTTTGCAATTAAGTGCAACATTTGGTATATATTAACTTGTGTTCTGTTGTTTTCCACAAAACTGATGAATATTACATAAAAATAATTTGCATTATAATAAAAAGTGGTTTGATAATGATTAATTATGAAATAAATGGATATATAAAATAAATTTGTTGTCTCACTCATTTTCCTTGAATCTCACTCTTCCTGACCAGTGATCTCACTCAGTTACTCTGGGGACCCTTGGCAGCTCTGCATCTATAACAATTTTCGCCCGTACGGGGTCAGTTCCACAAAAAGCCATCACCTTGGTTTTAATTGTGGATATCTGCAATCCAGAGTCTTTGCAGATTCCATTTAACAAATGTATACCCAATGTATGTCCATCCATTTTTACAACTGATTTCTCCATCTTTTCATTAGCCATCTCAGACTTCTACCTTTAGGCATGGCTTTTGCACTTATGTGTGGTATTCTTGATGGGTCCATACGTACTATGTGATGAAACCATTTCTGTTTATATTCTCTTACCATGTCATTCACTGGTCGGACAGCTAATTCATGACGGATGCCCTCATTCTTTCAATGTTCTTTGTACAGATTTAAATTCTGTGAATCGAGATGTAAAATAATACTTAACTAACCACCACTGGCAGTATTACATAATTTAGAGTACAACATGCCAAACACCGGTATGAAGATATTGAAGCTTATGTGATTTGCAACTATGAAATTTGTATTTCATATATGCAAATATATATTTACAGTTAGCACTTAGGGCTACAACATTTAGCATTTAAAATATTAACTGATAATTTTGATATTTTTATAGTAGTTGTGTGTGCTAAAAATATTTTGCCTTAACCAATATCTGAGCTTTACACCCATAATTATGTTAACATAATTACGAATTATGATGAATATAAAAAGTAACAGTTATCCTGTGTTCATTAAAACTTGCAACTCCCTCTTCTTGTCACCATCATCTGCTGTATATAGAGGATAGAAAGAATTAAAACGAAAATATGTGTTCATAAGTGTATTATAAAATGAGAAGAAGAAGAAAAGTATCAAAATAGGAAGCCATTGTAAAAATTGGCATGAAATGGTTTTGTAAAACCAGCTTTCAAACAAATCCCCAAGAAACTTTTTATATAAATACTGTAAATCTATAGTAAACTGTAATAAATTGAATAAATATAGTAAAGTGAACGTCATTAAATATGAGGGAAAGTGTTAAAATCTTTTGTATTAAAAAAAATTAGAAACTACATATTCAATACAGTGATTATGCTTATATTATTCATGATTAACACTAATTTTGTGGGTGTATCAGTATTATACACATACATTATAATAAAAACAATTGTTTAAAAGTAACTTATTAATGATAACTATGTTGTTATTTTTTATAGAAGTTTTTTTTATATTTTTATTTTTTTGATACATATAATACTTTCTTTAAATTACTTCTATTAAAATTATCTTGTTGATTCATCCTCTTCGTTCACTTTATTAAATTTATTAATATATATAAACTTTCACGTATGAACTTACTATTCGTTGTCACTTCCCCAAATATTTCGAGGTGATGTTCCTCTTCCTCAGTGGGAATAATACTGGATGTCGATTACAGAATAACCGTTACGGACTATAGGTGTGTGTGGTGGGGGTTGATGGTGGGCGCTGAGGTTCAAATTGTGTGTTTGGATCAGTGTATCGAATAGTGTATGTGATTTATAATGTAATTGTTCATTTAATATGTTGTTTGGTTGTAGTGTGTGATATTTGTATATTTCAAATTGTTCAGCTGTGTTTAGTTTTCTACTTTTAGGTAAGTAGTGTAATATTTCCATGTTGTGTTCTATGTTTGTGTAACTGTGGTTTTCGTTATATAAATGTGTGGCAAATGTGGAATGTATGTAGTTTGTGGTGAGAGCTTTTAAATGTACAGAAAATCTGGAAGAAAAAGATCTTCCCGTCTGGCCGATGTAGAATTGGTTACAATCATTACAATTTAATTTATAAACCCCTGTTTTGCTGTATGTGTCAGTGTCTTTGTTAGTATTATTTATGTGTTTTCTAATGGTGTTGTTGGTTCTGTAGGCTACTTTATAATTGTGTTTCCTAAATGTGTTTGCAATTTTGTGTGTATTGGAATTGTAGTATGTAAGTGTTATGTATTTGCTGGGTTGTGTGCTGTTGGTCTGATGTGTTTTACTTTTTGTGTTTAGGATTCGTTTGAGTAGTTTATTTATTAATTCGGGGTTGTATCCATTTTTGACTGCTATATATTTGATTGTGTTTAATTCATCTTGGTAGTCGTGTGTGTTTAGGGGTATTGAAGTGAGCCTATGGAGCATGTAGTTCGGTCAACAACAAATACACCGATAAAATAATATATTGGCACAGGTATGTTGGTGACATTTTACTCCTTTACAACGGCAACAAAAGACAAATAGAAAATTTCCACAAATACATTAACACTATACACCATAAATTAAAATTCACACTTGAAATAGAACTAAATAATAGCATAAACTTCTTAGACCTTACAATCACCAAAACAAACAACACACACACGTACAAAATATACAGGAAACCCACCACATCAGACGTGGTCATACATAACTCATCCAACCACCCAACTCAACACAAACATGCAGCTTTCAACTACATGCTCCATAGGCTCACTTCAATACCCCTAAACACACATGATTACCAAGAAGAACTTAACACAATCAAATATATAGCAGTTAAAAATGGATACAACCCCGATTTGGTAAATAAAATACACAAACGCATCCTAAACACAAAAAATAAAACACATCAGACCAACAACACACAACCCAGCAAATACATAACACTTACATACTACAATTCCAAAACACACAAAATTGCTAACACATTTAGAAAACACAATTATAAAGTAGCCTACAGAACCAACAACACCATTAAGAAACATATAAATATTAACAAAGACACAGACACATACAGTAAAACAGGAGTTTATAAATTAAATTGTAATGATTGTAACCAATTCTACATCGGCCAGACGGGAAGATCTTTTTCTTCCAGATTTTCTGAACATTTAAAAGCCCTCCCCACAAACTACATCATTCCACATTTGCCACACATTTACATAACGAAAACCACAGTTACACAAATATAGAACACACCATGGAAATATTACACTACTTACCTAAAAGTAGAAAACTAAACACAGCTGAACAATTTGAAATATACAAATATCACACACTACAACCAAACAACATATTAAATGAACGATTACATTATAAATCATATACACTATTAGATACACTGATCCAAACACACAATTTGAACCTCAGCGCCAATCCCTTCCCACCATCAACCCCCACCACACACACCTATAGTCCATAATGGTTATTCTGTAATCAACATCCAGTATTATTCCCACTGAGGAAGAGGAACATCACCTCAAAACGTTTGGGGAAGTGACAACGAATAGTAAGTTCATACGTGAAAGTTTATATATATTAATATACTTCTATTAAGTTAACAGTTTAAAAATTATATTATAAATGAATTGGACAAGGACATTTTTTCAGTTATAATAAATTGCTCAAATTACTTTTAAATAAATAAGAAATGTAAATTAAATTATTTCCCCATTATAGGGTACCAGCCTATAGATGGGGAAGTTATGGGTGGAGCGGCTGCCTCCATACGGGCCATGACTCCCAGTAATTTTTATTCATGGTTGTTACCCCTAGCCTTTGATGCCCAACACCCAACTGCAAGGCAACAGCAAAATATAATACTAAAAATAATAGTAGGATATCTTAACAAATATCTGTCAATTAAGGTGTTAGACAAGGATCCAGTATATCACCTACTCTTTTTAACATTTATATTGACGATCTGATAAGGAAATGGAAACATCTAGTGAACCATGGTATCAAGTTATCACAAGACAGAACAGATATTTGAATGTGCTGTTGTTTGCTGACAACTTGCTTGTACTTCAAAATACAGAATCTGCTTTGCAAAATCTGTTTTCAAGCTTTATGAGATTTGCAAACAGTACGATATGAAAATCTCCACAAAAAAAGACAAAAGTAATGGCATTTTGAGGTAAGGAGCCAATAAGAACAAAAATAATGATTAGTGATTGAATTCTAGAATGGGTGAGGCACTTTAATTATTTGGGAAATGATACTGGCTATGATAGAAATTGTGATATTGATGTTAAGTTAGGTAAGTTCCAGATGATATGTGGAACATTCAACCATATATGTAGAAACAAGGTACATCGAGATACAAAATTAAAAGTTTTACAAAGTTATAGCAGTCCCTGTACTATCCTACTATCATGGGTGTGAATTATGGACATCAAGCAAAAAAACAAGATAGTAAAATACAGGCCTCGGAAATGGCGTTCTTAAGAGGCGTTAAAAGGTGTTCTAAACTTGGCTGTATAAGAAATGAGGCTATAAGAGAACAGTTACAAGTTTTTAACTAGAATTAAAAATTAAAAAATTACAAAAGTAAAAGATTAAAAAGAAACAAACAAGATTACAATTAATGGAAGGAACATTTAGAAAGAATGCCAGATTCCAGACTGACCAAACAAGTCTGGAAATACACACCTATAGGATACAGGTGTGTGGGTAGACCTAGGAAGAGATGGCTGGAGGATTTTTGAAAGTGGAACAGGCAGCACCTTGCCTATGCCGTGTTGTGAAGATGATGATGATGATAAATAAGAAATGTAGTTTGTTTTCATTAGTTAGTGGAGTGTATGGAAAAGAAACGGTATCCATTTTGTTTGTATTCACTGTAAAGATTTAGAAGAGGCCTGCCTAGTGAAATTGAATCTTACAGCTCATATGACTTATAATTTTGATTTGAATGGTTTGTTGTTATATTTAGATGGAATCATATCAGTTTAATGATTATTGTAATGAAGTAAACTATATACAGTAGTGTAGGCAGGATTCTTCCATGGAGTGGCTACTGACCAAGATTTTTCCATGAGAGAGGTTACAGGCCAGGATTTTCCATGGTGCTTAATTATTGATGAGTGAGTGTAATGATGTTGGCGGTAGTAAGGAATTTGATATACCCGTTGTAGCCTACTGTATCATGGCAGCAAGTGATATAGCTACAGCATACTCTTATCCCGCAGATATCAGACCAGTGTAGTGCCAGATCAGTGGAAATGCCGGATCACTGGATGGTTATTAGGAAAAAAACGCATTTACATGACAAAAAGTAGTGTATATTATACATAATGGTAAAACATGAAAAAACTTACGTGATTAAAACATTGGATTAAAAGTATAGTAAATTACCTTCTATTTTTTCTTAAAATTATTCAAATTAGTTTTATGTTTATAATTTAATCAAATGTAGGAAAAAATGAAACGTGGAGAGTAATTACAGTACTATTCCGTTGGAATGAAAAAGCTGTCAGTTTTCTTCTGTTGCTTGGCTTGAAACAACACTTTTTTTTGCAGTTTTTTCAACACAATAATTTTATAAATAGACACCATTTTCTTCTGCCCACTTAATAGAAGTTGTGAAGGCGTCCACTGCCATATTATGGCCTACTGTATGAACAGCTGTCGCTGCTTCTCCCTCTTTCTCCTCTTCACTGGTTATCACATTGACTATTTCATCATCTGTCTCAGAAACTGTTTTTTTTCATTGTTTACATCGTCCATTGTCAAATCATCTGTTTTGTCTACTAGTTTCTCAGCGATTATATCTTCCAACTCGTGCAGTTCAGCATGTGAAATTTTGCACTCACGATCGTAAATTACTTAAAACACAGCAAATAATTACACCAAGAAAAAACAACTGCAATTAAACGGCACTGTACACAGCAAGGGACTAATTGTGCATCTTATGTCTGTGGTCAGCAAATTATTTCCCCCTCCACGCTCGCCAGCACCCTCCTGAAAATGCCAGACTACTGGAGGGGCCACACTACCGCAGTGCTGGATTATAGAGGGTGCCTGCTTCAACAATTTATATATAAGACACTAGGAACCTATCCAATAGGGGATTGTAACCCCCTTGGCTATGCCACTGACTGTATAGTTGTTCCATAAGAAACTGGCTGTAAGGAAAAGGAAAACATAATAATTGAGTTTTTTTGTTGTTCTTTATATTTCATATGTATTAACAAGAGTCGTGAAAGTTAAAATAGTATTTGTTATAATAAAAAATTTTGTTTTCGAGATTCACTCAAAGATTGTTTTTGTGTTTTTACTATAAAAGCGTAGTAAAGAAAAAAGAATCTGATTATAAGAAAAGAATATTTATTATCCTTTCAGATATTTATTTATTATACATCAAGTTAATGCATTTATATATGACAAGTTGTAGTACATTTGTGAGTAAAGTCTTGTTACTGCAATGCAGCCTTATGTGACATACAAAGTCTTGCTATAGTATAGCCTTAGTGGTAGTTGCTGTAATTGCTACAAAATAATATTGTGCATTACAAAGTAGTATGTATTATCTTTTTGTCTTTCTGAATGTAATGTTTGTTTCTTTAGAAATTTAAGATAGTTTCTGCTTTCCTTCTTGAGTGGTTCAACACATCTATAATTTTGACAGGTTGATTAAAAATTAGTCATGAAAGTAAGTTGTATCATCTGTATTTGTAGGTAAATATATTTTATATTTAATTATGTAGCTAGAGTATTTTATTTTTGTAAAGAAAATATATATTTTATGGTCAGAGATGATCATCAACAGAAATAAAATAATTTGTTATTAATATAAAAAATTTACTAATCTCTGAGAAAAATAGTATTATACAAGTCATATATTGAAAGAGCCTTTTTTTTAGTTCTTTTGTAAATCTTCCTCAATTTATTTAAATAGGTTTATCAATTTGTAAAGACCCCTGTTATTTGCAGGAGGATTTAATCATAGAAGAAGGGTATCCAGCCATTGTGTACGATGTACAAACTGAAGATGGTTACATACTGACAGTACACAGGATCCCACATGGTAAAAATGGTTCAACTGATTCATCCTTCAGACAGCCAGTGTTTGTCCAGCATGGACTACTTGACAGTTCAGCTTCATGGGTTCTTCGAGGACGTGACAAGGGTCTTGGTATGATTTAACAACTAGTATTTATAATATAATATTTGGTACATTATAAAAGCTCTTCTATATACTGTTACGACGGTCTCACTGATTGTTGTATGGTACAGTGGACAAAAAAAAGAGTCACCAATAAAATCACTAATTGCCAGATTTAATGAGCCACAAATAACAATTCGTAATCAACAAGGCAGTCTCATACAACAATTCAAGTTAAATTTGTCCACACGCTTTAATAATGTCAAGTAATAGAGTTCTGCACTAAATATAACACAGTAATCACTTTACACAATACTTCAACGACCGTTAGATCCTCCAAAGAAATCGCTCACTGTAAACTGACTGAGAAAACCAGCTACTTTAGCTTATATAGGTAGCACAGGTATTTGAGAATAACTTTCCATCCTTACTGCAGCACCAGAGTAATGCGTATTTCAAGTGCTCTTGAACATTCTGGAATGTCCTTTAGTGTTACGTGAGTGGTCATCCTTGGTACAGATGAGGCACGCTGGGCTAGTTGTGAATGACATTCTCGACTGTGCTTCCTAGACTGTTCTGTAATTGTGTAACAATACAGTTAAATTTGTTCAAAGGAAACTGAGTTTTTTTTCATACTTGACAATTTTCTGCATTGTACAGAACTTCAACATTAATCAATTTCAAAATAAATCAGATTCAAGATTCAACATGTATTCTGAAATTAACAAAGTGCACTGATTTTCCTGTGTACAGCTTTTCAGTATAAAACTTCACTGACTTATGTTGGCACATCCATAGTAACCGTGACTGCATGTCTACACTGGTTTTAACTGAGTCAATCATGCACTAATGCTGTTTATGTATTACTATGTTTTATAACCATGTTATGTTTTTGGTGCTGGAAAGCATACAATAAGTACACTACCAAATTTTGTGTGAAACATAATAAACCTTTCACTGGGATATTTTGTTCTTTAACTGAAGCTTTTAGAGATGCCACTGTATTGAGAACTATTGTTATTGCCCCAATTATTTGTTTTTCCCTAAATTACCTTTATCCTGTGGTAGACCAGATCCTATTTGTTCATTGCAATTTAAGTATTTAAGTAAATACTTAAAAATACATAGTAAAATATTGATTATCTGTTTTGCCATCAACTTCTGTTAACTGTTAAGCCCAGAGGGAAAATAAGTTACAAAATGGGACCAAAAATATGACATTACAATCAAAAAAGAGCGTTGACTTTGGCTGTCATTATGTATTATAACAACACAATTAGCATTTATATAATGTATTGAATTCATGGGTGTAATCGTAATAAGAAGATGATACGTTATTTAAGTTTAAAATTGTTCCATTATTTATTTATTAAACAAAATCTTTCATTTCGCGTATTAAATATTGACTCATTATTGTATCATTTGTACGAATCTTTCGTACACAACTTATTGCTAACAAATTACTACACAAGTTATACATAAATCTTATTATCTAATTTTAATTAATTAATTATTTATTTTGCTCTCGGCTTACTCATTGTGTGCTCATCTTTTTGCAATTGCTGATTAATTTGCTTCAATAATGAGTTTACTTGTATTCAAATTTCTTTTATATTAATTTGTTTTAACTTTCTACTGCATATGCATTCTCCTTTATCAACAAGACTTTACTAATTACGTTAATTCAAAAATTAAATATTTCTCTTATCATTTACGTTACTCTCAATTACTAACTTTAATACAAGAAATATTATTCTAACTTTTATTCTGCTTTTACATTTATGTAAAATTTATTTATTTTAATACTGGTTGAATGTCTTTCATTCCAAATTTAATTAGTGTCTTTCAAAAGTCTATAATTACAATGGTTTTTTTATCACCTCGTTTGACGTGGTTAATCATCCGTACGTCCTCCTTTAGTCAAATGGTCGTGTCCTTCTGGTCCTCTGGTCGTGTTCCACTGCATGTATTGTTTAATAGTCGTCTTGCCTCACATCATATGCTGCCGGTGTGTCCACAGACTCCATAGTATGTACTCTGCTGCTCTGGTTGGACATCTAGTTTGTCCTGTGACTCTTACTATAGATGTGAATTAGCGTCGTCGACTGACATAGCCTCCTGTGGCAACGGTTGAATCGAGAAGAAAAAACTTTATTAGCGCGTCGACTGACATAGCCTCTTGTGGCAACGGTTGAATCGAGAAGAAGAAACTTTATTAGCGTGACCTGGTATTTATAGTCAGGTCGTGCAAAAACTCATGTCTGAACAATATTTAACCTGTCAGATTCTGTCGAAGCGTCACTTCTTGCACTCTGGTTCAATTCACAATTTTCGCCTATCTTCGCGAATTACGAAGTTTGTTTCACATCAATCGATGCTCAATCGATCACTAATTTTTATATGTTTACTATATGTAAATTACACTTCTTTATGTTAATCACAAAAAGAGCTATTCATGTTTTACATATAATAATTGCACCTTTCGTCACATCGGTACGGTCTTGTAACACTTTATTCACCTTTAATTTCTATACACTTTGGTGTCTTTTGTTTTACCTTATCATACATATTTTTCTTATAATTAAAATAAAACATACAACTATTCTACTTGAAAAGGGTTGGTTACATTTCAGGAATGGACAGGCTTCACACACACAAACAAAATACGCGTGTACACAATGCTAGCGACAGGTGTGTCGAAAATGCATGTCCATGCATGAATTCTGCGCTCCCTATTTTTAAGTACGATCCAGTTTATGCAATCTGAATCATGTTTATTAATTCATATTTATTTATTTTTATTATTTATTTCATTTATTTTGGCAATGCACAGTACCGTTAATGGTTGTACTGTTGTAGTATGCACTGTTTCTTCTTGTTTTTTCCCTATCCTATATTCCTAGAAATTATACGGCTTACGCTCAGTGTACTTTCTGCTGTTCCACTTGGTTATTGTTGTTCTGACCTTCAAACTTGTGATTGGTGGCTTCATTTCTTACTTTGGTAAAGTTTATGTTCAGTAAATTTGCTGTAATGTATGTGACTGTTTCATAAAGTAGTTATGTTTGTGCATTTCTTGAAATGGCAGAGAAACAAAAGCATATGATGTTGGAACTTTCCCAAAAACTTGAAATTATCACATACCTGCACAAAGGTGAAAGCACAACTAGTATTGCGCCTATATATGGCATTGGATGGCCTACTTTGAATGACACCAAAAGAGATTGTATCAATGGTATATGAAAATGCAAGTGGTTAACACAGTTTTCCTTCACTTGTTATAGGAGAAGCCAAGAAACCTCGCACATTTAAAAATTTGAACCTGAACACCTTACCTGTGAAATATTATTCACAAAAAAGCGCCTGGATGAATCAAGAAATATTTCAGGGTTGGTTTCAGGAGTTTGTGCTAAAAGTAAAATCTCATTTAACATCAGTCAGATTACCACAGAAAGCAGTGCTAGTGAACAGTGCTCCTATGCATCGTTCTTTAGAATTGAAGGATGATGATTGAAAAATGAATGCCATTTTTTCCAGTACATACAACTCCACTGATCCAATCTGTGGACCAGGTAATTATTGAAAGTACGAAATGGTGCTACAGAATAGGATTCACGTAGAATCTTATGTCTAGTGATGGCAGGAAATACATAAAAGAGTTCTGGAAGTCTTGCAAATTATCAAGCATGCAATTTATAATGTCATTTGGCAAGGTGTCACTGAAGAAATCCTAAAAGAAATGTTTGGAATAAAATGTTTGTGGCCAGGTGCAAAAGAAGATGAAGCTGCCTCTAAAAACAAATTGGAAAAGATGATAATGAAATTATAGAACTGTGTGAAAAAAAATTTCTGCTAGTGAACGAATTTCCATGGGAAAGTGATTGAATGGTTTGATGTGAACAAACGTGATGGAGATTTCATAAACAAAATTTTGAATGAAGATGAACTGATGCAAATCTTGTTGACAGAAGATGACTGCAGCAATGAAGGATGAAGAAGATTATTGCTTTGAGGAATCATCAGACACAATTAGCCACAGTAAAGCAGGTGCTGTGCTTTGTAAGTGCATTGAATGGTTTGAACAGCGAGAGGAGACAGACCCTAATCAACTGCTGCTTCTTCAAAACATCTACAGCACAGCAGCAAAAATTCATCTTGTATGCTCAAGCAGAAGAAAATTACAGACTTTTTGAAAAAAAAAATAGCTACAGGTATGCAGAGTATCTAATTTCAGTTATCCTCCTATAGGCCTACATCATGTCACCTTATATCTTACTGTAATTTTATCTTTGTTTGAACTTGTGTGGTGGCTGGTGGCACGTTGTACTAGCCATGGAACCGTCACACTAAACACAAAAGCCACACGGTATGCCTTGGTCCTTAATGGACTGTTGAGCAGTGGTTAATTTATTTATTACATTGTACTTGTATTTTAATACCTTAGGAAAGTGCCAAGAATGATGTGTTAAGTATCGTGGAAGCAAGAGGGAGTACTTTGGGAGAACTTACTTTAATTTCTTTTATTGTTATACTTTTTATTTAAGTGTTGCCCCTACTTCAGCTTGGATCTGTGAGTGATTGCACGTGAGTTGAATACTACTGCAAGAAAAAAAAACAATCATAAAAGAACAATTGAATGCTTTCTTGCTATTAAATTAAGTTCACAGTAATAATGTAAAGAAACGGTAGACATTTAAGAAGAGCGATTTCAGCTGTTTACAATCTGCGTTTATACAGGGGCATATTAATTGGGGGGGGGTTAAAAACGGGACCCCCCTGAAGGTAAAAAAAGTTGACAAATTTTGTTAATATCTTAATTTTTAGGCGGTTTAATTATTTTTTCAGCTATGTATGCTAATATAATAGTAACGCTTTTTTAAATATGCAAACAGGTTTATTACACAGCATTAGGGTATACGTTTGAAATATAAAATATAGGAAAACAATGTAGTCAATAATTATCTTGTAAACAATATTTCAATAACGCGTGGTTTTATTATGTTGTTACCGTTTACTTTATTGGGACTGATTTCAGCCACTTTATATATAGCAATGTTGATTAGTCTTAGCTTGTTTTTTCTTTTGTATGAAGGTGACCTGACCCAGACCTTCTCCAAGCCCAAATTCTAGATACACCGGTGGCTTTGTCCTGCTATGTGTTAGAAAGGAGAGCCATAGGATATCCATGAGAGAAATAAACTAATTTAATCTGGAAGAGGTCCACAGACTAATGTGTTGGCTGAAGAAGAACTGTTGTTCTTTTGATAATAAACTTCCAACACTATGTTTTTGAAATTAAACTGTTGTAACCTATTGGGATACACAAGTGTAAAATTAAGGTGGGACTCTTGTAAGTGATAAGTATCCAAGAACTAGTTTGTCAGTAATATGAACTTGTAATTTTGTTTGTTAAGGTTTTGTTTTGGCTGATGCTGGTTATGATGTGTGGCTGGGCAACTGTCGTGGTAATACTTTCTCACGCAAACACGTCAGTCTGTCTCCAGATGAAGATAAAGAAAAATTTTGGGATTTCAGGTAAATCTGTGTTATTAGTAAACAGTATGAAGTGCTACTCAAAAATTTCTAGAATATGTTTAACAAAAGTACCTTACTCCTAATTTCTATGGTGACCTTTAAGCCAGTTAATAAATTCAAAATTACTACTAAAAACCGGGCTGTTAGGCCGTGGTTGGTTGCTATTAAACGTCATTACTTGGGCAACATTTCGATTCCCCATCAGGAATCTTCTTCAGGCCGCTAAGAAGCGATAAATCGTAAAAACACAATAGCGGCAGATGTACGCTGAACACTACCTGTATTAGGTAAAAGCAACTACAGGTATCGGGTAGTGTTCGGTGTACATCTGTTGCTACTGTGTTTTTACGCTCTGTCACTTCTTAGTGGCCTGAAGAAGATTCCTGACGGGGAATCGAAACATTGCCCACGCAGTGACGTTTAATAGTAACCGACCACCGCCTAACAGCCCGGTTTCTAGTAGTAATTTTGAATTTATTGACACTGGCCGTCAAACAAAAGTTCAAGCCAGTTATTATGGGCTACTTGCAATGATTCTTTCGGATCCTTATGGTTGAAGACATTCCTGATCTCTGTTTGTGGTTAGTATATGTTGTGTCTGTGTGAATTCAACAAATGGATGTAAGCCATCGCTGATTAATTTTTAAAACTGGTTTCAGGTACACCAGAAATCGGTACCTGCCTTCAGGCAAATAGTACTAAAACATAAACATATCCAAGTTTTCAGTTTTTTCTTGGGGACTTAGTTAGTTTTTTTTGAGGTGGGACTAACCTCAACTTTAATCAGTTAAACATTTTTGTTAACTTTATACCAAGTCTGATTTTAATATTCTTTAAAATTTTAAACTACGTTTTTAATTTTTAATACCTCAAGAATTCACACATTTTAGCTGTAACACTACAGACACATTTTAGTAAAAACGTGAAGTCACTGGGCTTACTTACCTGCAGTATAACTTTTATAGATTGCCATGTTTGGTACCAGTTTTATAAAGTCCGTCTTCATTTATCTAAAGAACTACTCCAATAATATTTTTAAGATCTCCTTTGGCTCTTTGGTCGGGAGAAGGTTTGGTAAAATAGTCTCCAATTTTGACTGGCATATATGACTTGTCAGAAATTGCTTTTTTTTCTTTGCATGTTTTTCTAAAATTTCTGTAGCTGTTCGTCTTGCCTTTTGGATGTTGTTCATAACTGAAGAATTTGTATCATCAACTTCTTCATCATCCAAGAATTCATCTTTGTTTCTATCTTCAGAAAGCTTTCGAAAGTTGTTCTCATCCTGAATATTTTGTATTAATTCCGAAGGCAATATTGAGGTTGAGAGACCTATTCTAGGTTCAATGTGAAACATGATCTTGTAAGGTGATTGGTTAGTTTCCGAATGGAATGCTCTGTTCATCATAAATTGTACGTACCTCAGATCCTCAGACAATTTAGTGGTATTATTGTCCAAGAACTGATCGTATTCTCAACATCCTGACTGGCTCTCTTAACAGAGCCATGGGTTTAGCTATGACAAGGTTTTCCATGTACGATTTTGAGCTCAGGCCATAGACATCGTAAGCTCAGAAATCACATGATGAACAAATTCTTGTCCGTTGTCAGATTGTAAGATGCATGGAGCTCCTGTAGTTAAAAATCTGTCAATTAAATTGTAGACTGCTCCCTTTCCTCTTTTGGTTTTCAAAGCACAGAGCAAAACAGATTTTATTAGATGATCTTGATAGACTATTACATAAAATTAAAATTTAAAATTACCATCTGGTTGTGTCTGAATCAATTTCAGTGAGATCAATTTGACATCTACTGTTCACCTCAGAGTGCAGAATAGGCGTGGAAACCAGTCCGCTTCTTTTCTTCTTTTGTTGACACACCCCATACATAGGCAAAAAGAGAAGTGTCATTTCTTTTTTTATACTTGCAAATTTTTTGGATGTGTCAGCCAACATTCTGTCACAACCACTATGACCAACGCCCACATGAGCTGCATCGATCACATCATATAGTTCATCAGAGAGATAACATTTTATATTGTCATTTCCTTCATTTTGAGCAACAAGTTTTTTCCCACCTCCGATTTCCAGAACATTGAATCACTTTATCCTTCTTTGTTGCAGTGGTGTCTTCTTTTCTGCTTTTTCATCCTCCTCCACCTCTTGCATAATTTGCAAGTGTGTTCCTTTGTAAGCTCATTATAAGGAGTTGATTTTTGTTTTGTATAAAAACTCACTTATTTATACATTTAGTTCATTTTTTCGTACTTACCGTTGTTCCTAAGGGTCCCCCCCCAGAGCTCTATAAGCGAGATCAGAAACAGTGTGAGGTTACAAAATAAGTATGAATACACATTTTGAATGAAGAGAATTTAACTTTTCTTTTAATTTTGAATCATTTAAAAATTTGTTTATAAATTTTACATCTGAAATATGTAATCTCTTAGTCCCTGTCTTAAGGGCGCAAATGTAATCTCTAATATTAATTTAGAATGTTTGATTACAATGTACAATGTATTTTGTCTGTACAACAATCTAGGGTGCCATGTTGTGCAAGTGTCTGTACTGTATACTGTGTATGATCGACATTTACTATGAGGGCCAGAATTCGGTTAACACGTACCATTTCAGTGAAACTCATTACCTGAAATAACGAAACTGCAAATAACACATAAAAAGTATTTATTAACATTAAACATAATAGATGTTACATGGATATATATTTTTCGCCATGGGTGTTGTCCCCATGATATTACTCTACACAAAAGATATACGCTGCATTATAATATGTCACAATTATTTAAACGTAAATAAAATCGTTATTTAAGCACAACCCAACACTTAATATTTTTTTAACCCACACACTCAAATACTCACTCTTACATACGCATGGTACAAATTTTATACATAGTGGAGCTCCCTTTATATATTGAAAAATTTAAATGATTTTTTATTATTGAATTTAAAATTTGGAATTGGGAATGAATCAAAGGAAGGTGTAAAATGAACGTTCTCACCAATGTAGTGTTGCTGGTTGTTGTAGCTGGCGGTAAAACTTCGCTCCCAGTACCGCGAGTTTTACGTGTACCCGTAACGGTCACATTTTTACGGTCACGCACTGTACAGTGTTTTACCCTGTTTATTAACCACCTACAGTGGTCTAAAAGTTAAAATAATTCACCCGTGAGTGAATGGGCAGCCGGCCGGCTCAAATCAGAGCTGCAGATGAAATGACGGCAATTTCTGGTTGAAATCTGCGGAAGTGGGGCGTACTGACGTCACAGTCCTTTGTCTATAGTGTTGACATCGCCGTTTGGTTGCTGTCAACACATTCTCCGCCTCTGACGTAACGAAGGCTTGGCTCTGCTTATCTCAATAACTGCACACTGTTTTTGTGATGTGACACCGTTTTTTGTCGTGAATTAGTTCAAATCCTGGCAAATACTGTAATATAGTCCACTCACTGTAAATTCGATATCGGGTGTTTGAGATTGGGTTGGGTATGTCAAAAAATAGGAAAATACAATATTTATGATCTCGTTACCATATTTTATGTAATTATACAATGTACCATGATTGTACCATCACAAAACCCCCTCAATGAAAGATGGTGTGACGAAGCACACAAACTTTCATTGACCCTTTCATACTTCCTAAAGGGATCAGCCAGGACAAGTCGCCACAACCCCCTTACAATTTTACATAAAAAACAATAATCACTCACCCTTGGTCTGGTGATAATGACTGTACCTTCATGACCTTACTGGACTTCTCCTGCGAGATCCCAACACCATAAGGCCACTTAGGCTCTTAACACCCCTGCTCTGACGCGTTGGCCAGCTCAGGACCGCTGTCACACCCCCAAACACTGAAACAATTTATAAAAAATATGAACATAGTGGCTTATTGAATCACTACCTCCTTAACTGATATGGTTCCCCTTAGCTAAGTGCTGGTTTGTGCCAATAAGCACTGGGTTGGCTTACTATTTATAAAATTATTTTAAATAAAATGAGAAAGTATAAAAATTATAAAAATAATAAATCTCAAGGATTAAAAAGAATATGAAAAAGGATTAAAATTGAATGAAATATAATTGAAAATATAAAATATATATAATATAAAATATAATTATATATCTCCCAAACTTGGAGAAAACAAATCAAGAAATTTAATAAATCGATTTATTTATTTATAACCCTTAAAATAAACTTTTATTATGATTATTATTATTATTATTATTAACAGTTAATCATCTGGCTGATAAATATTATTAACAGCACCATTTAAAAAATTTTTTCTCTTCCTACACATATTATAAAATCATGTTAAAAAGTTTTCAAATAAATACATAATACACTAATAATTAACACTGATACATTAATAATACAGTTAATACATTTTAAATACTCAATCATATTTAATCATATCCAAGATATGCATTAACATTTGTAAAATTTACTTAAAAGTTGTATTTAAATTAAAATTTACCATTGCAGTTATTAATTAAACATCAAATTTATTTATTTATACTAATAAAATACATTTTGAACTTATTGTTACTATTCATATTACATTATTATTTCATTATTCATAATTCACTTCTTACTTTCTCTATACTCTGAACTTTCTATCTCCTTAACTACCTTTCACCTTCTATCATTGTTTAGTCTGGATAACTCCTATATTCACTATACTTTTTATATTTTAATTTTACTCACCTTCTTCTAACTAACCATCAAATTTACCTATCAATGACACCAATATCTCACTTTTATACTCCATTACTAATTCCATTTAAATCATATGGCACCGCTCGTCTTTGCACTGGGTTGGGTGTTCCCTAACTGGCTATATACATCTCTAATATTTTGCCCTTCCAAATAATTCGGCAAACACTCCCTTAAACTATGCTAATACCTGCCACAACACTATTGGTTGGCTACTCTTTATCACCTCACCCCCACTACAGAATTCATCAACAATAATTATATGTTTATACCTCTACTTACACCTTCTTTACGAATAATCCCTAACTACTGTGTCCCTAACTATCTAGTAATTCTCTTTATATTTTCTTAAAAATTCTTATCTTTCTAACTCCATTTACATCAATTAAATAACTCACCTGCTTCTAATTCAATACCCAGGTTATATTCCTGTTTAAACACTTACCTTACTGTAATTATTTACCATTGTCTTATAAAATTCCTCTCCTACCTACTTATAACAATACCTCTTTTCAAAATTCAAATATAATTATTTATTTAAACATTCATTATTATTCATTAGTAATTAATTAAAATATTATTATTAAACATGTTACATATATAGAATATATAATAATACACACTGGGGTACCTGTAATACATAATACACATCAAAATACATGGATATATAAATACAGTTAATACAATAAAATATACACTCCAACTTCATTATTGTGTCATTACTCAAAATCAGTCCATAACAGTCCAATTCAAAACCACTTTGCACATTATTAATTAATGGTCATTTCACAATATAACAGTCTATCCACCATCATTAAACAATAAACGAATCTTAGGTCTATATAAATTCTTATTTAACACATAGATTTTATTATTTGCAACATTATATTTATATTCCTGTATGCAATTGTTATTAATCAAATACTTCCAGTTACTATCAAGTAGAGTTCCGTTTGTCTTAGTATCATATGTCATTAATCGGTTTATACTATAATTATCCCCATAATATTCCACCACAGGTAAGTACCTAATGTCTTTATTCTCATTTCTTGTTATTTTCAATTTATTGTTATTATCAGGTAAGTAGTCATCATTTTCATATACCACATATAACCCTAACCTTTCTAACAGTTGTCTGTAATTTCTGTTTACTTTAAATATTTTTATTACTCTCTTACTCTCACAATATCTCTCTATACTTTCTCTCTTAATACATTTCTCTCCATAACACCAAAATACACTTTCTCTCTCCAAATATACAGGGGTTCCTATCATAAAATCGTTGCACCTCTTCTTAGGTACACAAAAACTAAAAGAAACTTTATTTGTAGAACTATCGTCTATCAAACTACATGAAGACTTGTCTTCACCCCCTAATACAACATTAAAAGAAAATTCTACCCCCTGCATTCCTTGTACTAAAATACTTTCTCTCAACTTTCTTTCTGACTTCATAAATTCAAATATTTCATTATCATTCATTATACTTTCATTATCATATTTATCCTCTTCCACCACCACAATCTTACTACCTGTATTATTTAGATTATCTATAGTTTCACAATTTTTAGTGATATCTATCACGTTTATTTCAATGTTTTCTAAATGATTTTGTAACTTATCGAATTTGTCATTCAAATGCGTGAATTTAATATCAGTATCTCTTTTCTGTTCGTCTAGTTTTTTATCAAAACTGGCAAATCTATTTAATAAAAGTTGCATCATTGCATTAGTTTCATCTGACCTACTGTCTAAATTAGTTGAAATGGATGTGTCAGTTTGCTTTATTTCGACAGACACAGGCGTATTTACTTCGTCATTCTGACTAATGGGGTTTATTTGAACCTCCATTTCACTGGTTAAATTTATGTCAGTAGCACTGATTTCTATAGTTATATTATCATTGGTATTCATCTTTGTTATTCTATCTTGCTAAAACATGGATATTTATAACCTAGGAACTTAACCCTATTCTACGCACGTGTGTATGTACTTACGCAATTACCTCAGGTAACCGTTCCACTTTCCTGGTAGGTATTACTCCATATAAAATTAAGTCTTATACCGAGTTCCTGTTATCCTCGGGCGCCAATGTAATCTCTTAGTCCCTGTCTTAAGGGCGCAAATGTAATCTCTAATATTAATTTAGAATGTTTGATTACAATGTACAATGTATTTTGTCTGTACAACAATCTAGGGTGCCATGTTGTGCAAGTGTCTGTACTGTATACTGTGTATGATCGACATTTACTATGAGGGCCAGAATTCGGTTAACACGTACCATTTCAGTGAAACTCATTACCTGAAATAACGAAACTGCAAATAACACATAAAAAGTATTTATTAACATTAAACATAATAGATGTTACATGGATATATATTTTTCGCCATGGGTGTTGTCCCCATGATATTACTCTACACAAAAGATATACGCTGCATTATAATATGTCACAATTATTTAAACGTAAATAAAATCGTTATTTAAGCACAACCCAACACTTAATATTTTTTTAACCCACACACTCAAATACTCACTCTTACATACGCATGGTACAAATTTTATACATAGTGGAGCTCCCTTTATATATTGAAAAATTTAAATGATTTTTTATTATTGAATTTAAAATTTGGAATTGGGAATGAATCAAAGGAAGGTGTAAAATGAACGTTCTCACCAATGTAGTGTTGCTGGTTGTTGTAGCTGGCGGTAAAACTTCGCTCCCAGTACCGCGAGTTTTACGTGTACCCGTAACGGTCACATTTTTACGGTCACGCACTGTACGGTGTTTTACCCTGTTTATTAACCACCTACAGTGGTCTAAAAGTTAAAATAATTCACCCGTGAGTGAATGGGCAGCCGGCCGGCTCAAATCAGAGCTGCAGATGAAATGACGGCAATTTCTGGTTGAAATCTGCAGAAGTGGGGCGTACTGACGTCACAGTCCTTTGTCTATAGTTGTAACAATAAAAAAGAGGCCTAAATATATAAAATAAATAAAACCACTATACCAGGACTTACCTGCACGCAATTACAACACTTACCTGTTAAAATTTTACCAGAAGACCAAGGTCGCCACGATTATTTTTTACATAGGATAAAATATCGAAAACCTTTACACTCCACCTTAAATAAAAAGGACAATTTAGCAATCTGACCCCACCCAACTAATAATTCAGAAAGATTCCGGAACGTTAGACGAATTTTTAACACAGGAATAAGACAGTGGTAATGACGAAATAACTTAGTCTAACACATTTTATCGGAAGTAATCCTTATTTTTAATGAGCGATTATTTAATAAACATTTGTACAGTTAAATTTTTAGTATATTGCTTGAAAACTTTAGTACCTTTTTTCCCTTTGTTTTGTCTGATTAGAATGTAATTATAAACTTGTGTAACTTAGTTATTATTACTTACTACTAGATAGACTGCCCAGTCTGCTTTTCTTACTCTCTCTCACTCATTCTTATTTAAAACAATGAAAAAAACTTTTATTTTACTTTTATAAATTCACTTGTGTTTCTACGAACTTGCGGTCGCGATTCTGGCCAGACACGTGTCCTTCGTTAACCCGGTTAGTTGCCCGTTTGTTCACTCCACTTCACTTATTGGAAACTAATTATTTCCGTTAATTCCTCGGGTCCCGGTCGGTCTTCCTGAATTAATTACATCTCCCGGAAACTTGACCAACCGGGTCCGAAACAAAATATATACGTCTGTAGCGGAACTCTGTATCTCGTTGACCGCTTGGCGTCTCTGACTACTGTCGACTGCCACGTGGAACGTAACAGGTACATGTACCTGTTACTGCATGGAAACTGGTGCTCTACCGCCACAATGTTTTCGTTGTCGCTCACGCTTTGCTGTTGTGTAACCATTTTATGCGTGGCATAGAGCTGGTATATGTGTGTGACCAGAGGACAATATTGGCTTCTGCTCTGCTGATGTCATTTAAGTGGGCCGGACTTAAAACAGCATTTCCGCAAGATCTTGAAGAAATCGACAAAGATTATTCTCTCTAGCCATCTTGGTTTTTGTTAGAGCGTCACTTGGAGCGTGATTGAGCAGTTGCGTATGTGCGCTGCCACACACAGGTACAAAGTTCTCAGAATTTTGTGGAGGTGCAGATATTCTGCCGCATTCCTCGACAACAACTGCGTCTTACGTTGTTTCACTGTTCTGTTACATTGACTTATATACGCACAAATACGTTGCACAATGATAATCCGCCCAGAATGAAATAAATAAAAATATAAATAATGTCCCAAACGGTTAAAATAAAACACCCAAAAATCGACCCGCTACAATACCCCCTCGATGAGAATTCTGCTGTCCATGACAGAAGAAATCTCATCGATAAACCCCGAAGAGGACCGGTGAGGAACTGGTGCCAACAACCCCCTGGTTCTTAATCTGCATGGGTACACGACCCCCCTGGCTCAGCGACCATGGACTCATCTGAACGAGATCACTGGACTTCTCCGTAAAAGATCCCAACACCGAGAAATTGATCAGACTCGCACCACGGCCCACCTCGCCTTCTAACATGCTACCCCCAAAAATCCTCAATCCCTGGCTACAATCATTCCAGCTCCTCCGCCGATATGTTTCCCCTTTTTGCAAGCTGGGCTGCCTTTAGCAGATACTGGGCTCACACACACTCACGTTACATGATACCCTAACACATTAAACTAAAAACTTCCTTTTTAAAATTTATTATAAATTCAAAAAAGTCAATATTCAAAAAAATCTTTTACCAAAAAATTCTCTTCCTCTTTTTTCTAATTTTTGTTTCAATGATTTAACCTAAACATTCCTATTAATACAAGTACATCCTTACTCTAGCATGAGAACAATTTACAGCCTACCAATACAAAGCAATACAACAAAAGGAACATCATTAATACATACACAATAAAATAATCATTACTCAACATATTCACTCGCTGGCAGGCGACAAATCAAGTTTTTTTTTTTTTTTTTTTTTCAAAAAAACTTTAAAATTTTCAAAATTTTAAAATTCAAAAAAAATTATTCATTAAATATTTATTAAATTTATTTATTAAATAACATTTATTAAAATTATTCAAAGATTAGTTTGAATTAATCAAACAAACAAATTAAAATTGAATTCCTACTCTACAAGCTTAGTAGGTATATGAACTCATCAGCTGATCCTAACTAGGTCAAGTCCCAAACCCTTGACCTACATATGTTATGTATGATTTTTGAAAACACTTTAAATATCTGTATATCCTACCTTGAAATACAAAACATAGTAACATAGAATATTTATAATAAACAAAATATTAATATAAATAATAATCAAATTGGCATTTAAATTATTTAAAACAAACAATTCTTGACTTTACATTATTTTCAAATTTTATCAAAATTCTGTCACTGGTGAAAAATAAACAATTGTATATTCTTTATTATAAATTCCTCTCCTTAGTTAACAGTTAATTCTACCTTACTGGGGGTGATGTAAATTATTTATTCTCATTTATTCTGTCTACCTATATAATCTTTACCCCTTTGACTCCAATATTAATCAACTCAATTATCATGACACCCATCTCTATCAAAATATCTACTAATCAGGACATTCTAAACCCCAACTTACCATTTAACCCAAAACGCCGCCTTCTCCCCATATATAAAAAAAAATACTCTCTAACCCTTTGTACATAGGATACGTGTTTCCTTCCCAAAACTCATCCCCTTATGTTGGTTCCTGGACCCTCCCTAGGTAACCCTTTCCGGCGCCAATCGGTCCCTATCCCGTCCCAACCCTTGTTGCGGACTCCCCAAATACACTACCCCCTAATACAAAATTGCCTTCCCCAAAAATCTCAATCTCATTTCATTACCACAAATACACAAAATAACCTCATTAACTATAAAAACAACCATATATCATTCAAAATCTGCATAAAGTCTCCATTACCACTGTGTCAACATCTATATTTCACAAGATTCTATTACATTACATTAACTCCAAAACAACATTACATCATATTCATCATTTCAACTTCACTTGGAATTCAAATTGGACAGGTCTGCATGTCCCATAAAACATTTATCACCCATGAATTATCTTTTATTAATTTGCATGAATTATTGTTATTTTATTTCTCATATTCTTTTTGTCTTTACTTCAAAATGTCTGTAGTACACAAAACATTAATTATTTGTAACCTTTACAAACCAATATACCAGTGACATGGTATTGTTGATCAGCTGATATCCTAACATAATTAAAACACAATGAAACTACATCTTAAAATTGAACAAATTACATGGAAGATACATATTTATTTTTATTTATTCTCCCTTCTCAACTCATTGTTTCCCATTTCTCTGATTACTTGTTTTCAAAATTAGTTTGGTTTATTTATTTAAATTGCAAGTATTTCAATATTATTCTTACAACAATTAATTACCTACATACACTGTTCACTTAACCACAACACATACCATTGGCTTTACTACATATTTATTTACAAATTTACTTCAGTATTTACTCAGTTATCACATCTCAATTTCCAAATCAGCCAAGTCAAATAGCTTAAAACAAAATATTGAACTGTCTTTTACTGTTTTCTATTTTAGCCACCATCGTCAAAAATATACCTTACATATTTATAGACTAAATGGTTTTTATTTACATCCAGTTTATTATTATTATTTTTATCATAAACCATTACCTCTATGTCATTCATTTTCCCTTTTATTATCTCATAAGATTTGTCACTATTATTTGTTTTTATCCCGCCTCCGTGAATATTTGTTGTTACACCCAGGTAATTTATTTTCTCATCATATTCCTCCACTACAAGTACACTAATCCTTCCTACAGGTACACATTTATCATCAATATAATCATTGTCTACTACTACACAAGGTATGTCTACATTATTTATCATAACTCTCTTTATATCCATCTTCTCTATCAGCTCTGCATAACCTCTATTTATTTTGAACCACTCTAACTCTTTCTCTCTCTCATAATCACTTTCATCACAATACCTGTCACCACACCACTGACCTACTTCACTCCATGCAAAGGGCACAACAAACTTACTATACCATTTCCTGGCTTTTCCAGGTTTACAAAAATTTAGGGGACTGCTTGAAGACACCTTGTCTTCCACATAAATACCGGAGGAAACTCTGTCCTCAAAATTCATTACTAGCGGAGTCCTTACTCCACTTATATCACGGGGAAAATTTGCCCTTTGACACCCTAACCTTTCACCACACTCTCTCTCAATTTCATCAACACTCGCTAACATTTCGTTATTAAATTCTACTTCACCACAAACTTCATCATCACCATTTGTTTTCACTACATCATTATTAAATAACTTGTTTTCAATTATTTTATCACTATTATTTATTAATTCAGTTTTACAACTGTAACTTACCTTGTTAATTATTTCTTCGCTATTATCAGAGACATTATTACCACTTACCTGTGTTAACTCAACTTCTGTACTCTCTTTTACTTTATCTGCCTCTCGTTTCTCGTCTGGTTTATCAAAAGCATTTTTTATGGTATTACAACCCTTACTCATTATTTCCTTTGTTTTGTTTAATTCTATCATCATATTATCAAAATGTTTATTTCTCATTTCCTGTAATTCATCAAAACCCTTGTTCATATTATCATACACTGTTCTCAAAAGATTCATCACATCCTCCAATGTATGCTCCTTTTTTTCTACCCCCACTCTGTCGTTATCATTATCATTAGGCCTATTCACCGTCTTATTTTCTACCAGTTTTACTTCAGCTATCTTACCTTTAACATTGGTCATCTCACTATGTTTATTAATTTCCGCAAATATTCCTTCCTCTTGTTCTTCCATTCGGGTTAACTTATCGTCTAAATTACCCCATTCCTCGTTTGTCATCTCCCCCACAACACCTCGAAATTCACTCTCCCACTCGTCCCATGCAAAATCACTATCATTACTTTGTATGATTGACATTTTTTTTTTTTTTTTAAAGTTTGTTTGTATACAACACTTTATATATAACAAAACCACTTTTTTCCTATAATCAAACGCCTAACCCTACTGTGAATCACAATAACATAAACCTAACCTACTTAATTCTGTACGATAAAATTTTTATACATTCGTCATTACCACATCCTATTTTCTGTGTATTAAAATAGGTCTATCTCGTATAAAATTATAATTAAACGAAAATCCTGGCAGCGCGTCGACATTTGTAACAATAAAAAAGAGGCCTAAATATATAAAATAAATAAAACCACTATACCAGGACTTACCTGCACGCAATTACAACACTTACCTGTTAAAATTTTACCAGAAGACCAAGGTCGCCACGATTATTTTTTACATAGGATAAAATATCGAAAACCTTTACACTCCACCTTAAATAAAAAGGACAATTTAGCAATCTGACCCCACCCAACTAATAATTCAGAAAGATTCCGGAACGTTAGACGAATTTTTAACACAGGAATAAGACAGTGGTAATGACGAAATAACTTAGTCTAACACATTTTATCGGAAGTAATCCTTATTTTTAATGAGCGATTATTTAATAAACATTTGTACAGTTAAATTTTTAGTATATTGCTTGAAAACTTTAGTACCTTTTTTCCCTTTGTTTTGTCTGATTAGAATGTAATTATAAACTTGTGTAACTTAGTTATTATTACTTACTACTAGATAGACTGCCCAGTCTGCTTTTCTTACTCTCTCTCACTCATTCTTATTTAAAACAATGAAAAAAACTTTTATTTTACTTTTATAAATTCACTTGTGTTTCTACGAACTTGCGGTCGCGATTCTGGCCAGACACGTGTCCTTCGTTAACCCGGTTAGTTGCCCGTTTGTTCACTCCACTTCACTTATTGGAAACTAATTATTTCCGTTAATTCCTCGGGTCCCGGTCGGTCTTCCTGAATTAATTACATCTCCCGGAAACTTGACCAACCGGGTCCGAAACAAAATATATACGTCTGTAGCGGAACTCTGTATCTCGTTGACCGCTTGGCGTCTCTGACTACTGTCGACTGCCACGTGGAACGTAACAGGTACATGTACCTGTTACTGCATGGAAACTGGTGCTCTACCGCCACAATGTTTTCGTTGTCGCTCACGCTTTGCTGTTGTGTAACCATTTTATGCGTGGCATAGAGCTGGTATATGTGTGTGACCAGAGGACAATATTGGCTTCTGCTCTGCTGATGTCATTTAAGTGGGCCGGACTTAAAACAGCATTTCCGCAAGATCTTGAAGAAATCGACAAAGATTATTCTCTCTAGCCATCTTGGTTTTTGTTAGAGCGTCACTTGGAGCGTGATTGAGCAGTTGCGTATGTGCGCTGCCACACACAGGTACAAAGTTCTCAGAATTTTGTGGAGGTGCAGATATTCTGCCGCATTCCTCGACAACAACTGCGTCTTACGTTGTTTCACTGTTCTGTTACATTGACTTATATACGCACAAATACGTTGCACAATGATAATCCGCCCAGAATGAAATAAATAAAAATATAAATAATGTCCCAAACGGTTAAAATAAAACACCCAAAAATCGACCCGCTACATAGTGTTGACATCGCCGTTTGGTTGCTGTCAACACATTCTCCGCCTCTGACGTAACGAAGGCTTGGCTCTGCTTATCTCAATAACTGCACACTGTTTTTGTGATGTGACACCGTTTTTTGTCGTGAATTAGTTCAAATCCTGGCAAATACTGTAATATAGTCCACTCACTGTAAATTCGATATCGGGTGTTTGAGATTGGGTTGGGTATGTCAAAAAATAGGAAAATACAATATTTATGATCTCGTTACCATATTTTATGTAATTATACAATGTACCATGATTGTACCATCACAAATAATTTTGTGAGAATATATATATATTGCCTGGTTATACGAAGGTCATCCTTAATCTATTTTACTCTACGGCTTACCTTAATGTTTTACACACACACACACACACACAAGACTGCCCAGCCTGCATATTTAGTACACACCCAAACACACAAAAAGTTATAAATCCCTGAACATTTTTTAAATGATATTTCCCCCCGTCAGCCACGCGGTCTTCTCACACGCACTCATTGTTCCGGTAAAACTTCTTATTATTGTCCGAAAATTGCACAATTACGTTCTTTATTCTTTTTACTGGACCGCGGTCACACCAAATTTTTCTACTATTGCACTGGATGTCAGTTTAGAAAAGTTTTATTTCTGAGCCCGGTTGACGGGCGGCCTGCGCAGGCGAGAGTCGACCAAAGACTGCCGGCGTCTCTCAGTTCCCCACTCCGGGAGTATTTTAGTCAAGACGACGGACACCAATGCCTTGTATGTAGTCGTCACAGTTTCGACTCATGCTAGTCATGTAGTTGTTGGAGTGACGATAGCAGACGATTTCAACCAGGCACTGGCTAATGTCATAAAAGTGGGTGGGATTTAAAACAGCACTTCCGCAAGGTCTTGAAGAAGGCGATGAATATTATACTCTCTAGCCATCTTGGTTTTTTACCATCGCTTGGGTAAGCGCTCATGCGCGAGTAGTGACGTGTGTGCACTGCCACACCAGTACAGATTTCTGCGAATTTTTAGGGTGGCGCGAATTCTCTGCCACATTCCTCAACAACGACCTGCGTCTCGCTTTGTTTCCAACTGTTCTGTTATACTGACAAATACGTTGCACAATAATACAGTTATTTCGCAATATTTTATAAGGCTCCCGACCGAAAACGAAATGAATAAAAATATATAAATGCCCCATACGGTTAAAATAAAAATACCCAAAATTTTGACCCGCTACAGTTTTCACTTTTTTAAATCTCTGTTATAAATCTCACTCTCCACTGTCTTTGACAACTCTGTTCACTAGGTGAAGCCTCATCCATGGTGATAACAACTAAAGTAAATATAACTATTTCACTACCGACTCGGAACACAAAGTTTTTTATGGGTAAAAACGTAAAAGTTTTACCTTATAGCCTGAACTGGTTTTCGCATTTAAAAAGCTTCTTCAGAGGCTACCACTGGGAGCACTGTCTGTCTTGTTGTTGGCGACAGTATCGACTTTCGAAAGATCGATATTGTGCGTGTGGGGTGTGATATGTTCAAATAATGCATATGATTTGAATTGTGTCTGTTCGTTTAGGTGTCGTTTTTATGTGTTTTCATGTGTTTGTATATTTCCAATTGTTCTAGAGTGTCCAGTTTTTGGCCTTTTGTGTGTACATGTAGAATGTCCATGTTATTGTCAATGTTTTTGTATGTGTGGTTTGCTTCAGTGAGGTGGTTTGCAAATGTGGATTCTGTAGTGGAGTGTAGTGCCTTTGTGTGTTCAATATATCTTTGTTTGAAGCTACGTCCTGACTGGCCTATGTAGAATTTGTTGCAATCTGAGCAATTTAGTTTGTAAACACCAGGTAGATCGAATTTGTTTTGTGCTTTTTGTGTGTATTTTGATAGTGTGTTTTCTATTTTGTTAGTAGTTTTGTAAGCGATTCTGTATCCTGCTTTTTTGAATTTGTGGGCTACTTTTTCAGTTTGTTTGTTGATTTATGTTAGTGTTTATGAATCTGTTGTTTTCTGTCTTTGTCTGTTGTTTGTTTTGTGTAGGAGTTTATTGACTATTGTTCTGTCGTATCCGTTGGATTCTGCTAGATATTTTATCGTGTTTTGTTTGTCTTTGTAGTCTTTTTCTTCTAGGGGATGTTGTTAAGTCTATGTATCATGGTGCTGAAGGCTGCTAGTTTGTGTTGTATTGGGTGATTGGACGGGGAGGTCTAGGAAGTTTATGCTATTGTTGTGTTCGTATTCGGCAGTAAAGGTTATGTTTTATGTATTTTGTTTATGTGAGTTAGTAACTGTTCACATTGTCTTTTGTTTCTCCTGTATAGTATTAGAATGTCATCAACGTATCTGTGCCAGTATAGTATTTTATGTGAGTGTCTGTCATTGTTTGTGAGGATTTTTGTTTTTTCTAAGTGTTGGAGGAAGACTTCTGCTAGAATGCTGGATGTGGGTGAGCCCATGGGTAGACCATCATTCTGTGTGTATAATTTATTGTTATATGTGAAGTAGTTTTGTTTTGTTATAATGTTCAGAGTTTCTGTTATTGCGTTGATAAGTTCGTCTGGTGTGTTGTTCTGTTTGAATTTGTTTTGTAGGATGTTGATTGTTTCGGAGATGGGGATGTTTGTGTACAGGGGTTATGTTTTTAAATTTAAAAACATCCTAAATGAACAGACACAATTCAAATCATACGCATTATTCGAACATATCACACCCCACACACACAATATCGATCTTTTGAAAGTTGATACCGTCGCCAACAACAAGACGGACAGTGCTCCCAGCGGCAGCCTCTGAAGAAGCTTTTTAAAAGCAAAAACCAGTTCAGGCTATAAGGTAAAACTTTTATGTTTTTACCCATAAAAAACTTTGTTCCGAGTCGGTAGTGAAATAGTTATATTTAGTTAAGTAACGGACACGTCATGGACAACGAAATCCAAGAACAACTAAAGAACAGAACACTAAAATGTTAAAGTAAAACAAAGGTCTACCAATCACTCAAAACAAAACTTAGACAATACTTGGAGGAACGCATGACACTGATGACAAACTAATGAAACTGATGTAACATAAAATTGTATTATTCACGCAACTACAAAATGTACACAGCATGTCAGCAAAGTCATGACACTGATGACAAAGTGGAAAACTGCAGACAACTATGGGGTCGGGGAAGAGGTGGCACACACGGAAATTCCCCAAGAGGTTACAGTAGTGTTCATCGTTGTCACTTTTGACTAAAGGTTTCCTGTCAGGCTAGAACAATATTCTACTTTATCACTTTCAATTAGGCTCAACCAGTTTGTCCCTATTCAGTAAAGGATGACTACAGGCCAAACTGGAACAGACAAGCAAATATTAGTTTATCAAAGCGCTTCCATCTTAATTTTAGGATAAACTAATTCAGACTAGGCGAATCCGGTTTATCCTATCACTTTTCAGATAAACTAGTTTGACCTAGGAATAAATAGTTTGTCCTGAAATCGGGTTTGGCTGGTAACATATATATGCTGTTATGTCTCTATCTTTGACTTTTATTTAATAACATATTACGCTTTGTTTACTTTTACACTTACTGTCAGTTCAGCTGCCATGTTGTATGGTACCAACATGAAATTATACTTTGTTACGTTTGATAATATTGATATCCAATAAATATAATTGAACTAATACTACTGTTACTGTATTTACTGTTTACTGTGGTGTGCCATCTTGTTACCAATTACGTATCAAAAATATATGTGTACTTACCATTTTTTTCTCGGGTTCTTTTCGGCGAACCCAGGAGATCAGAACTGGTTGTTCCAAATAAAGAAAAACTTTATTTTGTTTCCCAGGAATAGAGTTTTATTGACATTTTTTACTATAATTTTTTATTATTAACAAACTACCTCCTGCCATCCTCTCTCTAATGGAAATTCACATTTACGAAAGTTATTGATTATATAATCATTCTGCTACAATGAGAATGAAAACATGGTATACAAATTCCAAATAAATTTTAAGAAATTAAGTATGAATTAAATTAAAATACAAACAACACAAACCAGCCTTCTTTGTCTACATGCTTACTCACGCACACACACACACACACACAATGATTTTATTATTTGAGAGCTCTCGTGTTACATGTTATTAAAATTTATTTCCCCATTACTTAATTAATTTGAAAAAGAAAACCTTTGTTGAAATTTTAATATGGATGCATGGCTACTTAGCTGTTCAGTGAGTTGGTGGCGTCACACTTTTATGCACATTGTCCGTTTTAATGAATAATTTCCGAAAACTGTTTTTATAATGAAGAAACAAAACTGTTAGTTACTTTTGCATTTTTTAGACTTTACTTCACATTTTTTATATGTTTTTCTTTTTTAAAACTGTTATTTCATTCTAATTTTAATATTTTGTTATTTCAATAATTCACTTTCTTACATTTTACGTGTATGCGGGCGAAATCACGCACAGCCGGCGAACACCAAAACTTCGCCTAATACCGGCGAACCGGCGACGCACAGTTGTTAGCGTCTTATATCTTCAGAAGTTATATGCCGACTACTTTGTTCTGTTGTGTGTCACAATGTTGCTGGCGTGACACACCCTGCATAGCAACGTTATGTAAGTTGCTGACGTCAGATGGTCTGACACTGGTTATATAACTTGTTTACGCTATTACATAATGTGTTTACTGGTTTCGTGTTCGTCATTTGTTGACCTTGGTACAATTTGCTGTCTATTGAAACTGTTCATATAAAATGTTATTAAATAATTCTGCACAGTCAGTGCTGCCACTGTTGTTTTCATCGCCAAACAGTAAATTTACCTAAGTTTGGTATGTTTTGTCCCAAATGAAGATTTTTATTTATTTATTACAAAAAATATACAAATTTCTTTAGATTGCCTCAGGTAGGCCCCAAAATGCCCCGCTACAACTTACTAGAGCCAGATGTTCGACTTAGACGAGCTGAAAAACAAAATGGTTGCTTGAAATGATTACCTCACATTTACTTGTATTTTCAAACTCGTGTTTATTCATTATTTGGGCCTTATATAGATTGATAACAAAGGCAAAATTCACTCCCTCCATCTTTTACAAATTCAAACATGGATGCAATACATTTTTCTGTACAGATCAACCTTCTATATAATAATAATAATATTTATTACCAATTTTCCTTTACATATAATAAAAATTATACCATAAAGGACCTATAGGGGGCATAAATGCCCGTACATAGGTTGGTCCTTAGAATTAATATTTATATACTTAATACTAATTGTGAGTTTTACCTCACCGATCATAGTAATATATTAAAAATAAAATATTTTTCAATTTTAACAAAATTTTAGTTTGTACTATAATACAATTCAATAAATAAATGAAAAAAGAGAAAAAAGGTCCATATCATAATATACTGTTTTTTTGATTATTCAATAACAATGTTCCTAATTTTTTCTTTGATTTTTTTTTTTAAGCACTTTTATATTTACACTTAGATTTTTCAGTTCATTAGGTAATTCATTAAAATATTTTATGGCAAAATACACATAGCTTCTTTGCCCAATACTTAATAGGTGTCGCGGCAATATAATATTTTTATACCGTGTGTTGATTCGATTTTGTAAAAACTCACTTTTTAGATCATTGTATTGATAAACTATAGAATTCACTACAAACACCTTTTAATATTTAATGGTTTATTCGAATCTTGTTCATTTACTCCTATAATTTTAAGAATACACTTTTGCAGCCGGTCCAATGCGTCTAGAGATGATTTATATAGACCCCCCAGCCTATGATAGCATACCCTGCCACACTATGGAATAGTCCATAGTATATGTGTAGTAGTTGCTTTTTTGATAAAATTTGTTTAAGTTTGTAAAAAACGTAGACTAAGTATTTGTTTTTTTTTACAATGTTAGCCACATGCACATCCCACTTCATGTTAAAGTCATATGTTATTCCTAGACATTTACTAGTTTTAACTCTTTTCAATTTTTGACCATTTATCTTAATTTCAAAGTCATGCGGAACAGAGTCTCTATAATTTCCAAAGGTGATAAAAACAGACTTGCTTATGTTGAGTACTAGATTATTGTGATAGAGCCAAGAGTATATAATATCTAATTTAGTTGACATATCTGTTGCAAGTTCAGGCCATGTCTTTGCTTTCATTGGTACTGCTGTATCATAAGCATATGCTATTAATACATCTTGTAACACTAGTAAGTCATTGCTATATAAAATAAACAATAAAGGTCCTATATAGAGCCCTGGGGCACTCCAACATTTGTTTTAATAGGCTGACTTCTAGTCCCATTCACCTTTACAACTTGTGTCGTGTCATGTAAATAACTGGCTATCAGGGATAAGCTTACACCTCTTATTCCCATATTCTGTAATTTGGATATAAGTATGCCATGATCGACAGTGTCAAAAGCTTTTGAGTAGTCCAAAAAAGTTACAACAGTTGGTATGCTAATACTTAGATTTTCATAAATAAATTTGCTAAGTAGGGCTATAGCATCATCTGTACCTTTCTTCTTGAGAAAGCCAAATTGTTTAGCACTTAACAGGTTATGTTTCTTTACAAATTTAAATAATCTGGTAAAAATAATTTTTTCAAAAATCTTAGCTAAATTTGATATCAGTGCGATCGGTCGATAATTGTTAACCAAACTTTTTACACCTTCCTTATATATAGGACAAATTACAGCTTTCTTAAATTGATATGGACATGTACCTTGTATCATAGCAGTATTAATAATGTGAGTCAAAGCAGGAGTTATGAACGGAGCAGCTAGCTTAACTGTATAGGCATGAATTTCATCACACCCACCAGGTTTATTTTTGAGTTCACGAATAGTTTGGTAAACTTCTGACTCATCTGTTGGTGTTAGAAACATAGTATGCTGATTAATTGATATATCTGGTATTTCATGCTGCAGAATAGGAGGAGTCGCACTTTCATTCAGCCTAGATACTATTGTGCTGAAAAATTCATTAAAATAATTAGCCTTTGTCCAATCATTGCTGTTTAGTTTATTATTAATCAAAATATCATTTATTTGTCTATTTTTTGAATTACGATCCAATTTTAGATGAACATATCCACATTTTTTTTAGAATCAGCGTTTTGTAGTTGTTTTTCTTCATTTCTTCAGGGTATATATTTAAACAATATAATTAAAATTCAAATTAAACTTGTTACACATTGAAATGTATGTTGAAAATTATTAACTACCTTTCTGTAAACCAGTGCTTAGGATCTTAGATTAATGTAGGTACCCACACGCACACACTCACACTATGTCATACATACGGTACATTTGTTATTTATTGAGCTCAATATTAAAAAAGGTCAGTATTTTAAATGATTGGGAAATGTCTATTTTCCAGATGTTGCGGAGAAATTCGATGCCATAGGCATCAACTCGTGGCTTACAGTTTGCTGTTTCTCGCAGTTCTCATTTTTACGGCCGAACTGTTAATTTATTGCCAATTTCACTCACTGTCTCTACTTTGTTGTTATAAAAGACTGTTTTAAATACAGAAATATATCAAAATTCGCATTTGTTGTTGTTTTGCGGGCAAAAACGGTACGCAGCCGGCGGCGAGCGGAACTGCTCACGTCCGCTCTATGCTGATGTTAATTGCCGACTGGTGAGACGAACGCCTTCAATTCTGGGGTGGAGAGGGTGTCACGTCACTAAGTCTCTTTGTCTTCGAAACTATGACTGTCAGATATTTTGTTTTCATAACAATAATTAAACTCACCCTATCTCTACTTCATTAGTTCTCTAATAGAGTGCACTCCCATTAACTGTTTCAAAGTACAATTCACATAGTAATCAACAGTCATAATTAGAGCGTTTTCTTTCCTGTAGTAATATTTTTGTTAAGTTTAGGACTGCCTAAAAAATCAGTGAAGTGTTGCTTACAACGGGACATTTACAACGCACAAGGACAAGGTCAGTGGACACTTAATATTTCTTCATTGTTGATTACATGAGAATAAATCCTTTTAACTATTTTAGTTTTACAATATACAATCCACTGCTAATAAAAATAAAGCACCCCACATTTTTGGTCCGTCCAGCCCGGATAGCATCTTTCATTCCGAATCCAGGACGTTGGAAAGCAAGATTTTTATTAATTATTACGCTCTTTATTATTACGTTTATTGAATTATTGTAACGCTTAAAACAAAAAATTATGTATTACTGGCAAGTATTGCCAATATTCATTTTGTTATGATTATTTCATGTTTTTGACGCAAGCATAGTTTTATTGATTCATTGTGCAGCGTGTGTTATTTCATGTTGTATCTAGCAAGCATAGTTCTAAAGTGTAGTGTGTTTCTTCAAAACCGACCTCTATATTAGTTTCTATAAAATACAGTAGCCATATTCCTTTATTACCATATTACCATTATTACTGTCATCTACGCTATTGGTATTTTAGAGTGATAAAAAAAAAAAATAAATTAAAATTATTTGGACTGGAAATTACTGAATACTGGAAGAACATTGTGAATTACAACTTTCACTTAGAACTCTTTTGTTATTTACATCTGAATCTGTTTTTTAAAGCGAGTGTATTAATAAATTACCAAAATGAGATTTTCTTCTTTTGTGAAGCAAAGTGAACTGATTGAGAGTAGGGTTCATAATATTAACAAGCAAATTGTTGCTCTTGAGGTTATTGGTATAGGTAATTTAACTGAACAGCAAACACGAAAAGTTAGTTTGCTTAGTTCCACCGCAGAAAATAAATATGCTGAATTTGAAAGGCTTATAAATAAACTATTTAGTACAACACCTTTACCAGAAGATCTGGATAATGAACAGATTTCAAGATTACAAGATTCTATATCAGACTTATATATAGGTATCCAAAGTTCGTGTGCTCCTTTTCTACCATCGCTACCGCAGGAAACCTTGGACCACACTGGTGCATCACAACTAGTTGCACCTAGTCCCACCGTAAATTTACCTCGCTTAAACTTGGGAACATTTTCTGGACAACCTGAGAAATGGGTAGCCTTTCACAGTCTGTTTGAAAATGCAGTGCACAAAAATGAAACCATTTCTAATGTGGAGAAATTTACATACTTGCTTTCTTGTTTGACTGATGAGCCACTAAATTTAATTAAATCGTTGCCTGTCACTAGTACAAACTATGCCATAGCCTGGCAAACTTTGCTAAAAAGATATCAGAATTCTAGATTGTTGATAACACTTCACGTAAACAATATATTTGATTTACCACAATTACACAATCCTTCAGTTAAACAAATGAGGAATTTTCTGTTGACCTACAATGAAAATTATCAAGCGCTCAAAGCACTAGGACATGATATTGCTAGCGAAAGTTTGTTGTTGACCTCATATATTTTGCGTAGATTTGACACGGAATTCAGGACCAAACTTGAACGTTCTCGAGATAATTTACAAAATGTTCCTACCATTACAGACGTAATTACATTCTTAGAAAATGAATGTTCTTACAAAGAGGCAGCGGGTTTAACTAATATCATCTCAAAAAATGAACCTTCTCTTCAAACCTCTCAAAAAATCAGTGGCTTTAAAATGAATACAAACCAGTTTAAACCGCACAAAATAGCGATGGTCACTACTCACACTCAGCATTGTATATTCTGTTCATCAAATTCACACAACATATATAGATGTGCAGATTTTTCCGCACTTACTGTACAAGACAGACAAGTTTTGTTACAAATAAGAACTTGTGTCAAAATTGTTTTAGAAGTTATAAGTTAGTCACCTGTAAGTCCGTCCACACATGCAATGTATGTCATAGGCGTCACCATAGCCTACTACATTTTTTTGATCAGAACCGCTCCGCACAACCGCAACAAAATTTGACTCAGTCAAATGGACCTACCTTGTGCCCTTCTGTTGAAACGACGATGCATAAGCAAAACCACTCTGCAGAGTGTCACCAGGATACTACCTTGGTAGGTGTTTCTTGCAGTCAGAATAACACTGTGTTACTCGCAACCGCTTTGGTGCATATCACATCTGCCAATGGAAATGCAGCAGTTGTACGAGCTGTGCTTGATAGTGCATCCCAAACAACAATTATTTCAGAAAGTTGTGCAAAGACTTTGTGTTTGTACCGCTCTCAAACAGATGTTCCAGAACTTAGTGGCATCTCTACCGCCCTAGTGAAAACAAAGGGACTTACCTTTGTGACATTGTCTTCGCTCAGTGGGAATATTTTAGCAAAATCTCACTCAGTCATGATTCTTAATAAAATATCGTGCAATCTGCCTCATGTTCAGCTCCCACCAGAAATTAAAGAGCGACTCAAAGGTTATATGCTAGCGGATCCCACTTTTGATGTTCCGGGTCCAGTTGACCTTCTGATTGGAGCAGATTTATTTGCATTGACTCTTAATGGTACCTTTATCAATCTCGACAAGAATATGCCATACGCTGTCAATACAATCTTTGGCTATGTTGTGCTTGGTCCGACACCTGTTTCACTTAAGTCTAAGCCTTACTCAGGCTTAGTGACTCTTTTATCGACGAATGATCGTGATCTGCACGCAAGATTGCAACGTTTTTGGTCCATAGAGGAACCACCTCACACTACAAAACTCACTCCACAAGATGAAAATGTGAAGCTCACTTCGTCTCTACTCATAAGAGAGATGCCTCCGGCAGATATGTTTGTCACTTGCCTTTCAGCGGAAACCCTGCTCAACTAGGTGACTCTGCAACTTTGGCAAAACGCCTATTTAGTACACTTGAACGCAAATTTGAATCTCAACCTGAGTTTAAACAGAAGTATGTCAATTTTATGAATGACTACTTAGCATGTGGGCACATGAAACTGTGCACATCTGTGCCGTCTCTGAACAAGCTGCATTACTTTTTGCCACATCATGGCGTTTTTAAAGATAGGAAAATCCATGTTGTTTTCAATGCATCAGCACCATCTTCTTCAGGTGTCTCACTGAACCCACATTCTACATCAGGGTCCAAAGTTGCACAATGACATTACTGATATAATTCTTCGCTTTCGTCAACATAAATTTGTTTTCTCTTGTGATATCAAACAAATGTTTAGGCAGATATCCATCCATAAAGATGATCAGATCTTTCAGTTAATATACTGGAGAGAAGACACTTCAGTCACGCTAAAGGTCTACCAATTGACTACTGTCACTTATGGTATGACGTCCTCGCCTTACCTTGCTAATAGAGTAGTACAACAGCTCATTATGGACGAAGGAAAAATCATCCACTTGCTGCTGAAGCACTCCAACAGCAAATATATGTTGATGATGCTCTATTAGGGAGCAGTTCTCTGGAAGATGCTCTCCACCTTCAAGAGGATGTTGTTTTACTTTTGAAAAAGGGTGGATTCGAACTGAGCAAGTGGTCTTCAAACCATCCTAAACTGTTAGAAAATGTCATGCAAGATAATCATGAGACACCCCTCATGTTATGCACATCAACAGCCATTTTCAAGTGTTTTAGGGCTAAAATGGATCCCAGATATTTATGTCTTTTCATATTTGATGCACACACCTTCAAGTAATTACACAAAAAGAACTTTACTTTCATCAATTGCTCAGATCTATGACCCTTGTGGTTGGATATCCCCAATAGTTTTTTGGTCTAAAGTCTTAATGCAGCATGTGTGGACCTTAGGCTTAGATTGGGATTCTCCATTACCTGATCATATTTCCAAGAAGTGGTCACGATTCGTGAAAGAACTTCCAGAAATAGAAAAGCTAAGGATACCACGTTTCATATCCTTAGCAACTGCAGTCAATATCCAGCTTCATAGATTTTCAGATGGAAGTGAATCAAGCAGCTTGTGTCTTCCTGCGCACAGAGGACGCAGAAGGAGATGTCAACATACGACTGCTGATCGCAAAATCAAGAGTAGCTCCACTGAAGCGTGTGACTATTCCCCGCTTGGAACTTTGTGGTGCGCACATGTTAGCCAAATTGCTACATTACTGTACAGAACAGCTCTCACAACATCACAAGATTGACAACATTTCAGCATGGTGCGACTCTACAGTAGTTCTATCTTGGATATGCACTCTATCTTTTCGTCTCAAGGTGTATGTTGCTAATCGTGTGGCACAAATACAAGTCTTAGTTTCACCGCATGTCTGGAAATATGTTTCAACTGTTGACAATCCTGCTGATTGTGCTTCTCGAGGCTTGACACCCACGGTTCTGATGAAACGTAGCCAGTGGTGGCTAGGACCACCATGGCTCGCTAAATCAACGCAGACCTGGCCACAGTCTATCCTTCATCCAATTTCGGAGGAGTCTATTCCCGAAATGAAACCAAATGTGCTTAATCTTATGATGACCACAAAAGAAGTCCCAACATTTGGATTTCTTACAAAGTTTTCTTCTTGGAAGACTCTTCTTTATGTAGTGGCTTATGTCCTTCGCTTTATAACCCGTTTGAAATTTAAAACCACCATAAGTGGATCATTTACAGTAACTAAATTAAATAACGCCTGTAACCGCATTTGCTGGCTCATTCAGAGACTTCACTTTGCAGAAGACATAGATCTACTCTCCAAGAAAAGGGCATGCTCAAACCGCATCCAACGTCTAGCACCCTTTATTGATGATACAGGAATAATCCGTGTTGGAGGTTGACTGAAGAACTCTGCGCTTACTTACAACGCCAAACATCCTATTCTTCTGCCAAAAAATCATGTCACTATTCATTTACTAATCGATTACTATCATGGCATGTACCTGCACGCTGGTCCCCAGTTCCTCCAAGCAACACTATCTCAACGCTTTTGGATCCTCTCCGCCCGCAGTGTTATACGCTCAAGAATATTTAAATGCGTACGATGTTTTCGTACAAAATCAACAAACACGCCTCCACTCATGGGTGATCTACCAGCCGGTCGTGTTACCCCTACTCGTTGTTTCAACGCTTCTGGAGTTGATTATGCTGGCCCTTACACGGTCAAGTTTTTTACACTTCGCGGGATACAGCCTATAAAGATGTACCTCTGCCTGGTCATCTGTTTTGCAACAAAAGCTGTACACTTGGAAGTGGTTACTGATTTAACTACAGACGCCTTCATTGCAGCCCTTACGAGATTCATCTCTAGGAGAGGTTTTGTATCAGACCTGTACTCTGATTGTGTGACTAATTTAATAGGGGCTGCTTCTTCGCTCAAAAGATGTTTTCAAGATCTCATGAACCAACCAGAGATGCAAGATTTTGCTACGAACAACAGTATCACATTCCATTTCATTCCTCCGCGTGCACCTCACCAAGGTGGACTTTGGGAACGTGCCATTAAAGGTGCAAAATATCATCTCACCAGAGTCATAGGTGAACACATTTTAACGTACGAAGAATTTACCACCTTAGTTGTGCGTGTTGAAGCTATCCTTAATTCGAGGCCGATAGCTCCTCTCTCGAATGACCCTTCAGATCTCCAACCTCTTACACCAGGACATTTTCTAACTGGAGGACCTCTTAATGCCCTGATCGAACCTCAACTAACTAATGCACCACTTAATCACATAAAACACTGGAAATTGGTTCAAGCCTTCACACAACATCTCTGGAAAAGATGGCAAATGGAGTACCTTCACAGTATCTCCAGGGAATGATGGAGTGGTACGTGTCGTCAACATGAAGACTGCCGGTGGAACCTTGACCCGTCCTTCTGTTAAGGTTTCCTGTCTTCCCATTTACTAAAATCCTTGACCAGTCATCTGGCTACTGCCCCTTATAATTTAGTTTTATTATACTCTTCCAAAGGATCAAATTTGTTCTTCTGTTCTTTTAATGTTTCTTGTTGAACCAGTTGGTTCAAAGGGCCCGGTATGTCAGATATTTTGTTTTCATAACAATAATTAAACTCACCCTATCTCTACTTCATTAGTTCTCTAATAGAGTGCACTCCCATTAACTGTTTCAAAGTACCATTCACATAGTAATCAACAGTCATAATTAGAGCGTTTTCTTTCCTGTAGTAATGTTATTGTTAAGTTTAGGACTGCCTAAAAAATCAGCGAAGTGTTGCTTACAACGGGACATTTACAACGCACAAGGAGAAGGTCAGTGAACGCTTAATATTTATGCATTGTTGATTACATGAGAATAAATCCTTTTAACTATTTTAGTTTTACAATATACAGTCCACTGCTAATAAAAAAAAAGAACCCCACAATGACGTCTCAGTTTTTAAGGCTAGGCAACTACGTACTGCATTCCTTATGTGACGTATTTACAGGATCGGCCTGTTGACAAGTTTGTTTGGCAAAAAATAGCTGTCGTTTTGGATGTACACCGTTGACCTTGATACCGTTCCTGCACTGAGCTTACTACGTCGTTACACACTTTATAAAACTTTACCATTATTTATTTATGATTTTGATTTCACCATAAAATTTATATTGGTTATTTCCCCAAAACACCATATGTACCGGATTGTACCGTTACAAGACCCCCTCAATGAGAGATTTTATGCCGAAGCATAAAAACTCTCATTGACACACTCATACTTCCTAAAGGGATCAGCCAGGATATGTCGCCACAACCCCCTTTACGGTTTATATAAAAAAAATATAGTTAACTCACCCCTTGGTCCAGTGATTGTGACAGCACCTGAATGACCTTACTGGACTTCTCTCTCGAGATCCCAACACCGCAAGGCCAGTCAGGCACTTGACGCTCCTGCTCTGACGTGCTGCCCAGCTCAGGACCGCCGCCACAGCATCACCAGACTCTGAAACATCAAATTGGAAATTAAATAGTGGCCTTGTATAATTCCATACCCCTAACTGATCTGTTTCCCCTTAGCTGTGTACTGGTTTGCGTTAAGAAGCACTGGTTTCCTTGATCTAGTATACACACCGGTACCAATCTGCGAGCTTGACCTTGACGACAGCTGGCAAGGACGATAGCTAATAGTCAACTTAAAAATATCGTGCCGTTACTCTATATGTGACTATTTGCATTACTTTATACCGGATCATATTTTAATAGTTTGCGCTCATTTATAACAAATCTTTGGTATAATTAAATTTATACATTTTCTGAGTAGTAGTTGAATACTAAAGCTGTAAATTATTAATGTAATTGTAAATTTCTTCAAAGAGGCATCGAATAAGTACGCGAGCGAAAGCATTTTTTCATCCAGCGGAGAACTTTGTAATGGGGCAAAAAGGGGTATTTTATTTATTTAAATTTATTTCATTTCAATTGCAAGCCCAACACATAAAATTGTCGTCAAACAAAGAATCAGTGATGTGAAGTTGTGCAAGTAGCCGGACGTTGGAATGTGATGCATGCTGTCAACGCAATTGAATTCTAAGAACGGTAGTGCTGTGACGTACAAAGACGCGCAACATGAACATGGGCGCATAGACGATGCAGATCGGACTCTAAACGACGCCACAAAAAATGGCGAAACAACGAAAGTCTTGTACCATGCGGTCTTGTGACGGCGGATGTAGCTGAGAGACCATGCCTTCCACAGCCTCAATATTTTCGCCAGTTAGCATTGTCAAAACGTGGGCACCATGCAAGCCCATGTTACCGAGACAGTGACAAAAACTTCGTAATCCAAAAGGCAGTGTGGGTTACAGGAAGCAGACAGACAAGGTGGGGATTTTGGTTAGCCGTTGGCGAGTCAGTCGTCTTCACCTATAGGCCGCATGCGGTCCTTTTAATTTTCGACTCGAACAACTTAACGGTCGACCGACCGTTTCAGTATATATAAAAATGTGTAGAGCAGTTTGAAATATATAAAAAACCAGTGAACTAAGTGAAAATTGCAAAAAACAAATGGAATAATAACAGTTTTTAATAACAACGCAGCGAACTTAGTGAGTGACGCACCATGCAGTCAACAGAGACTCCGCTACTACACGTAACCGTACCCATTTCAATATATTCTTGTTTTATATAAAAAAAAGGGGGTTTTTGTATGTGTGCAGTGTGCGAGCAAACTGGGTTGCTATCATTAAAATAATGATTTTATGTTGAGAAGCTACTACTTAATAGCCAAAATAATTATTTAAATATTGTAACGTAATCTGTTACCGGGTGTTTAAAAATAGTGTGTTTGATTTTATAATGGTCACTCGATCTTGTATTCGTATAGTAACTGTATGCGTGACGAGCGTTTTGTAACTCGCTCGTTGGGTTCATGGTATAGTATAGGTGTATGATTGATGTTTTTAATAAGTTCGATAAATTCTGTCACTGTTATTTGCGTGTAGCGAATCGATTTGTACCTTTTCTTACCATTTACGGGCAAACCGTATCTCTCGGCGTTTGGTTTGAATATTGCCGCCTCGCCACCTGATTGGCGCACGCCGTCTTTCAGTGTCGACTTCGCTAACGTTGCAGTTTGTTGTTTTCACTTCAATAATTTTCTATGTATTATCTTAATTTGTACGAATCAAACATACAGTGTTGCAGAATAATAATATTTATTAATCCTTTAATAGTTTTCAGTTAGTTAGTAGTACATTATTTTATCTTAGCACCGGCTTTTACAGTTGCTCAGTTGGCATGCTCAGTTCAAATGTGTCCTGTACACGCCGCTTGGTGAATACTGTCGTTTACAATAAAATGGTTTTACCCAGGGGGTGTTAATAAGTCCTTTTGGCTACAGAAGTATTGGATTATGGCTAAAATGCACAAATTTATAATAATTCTTAAAACTAGGTACACAATATTCAATATTTTAATACATTCGAGTAAGTGATCATCAATGAGAGTTAGTTTAACTTTTTGGTTAGGATTTTGTCAACAAGTTATGTTTATTAAGTATTTATTATAGCTCAGTTTAAATAATTATCAATTGGTTAAAGTTCAACAATAGGGATATTATAAATGCTTTCAGTTCTAGTTCAAAATAGTGATCAGTGAAGCGAAAATTGTGATTTGTTATTATGGATTGAAAAATTGGGAATTCGTTTTTAGCGAGGTTATTGTTTATACTCATCAATTCTCGATGGGGCTTCCGCGATGCCGTCTACTTCTTCCGGATGGATCTGGTCGTCTTCTATTCTTCGGAATTTCATTAATCTCGTCCAGACGGTTCTTCCCATAAAGTTCGGCTTCGTACTCGTTCTGCAATCGTCCGTCTTCTTGGGTTGAAGTAGGTCAGATCTGGTCTTCCTGCAGGATGAGTCGTCAGCTATTATTCCAGACGTTTTCTTGATTTCCACGGATAATTTTGGTTTGTGAAAAATTTTAATAATAAATATATTATTAGGTGTCCCCTGGACTGCTATTACTATCTTCTTTTCTATCGATTTCCACCAAAATTCACTTTATTTAGGATAAAATTTGGGTTGAGAGCTGCATACGTCCACCCTCGGTGTCAGTCAATAATGGATTAATAAAAATTCAACGGTTTTTTGGCAATAAATTTCGGTTGCTATGGTTACCTAATAAATTATTCTAATTCTCATTGGTCGTTAATTTAAGTCATTGTTATATTCTAACGTCTTAATTTAGTTTAAATTTACAAAATATCTTCAAATTAATATTTCTTCCTTATATTAGTAGCTAGGTTCATTACATGAATACCATTGTTCATAATTTTTGATAAGGATCATTTTGATACCCCTCATGGTTACTTTTGGGTAGCTAATCACAATTTTGTTATTTTCCTTATTTATATTTTATATATATTTTATTCAAAACTGGATGTTACTTATACATTTTGGTATTAGGAGTACCCACTTAACTTGTTTAAACATTTGGTATATTCTGCTTCAATATTGGACTATTATTTGTTCTCAAATTTACAAAATTCTTTATTAACAGTTAGGCCTAGAGCCTAAATTTTCCTATACTACTATCTAACATTTCTTTGTAAATTCTTACCTTTATATTTGGTATTTTAAAACAATTTTTTAACAGAAACAAGTAATAAACATTGGTGTTCCTAACTACACCTCTTATTATAATAATAAACATTTTCTTTACAGGTTCAAGCCTGAAATAAAACTTCTAACTACCTTTCTGTTCCTATACTACTTGAAATGTTAAATAACTATTAATAAATTTCTTCTAATATAATATAATAGATTGACTTCCACATACCTGGAAGGTTTCGTTTTATTTCGGGCCAGGATCCTTTCGTACGAATGCAGATACAAACGTGTTTCATGGGTTCTTGAAATAATTAACTCTACACATCTTTAAGAAGAGAATTATTAATTTTAATGTTCAATTGTTGGAATTATTGTTTGACCAATAGCTTTACATGGAGTTACATATTGTGCAACTCGTGCACCTAGTTTGTACAGGAACTTAATAACTATAGCTTACCTTATCATTTCTAACAAACACAATTATAATTCAGACAAAATTAAACAGAAAGCCGCCCAGCTTTGCTCGCTCTCACATACACACGTTATTTATAATTTATACAACCCTTAACATTTTAGATGAATCAAATTCCCGACCCCACACGCTTGCTACGCGGTCACCGCACACACGCGTCTTCTCTCGAGAATGGTTGGTTCTATATTATTTAAAATGCCATTATTTATAACGTCTCTTCTAAAACCGACCGCGGTCACCTGAATTTATACTGTAGTATACTGTTACATTAATTAAAAAGTTTTGTTTCTAAGCCCGGGTTGACGGGCGGCCTGCACAGGCGAGAGTCGACACCAGACTATTAGCGTCTCTGTGTTCCCCACTCCTGGAGCATTTTAGTTGAGACGACGGACATCAATGCCTTACAGTTAGTCGTCACAGTTTCGACTCATGCTAGTCATGTAGTTGTTGGAGTGACAATAGCAGACGATTTCACTTAGGCACAGGCTGACATCAGGATAGGAACCGGACGTAAAAGGCACTTCCTACCGCTCAAAAAGGCACATTGCGGGTTTTGTTCGTCCCAGGACATCCTGTTTTTTTTTGTCTGGATGCGTCACTCAGATTTGTGGTGATACAGTTGCATCTGTGTGCTGTTTACGCAAGTACAGATTTCTGAGAAGTTTGAAGGGGGTAAATGCTTCGCTTGCCGGCTTACACAATAACACCTGCGTATCGCTTTTGTCTCACTGTTTCTCAACATCGTGCTGTTGCATGGAAAATAACGTGGCAATGCGTTCTGTTATAATACGATTTCACCATCTTTTATAATACTTCCCCAAAAAATGAAATAAATAAAATATATAAAAACCCCATACGGTTAAAATAAAAAAAATACCCAAAAATGACCCGCTACAATACCCCCTCGATGAGAATTCTGCTGTCCACGACAGAAGAAATCTCATCGACAAACCCCGAAGAGGACCGGTGAGGAACTGGTGCCAACAACCCCCTGGTTCTTACTACTTATGGGTACACTACCCTCCTGGCTCAGCGACCATGGACTCATCTGAACGAGATCACTGGACTTCTCCGTAAGAGATCCCAACACCGAGAAATCGAACAGATTCGTACCACAGTGCACCTCGCCTTTTAGCATGCTACCCCCAAAAATCCTCAATCCCTGGCTTAAATTATTCCAGCTCCTCCGCCGATATGTTTCCCCTTTTTGCAAGCTGGTATGCCTGCTGGTTCTGTGCGGGTTGTGGACCCTGTCGCTGCCCCGGTCTCTCTCTCCTGCATCTAAAACAAAAATTTTGTGTCGCATAATTCTCTTGTGAACATGCCGGACAAGTCCACATGGGTCCTTGATTATTTTGTTCTCGTCTAGGGTGTGCCGGTCCATTTGTGGGTCCCCTCGGCTGTCCCTGATGACCTCCATTATTTCCATTCTGCTGGTTCTGACGGCGACTCAATTCTTGGTCCCGGATATTCTGAAACACATCTAAAATATTTTCTAGTTCGCTAATATTCGCTACCTCGCGCGTCATAAGTGTTATTTGCACTTCCCTTGGCAAATGCTTGCTTATATGCCTCACAAAGGATCTAAATGGCAATGGCGGTTCTAAATATTTCGCCTCGTTAAATATTCTCATCACATACCCTGTTATATTATTATTGGGCCCCCCAAAATTCCCTGTTCCCATAATTCTACTTCATAACCCTTCTTGGTCTTCTTCAGACCAATATTTATTTATAAACGCAGACTCAAAACTTTCAAAACACTCCCATTCCGTTTTATGTACCTCGGCCCATATCTCCGAACTACCTTTAAAGCATTTTAAAATTTTTAATAATTGGACTTCCCAGTTAGTAGTACTGAACTTATTGAACTCTCTCACTCTACTTATGAACTGCATAGGATGTACTCTTTTGTTATCACAACTGAATGTCTCTAACTCAACTTCACTGCTTACGTCGCGAGTCATAATTACTCGCTCGGCAACAGTGTTTACTTGTTGGCTGATGGCCTTGCTCAATTCATTTTTAACACTCATTAATTTAAGGTTATTATCACATTCAAGGTCACTTATTGTATCATGTATGGTCTTAAATTCAATCTTACAGTTATTATCAATTTCTATTACTTTACTATTATTATTTTCAATCTGGCTCATAACATAATCAATCTTACCTTCAGTATTAGTGTTACATTCACTTATTTGTTTCTCAAAAATTGTGTTCATTATGCTATATTGCTCCGTGATCTGTTTCTCTACTTTATTAGTTATATTATTGGTAATATCAGAAACACGGCACTCTAATTGCTCATTTATGGACTCAGACAATTGTGATTTCATACTTTCACAACGTTCATCAATATGTTTATCTAGTACCCTACTCAGGTTATCGAATTGTACATTAATACTCTGCTGAAACTGAGTATTCTGGTCTTTAATTTCTTTAAAATTGATCTCGTTTTGAATATTTTGCTGCTCGCATTTTATTTTCTGTTCATTAAAATCACTAGTTAATTGGTCTAATTTATAGTTAAAATCACTTTTCATCTTATTTAAAATTATGTCATTATCATCAAAACGACTATTTAACATGTCAAATTTATTTGCAAATTTATTGTCCATTTCATCAAACTGATCATTCTGTATATCAAATTTTACGTTAATATCCTTGGACATATTTCTCACGTCACTGGACATGGTTCTCATGTCACTAGACATGGTTCTCATGAAATTAAATAAATCGTTCACTGACAACTCTGTAGCTTTATTTGTTACGGGAGTTGATATCGCTCCTGGTGAGCTAAATACAGATGCTTCTGCGTTATACTCATTTATTGACGTTACTTCTGTTTGAATACCGGAGTCAACATTTGCTTGACTCTCGGTCTGATTGTCAGATAAGCCGACTTCACTGTTATCTGCCATTTCTTATTTTATACTTGATTTTTGTTTATAAATAACATATAATCAATAAAGTGTATTATATAACCACTTTTGCGTTAACAACGCACTTTTGTTTTATTCCGCTAACCCCAAAAACATGTTTGTATCTCTACTATAGGTACGGTCTTTGATATTTTAATTACCAAAAACTGTCCCTGTTAACGGAAGCCATTGAAATGTTAAATAACTATTAATAAATTTCTTCTAATATAATATAATAGATTGACTTCCACATACCTGGAAGGTTTCGTTTTATTTCGGGCCAGGATCCTTTCGTACGAATGCAGATACAAACGTGTTTCATGGGTTCTTGAAATAATTAACTCTACACATCTTTAAGAAGAGAATTATTAATTTTAATGTTCAATTGTTGGAATTATTGTTTGACCAATAGCTTTACATGGAGTTACATATTGTGCAACTCGTGCACCTAGTTTGTACAGGAACTTAATAACTATAGCTTACCTTATCATTTCTAACAAACACAATTATAATTCAGACAAAATTAAACAGAAAGCCGCCCAGCTTTGCTCGCTCTCACATACACACGTTATTTATAATTTATACAACCCTTAACATTTTAGATGAATCAAATTCCCGACCCCACACGCTTGCTACGCGGTCACCGCACACACGCGTCTTCTCTCGAGAATGGTTGGTTCTATATTATTTAAAATGCCATTATTTATAACGTCTCTTCTAAAACCGACCGCGGTCACCTGAATTTATACTGTAGTATACTGTTACATTAATTAAAAAGTTTTGTTTCTAAGCCCGGGTTGACGGGCGGCCTGCACAGGCGAGAGTCGACACCAGACTATTAGCGTCTCTGTGTTCCCCACTCCTGGAGCATTTTAGTTGAGACGACGGACATCAATGCCTTACAGTTAGTCGTCACAGTTTCGACTCATGCTAGTCATGTAGTTGTTGGAGTGACAATAGCAGACGATTTCACTTAGGCACAGGCTGACATCAGGATAGGAACCGGACGTAAAAGGCACTTCCTACTGCTCAAAAAGGCACATTGCGGGTTTTGTTCGTCCCAGGACATCCTGTTTTTTTTTGTCTGGATGCGTCACTCAGATTTGTGGTGATACAGTTGCATCTGTGTGCTGTTTACGCAAGTACAGATTTCTGAGAAGTTTGAAGGGGGTAAATGCTTCGCTTGCCGGCTTACACAATAACACCTGCGTATCGCTTTTGTCTCACTGTTTCTCAACATCGTGCTGTTGCATGGAAAATAACGTGGCAATGCGTTCTGTTATAATACGATTTCACCATCTTTTATAATACTTCCCCAAAAAATGAAATAAATAAAATATATAAAAACCCCATACGGTTAAAATAAAAAAAATACCCAAAAATGACCCGCTACATACTATCTGGTTCCACTGATGATTCATTATATTATATTGGCTTTTTAAACAATAATAACATCCTTATTATACTACTATTAAACTATACTTTACATAATATATTCTATTCCCTCATTCCTTCACTAGAAAAAAAGTGTCTATCGTTCTTGTTTGCCTTTCATTCCAATGACTTAATTACTATCTTATTCTGTAATTCTTATTACCTACTGCTTAACTTAATCACATTATAATGAATTCCTCTTACTTGCTAGTACACAGTTTATCACAGGTCTTCCAGTTATTCTAATACAATCTACTAACTAAAATACTTTTTTAAGTTCACTCACTACACCTTCATAGAAGGTTTTTGATTTGTTCACTTTCACTTATTATATGCGACATGCTATCACTACATTTCACCACTTTTGTATTAATATACTCTTTCTTCCACTCACTTGATTATTCACTGGGTTGTTTATTTATGCTAATATCATTAAGGGGTTACTGGTTATAAGTATCTATCTTATTTTCCCTTCACTAATGATCACCTTTGCTTATTGATTGTGGCCTTTATTTGCCTCAGGATATTATTTACTGGTTTTGATTATTTTTTATCCCTATTCATTAGGTGTGTGTATTATTAATTCCCTATCTTATATTTATGAGTACAATCCTACATTAATAAAATATACATAACATTACTATCTTTCTTATTTGTCATTGTTACCCTAGGTACATCTCATCTATATTCTAATTACATTAGTGCATTTGTTAACATACATTTTAATGGTCAACAGTGTGGCTTAAACTGTACACACAGGGCTCAATACAAATTGGCGCCTCAACTAGTGTAGGGCTTAAGTTAAGTAAAACTATAATCATATCAATATTACTTAACTAGAGCAGGCAATTGTGGGAGAATAAAAATGCATAATACCAGAGGTAGATCAAAGAAGAGGGCAGAAGACACGGAGAAGGAAGAAGGTGGACAAGAACAAGAAATAGAAGTAATCACAGATAGTGAAATAGAACAACAGACAGATAATACAAAAGAAACTGAAGTAATAACAGACACTGAAGTGGAACAACAGGCGAGCGATAAAGAGGATGCCCAAGGGGACCAACCAGATAAAGCGGTAGCCAGAGAAGAACCAAATTGGCAAGACATGATGAAGTTCATGGCAGAACAATTTAAGAAACAGGAGGAAAACTCAAAGCAAACTACAGAAAAGCTAGAAAATAAAATAGACAGTATTAAAGAGGATAATAGACAAACTAATGAGAGTTTAAGACAAACTAATGAAAAAATAGACAGTATCAAAGAAGATAATAGACAAACTAATGAAAAAATAGACAGTATCAACGAAAACTCAACGAAACAAAACGAAATTTTGAGCGAGAATTTAATCAAACTAATGAATGAGAAGTTTGACAAAAATAACGAGGAAACTAATGAAAGTTTAAAACAAATAAACACAAAGTTTGACAGGAATGACGAGAGTTTGAGACAGATTCAGGACGATAACAAACTAATGAACGAAAAACTTGAGGAAAACAATAAACAAATAAAAGAAGATCTTAAGAAAATCAATGAGGACAACCTTATACAAATCAATGAGAGAATTGAGCATTCTAACAAGGAATTAAGGGAAACTGTTGATAAACAGAATGGAGTATTAAGACAAGATCTCAATAAGAAAATCGAGGACGTCAGTGAGGCAATCAGCCAGAAGGTAGGTAAGAACAACGGCGAAAGAAAACAGGAGATAGCTGAAACAAATAGAAAACTGAGAGTGACTGATGAAGCTGTTACACGAAATAGGGCTGAACTAGAGGTCAAGATAGGCCAGATAGAAGAAGAAAACCGGGTTCAAGTGGAATCACTACGAACAGATTTCGGAAACCAGCATCGAAACCTAGATACGGTTGTAAACGAAGTACAGGAACAAGGACAACGTAACCAGGAGAGAATCGAGAACCTCCAACGGTCAGCTGACAACCGACCGATCACTGTTCCATACACACAACATATAGACGACCGGGAAACAGGTGGCCAGTAATTCGTCGTTACCTGGATGAGCATTTCAAGGAAACCTATGATAACTGGTGGACAGCCACCAAGCACGACATCCGAAGCTACGAAGAATTTAAGATGGCATTTAAAGCCAGGTACTGGTCAGACGCCACCCAGAACGTAGTAAGGGAGAGCATCAGCTATGGAAGGTATGACGCCAGCAGAGGGACAATGCTCACCGCCTACTTCCTTGGAAAAGTGTGCGTGGCGAGGCACCTTGAACCAAAAATCCCGGAGGAAATCCTCGTCACCAGGCTAGCATACCACTATGATAACGGGATATCAATAGCACGATCAGGTGGACAGATAAAAACGATACAGGCCATGTCAACGCTATTGGAAGAGCACGAGCGTGAGGTGCATTATAGAAGGAGTCGGCAGAGAAACGACCGGTACGGGAGCAGGGATATCCCAGACTACAACAACAGAAACAATAACAACCATGAGACGCATAACCGGCCGAACTATAATGGCAGGCCAGGTAATTATGGTAATGAGACATACCAACGGCAAAATAACAACAACAACCAAAGGAACAACGGAAACAATTACGGGAATAGACAGAATATTCCAAACAACCAATATAACCGGTCATACAACCAGAATTACCAGAATCAGAACACAAACAACCGGAATTATAATAACAATAACCGCAACCCGAACAACCAAAATCAAAACTACAGGAGAGTTAATTATGTGGGGGCGTACAGTAGCGATAACGGGAGAGCATACTACCAAGGACGTCGGAGTTTTAATAGGGACACCGACTGGAACCAAGATAACAATAATGATAGAAGAGATACCAGGACTAATGGAGGCAGGAGTCGGAGTCAGGAGGACTACCGCTGGGTTAACTACGAAGAGGACCGTCAACGGCCGGAACCCAGGTCAACGGGAAATGAAATAAATCAAATGAACCAAACCGGCAGAGGGGACGAAGAATCTGAGCCGCTTTTAAACCCCACACGGCAGTGAAAACACCAGCAGGACCCTCACTGAACCACTCTATTGGGTTTAACAACATAAAAAATCACGTTAAAAATAATAATTGTATCACAATAATTTGTAGTAACTACTTAAAAAATTTAAGGGACGAATTGTTGGAAGAAGAAGACGGAAATCCAAGAATAAACAACAACGAAATAATTTACATAATGGCAGAGATCAACAGTGTACAAACCAAAATCATGATTGACACTGGGGCTAACGTGTCGCTAATCGACGTGATGGAACTGAACAAGATACTTGAAGAAGGGAAGAAGCACATACTTACATTACCAATAAACAACATTGTACTGATAGGAGCGACGGGACGCCAAAATAGAACGGTCCGGAAGCAAGCAAGGTTAGAATTAACAAGTAACAATGAAACCATCCCAATGACTTTCCTAGTAGCCAGTGGCTTACCATTTAACATGTTAATCGGTTGTGACATGCTGAAACAATGCTCAGCCATCATTGACATGAACAGGTCAAAATTATTTTTAAAAATCAATCAAATAGAATGGACGGCTGACTTAGTTGACAGCGACAGCATGACCCCAACCCGAGTAACATATCATATACAGAGAAGTTTAGATCAACGAGGACAGTCACAAAGTAATGAAATCTTTTACGAGTTGGACGATGAACAATTATGGCATGACAAAATTAACAAAATCCGTAATTTTAAATATGAAATAACTGACGTACAAAAAGAACAGTTAATTGAAGTATACAATAGATATCGCCATGTATTTTCAGATACACCAGGCAAGGTAAGAGGCTACCAGTGCAAAATAGAATTTTCAGAACCCGTAAACTTCAAAAAAAAATCATACCCGGTCACTTACTCACTGAAGGAAGCTGTGAGGGCAGAAATTGATAGATTAATAGACGAGGACATCATTGAACCCAGTTACTCCCCTTATACCAGCCCTATCCTCGCCGTTCCAAAGAAAAGTGGTAAAGTAAGAATTTGTTTAGACGCAAGGGAAATCGATAAAGTGATAGTGAATGACCGAACATCCCCAGGGGAAATCGAGGAAATACTTAAAAAGTTTCATGGGATCAAGTACCTCAGAGCACGTGGGACACCGTCTGTGGATATTGGCAAGTCGAACTCCATCCAGAGAGCCGCAAGTACATGGCATTCATTTTCGAAGGCCGCAATTACCAGTTTAAACGTTTGCCATTTGGACTGGTTAATTCAGTAGCCGTGTTTGTAAAAATCATGGACCAAATCCTCGGACAGGAAACACTCCATGGACCTCTGTGTGGACGATATTTTGATAACTTCGACCAATTGGGATGACCATTGCCAACGAGTAGAACGAGTGTTAGAAAGGCTGTCAGAGAACCATATTACATTGAAACTGGAGAAATCAAAGTTGATAGCGAGTGAAGTGCAACTTTTAGGGCTTAACTTGTCGGAGCAGGGAATCACACCATCCCAAGAAAAAATCGAGTCAATTCAAAAGTTCCCAAAACCAAGGAACAGAAAGCAGCTCCAATCGTTCCTCGGCATATGTAATTATTACCGTAAATTCCAAGAACATTATTCGGAACTAACATCAAGATTTGTATGCCAATTATCATCCAAGGACAAGTGGACGTGGGGAGAAGAGCAAGATGCCACACTTGAACTAATTAAAACTAAATTTCTGGAGTCAGTGATGTTGCACCACCCCAATTTCAATAAACAATTTTTTATGAACTGTGACGCCAGTGACGTAGTTTGGGATCTGTTCTTTATCAGGAGGATGATGAAGGAAATCATCAAGTGATCAGTTTCGCTAGTCGAGTCCTGAATAGTTGTGAGAAGAACTATAATGTAACAGAGAAAGAGCTCTTGAGTGTTGTATTTTCCTGTAACAAGTTCAGGACATACATTTTAGGATACAAAACTACCATCAGAACTGATCACAAGTCGATATCATTCTTAAAAAATTGTTAGTTGAATCATGGAAGGTTGACCAGGTGGAGCCTGACACTACAAGAGTACAACCTAAATTGGGAACACATCCCCAGAAAAGGGAACGTCATTGCAGACACATTATCACGAATCAACATCAGGGACCAGACATTTGAGGGGGAAAAAGAAACCATATTCAAACTATATCATATCATCAGTAATAGATCTGATCTAGCTAACATCATAACAGAACTTGAGCAACGGCAAAAGCAGGACCCCAGATTGAGCAAAATTTTTGACAGACTTAGAGAACAAGACGACCGCATAACACAATTCTACTGCGAACACCAACAAATACTGTTCATTAAGACACAGTACAAACTGAACACATGGAAAATTGTTATACCACAAACTATAGAAAAGGACATCATAATGGATTACCACGTCAGGTATGGTCACATGGGGGCATTGAAAGTAGTCAAGGCACTCCAGGAGCACGTATACATCAAGGATGCCAACAGAAAGGTGAGAAACCAGATTAAACATTGTCACATCTGCCAGCTCGTAAAAGTTAACAATCATAAGAAAGAAGGCACAATGATGCCAATAACATCATCAAACAGACTGGAGAAAGTATTTGTCGATATTTGCGGCCCATTCCCACGAAGCGGAGGGAGGCACCAGTATAAATATTTTATAATCCTGTTCGACCATTACACCAGATTCACGAAACTATACCCGATCAACCGGGCGACGACACAGAAGATCTTAAACATTATTTGTCAAAATTATATCAATGAGGTAGGAGCGCCGAAGTCCATCATTACTGACCACGGGACACAGTTCAAGGGAAACAGGTGGAAAGACACTCTACGGTGTAACATTATAAAATAAGCCGAAATATAAAATAAATAAGATCCACTGCCAGAAATTACCTGTACGCAATCAATTACTTACCATATCCAAATTTCACCAGAAGACCCAGGTCGCCACGATTATTTTTTATATAGGATAAAATATCGAAAACCTTTACACTCCACCTTAAATAAAACGGACAATTTTGCGATCTGACCACACCCAATTAATAATTCAGAAAGATTCCGGTCCGTTAGACGAATTTTTGCAACACAGAAATGAGAAAGTGGTAATGACGAAATAACTTAGTCTAACACATTTTAGTGATTAAATGAATACTTTTAATGTTCAAAATAAAATTATGATCAATTGTAAACATAGTGATTGCATTGTGATATTATATTTGTATCTGAATTAATTACGTTTATTGTTCTTAGTGTAGACATGGTAATAGAATTATTATATAACAATTACATATACTTATAAGTATAGCCCAGCCTGCTCATTCTCTCTTATTATTTACAGTACCTTATGTTCTGAAAAATCCCATTTGTTCTTTAAATACGCCCATATATATATCGAGGCCTCGCCCGAACACGCGTTCTCGTTTCGTTAGTCCCGGCACCTTATATATCTCACTCGCTGACCACGGCACTGTTTTTGTTATATATTCGTTGCTTCCTCGGGTCCCGGTCGGTATGAAGACGTTATTTCATTTGGTTACTCATACTTAAACAGTACAAACCGACCGGGCCGCGTGTAACAACTACGGCTGGATGTGAACCCTGTTGCTAGACAACGTGCACCGCTTAGCGTCTCTTACTAATGTAGACTATTAAAGTGGACCGCGAGCGGGAGGAAGCGGCGGTTCACTGCCACCTGGTTTTAGTCGCTGTTCATGCTTAATTTGTTGTGGCGTATTCCTCTTATGCATGGAATATCGTCGTTATATGTGTGTTGGCCGAGGACGATATTTGCCTCTGGTTCACTGATGTCACTAGTAGTAGGCGTGGTTTAACGGCATTTCCTGTAGCTGGCTGGTTGGTGCTACAAACTGTTCATTCCAACGCCATTTTTTGGCATCGACGTTGAAGTTTAGCTGCGTCACTTCAGCGCCCCGCCCGGCGATGTTAAGTGCGAGTGTGGTCACACATATGCACATTTCTGAGAAATTCGGTGTGGTGAGCATTCCTTAGCGAGTTACTCAACACAAACTGCATCTCTGCTTTGTTTCAACCCGGTTCCACTTGCCATGCGTTCTGTGGTAATGGAAATAACGTTCGCCGGGAAATGAAACTTTCACAATAAATTTATAAAATCCCACACAAAATGAAATAAATAAAAATGCACATGCCCCCTGCTGTAAGAAATAAAATACCCCAATTTTGGACACGTTACAATACCCCCTCAATGAGAATTCTGCTGTTCAAAACAGAAGAAATCTCATTGATAAACCCCGAAGAGGACCGGTGAGGAACTGGTGCCAACAACCCCCTTGTTCTTAATCTACATGGGTACCTGACCCCCCGGCTTGGTGACCATGGACGCATCTGAACGAGATCACTGGACTTCTCCGTAAGAGATCCCAACACCGAAAAATCGAACAGACTCGTACCACAGTACACCTCACCTTCTAACATGCTACCCCCCAAAATCCTCAATCCCTGGCTCAAATCATGCCAGATCCTCCACCGATATGTTTCCCCTTGTATGCAAGCTGGGCTGCCTTTAGCAGATGCTGGGCTCACACACTCTCACATGACACACTGTCATTATAGACTATGAAATTACAAAAATTTTAAAAATTCTTTAAATTACAACACGTTGTTTTCAGATAAAATTAATTCATAAATTTTGAATAAAGTCTAAAATATTCTCTTCATTATTTTCTGTTTTCTTTAAAATGACTTAAGTTAAACATTTCTTCTAATTGAACATATCCTTCACCTAACATGTAATCACTTAGAGTATAACAATACAATGCAATACAAAATAAATCAATAAAATAAACATGGTTAACACACAAGTAATAAAATAATCAATACTCAAAATATTCATTCGCTGGCAGGCGAAAATCAACTTTTTTTTTTTTCAAAAATTAAAATTTCCCAAAAAAATATTTTCCCCAAAAATTTTAAAATTCAAGAAAAAAATTTTAATTTTATTTAAATGTTTCCTTTATATATATATAATTTGTTTAAAATTTGTTTGAATTGATCGAATAAACAAATTGAATTGACTTCCTACTATACAAGCTTAGTGGGTGTATGACCTCATCAGCTGATCGAAACTAGGTCAAGTCCAAAACCCTTGATCTACATATGTTATGTACACTCTATCTGAAAATACATTTAACATCTGTAACAATCTAATTTGAAACACAAAACAATAAAATAAAACATTTAAAATGAACAAAATATTATTATAAACAATAAGCCACTTGCCATTTAAATTATTTAAAATAAACAATTCTTAATTTTACATTACCAAATTCTATCAAAATTCTGTCACTGGTTTAAAAAATGAAAATTTTATATTCAACTACAACTTCCTTCATTTTACAATCTCATCCCTATCACTGTGGGTGATTTAAATTATTTATTCTCATTTAATATACTACTTGCTCTGTATCCATATATAGTCTTTATCTCTCCTTGACTCTAACCTCTAACACCTTCAACTACCATGACACCCATCTCTATTGAAACATCTACCAAAACACTCTCTAACCCCAACTTATCATTAAACTCAATTCGCCACCTTCTCTCTATATATAAAAAAAATACTCTCCAACCCTTTGTACTTAGGATACGTGTTTCCCCCACCCAAAAACTCAATTTCCCTTATTTGGCCCCTGGATTCTACCTAAGGCGGCCCCTCCTCACTAAAATCGATCCCTATCTTGTCCCAACTTATCATTATGTTGCAGACTCCCACATTACACTACCCCCTACTACAAAATTGCCATCCCCAAAAATCTCAATCTCATTACCTTACTACAATTACAACAAAATAACATCATTAATTATAAACATCAATATATCACTCAAAACTCCACATAAATTCTCCACAACTACTGTGTCAACCTCAATACCTCTCAAAACTCTATAACATACATTACTTCAAAACAACATTACATTATTTCAAAACAATATTTCGATCTTTACTACTTCAACTCTAACTTCAACTTGGACAGATCTATATGTCCCCCAAAATATTCATCACCCAAAACTATCTCTTGTTAGCTAGCATAAATTATTACTTTACTTCTCACTTTGTCAAATTATTTTTATCATTACTTTAAAACATCTGTGATACCTTAAAACATTACATTAAACACTAATTACTTAGAACATTTATAACCCATTTGACCAGTGACATGTTATTGCTGATCAGCTGATCTTACTAACACTGTGAAAACACATCTCGTACTTGAACCAATTACATGAAATATATATATTTTTATTTATCATTACTCCTCACCTCATTGTTTCCCCTTTTTTGATTCTGATCATTTTGTGTTACCCGCCTGCCAGACGATTTAATTATTTACTTAGGTTCAAAATTACACACATAATGAAAACACATATTTTTATCAATACCTATATCTAACTTGCAACAATAAAATAATACACTTAAAATTATAGCATGAACACCTTGTATTGAAAGTATGAGCATCTAGTTATTTGAACAGAGCGCAAGCATTTTTATTGGATGAAATTTGAATTAGCAAAAAAAAATTTTTTATGGTGTAAAATTTAAATTCGTGACTCATCTGAGCCACCCCCTGATCCACACACAAAATTTTCAAATTTCTCACTATTGACTTAAAATCTTAGTTACCTGTAAACATTTTTGTTTACATGATTCATGTTGTAAAAGTTCTATACTTACATTCCATTTAACATGATATATACAAAACATAATCCCCATACCACAATACTTTCACCTCACCTCTGAAACATTTCACAAAAATATTAGTTTAAATCAAATAATTTATCCTTTAATCACCAAATTTCCATCTCGTAAAATACTTTATATTCATCAAAAAAATTTAATTAATTAACATTCAAATAATCAATCAAAATATTTAACATGTATCAAATTGTTTTAATTAAATTGATTACCAAAAATATAAATTATATAGTTATCGACACAATTACAATTAATCAATGACTGTTTTCAAAATTAATTCTGGTATTTATTTATTTAAATTACAAAATATTGTTATTATTATTGCAGCAATTATCTACCTACATATACTGTTCACTTAACCACAACACATACAATTAGCTTTACTACATATTTATTTACAAATCTGATTCATTATTTATTCAGTTATTACATCTCAATGTCCAAATCAGCTAGGTCAAACCCACTAAAACAAAATATTTAACTGTCTTTTACAGTTTTATGGTTTATCCTCCATCGTCAAAAAGATATCGCACGTATTTATAGACTAAATGATTTTTGTCCACCTTTAGTTTATTATTATTGTTTTCATAAACCATTATCTCTAAGTTCATCATCATACCATTTATTATCTCATACAACCTGTCGCTATCGGTTAATGTTATCCAGTCTCCGTCAGTAAATTGTCTCAATACCCATTCAATTATTTTATCATTATTTATAACAGTGTTATTCAGATATTCCTCTCTCTCTGTTTCATCATCTCTCTCCATATCTAACACCTGCACCAACATTTCATACCCTCTATTAACCTCAAAAATTTTTATTTCTCGCTCTCTTTCTTTACAACACCTCTCATAACCACACTGAACTCTCCCATTCCATGCAGAGGGCAATACCATAAAATTATCTAAATACCATCTGGCCCTACCAGATAAACACAAAAAACTTATTTTACCTTTTGAAGAACTCTCGTCTTCTACAAAAATTATTGAGGAACTCTTGTCCTCCATCAACACTTGTGAATTCTCTGCTTCACATTTAACCCCATAAAAATTTGCCCCCTGTTTCATACCCACAATATAACTCTCTTTCCACTCATTACCTAACTCCTCAACATTAATTACTACGCCTTTACAATCTATTACTTTCTCTCTCTCACTCACTATCTCTATCTCACCGCTATCCAATACTTCATTATTATTATTTAACATTATTACATCACTGGAATTAATTATATCAACATCACCACTTACCTCAAAATTGTAACCATCATAATTATCTCCACTATTCAACACTATTTCTTCCACTGTTTTGTCACTATTATTGATTAACTCATTATCTTTATCACTCACCTGGTTAATTATTTCTTCACTATTATCAAAGACATTATTACCACTTACCTGTGTTAACTCAACTTCTGTACTCTCTTTTAATTGACATCTATCTTCCTCCCCCTTCTCGTCTGGTTTATCAATAGCATTTTTTACTTTATTGAAACCCCCATCCATTATTTTATTCAGATTATCAAAATGTTTGTCCATCATTTCCTCCCTCTCATCAAACCGTTTATCCATCATTTTGTCCCACTCGTCAAAACGTTTATCCCACTGTTTTTCCATTGCTATTAAAAAATTCAGCACATCCTCCCATGAACGCTCCTTTTTTACTACCCCCACACTGTCGTCATCATTATCACTAGGCCTATTTTCTGTCTTATTCTCTACCACTTTCATTTCAGCTATCTTACCTTCATCATTGGTCATCTCCCTATGTTTATTGATTTCTGCGAATATTCCTTCTTCCTGTTCTTCCATTCGTGTTAATCTATTGTCTAAATTACTCCATTCCTCGTCTGTCATCTCCCCCACAACACCTCGAAATTCTTTCTCCCACTCATCCCATGCAAAATCACTATCATTACTTTGTATTATAGACATTTTTAAAGTTCGTTTGTATAACACTCTTATATATAAAACTACTATTTTTCTATACTCAAAACGCCTACTAACTACTATGAATCACACCACAAACATAACCTACGTGAATATGTGCGATACAATTTTTATACATTTGTCATTACCACATCCTATTTTCTGTGCATTAAAATAGGTCTATCTCATATAAATAAAATTAAACGAAAATCCTGGCAGCGCGTCGACATTTGTAACAATAAAAATTTAGGCCGAAATATAAAATAAATAAGATCCACTGCCAGAACTTACCTGTACGCAATCAATTACTTACCATATCCAAATTTCACCAGAAGACCCAGGTCGCCACGATTATTTTTTATATAGGATAAAATATCGAAAACCTTTACACTCCACCTTAAATAAAACGGACAATTTTGCGATCTGACCACACCCAATTAATAATTCAGAAAGATTCCGGTCCGTTAGACGAATTTTTGCAACACAGAAATGAGAAAGTGGTAATGACGAAATAACTTAGTCTAACACATTTTAGTGATTAAATGAATACTTTTAATGTTCAAAATAAAATTATGATCAATTGTAAACATAGTGATTGCATTGTGATATTATATTTGTATCTGAATTAATTACGTTTATTGTTCTTAGTGTAGACATGGTAATAGAATTATTATATAACAATTACATATACTTATAAGTATAGCCCAGCCTGCTAATTCTCTCTTATTATTTACAGTACCTTATGTTCTGAAAAATCCCATTTGTTCTTTAAATACGCCCATATATATATCGAGGCCTCGCCCGAACACGCGTTCTCGTTTCGTTAGTCCCGGCACCTTATATATCTCACTCGCTGACCACGGCACTGTTTTCGTTATATATTCATTGCTTCCTCGGGTCCCGGTCGGTATGAAGACGTTATTTCATTTGGTTACTCATACTTAAACAGTACAAACCGACCGGGCCGCGTGTAACAACTACGGCTGGATGTGAACCCTGTTGCTAGACAACGTGCACCGCTTAGCGTCTCTTACTAATGTAGACTATTAAAGTGGACCGCGAGCGGGAGGAAGCGGCGGTTCACTGCCACCTGGTTTTAGTTGCCGTTCATGCTTAATTTGTTGTGGCGTATTCCTCTTATGCATGGAATATCGTCGTTATATGTGTGTTGGCCGAGGACGATATTTGCCTCTGGTTCACTGATGTCACTAGTAGTAGGCGTGGTTTAACGGCATTTCCTGTAGCTGGCTGGTTGGTGCTACAAACTGTTCATTCCAACGCCATTTTTTGGCATCGACGATGAAGTTTAGCTGCGTCACTTCAGCGCCCCACCCGGCGATGTTAAGTGCGAGCGTGGTCACACATATGCACATTTCTGAGAAATTCGGTGTGGTGAGCATTCCTTAGCGAGTTACTCAACACAAACTGCGTCTCTGCTTTGTTTCAACCCGGTTCCACTTGCCATGCGTTCTGTGGTAATGGAAATAACGTTCGCCGGGAAATAAAACTTTCACAATAAATTTATAAAATCCCACACAAAATGAAATAAATAAAAATGCACATGCCCCCTGCTGTAAGAAATAAAATACCCCAATTTTGGACACGTTACAACGGGAGAATGGAATCAAGACGTATAAAACATCAGTATACCACCCGAGCAGCAACCCGGCAGAACGAGTCTTAAGGGAAGTAGGGAGGATCCTACGCACGTATTGTTTTAACCAACAGAGAAAGTGGGCAGAGTACCTACCAGCTGCGGAGGATTTCATAAACTTATCACACCATCAATTTATCGAAATTACCCCGTATACAGCAATGTTCCAGAGACCACCACCCAGAGAGATAACAGAATTAATCCAGTTCCCTAGCGGGGGTGAATATAAGTTTAACAGTGTAAGATTTTATGAAAAGATACTGGAATGAACCGAGAAAACGAGAAGAAAATATCAGAAATTCCAACCAAAGCCGGAACGATACCTAGTGGGAGACAAGATACTGTTGAAGAACCGAGAATTGCCCAGCACAATGGAAGGCATCGCTAAGAAGTTGTTACTATTGTCAACGCCGTAGCTAGAAAAAATTTTTGTGGGGGGGGTTGTTTGGTTACCGAGAGGTTTGGGGAGTATGGATATTCTTCTAGGAGTAGGAGTCAGACCTCCCAGATGCCCAGTAGTTTCCACTGGAAATAGGTATATTATTAAAAAAATACAGCAAACTCTCGATTATCTAGGCTAATCACCGGACAAATGCGCACGGATAGCTAAAAACACGGATAATGCGAGTTTGTGCTTTTAATGCACAACGAACCTTTTAATAATAGGGAACATACAATACTGTTTGAAAATGCAATAATATCAAACATTTAACACATTCAATTATCACTGTTATCAATAAGGTAAGCCGAAATAAAAATTGTTTACGTTTATTGTTGGTAAAACACTTGAGATACAAAAACTATACAAGACGTCAATCAGCCATGACTGTTATCACAGAACAGCAACAAAGAACTGCTATACAGTACATTGTTTGGTGTTTAACAAAGTATGTTCATTTCTTGAACAAAGTATGCCGCCAGGTCACTTGCAGACGAGAGAGCGCTCGAATTCGAAGGGCGCAGTTCACATTATTCAAAATGCTGTGACGAAAATAAAGGAAATAAAATAATACAATACACCTCGGGGATGCACAGATAACCAACAAACCGGATAATCAGCACACGGATAATCGAGTTTGCTGTACGTCTTTTCGTGTTTTTAGCAAAAACATTAATTTTATTTGCAGACTATAGGCTACTGTTCAAAGGTTTATATTAAATTTGTTACAGCAGTGGCATTAATACATTGCAACAGTCTCAAAATCTTCAAAGAGACAAACTTATAAAACAAAGTCCAATCTTCTATATTTTTTCAATGCAAATTTATTTATGATTTCATCTGTTGAAATGTCCCTGTTTCTGTGCATGGATATCAACGCTAATCCACTGAGGCGACTCTGTCCACAAGAGTTTCTCAAGTAGGTCTTCAGTCTTCTTAATGTGGAAAAGGTATGTTCAGGTGTACAAGTGGTAACTGGCAAAGTGGAGAATATGTTTAACAGAATGAAGATATTCGGGTAAAACTCCTCGTTACATTCTCCTAAAGCTTCGATAGCACAGGATGGGCGGTCAGTCTCATCCCTCTTCTCCCAAAAAATTCTCCATATAGTCCAGTCGCCAGAGATTTTGACTTGATAAAAAATTGGGGCAAAGCAATATTTGGTGCACGTGTTAAATAAACGTTAATAATTAATATAAAAAAATCTTTGCATGTTTACCTTTCTAGGGTTTTCTGAAAATGGTCTGGAAAAATCGTAAAGACAGATTTTCTTAAAGCACTCCGTAAATATGTACAGTTGGAAGAAATAAAAAGGTGTATATTGAAGAGCAAACAATTTCCTTCAGAAAGTCTCCTTACATATTTTTACGTTAATGGAACTGTTTTCCTGAAAATTGGTAATGATGAGCGCTGCGTTTTAAAAAGAGCGTTTGCCCCCGATCTTGCGTAATTCGCTAAATTAGCCAGGCGCGTCTATTCAAAAATATCATAACTTTCTTTAATCTAAGCATAGCCAGTTAAATAAAGGCTAGTTTTGAAGGGGAACAGTATAGCTTTCAAAATTTGTTGATTTTTACATAAATATTTTATTTGAACATAAAGACTATAGTGTATAAATATTTACTGTAGATACAAAAAGAAGTGAAACCACAAAATTACAAGTACTATACAATAAAATTTTAAAAAATAGTAGTTCTTTACTAATTTACCTTTAAAAGAGATAAACTTTTTATTTTATAATAATGAAAAATACTTTTGAAGTTGTTATTTAAAAAAAAACACCTTTTCAAAAGTGAGTATTTCGACGTATTTTAAATTTACTTGAAAATTCAGAGTTTATCTGCCTTTATTAATCTTAAAAATAGAGATATCGAAATACAAAAAATTGTATTTGAAAGCTGCAAGTGTTCTGCATCAAAAACTATACTCATGAAAATTAAAATCATTTTCGAAATTAAAAAAAATAAATAAAAATTGTGTATACTAAAAAAAGGTGCCTCCTTTGCGTTACATACATGTATCTTTTAAGTGGGTTTATTTGAGTACTTGAAATTAACGTTACAGCTACTACAATACTAAATCTATCTATTCATGTTATTTCTCTTACCTGATTATACCTATACTCTAAAAACAAGACCCTAGAAAACAGGTAAAATTTTTAAACGGCGCGGCGTTCTATTCCCCTCCAGTGTGAACTGTAAATGTAGCTGCGCGCGCAACACCCATTGTTGTGGTGTGCCATACAAACATCTGCTATACAAGAACGGAGCAGTAACGCAGTTGATATTTCTTCAAAGGTTATAATCAAAACATTACAAATATTTTTGTTTTTATCATATAAAACAGGTAAAAAAATTGCAGTTTAAAGTTTTTATTTACACTTTTTATACATGCTAATATTTATTTATTTGTGAGCACGTGTAGTGGAGTCAAAATAAAAATCAAATGTGAATTGTTTTGGGAGTCGATTTTTTGTGTGCTAAATTGGTTAATGGGATCAAGTTGAGCTAATAGTTAAGTTTTGTGTAAAAACAACCCGTTTATTTTTTTATTAACAATTTAAGTTGCAAAATAGCGTTTTTATAAATATCTTTGGACCTAACAAACCGATTTTAATGTGATTTTTTTTCAGTATTCTATAATAAATTAAGAACATTTCTAGCCTTAATACGGAAGTCGATGTTATTATTATTGTTAATAAATAAATAAAGTGGCGATGGCGTTTATAAACAAATTGCTGTTGTTTTAACGCAAATTAATGAAAGTTGATAAAACTTGAGGGAAAGGTAAACTTTGTGGAGTACTATAAACCCCAAAAATTTCATATTGAAATGTCGAATATTACCTCAAAAAAATCGCAATTCACAAAAAAACTTTGAGTGTTCATAAAGTACGGCAAGATTGTGGCACAAAGGTGTACGACGGCTTAAATTAAAGCTTATTAAAAATACTTTCGGGTGGTTAATTAACAAAATTTTTTGGCCTTTCTGACACCATTTTTTGACCATTAAAAAAAAAACATAGACATGGATAGCCTCAAAAAAAGATGAAAATGAAGAAAAAAGAAAAATCTTAAAGTCTGCAGCAGCAATTATTCGAAACGATGTTAATCTGAAGAAAAGTAATACAGAATTTTATCCTCCAAGTGATAATATATTCCAAAATATTAATGAGAATATCCCAGAATCCCTTCAGTTTCTGATAGAAGAAATAATTTTAAAAAATAAAAAAGGTGATATTAGTTCATATGAAACAAAATGCACAGCAATTACTCATTCAATTATGAGTTGCATAAGACCTAGAACCTTTCTATCACCATTGCAAGTTGGTCTGTCTGTAATGTTGCACAGGAAATTTGCTTCAAAACGAATTATAGATATATTGTCGCATCTGGGAGTGTGTTCATCATACACTTTATGAGGATAGTGTATTGCTTAGTCCACGTTCTCCATTTAGATCTGGTTGTTTTGCACAATTGGCATTTGACAATTCAGATATTAACATCAATACTATAGACGGGAAAAATACTTTTCATAGTATGGGAGGTATTATGATTGTAAGTCCCAGAGATTTTTATTATAACAAAGTTCCCTTAAAACGATTGACAGTTAAGCCTACTGCAAAAGAAATTAGCAAAATTGACAAAATACCATTCCAAATTTTCGAAAATATTAATACACATGCACTCCAAAACTTGTTTTTGAAAAAGTAGATAACCCGAGTTTTAATAATATAGATTTTTCTAATGCTGACTTGCTTTGGATTTATGGAGTGACCAAACCAGGCATTACTGGCTGGAATGCCTTTATGTCCAAGCTTTTGGAAAATATGACGTATACATTATCTAGAATTGTTTGCTTGCCTTTTGTACACTCTCCTCCAACTGACAAAAATACAATATACACCGTTTTAAAATACGCTGTAAAACTAGTGAAAACTTAAATCTATTTAATTGTTTTGTTACTTTCGATCAACCTTTGTATCAGAAAGCGTTTAAAATGGTCCAATCCTCACCTGATGATGATATACATAATGTAATTGTTCGACTTGGAGGATTTCATCTGCTTATGTCTTTTCTTGGTTTAATCGGTTATGTGATGGCAGGAAGCGGTTTAAAAGAAGCATTAAGCTGTTACTATGCGCCAGGAACTGTAGATAAGATGTTAGATGGCCATGCTTATGCTAGAGCAGTACGAGGCCACACATTAATTTGGATAGTTTTGTGTAAAAAGATTATTGAGGAAATGAATCTTTCAGAAGTTGAATATTCAAATATGAAATTTTTACTACAAGAATTTTTAGATGACAATCTTACTTACAAAGAAGTACAAGATCATAATTTTTTTAACATCTTAAATGGTAAATTTCTAGAAAAAATTATTGAAATTGAGGAATGCGGTAAAACTGCAAAATTATGGATACAGTACATACGAATGATCTCTATTGCAAAAGCATTTGCGCGCTCTGAAAAAATGGGTAATATAAAAATTCAATTACAAGTTATTCAGCAAATGTTGCCATAGTTTTATGCGACTGGACATTTTAATTATACGAAATCAGCCTTATTATATGTACAATGTATGAATCAATTTATAAAAGAATCTGAAAAACTTTTCAATGCAAAACCAAAATGTAATTCCAGAAACTACCGCTTTAAAAATTAAAGAACTTCAAAATTTTATAAATAACAGATTTTGTACTGTAAGACGAACTGAGAAATTCTGGTCAGGAACTCATACTGATATGACAATCGAACAGGACTTAATGAGAGTCATGAAAGTTGATGGTGGTATGATTGGACGGGGAGTAACTACCAGTACTGCAAATAAATGGATTTTAGCGATGCCTGCTAAAATGATATCTGCGAAGAAGTAGAAAATTTTTGTGGTATACAATTTTCTACTTCCGATAGCATGTAGATGCTAGAGATTCTCGAATAAAACGAGATACTGAAGATATTCTCAAAATAAAATCCTGGTTTGATTGTCACGAGACATTTCCTTATCAAGATTCAATAATGTCTATATCTACTGGCGGTAATAATATTAACTGTCATAATGCTTTTGAGGTTGGAAAAGCAGGGTTAGAAGAAATTGCTGGTACAAACTTCCATAAAGTTTCGTTTAAACGAAAAAATAGAGTACTGTCATTAAAAAGTGTTAATAGTAGTCTGAAAATTCAAGAGGAAATTGTCCCTATAGATCCAATGTTTATATTTCAACGCATTTGTGTAGCAAGAAAAAGTGACGACAAATTAAAAGATTACATGCGTTATGAACTTGCACCGTACCCAACATCTATGTTTTACGAAGGTGTATTTCGGAAAACAGATAAGTCTAAACTATATGATATGTTTGAAGTGGACCGCGCTGAGATTAACCTTGAAGATTGCATTTACGTCATTGATGGTGGTATGTTACTGCATAGAGTAGTATGGTCAAAAAATGACAAGTTCAAATCTATTTTTCAAAGATACGTAAATTATGTCAAGAGACACTTTGGATCAAAAGTTACTGTAGTTTTTGATGGCTATACAAACAATTCTAACAGCATCAAAGCTATGGAGCGTTATCGCCGTACCAATCAAAATTCCTCTTTAGATATTTTATTCTATGAAGATATGTGTGTCACAGTGACCCAAGAACAATTTCTTTCGAATAAAACTAATAAAACTCGATTTATTGAAATTCTAACGAGATATTTGGAAGAAGAAAGCTAACGTTAAACAAGCTGACGATGATGCAGACTTATTAATTGTGAAAACAGCCTTAGAATTATATGATAAATTATATGCACGTCAAATTGTTACTTACATTGAAATTCCCTTTAATTTGATACCCCACGTGCGGTATTTTCATATTTTCCATTTTTGACATCACCCCTCAGCCAATTCCACTAATTTATTGAGCCCAAAATTTTTAAAAACCAAAATTTTTAATAGTGCGTATATGCATGTCACATATGATATTTCATATTTTCCATTTTTTACACCCCTCCATTACAACCCATTTATTGAGCCCCAGGGCCCAAATGTATTCAATAGTACGTATATGCATGTAAAATTGTTACTTGCATTGAAATTCCCTTTAATTTTATACCCCACAGTATTTTCATATTTCATATTTTTCATTTTTGACATCCCCCCGGGCCCAAAACACCTATCTTATGTTGGTTCTCCCATTGCGTAAAAAATTTGTGCCAAGTTTGGTGGAAATCGGTCCAGTTTCATATTTTCCATTTTTGACCTCCCCCAAAACAACCCATTTATTGAGCCCCAGGGCCCAAGAATTTTCAATAGTGCTTATATGCATGAAAAATTGTTACTTGCATTGAAATCCCCTTTAATTTGATACCCTACATGCGGTATTTTCATATTTTCCATTTTTGACATCCCCCAGGGCCCAAAACACCTATCTTATGTTGGTTCTCCCGTTGCATAAAATATTTGTGCTAAGTTTTGTTGAAATCGGTCCAGTGGTTTAGTAGGAGGTGTGAAATATAAATACACACAATGACTTTTATGTATATTAAGATACACATATTTAATAATATTATTCAACAGAGGAAGATTTGTTAAAATTGACCATTCCGTCTATCGATTTAATACTCCTAACGATGAAATAATAACAAAATCGTTATTTTGATTTTATTACTATTAATATTTGAACTATTTTAAACAAAAAGAATGAAGACTTTATCATGATCCAATGGTTTATTTAGTAGTAAGAAAAGAAATTCACGGAATGTAAACGTTTTTATCGATTTTACCGCGCGCTGCCCTTAAATAAGGTTTTTTTTTAAAGCCTGACCTTATAAACATGCAAAGATGATTTTAAACCGATATTTAGACCTTTTTCAATAACTATACCAAATATCACTTTGCCTCAATTTTTTACGAAATTTTACCATTATTTTTACTCTGGCGACTGGACTAATAGGTAAAACTCTGATTGTAACAGATCCAAATTAACTTTGTTTTGGTACAACTTCAAGTTTTCAGTGTCTAAAAAAGTAGTAGGCTTACAGCAAACGGATGGTAAAAGAGAGTTTAAATTTCCAAATACTTCTTTGTGATCAAGAAATCTTATTTTTAGCTGATTGTTAAAATCATCGAGAAGTGGAATGGCCATAGAGATGCGAAAATACTTTTCTGGGTCTTCCGTTTGTATGTTACAACGGTTATGTTGTGATGGAGTTAAACGGGGAAGCGTGATTTCTCCGCCAACATCAGCTAGTAAGGATCTTGCAGACTTGTATATAATGGAGAATTCACACTCAATATTCATGCGAATATTCTGAAAGAGGTCAACAATATTTTGAATGTGATCAGTTGCTGATTTCAAATCACAGAGAGATGACTGCAATACCTTACACAAAGTCAAGGTATAAGAAAACACTTTGGCTAAGAAACAGAGACTAAGAACAAACTCTCCATTAAGCAGAGCTGTTACTAAAGATGAGGCTTTGGATGAGATATCCATGTCTGGATCATCGCTTAAATCTTCTAACATGGTGAGAATGGGTTTGAAAAGGTCCTTGAATTTCAAAAGACTGCTATGATTTTCAACCCATCTGGTCTCGCACATGGATGTTAAAGTTTTCAACTGGGAGTCAGATTTATTTGATTGCAAATACACTCATTCTTTTAGGAGAGCTCTTCAAAAAAGTGATCGTAGTCTTAACTGTACCAACACAGTTTCTTACACTTTGTAAATTGCACGAGTGGCATAAAGCTAGATTTAACGAGTGGGAACAGCAATGGACATACAGAGCTTCTGGATAATCTTTTCTGATTAGTGCTTGCACGCCTTTGAATGATCCTTTCATCACAGAGGCACCATCATAGCCTTGCCCAACTATCATTTTGCAATCCAAACCAAGATCTTCCAAATATGAAGTTATATTCCTAGCTATATCTTGTCCGGTAGTATGATAAAGACGAACAAAGCCTAAGAAGTCCTCTTTTGACACATAATAATTATCTTCTTTTTTTGTATATTGTACACAGAGAGATAGTTGTTCATGTCCAGCAATGTCTGCAGTTTCATCTACTAAAATGGAGAACATATTGGCTTCAGTTATATCATTGACAATTTGCTTCTGAATAATTTCTCCACATATCTGAATAAGATCGTTCTGGACTGTTGGACTCATGTAAGAGGCATTTAAAGACATACTCTCTGTGTAATTGATCAATTTTCGGTCACCACATAGTATTCTCATCCTTAATAAAGCCCTAAAATTGCCATCATTATGAAAAGGCTTTTCATATTTTAGCGATATGGGTCCTGAATCTTTAGTTTCCCTGAGAGCAAGTTCTTGTCGACCACAAAATTTGATAATTTCAACTATGGAAAATACCTTGTCTCGATTTTCTTTTACCTGTTTCTTCCTTGTTGAATCAGTGACGTTTCTTATGTCACGGTTAGGCTCTTTGGAGACACTTAAGAAGTTGCTCCCTGAAATCATTGCTTCTTTATGGTATGTATTGGATTCATGACTTTTAAATAATTCTAAAGCATCTTTCCAATTTTTATAGGGTTCTTTGACTAACGATTTCAATTTCTGATGACCACCTTTACCAGCAGTATCTTTTGAAAATAGCACACAATATTTACACAGAGCCCCGTCAGTTTTTGTGTAGGCAAGCCAGGGAAAACGATGTAGCCACTGTCTTTGAAATCTTAGATTTCTTTTCCCACTAGGTGGGAATTCAAATTCCATTTTAGGAACCCATGGATTTTTCAGAACATTTAGTTTGGTTTCCCGATCAATTTTATCACCGGGAGTGTGCACATATTTTCCTATGTCAACATTTTGCCAATCATCATGCTTAGGATTTGTTTGTGAATTTACAGTAGGATAAAAGTCGAATTCTGATATTACTTTTTCATTTACAGTAGAAGTACTTGCAACAGGTTCTGCAGGTTCTTTGGGCTCTATGTCACTGGTTTTCTTAGCCTTGGCGAGAAAGTTCTTTATCGACAGTTGTGAGCCTGGACGTTTAGCCATTATAGTTTAACGTCTTCTAAAAATAAATAAAAGAAACTAGAAAAAATAATTTCGCATGGTAGAGAGCATTGTTGAAAATGATTGCATAGTATTTGTATTCCACGAAGGTGTAAAAGTTGTTTTTTATATCGACGGTGTTTTGGTAAAAGGCTGTAACCCTTATATTTTTGCTGTCATTATCTGACATTACTGACTTTTATTCTAATTCCATACACTCCCATCATGTAAAACTTTCCATACTGCATTTCTCTATGTTTGAAGCATTATTATCGTTATAAAAGTAATTCCGTTTTTTTTTTTTATAAAAGTTTAATAAGGTACCTTATTGTCTTGTATGGTGTCAATAGTGAGGCTTACAGCATTATTGCCCGAAAACCTGGTTCAACTGTGTGTAGTTTCGGTTAAGAAAAAGGCATCAAGTGGGTTACATCTAAGGAGTGCTGCCTATGTACTGATTAGTAAAATGCTGTAACCCACATTTTTCACCTTAAATGTAATTTCTAAACATTTTAAGTACACTTTATGTATGAAATAACATAACAAATGTGTGTAATAGAACCGTAGGCAATAACCTGAAAAGTTTCAAATATTATGTGCACTATGCTTTTTGTCACTCCTGAAAAATAAATTTTATAAATTAGGGTTACAGCATTTTACCAAAACACAGTCGATATATTTTGCATGTCACAACTCACCACTGCTTAAGAGTGTAATCAATTAAATGAATTAACTATATTTCCGGGATCAAAAATCCTATCAATAAGATTCTTAATTAAATTAAGCATTCAAGAACGTTTTTTTATATAATTACAAATCTTTATAACCTACAGAGGAAATTCGTAAAGTTAATAGTCATAACCCCAGTTCTAATTAAATATAATACAAAAAATATAATACTAGGCCTATACATTGATATCTCTAGCACAACTGTATGACATGTAGACTAGGGATATAATGGAAAGACTAGTAAAAATGCAAACATTTTACTTACTTTGTAACTTTCTTCTTTTTGGTTATTTCTCTATTTTATTCAGATCACAACTCCCACTTACCTTTCAACTTGGATCTGGCCGGATCGAGTAGTGGCGGTACACCCATTTCGTTTGACGAACTATGACAGCACATCCAATGAAATAAGGTTTTTTTTAAAATGACTTTGATTACCAAAATGTATCAGTTAAAAGATACTGGTTTTTTATTTTACGATTATTAAACAACTTTTCCATGTATAAAATACAGAAACGTTACTCTCTCCACAAGGTGTTTTAACTTTTGAAGTACAGCATTATAAATTTCTTATAACATAATAAATACCTTACCTTACTCTAGTGCACATAAAAACACAGCCCAGCCTGCCATTCTCACATACACTCAATTTATTTTAATAACCCCTCCCCTGATCATTTTAATTAACCCACACCCTTAAACATGTGGCGAAATACTCCAGCCGGCAACGTGGTTTTCGCTCGAACTCACTATTCCGCGTTTTAATTGATACTGGTGTCCGAAAATAAATGTATATGTTCTGCACTTTTACTTGACCGCGGTCACATACTTTGTTATTGTTAGTTGTTACATTAATTATAAAAAATTTGTTTCTGAGCCCGGTTGACGGGCGGCCTGCGCAGGCGGGAGTCGACAACGAACTGCCGGCCTCTCTCAGTTCCCCACTCCGGGAGCATTTTAGTCAAGACGACGGACATCAATGCCTTCCAGTTAGTCGTCCCAGTTTCGACTCATACTAGTCACGTAGTTGTTGGAGTGACGATAGCAGACGATTTCAAATAGGCACTGGCTAATGTCATAAAAGTGGGTGGGACTTAACACAGCATTTCCGCAAGATCTTGAAGAAAACGACAAGGATTATTCTCTCTAGCCATCTTGGTTTTTTGTTAAAGCGTCCTTTTGAACGCGCTTGCGTGGGTATTCGCGCCTGTGCGTCGACACACTTGCAAAGTTCTTAGAATTTTGGTGGAGGTAAATTCTTCAGCCGTGTTACACCACTGATTGCGTTTCGCTTTGTTTCCAACTGTTTCTCAACACTGGTCTGTTATACGAACAAATACGTTGCACAATGACAATCCGCCCAAAATGAAATAAATAAAAATATAAATATATGCCCCAAACGGTTAAAACAAAACACCCAAAATTTGACCCGCTACAATACCCCCTCGATGAGAATTCTGCTGTCCATGACAGAAGAAATCTCATCGATAAACCCCGAAGAGGACCGGTGAGGAACTGGTGCCAACAACCCCCTTGTTCTTAATCTCTGGCTAAAATTACTCCAGCTCCTCCGCCGATATGTTTCCCCTTTTTGCAAGCTGGGCTGCCTTTAGCAGATACTGGGCTCACACACATTAACATTACATATTATCATAACACATTAAAATAAAACTTCCTTTTAAAATTTATTATAAATTCAAAAAATTCAATATTCAAGAAAAAATCGTTTATCAAAAAATTCTCTTCCTCTTTTTTCTAATTTTTGTTACAATTGACTTAACCTAGACATTTCTACTAATATAAACATTTCTATTCTAACATGGAGAATCACTTATAGTCTACCAATATAAAGCAATATAATAAAAGAAACATCATTAATACATACATAATAAAATGATCATTACTCAAAATTCACTCGCTGGCAGGCGAAAAATCAAAAAAAATTTTTTTTTTTTTCACAAAAAATTTTAAAATTTTCAAAATTTTAAAATTCAAAAAAAAATTTAAATTTATTCAGTAAAAGATTTTATTAAATTTATTTATTAAATAACATTTATTAAAATTATTCAAAGATTAGTTTGAATTAATCAAACAAACAAATTAAAATTGAATTCCTACTCTACAAGCTTAGTAGGTGTATGAACTCATCAGCTGATCAAAACTAGGTCAAGTCCCAAACCCTTGACCTACATATGTTATGTATGATTTCTGAAAATACTTTGAACATCTGTAATATCCTAACTTGAAATACAAAACATAATAACATAGAATTTTTATAATAAACAAAATATTAATACAAATAATAAACAGATTGACATTTACATTATTTAAAACAAACAATTCTTGACTTTATATTATTTTCAAATTTTATCAAAATTCTGTCACTTGTAAAAAAAATAAACAATTGCATATTCTTTATCATGAATCTCTCTTTCTTTTCAACAATCTTACTTTAATATACTGTGGGTGATGTAAATCATTTATTCTCGTTTTTCTGTATTAGATTTCTATACATATATAAACTTTCTCCCCCTGACTCTAACATTTATCAACTCAATTATCATGACACCCAACTCTATCAAAAATATCTACTAATCAAAACACTCTAAACCCCAACTTATCATTTAACACAATTCGCCGCCTTCTCCCCATATATAAAAAAAATACTCTCTAACCCTTTGTACATAGGATACGTGTTTCCTTCCCAAAAACTCATTTCCCTTATTTGGCCCCCGGATTTTACCTAAGGCGACCCCAGCCCCACTAAATCTATCCTAATCCCGTCCCAACCCTTGTTGCGGACTCCCCAAATACACTACCCCCTAATACAAAATTGCCATCCCCAAAAATCTCAATCTCATTACCTCACTACAAATACACAAAATAACCTCATTAACTATAAAAACAACAATATCATTCAAGTCTACATAAAGTCTCCATTACCACTGTGTCAACATTAATACTTCACCAACTTCTATAACATACATTAACTCAAAAACAACATTACATCATATTCATTATTTCAACTTCACTTGGAATTCAATTGGGACAGGTCTACTTGTCCCATAAAACATTTATCACCCATGAATTATCTTTTATTAATTTGCATAAATTGTTATTTTATTTCTCATATTCTTTTTGTCTTTACTTCAAAATATCTGTAGCCCACTAAACATTAATTACTTGTAACATTTATAAACCAATATACCAGTGACATGGTATTGTTGATCAGCTGATATCCTAACATAATTAAAACACCATGGATACCTTTCAAAATTGAACAGTTACATGTAATACATTATCAACACTTACTTCTATTATGTTGATTGCCTGCCAGGCGTCTAATGATTGGCTTAAAAAAAAAATTACACACATAATGAAAATACATTTTATCAACAACTATATCTAACACACAACAATAAAATGATACCTTTAAAATTATAGTATGAACACCTTAATTTACGAGTCTGAGCATATAATTATGTGGACAAAGCACAATCATTTTTGATTGGATTACACCTTGAATAAGCAAAACTTTTACGTCATAAGATTTTAAAATTCGTGACTCCTTTGCGTCACCTCCCAGCCACACACACTATTTAAGATTATGGAGGACTGTTTCGCCCTTTCGCTTCCACAGAGACTGTATATTTTGGAGCAGGGTTTTACCTCTCCGTGTCTCTGCTTCCGCTGTTAAGTTTAAATTGGTGAACATCATCATGTTCTTGTTATAAAATTATGCACCCTTAAACGGATCTACCACCTGGCTCTGCTGTTCCTTCTCGAACAGAGTGGCAGCCGCTGTTCCATAGTTTGGTGATTCCCCTTTTATTTACCCCCCATCAATTTCAAAATACACCTTTACAACGATAACAGCTATGGCCAGTTATGGTCAGCGCGTAATCGTAATGTGCCCCAACCATAGCTGTTAAAGCTAAACCAATTCCACGGTCAGGGTTCGGTGAGGCCGTGACCGCCCGAAAATTTGGGGAATCACAAGTAAAATATCTTTTGTAACATTAAATTAAAATTTAAATGACAATATTAATTGAGATGGGGTTTTAACCCACTCTATATGGAAGCTTAACCATTAGTAACATAAAATAATTAATACAAAATCTACAACCTTCCCCCATAGTAGTTCCACACTACACTGTTATGTCCCTTCATTGAGCGCCAAACTACCCCCCCAAAATTATCCCCACATCTTGTATTGATAACAAGTTCTTATATTACCACATTTCTTCAAAACGTTCTTATACCCACTACTACTAAAATCCAACAATTATATTTGGTCACCTAATGCTAAAAAATTTAGAAGAAAAAAATTATATCTTAAATTTAAAATTATACACATCCAAAATTATTTTGGCCCTTTTTTTTTTTTTTTTTTTTTTTTTTTTTTTTTTTTTTTTTTTTTTTTTTCCAAAAAAAATCTATTTACACTGGAGGCTGACTAACGTTCTCAAATCGAGATTAATGCTAGTAAGACAGTAACCGCCAGAAAAGTCGGGTTTCGCTGCAAAACGGATCGGCACCCGGTAGATATACTACGTGAATTCACGTCCCCCCTCTGAAACACACTACTCCCCTCTCCTAGCATTTCTTCTACCCCAATTTCTACCGTGCGCCCAACCGTCTTGCCACAAAATTCGTCTTTTCAGACCAATCAGAAGATATTGTCAAAGGCTCCATTTTAATTTTGCCCTTGACACCAAAAAATTTAATTTGAATGCACTGCCTTTTATTTAATGCAGCCTCCATTATATACAAACACTCTAAGGCAGTGCAGGCACGTGACAGGCACACCAAAACCGCTGCACCATGAGTGTATTAAAAAATTTTAAGTCGAGTCACGTACCTGTTGGGGTCCCCCTCCCCGTTCAAATATGTGTGGTTAAATTTCTATTTTGTACCAATTTTGGTGGAGCCGGACCATCGTTGTTTTCACTGCCCGAAGGAAGATCCTGCCAACCATGGCCCGCCTCCGAGTTCCGAATTCCACGGCCAGGACTGGTAAGATCGTGGCCGCCCGAAAATGGGGGAGGAGCCCTTCTAAAAACATAAAAGAATAATTAAATAACATTCATACCTTTACAAATTAACAAAATACTTATGCTGACCAAAATAATTTCAAATTTGTAGCGTTGTGCGTACCCACTATCTCCCTGGTTTCTCTATTCTGTAACACATATGAATTTTTCATTTTTATTTCCACTACCTCGTACGGCCCCTCGTACAATAAGAAAAACTTCTTGATCTCCTTATCTTGTGCACTTGATAAATCGTGTCGTCGTACCAATACCAGCTGTCCAACCTCATACTTCGTCCACTTACCTTTCATGTCATGTTTCCGTTTTCTCCTCTCCCCTTTTGTCAACAGACTTTCATTTGCTAGTCTCAGCTTAACATTGTTACTAATAGTGTTGGTTTCCGGTGGATATTCAATTAATTGTTCCAAAATCCGCTGTGGGCGCTTTCCTCGTATCAACTCGTAAGGCGTGAACCCCGTCGACTCGTGGGTGGTGCAGTTTAGCCAGTTTTCAATCTTCTGCACATAGAGTGGCCACTCACTATGTTTGGCATGGCAGTATGTTCGAAAAATTCTGCCCAACTCCCTCATGACTCTCTCAGCTTGATTCGACTGTGGATGATATACGGCAGTGTGCTTTGGGATAATACCTTCCCATCCAAGAGTCTGGCGCCATCTTCCGCTGATGAACTGCGGACCGTGGTCGGATAATATCACCTTCGGCTTTCCCACGTTGATCATATAGTCGCGTGTGATCTTCTCGCTCAGCACCTTGCTCGTGGCTCGCTTTACACTATATAGCCTGACATATTTAGAAAAAGTATCAAGTACAACAAAAATATGCATCACTCCACCCCTACCTTTCGGCAGTGGGCCGTACAAATCTACAGCTACTAAATCGAATGGTTTTTCTACTTTAATATAATTTAGTTCACCCTCTAACCTATAATTTACAACTTTGGATTTCTGACATAACTCACAAACTCTAAGTATTCTTCGGACTCGTTTCTCCATGTTCTTAAATAAACAAGATTCCTTTAACACATTCACACACTTCCGTGCCCCAAAATGCCCGTATCTAAAATGACAGTCCCACACTATTTTCTCTATCAACCCTTCAGGTATGACTAATCTCCAATCTCTCTCTCTCCCCTCTACTTTTTTAAACAAACTCCCTTTAAACACTTGAAAATATTGTTTATACCCAAACTCATCTACATCTGATTCTATACTAGTAATTATTTTATTTAATTTATTATCAGCTCTTTGCATTACATTTATATCTTTCAATTCCTCCCCAAAAAGTTTATCTTCCCGGGATAGTCTATAAATTTCTATCTCTTTGATATCTCTACCTGTTCTATTTCTGTCCGTGTCTATTCGTGATAGTGTGTCTGGCACCCTGTTCTCTACACCCTTAATATATTCCCAAGAAAAATTATACTCTTGAAGAGCTAACACCCACCTGGTTATCCGGCTGTGTGTGAGTTTACAAGTATTGAGGAACGATAGCGCTTTATGGTCCGTCCTGATGATGGTCCTGTTACCCAGCAGATACGTTCGGAACTTCCTCACGGCGAACACTATACTGAGGAGCTCCTTTTCTGTGGTAGTGTAGTTGCGCTCAGCGGCTAGCAATGTCCGGCTGGCAAAGGCGATAGTTTTATGTTCCTTCTCCTCGTCCTCTTGGTAAAGTTCCGCTCCCAATGCTATATTACTAGCGTCTGTCTGCAAATAAAATTTGTCATTAAAATTGGGATGGTTCATTAATATCATGTCTGTGAACTTAATTTTGATGTCATTAAACGTCGCTCTTTCATTGTCGCCCCATCTCCATTGCTTGTTCTTTTGCAACACTGCGCTGAGTCGGGCCGTCGTCTGGGCGTAGTTCCTCTGAAACTTCCTGTAAAAATTACAGAGACCAAGAAAACTTTGCAACTGCTTTATATTTTTGGGCTCCGGGAACGTCAGGATGGATTCTACCTTATCCGGATTGGCACGTATTCCTGTAGGTGTTATGATGAAACCCAAAAAATGTATCTCAGTTTGCAAAAATTTTGATTTGTCCCAATTCACTGTCAAACCTCCCTGATATAACTTCCCCAAAACGTATTCCAAATGCTCTACATGCTCTTCAAATGTTCTGGATGCTATTAAAATGTCATCAACGTAAATAGTTAGAAAATCTAAGTTATGTGGTTGCAAAATTTCGTCGAGACACTTAATAAAACTCGCTACACTTGTGTTCAAACCGAACGGTAGTCTCTTAAATTGGTAATTCTTTCCATTGAATAAAAAAGCTGTATATTTTCGACTATTTGCTGCCAATGGAACTTGCCAATACCCGGCGGTTAGGTCTAAAGAAGTCATATATTGTACGCCGCTAAACTTCTGAAATATTTCTTCAATAGCTTCGGGTGACTCCCTATCTGGAATAATTATTTGATTGATTTTGCGGGCATCTAAACATAACCTAACTCTACCATCTTTTTTAATCACGACTACTAAGGGATTAGAGTATGGTGACACCGATCTCTCAATTATATCTCCCTCTAACATTTTCTCTAACTCAAGCTGAACCGCTCTTCTCTTCGCATAGGGCACCGGATAACTTCTTTGCACATAGGGTGCGTGTTCCCTTACCTTTAACTCGCATTCATAGTTTCTTGCCCTCCCTGGTACATCGGCAAACACTTCTCTAAAATTCTCTACTACCCGCCACAACGATGCCCGTTGAGAACTCCCTATTACGCCACCCTCACTACAAAATTTACGTGCTCTCTCATCCCATAAGTGATCCCCATTCTCCTCATACTCTATCTTACTCTCACTACACACATTCATACTAATTTCCATGTCTTGTTTATCATTCCGATTATGTATCACCCTTACCCCTGAAATTCTTACCGCATCTAACACCCGTTCAAAATTAATACGGACTGGTTCCCCTTCATTATTTAATTCTAATACCCGTTTATAAAAATCAATCAACGCCTTATGTTTAATCAAAAAATCATTTCCCAGTATCACCTCAAGATTTAGTCCCCGTACAACTAGAAATGTATTATCATACCCTACCCCGTTAATTATCATATTTAAATGTACTTGTTTCGTGACTCTCTTACTTCTAACTCCCGTAATACCTACAATCGTCACCCCCGCTACTGGTAAAGATGGAATATTTTTATTTATTTCTTTTAATTCATCTAATACATGTTCAGAAATAACAGAGATTTCGCTACCCGTATCGATTAAAGTTTTAATCTCCTTACCTTCTATGTTGATTTTCACCTCAGTCAGTCCATTCTCCCGTCTCACTGCTTCGAAGTCTTCCTCCTCCAATAATTCCTCCGATAAATCTGTAATCACAATGTTATTTTGGTATCTATCATCCATTTGGACCCCAGAAACTTCCGGCGACAACGGTCGGGTCCGGTGTTCCATTGTCTCTCTTAGTTTCCCGCAGAGGTGCTCGCCACTGCATGGTTGTATCCTCGCTCATGCTGGTTTCCTCGCGGTTCATTAGTTTGGCCTCTCTGTGCTCCTCCTGGGCCCTCTCCCCTTCGCTGGTATGCATGCTGGTTCTGTGCGGGTGGTGGTCCCTGTCGCTGACCCGGTCTCTCTCTCCTGCATCTAAAACAAAAATTTTGTGTCGCATAATTCTCTTGTGAACATGCTGGACAAGTCCATTTTGGTCCTCGGTTATTTTGTTCTCGTCTGTGGTATGCTGGTCCATTTGTAGGTCCCCTCGGCGGCCCCTGATTACCTCCATTATTTCCATTCTGCTGGTTCTGACGGCGACTCACTTCTTGGTCCCGGATATTCTGAAACACATCTAAAATATTCTCTAGTTCGCTAATATTAGCTACCTCCCTTGTCATAAGCGTTATCTGTACTTCCCTTGGCAAATGCTTGCTGATATGCCTCACAAAGGATCTAAATGGCAATGGCGGTTCTAAGTATTTCGCCTCGTTAAAGATTTTCATCACATACCCTGTTATATTATTATTGGGCCCCCCGAAATTCCCTGTTCCCATGATTCTACTTCGTAACACTTCTTGGTCTTCTTCAGACCAATATTTATTCATAAATGCCGACTCAAAACTTTCAAAACACTCCCATTCCGTTTTATGTACTTCGGCCCATATCTCCGAACTACCTTTAAAGCATTTTAAAATTTTTAATAATTGGACTTCCCAGTTATTAGTGCTAAACTTATTGAACTCTCTCACTCTGCTTATGAACTGCATAGGGTGTACTTTTTTGTTATCACAACTGAATGTCTCTAACTCAACTTCACTGCTTACGTCACGAGTCATGATTACTCGCTCGGTAACAGTGTTAACTTGTTGGCTGATGGCCTTGCTCAATTCATTTTTAACATTCATTAATTTAAGGTTATTATCACATTCAAGGTCATTTATTGTATTATGTATGGTCTTAAATTCGATCTTACAATTGTTTTCTATTTCACTTATTTTAAGGTTATTATTTTCAATCTGACTCATAGCGTAACTAACCTTACATTCAGTATTGGTGTTACATTCACTTATTTGTTGCTCAAAAATTGTATTCATTATGCTATATTGTTCCGTGATCTGTTTCTCTACTTTATTAGTTATATTATTAGTAATATCAGAAACACGGCACTCTAATTGCTCATTTAGTGACTCTGACAGGTGTAATTTCATACTTTCACAACGTTCATCAATATGTTTGTCTAATACCCTACTCAGGTTATCGAATTGTACATTAATACTCTGCTGAAACTGAGTATTCTGGTCTTTAATTTCTTTAAAATTAATCTCATTTTGAATATTTTGCTGTTCGCATTTTATTTTCTGTTCATTAAAATCGTTCGTCAATTGGTCTAATTTATAGTTAAAATCACTTTTCATCTTATTTAAAATTATATCATTATCATCAAAACGACTATTCATTGCATTGAAATTACTATTCATTCTCTCGAATTGACTGAGCATAACACTCATCATATTTGTTTCCTCTGATTGTTTACTTTTATTAATTGAAACGGGGGTCAATTGAATCCCCGAATCAATGTCTGTTTCATTTACTTGTGGTTGAGACGCAATCGGAGTGGAATGAACTATTACATTGCTGCCGCCAGCTGTTTCTGTAACGGCACCCGTCTCCCCCCTCAACATGCCACTTTCATCCAGTGATTGCGACTCAAGGCCACTTTCACTCATTTCTACGTTAGTTATATTGCTTTGTTTAGTATTCTCAGACATTTTTTCTAGTTTATAGCTTAGTTTTACTTAAGTGTTAACTACAATTGGTTACTCTTCCCTTCCAAAACGTTATACTACAGCATATATAAAATAAACCTTACCATAATTACGTACATTTCACGTAACTAAAATTTCGCTTTCATAACCGTACTTCATTCAATGCACTGTCAAAATGTAGGCCGGTGTAATACAACTTTTTTGTTGTATTACATCCTGCAGTCACGGCACCAATTGTAACTTTCTTCTTTTTGGTTATTTCTCTATTTTATTCAGATCACAACTCCCACTTACCTTTCAACTTGGATCTGGCCGGATCGAGTAGTGGCGGTACACCCATTTCGTTTGACGAACTATGACAGCACATCCAATGAAATAAGGTTTTTTTTTAAATGACTTTGATTACCAAAATGTATCAGTTAAAAGATACTGGTTTTTTATTTTACGATTATTAAACAACTTTTCCATGTATAAAATACAGAAACGTTACTCTCTCCACAAGGTGTTTTAACTTTTGAAGTACAGCATTATAAATTTCTTATAACATAATAAATACCTTACCTTACTCTAGTGCACATAAAAACACAGCCCAGCCTGCCATTCTCACATACACTCAATTTATTTTAATAACCCCTCCCCTGATCATTTTAATTAACCCACACCCTTAAACATGTGGCGAAATACTCCAGCCGGCAACGTGGTTTTCGCTCGAACTCACTATTCCGCGTTTTAATTGATACTGGTGTCCGAAAATAAATGTATATGTTCTGCACTTTTACTTGACCGCGGTCACATACTTTGTTATTGTTAGTTGTTACATTAATTATAAAAAATTTGTTTCTGAGCCCGGTTGACGGGCGGCCTGCGCAGGCGGGAGTCGACAACGAACTGCCGGCCTCTCTCAGTTCCCCACTCCGGGAGCATTTTAGTCAAGACGACGGACATCAATGCCTTCCAGTTAGTCGTCCCAGTTTCGACTCATACTAGTCACGTAGTTGTTGGAGTGACGATAGCAGACGATTTCAAATAGGCACTGGCTAATGTCATAAAAGTGGGTGGGACTTAACACAGCATTTCCGCAAGATCTTGAAGAAAACGACAAGGATTATTCTCTCTAGCCATCTTGGTTTTTTGTTAAAGCGTCCTTTTGAACGCGCTTGCGTGGGTATTCGCGCCTGTGCGTCGACACACTTGCAAAGTTCTTAGAATTTTGGTGGAGGTAAATTCTTCAGCCGTGTTACACCACTGATTGCGTTTCGCTTTGTTTCCAACTGTTTCTCAACACTGGTCTGTTATACGAACAAATACGTTGCACAATGACAATCCGCCCAAAATGAAATAAATAAAAATATAAATATATGCCCCAAACGGTTAAAACAAAACACCCAAAATTTGACCCGCTACAACTTTATGTCTCTTTCTTGTACGTCCCTCTACAACTAAAGCAAGCACAATAATTCACTAATTTACTGAAGATGAAGAGCACGTCATTACCAAATGGCAACACACAAACTGTAACCCACGTGGTCAAGATATTCACAGAGTAAGTTCCGCACCTTCACTTTCCATTGTTTGAAGGTCGGCGGCCAACAATGATGAGGGCTGTCAAGTGTTAGCCACGTGGTTTTCCAAGAAACTAGTGGTTTCCTTCCTACAAAGGCAGCTATATAATCACGGAAGGAAACAAACGCACAGTTTGCTTTTTGTAGATGCAGTACCAGAAACACAAAATAACTGAATTATTGCACAGTTCCTTTTTTATAAGAGCATTTTTCATTATGTTTTTATTTACGTTTGTTTTTATCCTAAAAAATTTCTATTTTTACCTCAACATTTGGGGGGGTCCTAACCCCCTAACCCCCCCACTGGCTACGGCCTTGACTATTGTACACTGGACCGTATACTATAAGCAAAGATAACGGAAATAATACTTACGAAATATTGGATCCCAATACACTAAAGAAGAAGGGTACATACAACCAATCATCGATGAAGCGATACTATTAAATAATTGATAACAGAATAACTGCAATGATGATAACTAGTACAGAAAAATATGAAAAAATGAAGACACTAAAAATCCCAAAATTCCAAAAAAACTGTAAGAACAACTTACTAATAATTTATTCAGAAAGAATATGATTTAATAAAAACCCCAAAATTCAAAAAGCACGTAAGGACAACTTACTCCAGTTATATCGAGAGACAAAAAAAAAAGTATGTAAGCACAACTTACTAAAAAACTTTTTGAACAAAATTATTTAAATAGTAAACGCAACATTCAAAAGGAAGTAAGTACGTCTAACTATATGTTTATGAAGAAGGTATTAAGAAGAGTTAATAACACCCCAAGATTACAGAAGGAAATGAGAAATATTACTATTTGTCTACAAAGAAATATTCTAAATAAGGAATAATGAAACCACAAAATAAAAAAATTTTTTATATCAAGAAGTACCTATGCAAAATAATAAAAGAAAAAACAATATGATCTAAAATATATGCCGGAAAAAAAAATGTTTATCAACATAATTCATTGTAATGTAACCAGACAAAATAATAAAATAAAATAAGAAGAACAAGGGTTGAGTTAATGACTATAATTACACTGAACTTAAGTAATAACAATAATTAAAACAATTACGATTTAGAAATTCTTGGAAATATAAGAACAAATGAAGAATTAATACTTAGAGTTACTGTCACAACAAAAAAGAAGATCAAGATTAATTACAGATAATGACTATCAGAAATGTTATCAGAAAATGATTAAGGAAAATAAAATGGAATCATGAAGTATAAAAGATATAAATAAGTAAATATAAAACGCAACAATATAAAGAATTCCCAAGATGTTTATTATTAATTAATTAAGAAGATTGTTATGATATTATTATATTTTATAGCTGACTGTAGATGAATTCCAGCAGTACTATATTGAAGTGTAGTGTGGGCAGCAGAGTATGAAGCCAAACAGTGCCTCTCTGAACTGTACCAACTCACATATTAGGGATTGTTAGGGAAATTGAATATTTAAGGGATATTAGAATCGTTGCGAAAAAAAAAAGAAGAGGATATGACAAAGAAAACAGAAGGAAGATAACTGACAGAAGAATAATGGAGAAATACAATGATAGCAGTAACTAGAAGTAGAAGAGAAGTTAATCTAAAGTTTCATTGAATATTGTAACCAACTATCGAAAAAAAAACTGCTTTAAAGAAAAATTATATATAACCAAGAATGTCAATATGAGTAATGAAGTGTCATTAAATAAAGAATTGGGAATACAAGTCTAAACGAGTTACATTGAGAATCCCATCGTTAACCATAAAAAGTGATATGAAGAAAAGGCATGTAAAAGATATAAGTTTACTTGACCTAAATTACATTCAGGTAAATTAAACTTCTTTAGGAGGGGAAGCATATGTAACGCAACAGAAATGCGGTCCTCAACGTTACATAAATAAAAATATTAAAAATAGAATAGAGAAATAAATATCTATACCCCATATTAATACAAGGGTCAGATAAATAAATTTATCATTATATGAAAACAATAAGAATGCAAGGTAGTAATAGTAATAAAAAATAAACATGTACTATAGACAATAGTGAGAAATCTCAATGTTCAGTGGGGAGTAAATAAATCAAAAATACTGATAAGAATTATAAGAAAGAAACTAATATCGACTATGTTAAAGTAAATGACGGTGAAAATAGTTAAAAATGAGTCAATAATACACATTACAAGTTAATTTAAAATAATGATTCTGAATTGTATAATGTTATGTTGTTATCATAAATATTATGTTAAAGTTGGTGTTATCTTATGAAGCTTACTTATTGATGTAATGTCAAATAATGAAGCAATATGTATTATTTGTTTACTGTTGTAGAAGGGTGATGGAAATCAGTTAGTTAGTATTAATTAATTTCAATTTTGCTTATGTGTGATCCATAGGTCAAGATAAAGTTGTTGTTAGATATCATAAAGATAATTATTTGTGTACATGTACGTAGTTAAAGGTTGATTATGTTTGTAAACTTGTATAAAAAGGCTATAGTTGTTAACAAGTTAAATTCAAAAGTAGATCCAAATATAATAAAAGGCCTAACAGCCAATAACACTATATAACAACTCAGAATAGAAAGGTTAGGTAAAGAAGTTAATAATAATTAATGAATATAATTCAATGAATTAGAAAAAACCCAATAATAATTAATAATAAATAATAAACAAACGCAATATAAACAAATTATGATAATGCCATAGTGCAATGATATCGATTGATAACGTTTGATATCGGAAAAAATAATAATTATTGAAAGAAACAGACTAAGAGTAAAAAACCAGCAGAATATATAGAAATTAGTAAACAAGCAATAAATAAGATTATATTTTAATAATGGAAGTTTAATAAGGAATTATTTTGATGGGTGGAAAATTAATATATGAAATTATCACTATATAAGAAAACATTGAATAAGAATAAAAAAATTAGTTGCTAGGGACGACAAAAATTTGTATAAGTTGTTGATTTTGATTATTGGAATTTATGACATGATCGAGAAGAGACCAAACCAAGAGAGATGGTCAATAAAAACTAATTTAATCTAAGTTATTAAATCTAATAACAGTCACAATATATGAAAGACTAATTATCAGAATTTGGGCCAGTAAACATTAACCCAATTGTATAATAGTATCATACAAACGATACAAAGTAATTGAATTCCAAGTAAGGACGTGGATTGTCCAAGATCAGACCACGAAACGGATATTAATTTAATGAAACAATAAAACCAGATAAAGAACTACCTTGTAAAGAGTTAATCCTACAACCAAGCGAAAATATCATAACCATTAAAACATTGGACATCGCAGTACGTCATACAGTTGAAAAACGTATTTGGATCCAGAGTTTGCCGAAGCACGTAATCACAAGTTTGGCCGTTGGTGAACGAAGGGAGCGGTATTTCTGCATCAACCAGGACCAAGGATCTCACTTTATTACAGCTTGAAGACAAGAATAGAGGACATCATCTCATCTGTATTTGATACGGAACGACAACTGCCGAGATTAGCAGCAACAGCCTTCCTGAGTCGTCTGGTACTTCGCACGGTAATTTTCAATTATATAAATAGTATTAAACACAACAACACTTTAATTTTGTAATATCTTGCATTCTCATTTATGTATTTTTAATCTTCCCCACAGTTAAAAGAACCTTCATACCCTGACTCTAAATTAATTATAAAAAAAAGAAACTATAACTGAATTTAAAATAAAATCTTGCATCGATCAATAATCGATTAACTCAACGTATAGCCTTTCGTATATCAAGTAAAAACAATTTTATTGAATGTTAAAATATTTGATCTAATAAAGTAACATTGTATAATTTCAAGATCTTATTATTTGGGTATTATTTAATGAAGTGGGAATAAGAATTAAACAGACAGAGTGTATAATAACTAATCACCGTACGCGGTGGGTTAACCTCTAAATTCCGTTTGTTTTGGAACTGCAGCGCTTGTTGCGGAATTCTCCGATACCAAAGAGAAGAGAATTACACACGAATTGTAACACTCTTAGTTATTTACAAATAATAAATCTATATTAAGTTCATAACAATTTGAAAATTAACTGAATTAATACAAAATAACATTAAAACTATGGGATCACATATTTCTGTACCGTTACAGAATTTTCTATAAATCTCTGCAAGGCAGACTAGGCCTGAACGGAATTTTTGAATAACACCATACATACATAAGTTTCATTGACACCAACACTTTTAGACTAAATATAGAGATAAGATAGTTATAATTAACGATATTACTATATCTAGTAAACCCAGATATATAAGAAATTAACATATTAAAATAAACAAGGAGAGGAAAGATAGAAAGGATACGTAAGAGGGATATAACAAATTGACGAACCCAACAGTGTGGCTTAAACCGTACACACAGGGCTCAATACAATATTAAGCAAGCTGTATTTCACTTTCAACTGCACATTAATATATAAAACACAGATATCTAATATACAAAATATAAAATAAACACTTTTTTGCCTTGACATACACTCCACAGATTATTGAAAAAGGAACATTTGAAATCACACAAAATTCACAGCTCATTCAGTCAATCTGTCAGTAATTATTTGTTGGCAACATTTTAAAATTCTTTGGCGACAATCTCTACTCTGTGCGACTGTTTGACCACAGACTATTATGTGTTTGACATTGGCAGTATGAACGTAAACAAATGACAGACTATTATGTGTTTGACATTGGCAGTATGAACGTACACTAAAATGAAAAAATTATAATTTTATTGCCTGGCAACAAAATTATTTTATTTTAACAATTACCATTGTTTGAAAAAGTTTAAATGAATTTTCAAGTGCAAATGAATGTTTTATTTTATTTTATTTTATGTATTTGTAACACATATTATATATAAATTTTAGTTTTCTGCACTCCTTCTCCATATAAACTTTAACTTGTAACGGTACAGAATTGTAGGGCCAAGGTAATATCTTAAAAAAAAATTATATTCTCGATGTAGGCATTGTTCACCTTTTTGGAACCCTGAGTTAGTCAACCAAGTATGCAGTGTTTATTACAAAACATTCTATGTTTCGTCTCCGCACTGAAGCAGCCCAGACAGATTATGAAATACAACACAATTTTGCATCAGCCGTGAATCACGGATGTAACCTCATATTGCGCCAGGCGGCAAAATATTGCTAAATCTTACGCCTACGTTATAGTGCTCTTTTAACAGCACCAATGGGAGCGCAGTCTCACGATCACGTGACCAGAAGAAACTCTGTGTGCTCAGCCTTAGCAGTACTGAGAGCAGTTCCATTGTAACTTGGTAACTTATGGTCGCGCGACCGTTAAAAGTCTATGTGCCCGGGCGATATTAAAAGCCGGCCGGCTATATCAAAAATATATCAACATATACATTTTTAAAGTCTTAAAGTAATGAGGTGAAGTAAGTAAATAACGACATAATAAGTTAAACTAAAACAGTTACGTGAGTGCGGTAGAATGATACGAGTGTACGACTGACTACAGGAACCCGCAACGGATGGGTAATATGTACTGAACATTTTTATTAACAAAAAACCAGAACCATTCTAAAATACAATTTAATAAGTCCAGGTTAAAACATTTTATTAATGAGATTTCAGTAAGGGAATTAAAATAGTATGAGAGAGAGAGAGTGACGTAAAGTGCTGGTTACTGAATTAAAGTTATTATTAAGTCATTGTCATATTAGTCTATATTGAATGATTAAATGCCCATGTATTCTTGTTTTATTATGAAAATTGTAGTGTAAAGTCCAAGCAAAAGGAAATAGTTCAATTCAATAAAAGAAAGCAAATCTAGTAGAATCCACAAACTTTGTGCTAGCGTAATTATTTCGCAACTTAACCCCAGATAACCTATTCTGCAGCTGATTTTTTCGTCTGTATGATCTTGGAGGAGTAACCCTAAGGTAAGGTAAGAGTTAATTATTAATTTGAATTATAATATATTGTTTCATTGGCGCCCGAACAGGGACGGGGAGTGTAATGTTTATTACAGTCGCCAGACCTAATTAAGCTGCAGAACAGGTTATTTGGAAGTGAGGGCGTAAATAAAGTAATTCCATAATGGAGAATGAAAATATGTCAACTGAGTTGGCCAATAAGGGCGATTCAGGTATTCAAACAGAGTCACTATTAACGAGTGAAAGTAATATAGACGAATCGAAAATCATGAATGAAGTTGCAATTCATTCAACACCTATTGTAGCAAATCAAAATAAAAAAGTTGACGACAGTAGTATGTTAAAAGATTTGTATAGTTTGATATGTAGTATGAAAGAAAATTCAGAGAAACAACACGATGAAGTAAATAACAAATTTGAGACAATGAATAATAAATTTGACGTTATAAATTGTTTTGATGAAATAAATAAGCAGAATGCCAAGTTTGAGGTTAATATGAATAAACGTCTAAATGAGATGGATGAATGCTTTAACAGTATTAAAGAACAAGTGATAGGATCAGTAAACGAACAATTAAATAATCATATAATTAATGTAAACAAACAAGTGTCAGAGACAGTTAAAATACAAGTTCGTGAGCAAATTCAAGAGATGAAAGACAATTTTGAAAGTGAAATAAATAAGTGTAATGTCGATAGTGAGTATAAATTTAATTATGCAGTAGAGAAAATAGAAGAAGTTAGAGATAACACTAAGACATATGAAACTAATACTAATTTCAAAATAAACGAAATAGAAAGTAATTGTGAAAGTAAAATAAATGCATACCGTGCTGATATTAAATATAAAATAAGTGAATATCAATTGACTTTTGCAAATAAAATTGTAGAAATCAATGAAAATGTTGATAGTAAGATTAGTGAAACAGACAGTAGTTGTAAGTCAGAAATACAGCTACTAAAAGGTGCTGTAGAAATGGTAAATAATGCCAGTATTCAATCTGAACGTGCAACTAACAACAAGTTTAATTTAATGGAACAAAAAATAATTAATGTTAAAGACGACTTAAACATGGTAATAAATAAAACACTAGATAGTGTCAACAAGCAAGTAGTAATCACCCGTAACATAGATAGCGAAATAGAGTTAGAGTCATTTACTGGAGATAGGAGGGGGGTACACCCTATGCAATTCCTAAACAGGGTAAGAGACTTTAACAGATTTTGTAACAGTAATTGGGAGATGAAATTATTAAAAGTTATGAAATGTTTTAAGGGAAGCCCCTCAGTTTGGGCGGAGGTACCCAAGGGAGATTGGTTAGATTTCCAAAGCTTTGAAGGGGATTTTAGAAGTAAATACTGGTCTGAAGAGGACCAAGAAGTGCTTAGAACTAAGATAATGGGGCCGGGTAATTTTGGGACTAATGGTAACAACGTTACTATCTATGAATGTTTTAGTGGATGGTTAGTGAGGATCGGTCAATAATACAACTTTTACAACTAACCATCCACTAAAACATTCACTGATTGACGGTCACTAAAAAATTTAAGGAGTTACTATCTATGTGATGAAAATGTACAATGAAGCCAAATACCTTGAACCCCCATTACCGTTTAGATCATTTGTTCGCCGTATAAGTAAACATTTACCAAGGGAGGTGCAAATTAACCTGATGACGCGGGAAGTGGAGGGCATAAACGACCTTGAACAAATATTAGATATTTTCCAGAATATCAGGGACCAGGAAATGGGTAGGCGCTCAAACCCGTCAGGGGTACATAACAGTGATAATCATAATCAATCTAGGGGGACACCAACCACAGATAGAGGGACAAGGGGAGGCTACAATAATAACTATAGACGTGATGACTGGCGATGTGGAGAGTGTCATTGCGAGAACTATGGCAGCAGAACGACTTGTTATAGGTGTCATAAGGAGAGGAGTTGCCAGTGCAATAATACTGAGCCTAACCAAAATAGTCAACCACAGAGAGGAGGGAGCAGCAACCGAGGAGCACTGGGAAGCAGTGGAACTTCCAACAGAGGTCGTGGTGGGCACACTCCAGGCCGTGTAACCACTCAGATGGAAAACTAACAAGGACAGTGAGTGAAGGGACCCCACCATTGTCGACAAATGACTGCGGGACCCAAGACAACAATGAGTATATAAATAACGTCATCCGCACTGATCTGACCAAGGAACTGATGGAGGAGGAGGAATTAGAGACAGCAAGACCAGAAACTGGACTGACAGAGGTAAGAATTCAACTTGAAGGTAAGGAAGTAAAAATTTTAGTAGACACAGGTAGCGAAATTTCTGTTATTTCCGAACACACATTAGAGGGTTTACAAGAAACAAATAAAATTATCCCAATTTTGCCAGTCGCGGGGGTGACTATTGTAGGTATTACCGGGGTTAGGAGTAAACGTGTAACTAAACAAGTACATTTGAACATGGTAATTAATGGAGTAGAGTATGATAATACATTTTTAGTAGTACGGGGACTAAATTTGGAGGTTATTTTGGGGAATGATTTTTTGATAAAACACAAGGCAATAATCGATTTTCAGAAGCGGTTGTTAGTACTTAATAATGAAGGTAAACCAGTTGAGATTAGTTTTGAGCAGGTAGTAGATAAAGTCAGAATTTCGGGAGTTAAGATGATACTAAATCGGGCTAGTAAAGCAGAAACGGAAATTAATGCATGGGTATGTAGAACGGAAGAGTTAGGGGGTACTATAAATGAACGAATTTGGGAGGATAGAGTGGGAAATTTTGTAGCGAGGGGGTGACGTAGGGAGTTCTCAACAAAAAGCGTTGTGGCAGGTAATAGAGTGTTTTCGAGAAGTGTTTGCCGATGTACCAGGGAGGGCAAGAGATTATGAATGTGAATTAAAAGTAAGGGAACATGCACCCTATGTACAAAGAAGCTATCCGGTACCCTATTCAAAGAGAAGAGCGGTCCAGACGGAATTAGATAAAATGTTAGAAGGGGACATAATAGAAAGATCAGTATCACCATATTCTAACCCGTTAGTAGTAGTCATTAAAAAAGATGGTCGCGTTAGATTATGTTTAGACACCCGCAAGATTAATCAAATAATTATACCGGACCGGGAATCACCCGAAGCAATAAATGAAATATTTCAAAAATTCAGTGGAGTTAAATATATGACCTCATTAGATTTAACCGCGGGGTACTGGCAAGTCCAGTTAGCATGTGAAAGTAGGAAATACACAGCATTCCTGTTCAATGGAAAGAATTACCAATTTAAACGATTACCTTTTGGGCTGAATACCAGTGTGGCCAGCTTTATAAAATGCTTAGATGAAATTCTACAGCCACAGAATTTAGATTTTTTAACTATTTATGTAGACGATATATTGATAGCATCACGAACATTTTCCGAACATGTGGAGCATTTAGAATATGTATTAGATAGACTGCGTAAAGGGGGTTGACTGTCAATTGGGAGAAATCTAAATTCTTACAGGAAGAAATACATTTTTTAGGGTTCATAATTACACCAGATGGGATAAAAGCTAACCCAGAGAAAGTAGAATCAATTTTAAAATTCCCAGAACCTAGAAATATTAAGCAGTTACAAAGTTTTTTAGGGCTATGTAATTTTTATAGAAAATTCCAGAAAAATTATGCCCATATAACTTCAAAGTTGAGCTCAGTGTTACAAAAGAACAAACAGTGGAAATGGGGGGAAAGAGAACGAGATGTGTTTAATGAGATAAAGGACCATTTTAGTAACATGATCATGATGAATCACCCTAATTTTGAACGCACATTTTATTTACAGACAGATGCCAGTAATATTGCTTTAGGTGCGGAACTGTACCAGGAGAACGACAACAAAGAACATCATACTATTGCTTTCGCCAGCAGGACGCTGTTAGCTGCTGAAAGAAACTACACAACAACGGAGAAGGAACTATTAAGCATTGTTTTTGCGGTGAAGAAGTTTCGAACATATCTACTGGGAAACTCCACTATCATCCGGACTGACCACAAGGCATTATCTTTTTTAAACACCTGTAAGTTGACACACAGCAGGATAACCAGGTGGGTGCTAGCTTTACAAGAGTACAATTTTAGTTGGGAATATATAAAAGGGGTGGAAAACAAAATACCTGACACTTTATCCAGGGTAGATACAGAGGGAATGAGAACAGGGAGGGATTTAAAAGAAATAGAAATTTTCAGACTTAGTAGGGAAGATAGATTGTTTGGGGAAGAATTGAGAGATATTAATAGCATGCAAAGGACAGATCCTAAATTGAACAAAATAATAACTAGCTTAGAGTCCGATTCAGATGAGTTAGAGTATAGTCGTTATTTTCAGATTTATCAAGGGAGCTTGTTTAAGAAAGTAGAGGGGGGAGAGCGGGATTGGAGGTTAGTTATACCGGAAGGGTTGGTAGATAAGATAATATGGGACTGTCATTTTCGGTATGGGCATTTCGGTGCTAGGAAGTGTGTAAATGTAATAAAGGAATCATGTTTATTTAAAAATATGGAACGGAGGGTTAGAACGTTACTCCGGGGGTGCGATTTATGCCAAAAGTCAAAAGTAGCAAATTACCGGTTAGAGGGAGAGATGAGGTGTATTAAAGTTGAAAAGCCTTTTGATTTAGTTGCGGTGGATTTGTTTGGCCCTCTACCAAAGGGAAGGGGAGGCGTAATGTACCTTTTTGTGGTACTAGATACATTCACGAAATTCGTAAGATTGTATAGTGTGAAAAGGGCAACTAGTAAAGTATTAAGTGAAAAAATAACAAAGGACTATGTGATTGAAACCGGAAAACCCAAAATAATACTATCTGACCATGGACCCCAATTTATTAGCGGAATATGGCGACAAACTTTGGGTTGGGAAGGTATCATACCTAAACACACGGCGGTATATCATCCTCAGTCGAACCAAGCCGAAAGAGTCATGCGAGAATTAGGGAGAATTTTCCGGGCATATTGCCATGCTAAACACAGTGAATGGCCAGCCTATGTGGGAAGAATTGAAGAATGGTTAAACTGTACCACCCATGAATCAACGGGGTTCACACCATACAAGCTAGTCAAGGGAAAACGTCCACCTAGGATTCTGGAACAGCTGTTCAACTTCCCACCGGAGAGCAACCCACGAGATCTGGAAGTAAAACTTAAACTCGCAAATGAAAACTTATTAACTAAGGGAGAAAGAAGAAAACGGCTTCATGATGCCAAAGGTAAGTGGATCAAGTATGAGATAGGTCAGCTGGTATTAGTGAGAAGACACGATTTATCAAGTGCACAAGATAAAGAGATCAAGAAATTCTTTTTGTTGTATGAAGGACCGTATGAAGTTGTTGAAATTAAAATGGATAACGCTTATGTTTTACGAAACCAAATGACGGGGGAAATAGTGGGCACCCATAACGAAACCAAATTAAAAAAGTATTGGTTAAAATAAAATAATAAATTAAATCTTGTAATTGAAGATAATCTAAACTATAAAATTAGGAATTTAACATAAAAACAGTAAGTGGTAGCGGGTAGATGTTCCCTACTTGTCCCAGTGGGGTTCGTCTATTTCAGGGACGCGCCCCTGCCCACGTGAGCCTTGGTTTTCTCCATTTACCCTTATTTTCGGAGGAAGCTTTGTCCTTATCTTTAGTCCTAGTTGTTGACCTTTTAATGATCCTTACCCTTTTTATCTTCCTGATTTCCCTAACCCTCCCCTTAGAGAAAACATAAACAATAGTTACATAAATTGGCACATTTTTTTGGACCTTTGATTACCTTAATTCTAAATTATAATATTAGGGTAGTCCTCAAAATTAAATAAACTGGCGTTATTTATGAATTATAAACTCATCCCTTAATTAGGTAGGTAGTGGAGAAGTTTTGTGACTGAGTAAACAAACTAAGATAACAAATTTTCTGTATAGTCTAATAGGATTATGGCCTATAGAGATGGGGTCGTAGATTAATGGTTGTGGTTTGTTTTGTAATTTTGGGAAAAAAAAAACATTGGAGTTGGGTTCTGTTCGTTTTCAATCGCATCTCTATAGACTATGATCCTGTACATATAAAGCATAACCTATTCACGGGTAGTTGGAGAAAAAATAATTTGTGAAAATATTTTAAAGTAAAAGCTATGTAACCAAAAGGTTTAATTATTATTTTGTGGTACCTGCTATGTTAGGTTAGGAGTAGAGATAAATGGTATCTAGAATGTGATTGTGGAGGAATTTAAAGAGAGATTTGAAACAAATGATGTAATGTTTGTAAAATTTATTGAAATACTAAGAAAGAATTATACATTAAACCCATTAGAATCATTTTGAAAAATACAATTAAAGTAAGTGAAATCGTTTTGAAAGTATGAAGAGACTAAATTAATTTGGAGTTGTCCCTGGATTAACGCAATAGTGTGAATGTTAGTGATGCGTTTAAATATACAATTTATTTTGATCTGAATTTTTATTGTAATTGTAAAACAAATAATTGATGTACTTTATTTAAATTAAAAACTGAAAGAACGTTCAAGATGAGATAGTGTTTGGAAAATGAGATATGCATATAACTACTCATGTAAACTTTTATAAACATCAACCTATGTTTTATGTTTAACTACAGATTCCCCACCTAAGTGCGGCCATGACCTCACCGGATCATGACCGTGAAAGTAGTTAATTGTGACAAATCATAAATTTTACTTGTTATAACCGGCTTGTGGTTTGTTTTATTTTGTTAACCCGGTGGTTTGTTAGACTTAGTAGGGGGGTTATTTTTTGGGGAATCTACCAAATTTTGGAACAGGGCTATTTTCACCCAGTTAGGGGTGGTAGTCCATTAGGGGCGCATCAATCAAGAATAGTAAGTGTAATACTGAATTTTTATTGTAACGCCGAAGCAAGGATGGGGGTGGAATAAAAGAAAAAATGTCCACCCCTTCTGCATCAGTCCTTGTGGAAGCAACTGGGCGCTACAGTCCAGGGGGGGAAATAGTGAGTGTGGAAGGGGGTGACCCAGTTACAGGTCACGAGGGAGATGTGGTTTATGGCTAGGATGAGGTCTGTAGGGCCAAGAAGCCTAGTTGTTAACAAACTCACACTTATACACACAAATTTTATCTTTATGTACATATAAATATGATCGTTATAAGGTAAACACATGTACTTACCAAATTTAAATATGTGAGAGCACGTGCTTTTCATTCTCTTATAAATCTCTCTCTAAGGGGGCCAGGGTTCATTCTCGGCGAGATTCAGATTCAAAAAAGGTTGATAGAAATAAGAACACTGATAGTTCACTGAGTGTAATTATTGGATTTTAATAGTTGAAACAAAATAAACATATATAATTAACAATGCCTCAAAATGGCGTCACACCCAGTGGTACAAAACAAAATGGTGGTTAATTTTATTCAAAATCTATTCAGTCATATTATTTCCACTATTGTGAATCTTGTTACTCTTTTATAAAATTTTGACTTTTGGCTGCAGCTCTAATTATATAATAAATCCTATCCTAACAACTACACAAACCAATGCCGTTTGCATATGTGATCATGGCCATGCGTTCACTCATTCGCACTCACATTCATTCGCCCCATTGTAAATACATTGATCAAATTTTGTTAATATCGATAAATGAGCTCATTCTTAATAAAATAAAAGGTGATAATGTTTCAGCTTCTCTAAGTGTGGTTGGAGTTGATCCCTCGCTGAAGTTGGCTGTTCTTCCAAGGTATGGCCGGTGTTCGCCTCATGGTTCTTGTTTTATACGTTGTGCACTGCTTTTACCTCTTTTTAGTGTTACTGTTAATAAAAAACTTGAGCCCTCTACTGCTCCACTATTACATTTTTGTTTTAGTTTCTAGTAAATTTAAACTTTTGTTGCAAAACTGCCCAGACAGCGATACATTGCTGCTGACCCTTTGGATTACTGCGTTGAACTGAGACAGAGGAATATGCAAAATTGTGCTTGTGTGTGTGCATTTTACGTCATCAGGCTTTGTTCGATGGGACAACGCCTAGTTACATGCGTTGTGTTTTATGCGTCATTGTCTTTTGTTATGACGAAACAGCTTCATGAACCAATCACAATGAATATTTATAATCTGTCGTCATATACACCGCCATTCCCTCGACCGGCTTTCGCTCGTCCAACGGTGACCTTGGTATTGTACTCATCTTACCGAATCTGCGCTGTTCCTTCGTATATAGGGACAATGGACCTAACCATTCTGCAGTTAATAATTGTACAATAAAACATTGGAAAAATAACCTCAGATCCCATAATTAAAGTATGGGGCCTTTATGTACTGTTACATAGTGCAGAACACAGTAAAATGTAACGGGTATCAGGGGTTAAGGGACTATTAGGGGGGTAGAAAAAAAAAGAGTTAAGAATAAAGCAATTTTGAGTATATAACTCATATTTTTTGTTATGATTATTATGATGTACTGGTACTTTGTATAATTAAGGTGTTATTTTGGATGGGTAATATTATACGGGGAATATTATTTAATTTATATGATTGAACTGTAAGTAGACTAAGTTTATATTATTATTTTTAAACTAAACCAGCACTTTGTATGAGCAGAACCAGTACTTTGCAAAGAATGAGCCTGTATGACTAAGAGGAAACGAATCAGTTGTGGGACATGGTATAATGGAAGGCCTTTTTGTTAAATTTTAATTGAATGTTATAAAGGCAGGTGATACTGTGGTGGGTATTGGTCCGAGCTTATGGTGTTGGGATCTCGAGTAGAGAAGTCCAGTAAGATCGGATGGGTGCTGCCGCAGCCACCGGACTAGGGGGGCAAGTACCCATGATTTTAGTAGAAAGTTCAGGGGGGTTATGGTGCCATATCCTCACTGATCCTCTTAGGCTTTAGGCAATAAGAGTTTGTATGCTTCGGCATACAATCTCTTATTGGGGGGGGGGGTATTGTAATGGTACAGAATTGTAGGGCCAAGGTAATATCTTTAAAAAAAATTATATTCTCCATGTAGGCATTGTTCACCTTTTTGGAACCCCGAGTTAGTCAACCAAGTGTGCAGTGTTTATTACAAAACATTCTATGTTTCGTCTCCGCACTGAAGCAGCCCAGACAGATTATGAAATACAACACAATTTTGCATCAGCCGTGAATCACGGATGTAACCTCATATTGCGCCAGGCGGCAAAATATTGCTAAATCTTATGCCTACGTTATAGCGCTCTTTTAACAGCACCAATGGGAGCGCAGTCTCACGATCACGTGACCAGAAGAAACTCTGTGTGCTCAGCCTTAGCAGTACTGAGAGCAGTTCCATTGTAACTTGGTAACTTATGGTCGCGCGACCGTTAAAAGTCTATGTGCCCGGGCGATATTAAAAGCCGGCCGGCTATATCAAAAATGTATCAACATATACATTTTTAAAGTCTTAAAGTACAGTCGACTCCCTCTAATCCGGACACCTCGGGACCGGATCCCTGTCCGGATTAAAAAATTTCCGGACCATCCGGCGGTTTTTTACTTATGTAAATTACAACCTGTAATAGCGTATCTATATTTATAAATCACATTTTAAGACAATTTTCAAGTGTACGGAACACAATTTTAGGTTCATAAAATTGTCCCAAACGAATAAACTTAAACCTAAAACTAATGAAAAACTTGGCTTTGCAATATTAAAAGAAATCTGTTATTTTCTTCTGCTTCTTTACTTCAACTGTTTTCTTGAAGGCATAATCACGCCACTTCCTTAGAAACATAACATCCACAGCTGATGCACCAGGCTGTTGTTCGACGTAGGTAGTTGCCAGTTCCAGTGCTGCCCTACCCTCTGCATGAGTCAAAATTCCCACGCCATTTCCCGCTTCACTATCACCTTCGTCGTTGTCTTCTTCTTTTTCTTCCTCTTGACGAAGGACTACATCGACGATTTCGTCATCATTCAGGATTTCATTAGCCAGTTCATCATCAGCTCGCGAAATCCATTCCACAACGTCATTCTCATTAATACTAGCAGAATCAGGCAGCCGTTGTAAATCCTTTAAAATTGAGTGGTTGTCATCAGGTTCAGTTGCATGAATATTTAACCCTATTGTATTTGGGTTGTCTTCTTGTCTCTTCTCAACGAGAGTTTCAACATCTGGCCACAATTTTCTCCAGGATTTGGTAAACGTAGATGATGGGATTTCATCATACGATTTAGCAGCGATATAAATGACGTCCTTAATGTTAATTGTCTTGAGCATCTGGATGAGACCTGCATTGTCATTACCATCCATCTTATCCAAAATTTCTGAAAGAAGCTTCCTCCGGTATTTTCTCTTAAAGCATTCGATTACACCCTGGTCCATGGGCTGTGCGATACTTGTTACATTTGGAGGCATATATAAAAGCTTGATGTCACTGTAACTATCACATTCGAGACCTTCCTCTGGATGCGTAGGGGCATTATCAAGCACAAGAACTGCTTTTACTGGCAATTTCAAGGATGTCAAATGTTCTTTTACAGACGGAACAAATTGAGCCACGAACCACTCCTTAAACAAATAAGAATCCATCCAGGCAGACTTTTGTGACCTGTAATACACTGGAAGGGAAGACATGTTTAAGTTTTTGAATACTCTGGGTTTGGCCGACTTTCCAATCACAAATAGCGGCATCTTGTGTGTCCCAGTTGCGTTTGAGCATAGTGCAACAGTGATCCTTTCTTTATTTACTTTAAAGCCCGAAGCAGACTTTTCTTGAGGAGTGGCAAAGGTTTTATTAGGCAAAAGTTTATAGTTAAGCCCGGTCTCATCGATATTGTACACTTGTTCTGGGGTTAGTTTTTCACGCTCAATGATACGCTTCAATTTTTCAGAAAAATCATTAGCTGCCGGTTGGTCTGCTGAAAGCTTCTCCCCGCAAACTCCAAGGAAATGCACTCCATGCCGTTTTTTCCATCTCGTTAGCCACCCATCGCTTGCCGAGAAGTTTCCTTTTTCCCCAAGTTTTGAATGAAGAATGACGGCTTTTTCTTTCAAAATCGGCCCATTTATAGGAGTCCCTCTTCTACGTTCCTGCATGAACCACAACCATAATGCGTCATCAACAAGTTCATGGTGTGGTTTTTTCAAGGTAGATCGAGTAGAAAGGACGGATTCGACTTCAATTTGCATACAAAAATCCTCGATCGATTTTCTGTTTTTCCGCCAATCATAAACTGTGCTTTTCCCTACATTAAACTCCGTACAAATACTTTGGCACTGATTCACCCTTATCTAAACGTTGTAAAATATTAAGTCTGTCTTGCATTTTAACCGTATTATGCTTCCGTTTTTCACTCATTTTTGAGAATTTTACTGTCAAATAATCAGAGTTACTGAAACTACAATTTCACCTAACAAATAAACTCACTTATAATAACATATGTAACTCACATTGAAAATTATTAAAACACACAACAATATCAGTAGTAATTAGTAAAAACAGCTACAGTACACTGTATGACGATCCGGAGCAAACGCAATCGTAAGCCGAACTGAGGATCTTTGTTTACATGTAGGCCGGAAATAAACAGACACGCTCAATCCTGTCGTTTTCGGCCGTGAGAAACCCGGTGCGCGCTGATGACTCATTTCCAAGAAGTAGTCCGGACCATCCGGCATCCGAACCATCGGAGTCCGAACGAGAGGGAGTCGACTGTAATGAGGTGAAGTAAGTAAATAACGACATAATAAGTTAAACTAAAACAGTTACGTGAGTGCGGTAGAACGATACGAGTGTACGACTGACTACAGGAACCCGCAACGGATGGGTAATATATACTGAACATTTTTATTAACAAAAAACCAGAACCATTCTAAAATACAATTTAATAAGTCCAGGTTGAAACATTTTATTAATGAGATTTCAGTAAGGGAATTAAAATAGTATGAGAGAGAGAGAGTGACGTAAAGTGCTGGTTACTGAATTAAAGTTATTATTAAGTCATTGTCATATTAGTCTATATTGAATGATTAAATGCCCATGTATTCTTGTTTTATTATGAAAATTGTAGTGTAAATCCAAGCAAAAGGAAATAGTTCAATTCAATAAAAGAAAGCAAATCTAGTAGAATCCACAAACTTTGTGCTAGCGTAATTATTTCGCAACTTAACCCCAGATAACCTATTCTGCAGCTGATTTTTTCGTCTGTACGACCTTGGAGGAGTAACCCTAAGGTAAGGTAAGAGTTAATTATTAATTTGAATTATAATATATTGTTTCAAACTATGCCAAATCTCACACTCCTCCGTGCGCGCAATATGCTTAAAAAGGGGTACAAAGTTTTCTCTTCACGTATTAATATATAGAATACTATAATACTTATAACTATTTTACCTCAAGATGTATTTTTTCTTTAGGGACATGTTTCGGGAGATCCTGTTCTCCCATCTTCAACCTTCGCCATCTTGCTTCTGGTGCAGTATTTGTGTGTTGGCTTCTGGATGTTATTATGGTGGTTTGTTGGTCTTTGGTCCTTCAATGTTGCATTATTGTGTGTGGTTGTGGTATCTGTTTTTGTATTTTGTGTATTTTCGATGTTGAGTGCTTTGAATATTGTGTCATGTTTTGTATTGATTTGTATTTGTTCTGGTATTAATTTGTTTTGTGTTTTATGTTTGTAAATCTGTAAATTTTCCCAAATGTTCATTATGGTGCCTTTGTGTGGTATATGTTTTATTAGTGTTACATTGGTTATGTCTGGGAATTCATGTCCTGTGTTTATTGCATGTGTGGCTAAATTGGATTTATATATGTTTGGTTTTTTGTATGCATTTAGGTGTTCAAAATAACGTTTTTTCAGCTGTTTTTTTGTTTGTCCTATATAACATTTATTGCAATCTTGGCATTCAATTTTGTATATACCGTTGGTTGTTGTATTATCTTTGTTGTGTGAGTTATTTAGATTTTGTAATTTATTTTTATTAGTTTTGTATGCTATTTTTATATCTGTGTTTTTAAATAGTTTTGTTAGTTTTGACATTTTATTATTTATATATGTGAATGTGGCCCATTTTTTGTTGTTATTATTTATGTGTTGTTCAGTTTGATTAATTCTTAATTGTTCAGTTTTTATTTTGTATTTGATTTTATTTTCTATTTTGATCATAGTATTTTTATTGTATCCATTTGCATAACCAATTTGGTGTATTATATTTCTTTCTTTGTCAGTTTCTTGTTTGTTTAGGGGTATTTTGTACATTCTGTTAAGTAACGAATAAAATGCTGCCATTTTATGTTGTGGTGGGTGGTCAGAATGGTTAGGTATAATGATGTTAGTGGAAGTTGGTTTTCTATATATTGCATATTGTATGTGTTTGTTGTATCTTGTGATGGTTATGTCTAAATAGTTGATTTTGTTATGTTTTTCTTTTTCTTCTGTGAATTGTATTTTGGGATGTATGTTATTGATTTGTTTCAGTATGTTCTCTGCATTTGTGTTTTTGTTATTTGATACATATAGTCCATCATCTACATATCTTATCCATATGCCATCTGGGTCATGTGTTTTTATGATATTTTGTATTTTGGTGTCTATATGTTGTAGGAATATTTCTGCTATTATGCTTGATAATGGTGATCCCATTGCTAAACCTTCTTTCTGTTGATAAATTTTGCTATTAAATTCAAAGTAATTTTGTTTTAGTATTAAATGTCCCTAAAGAAAAAATACATCTTGAGGTAAAATAGTTATAAGTATTATAGTATTATATACATCAAGAAACGGACTGTAGCAGAAAGTGATTGAAATAATATATAGAAGAAGATGTATAAAGAAGGTAAGAAAAACTAGGCCTTAAAAGCCTATAGTGACATTAAGAACTGTGGAAAATTAGATATTAAAACAGTAGAAATTAATAGTACAATGTATATTATCATATTAGGTTTGATTATATAATGTTAGAGAAACAAAATGTATACAAAAGAATTAGTTTTGAATTAATTAACGATAGAAAACAAAATTGTTGAAATTGTACTTTGTAAGTACTGGACAGAAACCATTCATGTTTGATTTCGAATTAATTTATGTAAAGAAAGCAAGACAATGATGTTATTATCTTTAGGATTAAAAATAGTGTAAAATGATTATACTAATTTAAAGATATTTGTCAAATTTGTATCAAAAACAGTAGTCATGTTTAACAATGTAAAAAAATTTCAACCAAAGGGAATTATATACCTTTTGCCTTGACAACCAAAATATTACATGAAAAAATAGTTCATTATTATACTCAGAGAAGAAAGGATTAAAACTTCCATACATCATCATCATTGGTTCTTCTGCTGTTTAGCAGGTTTTCTTTATGAATTCCTCCACTGTTCTCTGTCTTCTGCCAGCCTTTTAACTTCCATACAACCAGATAAAATAAAAAAATGATATTGAATGAAAATGAAATGATTTTATGAAGAATAATAATATAAGAAGAAGGAATTTGAAAGTAAAATCATATTAAAATAGAAGAATAATTTCATAATAGTGAATTATGTGTTGAACCTAATAATTGAAGGAAGATAATAAGTATAATATCAGATTATAAAACCTAATCAGTATAATAAACTATAATACACTTTTACACATTTTTTCAATCACACATAAACTATATTTCACTATTCAGTTGATAAAGAACTTGTAATGATTAATTTATATCACTAGTAAATTATTAATCCATGGTGATAGACTTACTGGAAGTGTAATATTCATCAGGCTTAACCTACAACACAGACTGTTGTTAAACCAAATATTTATAACCTTAAATTTAAGTTGTTCATAACTTATGTAATATTTAAATGCTGTTTATGTGAAGCTTTATACTTCCTAAAGGGTGTTTTTTGTTAACTTTCTGTAGTCCAAAGGACCTAACAAACTAATTTTAGTAAACAAAAATTGTATAATATCAAATTCTGACAGCCTGAGCCTGGTTGCCAACCGCTGAGCATTTAAACATCATAGCTGGAGCAAATATCTATACATAGTATAAAGTAAAGTCGGTCTGTTTTCTCTCTATGTTTGAAATCGCTAATCTCAGGAAGTACTGAACGGATTTTATTCAAGTTTTTGCCAATAGATAGAGTGTCTATCGAGGAACATTTATGTGTATAATTAATACATATATGTTGTACATTAGCTTAGCTATCACGGTTTATGTCAAGTAAGTGGTTAAGTTTACAATTTGAACGCTGCCTACCGCAGGCGCTACTGAAGAGTGAAAGTCACGGTTTATCGTATAGTTTAGAATTTGACTGCTGGCGCTACTGTGTTTTGCTTTGTTACGTCGCATCATATGAGTTTTGTATCTTGCAGTGAGTGGTCGCGCTGAGCACGGTTTATCGTATAGTTTAGAATTTGACCGCTGGCGCTACTGTGTTTTTGCTTTGTTACGTCGCATCATATGAGTTTTGTATCTTGCAGTGAGTGGTCGTGCTGAGCAATAATATAGATTGTGACATAGTATAAAGTAAAGTCGGTCCGTTTTCTCTCTCTGTTTGAAATCGCTAATCTCAGGAAGTACTGAACGGATTTTATTCAAGTTTTCAGTTTTTGGTTTGTTACGTCGCATCATATGAGTTTTGTATCTTGCAGTGAATGGTCGCGCTGAGCAATAATATAGACTGTGATAAAGTTGTTGGTTTTGTTTACTTTGCGATTTTATCATGCCTCGACGACGTGCTAATATAGGATACAAGACGGCAAATACTAAGAGACTACGCGTACTACGCAATAATGAAAGTTCAGATGAAAGAGAAGGCCGTTTAGAGACTCAAAGGGCAAACCAGTCTTTGTGGAGAGATAGGGAAACTTCCATGGAACGAAACAGTAGATTATCTCAGAATCGTGAAAGAGATAGGTCCCGAAGAGATAGAGAAACGTCTGTTGATAGAGAACAGCGTATGCTCAGAGATCGCACCAGACATGCACAACAATATCATAATATTGTTACAACACGTAATTCTAATAATTTGTGGTTAGAATGTTTAGCAATGAATTACGATTCTACCATAGATTACAAAAATTATCCGATGGTTTAGATAGGTGCTATGACTATTGTCTGTCAATATTGTTCAGCGTTGAAATGGAAAGATTAATCTAAAGGAATGTGCTGTCTAAATGGTAAAGTTAAATTAAATGAAATTATTACACCTCCCGAACCACTGAATTCTCTAATTAAAGGTGAACATACTAAACACAAACATTTCATGCGCAATATACGTCATTACAATAATGCTTTCCAAATAACATCATTTAAAAGTCGTCAGGTTGTAGAACGTGGTTTTATGCCAACATTTAAAGTGCAAGGACAGGTTTATCATCTGGCTGGCAGTCTACTACCATGTCGAACTGACGAACACAAATTTCTGCAATTGTACTTCATTGCAGATCCTGAAACGCAAGTGACAGCTCGATGTAACATAAATTCTCGAGAACGCTTGGATGGTGCTTTGGTCAGATCTTTTTGCAAGGTATGTTGCACTCGCATAACCTATACGTACAATCATTCAAAACAGCCATTGAAAGTGTGCCTCCAGATGTACCGGATTACAATGTAGTCATTCACGCCAGTAGGGTAGTTGTAGGCGAACACCGAGGACACAACAATGCTCCAACTACGAGTGAAGTAGCCATTGTAATTGCTGGACAACAATTTGACAGGAGAGATATTGTACTACGAAGACGCGACGATAATCTTCAAAGAATATCAGAAATACGTAGGTCTTATGACAGCTTGCAATACCCGCTAATGTTATGTCGTGGTGAAGATGGGTATTCCATTGATATCCCTCAAATTGATACGAATACTGGAGCTAAGAAAAGAAAAACTGTTTTATGTATGAGTTACTACTGCTATCGCATCATGGAAAGACAACACAATTTTAACGTATTACTCAGATACGGCATGTTGCTTAACCAATATTTAGTTGACCAGTATGCAAAAATAGAATCGGAACGGTTAGCGTACATACGGAATAATCAAACAAAATTACGCACAGAAAATTATGTTCATCTACAAGATGCTTTGCACTCAAATGAACATAGTACTGAAATCGGTCAATTGGTAATATTGCCATCATCCTTTACTGGTGGACCGCGATATCTTCATGAGAAGACACAGGATGCAATGACCTATGTTAAAAATTATGGAAAACTGTATCTTTTTATTACGTTCACGTGCAATCAAAACTGGGAAGAAATTAAAACTAACCTCCATCCAAACGGAACACCCCAAGAGAGGTATGACATAGTGAATAGGGTATTCCACTTAAAAATACATAAATTATTAGCTCTCATTAATAAAGCTCATATATTTGGTGAACCACGCTCCTTTATGTACACGGTCGAATGGCAGAAGCGTGGGTTACCACACATTCATTTGCTACTATGGCTTAAAACTAAAATCAGACCAGACCAAATCGACAGCGTGATTTCAGCACAGATACCAAGAAGAGAAGACGATCCAGTATTGTTCGACACAGTATTAAGACACATGATTCATGGACCATGTGGGGCTTTAAACTCAAATTCTCCATGTATGACTGAGGGAAGGTGCTCAAAACAGTTTCCCAAATCATTTTAGAGTAACACATCGACAGGTGATGCTGGTTATCCAAAATATCGGAGGTTATCACCTGAGGACGGCGGACAATCTGCTACCATCCAACATTATGACATTGATAACAGATGGGTTGTGCCTCACAATCCACTGTTACTCAAAATATTTGATGCCATATCAATGTGGAAATATGTAGCTCTGTAAAGTCGATCAAATATGTCACAAAATATATCAACAAAGGCAGTGATCAAGCTACATTTAGCCTACAATCTGGAAATGAAGTGGAGCAATTTTAGTCAGGTCGTTACATTTGCAGTTCAGAAGCAGTTTGGCATATTTTTTCTTTTGACATACATGAACGGGCACCTACTATTACTCACTTGGCAATTCATTTAGAAAATGGACAGAGAGTTTTCTTCACAGAAAATAACGCCAACGACATTGTGAACAATCCACGTGACACCACATTGACTGCCTTTTTAAAATTATGTGCCGATGATGAATTTGGAAAACTCTTGACATATGACAAGGTCCATGGGTTTTATACTTGGAATCAGTCTACTAAAACATTCCAATGGAGAAAACAAGGAACTACAGTCGAAGGCCATCCAAGAGTAAAACAAACAGATGTTCTTGGGAGGGTATACGCAGTTCACCCGAATAATAGCGAATGCTTTTACCTACGGATGTTGCTCCACATAGTCAAAGGTCCGGTGTCTTTTGCAAGCCTAAGAACTGTCGAAGGAGTAACTCACGATACCTTTCAAGGAGCGTGCAAATCAATGGGTCTGTTAGAAGATGATTCCCAATGGGAAAACACGTTATCTGAAGCTGGTATTTCTAATACACCCCAATCACTCTGACATTTATTTGCCATTTTGATGATATTTTGCCAAGTTACGGACCCCCTTAGTCTTTGGCAAAATCATCGTGAAAGTATGGCTGAAGACATATTGTACCGCAGAAGACAGGAATGTTCTTCAGATGAGATAAATTACGATGCCGATATTTTCAACGAAGCTTTGCTGGAGTTAAACAAAGTGGTAGAATCTATTTGTAGAAAAACCATCAAAGACTTTGGATTACCTCTGTCAAACAACACAAGCCTGATTGCCAACAGAGACTATTTACGAGAGACGTCCTACGATAACTCCCGTCTGTTACAAACTGTTCAAAATGAGATTCGTTTAAACTTGGTCCAGAAAACGGTTTATGATGCAGTAATGAACTCAATTAACAATAACAAAGGCAAACTTTTCTTCCTTGATGCCCCTGGAGGTACAGACAAAACATTTTTAATTAATTTATTGCTCGCCAAAATAAGGTCAGAGAAAAAAATCGCTCTCGCTGTGGCTACGCTCTTGGAAGGTGGTCGCACTGCACACGCTACTTTCAAGATCCCACTTAAGATTTGCCCTGACGACGTATCCAACGTTTGTAACATACCAAAACAAAACGACACAGCTAAATTAATAAGGGATTGCAAGTTGATTGTTTGGGATGAAGCTTCCATGTCACATAAAAGCTTTGTTGAGGCGTTGGATAGAACACTGCGAGACTTACGAAATAACAACACAATGGGTGGTTGCACTGTCTTATTTTCTGGAGATTTTCGCCAAATACTACCAGTTGTAGCAAGAGGGACGAGAGCTGATGAAGTCGACGCATCACTAAAGAGGTCTTACCTTTGGCCAGATGTAACCAAACTGGAACTAAAAGCCAATATGAGGGTTTCCTCATCTGGACAAAATGGTAGGGCCTTTGCTGTTTTATTTCAAATAGGTAATGGTGAATTACCAACCAGAAATGGAAAAATTGATTTGAGTGACCTATGTGTTTTGTCCTCAAATCTGCAGGACATGATAGAAAAGGTTTACCCGGACCTTTCAAATATTTCTATTAAGACGCAGAGTTGGTTTAAGGAGAGATCTATACTGTATCCAACTAACGAAAAAGTCAATAATGTAAATGACTTGATAATGTCTATGTTTGATGCGCCGTCTAAAATGTACCATTCAGTTGATACTGTCATGGATATAGAAGAGGCGGTACATTATCCAACTGATTTTTTAAATTCTTTGACTCCTCCTGGAACTCCTCCCCACAAACTCATTTTAAAGGTAGGTTCCCCTATAATATTACTCCGCAACCTAAACACACCAAAATTGTGCAATGGCACAAGATTGCTAATAAAATCGTTAAAAAATTTTCTACTTGAGTGCACGATCCTCAGTGGGCATGGAACCGGTGAAACTGTTTTGGTCCCTCGAATACCAATGATACCCACCGACCTAGCATTTCAGTTTAAAAGGCTCAAATTTGTAGTAAAAGTATGTTTCAGTATGACCATTAATAAAGCACAGGGCAAAACTCTAAACGTTACAGGCCTAGACCTGAGAGTAGAATGTTTTTCTCATGGTCAACTCTACTTGGCCCTGTCGCGTGTTACTTCCAAAGAAAATTTGTTTGTTTTGGCCCCAGATGGCGAGTCACGTAACGTAGTATATACGGAGATATTTAATATGTAAGGCCACGAATGTATAGAAAACACAAAAATAATGATGTATATGTAAATACATAATTTTAAATAAATACAATAATTGATATCAAACTTTAAATTGTGTTCACTTAATCTATATATATACCCAAATCTAGCAATAGCGAAGCATTGCCGGGTTAGCTAGTATTATTATAAAATTATTGAATTGTTTTAAAGGAAAGAAATACACAATCAAAAACCAATAAAACTAGTATTGAAGATTTTTAATTGTATGGTTAATTTATTTCTATGTTAACAATATTTTATTTCTTCATACAGGAAACGGTGAATTTTTTTATCACAAAGAGAGGTTGGTAACAATTATTTTTAGGAACAGAATTCGAATTGAATTATTAAAAAGGTAAGTTGACTAAACCCAATAAAGAGAAGGTGAATAAATAAAAAAGTGAGTAATTTTAATTGTTTTAATAACAAAACAATTTGGCGCCTAAATCGGGAAAAAAATATGAAAAAATAAATCATTAAAATAAAGAAGAAACAGTTTGTGATTTGGAATTATGTGATAGATTTGTAAATACTTGTGAGATAAGATTACTGTGTTATTACAAAATTGGCACTCAAAGGTGAGGCCTACATTCACTACATTCATTAACATATCTAGAACATGAAAATTTTGCAAGATTTCAATACATTGCAACAATACATATATTTGCCCAGGGCGGTATGTTTAATATGTAAATAGCACAGCAAGTATAAGGAACAGTTTTAGATAGTTTTGTGCAAGAAAATGCAGGAATTGACAAAATCTGACCTGTCGAAAAACGTACACCTGCCACCGCGTAAGACACAGCATGTGTGTGTTTGTGTGTGTGAGCCAGCTGTGACCTGTTTTGAACGACGCGATGGGGTGATGTGCTATGAATTGTTTGTTCCAATTATTCAGGTCTTAACAGGATTATAATAAACTAATTACTTGTGTTAAACCTGTAAGCAAAGACTTACGCCAATTATAAAGACACCATTGCATTAATGAATTCTTAACGAATGCAGTAATATAAAATTTATTTCCAGAGGTGCAATATTAATGATGCTATTTAATTAATATTAATTACTAGTGTTATTAAAGAGTAATTTTGCGGCAGTATCTCCAATGTTTAGAGAGGCGCGTCCGGACACTACGCTTCGTGGTGCCTATGTATACCTGGCCACACGTACAAGGAATACTGTACACCCCGCACGACGAGAGCGGATCCCTGGCGTCTTTTACCGGTCGCAGGAACTGTTGGATCTTTTTGGTTGGCTTGAAGATCGTCCTGACGCCCCGTCTACTCAGCAACTTGCCGATGCGGTCAGTCACGCCTCGGATGTAGGGCAAGACAGCGGAGCCAACAACCTCGGGCGACACCGACTCGTCCGGCCTGCCAGATCTTCTCGGCCGGGCAGCTCTCCTAACCTCTGCAGCAGAATAGCCGTTGGACTGCAGTGCTTCCTCGAGATGCCGAAACTCATCTTCGAGATACCGGGGCTCACAGATTCTTTTTGCCCGGTCTACCAGAGTCTTCAGCACCGCCCTCTTCTGCCTAGGATGATGATTGGAGGACTTGTGCAGATATCTGTCAGTGTGCGTTGGCTTCCTATAAACTTTATGCCCCAAGCTGCCATTGGTCCTTTTCAGGACCAACACATCCAGAAATGCCAATTGATCACCGCTCTCGCGCTACATCGTAAACTGTATGCGCGGGTGCACAGCATTCAGATGTCCAAGGAAGCGTTCCAACTCTTCATCCCCATGGCTCCAGACCACGAAAGTGTCGTCAACATACCGCAGCCAACACTTCGGCTTCAGTGGCGCAGATGAAATTGCCAACTCTTCAAATTTTTCCATGTAGAAGTTTTCTATAGGTGAACTGTTCCCGGCGGACATCACTACTTTGTTCCGGCAGGTCCTAACAACGACCTACTTCCAGTGGAACGGTGGCTTTTATGAACAGTTGGATGGCGTCGCGATGGGAAGTCCTCTCAGCCCTGTGGTTGCGTCCTATCAAGGGTCGCGTTATATCACAGGGGTGTTATGTCGAGGTTCCACTGTATTATCTTACTAAAAAAAAAAACAATAATAATAATTAGATTATTAATCATTCTTCTAACATTCTTAATTGAAACATTATCTATTATTGAAATTTACTTGATAATAAATATATTTCATTCAAATTAATAATGGCATACTGGCCATTTTTCAAATTTAAAACCAACCATTCTATCTAAAGACATGAAACAGCCATTGTGATTCTGCTTGGAACACTTTGATCTTGTTAAAATGATGCCTTTTAGTTGTAATCTCATTTTATGGAGAAGGTAGAAGTTGCAGAGACTGAGTTCACTGAGTAAACTTTATCTTGAAGGTTTATCCATGCTTGACCAGATGCTCTCATTGGTCATTGTTGGAAAAGGTAGAAGTTTCAGAGACTGAGTTCACTGAGTAAACTTTATCTTGAAGGTTTATGCATGCTTGACCAGATGCTCTCATTGGTCATTGTTGGAAAAGGTAGAAGTTGCAGAGACTGAGTTCACTGAGTAAACTTTATCTTGAAGGTTTGTGCATGCTTGACCAGATGCTCTCATTGGTCATTGTTGGAAAAGGTAGAAGTTGCAGAGACTGAGTTCACTGAGTAAACTTTATCTTGAAGGTTTATGCATGCTTGACCAGATGCTCTCATTGGTCATTGTTGGAAAAGGTAGAAGTTGCAGAGACTGAGTTCACTGAGTAAACTTTATCTTGAAGGTTTATGCATGCTTGACCAGATGCTCTCATTGGTCATTGTTGGAAAAGGTAGAAGTTGCAGAGACTGAGTTCACTGAGTAAACTTTATCTTGAAGGTTTATGCATGCTTGACCAGATGCTCTCATTGGTCATTGTTCGACCACGTCTAAGGAGATTCTCCTGTTTGTAACCAATGACATTCCTATATACTGTTGCTAGCCGATTGGGTGCGTGATAATCCAATTTGTCTTTTGCCTTTTAGACAATTATCTTTTGCCCTCTTGATTAATTATTGTCATCATCCAGTCTGTCAACATAGTCATTTCAAAGTTGTCACCTTTCCTGTATCCAGTCCACTGTGCCTGATATGTAGCATGTTTTTCGAGTGTTGACATCTGTTATTGCCTGTTAGACGCCATTGTTTGAATGTCATTCTTAATGGCATGGTTTCTGGTGTTGCCTGTGCTTCATATGTCAAAATATTGTATATATCCTTGCTTTCATTTCCAAACTTAAAAATTTATTGTTCCAGATAATATCACTGATACATCCTGACACCCGATTTGGTTTTGTAATATACCATTATATGTCTTTATCTATTGGACCATAAAAGGTTACTATTACCTCTAAATAGTTGACTTCCACTATCCGTTCCAGTTTTGTTGTCTACTTGTAACGGGGCAGAATTGGGCAACATGTTTTAATGTAATTGTGAGTGCGACGCATCGTAGTACCCACACAGGGCCTCAATCTGTAACAATAAACATTCCTGTAGGGAACGCCCCTCTGCATGTTGGTACAGAAAATCTATCAACATGTACTGTTTTTTGTTGCTCTGGAATGTCTCAAGCGCGCGCATGCTTGCTCGCACGTTTGAATAATCATGAACTTTTTAGCGAGCCCCAGGTCGTCTGTTGCTTGGCCAACTACGGTAAACTCGCTCTCAGAAAATTAACTAATTACCGTGTGACGTGGTGCCTTTTGGGCCAATGAGAAAGCAAGTTGATGCACATGAAGAATGCTTGGCCATCTTGGAAACACAGTTTTGGCGTCTGTTGTTGTATAGCAGTAGAACCGCGTATTTCAGCATAAAGGCTCGCGAGCCAAAAGTGTAATCAATCATCAAAATGTGTCTATAACTACACGGAAATCATGTTAGAGTGAAATAGTGTCGAAGACAAGATAGTGTCAAATTTAAAAAACCTGATAAAACAACTTTCGGAACATTCACGCAAAACTGTGGTGGACAACATGCAGCGGAACCAGTGAGCACTTGCAGTAAGACTAACTAAGTTCAATATTTGGGCCAACAACTAGAAAGATTTCATTTTAAATGGGAAAAAATTGGTCCATAATAATGGGAGTGGGAAGATAAAATATAATAGGAGGCAAGTATGAATGAGTGAGCGGGTACTGGGTTGTCATAAAAAGAATTATTCAAACTAACTATAGTAAGTAAATAGGTTAATATTTTCATATAAAAGGGTACAACATTGCAAGGGAGAAAAACACTACACAGCACAAGAACAATCAAAAGACTTGTTAAAAACAAAACACAAGAGATGTTCACCAATGAGGCCAGCCTTGCGTCTAGTGGTAAACGGTGGAAAAATATTGGAAACACTTGGGACAAAAACAAAAATATACCCAGAAACCAAGCAGTAGCGAACTTCAGACTCAATACTGGTCACGACTGCCTTGCTGAACACCTCCATCGTATTAAGATCTACAAATCCCACCACTGCACAATTTGTAAGCAGCTGAATACAGTGATGAACAGAGACCATCTTCTTGTGTGTTTGGGATTGGATCACTCTTATCAAGAGACAGGGAATCTACCAAAACTCTATTGGGATGCCAGAAGACAAATGGAATGATTCAATGTCCTGCCATTAGAAAACAACAACATATTTTCATGTTACATAAAAATCATTAATTGTTCAAAAATGAAGATAGAACGTAAGAAATTTAAAAGAGAGAATATCTAAAAATGTTTAATAAAAGATTGAATTAATTAACAATAGCTATGAGAGTCGAGTACATTAATGACGTAAAATCTAAATAACGTTTATAGTTCACAAGTTCGTGTGCAGAACCCTGGGCTATACAAGGTAAGTGTGTTGTATTATTAATTAAAATATGGTAAAGGGTAAGTACGAGTACATTTGACTTCCGAACTAGGGACAAAGTTAATGTATCCGATAGAATGTACGATTACATACTCCTAACTGGCACCTCACTGGAGTCGCAGCAGTAGTCATTGCTTTAGTCTGAAGAGATCACCATATTATGTTATTTACATGCGTTGTTTAGTTTGTACAAAAACCTTTGCGGTCTCACTATAACTGCAGCATCGTCACACAGCATATAATGTTGAAATTAGTATTACTCTTTTTTTCTCATGGTGGTATTTGTGTGATATCCCATTGTTTTATTCTATCAAATGCCTTATTTAGATCTACAAATCACATGTATGCAAGTTTACTATATTTCAGGGCCATCTCACATGTCTGCCTAACAATGAAGATTGCGTCAACACAAGATCTTCCATTACAGAAACCTTTTTGGTCATCCTGAAGATTTAATATGACTGTGGATAGTCATAATGAGTGCCTAATGTCGTGTTTGATTATGACTACCTAGTTATCTCTTGCCCAATATTTAAAGTATTTAAAATATTATCTTTTTCCAGTGAAGGGTTTGTGAGGATCGGTAAAAAAATAACACAAATTTTAAATTATTTGTGTCGACGTTTCAACAGTATTTATTGTCATCATCAGGGCAATTGTTGCTGAGCTGTTACGACACCAGACACACAACAAATAATTTAAAATTTGTGTTATTTTTTAACCAATTATCACAAACCCTTCACTGGAAGCATTCATTGATTGATGGTCACTACAGATTTAAGAATTTAAATATTATCAAAACATCTGACTGGCTACAAACTGTATATGATATATGATTTTGAAATTTGTGTTTAGACATGTGTAAATCACACAGAATGTGTTAAATGTTTCAAATTTTCAACAATATAGTTAAAAGTAAGACATACTAAAATTTAAGTTATATTTTCAGTTGTGATGTATTTGTACATAATTTGAGTTCACAAGAATAAAAGAACATACCAAGACTATATGTGCTAACTACATATTCACACACTTTCCAAGCACAAAACTTTAATGTATATTAATAATATAGTTTTAACAAAATAAAAATATTTTAAATAAATGCCATTTAATTCCATGTTTTATTTAAACGGTGGTTCCATAATTGTGGTTGTTACTGTTATTAAAATATACATTTACATTAACAAAAGTAAGTGTTTCCTTGGTGCACAGAGGTTAATATATACTATTTCAATAAAAAGGTATTAACGTGTAGAGAATTATTTAATATTCATATCCACTCAAGTATTCTTGTTATTTAAATTGATTAACAAATAAAAATTATTGTTATACAAATAAAAATATTATATATTTTTAAGACAAGAATATATTTTTTAGTGTTTTTACTATATTTTGACAGTTTTAAATTACTGTCATCATCAATTAATGACAGAATTATTTAAAGAATATATTTTGTTTTTGTTGCAGTTTTCATGAGATGGGTTATTATGATTTGCCAGCTGTAATAGACTTTATTTTGGCAACAACTGGACACAAACAGGTCATGTATGCTGCACATTCAATGGGGACGACCATGTTCTACGTAATGTCGTCAACGCGACCAGAGTACAACTCTAAGGTTTTGGCATCATTCAGCCTGGCTCCAGTAGCTTATCTGTATCATCAGACCAGCCCAATAATCAGTATGCTTCAGGAAGTTCGTACACCACTTAGTGTAAGTGAGTCTGCTTTGTAAGATTGCTTGACATACTGTTTGTGGTGATATAAAGGTAGTGAGAAAAATTGAACTTGTCTAGGGATTAAAACATTCTCTACCGTCTTTGGATTATCGTTTTCTCTATGTTCTCTATCTTTACAAAGAGTTTCTTCTCTTCCCCCCTTTCTCTCTCATGTAAGTTCCTCTTCACTCTAGCTCTTATCAGAGTTTTTGTAATGTTTCCCTTCCAGAACTGATTTCAAGCAAGGAAACAAGTAAAAATCAACTGGTGCAGAGTTGGGAGAATATAGAAATGCTCAAGAGTTGCCACATTGCACCATTGAAAGTAACACTTGACCAGGATTCATTGATGTGCTGGAAAATTGTCATGCAAAAGAACCCAGTTTTTTCTTAGTTTTCAGGATGCTTCCTTCTGATTGCATCCCGTAGTTGATGAAATACATTTCCTTGTTTTGGCTTTGTCGAATGAATTCATAGTGGACAATTCCTTTATGAATAAATATATTTCAAACATAACTTTTCTTTATTTGTGTCCAAGTGAAACTTCTGTGTCCGAAGAGATGATTTTAATTTCCATTCCAACTACTGGCATTTTGTCTTGTGGATCATATCTCATCTCCTATGATTATACCATTCAGAAAAGTCTTATCGTAATTAGCCATAGTGATAAGGTCAAATGGCAGTGTTGTTCATGTTTCGTTCTGATCTGGAAACAGCATCTTTAGACAATGTGTTGGCAAACCAAATGCTTTTTCAAATCTTTACAGAGAATGCTGTGGTAACTTCCAACTGATATTCCAACTTTTGATGCTACTTCTGTCACCTTGAAGAATCTCTTAAACGTGCACAGTGATTTCATCGTTTGTCATAGTAGATGGATGACAACTATGAACATCATTGTCGATACTAACAGAACTCTCATTGAATAACTTGTACCACTTATATACTGTGTCTGATTCACCTTGTTTTTTAAAGTAACATTAGTGTGTCTGATGGCAATTTTTAAATTAAACTGCAACATTTGATATTTGTACACTATCCAGTTACAGACATTTTGTACTGATGATGGCACGTCCCCATTAAGAAACACACAACTGTGCTATTGTTAGATTGGAAGGAAGAGCATAAGGACCATCTATATTGTGACATCATGACCACTGCCAACTTATGAAACAATAATTTCCCTGCGTTATTATTATTTTAAACATAAAAAATCAATTCTGGGAACTTTTTGAAGCTTTCTTGTATTTAGTACTGTTTAAACTTTTAAACACTCTTGACATATATTGTCATTTAAAAAAATTATAATTGAGTTTCATCTTAAAAGGTGATCCATTCATCTCCTTGTTTAAGTCAGAATGGCATTTTCTAAATCAAATTCCTGCCTTCCAGTAATGTCAGTTGTTGTTTCGATTTTGACACTCTTGTCTAGTATTTACTCACAGAAGTTTTGTGTCATACATTTCCTTTTTCACTGCACTTTCTTCTTTTCATACTTTTTCTTCACAGTATCTTATGCACAAATACTTTATAAACTTAATAGCTAAAACTTATATAACCTATGTGAGGTTTTTGGTTGCATAAAAATTACAATCACCTCATGTAATGATATCCAGTATGATTTAATAATACACTCCTCTAGCAAGACTCGAGCGAGTGGTGAACTGTTAAAAAGAATATTTAAACCATAAAGTTGGCTTACCTTATTGGAAATTCCCCCATGCTTATAAGAAGATTCAAACTAGGGGAAGCAGGACCCTGTAAGTTGAATGGAGGTAAGGAATAACAGGATTTACCTCCATTGATGAAGAAATAAAGAATTCAGTGATGGTCCGGGGCAAATGTGGAAACCTGATTCCTTAGACAGGTAATATGCGGTCATGTGGTATAGCTCAGTGATTTAAGGAAAAAACTGCCCAAAAAATCCTACTGATCTCGATTTTTGTATACAGCTTTATTTTGACGTTCTGAATAACATGTAAAAAGTCACAATGCCAATCATGTACGCGTCTTGCGTTATTAAAGGTCAAAGGTCTCAAAAAATGTTTTTTTTTGCAAATATCCCGCTTACTGTTGGTCGGTCTACAATAGAGGTGAATATCAAAATTGTAGATCTCAATATTCTCTATAAAAAAGATCCTATGCAAATTTTACGTTAAACTAGCCGTTTCTGTGAAATGATGCAGAGCAAATATCAAAGCCACTCAATGCATTCATTTCCGCACCACCTTCGAGGTAGAATGCAAGGCATGTTTTTTTTACATGGTTTCCTCAGTAGGCCGAATCCATGTTATGCAGGGTTATGACATTAATAATTAAAAACACATTTTAATGGATTAATAATACAATTAATTAATTAATTAATTTTTACTTTCGTCTTCATCGTGCATGTCGTGAAAGTCATCAATGTTCGGCTCAAGCTCGTCGTCATATTCTTCTAATTCTGTCAAGTTTGCGGATAAAATATCTATTGGATTAACATCACTGTCTGTGTCCAAAGCAGATGAATCAGTATCAAACGTTTCACGTGATACGGGATTAAAACAAGACTGTCCTTGACAGTGCCCACAGACTGCGGAACATTTTAAGCCAGTTTTTCGGCAATGGGAATTAGCACCGCAACCTTTCGCACAGTTGCAAAAAATTGTATTTAGCAATAAGTCTGGTGCTGGTGGTAATAAAGTTGTAATGGGCTCCAAAAAGTTGTTCCTGACAATCCATCCCCATTGTTAAGATCTAAGTTTTTTCCTAACCAAGTTTGTACCTGGTAATAGGCACGTAGAAGATGTTGAGCAGCTGCAGCAATAGGCGGAAGAGAGGACAATTTAACAGGTACATTAAGCCTTGTTGACTTGGAAAATTGTAAGTACCTATAATTACCAATGGACTTTTCGGTTTTTTGGAGCACCATATATGGCCAAAAGAAAAAGTATGCCGTTATTGTATATGGTTTCTGAAGGGCAATTTTCCTGTTGAAATACTTGTGCGCTTGGTGCAGATCAGGACGTTTTTCAAATAATTTCATCACTCTATTTTTTTCCTTACCAAAGATCGCAGAAGTTGTGTCACATCCGGTGATCACGTGTAAAAATAATGTGTTTTTACAATGAATAAAATTGTTGATGCTTGCAGAAGAATATAATTTCATTTCAATATTTCGTTTACCAGGTTTCATAATGTTCTGATGCGGAAGAGTATGCCCTATTAAAATAATCACAAGATTGACATCTTCCCCAAGAAGGATGGTGGTGTTAAGTTGTGATTATTCAATAGGTGTTTCGATTATTAATACATTGGCATCGTCACGAGCCTGTCTAGCTGTGATGTTGACATCTTGTAATTTTTGGAGCAGCATCTGAATTAATCTATTTTTATTAAATTGGTTCGAAAGATATTTTTCTTGGCTGATAAGCACATCCATAGTTTCTTTGAAAAAAACTTTGACAGATCCAGTTACAGCTGCAGTTCGTCGAAGTTGTTCCATTGCTTTAATATTTTGACTGTTGTCACAATAGGCATCAAAAACCACAACTACATTTGAGCCATAATGTTTTCGTAAATAGTCAACATATCTTGTAAGAACACAACCAAAAGTATCACCTCTCTGCCACACCACACGGTGAAGAAGAAATCCTGCATCTATGACATATTTGATGTTAGCTCCATGGAATTCAGCAGTAATGGGTTTGAATAAATTGTAGATTTTTGATTTTGTAATTTTCCATATGGCAGCATCATCTAAAAGTGCCAGTGGGTACGGACTCAGTTCATATTGTAAATAATCATGGAGATGTTTGTCAAATAAATTCAAACTTATTCTTTGAAAGAGTAATAACGGGTCAATAGTAACCTTACAACCATGGACTACAGCGGAGCTATTAACTGACGAAAGAGAAAGATCTCTATTTTTTCATGATTTTTTCCATGGACTGTAGACCTGTTTATTTGACAGTGGCCATAACTCCGGTGGATATTGACACAATTTGATTGTTAGGTGGAAAAGGATAGTATAGTGTGAACCATTTAATGAGTTTTTTACGTTGGCATTATCTCTGTTAATGCACGAATCTCTTGAGTCGACTTGTTGCTCCGTGGAGTTTAATGATACATTACTAAAGCTTTCAATTTCATAGTAAACAACATTCATTGTGTGCATCCCATATATATCCATTTGCACAAGACGCTTTCACGGGTACTTCTTCCTCGTGACAGTCTTCAGTCTTCATAGATTTCATCAGGGTTTGTTCAATTACCATGTCAGTTCAGGTTCCGCAATTAAATTTATTCAATCGTTTTATTGTAAAAAGTCCTTCTTTGAAGTTTTGAAAAGTTGATTGATCCATATTTTTCTCTAATGCAAGCATATCCTGCAGGTATAACTGGGTCGACTTGGCATAAAGAAAATGACCGGCAGCATGAAAATACGGAATCATTTTTTTTATAGCAGTAAGATGGCCCTCCCAATTTCCCAGTCTCTCAGCACGAATGAAATCGAATGCTATTGCAACCATGTCAAGATATGTTATCCATAACTGTGCCATAGGAGCGAATAGAATATAAAGAGTAGTATATGCTTTGGTCCAAAATTAAGATGTACGTTAATCGATAAACCGTTGGTTTTACGTAAAAATCATATAGGACCTCTATTATAGAGAATAGTGAGATCTACAATTTTGGTACCCACCTCTATTGTCGTCCGACCAATAGGAAGCGAGATATTTGCAAAAAAAATATTTTTGTGACCTTTGACCTTTACTAACTCAAGACGTGTACACCATTGGCATTGTGACTTTTCACACGTTATTCAGGACATCGAAATAAAGCTGTATACAAAAATCGAAATCAGTAGGATTTTTTGGGCAATTGGTCCTCAGAACAACTTAAATCACTGGGCTAGTATTGAGCCAGTCCCATCTACATGCTGCTTGTTTGGTCCTGAGTTTGAACTGAACTAGATATGCATTGTACATGCCACAAGCATTTATTGTTGTCGCTAGGGGCGCACGAATTGATCCACTTACTTGTGAGTCAATCTATGTATTTATGTTCAAGTCGACTTTAAGCACTTAAATACTTCACTTGCCAAAATACCAAACAGACTGTTTAATCTAAAAATGGTTGTGTATTATGTTTCAGATTATTGTTGATCTTCTATGGCGTCACAGTTTGAAGTCGAAACTTAACCTCCATAATCATCCACCTCCATTATTCCCTCTCCTTGGCGATCGATGTCCATCGTTTTATTTTAAGTAAATTATCAGCATCCCTCGCCATTGTGTCAATCCATCGTGTCTTGGGTCTTCCGACAGGCCTTCTACCCTCGATCTGACTAAACAGTACCTTCTTAGGTATTCGATTGTCTTCCATCCTAATGATGTGTCCTCCCATTGCAATCTATGCAGTTGGATGGTGGTCATAACTTTATATAATGTGACCTTGGACTGATTGTGGATATTCCTTGTCTTGAATATAGATGTCAACGAAGCATATGTTCTATTTGCGGACTGTATCATTTTCCTTATTTCATTTATTTCTTCATTGTTTTCTGCCATCCAACATCCCAAATATTTAAACTGATTCACTATTTCCAGGTTTAGTGGTTCAATTTCAAACTGTTCAGGTTTCCTGGTTTTCTTCTGAGTGGTGATCATAACCTTTGTTTTATCTGTATTAACCTGTAATCCAATCTCTTCTGCTTCACCTTTGAGTTCGTGGAATGTCTCTTTTGCTCTTCCTTGGGATCTTGTGTAATGGGGCGAATAAAGAGGAGGGTCTATTTTTTAATTTTATAATAATTTGGGGCCAATCTGTTTGTGCACCATTTATTGCCACGAAAACTTGATGTATATAACATCCTGTATTTAACTCGGTACCAGGCAGAGTCAGGTACGAGACGATGATAACATTGGAATGTGAGGGTGAGCGCGCGTGTGTGCCGCTGTTTGCACTCTCAAGCCCAAAGTCACTAACGGAAGTAAACTAAAATGTAACCAATTAACCTGTCATGTGATTGTATTGACGAATCATAACGTAAGCTGCTGAACCTGTAGCGGAAGTGGCCATTAGAGACGCTTTGGATAGCGTCAGTTAGTCGGCTAAAAACATCTGAACGTAACAGACGCGAGCAGTGGTGAGCATCGCCGGCCGGGCACATTTTCCATCTCGCCCGTATATTAAAATGTAACGGAATCAGTTAGTCGACTTACAGCCGCGGCGGCGGCCAGACAAAACACAAAGGCTCGCGGGCCGAAAATTTAGTAAAATTATTATAATGTGAGTGCAAATTAACAATAATCTAACATGGACTAACTGTGTCTTTTAATTAAATCATCAGTGATAACTAAATTAAATCAACAGTGAGAACATCATCTGGACAATCAGTGTAGCAGGAGGTCGACCCAAGCAGCCAATCAAGTAACCTTTTAAAATATAAACCTTTTAAAATCATAAAAAATTATAATATAAAGAGATCTCTAAATATAAAGTATGGGGAATAATTTAAATGTTGTGTGAAAGAGTGAATGAGCAGATGCTGGGTTGCTTTTTAATAAATAAGAATAACTAGTATATTAGAATAAGTAAATTACCATGTTTGTTTTTGTTTATAATTTTGAAAAATAACTAAAAGGTTCAGTAGTTTTGAGAAGAAAAATGAAAAGCCAGTAAATTTTAAAAAGAATTGTTAATGAAAATACAACTATCTAATGCTGAAATTGAGAGTGTAATTTATTAAAGAATGCAATCCTAAATCACGCTTATTCTTCACGAGTTTGTGCGAAGAACCTGGGACCCGAGAAAGGTAAGATTTGTAGGAAATGTGTATTCTTATTAATTATTATTTGTAAATTGAAATATAACTTCTCAATGGCGCCTCGAACTTGGACAGTTTTTATAAATTAAATTTTGTATTGTGATGGTACAATATGGTACATTTTGTGATTACTTAAAATATGGTAAATAAAACCATAACTATTGTATTTTTCTATTTTGGTCATAATTAAACCAACCTTAAATAACCGGTACGAATATATAGTGAGTGGAGTGTATAATAATATTTGTCAGGATTTGAACCAATTCATAGCAAAAACTGTGAAGCATCACAAAAAACAGTATGCAGTTTGTGGCGATAAGAGTGCCGAACCTTAATTACGTCAGAGGCTGAGAATGTGTTTACATCGACAACACGAGGCTGTCAACAGCTTAACAATGGAAGTGTGACGTAGGTTCACCCCACCTCAGCAAAATCTAACAAAGACTCTTGGTCATTTCAACAGCAGCAGTGATCAACGCCGGCCGGCAACCCATTCACTCACTCGTGAATTTTACCTTTTTAGCCACTGTACGTGGTTAATAAACAGTATAAATATCTAAAGTGCGTCAACTACAAAATGTGACCGTAACGTGTACACGGAAAACTCGCGGTACTGTACGCGAAGTTTTACCGCACCGAAACAACCAGGAACTACACGAAAATGGGTGAGAACGTTCCATCAACACCTTAATATCCTTATTTTATTTCCAAGTTTCCTTCATGTAAAATGACCAAATCACAAATCATATAAATTCAAATATTCAAAATTTCAATTACATAAAATGAGCTCCTAATATAATAAAATTTGTACCATGAGAGAGAGAGAGAGAGAGAGAGAGATTGCGTGTGTGTTGAGTAATTTCTAAGTGCTGGGTTGGGCACAATTACATATATTACTATTTTATAATTACTATTAGAAAATCACATATTTACTTGCATTATGCTTTTGGAGGGGTTAGAGTTTGTTTCACATTTGCAAAACTGTTATGTAAGAGTTAGATAAAATAAAAAGGGTATTTCATTGGTAAAACTTATAAACAGATGTTTTATTATTTCAAGCAACTTCCGTTCATCATAACTTCGCGTAACGGATTCCTGGCCTATAACATATGTAACGAAGATGGCGCCCGAATTTTGTAAACATAACCATAAGTGTAACATACAATGTATCGTATACATAAAATCAACCGAATCGTAAGATCACAGATGGCGCCCGAACAGGGACTCTATGTAATATTATTTTATATAGAGTACGCCTAGAAAGAGAACGGAAACAATTGTTTGAGGTAATAAACAATAAAATTGTAATACATAAACATAACCCAATAGTTAGGTTATACCATTGTATGCATGTGTGTATTGCAAAATTGCCAACATGAATACTAATGGTAATATTACAAAAGAAATCAGTACAACTGATGTAAATTTGACTGGCGAGATGGATGTACAAACACCTCAAACTAGTCAGATTGACGAGGCAAATACGCCTGTATCTGTAGAGATAACGAAAGTCAATACATCCATTTCAACTATGTCAGATAGTAATAAGGATGAAACTAATGCAATGATGCAATTACTATTAAAATTAGACAAAAAACTAGATGAGCAGAAAAGCGATTCTGATATTAAATTCACAAATTTGAATGACAAATTTGATAGTTTAGATATCAAGTTCAATGAGATCAAGAATGAAATAAAATTAGGTCACGACAAACTGATTAAAAAATGTGACCAGCTCATCACAAAACTAGATGTAAATTTAAGTCAATTAGAAAGCCAGAAAGTAAATGGTAGTACCCAGCAAAATGCTGTACTGGATAACAACATATTTAAAAATAATAATTCAAATAATGAATGTACCGATAACTCAAATATTACAAGTAGTAAGAATGTGGTGTTAGAAAAGGATAAAAATGATAATGAAAGTATTATGAGTGAAAATGAAATGGTTGAATTTATTGAGTCAGAAAGAAAGTTGAGAGAAAGTATTTTAGTACAAGGAGTGCAGGGGGTAGAATTTTCTTTTGATGATGTATTAGGGGGTGAAGACAAGTCTTCATGTAATTTTTATAAGGATAAGAGTTCCTTAAATTTATATTTGGGAGACGAAAGGTCTACAAATAAAGTTTCTTTGTGTTTTTGTGTACCTAATAAATGGTGCAACAATTTTATGTTAGGGACCCCTGCATATTTGGAGAGAGAAAGTGTAATTTGGTGTTATGGAGAGAAATGTATTAAGAGAGAAAGTATAGAGAGATATTGTGAGAGTAAGAGAGTAATAGAAATATTTAAAGTAAACAGAAATTACAGACAATTGTTAGAAAGGTTAGGGTTAGATGTGGTTGTAACTTTTCCAATTTAATTAATATTTATATTTTATTTCATTTCAGTCTCCCACTTACCTTTAGTCTATAATCTGGCCGGATCTCGTAGTGGAGGTACACCCATTCCGTTTGACGAACTATGACAGCACATAAAACGAACTAGGGTTTTGAAAGAATTTTAAATCGCAATTTTGTGGAAGAGAAATTAGATTTTTCTTTAATTCATCTGAATTATTGACATTACAAATCTTTGTGCGACATGTTACGCAATTATTATATCTTATCGACTATAGCTTACCTTGTAATGGACAATTTTACAACTTCATAATTATTCACACATAAACAAAAAACACAGCCCAGCTTTGCACACTCTCTACTCACATTCCGTTTTCAAACCCCAATTACCAGATTGACTACATAATTTTTATAACACTACCGATAACGCTTACTTCGGTGACCTCGTGGCCAGCCCGCGGTAGATTGAAGATGTCTATGAAAATGACGAAAAGGAATTCCAAATTTACATATTAGTGTTCTACACTCCTCCCATCCTACCACTGCTTTTAAAAGAACTGCTTTACTTTCATTATTGAAAATTAACGATATTCTACGAGCGTATTGAGCTCGCGTGTCGGCGCCGACACAGTCAGAGACGAACTGGGATGTGCTTAATTGTGGTGGCGGAAAATGAGCAGTCACGGCCATCAGGTTTTAGTCGCCGTATACAGTTGACTTGCTGCGGCATATCCAGTTTATGCATAGATTATAGCTGGTATATGTGTGGTACCAGAGGCCAATATTGGCATCTGCTCTGCTGATGTCGCTCACAGTAGGCGGAGTTTACCGCTGTTTTCCGGTAGCCGGTCGACTGGAACTACTAACTTTTCGTCCCAGCGCCATGTTTGTCTCAACTGTGGTGTCTCTCACGGCGTCATTGCCGATCCCCGCCCGGCTGAGTTGCATACGGGCGTCAAAACACGTGCACAGAGTTCTTAGAATTTTGGTGGAGGTAAATTCTTCTGCCGTGTTACACCACTGAAATTGCGCATCGCCTTTGTTCCAAACGCTGTTTCTCAACTCTGGTCTATTACTCTGACAAATACGTTGCACAATAATACAGTTTTACAAATTTATTATACCAGTCCGCCCGAAAACGAAATAAGTAAAATATATATATATACCCCAAACCGTTAAAAATAAAAACACCCAAAAATGACCCGCTACAATACCCCCTCGATGAGAATTCTGCTGTCCACGACAGAAGAAATCTCATCGATAACCCCGAAGAGGACCGGTGAGGAACTAGTGCCAACAACCCCCTGGTTCTTAATCTCATGGGTACACGACCCCCCTGGCTCAGCGACCATGGACTCATCTGAACGAGATCACTGGACTTCTCCGTAAGAGATCCCAACACCGAGAAATCGAGCAGACTCGTACCACAGCGCGCCTCGCCTTCTAACACGCTACCCCCAAAAATCCTCAATCCCTGGCTAAAATTATCCCAGCTCCTCCACCGATATGTTCCCCCTTTTTGCAAGCTGGGCTGCCTTTAGCAAATACTGGGCTCACACATACTCACATTACATATTACCATAACACATTAAAAGTGGAAAAATTGCTTTTAAAATTTATCAAAAATTTAGAAAAATCAAAATTCAAAAATTAATCGTTTATCAAAAAATTCTCTTCCTCTTTTTCTCTTTTTTCTTTAACATGACTTAATCTAGACATTTCTACGAATATAAACACATCTATTCTAACATGGAGAATCACTTATAGTCTATCAATAAAATGTAATACAATAAAATAAACATGGTTAATGCACACATAATAAAAGAATAATTATCTAACATATTCATTCGCTGGCAGGCGAAAAATCACTTTTTTTTCCAAAAAATTTTAAAATCCAAAAAAAAATTTAACTTTATTCATTAAAAAAAATTTTATTACATTTATTTATTAAATAACATTTATTAAAATTATCCAAATATTGGTTTGAGTTAATCAAACAAACAAATTAAAATTGGATTCCTACTATACAAGCTTAGTAGGTGTATGACCTCATCAGCTGATCGTAACTAGGTCAAGTCCAGAACCCTTGACCTACATATGTTATGTATGAGTTCTGAAAACACATTGAACATCTGTAATATCCTCACTTGAAATACAAAACATAATAAAATACAACATTTAAAATAAACAAAATATTAATATAATAATCAAGTTGACCTTTAAATTATTTAAAACAAACAATTCTTGGCTTTACATTATTTTCGAATTTTATCAAAATTCTGTCACTGGCAAAAAAAATTAAACAATTGTATATTCTTTATTATAAATTCCTCTCTTTAGCTTAACAATCCTACTCTTCATTTAACAATCTCGCTAGACTTTACTGTGGGTGATATAAATTATTTATTCTCATTTTTCTGTATTAGATCTGTATGCATATATAAACTTTCTCCCTCCTACTCTAATATTCATCAACTACAATTATCATGACACCCATCTCTACCAAAATCTCTACTAATCAGGACACTCTAAACCCCAACTCATCATTTAACACAATTCGCCGCCTTCTCCCATTATAAAATACTCTCTAACCCTTTGTATATAGGATACGTGTTTCCCCTACCCAAAAAACTCAATTCCCTTATTTGGCGGCCCGGATTTTACCTAAGGCGGCCCCTTCCTCACTAAAATCTATCCCTATCCCGTCCCAACCCTTGTTGCGGACTCCTACATGACACTACCCTCTAATACAAAATTGCCATCCCCAAAATTCTCAATCTCATTACATTACTACAAATACACAAAATAATCTCCTTAACTATAAAAACAACAATATGTCACTCAAAATCTACATAAAGTCTCCATAACCACTGTGTCAATATCAATACTTCACAAAACTCTGTTATATTACATTAACTCAAAAACATCATTACATCATCTTCATCTATACTATTTCAACTTCGACTTTCAATTCAATTTGGACAGGTCTACGTGTCCCATATAACATTTATCACCCATGAATTATCTTTTATTAATTGGCATAAATTACTGTCATTTTATTTCTCATATTCTTTTTATCTTTACTTCAAAATATCTGTAATACGTTAAACATTAATTACTTGTAACCTTTACAAATCAATATACCAATGACATATTATTGCTGATCAGCTGATCCTACTAACATAATAAAAACACAATGAAAATACATCTTAAAATTGAGCAAATTATATGAAATATACATATTTATTTTCATTTATTCTCCCTTCTCACCTCATTGTTTCTCATTGTTCTGATTCTGATGCTTATGTTAACCTGCCAGACGATTTACTTATTGGCTTAAACAAATACACACATAATAAAATTACATATTCTTATCAATGCTTATCTAATAGACAACAATAAAATAATACACTTAATATTATAGCATGAACACCTTAACTTACGAGTCTGAGCATATAATTATGTGGACAGAGCACAAGCATTTTTGATTGGATTAAACCTTGAATAAGCAAAACTTTTACGTCATAAAATGTTAAATTCGTGACTCCTTTACGTCACCTCCCAGCCACACACTCTATTTCGAATTATGGAGGACTGTCTCGCCCTTTCGCTTCCACAGAGACTGTATATTTTGGAGCAGGTTTTTACCCCTCCGTGTCTCTGCTTCCGCTGTTAAGTTTTAAATTAGTGAACATCATAATGTTCTTGTTATAAAATCATACACCCTTAAAACGGTTCTGCCACCTGGCTCTGCTGTTCCTCCTCGAACAGAGTGGCAGCCGCTGTTCCCTAGTTCCGGAGATTTCCTCTAATGTCCCCCCATTGAATTTCAAATTTATACCAATTTCAAGTCAGCTATGGTCAAGGGACTTGGTATGACCATAGCTGGCCGCTAGCCAAAACCACGGTTAGTGCTGGTAAGACAGTAACCGCCCGAAAAGTCGAGGAAATCTAACTTTAATTTAACTGCCTGTTTCATCAATACCATTATGTGCGACACTGTCATTTAGTAATGTGTGTAAAATTTTTATTTTACACGGGTAAGGTGTGCCGCACATTTATCGCCAGTTTGGCCTCCGATGGAGGTAACACTCACTGCTACCCCCAACCCATTTCGCTACTTGTGAGAGCACAGGCCACCCCCACAGCAGCCACTTAATAACTAATTACAATTGACAACTAATTAAAATTTTTATATACATTATCATATAATATTTGCATCAACACTCATTTAACCCATTCATAACCTTTTACCATTTAACTTTCTTGGAATTTTCAAAATTTATTATTGATAATCATTATATATCATTTTTCATTTATTAAAAAAAATTTCTTAATTATTATTTTTATTAAACACAATGATTGCATTAAATCTCACTATTGCATTAACACCTCAATCACACCTATAAACATTTTTTATTATACAAGATTATAAAATTTTCATACTTACACTCCATTTAACACGATATACACACAAAACGTAATCACTACCATTTCTGAAACATTTTACACAAAATTAATTTAAATTAAACAATTCGTCATTCATTACCAAATTTCCCACTCTCATGACATAAAGTAAATTCATAAAAAATTAATTAATTAACATTTAAACAAGCAATCAAAATATTTAAGCATATCAAATTGGTTTAATTTAATTAACGACTGACAATATAAATTATATAGTTATCGAAACAATCACCATTAGTCACTTACTGTTTTCAAACTTCATTCTGATATTTATTTATTTGCAAATATTTCAATATTATTATCATAACAATCATCTTACATGCACACATATAAATTCACTATATTTTATTTACAAACTCTTATTTATTGTTCAGTTTTTCCGCACTTCATTTGTCCCATTCTGCCATGTCACAAAACCATAAAACAAAATATTTATACTGTCTTTTATTGTTTTAATAGTTTAACCTCCATCGTTCCAAATCAACCTTGGTTCTACATAACATCGTTCAATTTTATCAGCACACAAATGACTGTTTTGTGTGTTGTAACCAGAAAAACTAACTTCAATCAACTTATTCAAATACTCATTAAACCACTCTACGTTAGGTATTTTTGTCAAGTCTCCATCATTAAATTCATTAACTATTGGGTTAATCAATTTTATTAAATCATTGTAGTCATTATCATTCACATATATTTCTAAACTTTCCTTCCATTCATCATACTTTCTATTTAAGTCATATATTTCTGTTTCTTTACAAACATACAATTCTCCCCCTATATCTCTCTCATCATAACCCCAAATCACACTCTCAAAAGTATTACAGACAGAGGGTATAAATTCAATTAAATCTTTCCTGACTTCTACAGGAAAAGCAAAAAACTTCAAAAAACAATTATTTGTAGCACATTCGTCTACACAATATATACGTGAAGGTCTTCCTTCACCCGCCATTCTACCTCGTAAACAATTTACCCCCTGTTTCATACCTGTAATATAACTCTCTTTCCACTCTCTCTCTAACTCATTAACACACATTAACATCTCATAATTACATGCTACAACTTCATTAGTACTCTCAGATACCAATTTTTCGACTACATTATTATTCTCGTTATTATCAACATCATTATTATTTATTAATTCATTACCTAACACAACATTGTCAATACAACTTTCGTTTGTATTACTCGTACTTGATTCTACTTTATTCAGACTATTTCTTGTCATTTCATCGGCATTTTCAAGACATACATTCTTGTCTTGTATATTATTTATCAACTCAACAAATATCACATTTATATTTTGTTGCAATTGAACATTCTGGTCTTTAATTTCTTTAAAATTGATCTCGTTTTGAATATTTTGCTGTTCGCATTTTATTTTCTGTTCATTAAAATCGTTCGTTAATTGGTCTAATTTATAGTTAAAATCACTTTTCATCTTATTTAAAATTATATCATTATCATCAAAACGACTATTCATTACATTAAATTTGGTCTCAAAATTATTATTCATTCTTTCGAATTGACTGAGCATAATACTCATCATATTTGTTTCCTCTGATTGTTTACTTTTATTAATTGAAACGGGGGTCAACTGGATCCCCGAATCAGCATCTGTTTCGCTTACTTGTGGTTGAGACGCAGTCGGAGTGGAATGAACTATTACATTACTGCCGATAACTGTTTCTGCAACAGTACCCGTCTCCCCCCTCAACATACCACTTTCATCAAGCGATTGCGACTCAAGGCCACTTTCACTCATAATTAAATTTACTATACTACTTTTTTCTGTATTCTCGGACATTTTTACTTTATCTATTTTGTCTTACGTAACAACTACCAATGATTAGTCTTTTTTCAAAACTGATATTACAATATCAATTTGCTTTCACGACCGTATTCCGTTCAATGTACTGTCACATGTAGGCCGTTGTAATAACTTTTTTGTTATATTACATCCTGGTCACGCGGCACCAATTGTAACTTTTCCAATTTAATTAATATTTATATTTTATTTCATTTCAGTCTCCCACTTACCTTTAGTCTATAATCTGGCCGGATCTCGTAGTGGAGGTACACCCATTCCGTTTGACGAACTATGACAGCACATAAAACGAACTAGGGTTTTGAAAGAATTTTAAATCGCAATTTTGTGGAAGAGAAATTAGATTTTTCTTTAATTCATCTGAATTATTGACATTACAAATCTTTGTGCGACATGTTACGCAATTATTATATCTTATCGACTATAGCTTACCTTGTAATGGACAATTTTACAACTTCATAATGTAACTCTACGAATTACTTACAAAATTATAATTATATTTATCTCTTACCTTAGGGTTTTATTTCCAAAGTCTTTCAGACGAAAACAGCTGCAGACAGGATTATCTGTTTGAGTTACGAATAATTACGCTAACACATGTTATGTAATGAATGGCGCTTATTTATTTTTCTTTAATTAATTTCCCTCTTTACTCTCTGTAGAACAACAGTTTACACACAAAAATCGCTTAATTACTTATTACATGAAAGTGATATAAAAAAGTTACTACAATGGTCTTTGCATCATCCCCTTACAACAGCAAGATAATGCAAAAAATTTTACAATTAATTAATTTACTCAATCTATGAACCAGTATTTTACTTTGTAGGTACGTACCCCAAACTTACGCTCTCACTCACTCTCTCTCTCTCACCCTTCTATTTCATTTAGTTAATTTGGTTAGTATTCTACCCATTATATCTGTGAAATTTAAAAGTTTTGGCCAATTAGTTACTGATGGTACTTAACTGTTCCAGGTGTCTCTCGGTGAGTCGTACAATCGCTGTTTGTTCAACATTACGGTTCACTCTGCGTTTAGTTTTTTTTTTCTCTGGTACACTGGTTAATTCACGTCAATGTTATGACCATCAGTTACCACTGTTCGAATTATACGTATATTATTTATTTAGTCGGCCGACGTAACTTTTCGCACTTAGAAAGTCACTTGAAGTTTTTTAGGCTGGCCGCGCGGCCCTATGTCACAACTGGCACTGGCGTTAGTTTGCTAAATTGCATACAGTGTTTTTTGGTCACGTGATCGTGCATATGTGCTCCCATTGGTGCTATTGAAAGAGCGCCTTAGCAGAGGCGGGAAGGTGAGCAATGTTTTTGCCGCCTGGCGCAATGTGCAGTTACATACTCTTTCGTAATTCACGGCTGAGGCGCAGGTTGATGTTACTTCACCATCGGTCTGCGTTGCACGAGTGCGGAGACAAAACATAGACGTTTTTTCTGCAATAAACACAGCCTATCTGGGTGACTAACTCGGGGTTCTACAAGGGTGAACAATGACTGTATAGAGAATATAATTTTAAAAAATGTTATCTTGGCCCTACAATCTCGTACCGTTACAATACCCCCCCAATAAGAGATTGAAGGCCGGGGCGTTCAAACTCTTATTGCCTAAACCTAAGAGAATCAGTGAGGATATGGCGCCGCAACCCCCCTGAACACTACTTACTCATGGGTTCTTACCCCCCTAGTCTGGCGACTGCGACAGCACCCATCCCAGTATCGCCTGACTTTTAAAACATTCAATAAAAAAATCAACAAACGGCCTTCCATCACTCCATATCCCACATCTGATTTGTTTCCTCTTAACCGTACTGGTTCATTGACAACGTACTGGCTCATTTTATATTATAGACCCTAAAGAATAATATTAATAAAACAATATTGGTTTACAATGATACACATAAATTCCAGTTAAATTGAATAATATTCCCCATACAATGTTGCCCATCCAAAATAACACCTTAATTACACAAAATGACATTAACTCCATTTATACTTAGTTACTATAATTTTTTTTTTTTTTTTTTTTTATATATATATACATATATACCCCCCTTTCAATCCCTTAACCCCTGATACCCGTTACATTTGAATGTGGTCTGCACGAGGCTTCTTGGCCTTTTTCAGCCTCATCCTCGCCGTAACCCACATCTCCCTCGTGACCTGTAACTGGGTCACCGCCCATCCACACTCACTATTACCCCCCCTAGACTGTGGCGTCTAGTTGCTTTCACAAGGACTGATGCGGAAGGGGTGGACATTTTTTTCTTTTATTCCACCCCCATCCTTGCTTCGGCGTTACAATAAAATTCGGTATACATATAACCTACTATTTTTTATTTGTACACCCCTAATGGACTACCACCCCTATCTGGGTGAAAATAGACCTGTTCCAAAATTTGGTAGATTCCCCAAAAAATAACCCCCCTACTAAATCTAACAAACCACCGGGTTGACAAAATAAAACAAACCACAAGCCGGTTATATCAAGTAAAATTTATGATTTGCCACAATTAACTACTTTCACGGTCATGGTCCGGTGAGGCCATGACCGCACTTAGGTGGGGAATCTACAGTTAAACATAAAATATAGATTAGCCTTGGTACAAGTTACTTGGACAGCAGTATATACATCTTATTTTCCAAACCCTATCTCATCCTGAACATTTTCCATCAATTGTCAGTGTTAAGTAATGTTTTAATCATTATTGGCATCAATTAGCATTTAATTTATAATTCCAATTTGAATTTAAATGAAAATAAAGTTAAGTTCATTGTTAAAAATCGTTTCTATTAATTTTATTACTAAATTAGTTTAATTGTATTTAATTTACTTTAATTAATTCAATTAATCTCAAAAGTTACAGTAATTGCCTCATTATTATTTGGTCTGTAAAAAAATTTAATTTCAATTCTCTTCTATCACAATAAGATACTGATTCAGCAGACTACATTTTTTGTTATTGTCACCAAGCATGACTACAGACCTTAGTCTCAACATACCACACCTGTTTATATAAACACTGGTCTGCAAGACTCACATAGTATAAACATTCTGGTTACATCATGTACTGGCATATATGCTTCCTGCAAAAATTTTCCTTCTATAAATCTTTTTATTAACATATCTATCAAAATCTATTTGTTGCAACTCGAACCAAATATAATTTTAATTCACCTTTCAATTGCTTTAATAACATTTTACTAAAAACATTTTAACTATAATTACATTATTTAACACTTTGAATATAAATACACAACATCAAATGGGCTTCATTAATAAAATTGACTTTAATAATCTCCACTCAGACAGTTTAGCTTTGATTACAATTATATGCAGTTGCAATTTGAATAAAAAGGAAATTACCCACATCACTAACCTTCATATTATTAAGTTACTCCCAGGGCCCCCTACAATTAGGTTTAATCTCTTTGTTTGTTCAAAACAATTTCAATTATTTTAATTACGATTTTCAAAATGATTCCACATGGTTTGATGTTTAAATGTTTCAGTTTTTTCTTAATATTTCAGTAAGTTTTACAAACCTTACATCATTGGTTCTAATCTCTCTTTAAATTCCTCCACAATCACATTCTTAATACCAATATACCGTACTCATAACCTAACATAGCAGGTACAGTACCACAAAATAATAATTAAACCCTTTGGTTACAACTTTTATGGTGAAATATTTCCCAAAATTATTATTATTATTTTTTTTTTTTTTTTTTTTTTTTTTTTTAATATTTACACTTATTATTTTTTCTTAACTACCTGTAAATAGGTTATATGTTACATGTACATGTACAATATGAATCGAGATGCGATGGAAGACGAACAGAACCCCTACATGAGTGAATGTGAACAAAACCTGTTGGCAGCCGCTGAATTCCTTGCCTGCCTCCTTTCCCATAGAAACAAACCACAACCACTAATCTACAACCCCATCTCAATCCACAATGTTCATGTAAAATTATACAGAAATTTATTATCTAGTTTGTCTGCTCAGCCACAAAACTTCTCCACTACCGACCTAATTAAGGGATGAGTTTACAATTCATAAATAACGCCAGTTTATTTAATTTTGAGGATTACCCTAATGTAGTATTTGGAATTAAGGCAATCAAATGGTTACAAAAAGTGTGCCAGATTATGTAACTATTATTTAGGTATTTACTCTAGGGGGAGGGTAGGGAAATCGGGAAGATAAAAGGGATAAGGATCCTTAAAAGGTCAAGAACTGGGACTAAAGGTAGGGACAAAGCTTCCTCCGGAAATAAGGGTACATGGAGAAAACCAAGGCTCGCGTAGGCAGGGGCGCGTCCCTGAAATAGACGAACCCCACTGGGACAAGTGGGGAAAATCTATCCGCTACCACTTACTGTTTTATGTTATTTATAGTTATTTATAATTATTTAGTTATAGTTTTTTTTTAATTATTTAGTTTATGTTCAATTACAGGATTTGCTGTATTATTTTTTGTTTATTATTATCATTTTGACCAATACTGTTTTAAATTGGTGGCGTTATGGGTACCCACTATTTCCCCAGTCATTTGATTTCGTAAAACATAAGCATTATCCATTTTAATGTCAACAACTTCATATGGTCCTTCATACAACAAAAAGAATTTTTTAATCTCTTTATCTTGTGCACTTGATAAATCGTGTCTTCTTACTAATACCAGCTGACCTATTTCGTACTTGATCCACTTACCTTTGGCATCATGAAGCCGTTTTCTTCTTTCTCCCTTCGTTAATAAGTTTTCATTTGCGAGTTGAAGTTTTACTTCCAGATCTCGTGGATTGCTTTCCGGTGGAAAATTGAACAGCTGTTCCAGGATCCTAGGTGGACGTTTTCCCTTGACTAGCTCGTATGGTGTGAACCCCGTTGATTCATGAGTTGTACAGTTTAACCATTCTTCAATTCTTCCCACATAGGCTGGCCATTCACTGTGTTTAGCATGGCAGTATGCCTAGAAAATTCTCCCCAATTCTCTCATGACTCTTTCGGCTTGGTTCGATTGAGGATGATATACCGCCGTGTGTTTAGGTATAATACCTTCCCAGCCCAAAGTTTGTCGCCATATTCCGCTAATAAACTGGGGCCCATGGTCAGATAATATTATTTTCGGTTTCCCGGTTTTAATCATATAATCCTTCGTTATTTTCTCACTTAGTACTTTACTAGTGGCCCGCTTTACACTGTATAATCTTACAAATTTCGTAAATGTATCTAATACTACAAAAATATACATGACGCCTCCCCTTCCCTTCGGTAGAGGGCCAAACAAGTCTACCGCAACTAGATCAAAAGGCTTTTCTACTTTAACACACCTCATCTCTCCCTCTAAGCGGTAATTAACTACTTTTGACTTTTGGCATAAATCGCACCCTCGGAGTAAAATTCTAACCCTCCGTTCCATATTCTTAAATAAGCATGATTCTTTTAATACATTTACACATTTCCTAGCACCGAAATGCCCATACCGAAAATGACAGTCCCATATTATCTTATCTACCAACCCTTCCGGTATAACTAACCTCCAATCACGCTCTCCCCCCTCTACTTTCTTAAACAAACTCCCTTGATAAATCTGGAAATGACGGCTATACCCTGACTCATCTAAGTCGGACTCTAAGCTAGTTATTATTTTGTTCAATTTAAGATCTATTCTTTGCATACTATTAATGTCTCTCAATTCTTCCCCAAATAATCTATCTTCCCTGCTAAGTCTGAAAATTTCTATTTCTTTTAAGTCCCTCCCTGTTCTCATTCCCTCTGTATCTACCCTGGATAAAGTGTCAGGTATTTTGTTTTCTACCCCTTTTATATACTCCCAACTAAAATTGTACTCTTGTAAAGCTAGCACCCACCTGGTTATCCTGCTGTGTGTCAACTTACAGGTGTTTAAAAAAGATAATGCCTTGTGGTCCGTCCGGATGATAGTGGAATTTCCCAGTAGATATGTTCGAAACTTCTTCACCGCAAAAACAATGCTTAATAGTTCCTTCTCCGTTGTTGTGTAGTTTCTTTCAGCAGCTAATAGGGTACGACTGGCGAAAGCGATGGTGTGATGCTCCTTTTCGTCGTCCTCCTGGTACAGTTCTGCACCCAATGCGATGTTACTAGCATCGGTCTGTAAATAAAATGTGCGTTCAAAATTAGGGTGATTCATCATGATCATATTACTAAAGTGGTCCTTTATTTCAGTAAACACCTCTCGTTCTCTTTCCCCCCATCTCCATTGTTTGTTCTTTTGTAACACTGCGCTCAACTTAGAAGTTATATGGGCATAGTTTTTCTGGAATTTTCTATAAAAATTACATAGCCCTAAAAAACTTTGTAACTGCTTAATATTTCGGGGTTCGGGAAATTTTAAAATTGATTCTACTTTCTCTGGGTTAGCTCTTATCCCCTCTGGTGTAATTATGAACCCTAGAAAATGTATTTCTTTCTGTAGGAATTTAGACTTCTCCCAATTGACAGTCAACCCCCCTGTACGCAGTCTATCTAATACATATTCTAAATGTTCCACATGTTCGGAAAATGTTCGTGATGCTATCAATATATCGTCTACATAAATGGTTAAAAAATCTAAATTCTGTGGCTGGAGTATTTCATCTAGACATTTTATAAAGCTGGCTACACTGGTATTCAGCCCAAAAGGTAATCGTTTAAATTGGTAATTCTTTCCATTGAACAGGAATGCTGTGTATTTCCGGCTTTCACATGCTAACGGGACTTGCCAGTACCCCGCGGTTAAATCTAATGAGGTCATGTATTTAACTCCACTGAATTTTTGGAAGATTTCATTTATTGCTTCGGGTGACTCCCGGTCCGGGATAATTATCTGATTAATCTTGCGGGCGTCTAAACATAATCTAATGCGGCCATCTTTCTTAATGACTACTACTAACGGGTTAGAGTACGGTGATACTGATCTTTCTATTATGTCCCCTTCCAACATTTTATCTAATTCTGCCTGAACCGCCCTCCTCTTTGAATAAGGTACCGGATAGCTTCTTTGTACATAGGGTGCGTGTTCCCTTACTTTTAATTCACACTCATAATCCCTTGCCCTCCCTGGTACATCGGCAAACACTTCTCGAAAACACTCTATTACCTGCCACAACGCTTTGCGTTGAGAACTCCCTACATCACGCCCCTCACTACGAAATTTTACCGCTCTATCCTCCCAAATTCGTTTATTTGCATTATCCCCTAACTCTCCCTCTCTACATGCGTACGTATTAACTACCGTATCTACTTTACTGGCCCGATTTAGTATCATCTTAACTCCCGAAATTCTGACTTTATCTACTACCCGCTCAAAGTTAATCTCAACTGGTCTACCTTCATTATTTAATACTAACAACCGCTTCTGGAAATCAATTACCGCCTTGTGTTTTATCAAAAAATCATTCCCCAGAATAACCTCCAAATTTAGTCCCCTTACTACTAAAAATGTGTTGTCATATTCTACTCCCTTAATTACCATGTTCAAATGTACTTGTTTAGTTACACGTTTACTCCTAACCCCGGTAATACCTACAATGGTCACCCCCGCTACTGGCAAAATTGGGATATTTTTATTTATTTCTTGCAAACTCTCTAATACGTGTTCAGAAATGACAGAAATTTCACTGCCTGTATCGACTAAAGTTTTTACTTCCTTATCTTCAATTTGAATTCTTACCTCTGTCAGTCCGGTTTCTGGTCTGGCTGTCTCCAAGTCCTCTTCCTCCATTAGTTCCTTGGACATATCCGTACAGATGACGTTATTTGTATATTCGTTACCTTGGGCCTCACAGTCATTTGTCGACAATGGTGGGGTCCCTTCACTCACTGTCCTTGTTAGTTTTCCGTCTGGGTGTTTGCACGGCCTGGAGTGTGTCCACCACGACCTCTATTGGAAGTTCCACTGCTTCCCGGTGCTCCTCGGTTGCTGCTCCCTCCTATCTGTGGTTGACTATTTTGGTTATGTTCAGTATTGCTGCGTTGGCAACTCCTCCCTTTATGACACCTGTAACAAGTTGTTCTACTACCATAGTTCTCACAATGACACTCTCCACATCGCCAGTCCTCACGTCTATGGTTATTATTGTAGCCTCCCCTTGTCCCTCTATACATGTTTGGTGTCCCACTAGCTTGATTATGATTATGATTCTCGTTATGTACCCCTGACGGGTTTGGGCGCCTACCAATTTCCCGGTCCCTGATATTTTGGAAAATATCTAATATTTGTTCCAGATCGTTTATACCTTCCACTTCCCGCGTCATCAGGTTAATTTGCACCTCCCTGGGTAAGTGTTTACTTATGTGACGTACAAATGATCTAAACGGTAATGGTGGTTCAAGGTATTTTGCCTCATTGTACATTTTCATTACATAAATGGTGACATTATTACCATTAGTCCCAAAATTACCCGACCCCATTATCTTGCTTCTAAGTACTTCTTGGTCCTCTTCAGACCAATATTTACTTCTAAAATCCCCTTCAAAACTTTCGAAATCTAACCAATCTCCCTTATGTACCTCCGCCCAAATTGAGGGGCTTCCCTTAAAACATTTCATAACTTTCAATAATTTCATCTCCCAATTATTGTTACAAAATCTATTAAAGTCTCTTACTCTATTTAGGAATTGCATAGGGTGTACCCCCCTCCTATCACCAGTAAATGACTCTAACTCTATTTCGCTATCTACATTACGGGTGATTACTACTTGTTCATGGACACTGTCTAATGTTTTGTTTATTACCGTTTTCAAGTCATCTTTAACATTGATTATTTTTTGTTCCATTAAATTAAACTTGTTGCTAGTTACACGTTCAGATTGAATACTGGCATTATTTACCATTTCTACAGCACCTTTTAATAACTGTATTTCTGACTGATAACTACTTTCTGTTTCACTGATCTTACTATCAACATTGTCATTGATTTCTAAGATTTTATTCGCAAAACTCAATTGACATTCACTTATTTTGCTATCGCAATTGCTTTCTATTTCATTTATTTTGAAATTAACATTAGTTTCATATGTCTCCATGTTATCTCTAACTTCTACTATTTTCTCTACTACACAATTAAATTTACACTCATTATCAACATTATACTTATTTATACTACTTTCCAAATTATCTTTCAACTCTTGAATTTGCTCATGCACTTGTATTTTGACTGTCTCTGACACTTGTTTGTTTACATTAATGATATGCTTATTTAACTGTTCATTTACTGAGCCTATCACTTGTTCTTTAAATGTATTGAAACATTCATTCGTCTCATTTAAACGTTTCTGAATATTGTCTTCTAACTTAACACTCTGTTGTTTCATATCATATAAACGCTCATCAAATTTTTGGTCAATATTATTTATATCATCCTTTAACTCATGGAATTTGCTATGAATTGTATTAAATTTAATATCAGAATCACTCTTCTGTTCTTTATTTTGTTCTAAGAGTAATTGTAACATACTCATTACATCACTATTGAATTGGACATTACATTTTGTTGAAGTCGGGGTCAATTGCACGCCCGAATCTTCAGTTACATTACTCTGATCAGTTAAGTTTAACTCTGTTTTATCTTGACTCGCGCTTGGAGTCGAATGTATCTCAAAATTACTCATATTTGACTCATCAAAATTCTCAACGTTAACTATTTCATTGATATCGTCACTATTCCCTGCCATTTTTTATAAGTTTAAAAAAATTACATAAGAATTTTAACCTTATCCACTATTAACTTAACCCTTTTAATATATCACGACGTTTATATAATTTACCAAAACGTCCTCCCTCTCAAATAACCCTTTCTGCAGCTTAATTAGGTCTGGCGAATATAGGTTGTAACCTATACTCGCGTCCCTGTTCGGGCGCCAAATGTAACTCTACGAATTACTTACAAAATTATAATTATATTTATCTCTTACCTTAGGGTTTTATTTCCAAAGTCTTTCAGACGAAAACAGCTGCAGACAGGATTATTTGTTTGAGTTACGAATAATTACGCTAACACATGTTATGTAATGAATGGCGCTTATTTATTTTTCTTTAATTAATTTCCCTCTTTACTCTCTGTAGAACAACAGTTTACACACAAAAATCGCTTAATTACTTATTACATGAAAGTGATATAAAAAAGTTACTACAATGGTCTTTGCATCATCCCCTTACAACAGCAAGATAATGCAAAAAATTTTACAATTAATTAATTTACTCAATCTATGAACCAGTATTTTACTTTGTAGGTACGTACCCCAAACTTACGCTCTCACTCACTCTCTCTCTCTCACCCTTCTATTTCATTTAGTTAATTTGGTTAGTATTCTACCCATTATATCTGTGAAATTTAAAAGTTTTGGCCAATTAGTTACTGATGGTACTTAACCGTTCCAGGTGTCTCTCGGTGAGTCGTACAATCGCTGTTTGTTCAACATTACGGTTCACTCCGCGTTTAGTTTTTTTTTTCTCTGGTACACTGGTTAATTCACGTCAATGTTATGACCATCAGTCACCACTGTTCGAATTATACGTATATTATTTATTTAGTCGGCCGACGTAACTTTTCGCACTTAGAAAGTCACTTGAAGTTTTTTAGGCTGGCCGCGCGGCCCTATGTCACAACTGGCACTGGCGTTAGTTTGCTAAATTGCATACAGTGTTTTTTGGTCACGTGATCGTGCATATGTGCTCCCATTGGTGCTATTGAAAGAGCGCCTTAGCAGAGGCGGGAAGGTGAGCAATGTTTTTGCCGCCTGGCGCAATGTGCAGTTACATACTCTTTCGTAATTCACGGCTGAGGCGCAGGTTGATGTTACTTCACCATCGGTCTGCGTTGCACGAGTGCGGAGACAAAACATAGACGTTTTTTCTGCAATAAACACAGCCTATCTGGGTGACTAACTCGGGGTTCTACAAGGGTGAACAATGACTGTATAGAGAATATAATTTTAAAAAATGTTATCTTGGCCCTACAATCTCGTACCGTTACAATAATTATTCACACATAAACAAAAAACACAGCCCAGCTTTGCACACTCTCTACTCACATTCCGTTTTCAAACCCCAATTACCAGATTGACTACATAATTTTTATAACACTACCGATAACGCTTACTTCGGTGACCTCGTGGCCAGCCCGCGGTAGATTGAAGATGTCTATGAAAATGACGAAAAGGAATTCCAAATTTACATATTAGTGTTCTACACTCCTCCCATCCTACCACTGCTTTTAAAAGAACTGCTTTACTTTCATTATTGAAAATTAACGATATTCTACGAGCGTATTGAGCTCGCGTGTCGGCGCCGACACAGTCAGAGACGAACTGGGATGTGCTTAATTGTGGTGGCGGAAAATGAGCAGTCACGGCCATCAGGTTTTAGTCGCCGTATACAGTTGACTTGCTGCGGCATATCCAGTTTATGCATAGATTATAGCTGGTATATGTGTGGTACCAGAGGCCAATATTGGCATCTGCTCTGCTGATGTCACTCACAGTAGGCGGAGTTTACCGCTGTTTTCTGGTAGCCGGTCGACTGGAACTACTAACTTTTCGTCCCAGCGCCATGTTTGTCTCAACTGTGGTGTCTCTCACGGCGTCATTGCCGATCCCCGCCCGGCTGAGTTGCATACGGGCGTCAAAACACGTGCACAGAGTTCTTAGAATTTTGGTGGAGGTAAATTCTTCTGCCGTGTTACACCACTGAAATTGCGCATCGCCTTTGTTCCAAACGCTGTTTCTCAACTCTGGTCTATTACTCTGACAAATACGTTGCACAATAATACAGTTTTACAAATTTATTATACCAGTCCGCCCGAAAACGAAATAAGTAAAATATATATATATACCCCAAACCGTTAAAAATAAAAACACCCAAAAATGACCCGCTACATGGTATATGAAAATGATGAATACTTACCTGATAATAACAATGAATTGGAAATCACAATAAATGAGAATAAAGGTATTCTTAGGTATTATGGAATAAATAACCGACTAATGACATATGATACTGAGATAAACGGAACCCTACTTGATCGTGACTGGAAATATTTGGTTAATAACAATTTCATAAAGAAGTATGAATATAATGTTGCAGATAATAAAATATATTTATTAAGTAATAAGTTAAGTAGACCTAAAATTCGTTTGTTGTTCAATGATGGTGGATAGACTGTTTTAATTGGGTATGAACATTAAAAATAAATATGTGAACTGTGGTATTGAATTGGACTGCTATGAACTGAGTTTGGTAAATAATAAATTAATGAGTTGGAGTGTATATTTTCATTGTATTAACTGTCTTTATCTATCAATGTATTTTTGATGTGTATTATGTATTACAGGTATATTAACACCAGTATGTATTATTATATATTTTACAGATATGACATGTTTAATAATAATAATTTTAATTTTTAATTGGTAATGAAGGTAATTACTAATGAAGAATAATAAATGATTAAATAAGAATATATATTTGAATAGTGAGAAGTACTGTTATAAGTAGGTGAGAGATGAAGTTTAGAAGACAATGGTCAATGATTGCAGTAAAGTAAATGTTTAAACGGGAATAGAGCCTGGGTATAGATAAAATGCAGGTGAGTTATTTAATTGATGTAAAGGGAGTTAGAAAGGTAAGAATTTTAAAGAAAATAATACAAAGAGAATTATTAGATGTTTAGGGACACAGTAGTTAGTAATTATTTGTAAAGGTGTTTAAGTAAAGGTATAAACATATATTTGTTGTTGATGAATTCTGTAGTGGGGGTGAGGTGATAAAGAGTAGCCAACCAATGGTGTTGTGGCAGGTATTAGCGTAATTTAAGGGAGTGTTTGCCGAATATTTGGAAGGGCAAAATATTATGAATGTATATAGCCAGTTAGGGAACACCCAACTCATTGCAAAGACGAGCGGTGCCATAGGATTTAAATGAAATTAGTAATGGTGTTTATAATTGAGATATTGGTGTCATGATAGGTAAATTTGATTGCCAGTTAGAAGAAGGTGAGTAAAAATAAGTAAAAGGTATCGTGAATATAGGAGTTACCCAAACTAAACCATGATAGAATTTTAGAGGTTTGGTAGGTAGAAAGTTCAGAGAATGATGAAATAATAATATTATAAGAATGTAATAATAAATTTAAAATGAATTTTATAATTATAATAAGTAATAATTAATGACTTAACTGCAATTGTAAATTTTAACTTAAAATGCAACGTAGAATATGCAAAACAAGATTAAAATGAATCAAGATTATTTAAGGTATTAATGTATCAATGTATTATGTATAAATGTATTATGTATTTATGGTATAAAAATTTTTTAACATGATGTTATAACATGGAAATAATGTGTAGGAAGAGAAAAAAAAAAAGAAAAAAAAAAATTTTAACTGGCGCTGTTAATAATAACAATAAGCCAGATTAATAATAAGACCTGTTAATAATAATAATAATAATAATAATAAATTTTTTAGTTTTATCATTCAATAAGAGTTGTAAACAAATAAATATACAGATTTATCAATTCTTTTATAATTTGTTTTTCTCCAGGTTTGGGAGATTTATAGGGTAATTTTCCTAATTTCAATTAGAGTTTAAATTTTTATTATATCAATGTGTTTATGTTATAATTACAGTAATTGTAACAGAAAGAAGACAAATATTATCGATAGTAATCGAAACCATTCATTAATTCAGGGTTTGTAATATGAAGAAGGGAAATTCTTTATAATTCTTGAGAAATATATATTTCTAATTCTTTTATAACTATATTAAGCCAACCCAGTGCTTATTGGCACAAACCAGCACTTAGCTAAGGGGAACCAGATCAGTTGAGGATGGAGTGATTTACTAAGCCACTATTTTAATATTTTTCATTTATTGTTTCAGTGTTTGGTGATATGACAGCGGTCCTGAGCTGGCCAACGCGTCAGAGCAGGGGCGTTAAGAGCCTAAGTGGCCTTATGGTGTTGGGATCTCGCAGGAGAAGTCCAGTAAGGTCATGTAGGTACGGTCATTATCATCAGACCAAGGGTGAGTTGTTATTTTCTTTTATATAAAATAGTAAGGGGGTTGTGGTGACTTATCCTGGCTGATCCCTTTAGGAAGTATGAAAGGGTCAATGAAAGTTTTTGTGCTTCGACACACAATCTTTCATTGAGGGGGTTTTGTGATGGTACAATCATGGTACATTTTGTGATTACTTAAAATATGGTAAATAAAACCATAACTATTGTATTTTTCTATTTTGGTCATAATTAAACCAACCTTAAGTAACCGGTACGAATATATAGTGAGTGGAGTGTATAATAATATTTGTCAGGATTTGAACCAATTCATAGCAAAAACTGTGAAGCATCACAAAAAACAGTATGCAGTTTGTGGCGATAAGAGTGCCGAACCTTAATTACATCAGAGGCTGAGAATGTGTTTACATCGACAACACGAGGCTGTCAACAGCTTAACAATGGAAGTGTGACGTAGGTTCACCCCAGCTCAGCAAAATCTAACAAAAGACTCTTGGTCATTTCAACAGCAGCAGTGATCAACGCCGGCCGGCAACCCATTCACTCACTCGTGAATTTTACCTTTTTAGCCACTGTACGTGGTTAATAAACAGTATAAATATCTAAAGTGCGTCAACTACAAAATGTGACCGTAACGTGTACACGGAAAACTCGCGGTACCGTACGCGAAGTTTTACCGCACCGAAACAACCAGGAACTACACGAAAATGGGTGAGAACGTTCCATCAACACCTTAATATCCTTATTTTATTTCCAAGTTTCCTTCATGTAAAATGACCAAATCACAAATCATATAAATTCAAATATTCAAAATTTCAATTACATAAAATGAGCTCCTAATATAATAAAATTTGTACCATGAGAGAGAGAGAGAGAGAGAGAGAGAGATTGCGTGTGTGTTGAGTAATTTCTAAGTGCTGGGTTGGGCACAATTACATATATTACTATTTTATAATTACTATTAGAAAATCACATTTTTTCTTGCATTATGCTTTTGGAGGGGTTAGAGTTTGTTTCACATTTGCAAAACTGTTATGTAAGAGTTAGATAAAATAAAAAGGGTATTTCATTGGTAAAACTTATAAACAGATGTTTTATTATTTCAAGCAACTTCCGTTCATCATAACTTCGCGTAACGGATTCCTGGCCTATAACATATGTAACGAAGATGGCGCCCGAATTTTGTAAACATAACCATAAGTGTAACATACAATGTATCGTATACATAAAATCAACCGAATCGTAAGATCACAGTATAAAAAACCACACCTACAAATGAATGTAAGCGTGATTTAGAAGTTGAGTAGTAATACGTATAAATTACGTAAAGGTTATGTGATATGTATACCATAGTTAAGTAATGAGTATAACAGTAAATTAATACTGAGTACATATAAGATTAAAATTTTGTAAAATTAAAATCCCATAAATAAGGTAGAGATGGCAGGTAGTAATGAGAAGGATATAAATGAAATAATTAATTTTGATGAATCAGCTGTCATGAGCGGCCTTGAAGTCCATTCGACTCCAAATGTGGGTCAGGACAATAAAATAGACAAACTAAGTATTACAAATGAAATAAATGTCACGAATGATTCGGGGATTCAAATAACCCCAAAATTAAGTAGGGAAAGTAACAAAAATAATGACGAGAATGTCAGCTTTACTGAGAGCAACTTAAGTGAGACCGAATCAAAATTAATGCAAGGCGTAACGAGTCAATTGACGCCGACCGCAGTTAAGAAAGAGAATAATAGTGATATGATGAGTATGATGCAGTTACTGTTAAATAAATTTGATAGCAAATTCGATGAACAAAATAATAAATTTGACGCTAGATTTGATGAACAGAGTGTTAAATTCCATGAGTTAAAAAGCGAAATACATGAACAAAAATTAAAATGTGAAGGGAATTTCAATGAATTAAAAAAGCAAAATAATTAATTAAAAAACCATATTAACGAAATTAATAAACGTCTTGAAAATACCAATGAAATATTTGAAAATAACTTGAACAAATTAGAACAGAATATTGAGAAAATGGGAGAGTGGAGAACAGATATAGGTAAGTGTAAAATAAATGAGAATAACAGAGATATAAGTGATAAGAATAATGGTGTTAATTTAAATGAAAAACAGGTGGCGGTAGACAAGGTGAGTAATAACGATAATTATAATAATGAGTTAACAAGTGATAACAATGATATAATTAAAAATCGTGATATAATTGAAAATGTGGTATCAGAGATTGATACAGTAGAAGCCCGATATAGCGCGGTCCGATATACCGCGGATTCGGATATAACGCGGTGAAGAGTATGTCGCCCGTTATTAGCGAAAATTCTTACTTGTAGAGAGTGAGTAAATTATGAATTGTTTATCGTGACTTCCGTAGCCACATTGGAATGCTTTGCGTTTATTGTAAACAAAGGCTTGTTGTTGGAAACGGCGTTGTAAACAACAGCCAGAATTACCAGTTCAAGTGTACATGTAGACATAAACAATTGCCCCGTATTTACAGTCTCTACGTTTCTAAGAATTTATGCCAAGGCAAGCAGCCAACTAAATCCCTTGTCTCCCTCATACTCTTATATTACAGTATAAGATCATACTCTGATATTATCTTATCAAAGTGTATAGTCTTTGTCATAAATTCGCATAGTGTAGAGTTTTGTGATGTTGCAGAAAAGAAAAGCATATTCTGTGAGTGATAAACTCAAAATAATTGATCGTGTGAAGAACGGAGAGTCAAAGGCAAGTTTATCACGTGAGTGTCATCCCAGAAGGAACAATTAGAGGGTGGATGAAGGAAGAAGATAAACTTAAAAGTTTTGTGACCACAGTTGAAAGTGAAGTGGGGTTGCAAAGAAAAAAAACTAAAGTAGGTAAGGATAGTGAACTAGATGAGTGTCTGTACAGGTGGTTTTTAATAAAACGAAGTGAAGGTGTGCCACTGTCAGAACCAGTTATTAGAGCTCAAGCTGTGAAATTCCATAGTGATTTACATGGCAACAGTGACTTTAATGCATCTGATGGGTGGTTTTTGCGATGGAAATCTCGTCATGGTATAAGCCAGATAAGCATTGAAGGGGAAGCACGATCATGTGACAGTGAAGCTGCAGCACTTTTTCCTCAGGCATTAAACAAAGTAATGATCGATAACGATTTAAATGACCATCAAGTGTATAACTGTGATGAAACTGCTCTGTATTTTCGAATGCTTCCTACCAGAACTCTGGATGTGAATAATTCAATAAATAAATCTGGATTAAAAATAAATAAGGATAGAGTTACCCTCCTGTTTGCCACAAATAAATCAGGCAGCCACAAAGTTAAACCTCTCTGTATAGGGAAAAGCCGAAATCCTAGATGCTTTCAACATGTTAACATGACGTCATTACCCATCACATATCGTAATACAAAAAATGCTTGGATGACAAGTGATATTTTCGGTAAATGGTTCCATGAAGAATTTGTTCCATCTGTGAGAAGCCACCTGCGGTCACTCAACCTCGAAGAAAAAGCTGTACTGACCCTTGACCACTGTCCAGCACATCCACCTGCTGATATGCTACAGTCAAGAGATGGGAAAATCGGAGTCATGTTCTTGCCGAAAAACACTACAGCACTGATCCAGCCATTAGATCAATGCATCATAAAAGCATTTAAAGCGCATTACCGCCGTGAACTTCTGAGTGCTATAGTGAATTCTGATGAGGAAATGGAAATTTACCTTAAGTCAATAAACGTGAAAACAGTTGCGTATTCAATAGGTCTTGCATGGGAAAGTATTAGTACGGCTACGATTCAGAATTGCTGGAAGAAATGTTCCTTTGAACAAAACATCGCCGATGGAAATTGCTCTGTTGCCGGATTCACTAATAGTGATGTACAGTCTGCGAGTAGTGCTCTGCATTGCAACTTCACTCTAGATGACTTGAATGACTGGGCAGAAGTTGACAACGGTGAGCCTGTTACAGAATGTATAGGAGATAAAGATATCATCGATACAGTCCGAAATGCAAATTGCGAAGAAAAAGAAGACGGTGACGATGATGGAAATGAAAATGGGGTGGAAGTGAAAGAAGTTATTCCAAATGTTAGTGAAGTGATAATACACATAAACAAAGTAATTTCGTGGATGGAGAGGCAAAGTGAATCTAATAATGTTCATCTGCTGCACCTCGCGTTTATAAAACAATACGCGGAAAAGAAACGCTGTGCATTATCCCGTCAAACAACAATTATGGACTTTTTAAAGACCAACAATTAGGCCTACAGTAGGTCGAGTGAGCAATGTATAAATAGTGTATTTTATATTCCATTGGATTAAAATAGAATAAAATATTGGATTAAAATACAGTTTTCTTATTTTTTATTTCTACATTTGGTGACGTAATGTACGTATAGTATATAGTAGTGCATTATGCTGTAGCCTTTTTCCCGGTCCTCCCTCCCCATCATTTGTCACTACAGGTCACCTTCCGATATACCGCGGTTACGCCTATAACGTGGGGGAAAGTATGTCACCCGACAACCGCGCTATATCGGGCTTCTACTGTACATCGAATGATGATAGTGACGATGAGAGTTTAGTAGGAGTAGAAATTAGTGATGAGGTAATGAGAGTGAGAGAGAGCGTGAAGAGAAGTTAGATGAGTATGGAGGGCAGAGGGCAAATTTTCCCTGTGGTATAAGTGGAGTAAAGACTCCACATGTGTTTTATGAGGACGAAGGTTCCTCCAGAGGTTATGTGGGAGACATGGTGTCTCCAAATGGTCCTTTAAGTTTTTGTGGTGATGTATCTGGTACAGCCAGGAAGTATTTTAGTGATTTTGTGTTGCCCTTTGCATGGAATGAGATAGTTCAGGGGGGTTGTGAGAGGTATTGTGATGAGAGAGAGAGAGAAAGAGATTTTTGAGATTAATAGAGGTTATGAAATGTTAGTGCAGAGTTTAGATATTGAGAGAGGTGAGAAAATTGACTTACCTTGTGAAATAAAGATGGATGATTTTGATGATACCGCTGTAGATGATAAACACTTACCTTGTAAGGTTATGGATATAGTAGAAGAATATGATAACATAAATTACCTTATGTGGATCAAAAATACTGACGGAGACAGAACTAAAATTACCAACGTTGACAGGTTTTATGAATTAATGGGAGACAAAAATGTAGTTAATTACTATGTTAATATAATTAACGAAAGTGGTCATTACAATAATAATTATAATGTAATGTATGTAGATAAGAATGATTTATGTTATAAATACATCAGGTTAATGTATGATGATGGGGGTTAAATAAAAAATCAGTGAATGGACATTTTAAATATTTTAGTTTATGGTAATGACCTGGCTAAATTAGGAAATGAGATGTGGTAAACAGAAAAATTAATGACGAAGAATTGTAAATAAATTTATAGTGAAATTAATTATGTTGTGTTGTAAAATGTATTTGATGTAAACAATGTGTGTATGTAGTAGAAATTGATGTAACAATAATAATAATATTTTGGCAGACTAAATAAATAATGAGAATAATTATGAAGGTGATAATAAATGAATTGTAATTGTTTTGGAGTAAGGTAATTAAAATAATTTGTGTTTTGAACAACTGATTGAATTACAGAATTTGAGATTAATTAATTAATTAATGTATAGATAAATTTTGATAATGAATTTAAATGATTTAAACTTGATAATAAATAGTAAATGAATAAATGTAAAATGTATTTAGTGTGGAATCATATGATTGTTATAATGTTTCAAAAGGTACATGTGGTTGTACGTGATATTGGTGGTGATGAATTGTTTATAATTTTGTGTCAATAACAGGAATCATGTGTTTTGAGTGATGTACTGTAAGTATGAAGTTTATAATGGAATTTAAATAAAGTAAAATGTTTAATGTTTGAATAATAAAAATTAAATGAGTTTTAAAGGTTTAAGTTAAATGATGAAATTAATTTGAGGTAGTTATGTATTTTATAAGGTAATTTCAATGGTTAACTTAATGAAGCATGTTGTAAAAGATAGAGTTTGGGTAGTAATAATTATTTCAATGAGGCATTTAAGTGGGTCAAAAGTAATGTTGAATGGGTGTTAGACGAAATAAGATTTTTGGGAATATAAGTAAGACAGAAACGGGTTAGTAGTAGGGACACAGTAGCGATAGTACATTTATGTAGAGTAGTGAGAGTGAGGTAATTGGGGAGTAATTAGATGATGGTGAAATATTGTAAAGAGGGTGGTGTGGTAAGGAGTCATCAACGACAGGCGTTATGGCAGGAGGTGAACAATTTAAAGAGGGTTACGGGTTACCTGGGAGGGTCAGGAACAGATAAGGGAATGAGCTGGTAGGTCGGGTACACACATCCTAAGTACAAAGAGGGTAACAGGTATTTTGTTGTAAGAGTAGGATGATTTAAGTTGAGTTGGAGAAGTTAATGGAGGTAAATATTTTTGAGAGATTGGTGTCACCCTATGTAAATTTGTTAGTGAGTAATAGAAGGGAAGAAGGGGGTAAGGTTATATTTAAATACCCATTTGTAAATCGAATTATTATGAATAACTAAGAATCACCCAAACCCATTAATGACCAAAATGTTTAATAAAAGAAAATTCATAGGTAAAATGTAATAATAAATGCACAATGTAAATGAACAATAACAAATACACCAATAAAATAATATATTGGCACAGGTATGTTGATGACATTTTACTCCTCTACAACAGCAACAAAAGACAATTAGAAAATTTCCACAAACACATTAACACTATACACCATAAAATAAATTCACGCTTGAAATAGAACTAAATAATAGCATAAACTTCTTAGACCTTACAATCACCAAAACAAACAACACACACACATACAAAATATACAGGAAACCCACCACATCAGACATGGTCATACATAACTCATCCAACCACCCAACTCAACACAAACATGCAGCTTTCAACTACATGCTCCATAGGCTCACTTCAATACCCCTAAACACACATGACTACCAAGAAGAATTAAACACAATCAAATATATAGCAGTCAAAAATGGATACAACCCTGATTTAATAAATAAACTACACAAACGCATCCTAAACACAAAAAGTAAAACACATCAGACGAACAGCACACAACCCAGTAAATACATAACACTTACATACTACAATTCCAATACGCACAAAATTGCAAACACATTTAGAAAACATAATTATAAAGTAGCCTACAGAACCAACAACACCATTAGGAAACACATAAATAATACTAACATAGACACAGACACATACAGCAAAACAGGCGTATATAAATTAAATTGTAATGATTGTCACCAATTCTACATCAGCCAGACGTGAAGATCTTTTTCCTCCAGATTTTCAGAACATTTAAAAGCCCTCACCACAAACTACATAGATTCCACATTTGCCACACATTTACAAAACGAAAACCACAGTTACACAAACATAGAACACAACATGGAAATATTACACTACTTACCTAAAAGTAGAAAACTAAACACAGCTGAACAATTTGAAATATACAGATATCACGCACTACAACCAAACAACATATTAAATGAACAATTACATTATAGATCACATACACTATTCGATACACTGATCCAAACACACAATTTGAACCTTAGCGCCAATTCCCTCCCACCATCAACCCCCACCACACACACCTATAGTCTATAACCGTTATTCTGAAAAATGACATTCTGTATTTACTCCCACTGAGGAAGAGGCACATCACCTCGAAACGTTTGGGGAAGTGATAAAGAAAGTAAGTTCATATTGTGAAAGTTTATATATGTAATAATATAAAATAAATAATTACTTACAACTAAGGAACGAAAGTGTTGTTAGTGTCTATCAGCGTTAGTTACTTTCTGGGTTAACAACAAATTCACTTCTTAATTCTACGTACAAATAAATAATTATATTACAACTAATAAATCACAACAGTGTTAGTGTTTAGTGTTTTCAGTGTTTGTTTAAATAATTAAATAGTGTACATTCAGTGTCACAGTTGGGTTATGTTGAAATAGTAATTTGGATTAATCTCACTGATTTTTTTATACACTTTCCTATTTATGGTATGATATTTTCAGAATTTAATATGTAATACAGCACTATTCACAGTTCACTTGGTTGATTATTCACTGAATTAAAACTTGTCTTGCGTTCACTGAAGTAACCTAACCTGTCTTGCGTTCGAGACTTACTAATAATTTACTTCCCACAAGTGTTACAGGGAGCTCGTTCTTAACTCTTCGAGGTTCAACAATCAACTAACTAACGTGTGCAATTTTTCTGGCTTCTTGGTGCAAAATTTGCAAAATTCCGATTGGTCGAAGTCTTAGGCATTGTTATTTGATGCCGTCGGTTTTTCTAGTTCAAATATACCTCCAAATACTAATTTAAAACTCCCATCTTATGCTAGATACAATGGTTAATGATATTGTCATCAATGAAATCCCCTTTTTTCACTGATCATTTTGGTAATCATCATTTTGATACCTCACAAGATGGGTTTTTGTTCCATATATATTATGTTACATTTTTGAATTTTGACCCAAATTTATGTTTTATGCTTAAAAGTACTCCTTCTGTACCCTTAATGTTATAAAACACTTTCTATTTACTTTAAATATAATATTAATAGTTAAATTAAATTGATATAAGTACTGGTCATGACAAATGTTAACATCATTGTCTTATAAAACCTATTGACTGTGGTACAAACATAATATTGTCTTATGTACACTTTAACATCATTAATCTCTTAACTCACATTGCTCATTTATAAAATATTATCATACTATGGATCTACTCTCTACCTTAATACAGTTATTTTAAAACTTACCCTAATACAAATACATGTTTTATAGAATAACATTTAACTAAACAATTTCTTAATTTATCTAATATAATAATCATCATGACATACTCCCTAATATCCTGGTTAGTTGTTCATGATTTATACTACTACTAACACAAACATTATATAATATGATTTAATTAACCATCTTGGTAATTCCTCAAACATAATGAGTGTCATCCTGACTAATTCTATAATACAATAGTTAGTTCAGGATTCTTACTAATAATCACATAAGTTTTATGTAACAAAATTTAGTTTAAACATTTTGGTATTAGTCTTCTTTTCACTTTAATTGTAATTATGTTCTTTTAGAATATGTAAACACAAATACTTAGTCAAGTCGTAATTTCTAGTTACAGTTTTATACCTACTGATACACAATTATTGTTTCATATAACTGATTCCTGAATTAACACCCTTTCCCTTCACAATATAATATTAATCAGTTATACCTAATGTGATATGGCTCTTACCTATTTTGAATACAATATGGTATAAAGTGTTGATACAATTGAAATAAGTGTCACAATGTTTTGATCTGACATGTATACTTTCCTTGATTATTATATATCAGTTTTATAATCTTACCTTTTTCTTTATCCATGCTGCGACTATGTCTTTAATGTCTTACGACATGTTTCGGGAACACGTTCCCATCATCAAGTAAAATCGTTTTTTCTTCTAGTTCATAACGAACGTGTCAAGAGTATAATAATTAAAACACATCAATACACAAACACATAACACAATAAGTACGATAGAACTCAGTCCACATAACAGTGCGCACTGCCGTACTATAACTGACCGCTTAGTCAAACTATATATTCGGCTGGTGTACACAAGCGTTATCACTCTTCAATACAGTATCATATAAACAGTGAGATTTAAATGTTAATTGATCATTAAGCAGTAGGTTTGGTTGAAATAAAAACGCTTTATATATTTCATATTCTTCCATGGCATCCATGTATCGGCTCTTACTGCATATATGTATGGGCGTAAAGTTATCCACTATAACTGTGATTGCTGTTTACCATATGTAAAGCAAAGTTGGATTTGATTGATGATTGACTTGATGTTCTTTTTTGGCAAATGTTCTTTGTATCTATCTTTAAATTTCCTGCCCGTTTGTCCTATATAGAATTTATCACATTCACTACACTGGATTCTATATATGCCAGAACTGTTTTCAGTTGTTTTTTGTGTTCGAGGTTTTAATATGTTCAATATGTTATTGGTAGTTTTGAAGGACACGATGATGTCTAATTTTATTAATTCATTTTTTATTATATTAGGAATCGCATTAGTATATTCAACTGAAATGTAACGGTTCTTTTTACCATCTAATTTTGATTTTCTTCCCATTTTATTCCTATGTTTGCATATTAAGTTATCTATTATATCACTTTTATATCCATTATTGACAGCTATATGTTTAATAATATTTACTTCATCTTGAAAATCTTCCTGGTTCATAGGTATAGTTAAAAGTCTATTTACGAAAGCATTAAAAGAGGCCATTTTCTGTGTATATGGGTGGAATGAATCAGCATGGACAGTTATATCCGTGGTAGTGGGTTTCCTGTATATTTTATATGTGATACAATCAGCATTTCTTCGAACAGAAAGGTCTAAAAAGTTTAGGCAATTTTCATTTTCTACTTCCATGGTGAATTTTATGTTGTTCATGTATTTGAGTAACATGTCCATTTGTCTACAAGTGCCATTAAAAACCATGAACGCATGTCAGCGATATGCGTGTATGAGATAATTTTATCATGGTAACTGTTACAGTTAGATAGTAGATAATTATTTTCATAAAAGTTAAGGTATATATCTGCCAGTAATCCACTTAAAGGAGACCCCATGGCCAACCTTTCTCCTTGTTCAAAAAACTTTGTTTCAATACTATTCATAATATCAAGATTAATTCATTAATTTCCTGTGGATTTAATATTGCCATATTAAGTAAATTGTTTTGGAGAATCTCTGTTGTTTCTTGTATAGGTATATTTGTGTATAAATTGACAATATCAAAAGAAACCAGCTTATAACTCGGTAATAAGTCGATGGAATTAATTTTGTTTATGAAATCTTTATTGTTCTTGATACTATGATTATTCTCTAGCTTTATACTGTTTTTTATTATATGTTGAAGTTTTTTTGCGATTTTGTACCCAGGTGCCGACGTGTAGTTAACTAAGGGACATATTGGCATGTTGTCCTTATGTATTTTTGTCAAACCTGTGAATGCGGGTGCCTGTGCATTTATTTGTTTAATATGGTATCTAACATTTGCGTCAAATAAATTTATGCATTTGTTCACAAATGCTAAATTCCGCTGTTAATTTCCAGGCGGCTATACAAACGTTTGGTATTTATGAGATAATGCCGATAAGAAGAGCAAGTACCTTTAACCAAATACTGTGTTTTGGTTGGCTGCGGAGTTTGTGCAATAGAATATTGGAGATTATTGTCGGATTTAAGTCTCCAGAGTTTGATCAGGTAAGTTGTATTTTATGTCATACGATTCATTTATTTAGTCTACTGTTTTTTCTTTTGAACACTACTTCAAAATATCAAGTTATTATAGGCAGAAGTTGATAAAATCAGTTACGCAAACATAAACTGTATCATTTTTCTCAGTCTTTAATAATACAGGGTGGTCCAGGGGAATCTTATGATTTTTAAAGAGACTTAGGTTGGCATCCCCAGCGTGCAAATGGGAATCAGGCTGGCTGTGCCTTGACTGTCTGATGACATTTTAGTAACAATGGAGCAGTGGACTGCTACACACCATGTGCTTGTAGTGGAAACTTATTTTAAAACTGGTGATTCAGTTGAGATTACGCAGTGATTATTCTGCCATCACTTTAATGTTCCAAGTCATGGTCCTGTTCCTAGTCCCACCATGATAAAGTTGTGGATAAACAATTTCTAACTACTGCTTCTGCAGTGAAAAGCAACCACCAGAGTCAGTCAGCCAATGTTAAGGAGCCCTCAGCACTCAGCAGCCGTATGTTTATCCTGCAGTAGTGTCATAAGAGTTCTACACAAAGATAAACTTTCATGTGTATAAAATGTTAGTGGTGCAAGAGTTAAATAACTGTGACAAAGCAAATCAGATGTATTTGATGCAAATTTTCTGAACTTGTTAACTGATGAAATGGTCCTGCTAATGAGCGATGAAGCACGTTTTCATTTATCAGGCACTGTGAACAAATAAAATCTGTATTACTGGTCCGATACAAATCCTCATCAGCTACATATGCGTCCTCTTTACAGTCCATGTGTAGCTGTCTGGTGAGCTGTGGCAAATGTCTGTTCAGTACGCAGTGATGTTACAGGAATTCCTTGCTCCTGAACTGGATTGTCATGTGATCGGCTTGAACACTGTGTGATTCCAGGAGGATGAAGCAACAGCCCATACTGCCAGAGCATCCATAGTGGTAGTTCAAAAGATGTTTCCAGGTCATGTGATTTGCAGAGAAGGGGATGTTGCATGGCTGGCACAATCTCCAGATCTGTCAGTATGTGACTATTTTCTCTGTGGATACCTCAAGTCTAAAGTGTTTCTTAATAAACCTATGAACTCAAGGGCTCCATATAGGAAGAAATCACAGCCATACCAAACAACATGGTGCAAGCAGCAATGCAAAATCTATGGGACAGACTGCAGCAAGCTGTGCATACAAAATGATAAAGGATATTTGAGAGAGGTCTTAATTAAAAAATGAACTTACACCTGTAAGTGACATCCGATTTGTTTTAATTATATAATAATGAAACAAAAGTAAATAAAATATATATTTTATATTAGTTTTTCATTTTTAAAATTGTCAGTCATGTGGACTTACCCTATATACTTTGAAAATATGAGAGTATTGTGGATATGTCAGTCATGGCCTTTTTTATGTTAATACAGCTATAAACAGTGATCTTTAAGTTCCCCCCAAAATTTAGGAAGTGTGGAATACTCATAATCTAATAATATTTCTTTATATAACTTTTATGATATTACAATTTTGTATCTAGATTAACCATAATTCAGTCACATATATGAATTTATGTGAAGTTTTATTTTTTATTTTTTCCTTGCAAATTTTGTAGTACCTTTTAGATATTTATGCCTTTTACAGAAGTGAATAATATTAGTACAACCTAATCTTCTTTCATTAAAATGATTGTATTTAAATAATACACATAAATATGACCTAGTTTTTACTGTTTAGTGCGTACATTTCAACAGCTTATTTGAAATATTTGTTTTTTCTAAAGGACATCATGTATTGTAGTTGAAGTTCAGAGTGGCATTTGGATAACGAAAATAATGCCTTTTTTATATACACAACTGTGGATATAACATGTGGAGTTTGATATTCTTGTAGTATTTGGAAAAAGTATTAAATGTCAAATAATGCAGACAAAGCAAAGTCATTGAATGCAACCGAATAAAACAAGGATAAAAAGTTTGTTTGTATTAATGTAATAGTATGTACTGACGTATAAAATTCAAACACTAAACATTACTGAAAGAAACAAATGACACATGATAGGCTTACAGTATAAATTAAGACAAGTCAAAACACAGTGATAATGCAGAACAGAAACTAGGTAGCAAAATTACAAAAGAGCAACAGCAGCAGGAAGGCTATTCAGTATTATAAAAATAGTTTTCTAGGAAACAGTGAAATCCCCCAAAGGAACAAGACCTGGCATATACAGAAAAATAGTTGTTTCTGTAATAAAATGTAGGTCAAATTCAAACAGAATTACCAAAAAGGAATAAGGAAAAATAGAAGCAACTTAAGTGGAAATCTTATGAAAAATAGATATGACATCAGAAATTAAGAAATAAACATTCAGAGGAAGCTTAAGAACAGTATCATGAAACAGATAACAGAAGAGAATCAACTGGGGTGGTTGGTTCGTAGTGGGTGAGGAGAAAGGATAATGCAAATAGGTGAGACCTATAAAGAGATTATGAGAAACTAGTAGAAAAAATTAAGAAATGCAGTTGAGAAAAGATGGTGAGACTGGTTGGAATAGTTCAAATACAGAAGGAAGTGGAAAGTAATACCTCGCTCAACTCCAGAAGCCTTTCAACCCTAAGGATAGACAAGTCAAGGATTTAGTAAGTAACTATGGTTAACCTGAAATCATGTAGCAAATTCCACAAACAGTAACTTATTTAATGATTATTAAAATATTTAACAATTTTTAAACTGTAAATTGAAATGTCTGCAGGCTGCATTACCAACTGCGGTGAAATATATACCTGCCGGAACATCTATAAAAAACTTGCTGCACTTTAGTCAGCTGATATATGAAGGTATAAACTTTTTGTTTTATGTACAGACTATTATATTTTTCCTAATAGTTATGTATCTCTAATGGGGGCTAAACTTCCCTTAGTTTCTGCTTTTACCAAGACTAATCCCTAGCTGGTGTTTGGCAGTTTGCTGCTTTTTATTTTTTTTTTTTAGCATCCTTCAGACCATTGATGTTTGTTACTACAGAAGTCCTCTGCCATCCAGAACCATGACCTAGGCTGGTACACAGATTTTACTGTCCCTTGCATGATCTCAAAGGAATGTGTGGCCTTTTGATGTCACAGAACAGTACAGCTATTGCCTACTGACCTGATATAAGACCTCTTTATATTAGTTTTTGCTAATATGAAAACCATTACCAAAATACCATTTCCTGTATCCAAGTCTTCCTCTTCGTACATTTTATATTTTACAGTAAGTTCTTCTCCCGTTCTGAGTTGTTTCTTTGCTACTTTTTTTGACACTCTATAATTGCTCATTCTTTCAATGTGTCCCTGCCAGCGTGAATCATTATATTTTGAAATAGGCCGTTAAGTTACTGTCTTTGTACAGTGTTTAGAGTATACTTTGTTATAACACTACATCATTTCTGATGGGCCAGCCTTCTTCTTATTAGCCCATACCTCATACTCAGGGCTTTTTTTTTTCAAAAGTGGCCATCAGTGTTCTGTTTCCTTTGTCAGGTCCATGCTTCACGTTCGTAGGAGATAGTCGATCTTATCAGTGTCTTGCACATTCTTCTTTTCACATTTTTGTCTATTAATTTGGACTTATATTTTATAGTTTCTTCTATTACTTTGATGTCACATTTTCTCTTACATATCATTTGTAATCTTTATTTTGCTTGCCTCAAATAACGAATTCACTCATTTATTGGCAAACACTATTCTAAAACTATGAATTCCTAATTACTATGAACTTTCTTGGCAAACATCTATTAGTAGTCAGACATTTATGCTACAATTGTGGTAGCTGTTGTGCATTTGCTATATCAGTGGCGGTGGTGGTCACCTGTGGTGATATGGTCAATTATAGGTCCCTGTCTTTACATCATTATACAAGTTAGAGTTGAAGTGTTGTCTGATTGGCAGTTTTAAACGACTTGTTTAAACTAGATTCAGACTTGTTCTTCAGTCTGTCAGATGAAATCTTATTCAGAAGAGTTCTTCGTGTTCCTTGTTGAGGCCCCAGGCCCCCGAGGGTGGGGGCTGGGGGTTTTGACCCCTGAGGAGCATGCAGAATGGGCCTATACTGCCATTCCCGGTGATTCTGATCCCTGCCTTCCCCCACCTGACACTTGCTGCCTCATTTTTGGCCCGGAGTGAACTGGTATTTCGCCTGGATTGGGGCCAATTGACACTGATCTAAGTTGGGTGTCTGGCGAACAGTAACCAGGGTTCTGTCATCCCTGGGGAGTAGCCATATTAGGAAACCACTCTTCCCCAGTGGTCTAGTCAAGATCATGCATTGAGAACCCCAGTAGCAAGCAAAGCCTCCATAGGGACCCTGTTCTGTTGGGATAGGGCCATTCAGTGCGTAACATTGCATTGCTGGCTGAACCGCCGGGTGGGCCCCTGGGCTTGCCCAGGATGGTTGGGAGATTGGTGTATACCGCTGATTACTGGTGGGAGCATCTCATTCCGTGACCCACATCCTGGCACACGTTGCCTTATGAGCCGCGGGGTTACCCAATTTTCGCCAGTATCAGGGCTGAAGATCAGAATAAAGCATGCGCCACCATTGAGGAGTGCAACCTGAGGTTTTGGGTCTGTACAACCTGCACTGCTGGAGCCTGTACCTGACTCGAGTCCAGTGGCTGGTCCCCATTGTTCACTTGTCTGGGTACCGAAACAACGCTTCCACAAAGCCCAGCAGGACAACATTGTGTTTTGTATGAACATTTGTGTATTTTAATAATACAATAGTTAAGTTCATTTGTCTCCTTTCGAGGAGAGAGCTCTAGCTCCACTCGCTGACATATCCAGCAGATGGAGAGTGGGGATTTATCCTTGCCCTTTCCTGTGAAGCGTATATGGTTTATGGTTAGGTGGGCGACTGGGATAAAGGGTCCTTCTGGAAACTGTAATGCGACATAGGTCCCAGTGAGCAGTGGTTGTAGTCTTACTCATTTCTTGACTATTAAAATTTGTATCTTTTCAGGCATCAACTGATGTCTTATCGGTTATTAATAATTAAATGAATATGATTATATGTAATGTTTGGTCCACGGATTCGTTTAGTGTACTTAGGCAGAGAACAGTGGGCAAATACAAATAACAAAACGCATATACCAAGTAAAATATAACGTTATTTTCTTTCGAAAACATGAAAAAATCATGAACACACTTATTCCGCCTTAAGGCGTAAAACTGATTATCAATAAACTATGACATCAAAATACTACTACGTATATCAAAAGTTATGCAAACTGAACACTTCATGTTAGGCCTATTTTCATATTTTTTTGTTCACACAAACATACACATTTACTTATTTTTTATTTTTTGTTGAGCTCAAATTTATAATTTATGAAAAAGCCAGTATTTTAAAATGTTGAAATGGTATATATATTGTTGAAATGTCTACTTCCCTTGATTATGCTGCGTAGAATTTCACCACATGGGACGTCTCCTCGTGGCATGCATTGTTCTGCTGTTTTCACTGTTACATTTTTACGTGTTACTGTCGAACTGTCAATTAATTACTGTTATTGATGAATATTTAGCCAAATACTGTTTTCACTTTGAAATATATAGAAAGATTCACATTTTTGTTGTTTGCGGGCGCCCGCGATTATGTTACGTAACTTTTTTGCTGCTACACTGTGCAAAAGATGGTGGTCGACTGACGTTCAGTGTTACAAATTTCCGTTTGGTTCATCTCTAAGCTGGTTCTCTCCACTCCCCGCTATTCGTCTCGTCCACAGTACTGTAACGTTCCGCTGAGATTGGTATCACCTTTTTAACTCGTAATTAACTGTTTCTCGTCAACAACATACTGGTGGAATTAATCACTGGCTATAAATAGATTTTCGTCTTTTGCTGCATAACCATACATGGTCATGAAAATATTTACTGGCTATCGCGTCACCTCAAAGGGGCCTCATCTTTACATGTTATAGAATTTATGAAATTACACAATAATATTTAGGTAAATTTAGACCCATTACATGGTGGAATATACTCCTTTCCTGCAATGTATGTTTCTTATTGAGGTAATTTTCACAATGTTTAATTTTCTACAAGTAAAATATAATGGTCGATGTTTAGAACTCGTTGGTTGAGAGATTTGCACAGTCCATTGTTTTATATTGTATTATCGAGTGTCAGCTACTGGCAAATCCAGTTTTACTTGCCAGGCATACATTTTGATAATTATATGGTGATGTCATGATGGTGATGGCATGGTGATATTCCACTTCAATAAGCATGCCTGTTTTGTGTGTGCATGTGTTTTAATAAACCCATTAAGCATATTAGTTAGTTGCTACAAGTTGTCTTGTTTATATTGTTCTGCCTTGATTATGTCTGGACCAATGTTTTTTGTCTGGCATATTTCCATTATTAAGAATTACTGTACTGGTTGTGATTTAAAGTTAAACACTTCTGCATTATGAAGTGAACTGTGCAGACGAAAATAACGTACATTGCAATATGCTAACTAAGAAAAAGTTCTTGAAAAGTAGGCACTAACGATTAGTTTGTTCCAAATATATCCTGATTGATTACCATCTCTTCCACTAGTGTATTTAGTGTTCTTTATAATACTCTTCTTATGTGGCATGGTTTCTTTTAAATTCATCCATGATGCAACCTTGTGTAAATATGTTAAAGGTATGTTATGAAAATAACATGAAATTGCATCTTTTTTTAGTATGCTGTTTGGTTTTAAGAAAGGAAGTAGGCAAAAAGTTATGAAATTCAGTTTTACCAGTAACACAACATTAATTATTTGTGAAATTGTTTATTGCATGAGTTATTTTTGTTGTGTCAATATCTTCACCCTAGCCAGTAACATTGTAAGACCACTATGGCTAGTGTCATGACCTGGGTGCTGTTAGACAAATTTTCTATCTCTTGCAGGATTTCAAAGGAATGTGTGGCCTTGTTTATGCTGTCACGGAACAGTACAGCTATTGTGTACTGACTGGACCTCTGACAAACCTCTGTGGTCTATGAAACCTTGTAATCGTTAAAACTAATCAAAAGAAGAAACAAAGCCCCATAACTACTTTTTACTTACCTACAGAAGATTCTAAAAAACACCAAAAGTCCCAGGGCCACCATCACATTTTTAAAGGAGGAAATGTGGAAACCATATCTACTTTCCCCATGAAAAACAATTTAAAAAAAAACTTTCCCTCACAGAAGATTCTAGGCCTGTTAGACGAACTTTTGGACACAGAGAATTGGTTATTGTAAGGTGGTGTAAAAAAAATAACACATTGTAATATACATTCCTATCAGTTTTATTATGGAAATATTATGAATATATTGAAAATAAAAAACTCATGACTACAAAACTTCTTATATAAAACAAAACAATTAAAAGTAAATCAACGCAAATCAGTACTTTATGCTCTCTCTCTCTCTCTCTCTCTCTCTCTCTCTCTCTCTCTCTCTTTCCTCTTGCATAACCTCATCTTCAGCCACTTTGCCCTCGGGCGCTTCTATCAGCTCAGGAACAAGCAAGAGTTTTGTCTCGACACCCATAGTTGGCTTTCCAATCACTTCTTTTATCGTTACACTTATTTGTATTTCCTCTGCTAGTTCTTCCTCCATTTCCGCTTGCAATAGGGAGGGTTCCTCTTGACCAGACTTGTTGACTTTTTCTTCGACTAATGCCACTCGCTTAATCGAATGGTTGGTAGACCGTGTCATTTTAGCCATGCAAAGCTTTATCTTCTCTTGGCCAACCTTCAGGAAATTCTCTCTTAAGTCCACAATGAATCCGTAGGCATTCAGAATGTCCGTGCCAAGAATCACTTTATCGACAATGTCTGCAACGAGCATTTGGTGTCTAAACTCGAGAAGACCCAGGCGTACACCTACGTCTACCTTTCCTAGCACCTTGACGGGGTTTCCAGTCACAGTGTGTAACGTACAAGAGGCAATTAGAGGCTGGCGGTTGCTGACTAAGTCAGGGCGCACAAAGGACACTGTTGCGCCCATGTCAACTGTAAATGATGTTGGTTTACCTTCTGCAAATCCATTAACAATCAAGTTTCCACTCGTCTTATGTAGTGTGGAAACTGTGTGCTGTTCTGGAGCTTTTCTTCTCCAATTGGTGCATTCACTCTCTTCTCTCGGTATCTTCTTTTCCCAACAGTCTACCTGTAGATGACCACATACGAGGTATGATCGAAAAGTAATGAGAATTATGTCATTTTCTCAAAAAGAATTTATTCAATCTTCAATGTTTATCCCGTCGCCTTCAAAGTAGTCTCCCTGTGATATTATATACTTATGCCAACATAGCTTCCAGTTTGTGAAACACTGGTGGAACACCTCTTTAGGTATCGCCTTAAGCTCAACCTGCGATTTTGACTTTATTTCATCTATTGTTGAAAAACGTCCTTTTAGTGTCCTTTTGACCTTGGGAAATAGGAAAAAGTCAGAGGGAGCCATGTCTGGAGAATAGAGTGGTTGCGGCATCACAACGGTATTGTGTTTCACCAAGAACTCTTGGATAAGTAAACCGGAATGCGCTGGTGCATTGTCATGGTGGAAAATCCACAACTTGTCTCCCAAAATTCAGGTTGTTTTCTCTGAATTGCCTCACACAAATTGTGTAAGACCTGTAGGTAGTATACCTCATTGACTGTACGACCTGATGGTAAGAATTCATTATGAACAATTCCGTTGTAGTCGAAGAACATATTAGAAGGACCTTGACATTTGACCAAACTTGACGTGCTTTTTTGGTCTTTGCTCCTCAGAAAACTTCCATTGGGACGATTGAGCCTTCGTTTCAACGTCGTAGCCATACACCCACGTTTTGTCACCAGTTATGACCTGTTTGAGTAAGTCTGAGTTGTCAGCGATGTCAGAAAGCATTTGTTGACCGATGATTATGCGATGCTGTTTTTGCTGAAAATTCAGCAGTTTCGGAACAAATTTGGCTGCCACGCGTTTCATGTTCAAAACATTAGTAAAAATCGCTTTGCATGAGCCATACAAGATTCCTATTCTTCTGCAACCTCTCTAATGGTGATTCTGCGATTGGTAAGCACAAGCGCTTTAACTTTTTCCACGTTTTCATCATTGGTTGATGAGCTAGGACGCCCAGACCTTGCGTCGTCTTCGATGTCTTCTCAGCCTTCCTGAAAGCGTACGTACCACGTATAAACGCATGGTTGTGACATAGTATCATTGCCAAAGGCCTTCTTTAACATTTTGGAAGCTTCGCTGCACCTAATTCCATTTTTAACCCAAAATTTTAGACAAATTCTCTGATCCAACATTTCACCACACAAAAAATCGCTGAACACACTGAAGTACATCTGACTCATTCACTTGCCAAACACAAACTGAGTTTTGCAGCTTGCTTCCCGCCTGATACGTGCGTCACTGGCAGAACTACCAACTTAGAAAACAAAAATTACCTCGCTTAACACGATACAGTTCGCGCAATTCAAAAATTATTGTTACTTTTTTATCACACCTTGTATTACACAGTTGTAACATTTCGGTCTTCTGTCTTTCTCAAATCGTTGTGATTCGCTTGAACTTTTGAATTGTTTGTCCGACAACATTGTTTTTCTGTACCCTTCGTAATGATACAGGGATCTTCTGACTGCAATGTGATGGCACAAACCCATTAATGTAGTGGGACGCTGACTTAGTAGCTTCAAACTCTAGGGCGTGAACAAGAGCTTCTGAGCTATTTCGGTCAGAGTGTGAACACTTGCTGAAGTTCACAATCTCCGATGCCATCAATAAATGTCTGCACCGCAAACCTTATTCGGAAATCTTCTGGTGCTTCAGGATAGGCCAGTCTAATCAATCTGTCAATACTTGCTTCAAACTCTTGAAGACTCTCCCCGGAACGTTGTCGTCTTGTTCTCAACTGAGCGTAGTACACATCCCGCAAATGTTTATCACCGTAGCGTAATTCTAGAGCTTTTATTAATTCGGCATAGATGTTCTGGCTGTCAGGTGGCACTTTCTGTAGTAGTTCTGCCACGGGTCCTTTTAATGAGAGAACGAGTGAAACTGCCTTGTCTTTCTCTGTCCAATTATTTGCGCATGCAGCAGCTTCAAATTGGCAGAGGTATGTTGCCCAGTGACTGCTTCCGTCAAAGGTTGGAGCTTTGACATGAACTGTCCCTACTGTAGGCAAAGTGACTTTCTCTTTTAACTTATTTTCTGCGTCTTTTTCTGTCTTTATCATTGGTACAGTCTGTTCATAAAGTTGTTTTGGTTGTAACGTCAGGCACTCCTTGACTTCATTTTTAATCTGCTCTTTTATATTTGTAATCGAGTCTTCTATTTTTGTTGACAGCTTTTTCCATACTCATGACTGACTTTTCTATTTCAGCTATTTTATTAGACATTGATTCTTCAACAATCGAAACAGATTTTTCTACTTCAGCTATTTTTAATGTTATTGATTCTTGTACCTCCGATATTTTAGTAACTTGTTTATTAAGCTCACCTCATAGGATACACAACTCTCCAACGGTTTGTTCTTGTGTCTGCTTTTGCTCCTTGTATTAACTCCTTGATGTCTTCTGTTTCACGCTTCCGTTCCTCTGCCTCCTGCTTACGTTCTTCTTTTTGTCTTTCTTCTGTTTCTAGCATTAGTGCTTTCTGACGTTCCTCAGCCTCTTCTATTTCCTGCCTGCGTTTTTCTTCCTGTCGTTTTTCTGCTTCTTCTGCCTCTTGTCGGCGTCTTTTCTCTGCTTCCTCTCTTTCGTGTCTTCGTTCTTCTTTTGCTCTTCCCATGTCTGCCGCAGCAGCGCTTGAAAAGCTTCCATCATCTGACTGGCATTCATTGTTTACCAATTAGTTACGAATTACCTTGTCTTGTACAAAGTGTCCACTGTGAAACACTATTATTAATAATGGAAAATATTAAATACTACTCGGTCCCTGGTTCGGGGCCAGTGAAACACTATTAGTTTGTTCAAATGTTAAAATACTCTTACCTTAGGGTTCTATTCCAGAGTTGTACAGACGAACACAGCTGCAGAAGGATTATTTGAGTTGAGTGGTGAAAATATAATAACACAGTTTATTCTGGCTAAAACAACTTATTTGGATTTTATTTAATGAAATTAGATAGTGTTTTACAGCTATGCAATAACGTATCAAATTCTATGCTGGTTGATTACTACATTGATTAAAAGTTTCTTTAGTTTCCTGTTAAATGGAAATCACATATAAAGTATCGATATGCCAAAATGAGAAAAAAACAATTCTTACAATTACCATGTTTCTATGACTACAACAAGGTGTTAAAATGTTTAGTACCCAGTACTTTGTCTCACGCCCTCATTGACACTTTTTACATTTTTATCTTTTAACCCCGTTCTTAGAGCTCTGTGTTTATATTTATTTCATGGATTTATAGATTTGATTTGGTAGTGTTGTGAAGGGTACTTAACCAATCCACGGCGTTCCTAACAGTTTCATCACCGCCTCGTGTTATTCGCTGTTTCTGATCACTCCGAAATGTTATTTCAACAGTTAAAAAAAACAGTTTATGAATTTGTTCACTGTCGCGGTATACTCCGCCTTATTTAGTTTACCATGGTTTCAAATTACACTTTACACTTTTGTAACATTTTGTCGGCCGACTTTAGTTTGCTCGAGCACTTAGGTGTTGACCGCGCGGTCAGAGTTACAGTTGAACTGTTTTTATTAGATAGGCCCTTTTGTTTTAGGCCTATCTTACACTCCCGAGGCCACTATTTTCAATTAACGCACTGTATGCTGCTGCTTACTACTGTTGGCTGTTGCTTCTATGGTGACAATCTGCATACTGTGTTTCACAAGGACTGCTGCTTACTGGGGCGGTTATGCAATACGTCTAGACTGTTGTTTAGGCTAACTGTGTGTTGCTGGTTAAACTGAGGCACCTCACAGGTGAAGTCTGACAATTTGCAAATTAACTGAATTGATATAAAATTAAAACTGGGGTAGCACATAATTCTGTACTGTTACAATACCCCCCCAATAAGAGATTGGATGCCGGAGCATACAAACTCTTATTGCCTAAGAGGATCAGTGAGGATATGGCGCCGCAACCCCCCTGAACTCTTTATTAAAATCATGGGTACTTACCCCCCTAGTCTGGCGACTGTGACAGCACCCTTCCGCTCTTACTGGACTTCTCTGTTCGAGATCCCAACACCATAAGCTCGGACGGAATGATTAAAAACATTACTTTTTTATTATAATGGTTATAAATTGAGACAGTCAATGTGTTCAGTAAAGTAGCTTTAAAAAGCTATGCTACTGTATATGCTAGTTAAAAGCACATATTATTTATACTGGTGATGTAACTGTGGAAGTATGGATCACGGTGATAATAAAAGTTTGCCCCCTTGAGCTATTAAAAATTGCATTTAAATTCCGTAAACACTTAATGTAGGCCTATTTCTATGTCAGCTGCATAATTATGTTAAAATATGATTTATACAAATAATTCCATAGGAAGAATCTTAAGCATTTGTTTTGTCCTGAGGCAGCAAGTGGGGAGTCCAACCTTCAAGCTGGTCTCCCCCCCAAAAAAAAAACTAGACCCCTCCAGGAGTGGGTCCTAGTATGCCGCTGATTTAGTACATTGTCACACTTTTAAAATAACTGTTGTCAAATTAACCATTTCTATAATATCCACTATTAGTTTGTATTCTTTGTCTGCATCGGACATTTCCGATATTTCTTACAAATGAGCAGTCATTTGTAGTAAATCATGTTTTGTGATTCTTCACGTAGCTTTACTTTAACTTACTCTGTATCCAGTCAAACCATCTGTACTGTATTGGCTATCTTATCCCTCTTTACATCTTTTCATTATTGTTTATAATCTCATCTTCTATTTTCTGCTTCTGTTTCTTGTATTTTTCATAATGTAATCTCCTTGTGCATTATTTCCATAAAAAAAATTGTTAATAATAAAAACCAATAACTAATGAAGAAAAAAAAGAAACTGAGAAAATTAGGAATCTTCATTCTACGGTACTTTTAAGAGTGACTATTTTTTATGACAAGGGTAGGAACAAATGACTTAGGGTACAGTGATAGTCATGTGTCTAGTGAAGAAGTAAAGAAAAAGTGAAAGGAAATGCGTATAGAAGTGAAGAATTGCAGTTCTATACACTTTTATAAAGCATGTAATCAGAGAATGCCATTAGTGTGGGAATTTTGAAAAACCAATTCTCAAAATTATTGAGAATATTTGTCCATTGTCATCGTCCTCATACCTTATCAGTAACATAAATCAATGATGATGTTAACATTATTTATTTCTGTTTTACTATAAAATTTTAACTGTCATATTATTTTACTATGTACAGCTCGTAGTTTTCGATATTACGATTATGGCGAGAAAGAAAATTTTCATCGTTATAGGCAGACACAGCCTCCGTCATATCCTTTGTCAAACATAACTGTACCACTGTACTTGTATTACTGTGATGAAGACAATTTTGTAAATCACAAGGTAAGATTAATTTGAGTTTTATTTATATAATGCTCTGTAGGAATTCTTGCATTTACAATACAATCCTGTGATTGTACTGTTTATTATAGTGTGGATTTTGGTATATAATTTGAGTCATCTCAAAGTACCATACAATATGATTAATGCAAAAAAAGGTAATTATTGTGTAAGGAGTAACACTGTTCTGGCATGGTGCAGACTGAATCTGGATTGCTTACTAACAAATGTAAATAAAATGAAAGTCCCTTGAAGATAAAAATTACTTTATTGTAATCATGATAAAGATAAAAAACACAGCCACTACTGCAGTTTATGGACAAAGTTATTATGTAGCATGAAATGATCATTTTATGTATTAATCAATACTACTAAGTGTTTAAATTAATTTTTGTTTGTGGAATTACATTTATTTGTCTCATGTTCATGGCGGAACTGTTAATCTGTATGAAATGACAAGACATAAATATTAATGTCTTCAGTAAAATTTAAAACGTTTACAGTCAGTGGATTAGAATGTGATACAAACTGAAAAAAAGTACTATTAAATATTTGTAGATCATAAGAAAAAAAAATATCGACTTGTTAAAACTTTAAAAGAAATTAATCTTAAATACGTGGTTTTCAATCTTACATGTCCATAGTAAGTGTACATAAAAACTCTAATTTTTATTAGAAAACCTTGTAGGAATCACCTTGAAAATATGTTTCTCTTAAAGTCGCTAACCTTTACATCACTAGATTTTTGTATGGCATAACATCAGAAATGAAGTTTATAGTGCAAAACCAGCAGCAGTCGATGAGTGGAAATTGCAGATGAAAGAGACTGCAATCAAATATTGTAGGAAATATTATTCCATCTCTCAGCATTATTGACAGTTCAGTAACAGTCACCAGTTTAGTTCGGTCCAGAACAGTCATCACAGTTTGAATTTGTTGTCCACACAAATGCTAAGGATTTATGAATGTAACAGAAAAACAAATAAATTTTTGGGCTGGAAATGTGAAGACAGCTACAGAATAAGATACCGCAGATGTGGCCGGAATGCTTGGCTGACAAACGTTGCTATAATCTTAGGGTGTGAAAAAAAACCAAAAGCAAAAAGTTCTATATAGTAAAATTTCTTCTTATTTCTTCCAATAATTTGGAATATTTATAATCTGCTGGTGAAATAATAATGGGATAATAACATTGTGTTGGATACGAGATGTATTCTAAATTTCTTACATACTGCATTATTGTTTTTGTTTCAGGATTTGGAAAGTTTCATGAAAGATGTGCCATCAGTAGCATACTTGTACAGAGTACCAGAAAAAGACTTCACCCATTCTGACTACACATTGGGCTTGCACGTAAAGTCATTGGTATACGATGATATTGTGAAACAAATGAAAAAACTTCAACAGCAGGGAACCGAGATGATAAGCTACGTATGCTGTAACAAATAGTATAACAATTTACTTGTTATGTTACATTAATGTAGAAATCTGATGTATATTGTAGTATAACAAATTATCTCATGCTCTGTCTTTGTCTTCTCTCAGAGTTTAGTACAGTCTGTTTGTCAGTTCTGTTTTCCCTGTTCCTCCATCATGTCTATACTGACAACATCCATGTGTCTCCTTCTTCCCCAACTAATGAAGTGGTTTCTGATGGAGTTTAAGATTTGAAATCAATATATACAATATTCAGAAAGAGATGACATAGTGACAGCAGCAGAGACAGCAGAGATCGAAAAAAAGGTTATAAATTAATGAAAGTCATGCAGGGAATGATTTATAGAAAGGAATAGTTGAAGATGTATACTAAATGACTCAATACTTACACAGACATCTAAATGGTAAAAGTCTCATGTAACTTTTCTTCAGATTCCTGTCTGATGGCTTCAGTAAACAATAATTCTTCTAATAGACAACCATTATTATTATTATTATTATTTCTTGTCATATTTCAGCCTTATAAACCTGAGGGGGTCTTCAGAATTGTATAATTACTGAAGTGCAATGGATGGCAGTAGGTTGCGCTTCATTAGCTACAGGTCCATTACTATATAATGGAATGCTGCAGACAGCTAAAGATTTATTAGTCTGAAATTTCAAAAGAAAGAAAATAATGACACAGATGGGAGAAGTCCATGTCAGAAGAACTGTTGGCACATTAATTCATGCTAGATGCTGACTCTACTTTTTACCATGAAAAATTGTAGGTTTTCTTTTTTTTTTAACAAAGTCTGTATTGTAAGTCAAATTTTTTCTTCTTACCAAAACTGAAATAAACTTTAAAAGGACAACACTTTCAGCTGACGTACGTCAATTTCAAGACTATTTCCAGAAATAGCAAACAGCATTGGGAGGTATACGGGAGGGGAATACTTTAAAGGAGAAGAAAAGGCTCATTAAAACACACGACTGCCCAAGTTTTTTTTTGGATTTTGGTTTCCTGAAATTGTTTTACATTTATGAAAAACCAACATAAAAATTATTTTTAGTTATATAACCTTATCAGTTTATCAGTGATAAGCCGTGTCCGTATGGACATGCTGGGCAGTTATGTATGCAAATAAATTAAATTATATATACAAGTCAAAAAATAAAATAGTTTATTTAAATAGAATCTCTGCTTAGAAAATTACACATTAAAGTTACTTAAAACATAAAAGAAAGTGTTTATCATAAATTACACATTTTTGTTACTTTGTGAAAGTCCTCGACACACAGCCCCACATTACACTTTCATACTGGATTCACACTCCAGCTATTTTCTTTTTGCAGCCATCTCCAGCACATCTTCTTTTTCTATCAATTTTTTGGATCAAATGGTTACATGTATTGAAACATATGGAATCTGACAGAAAAAGATATTGCTGGTCTTCCTCCTACTTTAGTGGGTGGCCGTGTCTAATGAAATACACTTGAACTACTTGATGCTGAAACTCCAGTTTTCTGTCTTTCTGGGAGTATCTTGTGTCATTACAAATTGGCTCACCATTTCATACAATGGCTACAATATCCTTTCACTTTAGTACTAAGACTCCATCCTCTTTGCTTATTGAGGATTCATGGTATCCCCTTTCTTTTTTTCCCAAATCTTTGTTCGTGCTAGGGGCAAGACTGAGTAAGTCGGTTCTGTTGGATTGTTGTTCCACCACACCCCTTTTATCGAAGGAATGCCAATTTTGTTTGGCATTATTTATTATACTACAATTTTATTGTTGGTTTTTATTATTATTGTTATTATTACTAAAACTGAAACTGCTATTAAAATAATAAAAATACACAGAGATGTACATATTATTATTTTATTATTCTTGAAATACTACATTATTTATCATATGGTCGTATTTATTCAGTAATAGAATATACAGAAAAGTATATCATAACTGCCTAGCATGTCCTTATGGACACACTAACATTGACACATCTATAATACTAGTATATGTTTTCAGATAAATCTCTAACTTCTTTCTGTGCTAGACTATATTGTTTTTAATAGTTACGAAGATCTATGGGAGTTTATATAAGTTTTATAAAGAAAATAATATACTTGCACTTGGTCTATGTCTATAGTTTTCACAAAATTCAAACTTCTTAAAACACATGCGTCTTAAAACAGAAAAATACCAACAGCAGCACCCTTATTATCTTCTGTAACCAAAAACCTATTGTTGTAGGAGTATTCTCTGGCATGCAACCCCAAAAATTATTCCCACAAAAGTTTTCCCCTTGTCTCAAAATGTACCCTGCATGTATGTCCATATGGACACGCGGGGCAGTTAAGGGCTGTTGCAAACATTTCAAGAACTTTTGAAAGACATTGTGTCTATAGGCTACACGTATGCAGAAGTTATACCATTTCACCACTTGCAGAATATATTGACTGTAGTGTGGGATTTAAGGTTGAAATCTGCATTCTTTGTTCATTAATAGGTGATACTGTGATTATAAACAGAAAGGCAGTAATTTGTTTCTTTTGAAACTGGTTAGCTGAATGATTAATTGAAAAAGAGAACTGCATGTAGATTAGGGGACAATAAATGCTTTGAGTCAGTGTTTTAGCATTACTTATTATACTGTTGTATATGCTAAACACATCAGAATGTCCATATCTCTTAATACCACATAAAGGTTTGAAGTTATGTGAAACGTATTTGAATTAAACTAACATGGTGACTTTTTTCACTTCAGTAAAATTATTTGCTCTTAAATTATTATTCTCCATTTAAGAGTGCTGGTTTGTGTGTGTTGGGGTTGTTGGTATGTGTAGATATTGAAAAACTATATTTGATTTTTTCAAGAGATACAAAGGAGAGGTTTTTTATAATATGGGACTGGAGAAGAATGCAGAGGGAACAGTGAAGTGAACAAACAGCTTTGGTATAAAAAGATTATTGTAAATCTTCATCAGAAGGAAACATTGCCAGTTACTGCACTTGATTAGGATCAGTAGCTTCATTATTTGAAGGTAAGTCAAAAAGTAAAGGCAAATTTTTAAAAAGGAACTTTTTATTGTGAAAACAAGATGACAAGTAACATCATTTCTCTATATAATCTCCCTCAACTTCTATGCACTTGGTCCATCTCTTGACAAGCTTCGTAATTCCGTCCTGGAAGAAGATTTGTGGCATCGTGCACAGCCACTCGCACACCGCCTCCACAACCTCGTCATCCGACGAAAACTTGGATTCACGCAGGTGCTCCTTCATCGGACCAAAAAGGTGAAAATCACTTGGAGCTAGGTCAGGACTGTACGGCGGATGCTCCAGCAGCTCAAAACCAAGATCCTGAATGCACTGGATTGTTTTCCCCGCAGTTTGAGGACGGGCATTGTACTGGAGCAAAAGCACACCTTTTGAAAGTTTTCCTCGCCTCTTTGTTTTGATTTTGGGTTTCAGATCTCGCAGTAGCTGTCACTATTCACTGTTTGACCTTTAGGAGTGTAATGAATTAGAAGTGGACCTTTCATATCCCGAAACACTGTCATCATCAACTTTCCTGCAGAAACTTGTCTTTTGAACTTTTTTGCTGTAGGCGAGGATGGATGTTTCCACACCATACTCTGCCGCTGTAGAGTTACACTCTTATTATATTATATTTGGTTGTTACTAATAAGTAAAATACATTTACTTACCGACTGTTCCATGCCACATCTGGTTCGAGCACATGGTTTATACACAACATGAATTTCATCTCTAAGGGTCAGGATTCTTTTCTCAGCGAGATTCAGAAACAGTAGAGGTTTTCGAAATAATAATTCTAATAACGTTTGTGTTGACATATGATTTGTTTAATACTCTATCTTTTCGTTAATTACACTTACAAAGAAGAACAAAGATGGTGCCTTACCATCACAAACAAAATGATTTCTACATGTATTTCCGCTTTATTAATAATTCCTTATTTTCTCTGATTTCGTGATTTGACTGGATACTTGTACTATATCATTTTTATTGATAATTTAATTGAACTGATTTTAAAGTTACTGTTCACTGTTTACTGTCTAGAGTTTCTTTGGGCGCCATCTTGTATTTATTAATTACAAGAAACAGAACAAAAAAAATTGTACTTACCATTTTTTTTCTCGGGTTCTTTTCGGCGAACAGGAGATCAGAATTGGTTGTTCAAAATAAAAAAAAACTTTATATTGTTTCCCATTAATATAGTTTTATTGGCATTTTTATTAGAACTTTTATTGTTAACACACTATCTCCTGACATCCTTTCTCTACTATAAATTCATATTGACGGAAGTTATTAAGAATACAATGGGAATTGAAACATAGTATATAAATTGCAAATAAACTTCTATAAAATTAAACATGACTTACACTAAAACGTAACAACCCAAACCAGCCTTCTTTGTTTACATAGTTTCACTCACTCATACACACCCACACACACACACACACAATTAATTTATAACCCGTGAGATCTCATAGTTTTGAAAATGTTACCAAAATTTTGAAAGTTCGTTTTATTGTATTCCTGTAGATTACTTATCTGTTCATTTTTAGTCCAGAAGACGTCACTTGGCTATACACGCACACATTCTTTGTTTTAAACTATTAACTTTCCGAAAAACTGTTCATTTCTGTTATTTGTATATATAATTTCGATTTTACTTCACATTTTGTTGTTTTGCGGGCGACGTACTTCGTCTAAACCGGCGAGCCGGCGGACGCGAAGGTTATTTGCGTCCGACACTGGTAGTTGTTATTTGCCGACTGCCTTTGTTTGCTGTGTGTCTGATGAAACTAGTGGCACACTACACCCACATTCCTCGTTATGTAAGGCGCTGACGTAACATCGCCTGATGCTCAGTTACATAATTTGTTTACAGTTTTGTGTGTCATTGTCTGACCTTGGCACAGTTTTGTCGGTTGTTTAACTCGCTTCAATAATTTTTGTCACCAGCAGTGCTGCCACTGTCGCTACCGTCGCTACCACTGAATTTACCTTTGTTTACGTTTGTCCCTATCATAGTAAAAAAAATGTTATTTGTTTTATTAAAAAAAATACAAACTTCTTTCTTACCCCAAAATAGGCCCAAAATGTCCTGTTACATACTTGGTTTGTTACAAAACATTTCAAAGAGACTGCAGTTCTCTCTCTATGGTTTACCAAGTTATAAAAGACATAAACCAATGCCTCAATTTCCTTATTCATGATTTATAAATGCAGACATACTCTTACACCCACGCACACACTCTTTACCCCCATGTTATTTATTGGTACCTTCTTGTAAATTATACTTTAGAATTTAGAGCTCATTTTCGACAAAAGAATAATGGTTAATTAAGTTGAAACTTTCCTGAGTTGTGATTGCTGTCTCCCTTCAGAAGTCCTCCAGTTAGAGCCAGATGTTCGGTGCCTTTCATAGTCTAGTCTGTTCTTTGCGTTGCACTGAATTTACTTTGCCATGTTAGGTAGCAGCTGGCATTGCTACATAATAGTTATCATTTAATCACATTTAAACTAATTAATAAACACTTCTACTGGCAAAACTGTACCAGCAAAAATTGAACATGTTAACACTGTGATGTGCTGTAATGGACTGAGAACGGGTTGTATGCAATAATGTATGTAATGTTGCGTATGTAGTAGTATATCTGACGTCACCGTCTTTTGTTTCTACTGCCAACGCCCTGGTTTGTACGTTATTGTTGATACATCATTATCATTTATTAATGACGACACAGCCTTGTGGGCCAATGAGAATTGATATTTAGAGTCTGTCTTCACTTATACCGCTATTGTATGTGTTCGGTTTCACCCGTCAGCCGGTGACCTTGGAATCATTCCCCTCTTGCTGAATATGCGTTGTTTCTTGGGACATGGGTAAAACTGACCTAACGATGGTTGACATTCATAAATATAATACAAATACAATACAAAATCCCTTAATCCCATAATTATGACAACAGGCCTTTATGTACTGTTACAAAACCCCCTCAATGAAAGGTTTTATGTCAAAACATAAAAACTTTCATTGACTCATTCACACGTTTCTAAAAGGATCAGCCCAGATATGTTGCCACAACCCCCTGTAGTGTTTATATATAAAAAAATTTTAATCACTTACCCTTGGTCCAATGATGCTGATCGTACCTGTCTGACCTTACTGGACTTCTCAGGAGAGATCCCAACACCATAAGGCCATGAGGCACTCAACGCTCCTGTTCTGACGCACCGGCCAGCTCAGGACCACTGTCACAACAACACAAAACTCTGAAACATGCAATACAAAATTTTAAAATAGTGGCCTTATCTATCTCCATATCTACAACTGATATGTTTCCCCTTAGATGCATTGGTTTATGTTACTAGGCATTGGCTTTCTTAATTAATAATTTTTCCAAATAACAAAACAAGATTTAAGATAGACTGATCTTTAATCAACACTAAACTCAATCTCTTCATTATAAGAGAAAAATATATATTCCTATAGATAACATAACACGTAAACAACTCCTTCAAAATTCCCACAACACCATCACCTATTTATCTCTATAAAATTCAACCTATAGCTACTATGGCAAACAAGTTCATTATTCAAATGTTATTACTCAACCTTATAAGCATATTATATTTTGCAACGGCATCAGACTATATTTTGTTCAACACCATTTCTAACTTTATCCTTTTAACGTTTACGATCTACTAGTTTTTAACATTTGCTAACATCGTTACCCCTGTAGCGACCTCCTAACCACACACACTATTACCATCAACATGATAAAAACATAATAAAACATTGTACAATAAACATTAAACACTAACATTGAACAATTCATATGTAAATAACTTGTATAAAATTTGATAAGACATTATTATTTTTATCAACTCTCTATTCAACTTTTATTATTTAACATTTGTTATATCCTTAGATTCTATAAAAAAAATTTCAAACTTATTATTCACCTTTCAGTTACCTCACCTTCCTACTATGAATTTTCCTTTTTTAACCTTTCCTCAATCCTTATTAGTTTGGGTGACTCTCTATTATTTACTATTTTCTCTATCTTATTTTGGCATTTGTCAATCTAACCTTACTACCCCTCTTTTTTCCACTAACAACCGCTTCTAACCATTAATATATTATGACACCAATATCTCCATTATAACCCCCTTCACTAATCCCATTTAAATCCTCTGGCACCGCTCGTCTTTTTACTAGGATGTGTGTTCCCTACCTGGCCATACCCATTCCTAACCATTTGCCCTCCACCAAATATCGGCAAACACTCTAACTCAAATTGCTCCACCTGCCACAACGCTGCACGCTGGTCACTTGCCATGTCGCACGCTGATCACTCCTTACCACCTCATCCTTTACTACAAAATATCATCATCAACAAATATATATACCATTCACATTACTCACCTCTCTACATATAATCACTAACTACTGTGTCCCTAAAATATCTAACACCTCTTTATATATTATCTGTATCTCAACATTCTTATTTTCACTAACTCCCATTAACTCTATTTAACTAACTCCAATGCCCTTATTTATCATTATCCCCAAACCTCTTTACAACATTTCACCTTAATGTACCACTAGAAAATTCATCACTTATCTACTAATAACAATACCTCTCAATATCCAGATATATTACATGCTTAATCATTTATTGTCCACTAGAATCTAAATCTCATAATTGTTTAAAATCATTATCAAACTTAATTATTCTTGAATATTTAAAATTCTACAGTACATGGTTTACATAAAAAAATACATAAAATACACACAGCAAAAATTACACAAATACATTGACATCAATACACACAAAAATATACAATCCACATTATCATTTAACCATTTACCATAAATCAGTCAGAAAGCAGTCCATCTTGAAAAACACTGTCACATATTAAATGTTCATAAACACAATAAAATATCTACCCTCCATCGTCAAACAATAATCTTATCTTATATCTATATACATTGCTTAATATTGACTCTCTTATACTAACATCGTAAATACATATACCATTCAACTTTTTGTCATTATCCTCAAACTCATATAATTCATGATTGGGTATGGTTCTGTCACCTTCAGTATAATCAGTCATAATTAGGTAATTTGCAAAGTCATTATTTTCATTATCTCCTACTACTTCAGTTTTATTACAAGGCAAGTATTTACTATATTTATCAATCATCTCTACTAACCTTTCCATAAATTCTTCATAGTCTCTACTTATCTTAAAAATCTCTATCTCCCTCTTTCTCTCAATATATCTCTCTCCATCACACCAAGCTACATTCTCTCTTTCTACATTTGCAGGAGACACTAATTCACAACTATTGCACCACCTGTGAAGTGCACTAAAAAAACCAAGGACAACTTTATTTGTAGACCATATGTCTCCCAAATATACATTGAAGGCACTCTCGTCCTTCCTAAACACATGGGCTTCACCCCCTACTCCATCATTAAGGGAAAATTTTACCCCCTGCAACTCTTTTACAATTATACTCTCTTTACACACTCTCTTTAACCCTTCAACACACACTATCATTCCATCATTATCATATTCTATTCCCCATAAAATCTCATTATCACTACCCCTGTTTATATAATCATTTTCTAATATCATACTTTTATTTATTTTGTCATAATTTTCTCCCCCACTTACCTTGTCATCTTTGTTCAATTCTAATTTGTCTACTCCCCTCTTATTTTCTAACTCTATCTCGTCTAACCGTGTATGCATCTCATTTAATCTTTTGTCAATGTTACAATTTTGTTTTTTAATTTCATTAATTATTTCTTCAAATTTCTCATCGAATTGGTTTAATTTTACATTTTGCAAATTACTCTGTTTCTTTAGTTCATTTAATTTGGCATCAAAACTGTCAAACTTTACATTAAATTTAACATTCTGCTGGTTAAATTTTTCATCAAATGTAACATTCTGCTGGTTAAATTTTCATCAATCTGTTCTCTTAATTGATTATTTTGTGTTTTCATTAATTGAAACAAGTCTTCCAATGACACTTTATTGCTAATTGCCCTAGGTGTCGAATTGGCACTTATTTCGTTCAATACCATAGATTCTGTTTCGGTGTCGTTCATTTCTGTACTCTCGTTATTTTCTGCCATTCTAGTGGAAATTTGATCTAATACTAAAACAACGATTGAATTGTAATTGTCGCTTATACGTCTTTACTTTGTCAATATAACCTACTCGTCTCTATAACCTCTCACGTGTTATGTTACAAATCGTTTCACCGCTCCCGCTGTTTCCGAATCTGGCCTATTTTGTATAAAATAATTTTATATAATGTCACAGTTCGGGGGCCATTTGTAGAGTTACAGATAAATAAGTCCCTAGTTCGGGTCGACATTTGTAGAGTTACACTCTTATTATATTATATTTGGTTGTTACTAATAAGTAAAATACATTTACTTACCGACTGTTCCATGCCACATCCGGTTCGAGCACATGGTTTATACACAACATGAATTTCATCTCTAAGGGCCAGGATTCTTTTTCCGGGGCAACGGGGCACTCATAATAAAATGCCCTGAAATCACTACGAATGGAGCTGAGCACTGAAACAACACAGCTAAAGAACAAACAAACTTTGAGGTTATGATATGTCATTGTTCATTCAGTGCTGCTATCCATTGGAGCAGGGAAAATAAAATTTGCCTTTACTTTTTGACTTACACTGTATTAAAGTGTAAGGGGATCTCCTGTATGGTTTAGCAGCCAATGTAACTGCCTCATGTGCAAGAGATTTGGGTCTGAGTTGGAGTCCTGCGGTATCCTTCAATGTGCTATGCTTCCTGGGAAGGAAAGTGAAATGTCTCCTGAATTAAAAAATTTTTTTTTTTATCAGAGGTTGTTACTTAATTCTTAAAACTAGACTTGTGGTCTAGATGGAAGAAAAATTGTGGTGAGCCCATCGTGACAGGACTTGCAATAAAACACTTGCATAACTATAACAGCGTTTTATTAGTGTTCATATTACATATCATGATAACATTCTTAATCCAGTGTACACAATTGAATTCTCAACGTTCATTTCATAGACAAGTGCCTATCAAGTAGTATTAATTACAATTGGCAATAGTATTAACAAACAACAAATTATTCAACACATTTAAGTACACTGTTGCAACATAAGCCAACATTTCTATATATTAACATTTATTCAAATGACATTTTCTAAATCACAGTCTAACTAAAGTTGCTAAATAACAATTCTATAGGTACCTTATTAATTCAATTTATCCTCACACAATAATACCTCATCACTGACAAGAAACCTGTAGTATGTTGGTTTATATCTGATAAATGAAATTAAAAAAAAAATTAGCATTAAAAACAATATACATATATTTATTTTGCTAAACATTATGCCACTGATTTGGCAGTGGAAGATTCAATGTGAAGTGAAATATAATGAACACAAATTACAACATTTTATAGTGTAAACTGATGATGAAATTATAATAATTTCCAAAAGGCCTTATTTATAAAAATAAAAAAATTTACTGATTTTGGTGGATGTATATAATAATACATATATTTATATACTGACACTACCATAATATTCTTATATGCACCAGTTGCTCAGAATAAATTGTCCCATAAAGTTCTGATACTTCGAAACTTATTCTTACCCAAGTTTTATAATAGATCATGATAATTAAAGAAGATTCATAAAGAAGATTTAGAAAAGCTAGCCCATAATAATTTACCATTACTTTATGCATAACGTTGTTACTGACATTTTACATTCACCAGAAACTGTATAATAAAAACTGACCAACTAACAGTTTTAAATTTTTCTTTGCCAATTACACACAGCAAAAGACAATTAGTGTTTTATATAATACAGTATGGCAATGGACATACGAGGGCTATCCAGAAAGTAACAGACGTTTTGACCGACCACGGCGGTGGGCGGGGATAGAGCCGCCATCTTGGTGTCAGAACGTTCCTACACTCAGTACGCATCCAGCTGTGGTAGCGTGCAGTCTGTGCCCCTCTTACTTTGCTCTCTGTGACGTGTTAAAATGTGCGCTGCAATAGAAAATCCCGCCACTTGTGAGGTGCGTTCTGTGATTAGGTTTTTGTTGGCAAAAAATCACAAACCAATTGAAATTTATCGCCAACTTTGTGATGTGTACGGAAAAGGAATAATGAGTGAAAGCCGAGTGAGGCAATGGTACATTGATTTTAAAAATGGCCGTACCAATGTTCACAATGAGGACCGCAGTGGTAGATGACTGATGAACTGGTGATGAAAATCAACGACAAAATTCGTGAAGATCGTCGTTTCACGATTACGGAACTTTCGAAACATTTTCCCCAAATTTCACGGAGTTTGGTGCATGAAATTGTGGCGGAAAAGCTTGGTTACCATAAATTTTGTGCTAGGTGGATTCCGAAAATCCTAACGGAAGACCACAAAAAACAGAGACTGGCTGCAGCACTAACTTTCCTCGAAGATTACGACAAAAATGGTAACAAAGTTATCGATCGTATCGTAACTGGGGACGAGACTTGGGTGAAGCATGTCAATAGTGAAACAAAAAGGCAGTCGATGGAATGGGGACACACAAATTCTCCCAAGAAAACAAGGAAGTGTTTGCAAACGCTGTCAGCAAGAAAGATCATGGCTACTGTGTTTTGGGACTCTAAAGGAGTGATTCTCGTTGATTTTCTTGAACGTGGCACAACAATTAACTCAGAGAGGTATTGTGAAACACTGAGAAAGTTAAGGCGTGCGATACAAAACAAGCGTCGGGGAAAACTTAGTGCGAAGGTTTTGTTTTTTCACGACAACGCACGTCCACACACGGCCGATCGTACCCGAGAGCTCTTCGATGGTTTTGGATGGGAGGTGTTCGATCATCCACCATACAGCCCGGATTTGGCGCCGAGCGACTATCACCTCTTCCCAGCGATGAAGACATGGCTCGCTACACAACACTTTGATACTGACGCCGAACTGCATGCCGGTGTAAACTAGTGGTTGAAATCGCAGGCGGCAGATTTCTACAGAGACGGTATTGAAAAACTTGTGCCACGGTATGATAAGTGCCTTAATTTGAATGGCGATTATGTAGAAAAATAGCTTAAGAGTGTACCTTTCAAATGTATATAATAAAATTTTGTTTTTTCATTTTGTAAATTTTTTATTTCAAAACGTCTGTTACTTTCTGGATAGCCCTCGTATATTAACAGGAAGATTCTTTAATACAGTTAATCACACAATTCACAACATGTCTCCAGGGCATGCTATAACAGAACCTTAATAATTGAATATCTGCATTTACTGTTTATGAAGGTGTCTTTCGTTTTATACGTTAAATCCAATGAAATGCTGTGTGTGTGTGTGTGTGTGTGGTTTAATCTAAGGAATACTCCCACCTGTACTTGGAAGATTACATGTTATCCGGAATTAGAGATGATGCTGACTATGTTGAGGCAACTGGTGAGTTTGAGCTCCGAATTAATTTTCTGGGCAGTTGTTCAGGCTGGTGTAGTTGGGATTCCTCCGGGTCTGACGGCATTGGGGAGGTTATTGCGATGCTCTGCTGATGAAAACTGATGGCCTGTCTTCATCCTCACAACCCTTTTTCCTCCTGACTATGCGGGAACCCTGAAGCACTTAAAAAAAATTACAAACTCATTTCGTAAAGATGGACCACAATGTACCACGCCGCCAGACCAAGCGTCCCGTCAGAGAGCAAAAATTAAAAAGAGAATTAGTAGCGGTTCCTGCCTGCCGAACACGAGTATGGAAAACTCATACAAAACAGCTGACGCGTCGCCGCAGACCAGATTACGTTGCCCCAAGCTATCGCGATATAACGGTCAAGGCCGAGCTATATAGCCACTCTGTCTCGCCCGCGCGTAACCCTTGTTATTGATATTCGATCGGCATTGTTGGCGTGAAATATGGCCGGGAAAATTTACTATCTAAATTTGCAACGGCATAAAAGTCAAAGTTATGACCAGGTAATCTGACAAGCCAAGATCAAAAACTAGGCTACTGTGTCAGAAGTTTATTTATTTTTTTATTATTTGTCAGAGAAAAGCTAGATGGATTGATGGGAGAAATGCTTCAGTAAGGTCAAGAAAGAGGCTTATAGATCAAATGGATGCAGGAAAGTTTGAACAGCTTTGAAATAGAGAGCGATCATCAGAATGACATGATCCATTCAAAATATGACACCCACCCATCTCCCAATTCAAAGATTGAGATTACAAGAAAAGATGGTGTCTTTTTTTTACTATATAAAATGTCAATATTCAGAGTCTGCATCGTGTACAGGTATTTATTCATATATCAGATAAAATGTAATGTGTAACCCCTCTTTCAAATTTTTATGCTTTATAAAAATCTCTAAATTTTTTTTTTTTTTGAAAGAGGGGCCACTAGTTATTTAAAACTAGGCGGAAGGCCTAGAGAAGCAAAAAAATGCGCTGGGTCCAGTGAGACGGGACTTGCAATGAAACTCTGCTGTAATACAACAATAACAATTTTTATTATACACATACTTCATTTTCTACACATCTGCATATGAATTTCAATTTAACGTTTACCCACACAATTCAACCTCTGATACTTCTTAATACAATTGTAGTGCCTTTCCCAAGTCTTTTCATATTCATATTAATTCAAAAAAAATTGTTAGTATAATTCAACAGTATATATATATATATATATTTCAATCACTTTCTGCTACAGTCCGTTTCTTGATGTATATAATACTTATAACTATTTTACCTCAAGATATATTTTTTCCTTTAGGAACATGGTCTCACCAGAAGCAAGATGGCGAAGGCTGAAGATGGGAGAACAGGATCTCCCGAAACATGTTCCTAAAGGAAAAAATATATCTTGAGGTAAATAGTTATAAGTATTATAGTAATATATATATATATATATATATATATTTATTTCTTCATATAATTAGAGTTAATTTTCCAAGTATTTTCATATTCGTAATAATTCAAAATTTGTTAATATGATTCAACAGTATACATATATCTTCATATAATTAGAATTAATTTTCCAAGTATTTTCATATTCATAATAATTCAAAATTTGTTAATATGATTCAACAGTGTACATATATCTTCATATAATTAGAGTTAATTTTCCAAGTATTTTCATATTCATAATAATTCAAAATTTGTGAATATAATTCAACAGTATATATGTATCTATATAATCTAAGAAAGGCACATAGCATCAATCATCATAGTAATCGTATAAACAGGACATATAAATAATCTAATATTCTAAAACCCCTGACATGCAACATATAAACAGACATAGATACACAAATACATATACATTACAAACAAAAAATAACAAGTTCAACCCGGCAGACAGCCTTATATGAATTCTCATAAAAAAAAAACCCATGAACCCCACAAGAACATGATCGAATTCAAAAAACTGGACTAATTAGAAGGACTAGAATTCGGCAATTTCAACTGGCACAGCAGCCTGTACACTCTCTCCAGTTACAAATTTATAATTTAAAAATTTTGGGCTTGTCGCCTGATAGTAACTACCCTCACAAGATTAACGTGTCTGTATGGTCTATAAAATAGTAGACTTTCACTCTCTTTATGCTTTATGAGAATACAGAATTTTCAAGAAAATTCAGGTGGAACATAATCACCAGTAAATAAACTATAAACCGAGGGTTATTATAATTTTACAATTATAAAATGGAATAGTGAGAAACCAGAAAAATAATTCTATATTAAAAGCATGAGAAATCCTGAACTGAGCTTGGCATTTAAAAAAAACAATCATGAATTTAATTATTAAAGAGTCGGAATAATGTTATAAAATTGTAGAATAAATAATTTAAGCTTGATAACAATATTTAAATGAATTCACAGAGGGCTGAATCTCCCCGGGCGCAAACATGTACCCACACCAATTCCAGCACATAATGACATGTCCAATGCATGCAGACAACTGCATCAACAGGTGTCGGCCTCAGGTTACAGAACAACGGAACCCTTAAAACCCCTTAAAAAACCCAACCCCTTTGTATATTATAATATATATATATATATATACCCACATAAATCTGCTAAAATTCTTACTATCCCCCAGTATCGCAACTGCAACCTAATAAAATTAGTAATAAAAATAATTATGGCCAGACACATTGTCTGCCCCCGGGTTCACAATTCTTTTGAGGCGTAATTACATAATGAGTTAAACAGAGAAAGTTCGTAACCACTTATGTCCCGACGGACGTGAGCACAATAGTTATCTGAATTGAGTGAATTTGCTTTTTACTGGTGAATTGCACAGCACATGGAGTCTACTTCAACGGCCTAGAGTGTATTAAAGGCATAAATGTCACCTGCTTTCATCCTGAAGATATTTCGGGGCTACTGCGATATAATGAACGGCAGCTTCTCCCTGGCGGCCAGAATCACGAGAGCTCAGTCAATCACATTTTCTTTAAGTCATGGTGGCAGGTGTACAGCCTCCAAAAGGAGCGCGAATCAAGCCTCCAAGATCAGGAACCCGGGAGATCACTTAGAGCCTACGTACGCATGGCAGATAGTAATTTATAACAAAAGAAACTTGCTCGCCAGGAAGATGCTGAACTGCTTGCAGCCGCTGCCAGAAATCAACTCACCCAGTACGGCCGTTGAAAGCACAAATCACCGCTCTGCCTACAGAGTGCGTGACGGTGCCGAAATGACGTTTCCCCCACAGTGCAGTGCACCGAATTAATATAATGCATCAATTCGCTCGTCCCTTATAGAAATATAATACGGTGTTTTTACGAAGCGCCGTGTAGGCACGGCACAAATGGATACAAACCTTAAAGACACTGTATTGCCTGTTAAAATTGTATTATGGCAATTACTGAATCTAAGCAAATTTCAGTTGGCAGTATGAACAGTTTATGTATATTAGCAGCTGTATAGATTGGGTGACAAAAGTTCCAATGTTTATTTTTCCAATTGCACAATGTTCCATTAGTATAAAGTTTCAAAAGTACAAAATTTCCAAATAAATTTAAAAATGTAAATAATAGCCTATAGCTTTCAGGTAGTCTATGAGTGTATCATTTTCAACGTATTCTTGATGTCGCTGAACAATGTTGAGAATTCTTTCTTCAAAATTTCGTCGACGAGCTGATGTTGGATTTTTTATTTTTTCTCCTAGATTGAGTTGTCATATCATGCTTTCTGTGTCACCTTGTTCATGTTGTAGCTCGTTCAGAAAATTATATAAGCTTGGATGGCACCGTCCCACCACTACCTGAAAGCAATTTATGCCCTTTCAGATGAATTATTGGTTCATGCCATTCTTTAAAGAACAGCATCATATTGATTCCACAGTTCTGGTGCATAACGTACAGGAATCGCTCTCCTTCTACCTCTGGCTGGTCTACCGTGTACATATGTCACTTCAAAATATTTGGCTACTGGAAGAAAATCTCTGGAACCTCATCAATGAAAATATCGAAAGTTTCACGTACTTTCTTAGTAGGGACAAAAGCTGAAGCACACATTATTTGAGTTACTTCTTTGATGGTCCTGTCATTCTCATTGTTATATTGTTCCTGCAAACCTTCGGATTGTATTCTGTACAATATATACACTGTATATTCATCTCTTTACATTAGTCACCTCTTACTTGTATTAAATAAATACAAGTTGGAAAAAATGAATTTTTCAAGAGTCTACAATCCCAGCCAATTAGAGAGTCTTAAAATTTCATGAAAATAAAGTAATTTTGATAAGTACTGTATGTCACATTATTCCCGTTCTATTCGAGGAGGAGCGTGTACACATACTCATTTAAGAAGACTAAAGTTGCAGTTTTGTTAAGCAATAAAACAAAACAGAATTTACTTTGTTAGTCATAAAAACACTATTTTGAACTGTCTGTTTAAATTACAGTTTTACATAGATGACATGTTTGTATCAATACTTATAAAAACTTTAAAAGTATATTATCATTGTTTTCAGACAACAGTATACAAAAATGACTTAATACATAAATTTGTGTATCACATGCTTTTATTGAAATCAAAAACCACTAACAATCAATGTGAATTTTATATGGAAGAACATTGTATTCTAATAATTAGACCTATTGTACATGATATCACCTGTACTGGAAGCTTTTTCAACCATTTATATTGTATAGAGGCATGATTGTAAACAAAATATCGTATTAAAAAGCTGCTATAAATGGAAACATGGGTGTATGAGTAAATCTGCTTCTTCTTGTGGGTATGTGTAGATACCACCAAAGAAGTACTCCAAATATTACGAATGAAACAAACCTTTAATACTTAAAATAACACAAGAAATACATACACACCTAACATACAGGATACATAGAAAATTTTATTGAATATTGTTACCCATGTAAGAAAAATAATAGTGTTGGACGCTCGTAGTGGGCACTAGTACCCACTATCTAGTATCAGTCCGTTAGTAGATTTTGCTTGATTTTGGTTATATGATAGCCTATCAATGTTGATCTCTCAGTATAAAGTTGGTACTCCAAGGATCTGGCAGTGTTTGGTTTATGTCACTGTATAATTCCTATTGTACGCCACCAAATATAAATAATTCCTGTGTGTAAAGTCAAGTGTTACGCGCATGATTATATAGCTTGGGTGGATGATTTGCTCAGCCAGGGACCTCACACTTTTAGGCGGCGTCCTATGTGGGCGACAAAAAATCGCACGCAACTGCGATCGTGCGATTTCTTCTCAACATCTCCCGCGGGGAAAAACTTGTGTCCTACGTAGACACGCTCTCCTTGCAACGATTTTAGCTCAGTTGCTACCATGCTCTCTGCCGAGAAATGACGTAAGCTGTTATTGCTTGACAGTTCAGTACTTACGTATGCGTACTTAAGAAAATCAAGGTGTTCGAAGGGCGAACGGAGAGATTAGAGTTTGGTGAGTTTTATCATCTGTCTGGAAAACTAAGAGCTTATCCACAACTATTCCAGCAATATATACAATGTCTGTTGATACTTTTGACTACATTGTGAATATAATAAAAAGTGATTTTTCGTTACAAGTTACCAACTTTCAGCTATGAATTTCTATTGAAGAACATTTGATCGTCACTATCAGGTAATTAATTAAAGATTTATTATTGAATCTTGATATCTACTAAATGACATTTAATAAATGGTGTCTATAATATTTATTAAATTTATCTAGTACAGGCAGAATTAAAAGTTGCATAGTTTAGGTACTGGTATTGTGGATGATGTAAATTCCACAAGCTAGGATGCTTTTGCATTTCTCATATTAACATTTCCCACAGACGTGATGATGCACTCGCACCTCTGTCTCTGGTCTGACTGAAGGTCGCACGCACTACAGTGCGGGCAATCACAAACAGGTTTGTGTTTAGTCGCATGACACCGCGACCGCCACACATGGCTGTGTTGTCCATGTAGGACATATCCGTGCTTGCATTTGTTTGAAATCCTTTGTTGCAAAAAAATCGTACGATCACAGTTGTGTGCGATTTTTTGTCGACGCTGCCTTAAGGGTAGACATAGAATAAATTGATAATTTAATTCAAACTGAGATGGATTCAATTTGGTAATTATATAATGTCTATACTTTTTTAATGTGTTTTTACACTTTTATGACTGTCAAATGGATTGCCATGTTTGAACAGTGGAAGCGGAATAATTGACACCAGATGAAATCATTATTTAGAATTTTAATTACAGTTTATATAAATAAAACAACAGCAGACATTCATATGCAACAATTCTTCTAGCTTATGACTGTCCAACACAACTGAATTGGTGATTTTAGAAACAGCATCACTCACCAAAACTTAATTTTTTAATGCTAAAATTTGTGTTTATTAATGTAGTTTTACGTTGAATGTTGAACTCATTGCTTTTATACCAAGAAATAAAAATAAAAACAATTCTAACTATCACACTTGTGGACTTAAGAGTTTTCTCACATGGCTTTTGCTAAAAAAATAAATCAAAATATAATTACATGTTTTAAATACTAAAAGCACTTACAACAATAATTCAAATTCACTTACTTACTTACTACTTACTAGCCAATGCCCACCCTTGGCTGTTGAGCCATTAGGCGACGCGCTGACCAGTAGCGTCGGGCTTCGGTGATCTCGGTGTCCTCGTTGGACGGGGTGTGGTCCAAGGCCGGGCAGTCTCTCAGATGGAATTCAAATTCAGGAAAATAATTATTAATTTTTATCATCCATTATATCAGTAGAAACATTGCTTATGTTCACATGATCATCTTGCATCAGTGTTGGCATTGGCCATGTGATTAATTCAGTGTAAAAGTCCATATATTCAGATGCAATGTATTGCATGCTCTTCTCAACGTCTTTCACTTTGTCTTCTGAAAGAAGGATCATTCCCTTATATTTTAATGCAGGAGCTGGTAGATCTGTTGCCTGATGGTTTCTTGACAAAACAAAATATACCTTTATACCGTCATTAAATAGACATGCCTTAACTGCTCCTAAATGTTCATTGGAATATGTAAACATTGTTTGTGCTGAGGACTGAAAAGTCACTTTCTCACTTCACGGAACTTTATTCCCAAGGCTTTCATTTGAAACAGCCACTAAAGTTTAAGACGTCTTTGGTTGTAACAGACTTTATGTTAAATCTTGAATTAATTTTAGTCATAAGTGATGAAATTTTACTAGTAACATACAATCTATCATACTTATCAGCTGTTGAGTGTAGAAATGGCATGAGACAGTGACTTGTGCCCTTCATGTACTCACAGTCAGAAACGACTACAATACTGCCAAGTTTGTGTGCATGAGACTGTTGCCTTTTGTAATCTAAACAATGTGTCAGACTTATATATGGGGATGGGGAAACATTGTTGACTCTATTCCATAAAATTGTGACTCATGCCCTTTATGATTTAAGAGTGTTGAACCAAATAATACAAGACACGAATTACAGATGTCTGCACACAATAACAAGAACTCCTATAACCAACATCAACTAGCAGATCTAAAGTAAGTAACTGAACCTTGTAATTATACTCCAGCATATGGTATATTATGTGTTAAACATTACCTGGATGTTGATAGAGTAATCGACCATAATTCGGAAGGTGAGGTCAGAAAAGTTTAGTAGGTGCACAAACATTGTGTAATCCTCCCACTCTCACAGCACATGTGAAGTACCATATAGCCATACGTGTTATTTATCTCCTCTGCATAGCAGTATGTAACTGTATATTGACAGTTATTTATATTCAATACACATTGATTGTTATTCAATATGTTGAGTAAAGGAACTGTGTGAAATAATTATATTAAGGAAGTTTAATCTGTTAACTCCAGCTCAATACCATTTTAACATTTTTATATGGAAATTGTTTATTTGTGAAATCCATGATGTAGTATTTCTGGAACTGTTGATATACATAATGTACAGTAGTTTAGGGAAACTGATAATTATGTGTCTCTATCAAGAGAGGAGTGATTATGGGAAAGTGAGGAAGGGAGGGTATTTGCAGATTTCCTCGCAGGAACACAAACATCACCTTTAGGCCGGGCGGCCACCAGAAGCGGAGTGGACTGAGCTTGTAAAATCGAAACAATGTTGTTCAATGAAAGGGCGGCCACCGGAAGTGGAGCGGAGTGAAGCGACGTCGCTCGGGTCAACTCCGCTCAGCTTTGCCTCGGCCGATGTCCGTTTGGAAGCTGACTCTGCTTCCCCCACCACACCACCTTTCCACTGACAACCATAGGACAATGATTCTTGGTCAACAATTTGTGTAAGTTAATAATTGATTTCTGTAAACTTCAGTTGTAATTAATATATAAATAAAAATTACCTTAAACAAATTGCTAACTTCTCTTTTGGTCCAATCGCCTTCTGATAATTAGTATCACATGCTGTTATATCATTATGAATAATATCGAGAAGTTCGTTAAACTGGTCGCATGACATTCTGAAATAATTTTTTAACTGATCAGCGGTCAAATCATCAAAAAGAGTGTGAAATTCACCGCAGTTTGAAATTTAGCACGTCTGACATCGCCGAGGTTATAAACGCAACTCAACTACACTCCGCTTTCTATTGCCGCCCCCTAAGTGACTCAGCTCAACTCCACTGCACTCAAATACGCTCCACTCCACATCTGGTGGCCACCTAGCCTTAATCTCCTGACCAATGTTAAGCGTAGCATGTTTTAAAATACTTTGTGTATTGTATTGGTACTGGTAATGTGTCATGTAGGTTATGTGTAGTGTAACGTGTTCAGTTGTGTGCAGTGTTGTACAATGTTATTACTGTATTATTTCTGTAGGCTAATCGGGTTAGGGAAAAATTAATTCCATTCAAGCATTTAAAAAAATATTCTTGATTTTTATACCAAGTTAAATTGAAAGGGCCAGGACCATCAAGAACAGACTTCAAAATAACACAAAAGCAGAAAGAGTGTAAAAACAAAAGTAGTTCTGCTAGAAATTCAGTATGGCAGTGTGTGATGCTGATGCTACTCACTGGTTATGAAGTTGCACAGTTAAAAATGTTTTTTTTTTGCTACATATTTTTAATTGCAAAAACAAATGATACTGTAAAGACTGTTAAAACTTTCTACGCTAAAGTAAAAAAAAAAATATTAAAACTCTCATATAAATAGCAGTATAGAATTTTGTATGTTAGGGAAAAAGGGAAGATAGGTGATTCCCAGCATATCTAAGAACGTTCCCTAGGTTTTAAGCCACAAAGCACCATTGATATATGTATATATATCTTTCACCATAGGCTTTGAGTTTGTTTGTTTCATTTACTTATGTTGCTCTATATATTTTAAAGTGAGGCTGTAAAATTGGGATAATTTAAAATGCTTTCTGAAGGATAATTTAAAAATTAAACAGATATCAAAACTCAAAAATAAGGACGGCACATGCACACTCTAAAGTATACATTTTTGATGCCCAGGTAAAGCAAGTAACTCAAGTAGGTAACCTGTGTTTATAGCAGCATAACACGATTATGGGAATTCTAGTTAGAAGTAGGAATGATGAACGTTATACACTATTCTATAAAAATTAAATATGACAGTTAAATGTATGTCAAGAGTGTCACAATCTAATTGGTGTTGATATTCATGTCAAAAACATACAGAAGAATATTGCCTTTTAAAACATGTTACCATATTTAAAAAAGTAATCATGTATGCAGGTTGTGGATTGTTATCCAAAAGTCAATTCACAGTTTATCACATTTTCTCTTTAATGTTTGTCATGTTTTTTCTTAATTTTTTGTAGCACGGTCAATGATAGCCATGATAATGGACGGAAATATACAGACTAATGAATGAATGGCATGTAAGTTGGGAATCCCAACTTTGTTGTGTTTATTTGCTGAACTGCTACTTGTCATGTTCCAGATGAGGCCTTTCACCGTTTCCACAATTTTCAAGTCCTATTTCAACACATTTTCAAGTGGTGGAAACACTGAAAGGAATTGTCCAGAACATGACAAGTAGCAATTCACCAAGTAAACACGACAAAGTTGGAATTACAGAGACTGCTAATTTAAATAACAAGATGAGCAGATTGGAATGAGTCACTGAGTTAGAACAGCAACAAATCTTGAGAAATATTATCTAAAGGATGTTTCTTACTATCACTCTAGGTACGGTCGCGCTCTCGGCATGGTCGAGGTAGAGACGCGGTCTAAAGTATTCACACCGCGACGCTCTATCCACGTACTCATCGCGGTTCCACCATGAACTCACTGCAGTCCAACCACGGACTCACCGCGGTCCTTTTATTACCGCTGCCCCACTGCGGTCCTTAAAAGTATCGCGGCATCGCTCGAAGCAGTCAGTAGTTAGCTTGTTCATGGCCGAAAGGATAGATTTCATCAACCAAGAACTGCTTATGATAGCGGTGCTTCTGGATGAAGATGAGTAACGGTCCAGTACCAAAAAAAAGAGAATATTGGTGCATCCTACTTTACAAAGAAGATTGACAGAAGGAGAACTTCACACGTTGTTTCCTCAGCTGCTTGAAGATGACACCAGATTCCACCAGTATTTCAGGATGTCAAATGAACAGTTCCAGATATTGTTGTGTAAAATTTACAGGGACTTGGTAAAACAAGACACTTCATTTCGAGCGGCTTTCTCACCAAGGATAAGATTAGCTGTCTGTTTAAGGTAAGCTAAAAAAAATCCTTTAGCATAACTAGTTTACAAAAAAGAATGTATTAAAATTTCTTTGGCATTCGATAACTCAATTAGGATTGATCAGTTAGAGATTGTATTTCTACTGAATTTGGCCTTGAGTGTGTGGTGACCAGGCTTGATATAAAAGCTGTAAAGTTTACAAGATGACATATTTTAATTGGTTCCGAGCGTGATAACAAGTCTATTGGAATGAAATTATAACTGAAGTTAGGCCTTAGTATGTTGGGTAATAGTTGAAATTTTAGTGTCAAGGAACCATTAACAAGACACTGAGCTTTTTAAATTTGGACTAATCATAGCGAAAAATGTCAAAAGTTTGTCCGTCAACTCAGAAAAAATTTTAAACTGGTTATGAATGCGGGCAGCAAGTGGAGTTATTACCTGAAATATTTGTTAAATGAAATGGAATAAATGAGGTACTTTGAAATAACAAACCCTGTATTACTTTTTGATGTTTTTATTGAAATTGTAAAAAATAAGAACACAATTTTGTGACAGTAAAAAAACGATAAGAAATATTGTGATGAATCTCTTTGTATGCAGCACTTGTAGCTGAAAGTCACTTTGAAAGTCAAAAAGTTAATAAATTCAGGAATAAAAATGAAAAATAAACACAAAAGTCCTCACACAGTTGCAGCGCTATTTCATATGTAACTATGGTTTATGAAAACAGCAAAATAAGTACAGCAGAAGTAATTAATAACAAATATCCAAAGTGTATTATTTATTGCCTGTTTTATTTAAAGCTTGTCCAATGTCTTACCACACTTTCTTCTTCCTCACATCACTGTAACACCGGTGTGATAAATCGTACAATTCAGTGTATTGGCGAACTAATTCTATTAATTTTTCATCCATCGTTAAATAACAAACTGAAAATCACGTGAGGACGCGAGACAAAGGGTCTGACTCTTTCCGAACACACTGCTCGAATGAAAGAACCAAGGGTTGAGCGCGGCGGCCTGTTCAAACTTGCACAACAAGCACGGGACGGCTCGAGACCGCGGTAAAATATCCGTCAGCCAGAATCTTGTGTTTGTTATGCCATTTAAATGAATGACACATACACGTGCAGTGCAATTGATGCGGACCGTATAGAGTTGTGCAGACTAAACCTGCCAGACTGCGGACAGATGGTTGTACTAAGCACACTCTGCGCGTGCTCAGATCACGTCTGCCAAGAAAATGTACACAATAATTGTGTTTATGCACATGTGTATGTAGAGACAGAGGTGGCTTTATCTTGAAGCTGTATTAATGTTTTTTTTTATAAGAAGTAGTATTGTAATAAATTTTACCTTTATTTATACTAGGAGTATAATTTGTTGTAATTTTTGAGTGGCTTCATATTTTTATTACCTCAAGAACAATGTCTTTCTGTAACAAATTCAGATACGCTCAGTAGGCGTATGTAGATGTTTTCCACACAAAACTTGACAACGGAAACTTACTACACTTGGTAGAGTCACTGCTTGGTGTGCGCGATGCCAAGTGATCAAGTCCTGGTGGGGTCACATATTTTCTACAGAAAATGTATTATATACAGTTATCCAGTTGGTTTCCATCTACGCTTACAGATGTGGAAAATGAATTAAAGTTGGCTGAGAAAAACAACAGCCAGGTTTAACAATTTGCTGAAAGTTGTTTAATCTGACAGTTTAAAAAAAGGTGAGTTTTCATAATCATATGTGAAAGATCAAACGTCTCTACACCGAATGAGGAACATATTACCAAAATTGTTTCAATTCCGAACCAGTAGGCTGAAAAAGATGTGGAACACATAAACAGATGCGAAAGTGTCCAGTCAGATCATTCTGGAGCACAGTCCTTGTTAGAAGAAGATAATTCAAGGCTGTAAATAATCGCCAACACTTTCAGAAAATACAACTACAAAATAGCATACAGAACCAACAACACCATCAAAAGGTACCTCAATGGCACAAACAAAAACACTGACATAAACAACAAAACTGGGGTTTATAAATTAAAATGCAACGAATGCGAAAAATTCTACATAGGCCAGACAGGAAGATCTTTTTCATCCAGATTTTATGAATACACCAAAGCAATCACCAATAATAACATACAATCCACATTTGCCACACACATCCTGACAGAAAACCACAGTTACACCAATATAAAAAACAACCTTGAAATTTTACACTTCCTACCCAAAAGTCGTAAACTTAACACCACAAAACAATTTGAAATATACAGACACAACCCAACAACATACTCAATGACCAATTACAATTCAAATCAAACACTATTTGACACAGTAATAAACAACACCAAAACAATTCAAACTCCAGCGCCAATCCCCTCCACCTCCACCCACACACAACCTGTTAACTAAAAACATAGAAGAAGATAATTCTTGTCATTATACATAAAACTACCGACAGTTTGCGCATTCCGTATCCAAACTCACTGAAGAAGGAGAACACCACACTGAAACAACGTATGAGAAAATACAACAAGTAAGTTCACAGTGAAAGTACCAACAATACTAATAATTATTATAGTAGTGAACAAAGAAGTGATGAACATTCAAAATACTGTAAATAAGAGTGAACAAAGTTAGAGTTATTCCTGCCATGGTGGCCATTACATTGCTTAAAATGATGCAGTTGAGCAACTGCATTCTACTAAAAGTACAATTAAAGTGGCCACTATATAAGGTAATTGTATGGATTATTGGTTTATTTAACTGCAGTTGATCTTCATTTTAGTCATATGTAATAAAGGTAGTGCCAGTTTGCACGATAAATAAATTTGTTTATTTTCTTGCTCATCTGACTTATGTACTTCAATTTCCATTTGATGGTATCATCAGTGACATTGTTTCTTAGGAAAGCAGATTCTACATTAGAGAAAAAAAATATTAAGGCTAATGTTCACCATGTTATGCTAAAACAGAAAATTAAAATACAGTAGTTAGTGGTGTCAGTTATGGTGTTGATTGCATGAAATTGTATCAGTTAACAGTGTGTTGCTAAATTACCTATAAATAACACAGTCCAGAATATGTGCTTTTGCATGGAGTGTATAAACCATGACAGTTGTGTTGTGTGTTTTTTGTCTTCATGAAAGCTCTGGAGAGGATGTCATAACCAGATAATTGCAAGTGATATATAGTGATGCAGTTGTGAGTTAATTTATTGTGAAGTGTACTAAAGTGTGTATTTGTTATTAACTGTTATTATTATCTAATGAATGTGAAGACTTTGTGACCTTTTATTTATTATGAATAGTATAATAGTGCTTGTAGATGTTTATATTTACAAATCAGAATTTTGTTATTTTGTGTGATATATGTGAAAAATAAACAAATTGCTTTATGAAATAAAGTGATTCTTTCTGGTGTCACTGTATTGGTATCTTAAAAGGTTTTAACCGATGTAACAATATAAAGCAAACCATATTTAAAAGTGTGATCAGAATTTTTGCAGGACTTAAGTAGAGTATGTCTGTGTGAATTATTACTACTTTACTGAGAAAAAACACGACCTATCATGAAAGTGGCGTTTGTCAGTTATTTTCTCGACAAGATTTTTCCATCCGAAATCAAGCTATCCACAATTTTCAGCAAGTCCAGCTGATTGCATATTAATTTATTTCTGATAATATTTACTTCCTGTAACAGATGTCAAAATCTTGAATTGTTTCCGATAAATTTTGTTCAGTTTTCCTATAATCTAGTCAGTAGTCATTTCTGTATAGCAACAATGACTTATAAATAAAATCTCCCAAGAACTAACTTGGATATTTTTCTTTTTCATCTATTTTTTATTCACAATATAGACAGAATAACATCAAATTTCATGTGCAGTTGCACTCATCTTTTTATGCAGTTTGTGACATCTGTTGTTTTGTGTGGTGTGTTAAATAGTATTTTATGAATATTATTTTTTACAAGTTTGAATATTTTTAGTTTATGTGTATATTAATGTAAAAATGTATATTATTATTATGTTTGGAGAATCCATGATTTCTTAAAACTAGCCAAGTTTGAAGATTATAATTTCTGTCATGGGGCAAAAACTAGTTTGGAATCTGAGGATAGGCATATGATATTTTAAAGATTATATGGTGTTTTCATATATTTATGTTTGTTCCTTTGCTGAATTTGTTTATCATCTCATTCATAGTCTTTATGTTTGCTACAGTATGTTTTCTAATTGGCTGTATCGTGTTACAAGATGGATAACCATTGAACAGTGTTCCAGTCAACACCAGTAGAGCTCGCTGAGAGAGAGAGAGAGAGAGCATCTCATGTGTGTGTGTTATATTTTTATATAGTTTGTTATAAATTTAAAATCCAACTTATATGAAAAACTGGGTGAGATTAAGTCAAATGTTTCCTCAGCAATTTGTAAGTCGTGTACCATGACAGTATACTCACATAGCACTGAAGAAAGAAAACAAATTACTAAATTATAAAGATTTTTATGGCCTGTGTCAAAAGTATTCATTGAAACTACTGCGCGGTTTTGCTGTAGTTGATTGCAGAAATTATGCTACATTTTTTTGTGGTTTCCTGTGACAGCCATCTTTCCTAGCTTGAACTCGGTATGTGTCCAGACAACTAAATAAAAATAAGTACAGTTTAGAACACATACATTATCTGTATGAGTAGGCAGTAAAAAGAAAACTTAGACAGAAAAAATTGATTGGTTGAACATGGTATATTCATAGACATTTAGTTGTCAGTCAGCCTGTGAAAGAAGAAAAAAAAGAAAGAACAACTTGAACAGCAAAAACGATTGATATAAAGACAGAGAATGGTGTTGAACTATCCAGAATCATTATTCTGTAGAAAGAAGGAGACGTTTTGGGTAGTCACTTTGTGTGCATACTTTTTCTGTTTACTCAATGTATTCAAAATTTTTATTTTTTATAGTCTTACAAAATATAAACTCTCTTTGGTTTACACCCACCCGTGTGTGTGTGTGTGTGTGTGTGTGTGTCTGTGTTTATAAGTACATAAAGGAGGAAAATAATTTTCAACAAGGGAACATTATAGATTGAATGGTGTTTGAATGAATCTATAGTAATTTGAATCTACTACAGTACTATAACAGAATATCTAATACGGTTAATGTAATATTTCTTTCACTGTTTGATGAGCTCTTCATTGCACTGAAAATTATGATAATTAGAAAATACATTTAGTTTGATAAAATAAAATGAAACAATGAAGTACAACCAAAATGGTAAATTCTACGTTGTGTAGTGTCCAAAAATCTAAAGGCTTTAGGTTTCACTTTTAAAATTATAATTTTAAAAATTTCAGTAATTATTAGAAGAAACTAAACTTATTAAGTATAAACAAGTATCAAGTCATAAAAATTTATCACAATTATAATTTTTTTTATTTCAATACGATGTTTTGCCACAGTGAATATATTAACTGAAACCCTTCTCTAAGAAGACACTATTTTTTTCTAAACTAAATATAATTATTTCACTACTGACTCGGAACACAAAGTTTTTTATGGGTAAACATGTAAAAGTTTTACCTTATAGTCCTAACCGGTTTTCACTTTTAAAAAGCTTCTTCAGAGGCTGCTGCTGGGAGCACTGTCCGTCTTGTTGTTGGCGATGGATCGACTTTTGAAAGATCGATATTTTGTGTGTGGGGTATGATATGTTTGAATAATACGTGTGATTTGAATTGTGTCTGTTCATTTAGGATGTCGTTTTTATGTGTTTTCGTGTGTTTGTATATTTCCAGTTGTTCAAAAGCGTCTAGTTTTCGGCCTTTTCTGTGTACGTGTAGAATGTCCATGTTAATGTTGATGTTTTTGTATGTGTGATTTGCTTCAATGAGGTGGTTTGCAAAGGTGGATTCTGTAGTGGAGTGTAGTGCCTTTGAATGTTCAATGTATCTTTGAAGCTACGTCCTGTCTGGCCTATGTAAAATTTGTTGCAGTCTGAGCAATTTAGTTTGTAAACACCAGTTGTCCATGACGTGTCATGGAAATCCAAGAACTATTTTTTTCTTTAAAAAATCTGTAATTGGAATTAGCTTTAATGTTGATCTTTATGGATGAGCCACAACATTGGGTGGTAGCCCTGTTTATAATTTTTTAAAATTTAAATTCTATTAAAAACAAAAATTATATGAATATCTTATTTTTTAATATTTATCTCCACGTTTTAATTGCCGAATGAAATTTGAACCACCACCTGGATTACCAGCATTCATATAATTGGTCTCTTACATAAATTTTTATTTATTATAGTTGTTTTAGTCATGCCTGTAATAATCGTATGAAAATTGTTCACTCATTAGATCTCTACCAGTGTCTGACAAATGATGTACAGGTATTTATCAGGCGCGAATTCTCCATATGTGCGACGTGTGCGCCGCACGCGTCAAAATTATTGCTGTGAATAAATAATTTAAAACTTTACTTATGTTTCAAATGAATATGTGTTATTGCAAGGAATGTGTGTGCTGGGAGCGGCCGCACCTCTCATGGCTATTACTGAGGTAGCTGACTGGCGAGAAGTGCGTGCTAGACTTGTAGAGGGGAACGGAGAGGTAAAGTGGGTGTGCAGCGGTGTTAGCGTGCCTTGAGTGCGGCTTCAGTACCGCACCAACCAGGCGTGCCGAGAGTTGTATGGTTTCTAACGTTCTTTGAGATTTTCGAATAATTTCTGTTGAATCGTGATTCTGTTTTTGTGATGTGCTTCTAAATCATGGAAAATCATAATTGTACAATTGATGACATTTTGAAAAATGGATTTTCATGTAGAAGTTTCGAAGAAAAACTTAAAATTGTTACAAATGGAAGACATCGTGCCCTCTGTTGCCTAATTTAACAACTAAACACAAGGGCAAAAAGGAAGAATACACTAGACACTTTTCAGTATCATCTTTCAACTCGATTCCATGGTTAACTGGCTGTGAGAAATTAAATAAATTATTTTGTTGGCCATGTATTCTTTTTTCCAAAGAAAAAAGTGTGTGGACGAAAACTGGATTTTCCGATCTCAGTCATTTATCCTCTGCACAGCAGCGACATGAAAGATCGCAGTCTCATGTAGAATCATTTCTTAAATGCAAGATGTTTGGAAAGCAGAGAATTGACGTTTTAATTGACTCCCAACATAAAGACAATATCAGCAAACACAATGAGCTTGTTAAAAAAAATCGAGACATATTGAAGAGATTAATAGATGCTGTTTGTTATCTTGTAAAGCAGGAACTTCCTCTGAGAGGCCATGATGAGTCAGCCGACTCATTAGACAAAGGAAATTACTTGGAGTTTCTTGAGGCACTTAGAACATATGATCCTCTTTTAGACAACCATCTAAAAACAGCTACTGTGTTTCGAGGTACATCTCCAGCAATACAAAATGACATAATCCATGCTATACAGGATGTTATTATAGACGAAATAAAGGAAGAAGTTTCTTCAGCAACCTTCACTTCTATCATGCTGGACGAGTCGTCTGATATCTCATGTAAATCCCAACTTTCAACTGTGCTCCAGTTTGTTAAGGATGGTGCTGCTTGTGAACGCTTTGTTGGATTTACTGACGTAAGTTCAGATAGAACAGCTGAAGGACTATTTGCACATGTGACAAGTTTCGTGGAAGAGTTTAATATCAGTGACAGATTGGTAGGGCAGACGTATGATGGTGCCATAGTAATGAGCAGTCACTTGAACGGGCTTCAAGCTAAAGTTCTAGAATCTTACCCAAAGGCTCTCTTTACACATTGTTATGCCCATGTTTTAAACTTAATTCTTCAACAATGTCTCTCAAATATAAAAGACTGCAGGATTTTTTTTCAAACACTTAGTGGGCATCCAGCGTTCTTTTCCAAATCCTCAAAAAGGACAATTGCTTTGGAAGAATTTGTACAGAGGAAACTGCCATCAGTTGCTCCTACCAGATGGAATTTTACTTCAAGGTTAGTGCAAACTGTCAAAGAATATATTGTTCAACTTATAGAATTTTTTGAAAGTATTGTAGAAAACTGTAGTGAATTGGAAAGTGATACAGTAGTCAAATCAAGAGGTTTTCTCTCTTTTTTGAGTGAGTTCAATACCGTAATTTTGTTGGAAGTATTTTCCAAACTGTTTTCATACACAGGTGTACTGTATAATATTCTCCAGAGTGAATCTGTAGATATAATGTACTGTCATCAAAAAGTTATTGATACTGTACAACAATTGCAAAGTGAGAGACAAAATGGTTTTGATGCCCTATGGATAGCAGCTAAAGGTGAGAGAAGAGGAGCTGAGCCTAGAACTAAAAGAATTTGTCAGGACTCTGAGGACAACTATTGTCGTCGATTGTTCTGTGAAATCATTGACAATATTGTGCAACAAATAGATGTGAGGTATGGTTCAGTTTCGAAGTTGAGATTCTGTCATCTCCTCTCACCTAATAAATTTTCCATTTACAAGGAAAATTTTCCGTCTGTCCTTCTGGAGTCCTTAGGATCAGTGTATGAGTCATTATTTGATCTTGTAAGACTCAAAAGTGAACTTTTAGTGGTATATTCCAGTGATGAATTTCATGGTCTACATGTCTTTGAGTTGGTCAGGTTTCTAAAGAACAATGACTTAATTTCTGCATTCAAAGAAGTATACATGTTAGCTGAGTTAATTCTGACTATACCAAGTACCACAAGTTCAGTTGAACATTCTTTTTCGGCTCTAAAACGCATTCACAACTACTGCAGGAGCACTCAGAGCGCGGACAGGTTAAGCAGTTTAAGTATTATTTCTATTGAGAAAGAAATACTCCACAGACTGAGACTCAAAGACCCATTTCATGAAAGGGTAATTGAGAAGTTTTTATGTAAAGAAAGAAGAGCAGAACTTGTTTATAAATAGATATGTAAACAGGAGAAAAGTTGACTGAACTAACTTTTAGGATAATTTTATTATTATTATTATTATTATTTTGTTGTTGCATTTCCCTAAATAATGCAGCTTATAAACTTAATAATTAAATAGTTTCATAGTAGACGGATATGATTATTTTTTAAGCAGCACACCCACCTTGACAAAACAGGATACGCCCCTGGTTTATGTACATTATTTTTCTGACCTTCACAATTCAAACTGTATTAACTGTCACAATGAGTGTGTGCATACTTATTCTCTCCATTGTTTTATTGTTTTTCTTAAACATATTACCATTTGTTTATGTGTGTACACAGATGTGTGCTCATGAATTGTATAGCGTGAGTGCAGATTTTGTATCAGACGCCTGTTACACTTCATGACGGACTGATGTTCTGATATTTATGGAATATACTTGTACAGTCATTCATTGAGAAGTTGTAGGTTTTTATTTAAATAATGCAACAAAAGTATGTGCATATAATTTTTATTACAATTTCGCTAGTGAATGTCATTAACAGTCAAAATAATTTTGTTAGTGAATCCAGAGAGTGTGTTGAAGACGCAAAACCTGTGGTAATGTTTAATTATATTTTGTCAGTTAGTTGGACTGTAAGCTTTGTGTCATATCTATATCATAGTATTGGCAATATATGTGCACCACTCTGAAGTTGAGAGAATAGTGTTAGTGGTGAGGTAGTTGCCGTAGGAAATGTAGACATATATTCTAAAAAAAAAAGGCACCTATAAAATCTTGGATACAGCGGTGGTAGTTGTAGCCTAGGTTATAAGGGCCCTGGTATCCCCCCTCAAAGTAGCATTCTTAACCCTTCCGCCGGACCATGGTTATGCGATACCCACAGTGTATGCATTCTCAGCACTAGGGGCGCTGGTGTCGGTACTACGGGGCTGCAGCTCTTGACAGCTTCAGTTGGGACCTGAAGGTCATGCAGAGTGGACCGGCGCCGCCTATCACAAACTTCTTATCACCGTAAGTAGAGATCTCCTAAAACCTGCTGGGTATGATGTACCCATAGTCTGGTTAGTGTATATTTTTTGTTCATACCTACTGTTATTATAACTACCTGTTATGAGATTTTATTTTTGAAAAAATGTTTTTTACATTACCTATCCACTTTGAAATGGAAATAAAGCTTTTTTATACAATCTTGGTCATGAATTTTCAAGTACAGTTTAGAACACATACATTATCTGTATGAGTAGGCAGTAAAAAGAAAACTTAGACAAAAAAAATTGATTGGTTGAACATGGTATATTCATAGACATTTAGTTGTCAGTCAGCCTGTGAAAGAAGAAAAAAAAGAAAGAACAACTTGAACAGCAAAAACGATTGATATAAAGACAGAGAATGGTGTTGAACTATCCAGAATCATTATTCTGTAGAAAGAAGGAGACATTTTGGGTAGTCACTTTGTGTGCATACTTTTTTTGTTTACTCAATGTATTCAAAATTTTTATTTTTTATAGTCTTACAAAATATAAACTCTCTTTGGTTTACACCCACCCGTGTGTGTGTGTGTGTGTGTGTGTGTGTGTTTACAAGTACATAAAGGAGGAAAATAATTTTCAACAAGGGAACATTATAGATTGAATGGTGTTTGAATGAATCTATAGTAATTTGAATCTACTACAGTACTATAATAGAATATCTAATACGGTTAATGTAATATTTCTTTCACTGTTTGATGAGCTCTTCATTGCATTGAAAATTATGATAATTAGAAAATACATTTAGTTTGATAAAATAAAATGAAACAATGAAGTACAGCTAAAATGGTAAATTCTACATTGTGTAGTGTCCAAAAATCTAAAGGCTTCAGGTTTCACTTTTAAAATTATAATTTTAAAAATTTCAGTAATTATTAGAAGAAACTAAACTTATTAAGTATAAACAAGTATCAAATCATAAAAATTTATCACAATTATAATTTTTTTATTTCAATACGATGTTTTGCCACAGTGAATATATTAACTGAAACCCTTCTCTAAGAAGACACTATTTTTTTCTAAACTAAATATAATTATTTCACTACTGACTCGGAACACAAAGTTTTTTATGGGTAAACACATAAACGTTTTACCTTATAGTCCTAACCGGTTTTCACTTTTAAAAAGCTTCTTCAGAGTCTGCTGCTGGGAGCACTGTCCGTCTTGTTGTTGGCGATGGATCGACTTTTGAAAGATCGATATTTTGTGTGTGGGGTATGATATGTTCGAATAATACGTGTGATTTGAATTGTGTCTGTTCATTTAGGATGTCGTTTTTATGTGTTTTCGTGTGTTTGTATATTTCCAGTTGTTCAAAAGCGTCTAGTTTTCGGCCTTTTCTGTGTACGTGTAGAATGTCCATGTTATTTTTGATGTTTTTGTATGTGTGATTTGCTTCAATGAGGTGGTTTGCAAAGGTGGATTCTGTAGTGGAGTGTAGCGCCTTTGAATGTTCAATGTATCTTTGAAGCTACGTCCTGTCTGGCCTATGTAAAATTTGTTGCAGTCTGAGCAATTTAGTTTGTAAACACCAGTTGTCCATGACGTGTCATGGAAATCCAAGAATTATTTTTTCTTTAAAAAATCTGTAATTGGAATTAGCTTTAATATTGATCTTTATGGATGAGCCACACAACATTGGGTGGTAACCCTGTTTATAATTTTTTTAAATTTAAATTCTATTAAAAACAAAAGTTATATGAATATCTTATTTTTTAATATTTATCTCCACGTTTTAATTGCCGAATGAAATTTGAACCACCACCTGGATTACCAGCATTCATATAATTGGTCTCTTACATAACATACATAAATTTTTATTTATTATAGTTGTTTTAGTCATGCCTGTAATAATCGTATGAAAATTGTTAACTCATTAGATCTCTACCAGTGTCTGACAAATGATGTACAGGTATTTATGTACATTATTTTTCTGACCTTCACAATTCAAACTGTATTAACTGTCACAATGAGTGTGTGCATACTTATTCTCTCCATTGTTTTATTGTTTTCTTAAACATATTACCATTTGTTTATGTGTGTACACAGATGTGTGCTCATGAATTGTATTGCGTGAGTGCAGATTTTGTATCAGACGCCTGTTACCCTTCATGACGGACTGATGTTCTGATATTTATGGAATATACTTGTACATTCATTGTCATTCATTGAGAAGTTGTAGGTTTTTATTTAAATAATGCAACAAAAGTATGTGCATATAATTTTTATTACAATTTTGCTAGTGAATGTCATTAACAGTCAAAATAATTTTGTTAGTGAATCCAGAGAGTGTGTTGAAGACGCAAAACCTGTGGTAATGTTTAATTATATTTTGTCAGTTAGTTGGACTGTAAGCTTTGTGTCATATCTATATCATAGTATTGGCAATATATGTGCACCACTCTGAAGTTGAGAGAATAGTGTTAGTGGTGAGGTAGTTGCCGTAGGAAATGTAGACATATATTCTAAAAAAAAAAAGGCACCTATAAAATCTTGGATACAGCGGTGGTAGTTGTAGCCTAGGTTATAAGGGCCCTGGTATCCCCCCTCAAAGTAGCATTCTTAACCCTTCCGCCGGACCATGGGTATGCGATACCCACAGTGTATGTATTCTCAGCACTAGGGGCGCTGGTGTCGGTACTACGGGGCTGCAGCTCTTGACAGCTTCAGTTGGGACCTAAAGGTCATGCAGAGTGGACCGGCGCCGCCTATCACAAACTTCTTATCACCGTAAGTAGAGATCTCCTAACCTGCTGGGTATGATGTACCCATAGTCTGGTTAGTGTATATTTTTTGTTTATACCTACTGTTATTATAACTACCTGTTATGAGATTTTATTTTTGAAAAAATGTTTTTTACATTACCTATCCACTTTGAAATGGAAATAAAGCTTTTTTATACAATCTTGGTCATGAATTTATATCCACTAAAAAGTTCCTGTAAGGCATGGAAAATTAATGAATAAAATTGAAAAATGAATAATAATCAAAATAAAATTTATGAAGATATGTACAAAAACACCAGAATAACATAAGAAAATAAATAAGATAAAAGTAAAATGTCAAAAAAGTGTAAAAGATAGAAAAATTAGAGAAAATTCGGCGGTTTTCCTACATATGGGTATGAGATACCCATGGTCCGCTTAGGCGACACAAAAAATATGGTCCGACCAAAGGGTTAAATTGTAAAGTATGTACTGGTATTGTGCGTATTATGTCTAGCTGCAACATACTTTTTATTTTAAATTATTATTCTTATCCCCACCTACTAATTTGGCTCCCCACAACATTATGAACTCTAGAACAGCCATTGGAAATCAGATCACACCATAAGAATGCGTGACAACCAAATCCGTTGCTAACAACTGTATTACAACCACAAACAACAGTGGCATAAGTTGTATAAAGTAATATTATGTATATTACTACATATATTGTAGTAAAATACATGTATTTTCAAATGTGTGTTTAAAATGACGAAATGAATAATAAAAATTTAAGACAGTAAAGAATCAGAAATTGTTTATTTACCAAATTAGCATCCAATTAAAAAGTTTTGAATCCATGTAGAAAATTGTCACGGTAAGCATAATCAAGTAACCGTTTGCCATGTGATATATTAAGGAAAACGTAATAAAATTCTAATTTCAAAATTTATATATAAATCTGAACAAGCTTATGTAGAAATGTGTGTGAATATAAAATAACTGAAAATTAAATATGAAAAACTAATGATATAAAGAATTAAAACCAAAATTTGTGTATATAAATGTATGTATTATAAAGTAAGACTACTAGTAAAGAAGATGAATTATGTCAAAGTATGAGGTCATTTTAAAAACTGAAAGAAATAGGTTTGTAAAACCAGCTTTCAAATGGAACAGATTTATTCTTAAGAAATTTTTAATTTAAATACTAGAAACCTATTGTAATGTTAGGTTCTGTAATTAATAATCTTAATTTCAAATAAAGGAGTAAACGTGATTTATTCAGTACAACAATTACAACCATGAAGTGGTACCCATGGGCTATGCATGTCACATCTCTACATATATATTAATACGACGCTGTGCCGCTAGATGGGAAAACCAGGTCTTTACGTCACATTTCCCTTTCTTTATAAATAAAATAAGAACATTGGTTTATACTTACATAATACTTATGATCGTACACTCAAATTATATAATTGTAACGGGGCGGAATGGGATGATAGTTTTAATTTTAATTGTGAATACGACGCAGTGTAGTTACCCACACAAGGCCTCAATCTGTAACAATAGAAATTCCTGTAGGGAACACCCATCTGCATGTTGTTCCAGAAAATTTGTCAACAAGCACTGCTAGCAGGTACTCTGGAATGTCTCAAGCGCGCGCCTGCTTGCTCGCACGTTTGAATAATCACGAACTCTGTAGCGAGCCCCAGGTCGTCTGTTGTTCGGCCAGCTTACGTATACTCGCAGTCAGAGAGGAGAGTAATTATTGTGTCACGTGGTTCCTTCCTGGGCCAATGAAATAGCAAGTTGATGAGAACGAGGAACGCTAGGCCATTTTGAACACTCATGGTGTGCGTCTGTCGTTTAACAATCACCCAACTGGCCGGTTGAACATAAAAGGCTCGTGAGCTGAAAATCTGTTTTAAAATCTTCAAAATGTGTTAAAAGTTTAATTTAAAGTGAGATAAACTGGAAAGAAACGTACAACATCAAAGTTAACAATTAAATTCAACTGTGTGACAAAAAATGTGGACGAACTAAAATATACGCAGTGCGGCACATGGTTAGCAGAGACGCAGTGAGTTACGTAAACAACGGCCAAGTAACTATATAACAAATTTAAACTTAAAAGAGCTCTAAATTATGGGGGATTTAAATACTGTTTGAATGTGGGCGTGAGTAAGATGCTGGGTTGTCTTCCTATAATATAATTAATTTTTACGTTAAGGTTTGGAAGTAGTTCTTATAATGTTTACCATTGTTCAAGTAGTCTAAATGTTTGTTTTGTAAATGTTCGAAGAAAAGATAATTAACATGAACAGTAATAGTTTTGAGATATAAAAAAGAATACTAATTAAATTTAAAAGAAAATTAAAACAAATGTTGCAATCGATTAATAAACAGAGCTGATTAATATAGTCAAAAAGCGTGTTTATTGTGTAACGAACCCAGTAACCTCTCTTACAGACTGTGAGTTCGTGTAACAGATCCTGGACCCAGAAAAGGTAAGAGTTAATGTTAAAGAATACATTTATATGTCTTTTATTAATTGTGTACGTAATATGAAAGTTATCAGTGGCCCCCGAACTGGGACAGTTTATATGAAGTATATTTTGTATAGGCTATGCCTACTCGCAGATGTAAGAGACGTTAGTGGGAGTTACATATGAATTAAAATTAAGTACAGAGAAATAAGAGTATGTTATAATATGATTGATAGATGTATTATGAACAAGTAAAAATCTAAATAATATAAAAAATGGATACTAATGAGATTGAAGTTGAAATGAGCGAATCAGCTGTCGTAAGTGGCCTGGGAGTTCATTCAACTCCGAATGTAGGTCAAGATGATAAAACCATGAATGTAAGTGTTACAAATGAAACAGATAGTACAGAGGATTCGGGAGTTCAGTTAACTCCAACCTCAACAAAATGTAGTAGTAAATTTGATAATGACGTAATGAGCTTTTTACTAAAACAATTTAATGAATTGAAAGAACACAATAAAGAAGTCAAAAATGACTCAATAAAATAAATAATCGATTTGATAGTAATGATGAAAAATTTAGTGATTTAAGGGGTGAGATTAACGAACGTTTTGATATTAATAACAGTAAATTAAATGAACAGAATAATAAAACAACAAAATATTAATTTTAGTAAACAAGTGAATGAAATTAATGCATGTTGTGATGGTATTAAAGAGCAGATATTAGAATCAGTAAACTGTAAGTTCAATGAACAGATAAGTGAAATCACGGAAAATATTGAAAGTAAAATAAATGATGTAAATGAACAAATGACAGACCGAATTAAAACACAAGTTAAAGAACAGTGTGTAGAGATAGAAAGTAAGTGTATAAACAAGATTAATGAAAATAATGATGACAAAAATTAAAATAGTGGAGGTAGAAAATGTATGTAAACAATCTGTGCAAGAGAGTGTGGGGGCTATGAGTAAGCATAACCTCCAATACGAAATTAAATATTTTAACAAATTAAGAATAATTGAACAAGACATAGTAGAAATAAAAGATGAATTACATGTGGCGGTAAGCCAAAACTTAAATAATGTTGCGGAGCGAATATTGTATACTTGCGAAGCAAAAGATGATATCGAACTCGAACAATTTAGTTGTGACAACCGGAGAGTTCCCCCATTGCAGTTCCTGAGTAGAGTAAGGGAATTTTACCGGTTCAATAGTAGTAGTTGGGAGATAAAATTGTTAAAGATTTTAAAGTGTTTTAAGGGCAGTTCTGAAATATGGGCGGAAGTACATAATACAGAGTGGAGTAGCTATGAGAAGTTCGAGGCAGCATTCCGGAATAAATATTGGTCCGAAGAGGATCAGGAAATTTTACGTAGTAAAATCATGGGAACTGGGAATTTTGGGGGAATAAACAACAACATCACCATGTATGTAATGAGAATATTCAATGAGGCAAAGTACTTAGAACCCCCGTTGCCATTTCGGTCATTTGTTAGACATGTTAGTAAACACCTGCCCAGAGCAGTACAAATTACACTAATGACGAGGGAGGTAGCGGACATAAACGAACTAGAAAACATGTTAGATGTGTTTCAAAATATAAAGGAACGAGAAATGGGTAGGCGTCCGAACCCGCCAGCGTAACACTAATGGGAATTATCATCAATCCAGGGAGATACCAAACTCTTATAGGGGGGGCATGGAAGTAATAGTAGTAACCATAGAGGCGAGATGTGGAAATGTCCGAATTGTGAGTATGAACATTTTGCTATCCGAACAGTATGTTACAGATGCAACAAGGTGAGAGATTGCCAACGGAGCAACGTGGCCTACACTCATCACAATCAACAGCAACGAGGCGGAGGTAACGGCAGAGGAGGTGGAGATGTGATGAGAGGTAGAGGAGTATACAACTAAGCTGTGACGGGTACATCTACGGGAAACTAGACGAGACAATGGGGAACCAGGCCCAGCCATTGTCAGCAGGTAGCAGTGGGGTCCAAAAAGAATACAACTACCAGAGCAATACCATCATTACAGATATGTCCAAGGAACTGATGGAAGAAGAAGACATGGAGGCAGTAAGATAGGAGCAGGGATTAACAGAAATTAAGATCAGCATAGAAGGTAAGGAAGTTAAAACTTTAGTAGACACTGGGAGTGAGGTCTCCGTAATTTCAGAGCATATATTATTAGATGAAATAAGGGAAAACAACAAACACATTCCTTCTTTACCAGTTGCAGGGGTTATCATTGTAGGTGTTACTGGGGTTACAAGTAAATGAGTAACAAAACAAGTACAACTAAACATGATAATAAATGGTGGAAAATATGAAAACTCATTTTTGGTGGTACGCAGTTTAAATTTAGAAGTCATACTAGGTAACGATTTTTTAATCAGGCATAGCGCGGTGATTGATTTTAAGAAGTGGATAGTAGAATTAAGTCATGAGAGTCAACCAATTAGGGTCAGTTTTGAGCGGGTTTCAAACACAGTGAGAGTATCGGGACTAAGGGTGATACAGAATCGGGGTAGTGATAAAAGAATGGAAGTTAGAGTGAATGCATGTAGTGAGAGAGAGAATGATGAACGGGAAGAGCAAATTTGGGAAGCAAGGGCACACAAGTTTTGTAGTGAGGGTGGCGTGATAGGGAGTCCCCAACGTAGAGCGTTGTGGTGGGTCGTAGAGAGTTTTAAAGAGGTGTTTGCAGAGATACCTGGAAGGGCCAGGAACTACGAGTGTGAATTAAGGGTAAGGGAACCCGCACCATATGTACAAAGAAGTTATCCGGTGCCATTTTCCAAACGAAAGGCTGTTCAAGAAGAGTTAGATAAAATGTTAGAGGGGGTATCATAGAGAGATCGGTATCAACTTATTCAAACCCGTTAGTAGTAGTAATCAAAAAAGACGGTAGAGTGAGACTGTGTTTAGATGCCTGTCGTATCAACCAAATAATAATTCCTGACCGGGAGTCGCCGGAAGCGATTGATGAAATATTTCAGAAATTTAGCGGTCTAAAGTACATGACTTCATTAGATCTGACCGCAGGGTACTGGCAAGTACCGTTAGCCATAAACAGTCGTAAATATACAGCATTTTTATTTAATGGAAAGAACTACCATTCGGACTGAACACCAGCGTAGCCAATTTTATAAAATGTTTAGATGAGATTCTACAACCCCAAAAGTTAGATTTTTTGACAATTTATGTAGATGACATACTGATAGCATCACGCACGTTCACAGAGCACATAGAGCATTAAGAATATGTGTTAGACAAATTGCAGAAAGGGGGTTTGACTGTCAACTGGGAAAAATCTAAATTTTTACAAACCGAAATACATTTTTTAGGTTTCATAATAACACCAGAAGGGATAAAAGCCAACCCGGAGAAGGTAGAGTCAATTTTAAAATTCCCCGAACCTAGAAATATTAAGCAATTACAAAGTTTTTTAGGGTTATGCAATTTTTATAGAAAATTTCTGAAAAACTATGCTCATATAACTTCGAAATTGAGTGAGGTGTTACAAAAGAGTAAGCAATGGAGATGGGGGAAAAAGAACGAGATGCATTTAATTTTTTTTTTTCATTTATTTATTACTACAACTAAGTTTGCACTTATCTAGTATTTTTCATTTCATAAAACTATCACTTATTGTTAGGAATTATTCTACTGAATAACCCTAGTGTCTACACGCACTTTTCACGCGGCATCAATGCTTACTGCACCAGGTCCCAAGGTTTTGTCCTTTTAAGTCTCCGCACTACGCTACTGTTATTCAGCATTTGCAGCACAGCAATGTTGTCATGATTGTGAAGTCTGTGTTCATGCTTCACTGCTGTAATTCTTATTTCTTCAAGGACAGTATTCATGTTAAGGTCTTTATGAATATTGTCATTACGAACATACCACGATACATTTATTATTTTGCGTAGTACCTTGTTCTGAAAAGTCTGTATAATTTTAGTATTAGTTTTCTTGGTGCAACCCCAGATCTGCGATCCATACGTCCATATTGGTTTCAGCACTTGTTTGTATAAGAGTAGCTTGTTATATATACTTAGCTCAGAATGTCGTCCTAGCAGCCAATACATTTTCCTGTACTTAATATCAAGTTCTTGTTTTTTCTTTTTAACATGCACCTTCCAGTTTAGTTTAGTATCAAGCCACATTCCTAGATGCTTAGCTTCATTTTCACATGGGATCACTTGTGAATTGATTGTTATAGGTACTTTCGCCACTTTTTTATTTGTGAAAATTACATAGGTAGATTTACATTCATTGAGCTTCATGCGCCATTTTTTGGTCCAAGCGCTGACTTTATCCACAGCTTTTTGCAGATTTACTGTTGCTACTTCAACAGTTTCTGCAACAGCCATAATAGCAGTATCATCTGCAAAGGTGGCTATGGTTGTATCTTCATCTTGTGGTATGTCTCTGGTGTATAGCAAGTATAACATTGGTCCAAGAACACTTCCCTGTGGCACACCAGCAGATATTTCCTTAAATTTAGAATAGTCGCTACCACATTTGACACGGAAGAGTCTCTCGTTCAGGTACGACTTCAAAATCTCACAATACTGTCTTGGAAGATATTGCTGTAGCTTGTAGCTGAGACCTTTATGCCACACTTTATCGAACGCTTGGGAGACATCAAGGAAAATGGTAGAACATACTTTCTTTTCTTCTAGTGCATCCTCAATTATTCCAGTTATCCTGTGGACCTGGTCTATTGTTGAATGTTTGGTTCTAAATCCAAACTGATGGGTGGGAATCAGCTCTCTCTCCTCTAAAATAGGTTTCAAATGCTTAATCAGTAATTTTTCAAACACCTTGGATATTATTGGCAGCAAAGAGATGGGTCGGAAAGATTTCTTATCGTTTGGATCTTTCCCAGGCTTGGCAATCATTATGACTTCTGCCACTTTCCACTGTCTTGGAACATATTTTAATCTAATAGCTGCATTAATAAGGTGCAACAATTTAATAAAGCCTTTGTTAGGCAATTCTGTCAGTATCTGTCATGTAATCAAGTCATATCCGGGAGCTTTCTTAGCACTCAAATTGCTTTTGATTACTTGTTTGAGTTCTGTAAGTGATACCTGACTGATTTCTAGACTGTCGTTTCTTGAACTTGGTACAATTCTTTCATCAGCCGTTTGCTTAGGGAGTGGTTGGAATGTATTTTCTAAATATTCTGCGAATATCTCTGCTTTTCCTTTATCGCTCCTTACCTATTCATTATTATCTTTTCTAATGGGTGGTGAATGGATGCATTTAATGAGATAAAGGACCATTTTGCTAATATGATCATGATGAATCACCCTAACTTTGAACGCACATTTTACTTACAGACAGACGCCAGCAATATCGCTCTAGGTGCTGAGTTGTACCAGGAGGACGATGAGAAGGAACACCACACCATTGCGTTCGCCAGCCGTACATTGCTAACTGCCGAAAGAAATTACACAACAACCAAGAAGGAATTACTTAGCATCGTCTTCGCAGTGAAGAAGTTTCGGACATACCTGTTGGGAAATTCTACCATCATCAGAACTGACCACAAGGCATTATCTTTCCTAAACACCTGCAAATTAACACACAGCAGAATAACCAGGTGGGTGCTAGCTTTACAAGAGTATAATTTTTCTTGGGAACACATAAGAGGAGTGGAAAACAAGGTACCAGATACACTTTCACGGGTAGACTTTGAGGGTAATAAAACAGGGATACACTTAAAAGAAATAGAGATATATAGTGATATCTAGTAGTAGTATAGTTCTGTACTATATAGTAGAGAAGATAAGCTTTTTGGGGAGGAATTGAAGGATATTAATAGCATGCAAAGAACAGATGTTAAATAAAATAAAATAATAACTAGTTTAGAGTCCAATTGCAAGGAGTTGGGGTATAGCCAATATTTTCAGATCTATCAAGGGAGTCTGTTTAAGAAAGTAGAGGGGGGGGAGCATGATTGTAGGTTGGTTATACCGGAAGGTTTGGTAGAGAAAATAGTTTGGGATTGTCATGTTTGGTATGGACATTTCGGTACTAGGAAGTGTGTAAATGTATTGAAAGAATCATGTTTATTTAAAAATATGGAACGGAGAGTTAGAACTTTGCTCCGGGGGTGCGATATATGTCAGAAGTCGAAAGTAGTTAATTATCGATTAGAGGGAGAAATGAGGTGCATCAAAGTCGAGAAACCTTTTGATTTAGTTGCGGTGGATGTATTTGGCTCTCTACCAAGGGGAAGGGGAGGCGTAATATACATTTTTGTGGTTTTAGATGCATTCACAAAGTTTGTAAGACTGTATAGTGTGAAAAGAGTGACTGGTAAAGTATTAAGTGAAAAGATAACAAAGGACTACATGATTAAAACCGGTAAACCTAAAATAATACTATCGGATCATGGGCCCCAATTTATTAGTGGAATATGGTGACAAACTTTGGGTTGGGAAGGCATTATACCCAAACACACGCGGTATACCATCCTCAGTCGAACCAAGCTGAAAGAGTCATGCGAGAATTAGGGAGAATTTTTCGGGCGTATTGCCATGCCAAGCACAGCGAATGGCCAGCATATGTGGGGAGAATTGAAGAATGGTTAAATTGTACCACCCATGAATCAACTGGGTTCACACCATACGAGTTAGTCAAGGGAACACGTCCACCAAGGATTCTAGAACAGCTGTTCAACTATCCATCGGAGAGCAACACCCGAGGTTTGGAAGTAAAACTTAAACTCGCCAATGAAAACCTATTAACTAAGGGAGAAAGAAGAAAGCAGCGGCATGATGCTAAAGGCAAGTGGACAAGATATGAGGTAGGTCAGTTGGTACTAGTGAGAAGGCATGATTTATTGAGTGCACACGATAAAGAAATAAAGAAATTCTTTTTGTTGTATGAGGGACCATAGGAAGTGATAGAGGTCAAAATGGACAATGCATATGTTCTGCAAAACCAGACGACACGAGAAATAGTGGGTACACATAATGCAACAAATTTAAAGCGTTATTAGTCACGATAAATTTTAAATCAAGTTTTTTTGTTTTTAAGATATTTTGTTTGTTTTCAGAAGGGATCCTCCCCCATTTTCGGGCGGTCACGAATTTACCAATCCTGACCGTGGGTTTTGGAACTTTGGAGGCGGACCATAGTTGGCGGAACTTCCATCTGGTGGTGAAAGTGACGATGGTCCGGCTTCACAAAATTGGTAAAAAATTAGAAATTCATCCATATTATTGAACGGGGAGGGGGACCCCTAAGGTACGTGAAGGAAAAAATATTTTTACACTCAAGGTGCATAAAATGTGCACCACCCCACGTACTAACAATTGCCTAAGAGAGTGTATTAAAACAAAAAGAAATCGAGGCAATTTTTCAAGTATTATATTACCAGTGTAATTTGTAAATTGTGATATACAAATTAAAATTTTCAGTGTTCTAGCCAAAAAGTGTTTTGTGGAGATGGGCTTGGAGATGAACAGACGGCGGGCTTGGATAAATGAGAAAGAGAGTAAATTTTTGTACTGCAATTAATGTAAGGTATATAATAAAAGTAAGGTAATGTAATTTAGTGGTAGAAAACGGGGGACGTGAATTCACATAGGGTGTCTGGCCGTCTCCAACTCCATCTCGATAAACGCATTTTCGGGCGGTCACAGATTTACTTTAAGGCTAATAATAATAAGTTTGTTAGGTTTTAATAAGGTCAATATATACTTAGGAATGTTTATAATAAAAAATTTAATTCAATTTAAAGGTAGGAATTTGGTAGTGAATTTGAAAGTTTTGATGGTCAGGTTATGAGAATGATTAATAGAAATTCGTAATTGAAATGTAATAATGAAATGTGACAAGGTAAAGAGTTAATAGAATTTGAAAATAAGCCTGAAATGGAAATGTTTGTAAATTTTATTCAGATGCAAATCAGATGTTTATTTTAATGGAAAGAGAGAGAATAAATTCCTTTTAGTAAATTGTAAGTTAAATTGCAATTAAATGAACATCATTAGTTGGTGCTAGATTGTACAAGTATGAATAAATTAGTCTAGGTAAACAAGTAAATATTTGGTGGTACTCACTATTTGTATGAAGTGAAAGATGGGCCTTGCAAAAAATGTCTCCCGATGGGATCCCCCATATCAGGAATACTGGCAGAAATATTCATACACAACATAGAACAGAACCACAGAATAAACAACAACAAATACACCAACAAAATCATTTATTGGCACAGGTGTGTGGTTGATATATTACTTTTATTCAATGGCAATACAAGACAGGTTGAAAACTTCCACAAATACATAAACACAATACACCACAAACTAAAATTTACACTGGAAATAGAACAAAACAACAGTATAAATTTTCTGGACCTAACAATTAACAAAACAAATAATACACACACGTATAAAATATACAGAAAACCAACCACAACTAACATGGTTATACACAACACATCAAACCATCCAACACAACATAAACATGCGGCCTTCAACCACATGCTCCATAGACTAACTACTATACCATTAAGTAAACAGGACTATAACGATGAACTCAACACAATCAAATATATAGCAATAAAAAATGGATACAACCCTAATTTAATAAAAAAAACTACACAAACACATCATAAACAAAAACAACAAAACACTAAATACCAACAACACACAACAAACTAAATACATCACACTCACATACCATAACTCCAACACACACAAAATCGCCAACACATTCAGAAAACACAAGTACAAATAGCATACAGAACAAACAATACCATCAAAAAACACATCAATAATACAAATACGGACATAGATAAATACAACAAAACAGGTGTTTACAAATTAAATTGTAATGATTGCAATAGTTTCTATATAGGCCAGACGGGAAGATCTTTTTCATCTCGTTACTCTGAACACCTAAAAGCTTTATCCAACAACAATATACATTCTGCATTTGCCACACACATACACACAAAAAACCACAGCTACACCAACATAGATACTAATCCTGAGATATTACACTACTTACCCAAAAGTCGAAAACTTAACACAGCAGAACAATATGAAATGTACAAACACTACAAAACACAGCCAAACAACATACTTAATGACCAATTAAACTATAAATCACACACACTGTTTGACACAATTATACATAAAACTAACAATAATTTGGATCCCCCCACCAATCCCCTTCCTCCACACACCACCCCCACTAAACCTTCCAAACAAAAACTGTTACACATTACTGGCCAGTCTGTCTCAAACTGCTGACGAAGGCGAACACCACGCCGAAACGCGTTTGGAAAGAAAAACAAGTAAGTTTTCACAAGTGAAAGTTCTATATTCTATATTAAAAAATGTCTATATTAAAATTTTATTGAAAAAAAAACTTGTTATTGTGCAAGATTAATGGGTGATTTTGGGGGGTTGTTAGTTGGCAACAGATGAGAAAATAAACTGTGGAATGTGGTGGTAGTAAATGCAGAAGGGCATAAGTTAAGCTATTGCAGTGGCGGCATGTGTCACTGTAGATAGCGGTAAGTGTTGATGAGTAACATCAAAGTATGTTACCATCATCGGACGGCTAAATAGGGCGTAAAGTACACTGTACAACCTTATATAATATTATGTTATATGTCAATTACTATCGTACAGTGTATAGAAAAATGATGAAGTAAAAACATGCTAATGGAAGATGATTTCCCTGCCTTTTCGGGCGATTACTGTTTCACCAGCACTAATCATGGTTTTGGACGACAATCAGCTGTGGACAGAAATTGTAAAACTGACCATGGTTGGTTGCCTTGAAAATTGGTGTGAATTTGAAATTAAAGGGGGGGTGACTCAAGGGGATATCCCCGGAAGTATGGAACAGCGGCTATCACCTTGTTCGCGTGGGAACAAATAAAAGGGTGATAGACCCGTCTTAAGGTTGTGACTATATAATCAGGTATTATGATATCTGAATTTTAAAATGTAAGGCCGAAGCAAGGACCGGAGATGACAAAATTCCTCCCTAACTTCAGTCCTTGTGGAAGCAACTGGGCGCTACAGTCCAGGGGGGGCCATAGTGTGTGTGGAAGGAGGTTACTAAGGGTAGTAATGCAATAAAATCTTAAACTGAAATATGTTGATGAGCTGATGAAATAATTAAATGGTTTTATTTTGAGTTAAGAAATATTATGACAATGGAAGATGATTAACGTTTTCAAGTAGATAATTTGTTCAGAAGTAGGTGATTTAAATATGTTTTGCTCTATATGACAATTTTATAGATGAATTTACTGGTTTGAAAGATTAAGTCTAGGAGGGAAGGTGTTTATATGTTTTATTATGTTGTACTATGTTAGAGTGTAGGAATTATAAACATGTGTTATGTATTTTACATTGTATAATTTTGTGTAGTGTGTCTAGGATAAGGTCATTCACCTGACCATAAGGTATCAGCTGATGACTGGTGTTAAAGATGTAATATGTTTCGTATAATTGATTTATAGATTCTTTTGTTAATCAATCTAATTAAATGATTGAATAATTATTTTTATTAATTGGCAAAATAGTTTTTTTTGGAAATTAAATTTTTATTTGAAAAAAAAATTTGTTCTTTGCAGTAAAGAATTTTATTTTAAATTTTAATGTTCACTATAGGTAGGGAAGGTGTCAGCTGATTCATGATGTTTATCTTATGTTATCTTTTGTAATCAAGTGTATTTATGATATTTATGATAGAAGTAAGTTGTTTATTTTATTTGTTTATTATAATTGTTAGCATTTAGTTAATAAGAATGATAAAGTAAATTCATTTAAAAGATTTTGGAATTTTAAAAATGTGTGATGAAATTAATTAATGGAGAGAGATGATGTAAATTAACTTGGATGTGGATTTTGATAGTGGACTTAGGTTTATTTCACTGTTTGAACAAAATTTGAATTTTATGTTAATAATTAATGTGGAGACAGTGTGTAGTGTGATAATGGATATGTGTACGCACCCAGTATTTTGCTAAAGGCAATAATGGCTGCATGGATTGCATGTATGTAAGGGGATACATATCGGTTGAGAATCTGGTATGGTATAAGGCCAGTTATGGAATTTTATTTGGAATGTTACAAGGTAAGGTGGTACTATGGTGAGTACCTGTCCGACTTTACGGTGTTGGGATCTTGGATAGAGAAGTCCAGTAATATCGTACAGGTACAGCCATAGTCGCCGAGCTAGGGGGGTAGTTTACCCATGATGTGTTAAGGAATTAAAGGGGGGTTGTTGGCACCATATCCTCACTGATCCTCTTAGGGTTTAGCAATGAGAGTTTTTCTGCTTCGGCAGAAAACCTCTCATTGGGGGGGTATTGTAACAAGGCAGAATGGGATGATAGTTTTAATTTTAATTGTGAATACGACGCAGTGTAGTTACCCACACAAGGCCTCAATCTGTAACAATAGAAATTCCTGTAGGGAACACCCATCTGCATGTTGTTCCAGAAAATTTGTCAACAAGCACTGCTAGCAGGTACTCTGGAATGTCTCAAGTGCGCGCCTGCTTGCTCGCACGTTTGAATAATCACGAACTCTGTAGTGAGCCCCAGGTCATCTGTTGTTCGGCCAGCTTACGTATACTCGCAGTCAGAGAGGAGAGTAATTATTGTGTCACGTGGTTCCTTCCTGGGCCAATGAAATAGCAAGTTGATGAGAACGAGGAACGCTGGGCCATTTTGGACGCTCGTGGTGTGCATCTGTCATTTAACAATCACCCAACCGGCCGGTTGAACATAAAAGGCTCGCGAGCTGAAAATCTGTTTTAAAATCTTCAAAATGTGTTAAAAGTTTAATTTAAAGTGAGATAAACTGGAAAGAAACGTACAACACCAAAGTTAACAATTAAATTCAACTGTGTGACAAAAAATGTGAACGAACTAAAATATATGCAGTGCAGCACGTGGTTAGCAGAGACGCCGTGAGTTACGTAAACAACAACCAAGTAACTATATAACAAATTTAAACTTAAAAGAGCTCTAAATTATGGGGGATTTAAATACTGTATGAATGTGGGTGTGAGTAAGATGCTGGGTTGTCTTCCTATAATATAATTAATTTTTACGTTAAGGTTTGGAAGTAGTTCTTATAATGTTTACCATTGTTCAAGTAGCCTAAATATTAGTTTAGTAAATGTTCGAAGAAAAGATAATTAACATGAACAGTAATAGTTTTGAGATATAAAAAAGAATACTAAGTAAATTTAAAAGAAAATTAAAACAAATGTTGCAATCGATTAATAAACAGAGCTGATTAATATAGTCAAAAAGCGTGTTTATTGTGTAACGAACCCAGTAACCTCTCTTACAGACTGTGAGTTTGTGTAACAGAATCCTGGACCCCGAGAAGGTAAGAGTTAATGATAAAAATGCATTTATATGTCTTTTATTAATTGTGTACGTAGTTTGAAAGCTCTCATAATATCACAAATCGAGTCTATTTATTGGTTTTATTACTCTTCCAAATCTTGATGATCGCTGGGTTGGTTGATTACTAGTGTTTGACTGCTGCGAATGGTTCTCTTGCTGATCGAGGCAGGACTTTGAAGTATCCCTGTTGACATTAGGCTTTGGTGATGTAGGAGTGGATACAGCGAGTGACTTATGGGTAGCAGGTGATTGAGCTTGTGCTTGAACCTGTACTTCTGCTGGTGTGTCAGCATATTTGGTTTCAGGAAGTACAACTCTGTTACTGCTGGCCAAGTCTGCTTGTGTTTTGTGCAGATGACTGAAGTTTCTTCTTAAAATTTTGACTTGATCTGTTTGGATGATTACGGATCTTGGCAGACTTTCAGGCTTTTCTATCACCCTTGCTCCCTCCCATTGGTGGTGAGCAACTTTGTGTCTGACTTTATCATTAAGTTCATAATTAACTGGTTCTTTAGTGTGTTTGTTGCTGTAGTTAGCTTGCTTCTTTCATAGACGTTCAAGTTCGGATGTGACTCCTTGAACTATTTTTGGTTTTAAATTGCTCTCTGTTGTGGGTATCGGTGATCTGGCGATTCTGCTAAAAAGGCGTTGATTTGGAAAACCTAAGCTGTCGTTTCTTGGTGTATTTCTCCAATTTAAGAGAGGAAGTTGGACATCAGACTTATCAATACTGCATTTTTTTAGTAGATTATTCGCAGTTTGAACTGTTTTTTGCCTTCATGGTGATGTGGACTGGACGTGACATGGTTAAAACGCCACTCTTTTTGAAAGTCCTTGAATTCTTTGGACATGTATTGTGTGCCATTATCTGTTTCGAGCACTTCTGGTATACCATGTGCGGAGAACCATTTTTTAAACTGTTCGATAACTTTACAGGATGATTGACTTTTTAGTTGTTGAAAGTCTAAGTATCCTGAATAACTATCGCAGGTCACCAAATAAGTTTTTCCTTTCAGTTCAGATAGATCTGATGCAACTACAGTATTTGCCAAGGAAGTGTGGGGATCCTTTTAACTAGCACTGTACCTTTGGTATTGTCTCTTTGTGTTTGATCGCAGACAGACCAGCCACTTACTAGTTTTACAATATCATCATATTGTCCTCTCCAGTAAAGTGATTGACAAGCTCTCCTTAAGCAGCTCTGGATTCCTAGATGTCCTTGGTGGATACTGCGTAAGATTCTGGGTATTTGTGTTTTTGGTACTATAATTTTTTCACCTTTAAAAATTAGTCTTTTAAAATATGTCAATTCCTCTTTGAAGTTGAACTAATGTTGCAGTTCTGCAGGAAGTTCATCGGCTCTTTCTGGAAACCCGTACATTATTGTTTTAAGTAGCAACTGTAAATGTGGATCCTCTTCTGTTGCTTGAATTAACTCCCCTTTAGCATCCAATGAAATTGGTAGAATGACTGCTACTTTGAGGTTCTCTTCTTGGTCATATCTTAACTTAGAAGCATCACAGTCACGACTTAAGAAATCTGCCAGAGGTATTTCTGTGCCCTTTTTAAACACAACGTTTGGTGAATATGGTGAAAGATTAAGCATTATACGTTGCAGTCTTGCTGGAGCTGATTGTATATTTTTCTTGAAGATTGTCTCAAGGGGCTTGTGATCTGATTCCACTGTTAGTGCTTTACCGTATACATACTCGTGAAACTTTTTGCATCCAAATAGTATAGCAAGTGCTTCTTTCTCAATCTGAGGATAATTCTGCTTATATTTAGTCAGTGCTTTGGCTCCATAAGCTACTGGCTGGCCTTCTTGAAGAAGTGCTGCCCCAAGGTTTTTTGAGCTTGCGTCAACTGGTAGAGTTACAGGTTTGTTTACATCATATAATCTTAGTACTGGTGGACTCAGTAGTACTTGTTTTATCTTGCTGAGTGCCTCTTCATGATGGAATTCCCAGGTAAAACTTGTGTCTTTATGTAACAAATCTCTTAGTGGATTTGTTAGGTCTGACATGTTAGGAATAAACTTGTTTAGGTAGGTTATCATTCCTAAGAGTCTCTGCAACTCTTTTTTATTCGTTGGTGTTTTCATGGCTTGTATGGCTTCTACTTTTTCTGAGTCTGCTTCTAGTCCTTTGGCCGAAACAATGTGTCCCAAAAATTTTAGCTTTTTTGCTTCAAAAATACACTTGTTTTTATTCAGTTTAAAGTCTGAAATTTTTAGCACTTCGATGACTTTGCTAATTGTTTTGTGTAACTCTTTTCTGTTTTTTGTGTGTATAAAGATGTCGTCAATCGACACTCTTACATTTTTGAATTTACTAAGTAAATTTGTTAAAATTTCTTGAAATATTTCAGGCGCCGAGGATACGCAGAAAGAAGTCTCTTGAAAGAATATCTTCCCCATGGTATGGCAAATGTTAATATCTTTTGTGTTCTTTTTGACAGTTTAATTTGCCAGAATCCTTTCGTGCAATCTAGTAATGCAAAACATTCTGATCCTTTGATATCAGCTGATATCTCTTCTATTGTAGAAAGAGGAAAATGCCGCCTCAAAATGTTTTTGTTCACGTCTGACGGATTTATGCAGATTCTTAATTTACCTTTTTGTCTAACTACCACCATTGGACTCACTGCAGGTGTAGGCTCTGTTTCAGGTTTGATGACATCTAACTTTACCATCCTGTCGAATTCTTGCTTTACCTCGTCTCTTATTGCATGTGGAACTCTCCTTGAGGGTTTTATCTCGAATCTAGGGTTCTCGAGCAGGTCGATGTCATATTCATAATCCTTGTAACAACCTAACCCTTCAAATATATCATCTGTAGATTGACTTTTTTTTTAAGTTTTTACTCTTGCAACAAGTCCTAATCTTTCACAAGTTTGGAGTCCTAGGATTTGTGTAACTTTTTCTTGTACTACTTTAAATAAGACTTTTGCTTCTTCGTTTTTTAATTTACACTGTAGTTTTATAGTTTTACTTCACCTAGAACTGTCATTCTGTTGTCTGTATAACTTATTAAGTTTTTTGTACGACTTGGTTATATACTAGCTTTGGTTTTATCCACTAGATGCCTAGGTAATACATTGCATTCTGCACCAGTATCAAGTTTGACAGAAAACTTTACGTTGCCAACTTGAATTATTTCAGTCCAGTCTTTCCTTTCACCAGCACTTATGGTACTTATGTATATTTCATCTTCAGAGTTTGAACTTTCTTCTAATATGTTCACTTTGTTTTTGCGCTTGGAATCACAGTTATTCTTAGTGCGACACATTTTGGCAAAATGACCAGTCTTACTGCACGTAGCACATTTTTTATTGAAAGCTGGGCATTCTGTGCTTTTGTGATTTGAACCACATCTTTTGCAGTCAAAACTCTGATTTTGATCTTTATTTTTGGTACTCTTGCCTTTGACTGCTAAAATTTTATCTGCTTTACTTTTGCCTTCAAACTCATCCAGTTGTTTGGAAGCTTGTTCGCTAGTTTTGCAGATAGCTATAGCTTTTGTCAAGTCGAGTTTGTCCTCAGTTAGTAGGTTTTCTCTTACTTGACTAGATTTAATTCCAAATACTATTTTGTCTTTTAACATTTCATCAAGTAGCATGCCAAATTCACATTTGCTTGCTTGTGTTTTTATTCTTGTTAAAAATTCGTTGAACTGTTCATCTTCATTTTGTTCAATCTTAAAAAATATATATCTTTCAAAAGAAATGTTTGTTTTTGGTGCGAAATACTCTTTAAACTTTTCTTTGATGACTTCCAACCTATTTTTGTCAGCATCACTAAGGTTGAAATTATTGTAAATTTTGATTTCGTCTGGCCCTATAATCACCATAAACGTTGCAGCATGGACTTCAGCAGGCTCCTTATCTAGCTGGATGACAGTTGCATACCATTCGAACTGCTGTAACCACTTTTTCCAGTTCGTAGATTTGTCAGGCTCGATTTGTAGGTTACCTGGCAGTTTGATTCCAGTTACCGCTTCATTTGCGTGTGTTGTTGTCATCTTGCAACTTTTTTACTCCTTTTTCGGTTAATTTTGTGATTTTAACCACTTCTGACACCATGTAATGTTAGGTTCCATAATTAATAATCTTAATTTGAAATAAAGGAGTAAACGTGATTTATTCAATACAACAATTACAAACATGAAGTGGTAGCCATGGGCTACGCATGTCACATCTCTACATATATATTAATACGACGCTGTGCCGCTAGATGGCAAAACCAGGTCTATACGTCACACCTATAGTAAACTGTAATAAATAGAATAAATATATTAAAGTGAACGTTATTAAATGTGAGGGAAAGTGTTTAAATCTTTTAAAAAATTAAGAAACTTATAATTGGATACAGTGATTAGGCTTATATTTTTCATGATTAACACTAATTTTGCAGTTGTGTCAGTATTATGCATTATAATAAAATCAGTTATGTAAATGTAGTGTATTATTATTAAAAATAACTATTTTTTTTTCTATAGAAGTTGCATGACACATATAACACCTTTTTAAATTACTTCTAGTAATAGATTTATAATAATGTTATAAATGAAGTGGGAAAGGAAGTTTTTATAGTTATAATAAATTTTGTCTTGTTTGTTCATCATCTTTTTTCACAGCACTACACTTTATATAATAATGAAACTTTCTCTTGTGAACTTACTTGACTTTTTCCGTCGAACGTGTTTCGGCGTCGTGTTCGCCTTCGTCAGCTTAGAAACAGACTGCCAGTACTTTGTAACGGTTATTGCGTGGAAGGTATAGTGGGGGTGATGTGTAGAGGAAGGGGATTGGCGCGGGGATCCAAATTATTGTTTGTTTTTTGTATAATTGTGTCAAAAAGTGTACGTGATTTATATTGTAATTGGTCGTTAAGTATCTTGTTTGGTTGTGTTGTGTGGTGTTTGTATATTTCATATTGTTCTGCTGTGTTGAGTTTTCGACCTTTGGGTAAGTAGTGTAATATTTCAAGATTAGTATCTATGTTGGTGTAGCTATGGTTATATGTGTGTGTGTGTGTGGCAAACGCAGAATGTATATTGTTGTTGGATAAGGCTTTTAAGTGTTCAGAGTAACGGGATGAAAATGATCTTCCCGTCTGGCCTATGTAGAAACTATTGCAGTTATTTCAATTTAATTTGTAAACACCTGTTCTATTGTATTTGTCTATGTCCGTGTTTGTATCGTTGATGTGTTTTTTGATGGTATTGTTAGTTCTGTATGCTATTTTGTACTTGTTTTCTGAATGTGTTGGCAAGTTTGTGTGTGTTGGAGTTATGTTATGTGAGTGTGATGTATTTATTGTGTTGTGTTGATGGTATTTTGTGTTTTGTTGTTTTTGTTTTTTATGCGTTTGTGTAGTTTGTTTATTAAATTGGGGTTGTATCCGTTTTTTATTGCTATGTATTCGATTGTGTTGAACGACGATTGATTGAATGACGAACTCATTTTGCGACAGTACAACCACATACGATACTATGCATTGCCAAAATAATGAATAAAAATAAATAAATATATGGTTGATAAACATGATTCAGATTGCAAACTGGATTGTTTAAAATATAGGGAACAGTACAATTCATGCATGGACATGCATATCTGGCCACCTGTCGCTAGCTGTGTGTACATATGTATTTAATATGTGTGTGTGAAACCTGTCCGTTCCTGGACAGTAACAACCCCTATTCAAATGATGTTAGATTTTAAGTATTATTTTAATTATAAGAAAAATATGTACAATAATGTAAAACAAAATACACCAAAGTGTGTAGGAAATAAAGATGCACAAAGGGTTATAAAACCGTGAGAAAGTGACGTAAAGTGAAAGTACAATGAATTAAAAAGTGAATAACTCTCTGAATAATTACAATAAAGAAGTGTAAGTTACATATAATAAACATATGAAAATTAGCGATCGATTGAGTAGCGTGTAGTGTAAAACAGACTTCGCAATTCGCAGAGACAGGCGAAATTAGTGAATCGAACAAGAGTGGGAGTAAGGACACTTTCGATAAACTCTGACAAGACAAATATTGTTCAGACAGGAGCTTTTGCACGATGTGGCTGTAAATACCAGGTCACGCTAATCAGCTTTCTTCTTCATTCAACCGTTGCCGCAGGAGGCTATGTCAGTCAGAAACGCTGTATCGACTCTACAGTAAGCATGACAGGATAGAATGGAAGTCAAAGCAGAGGTTCTATGGACACACCTACAGCCCATGATGTAAGGAGAGAACAATTAAGGAGTACATGCAGTGGAATCCTGGAAGAGGACCCGCAGGACCGGACCGAGGACCGAGGGAAGACACACCGATAATGTACCACATCAAACGAGGTGATAAAAAGTGATATAATCACCTACAATTGAAAGACAATAATTAAAAACTATAATGAGAGACATTCGAACTGTTGCTATAAGTAATTAAATGGTACATAGTAATGTAAAGACAGATTGTTAATTTAGAATAATACTTGGATTTCGTTGTCCATGACGTGTCCGTTACTTAACTAAATACCACTATTACTTTAACGACTCGGAACACTAGGTTTTTTATAAGTAAAAGCAAAAAGTTTTACCTTACAGCCTTAACCGGTTTTCTCCTTTAAAAGGCTTCTTCAGAGGCTGTAAAACTTTTTGCTTTTACTTATAAAAAACCTAGTGTTCCAAGTCGTTAAAGTAATAGTGATATTTAGAATAATATTTCGTGTATGTCAATTAGGATTTGAATATAACGTAAATGCTATAAGAGCAATATTTGATTTGAAATTGAAATAATTTAAAGTAATTAATAAAATCTTTATTTGTTAAAAGAAAAATGCATATGCAGTAGAAAAGAATTAAAGCATAGTAAGATTAAAGAAATTGAAATAAAAGTAAATTCATTGATGAAATAAAGTGGTAAGCAATTGCAAAGACAACCACACTGAATGAGTAAGCCGAGAGCAAAATATTTGATAGTTAAGATTAGATAATAAGATTTCTGTATAACCTGTTTAATGTAAAGTGTCAACCAGAAGTCACATGCAAAAGATCGCACAAGTGAAGAATAATGAGTTTTTTCCATTTCCAAAATAAGTAAAGATGTTGTTCAATAAATAATGTAAATATTTAAAAATGTATTACACATTCTTGTTATTACGATTACACCTAACATCATTGTTATGTTATATACGACACATGCAAATCAAATTAAATAAATTTTTAGTGTTAAAATATATATAAATGGTTTAGCTTGAATCATTATTATTGTAATAAAGGAGTATGAAACATTAATAGTGTTATACCTAAGCTTTTTCTATAAAGACAGTTACAAAACAGGATGTTTCTGTGGTGGTGAACTATTGATTATAAGCAAGGATAGTGGTATTGGCAGTAGTAAGAAATCTGCTAGTTATAGCCTACCTTATACGCTGTATCATGCCTGCCAGAAAAATAACTGACTCCAGAGTTTACATGTAAGATGCAACTTATACAATGTTGTAACCACTGTATGATGTTATACAATATCTTTCACCACTGGCTATATAATTGTATAAAACACTGACCATAGGGAAACGAAGGTATAATTGTTTCTGTTTTTATTTTATTTTTTTTTATTTTTGCTCAGTATATTTTATATGTGTTAACAACAGTTGTGATTGTTAAAATGTTAATGATTGTATATGAAATATTTTTTTCAAGATTGACTCGAATAAAAGTGTTTTGTTTTTCACTACAAATGAGCAGCAAATACATTGGAAGGTAATTACAAGAAAAGAATATTTATTGTCCTTCCAGATATTTAATTTATTTTTGTTTATTGCAGTATCCAGTTATATGACAAGTTCTATAACTAAATCACTACCATAGTGATTTAATTATATTTAGTTAATCAACAGACACGTCGTGGACAACGAAATCCAAGAATCCAACAAGTTCTATGTTTATGAGTAAAGTTTTCATTGCATAACATTGATTGCACTTAATGGCAACAGAATAATATGGTTAAGTATGAAGTACTGCACGAGACTGAACTCTGTATATCTGATGGAGGGGATAAAGTATGAGTGAATGTGTTTGTGTTATTGTCGTTAGTTTGTCAAGGCCCTGACCCTGACCCTGACCCTGTTCACAGTCAGACAGGCATCCAGACATTACAGACTTTGTAATTTTATCGCAGTCTGGTTTTCACCATTGCAGAATTAAGTGCGCTCAAAGACGTATTATTGGTTTTGTGTTTACAACTCGGTACTTTTCAAGTAGTTGTGTTATAGTAATTTTAAAAATTTGTGACTATCTGTTATTAATCTATTTGTTTATTTGTAGCTGTCTATTCACAATGTCTCTTCTAGGGTCATCGAAAGAAAGAAAAAGAAGTTTCGTTGTTCACAGTGAAGGTCTTGAAATAATTAGCAATATAACTGAAAAATGTGATGAAGAAAACCAATGAAACTCACTGACATAACCACTGAATCAAACAAGCAATGAGCTGTGTATTAATGTAATAAATACTGTGGTAAATCGGAAAGTTTCATTAAATGCTTGAGAAAGCAAAGGAAATGCAGTCTAGAAGGAAAACTCTCCACACTGGGAAAAAACTAAGACGTGTGAGAAAAGGAAACTTTTTGTTGATGGCTTTGATAAGTGTGTAGTTAAGAAATATTGTTCAGGACTTTTATAAAAATCAAAAGGTTGTGTCCACTTCTGAAAAACTTCTACCTATCACGAATGAAAGAATCCATTTCCCATAGAGTGCTAAAACATTAATGTGAGTGCTTAAAATTGTAGGATTTAAGAGGAGGAAATTTAAAAGTAAAAGAAAAGTGTTAATTGAAAATCAGAAATTGTAATGATGTGTTGCAAGTACCTTGTGCAAATTAAAAGTTTTCGGCAATCTGAGAGAAACATATATTTTTTAGATGAGAGGAATGTGAGCGCTGAATGAGTTTAGATTGTATAATGTGAATCGGTATTTCTGAATGGTAGTCGTTTGTTTACAACCACTACATATGTACATGTCTATGCTCTCTCTCTCTCTTTCTCTCTCTCTCTCCCCCCCCCCACATTCCTCTCAGGGACATAGAGTTCAGTCTAAAGCAGTAGTATTATCTTAATGAGTTTCTGAATTTGTTTTTTTAGAAAACTGAGGCAGAGTTTCTTCTCACAATATGATTATGTAGTAGTTAAACATATATATATAATATAATAGATATTTACCATATATCCGTCGTGCGACTTCGTTTTTCTCGTCTTATTTTGACGCGTTTCGGCAACGAATTGCCATCTTCAGAATCTTAATCACTCATATGAGATCGTTAAAAAATTTAAAAACACTAAAATCATTACGGTAAAAGTGCACTTTTACGATATTGGAAACTCACAGACGCGAACATGAAAGTTTATGTTTCTCGCGTGGACTATATCGATCGACTGCTTTCGCGTGGACAATATCGATTAACTGATTCACTGTTTATATAGCCACTGATAAACCTGTTTTGCTTATTATAGCCCATATGTACTGTGACATTTCATTTACTGGCGCCCGTGTGCAAGTATTGCCGTGTCGTACAACATGTTATGTGAAAATGTAAGTTTATCATTCAAGACATAATCACTGTTGATTTTGACGGCTTTATATATTTCGTATTCCTCAAGCGCGTCCATGTATTTTCCTTTCCTGCAGCAATGCAAAGGCTGGAAATTTGTCTCAAAATCACTGTAGTTATGATTACATAGTATCAGGTGCCTGGCAAAATTAGATGTTGTTTTATGTAATTCCCTTCTGGGAAGATGTTCGTTATATCTTTCTTCAAATGGTCTGCCTGTTTGGCCTATGTAGAACATGTCGCATGAGCTGCAATTCATCTTGTATACGCCGGTTCTTTTTCTTTCTGGTATACTGTTTTTTCGGCTAAGAAGTCTCTGAATGTTGTTATTTGTACGAAAGGTTACAATTACATGGTGTTTCTTGAGTTCGTTAACTAGAATATTTGGTAAAATGTTTGTGTAATCTGCAGATATGTATTTATTAACCGGAAGTGTGTTATCATTGTTCGACTTTTTTATTTTCTTCTCTTTGTGTTTACTTATTAATTTATCCACTAATGAACTTTTATATCCGTTAGCCGCTGCTATGTGCTTGATGGTATTAACCTCTTCAATGTAGTCTTTTTCACTTAACGGTATAGTTAGCAATCTATGCACAAAACTATTGTAAGCTGCCATTTTATGCGAGGTGGGATGATATGAATCGGCATGAATTGTGACGTCCGTTGTTGTGGCCTTTCTATAGATTTTAAATTGAAGTTTTCCTTTGTTTTTTAAAATGGTTAAATCTAAGAAATTTAATTGATTTTCTTCTTCTATTTCAGATGTGAATTTAATCTTATGGTGTATGCTGTTTATGTGACTATTTAAGTTTTGTATTTGCCTTTTTGTTCCATTAAATATCATAAACGTATCGTCGACGTATCTACAATAAAAAATGATTTTATTCTTGTATAATTTATTCGATATTATGTTCATATTCTCATAATAATTTAAATATATATCAGCTAATAGTCCTGACAGTGGCGAACCCATAGCCAGACCGTCATCTTGTGTAAAAAACCCGTTGTCAAATGTAAAGTAATTTTGTTCCAAGACGACTGTAAGTAGTTTTATAAGTTCATTGATTTTTTGCATGCTAAGTTGAGCTACTTCCTTTAAATTGTTATTTACAATTTCTATAGTTTCCCTCACGGGGATATTAGTGTACAAATTAGTTACGTCTAACGATACTAATTTATATTGTGGTAGTATTTCTATCTTTTTAAGTTTTTCAACAAACTCATAACTGTTCTTTATACTGTAATTATTTGCTATCCTGATATTATTCTTAATTAAAGTCACTAACAATTTAGCAGCTTTGTATCCGGGAGCTGTGGTGTAGTTTATTACTGGTCTGATTGGTGTACTTTCCTTGTGGATTTTAGGTAGCCCTGTGAATTTTGGTGCCGTGGCATTAATTGGTTTTAAATATCTGCGTGTTTTCTCATCTAACAAAAAATTACATTGATTAATGGTGTTATTCAAAGTTTTTACATAAGCCTTTGTGGGATCCCGGTCTATTTTCTTAATATTATTATTATTTATGAAATCAAATACCTTTTGAGTATACTCTCTTTTCTGCATGACCACCAATGTGTCACCCTTATCTGCCTTACTTATAATTGCATCATTTTTCTCAAGTTTACTTTTTATGGTTTTAAGAATCATGATATCCTGCTTATATTTACTTTTTAAAAAATTGTTTTGACTTTTACATTTATTACTATTAATTGCGTTATTGAGTTTGTTGTTGATAAAAACCCTTGCTTCATTCTGTGCAACGGAACCATTTAATCTTTTAATAGCAGCTTCAGCATTAACTACCTCATGGACAATTTCGTTTGTCGTATTAAATCTTGGTACATTATATTTCAGACCTTTATTAAGCACGTTTATTTCTTGGTTAGTGAACTCTATGTTGGTTGTATTCGTTACACGTTCATAGAACACATGTTTACAATCTATTGGTCTATTTTCTTTTTTATGCTGAGTAAGATATAGATTTCGTATTTTCTTATTATGGGTTAATACTTTATGATAAAAATAATTGGATATTAAAGCGTTAGTTTTGGTCATGATAACATCTATAACTGCAGGGTGAATTTCCTTTAACATTTCTAAATGCGCTTTATAAAGATCCGTATTTAACCTGTTTTTCTTTTTGTATAATTGTCTAATTTCTTGCGTTAACCACATTTTTTCTGCTATTTGTTTCATCTTGAGTGCCGCCGGTGTTCTTGAATTAATATTTATGCGTGCAAATTTTGGTATGATATTCATTTTTATACACATTTTATTAAATTTAATGTTTTGTGCAACTTTTAGCATTTTGATTTTAACATTTTTGTATTTGTAGACAACACTTGCCTGACGGGCTTCAATATAATACATTTTAGGTTAGTTGTCTCCAAGTCGCTTATATTAATATAATAGATATTTACCATATATCCGTCGTGCGACTTCGTTTTTCTCGTCTTATTTTGACGCGTTTCGGCAACGAATTGCCATCTTCAGAATCTTAATCACTCATATGAGATCGTTAAAAAATTTAAAAACACTAAAATCATTACGGTAAAAGTGCACTTTTACGATATTGGAAACTCACAGACGCGAACATGAAAGTTTATGTTTCTCGCGTGGACTATATCGATCGACTGCTTTCGCGTGGACAATATCGATCAACTGATTCACTGTTTATATAGCCACTGATAAACCTGTTTTGCTTATTATAGCCCATATGTACTGTGACATTTCATTTACTGGCGCCCGTGTGCAAGTATTGCCGTGTCGTACAACATGTTATGTGAAAATGTAAGTTTATCATTCAAGACATAATCACTGTTGATTTTGACGGCTTTATATATTTCGTATTCCTCAAGCGCGTCCATGTATTTTCCTTTCCTGCAGCAATGCAAAGGCTGGAAATTTGTCTCAAAATCACTGTAGTTATGATTACATAGTATCAGGTGCCTGGCAAAATTAGATGTTGTTTTATGTAATTCCCTTCTGGGAAGATGTTCGTTATATCTTTCTTCAAATGGTCTGCCTGTTTGGCCTATGTAGAACATGTCGCATGAGCTGCAATTCATCTTGTATACGCCGGTTCTTTTTCTTTCTGGTATACTGTTTTTTCGGCTAAGAAGTCTCTGAATGTTGTTATTTGTACGAAAGGTTACAATTACATGGTGTTTCTTGAGTTCGTTAACTAGAATATTTGGTAAAATGTTTGTGTAATCTGCAGATATGTATTTATTAACCGGAAGTGTGTTATCATTGTTCGACTTTTTTATTTTCTTCTCTTTGTGTTTACTTATTAATTTATCCACTAATGAACTTTTATATCCGTTAGCCGCTGCTATGTGCTTGATGGTATTAACCTCTTCAATGTAGTCTTTTTCACTTAACGGTATAGTTAGCAATCTATGCACAAAACTATTGTAAGCTGCCATTTTATGCGAGGTGGGATGATATGAATCGGCATGAATTGTGACGTCCGTTGTTGTGGCCTTTCTATAGATTTTAAATTGAAGTTTTCCTTTGTTTTTTAAAATGGTTAAATCTAAGAAATTTAATTGATTTTCTTCTTCTATTTCAGATGTGAATTTAATCTTATGGTGTATGCTGTTTATGTGACTATTTAAGTTTTGTATTTGCCTTTTTGTTCCATTAAATATCATAAACGTATCGTCGACGTATCTACAATAAAAAATGATTTTATTCTTGTATAATTTATTCGATATTATGTTCATATTCTCATAATAATTTAAATATATATCAGCTAATAGTCCTGACAGTGGCGAACCCATAGCCAGACCGTCATCTTGTGTAAAAAACCCGTTGTCAAATGTAAAGTAATTTTGTTCCAAGACGACTGTAAGTAGTTTTATAAGTTCATTGATTTTTTGCATGCTAAGTTGAGCTACTTCCTTTAAATTGTTATTTACAATTTCTATAGTTTCCCTCACGGGGATATTAGTGTACAAATTAGTTACGTCTAACGATACTAATTTATATTGTGGTAGTATTTCTATCTTTTTAAGTTTTTCAACAAACTCATAACTGTTCTTTATACTGTAATTATTTGCTATCCTGATATTATTCTTAATTAAAGTCACTAACAATTTAGCAGCTTTGTATCCGGGAGCTGTGGTGTAGTTTATTACTGGTCTGATTGGTGTACTTTCCTTGTGGATTTTAGGTAGCCCTGTGAATTTTGGTGCCGTGGCATTAATTGGTTTTAAATATCTGCGTGTTTTCTCATCTAACAAAAAATTACATTGATTAATGGTGTTATTCAAAGTTTTTACATAAGCCTTTGTGGGATCCCGGTCTATTTTCTTAATATTATTATTATTTATGAAATCAAATACCTTTTGAGTATACTCTCTTTTCTGCATGACCACCAATGTGTCACCCTTATCTGCCTTACTTATAATTGCATCATTTTTCTCAAGTTTACTTTTTATGGTTTTAAGAATCATGATATCCTGCTTATATTTACTTTTTAAAAAATTGTTTTGACTTTTACATTTATTACTATTAATTGCGTTATTGAGTTTGTTGTTGATAAAAACCCTTGCTTCATTCTGTGCAACGGAACCATTTAATCTTTTAATAGCAGCTTCAGCATTAACTACCTCATGGACAATTTCGTTTGTCGTATTAAATCTTGGTACATTATATTTCAGACCTTTATTAAGCACGTTTATTTCTTGGTTAGTGAACTCTATGTTGGTTGTATTCGTTACACGTTCATAGAACACATGTTTACAATCTATTGGTCTATTTTCTTTTTTATGCTGAGTAAGATATAGATTTCGTATTTTCTTATTATGGGTTAATACTTTATGATAAAAATAATTGGATATTAAAGCGTTAGTTTTGGTCATGATAACATCTATAACTGCAGGGTGAATTTCCTTTAACATTTCTAAATGCGCTTTATAAAGATCCGTATTTAACCTGTTTTTCTTTTTGTATAATTGTCTAATTTCTTGCGTTAACCACATTTTTTCTGCTATTTGTTTCGTCTTGAGTGCCGCCGGTGTTCTTGAATTAATATTTATGCGTGCAAATTTTGGTATGATATTCATTTTTATACACATTTTATTAAATTTAATGTTTTGTGCAACTTTTAGCATTTTGATTTTAACATTTTTGTATTTGTAGACAACACTTGCCTGACGGGCTTCAATATAATACATTTTAGGTTAGTTGTCTCCAAGTCGCTTATATTAATATAATAGATATTTACCATATATCCGTCGTGCGACTTCGTTTTTCTCGTCTTATTTTGACGCGTTTCGGCAACGAATTGCCATCTTCAGAATCTTAATCACTCATATGAGATCGTTAAAAAATTTAAAAACACTAAAATCATTACGGTAAAAGTGCACTTTTACGATATTGGAAACTCACAGACGCGAACATGAAAGTTTATGTTTCTCGCGTGGACTATATCGATCGACTGCTTTCGCGTGGACAATATCGATCAACTGATTCACTGTTTATATAGCCACTGATAAACCTGTTTTGCTTATTATAGCCCATATGTACTGTGACATTTCATTTACTGGCGCCCGTGTGCAAGTATTGCCGTGTCGTACAACATGTTATGTGAAAATGTAAGTTTATCATTCAAGACATAATCACTGTTGATTTTGACGGCTTTATATATTTCGTATTCCTCAAGCGCGTCCATGTATTTTCCTTTCCTGCAGCAATGCAAAGGCTGGAAATTTGTCTCAAAATCACTGTAGTTATGATTACATAGTATCAGGTGCCTGGCAAAATTAGATGTTGTTTTATGTAATTCCCTTCTGGGAAGATGTTCGTTATATCTTTCTTCAAATGGTCTGCCTGTTTGGCCTATGTAGAACATGTCGCATGAGCTGCAATTCATCTTGTATACGCCGGTTCTTTTTCTTTCTGGTATACTGTTTTTTCGGCTAAGAAGTCTCTGAATGTTGTTATTTGTACGAAAGGTTACAATTACATGGTGTTTCTTGAGTTCGTTAACTAGAATATTTGGTAAAATGTTTGTGTAATCTGCAGATATGTATTTATTAACCGGAAGTGTGTTATCATTGTTCGACTTTTTTATTTTCTTCTCTTTGTGTTTACTTATTAATTTATCCACTAATGAACTTTTATATCCGTTAGCCGCTGCTATGTGCTTGATGGTATTAACCTCTTCAATGTAGTCTTTTTCACTTAACGGTATAGTTAGCAATCTATGCACAAAACTATTGTAAGCTGCCATTTTATGCGAGGTGGGATGATATGAATCGGCATGAATTGTGACGTCCGTTGTTGTGGCCTTTCTATAGATTTTAAATTGAAGTTTTCCTTTGTTTTTTAAAATGGTTAAATCTAAGAAATTTAATTGATTTTCTTCTTCTATTTCAGATGTGAATTTAATCTTATGGTGTATGCTGTTTATGTGACTATTTAAGTTTTGTATTTGCCTTTTTGTTCCATTAAATATCATAAACGTATCGTCGACGTATCTACAATAAAAAATGATTTTATTCTTGTATAATTTATTCGATATTATGTTCATATTCTCATAATAATTTAAATATATATCAGCTAATAGTCCTGACAGTGGCGAACCCATAGCCAGACCGTCATCTTGTGTAAAAAACCCGTTGTCAAATGTAAAGTAATTTTGTTCCAAGACGACTGTAAGTAGTTTTATAAGTTCATTGATTTTTTGCATGCTAAGTTGAGCTACTTCCTTTAAATTGTTATTTACAATTTCTATAGTTTCCCTCACGGGGATATTAGTGTACAAATTAGTTACGTCTAACGATACTAATTTATATTGTGGTAGTATTTCTATCTTTTTAAGTTTTTCAACAAACTCATAACTGTTCTTTATACTGTAATTATTTGCTATCCTGATATTATTCTTAATTAAAGTCACTAACAATTTAGCAGCTTTGTATCCGGGAGCTGTGGTGTAGTTTATTACTGGTCTGATTGGTGTACTTTCCTTGTGGATTTTAGGTAGCCCTGTGAATTTTGGTGCCGTGGCATTAATTGGTTTTAAATATCTGCGTGTTTTCTCATCTAACAAAAAATTACATTGATTAATGGTGTTATTCAAAGTTTTTACATAAGCCTTTGTGTACAAAAGCCTTTGGCAAGTGTTGTCTACAAATACAAAAATGTTAAAATCAAAATGCTAAAAGTTGCACAAAACATTAAATTTAATAAAATGTGTATAAAAATGAATATCATACCAAAATTTGCACGCATAAATATTAATTCAAGAACACCGGCGGCACTCAAGACGAAACAAATAGCAGAAAAAATGTGGTTAACGCAAGAAATTAGACAATTATACAAAAAGAAAAACAGGTTAAATACGGATCTTTATAAAGCGCATTTAGAAATGTTAAAGGAAATTCACCCTGCAGTTATAGATGTTATCATGACCAAAATTAACGCTTTAATATCCAATTATTTTTATCATAAAGTATTAACCCATAATAAGAAAATACGAAATCTATATCTTACTCAGCATAAAAAAGAAAATAGACCAATAGATTGTAAACATGTGTTCTATGAACGTGTAACGAATACAACCAACATAGAGTTCACTAACCAAGAAATAAACGTGCTTAATAAAGGTCTGAAATATAATGTACCAAGATTTAATACGACAAACGAAATTGTCCATGAGGTAGTTAATGCTGAAGCTGCTATTAAAAGATTAAATGGTTCCGTTGCACAGAATGAAGCAAGGGTTTTTATCAACAACAAACTCAATAACGCAATTAATAGTAATAAATGTAAAAGTCAAAACAATTTTTTAAAAAGTAAATATAAGCAGGATATCATGATTCTTAAAACCATAAAAAGTAAACTTGAGAAAAATGATGCAATTATAAGTAAGGCAGATAAGGGTGACACATTGGTGGTCATGCAGAAAAGAGAGTATACTCAAAAGGTATTTGATTTCATAAATAATAATAATATTAAGAAAATAGACCGGGATCCCACAAAGGCTTATGTAAAAACTTTGAATAACACCATTAATCAATGTAATTTTTTGTTAGATGAGAAAACACGCAGATATTTAAAACCAATTAATGCCACGGCACCAAAATTCACAGGGCTACCTAAAATCCACAAGGAAAGTACACCAATCAGACCAGTAATAAACTACACCACAGCTCCCGGATACAAAGCTGCTAAATTGTTAGTGACTTTAATTAAGAATAATATCAGGATAGCAAATAATTACAGTATAAAGAACAGTTATGAGTTTGTTGAAAAACTTAAAAAGATAGAAATACTACCACAATATAAATTAGTATCGTTAGACGTAACTAATTTGTACACTAATATCCCCGTGAGGGAAACTATAGAAATTGTAAATAACAATTTAAAGGAAGTAGCTCAACTTAGCATGCAAAAAATCAATGAACTTATAAAACTACTTACAGTCGTCTTGGAACAAAATTACTTTACATTTGACAACGGGTTTTTTACACAAGATGACGGTCTGGCTATGGGTTCGCCACTGTCAGGACTATTAGCTGATATATATTTAAATTATTATGAGAATATGAACATAATATCGAATAAATTATACAAGAATAAAATCATTTTTTATTGTAGATACGTCGACGATACGTTTATGATATTTAATGGAACAAAAAGGCAAATACAAAACTTAAATAGTCACATAAACAGCATACACCATAAGATTAAATTCACATCTGAAATAGAAGAAGAAAATCAATTAAATTTCTTAGATTTAACCATTTTAAAAAACAAAGGAAAACTTCAATTTAAAATCTATAGAAAGGCCACAACAACGGACGTCACAATTCATGCCGATTCATATCATCCCACCTCGCATAAAATGGCAGCTTACAATAGTTTTGTGCATAGATTGCTAACTATACCGTTAAGTGAAAAAGACTACATTGAAGAGGTTAATACCATCAAGCACATAGCAGCGGCTAACGGATATAAAAGTTCATTAGTGGATAAATTAATAAGTAAACACAAAGAGAAGAAAATAAAAAAGTCGAACAATGATAACACACTTCCGGTTAATAAATACATATCTGCAGATTACACAAACATTTTACCAAATATTCTAGTTAACGAACTCAAGAAACACCATGTAATTGTAACCTTTCGTACAAATAACAACATTCAGAGACTTCTTAGCCGAAAAAACAGTATACCAGAAAGAAAAAGAACCGGCGTATACAAGATGAATTGCAGCTCATGCGACATGTTCTACATAGGCCAAACAGGCAGACCATTTGAAGAAAGATATAACGAACATCTTCCCAGAAGGGAATTACATAAAACAACATCTAATTTTGCCAGGCACCTGATACTATGTAATCATAACTACAGTGATTTTGAGACAAATTTCCAGCCTTTGCATTGCTGCAGGAAAGGAAAATACATGGACGCGCTTGAGGAATACGAAATATATAAAGCCGTCAAAATCAACAGTGATTATGTCTTGAATGATAAACTTACATTTTCACATAACATGTTGTACGACACGGCAATACTTGCACACGGGCGCCAGTAAATGAAATGTCACAGTACATATGGGCTATAATAAGCAAAACAGGTTTATCAGTGGCTATATAAACAGTGAATCAGTTGATCGATATTGTCCACGCGAAAGCAGTCGATCGATATAGTCCACGCGAGAAACATAAACTTTCATGTTCGCGTCTGTGAGTTTCCAATATCGTAAAAGTGCACTTTTACCGTAATGATTTTAGTGTTTTTAAATTTTTTAACGATCTCATATGAGTGATTAAGATTCTGAAGATGGCAATTCGTTGCCGAAACGCGTCAAAATAAGACGAGAAAAACGAAGTCGCACGACGGATATATGGTAAATATCTATTATATTAATATAAGCGACTTGGAGACAACTAACCTAAAATGTAATATATATATATATATATATTGTAACAATATACTTGTGGTTACAAAATAAAATCGGTGTGAATTGCTGTTGTAACAATTTGAAATTAAAAAAAATTTATTTTTTATTTCACAAAAAAAAATTTCTGGAAAAATATTTTTTATGTAAATTTTAATCCTAATATTTAGGAACTAATCGTGTTTATTGTTTGTAATTAGAAATTAAGTGGTATTATGTTTATTTTGGTAATAGTGTCACTTTCAGTAAATTTGTTAAAAGACAATCTGGTTAACTCCAAATCTAGGCCAAAGACGGCTCTCTTCTTCTTCTTCTTGAAACGTTCGTTGTTTCGTATATACCGCCTTTCGGTTAGTTGGGTTTCTTGATTAATTTACCTGTTTAGCCTTTTTATAAGAAAAATAAAATCCAAATTACAAAAAAAAAAACAACGTTTATTAATAAAATAATTAATTTGTTCGATAAGAATCGATGTTACAAGTAGTATCGACTCACTCAGGGCCGGTCGATATAAATAGTTTACATTAGTATTATAGAAATATGGTTCTTTAAACGGTTATTTAAGATATAGCCAGAGAAGGTTATGGGCAGGAAAGTATAACACTTACAATTATAAAATGCCTTAATATTAAACAATACAATGTTATAATTAAAAATAATAAAGTTTATATATGATTTTTATTCAAACCAAAAGCAGCCGAAGACAGTCGTTCTCTGCAGCTGACGGGATTAGTTGACTACGATTCACAAAATGGCCGACTGGCGCATGCGTAGTTAACGGATAACTTGGATGAAAGTTTTATTTAAATAAAGATGTCTTTTTTCCGTGTAAATGGTCTCAGCAATTGTATATGATTGTCCTGGATGTATTTGAGTGTCACTGGTGTATGGTGGAATAGTTCACTTGGTGTAAAATGTTGTTATTGGACATATCTCATTGGGTCTATGTGTGTCGGGTTTAACCTCGACTTTTCGTTTGTATATGGTGTGATATTAGTGTTATTTCGATTAATTAGTCTTATGTGGTTCAGTTTATTGGTGTTACACTGTTCATATGTTAACTTCACCGGTTCACAATAAAAAAAATAGCTCGAAATAAGTTTTATACAAATTTTCACCGAACTCGGTTTATAACGTTAACCGCCATTAAAGGTTACTTTAGCAAATAATCACGTTAAGTGCACTCGTCAACGTATAATAATGAACTGTTCTCATTTCCTTCGTCTCCTGAAAATCTTAGCCTATTTAATATATCTTATACATTGTTTCAAATTATTTTAGCTTCCGATACATTTTATTTTAATACACTATACTCAGAAAATAATTTCGTTATTAGTTAACTGTACGAAATACGAAATACATATTCGGTTTCATTATTCTATTCTGCTTATTTTGATAGTAATTAATATAGTGTTAATAAGTTTCATTAGAAAATTATATTTATTACATTTTTGGAAGGTAGGCCTAAATTTATACTTCCTGTAGTCTAAGCAAATAATAGCCATTTTCCCTAATATAATTATTATTCTATTAAATCTGAAATTGATATAATTGTCTATTCTTACTTAATTTCTTGCAATTTAGTTTATTAATGATTATTTTTAAATACAATTCAATTGTCTATGACTCTTCCTCTGATAATGTCAGTTAGTCCATTCCATTTTTATTGGTAATTTTATTAGATAAATAAGTAATTTTACTTATCTGCTGACCATATCTTTATAAAGTCTTATTTACATGGTATACTATATGTTGGGTTTATCTTGCATAAATATTGTCAGTTTAACTGGCTTATAAGACTAGATTTATTAATTATACTGCAGTTTAAATTCATTATATGGCCTAGATTTGATGTGTTGCTATTTGCAGAATTTTTACTGATGTAGTTAGTTTCTGCCCTTCTCTGACTTTTTATCCTTATATACTTTATTAACAATTAGTTCTTTGACTGGTATAACAGTGATTATTGATTGTACAATTAAAATATAACACCTATCTCTATCAAAACTGGTACCTTGAATAATACCTTTTATGTGTATTGATTACACCTAGTAACATAATTAAAAACATTTTATAACATGGGGAATGATATCTACCTTTAGATATGGCATTCCTAACTTAAAGTAACAACAAAATAACATTTTATAACAATAATATCTCTTACTAATTAATCTTATTTGTCTAGTTATTATATGGAACAGGAACATAACATATTGGTTCCATATAATGGTTAACACTTTCTTAAAACTAATTATTGACAGTCTGCTCTGTATTTCTCAATTTTAAGGAGTTATTCCCCATCTCTAAGTATAACACTAACTGTCTGTTTATTATTTCATTCTATGGAATGTTCTTATAAATTCAGTAGCATTTCATTAGCAATATTTGTAGCGGGTCAATTTTTGGGTGTTTTATTTTAACCATTTGGGGCATTTATATATTTGTATTCATTTCATTTTCGGTCGGGAGCCTTATAAAATATTGCGAAATAACTATTATTGTGCAACGTATTTGTCCGTGTAACAGACCAGTGTTGAGAAACAGAACAGTTGAATACAAAGCAATAAGACGCAGGTTGTTGTTGAGTAATGCGGTGAAGAATTTACCACCCTAACAATTCGCAGAACTCTGTAAATGTGTGTCAACGCTCAAGCGCAACTACACCCGCACGCGCTCAAAGGACGCTCTAACTAAAAACTCAAGATGGCCAGAGCGTAAAAATATTCGTCGTCTTCTCTAAGACCTCCCGGAAGTCGCATTAAACTCCGCCTACTGTTGGTGACATCATCAGAGCCAAGTCCAATATTAAGATCTGGTCACACACATATACCAGCTATAATCCATGCATAAACTGAATATGCCTCAGCAAATCAACAGTATACGGCGACTAAAACCTGATGGCCGTGACTGCTCATTTCCCGCGACAAGGAAAGGAACAAGTACCTGTTACGTTCTCGGTGACGGAACGGTCGATCTTAGTCAGAGACGCTAAGCGGTTTACGAGAAGCAGCCTACCGCTACAGACACCTACAGTTTCGTTTAGGGCCCGGTTGGTCGAGTTTTCCTAAATGTAATTAATTCAAGAAGACCGACCGGGACCCAAGGAAATACTCAACCCACCGCAGTTTAAAAACTGTTGCAAGTGCGAATCGCAAACAGTTAAATTACGGACATTGGAATCGAATCGGGACAAAACACATGTTCGGCCGGCCACGCGGTAGTGAACAGTTGTAAAACAATAAAGGAGTTTGTTAAACTATAATAACAAGGGGTAAAGTATTAACTTGTGTGAAAGCGTGTGTAAGCAGATTGGGCCGTCTTGAATAATATTTAAATCTATAACCGAAATCTATAATCTATAAACGTATATGTGAAAATTTGCTTTTTTATGTCCTTGTTTTACTTAATTAAAATTATTTAGTTTAGTTTAAAACAATGTGTTAGTCTAAGTTATTTCGTCATTACCACTGTCTTATTTCTGTGTTCAAAAAATTCGTCTAAACGTTCCGGAATCTTCTGAATTATTAATTGGGTGGGTCAGATTGCTAACTTGTCCGTTTTATTAAGGTAAAGTGTAAAGGTTTTCGATATTTTGTCCTATATAAAAAATAATCGTGGCGACCTTGGTCTTCTGGTAAAACTCGAATAACAGGTAAGTGGATAGGATTGCGTACAGGTAAGTCCTGGTAGTGGTTTAATTTATATATATATTTCGGCCCTTTCTTTTTTATTGTTACAAATGGCGACCATGCCAGGATTTTCGTTTAATTATAATTTTATACGAGATAGACCTATTTTAATACACAGAAAATAGGATGTGGTAATGACGAATGTATAAAAATTTTTTTATCGTACATAATTAAGTAGGTTAGGTTTATATTATTGTGATGAGTAGTCCTGAAATACATTCAACACCGAATGTAGGTCAAGACGATAAAAACATGAATGTGCATAACACAAATGAAAAAGATAATACAGAGGATTCAGGGATTCAAGTAACCCCGACCTCAACAAAATACAATTAGGTGGATGATGATCCAATGAGTATTGTACTTAATTTATTAGAAAAAATGAATAATAAATTTGATAGTCGTTTTGACAGTAATGACATAAAATTAGATAGACAAAGTAGGGAGATTAATGAGTTGAAACATGAGATACAAGAAATGAATAAACATTTAGAAAGCACTAACGAAACAATAATGACTAGTCTGAATAAGTTAGAACGGAAAGTTGAGAAATTAGGTGACAATGTTTTAAATATGACAAAATGTAAAAATGACGAAATAGTAGACAATTCTGAGAGTATAGTGGGGGTGAAGAATAATGTAGAAGCAAATGATGAAAATGTAATAACAAATAGTACTGATGAAGTTTTAGAATGCGATAATGAAATGTTAATGAGTGTTTATGAAGTAGAGAGAGAGTGGAAGAATAATGTAGTAATTGAATGGGGACAGAGGGCAAATTTTCCCCTTATTGTTTATAATGATGATGATGATTTAATGTTGTTTTTTCAGGGCAAGAGACCCTTATTGTTAAATGAAGTAATGTTGTATAATGTTGTACCCTCTGTCCGTAATAATTGTGAGAGTGTGATGTGGTGCTATGAAGAAAGAGAGTTATGTATTGAGAGTGAAATAGAACTATATAAGTTAGAAAGAAAGTATAATGAATTGAGAAAAATATTAGAAGGGGTGATGATGAATCATGTGAAATACGTACCTGTTGAAAGAGAGATAGAGAATAATTTTGATAATATCTTACCTGACTATAATGATTTACCTGACGTAGTAGTTGAGGAATACAAAAATGAGAAAACGATTTACCTGACGTTAACAAATAACACTGATATAGACGGGATAATCCTAACTGATGTTGACATGATGTATAATGGTATAATGGATGAAATAGAATTGATGGATTATTATGATAGTAATGATAACAAATTGTCTGTTGATAAAAATGATGAATGTTACAAATACACTAGATATATATATGACGATGGTGGGTGAGCTAAAAGATCAGTGTTGGGACATTTTTAAATATTGTAAATTATTGGTAATGACCTTGCTGATTTGGACATCTGAAGTGAGATACACTTGAACAGTTTTGACGCATATTTTGTAAATAATATTGAATTCATTTGTGTGTATTGTGAAATGTTAGAAAAGTAATGTGTATATGTTTTAGAAAATGTTGTGTTAATAATAATAATATTATTAATATTTTTGCATTCTAATTAAATAATAAAATAATTATGAAGACAATAGTTAATGATTTGTAGAATTTTGATAATAATTGAAATATGTTATTTTAATAATCAAATAAATATTTGATTTTAATAATCAATTGAAGTAAATAATTTGAAATGTTTAGATATTGTGATTGAATGTTATGTGTTTGAATTTTTATAATGAATTTGAATTAAATGAGATTTTAATTTAATAACAAGGAATAAATAAATGAATGTTAAATGGTTTATTTTGTGGAATATCATAATGGTTAAAAATATATGTTAATAATAAATTTGAGAAATTTTGAAAATCTGATTGCAACACAGGATAAATTCATAATGATGATAAATAAAAACAGTTAATGAAAAATTTTAAATAATAATGTTTATAAATTTTATATAAATTATTTAAACGAGAATTGTTTGTTTAATGTATGCTAATAATCCAGGATGATTTCTATTTGTGGATTAGATATTTAAAAATAAGGTGTTCATGCTATAATTTTAAGTGTATTATTTTATTGTTGTCTATTAGATAAGCATTGATAAGAATATGTCATTTTATTATGTGTGTATTTTTTTAAGCCAATAAGTAAATCGTCTGGCAGGCTAACATAAATAACCAGAATCGGAGAAAGGGGAATTAAGAAGGTGAGGAGTAATGATAAATAAATATGTATATTCCATGTAATTTGTTCAATTTTGAGATGTGTTTTTATTATGTTAGGATATCAGCTGATCAGCAATACCATGTCACTGGTATATTGGTTTGTAAATGTTACAAGTAATTAATGTTTATTGTATTACAGATATTTTGAAGTAAAGATAAAAAGAATATGAGAAATAAAATAACAGTAATTTATGCAATTTAATAAAGGATAATTCATGGGTGATAAATGTTTTATGGGACACGTAGACCTGTCCAATTTGAATTAAAAGTTGAATGTGAAATGATAGAGAGGAATATGATGTAATGTTGTTTTGAAGTAAGGTATGTTGTAGAATTGTAAGTAGTATTGATGTTGACACAGTGGTAATGGAGACTTTATGTAGATTTTGAGTGACATACTGTTGTTTTTATAGTTAATGAGGTTATTTTGTGTATTGTAGTAATGTAATGAGATTGAGATTTTTGGGGATGGCAATTTTGTATTAGGGGGTAGTGTATTTGGGGAGTCCGCAACAAGGGTTGGGACAGGATAGGGATAGATTTTAGTGGGGAAGGGGCCGCCTTAGGTAGAATCCGGGCCGCCAAATAAGGGAATTGAGTTTTGGGTAGGGGAAACACGTATCCTATATACAAAGGGTTAGAGAGTATTTTATAATGGGAGAAGGCGGCGAATTGTGTTAAATGGTAAGTTGGGGTTTAGAGTGTTTTGATTAGTAGATATTTTGGTAGAGATGGGTGTCATGATAATTGAAGCTGATGAATATGAGAGTCAGAGGGAGAAAGTTTATATATGTACAGAGATCTAATACAGTAAATGAGAATAAATGAGTTACAACACCCACAGTAATGTAGAATTAAACTGTTAACTAAAGAGAGGAATTTATAATAAAGAATATACAATTGTTTATTTTTTTTCAAAGCCAGTGACAAACTTTTAATAGAACTGAAAATGATGTAAAGTCAAGAATTGTTTATTTTAAATAATTTAAATGTCAATTTGATTATTGTAATAATATTTTGTTCATTTTAAATATGTTATGTTATTATGTTTGAATTTCAAGTTAGGATATTACAGATGTTCAGTATATTTTCAGAAGTATACATAACATATGTAGGTCAAGGGTTCTGGAACTTGACCTAGTTTCGATCAGCTGATGAGGTCAGACACCTACTAAACTTGTATAGTAGGGAATTAATTTTATTTGTTTACTTAATCACTTTAAACCAGTTTTGAATAATTTCTAAATATAAATGAAACCTTTAAACAAAATGTAAATTTTTTTTGAATTTTAAAATTTTTGGGGAATTTGATTTTTTTGAAAAAAAAAAAAAAAACTTGATTTTCGCCTGCCAGCGAATGAATATTTTAGATAATGATTCTTTTATTATGTGTGTATTAACCATGTTTCTTTTATTGTATTGTATTGTATTGGTAGACTATAAGTGGTTCTCATGTTAGAGTAAGGAAATGTGTTTAGATTAGTAGAAATGTCTAGGTTAATTCATTTGAAACAAAAATTTAGAAAAACAAGGAAGAGAATTTTTTGATAAAATATTATTTTTTTGAATTTTGAATTTTTTGTTAAATTTTTAATAAATCTTAAAAGCAATTTTTTACTTTTAATGTGTTATGGGAATATGTAATGTTAGTGTGTGTGAGCCCAGTATCTGCTAAAGGCAGCCCAGCTTGCAAAAAGGGGAACCATATCGGCGGAGGAGCTGGAATAATTTTGGCCAGGGATTGAGGATTTTGGGGGTAGCATGTTAAAAGGCGAGGTGCGCTGTGGTGCGAGTCTGTTCGATTTCTCGGTGTTGGGATCTCTTACGGAGAAGTCCAGTGATCTCGTTCAGATGAGTCCATGGTCGCTGAGCCAGGGGGGTCGTGTACCCATGAGATTAAGAACCAGGGGGTTGTTGGCACCAGTTCCTCACCGGTCCTCTTCAGGGTTGTCGATGAGATTTCTTCTGTCGTGAACAGGAGAATTCTCATCGAGGGGGTATTGTAGCGGGTCAATTTTTGGGTGTTTTATTTTAACCATTTGGGGCATTTATATATTTGTATTCATTTCATTTTCGGTCGGGAGCCTTATAAAATATTGCGAAATAACTATTATTGTGCAACGTATTTGTCCGTGTAACAGACCAGTGTTGAGAAACAGAACAGTTGAATACAAAGCAATAAGACGCAGGTTGTTGTTGAGTAATGCAGTGAAGAATTTACCACCCTAACAATTCGCAGAACTCTGTAAATGTGTGTCAACGCTCAAGCGCAACTACACCCGCACGCGCTCAAAGGACGCTCTAACTAAAAACTCAAGATGGCCAGAGCGTAAAAATATTCGTCGTCTTCTCTAAGACCTCCCGGAAGTCGCATTAAACTCCGCCTACTGTTGGTGACATCATCAGAGCCAAGTCCAATATTAAGCTCTGGTCACACACATATACCAGCTATAATCCATGCATAAACTGAATATGCCTCAGCAAATCAACAGTATATGGCGACTAAAACCTGATGGCCGTGACTGCTCATTTCCCGCGACAAGGAAAGGAACAAGTACCTGTTACGTTCTCGGTGACGGAACGGTCGATCTTAGTCAGAGACGCTAAACGGTTTACGAGAAGCAGCCTACCGCTACAGACACCTACAGTTTCGTTTAGGGCCCGGTTGGTCGAGTTTTCCTAAATGTAATTAATTCAAGAAGACCGACCGGGACCCAAGGAAATACTCAACCCACCACAGTTTAAAAATTGTTGCAAGTGCGAATCGCAAACAGTTAAATTACGGACATTGGAATCGAATCGGGACAAAACACATGTTCGGCCGGCCACGCGGTAGTGAACAGTTGTAAAACAATAAAGGAGTTTGTTAAAATATAATAACAAGGGGTAAAGTATTAACTTGTGTGAAAGCGTGTGTAAGCAGATTGGGCCGTCTTGAATAATATTTAAATCTATAACCGAAATCTATAATCTATAAACGTATATGTGAAAATTTGCTTTTTTATGTCCTTGTTTTACTTAATTAAAATTATTTAGTTTACTTTAAAACAATGTGTTAGTCTAAGTTATTTCGTCATTACCACTGTCTTATTTCTGTGTTCAAAAAATTCGTCTAAACGTTCCGGAATCTTCTGAATTATTAATTGGGTGGGTCAGATTGCTAAATTGTCCGTTTTATTAAGGTAAAGTGTAAAGGTTTTCGATATTTTGTCCTATATAAAAAATAATCGTGGCGACCTTGGTCTTCTGGTAAAACTCGAATAACAGGTAAGTGGATAGGATTGCGTACAGGTAAGTCCTGGTAGTGGTTTAATTTATATATATATTTCGGCCCTTTCTTTTTTATTGTTACATATTATTACTTCATATCAAATATGACACTGTTCAAAAAACACTTAAAGTTTATTCATCTGTACGGCAACTCATGTACCTTTTCAAAGTTTATTGGCTATAATTCAATAACTTACACTGGTCCATGGTTATTTATAAATATTATTACTAGTCCTTTTCTAGCTTTGCAACATGAAATACTTAACCATGGGGGTACTGTGAAGATTAGTTCATACAAACTAAACAATAACTTTTTTGGGTGCACTGTTACTTAATACTATTGACACATTTGGTTTTTGTCAGTTTTACATTGTGATATGGTTTTTTGGGGTGTTATACTTTCTCTTTGGACATTCATTTATTTTTGGGGTTTTTGGGTTCTCTCCCTATGGGGTTTCTATTTGGTATGGGTCGTCTCACTTCCTTTTTTCTAGTGGATCTTCTCAGGTTTCTTATTCTTCAGTATTTTTGGTCATTCTATATTTCTTCTTTCTTCATTCTTCTGTATTTTTGTTCATTGTATATTTCTTCTTTCTTCTTTCTTCAGTACCATTTCGCTGTGTATGCTTTTGTTTCTTCTGGACTGGTTTCTTTGTCGGGGTATCTTAATTGCCTGCTTCTATCTTACCTGGGTAATTTTGTTATTCACATTTTTATTTTTCTGGGTTTTTAAATTTGTAGTATATATATTATTTGCAGATTTTTTCTTTATTTTTACTTTTCTTGTGAGTATATTAATTAATAGTGCCTTTTAATTGATTCTCATCTGGATATTCCATATATTAGAGCTTTATTAATGACCATTGAGTAATTTATTTATGTGGATTATCTGTCATGCTACAATATATATATATATATATTATTTTAATATTTATAACTAAATTTACCTCAAGATATACTTTTTTCCTATTAGGAACATGTTTCGAGAGTTCTTGTTCTCTCATCTTCAGCCTTCGCCATCTTGTTTCTGGTGAAGTATTTGTGTGTTGGCTTCTGGATGTTATTAAGGTAGTTTGTTGGTCTTTGGTCCTTCAAAGTTGCATTATTGTGTGTGGTTGTGGTATCTGTTTTTGTATTTTGTGTATTTTCGATGTTGAGTGCTTTGAATATTGTGTCATGTTTTGTATTGATTTGTATTTGTTCTGGTATTAATTTGTTTTGTGTTTTATGTTTGTAAATCTGTAAATTTTCCCAAATGTTCATTATGGTGCCTTTGTGTGGTATATGTTTTATTAGTGTTACATTGGTTATGTCTGGGAATTCATGTCCTGTGTTTATTGCATGTGTGGCTAAATTGGATTTATATATATTTGGTTTTCTGTATGCATTTAGTTGTTCAAAATAACGTTTTTTCAGCTGTTTTTTTGTTTGTCCTATATAACATTTATTGCAATCTTGGCATTCAATTTTGTATATACCGTTGGTTGTTGTATTATCTTTGTTGTGTGAGCTATTTAGATTTTGTAATTTATTTTTATTAGTTTTGTATGCTATTTTTATATCTGTGTTTTTAAATAGTTTTGTTAGTTTTGTCATTTTATTATTTATATATGTGAATGTGGCCCATTTTTTGTTGTTGTTATTATTTAACAGATACCACAACCACACACAATAATGCAACTTTGAAGGACCAAAGACCAACAAACTACCTTAATAACATCCAGAAGCCAACACACAAATACTTCACCAGAAACAAGATGGCGAAGGCTGAAGATGAGAGAACAAGAACTCTCGAAACATGTTCCTAATAGGAAAAAAGTATATCTTGAGGTAAATTTAGTTATAAATATTAAAATATTATATACATCAAGAAACGGACTGTAGCAGAAAGTGATTGAAATATATATATATATATATATATATATATATATATATTGTAACGCAACAGAAATGCCAGCATTCATGTTACATAAAAATAAGGTTCACCGAATAATAAATAAGTCAATGTTTAACACCATAATAGAACAAAGATCCAATAATTACAAAGATAATCATAGATAAAATTAAATAAGGATGCAAGGTAGTGTTAACAAGAATAAACGAACCTGTAAGTTAAATAATAGCTGATGATATATGTTTAATGAAAAGCAAAAAAAAAAATGAAACAATGATTTAACTTATAGTAATAACAAATAAGAATTTTGAGTTAAGAAGTATTATTTTATGACAACAAATGTTATGATAAAGTTTATGTTATGTTATACCAAATATGTGTTGAGTTAATGAAAGATAATGAAACAAGTTGTATTATTCAATGACTGTTGTAGAATGAAGTGTGAAGCAGTTAATCAATGTTCATAGATTCGAATTTTGTTATATGTGATCAATAAGATCAAGATAAAATTGTTATTAGATATAGAAAAATAATTGTTTATATAAATGTTAATAGTTAAGATTTGATTGTATGTAGGAATTTATGTAAAAGGGGCTATAGATGTTTAACAGTTATAAACACAGGTAGATCAGTTTACAATAAAAGGCCTAACAGCCAAAACCGATATATAACCACTCACAACATAAAGGTTAGGTACATCAATTAATAATAATTAATAAATACGATTTGAAGAACTAGAAAAAACATTAAATTAATAATGATATATAATAAAATTTATACAAATTATGATAATACCATAGTGCCATGATATCGATTAATAACATGTAATATCGAAAGTGGATTAAATATAAAAAAGGAAAAAAACCGGCTTATATAAAAAAACCAGCAGAATATGTGTAGAAAATAATAAACCAACTATCGGTAAAGTTACATTCCGATAGGATAGCAAATTGATAAAGAATAGACAAAAAATATATGAAATAAACACTATATATTTAAAACATGTGGAAGGAAGGAATTATGTGTTGCTAGTGACGACAAAAAGGAGAAGAAATTGTTGATTTTGACAAGAATTGTTTGGATGAACAAAATGTGATGAGATTAAAAAACCCAAGAATAATCTATTTAATCGTAATATTCGAAATTACCAGATACGATTATAAAAATACAAATTTCTAATGACAATATTTACGTCTAACACCAATACAGATTAACCAAATAACACTACAATATGAAATCGTAATAGAGAGTAAATAACTGAAGTCTACAAGAAAGAACTTGAACTGTCCTATTTCCGAAGGGAATTGATGAGATATTAATCAAATAGAAAGAATTAACAGTAACACAATTAATAATATTCACTACACCAGAAATTATAACCTTTCAATTACACGGAACAACACTAATTGCTTCAACCGAAAGAAGAACTGATTTGGATCCTGGCGTTGCAGAAGAAACATCAATCGGGCTGTAAATCAATCCAGGAAGCTGTATTCCGAAGTGGACACGACAAGAATTACTTTTATTAAACCGAAGAAAGAAAACTGTACTGCATAATTGTCCAGAACAGTAAATTTAGCGATCAACCGCCTACACGATTTGCTTCGTTCGAGTCTGGTAATTTATATTATAATAATCATACTAACTACATAACACTTCAAATTTGTAAATCTTGCATTCTTATTTATATATTTTTAATCTTCCCCACAGTTACAAGAACCTTCACACCCTGAATTAAATTAAATACAAATCAAAACACACTATATAACTAAATATAAATAAAGGATTAGAATAATCAACAATCGATCCATGAAGTCTATAGTCCAAGCATATGTTAATTAGAACATATCTTATTCAATGTGAATTAAGTAAACAAATAAAGAACCTTTATATATTTGTAAAATCTTGTTATTTGGAGTATGGTTTAATGAGCTGGGAACAAAAAGTAACTGAATAAGTATAGAATAATTGGTTAACGTAAACATCGAAATAACCTACAAGTTTCGTTGAGCCGATACTACAGCGCTTATAGCGGAATTATCTGACACCAAAGAGGGAGCGTAAAAATACAAAATTAGATATAACTCTCTTCAAGGTATAATAGGGTTGGATGGAATTGTAGAATAGCGCTTAAGTTGTTTAAGTTTTAGGCACACTAAGACTGATATTTCTTAAAGAGCTAAGTTAATATTAATTAATTACATAAATATATCCCACAACTCCAAATATCTCCGAGATTGACATAATTAAAGTAAATTCAAAACAAATTGACAAACCTAACAGTGGGGTTTAAAAGGAGAAGGACTCCGAACAGTAACAATATATATGATTATGACAGGGTGGAACATGCCATGAAAGTAAATAAAATAAGTTGTATCACATGTCTTTGTAAGTAAACACACAAAATGTGTGGGGATTATTTTATTTCTGTAGATATAACAAACATTTCATTATGCAGTCAAGAATGTGTTATTTTTGTATACAAGACACCATCGTCTTGGTTAGAGATTGTCATCAACAGAAATAATAGAACTTCTTATTCATTTATAAAATTAGTAATCTGTAAAATAAATAGAACATAAATAAAATATTATAAGTAACTTTATTTTTAGCACTTTCATTAATCTTCCTGATTTTATTTAAATAATATCAATTTTTACTTCCATGTTCCTTAAGGAAATGGAAGTATGGTGATGGCAAAAAAAATCGTGTTCGAGATTATTGCAGAATATGATTGTACTACACTCAAAACACGAAAAAAAGTCATTTTTCGAAAAGTGTCTGTGTGTCTTTAGATTTTTTTCTATGGCAAACGATAACAGCCGCAAATTCAAACAGAATCAAATATGTTTTTGCATACAGCCCTGATTTATTGAGTACTAAAGACCTATTGTTTTTGGTGAAGATCGTTTAAGGGAAAGGGGTAGTTTACCTGCCACGTTTTTTGTTTTATCAAGGGTATTTTGTATGGCAAATGATAACAGCCGCAAATTCAAACAAAATCATATAATATTTTGCATACAGCCCTGAATTGTAGAGTTCTCAAGACCTGTCGTTTTTGGCGAAGATCGGTTAAGGGAAAGGGGTAGTTTACCTGCAACGGTTTTTTATCAAGGGTAATTTTTTTCTATGATAAACAATAACAGCCGCAAATTGAAACAGAATCAAATGATGTTTTGCGTACAGCCCTGTATTGTAGAGTTCTCAATACCTATTGGTGTTGGTGAAGATCGGTTAAGGGAAAGGGGTAGTTTACCTGCAACGTTTTATGTTTTAAAAGGGTATTTTCTATGGCAAACGATAAAAGCCGCAAATTCAAACAGAATGAAATACGTTTTTGCATACAGTCCTGTTTTGTTGAGTACTAAAGACCAATTGTTTTGGTGAAGATCGGTTAGGGGAAAGGGGTAGTTTACCTGACACGTTTTTTGTTTTATCAAGGGTATTTTATATGGCAAACAATAACAGCCGCAAATTCAAACAGAATCATATAATATTTTGCATACAGCCCTGACATGTAGAGTTCTCAAGACCTGTTGGTTTTGGTGAAGATCGGTTAAGGGAATAGGGTTGTTTACCAGCAACATTTTATGTATTATCAAGGGTAATTTTTTTTTTTTGACGAACGATAACTGCCGTACATGAAAACAATCAATTACTCTTCTGCATACCTTTTTGAATTATACAGAACTCAAGGTCTGTTGATTTTGTTGAAGATCAGTTAAGGGAAAGGGGTAGTTTACCTGCAACGTTGTATGTTTTAACAAGGATATTTTTTCTATGACGAACGATAACTGCCTTACATTAAAACAGAATATACTAATGTTTTGCATACAGTCCTGAATTGTAGAGTTCTCAAGACCTATTGTTTTTGGTGAAGATCGGTTAATGCAATAGGGTAGTTTACCAGCAACATTTTATGTTTTATCAAGGGTGTTTTCTATGGCAAACGATAACAGCCGTAAATTCAAACAGAATCAAATAATTGTTTGCATACAGCCCTGAATTGTAGCGTACCCAAGACCTGTCATTTTTGGTGAAGATCGGTTAAGGGAAAGGGGTAGTTTACCTGCAACAGTTTTTTATCAAGGGTAATTTTTTCCTATAGTAAACGATAACAGCCGCAAATTCAAACAGAATCAAATGATGTTTTGCATACAGCCCTGTATTGTAGAGTTCTCAATGTTGGTGAAGATCGGTTAAGGGAAAGGGGTAGTTTACCAGCAACATTTTATGTTTTAACAAGGGTAATTTTTTATATGACGAACGATAACTGCCGCACATTCAAACAGAATCAAATATTTTTTTGCATGCTTCCCTGAATTGTAGAGGACGGAAGGTCTGTTGATTTTGGAGAAGATCGGTTAAGAGAAAGGGGTAGTTTACCTGAAACATTGTATGATTTAACAAGAGTAAAGTACTTAATTTTTATAAATAAAGTATCCTGATAAGAAGCTCATAGTAATCCACTGTAGAAACGTAGATGAAATATCTATAAATGAAGAAGTTAAGTGAACGGGGTGGGGGTAATTTTGTATTATTAAAAATTATAGTTGAAGGTGGAGGGGAGAATTTTTTGTATGTGTACTACGTTATCGGCAACAAAGAAGTAGTTTTTTGTTAAAATTGCTTCCCGGGCTCTTTAGCCGTAGTCCAATGTTTTCTGTAAAACCAGACTTTTCGGCAGTGCCATCAACTGCCATCATCAGTAAAAATCGAGTGCGAAAACGTGAGGTGGTATACGTTAGTGACCACAGTACTGTGGTTAATGCTGAAGCAATAAGTAGAAAGACGTAGTTTCTATGGAAATATTTCATTTCGAATATGATTTTAAATATAAATCTTAGAACATGGAAGTCATGTATGGTTCTCCATACCGATTATATGTTTATATAATTATAATGAGTTTTATATAATTTATAATGAGTTAATTATAATGAGTTATAGCATAATGAGTTTCTGAATTTGTTTTTTTTAGAAAACTGAGGCAGAGTTTCTTCTCACAATATGATTTTGTAATAGTTAAACACACACACACACACACACACACACACACACACACACACACACACACACACACACACACACACACACACACACACACACACACACACACACACACACACACACATATTGCAACGTTATTTCATATATTTATGAATTTAAACAAATTTAAATGTATTTTAATTTGTATAGCCCCACGTTCTTTGGGAGCCAATTTATATGCAACATTACAACATTGCAAAAGTTGCATAATATTATATGGTATGTGTACAAATTTTTGTACGTAAATTTAGGCATCTCATGCCTCACGTCCAGGGCGACAAATTTATATAACGTGACAATTTGGCAAATTTAATTTAATTTAAATTTGTGGAGTCCTTCGATCTTGGAGCACCAAATTTAAACAACGTTACATATACATAAATAGGTGTGAACGGTCTCACGTTCAAGATTGACAAATTCTTTAAACATATAACATTTAAATAGGGGGTCAGGTGTATCTGCAATAAGAACTCTACGGAACTTGAAACGGTAATTAAAATTTATTTTATACTATAAAAAAATATGTGCACATGGCACTGACTTCGATTTTAAAACATTAGTTATTATTTGTTATTATGCCGTAAGGCTCAAGATATATACATCCTTACTAACTAAACATTCTATGCTACTAAATAGTATATAAAAGAAAAATCTCATTTTTAGACTACTCAGTCTATTAATATGTTTCAAAATCAATTTTTAAATCTTTTTTTCTATATATGGTACGTACTCAAAAGATTAATAGTTATTACTTCTCAGTACTGTTTTTTCAAATACTAATTGTTTTTATTTATATTCTTTGTAATCATTTTATATCATATTAATTTGAGCTCTTGTTACGTTAATCGTATTTCTAAAACATCTATGATTTTTAACTCTACTATACAAGAAATATTACTCTTATTTTTAAATAAAATATTAATGTCTTTAACTGTCTTTGTATACTGTGTATGATTAAGATATGAATAAGTTGTCTATCACCTTATTGTCGTCAATCATACTCGATCATTTTTGTTCCATCGGTGTTCATCTTCGTCTCGCCTCCAGCGACGGCTGTCTCTCTTCTCCTCTTGTCCAGCGTCGGCTGTCTCTCACTCTCTCGTCCTCTCCTCTTGTCCAGCGTCGTATCGCTATGGAACTGCTTCTCTTGTCCAGCGTCGTATCGCTATAGAACTTCTTCTCTTGTCCAGCGTCGTATCGCTATGGAACTTCTTCTCTTGTCCAGTGTCGTATCGCTATAGAACTTCTTCTCTTGTCCAGCGTCGTATCGCTATGGAACTTCTTCAGTAATGCTGTTATTAATTACAATGTTTGTCTTATAGCTTGGTTACGTATTTGTACATAACTGGCAATTTAAACTGTTTATAAAAATATTAATAAATATGACGTGCTGACGGGCATAAGCTCCCGCTACATCGTGGATGATTCAAGAAAGAGAACCACTGAAGCTTGCGTGTCCTATTATACCCATGTCTTGGTCGACACCCTTCAGTGATACAAAATCGACATGTTAGAAACTGTCTTTGGCGTCAGTTCCCCCACTCTTTGTCAAATTCACTATTTTTTATATTTCTGCGAATTGCAGAGTCCTGTAAGTATTTTTTTATACTTATCTTATAACTAATTTTACAACACATGTTCATTGTAATTTTGGACATTGCAACTTAACCCTTTTGATTTGTACACAGTTATTTCACTATTGCACTTGTACGGCGTGTCACTTTCGCGTGGTTTTCGCACACAGTATTTATTAAATTTATTTACATTTTATGGTGCTTTTGGATTTTCATTCTTAATTCTAGTTTATGAATAATTACGGAAAAACAGTCATTGTGCAATTATTCATACTGGGGTGGCAAACTTGCCTGCAGAGACCTGCGTTCACACACACTAGCAAAATACTGGTGTACACACTTTCAGTTACATTTGTGTGTGTGTGCACGTTGATTCAGGTCGAAACACCTGTTCATATTTTTGTCTGAGTCAAGCTTGCAATCCATAACATGCTTATTTCTAATATATTATTAATTATTTACAGTTTATTAAGTAAATTTAAATTTTTATATTTCATGCTCAGTACATCACTTATTTGTACTGTCGCATTATTCCTCTGCTTGGTAACAAAAAAAAATTTAATACATTTATTTATTACAATTTTTTTTTATTTATTTATTTATTTATTATTATTATTTCCAAAAAAAAATATAACAAATAATAAAGAATAATATTCGTCATTTCACCCTTAATAGGAGTGTATACAAATGTCTTACCTCCCCTCTTTCGTACGCTCACTGCTCGCGACCTTGAATTAGGGTGGCTTTACAAACAGCTGATTTGACTGGTTTCAATGACCTCTGATTTATGTGTAGAACTTCTTAAATGACGTTGCGTGGAATTTACCAATTTCTTTCTTCTGTATCTCATCATATACAATGAAAGTGTTCTGTCCCACTCGCTGTCTTAACGTATACGGTCCATTATAAAGTCTGAAGAATTTCTTCGCCGTATTATCACTCCTTTTTCCCACTGGATTTCCTTTCAGTAGTATACTTTCTCCCACGTTGAATTGTTGTAACTTGTGAGTTAGATTAAATCTCTCTATTCTCTTGTTACCTCTCTCTCTTATTCGTTGCTTTGCGTATTCAATTTTCACACTTATTGGTACAGGTACATTTTGGTTATTAGGTTTGTTTAGATATTTAGTCCAAAATCTGGTTGGCTTCTTATCTTCTTCTAATTCCATTGGAGTGTATCCTGTTGCTTCACTATAATTTTCGTTAATGGCTTTTTCAATAAATGGTAAATATTCTGCCCATTTATTGTGTTGATTATGGCAATATATTCGTAAATATTTACCTAATTCTTTGTTAACTCTCTCAGCAAGGTTTCCTTGAGGATGTCTTATGGATGTGAGTACTGGTTGTATTCCATTTTCCCTTAACGTCCTCTCCCATTTTTCACTTTGGAATTGCACACCTTGATCACTGAGTATCTTCTTCATTTTTCCATATAACGGAATATATTTTTGCAGTAGTATCTTTAGAACAACCTTGGTTGTGGGTCGCATAATTGGGTACAGTCGGACTGCCTTGGAAAACACATCGATACATACCAATATGTGCTTCACACCTCGACTTGATCGTGGTAATGGTCCCAGAAAATCCACTGCAATTAGCTCTCCTTTGTTTTCCTTCTGTATACTCTGCATTCCTACATATGTGCGTAAATTCGGTCCTTAATTTTACATTAACTTACTCATACATTCTTACCTTCGCTTCTAAACTTCCTTAGCTCTTTTCTTAACATGACATTACTTTATCTAATACATTACTTATACACTACATTAACATTCATTACCTTTTATTACATTTCTTTAACATTACCTTTCTGATCGCTACAACTTTCTTGAAATACACTTCCGTAACAGAATACATTTTTAGCTCGTAGTGTGTCGCATGGTCGGTTACAGAGGAACTGTCTTGGAAAACAACGATATTTTTCTCGAAGTCCTTCATCCTAAGTAGTCTCTGCCCTTATGACTTTTCACTCTCGCTTCCTTCTGTGTCCTTGTATCTTCGATAAGTGTTCGCTTGATTAGCCGTTCTAATAATTATGGCAATTATTGCCATTCCTAACCCTTTCTTCATATTAATAACAACAATAATAACATTCCTTACTTTCTTAAATATTTCTCTACAATAGCATTCCTTACCTTCAATAATACATTTCTTAATTAAACCTTTCAAATAACATTCCTTATAACATTTCTTAATTATACTCTCTTATATTATTACACATATTATTTCTTATTATTAATAATTAATAGTTATTATTTTTCTCATTTAAAAATAATTATTTATTTTATTCGGGTATTGAGTTCAGTGTGTAGTTAGAACTGACACCCTTCATTATACAATTGCATTGTTGTACACAGGAAATTCATTGTGTTCACCCTCGTATAAACAACATCCGCGTTCCATTGTATTATACCCTCGTTACCTTTCCGTGGCATTGCAGCGACGTTTGTGTTTATCGTAGAAGTCACCTGTTCATAGTGCAACGTTTTCATCTTGCCTCTCTTTCTCTCGTAACGGTCACATTCCATAATTCTCTCGTCCCTAGTTTGGTTGAGTGAACTTACATGACCAGTTGTCGACGGTTTTTTCATACGTCGTTTATGATAACCTCTGTAGTTTTCATACTTACAGTTATAATTATCATTATTATAATTATTGTGCGTATATCTAACATCATATTTACCACAATTTTGCGTAGTGTTTCATGTAGATAACTTACTACGTTTCTTGTTAAGCCTACAGTGATATTTATCTCCGTAAGTGTGGTGTTTTATGTGTTTCAAATGTGTCATCTTGTGTGATTTACTATTGTGTGTGTGCCTCACACTTGGAATATCGCTATTAATAAGGTATGTTTTATTAACCTTTATTTTCTTCTCCTCCTTAATGTTAAATATTTTTTTATAATTATCATTAGTACTTACACATGTATTTTCAATTTGTATGAGTTCTTCACATACTATCTTTTCACATATTAGCTCCGTTTGTTTATTAATTATTCCACAGACATTTTCTGCGATCGTGTCAATACGTCTGTTTGTATTAACAATTTTTCGGTTAACTGCGCATTACTGTCAATTATACTTTGTTTTATTTCTAGATTATCAATCTTTAACTCTTCTAGACTCTCTGTAATTTTTATGGTGTCCTGTCTAAAATTTTCGGACTGTAGCTCTAATTTATTTTCTAAACTTTCTGTTTGTTTTGCTCATTTATTTTCTAAGCTTTCTGTTTGTTTCTTATTAGATTCTTTTAATTCGTCTAATTTAGCATTTAAATTTTCCGTTTGTTTTGTACTTATTTCATTGACCCAGGCACGCATCATCATTTGGAATGCCTCGACGTCTAAATTTCCTGGAGTCGTCATGTTGAAGTATTATTAAAATATTTATTTACTAGTAATTCTTTAAAAATTATTATTGATAACCGTTCCCTACTTATTTATTTATTTCTGTATTTTTATTAATAGTTATTATTAATACTCATTACAGTTACACCTGTTACATAGACAACAATATTATTTGTGGTGGGCGCCAGCTGTGTGATTACACAACAATTAACATTACATTCAGTTACTGTTTAATACAAATAATAATTACATATTATACATTTTTCATTTAACACTCTTTATATATTTTAGAGCAACCATTTAGCTACATAAAAAATTTTAATAGTCAAATGATGGGTATCGGGTTATACATTCATGATCTACAATTTATGTCACAAATTTTTGTACATAAATTTAGTCATGTCATGCCCCACGTGCAGGGCGACATTTTATGCAACGTTATTTCATATATTTATGAATTTAAACAAATTTAAATGTATTTTAATTTGTATAGCCCCACGTTCTTTGGGAGCCAATTTATATGCAACATTACAACATTGCAAAATTTGCATAATATTATATGGTATGTGTACAAATTTTTGTACGTAAATTTAGGCATCTCATGCCTCACGTCCAGGGCGACAAATTTATATAACGTGACAATTTGGCAAATTTAATTTAATTTAAATTTGTGGAGTCCTTCGATCTTGGAGCACCAAATTTAAACAACGTTACATATACATAAATAGGTGTGAACGGTCTCACGTTCAAGATTGACAAATTCTTTAAACATATAACATTTAAATAGGGGGTCAGGTGTATCTGCAATAAGAACTCTACGGAACTTGAAACGGTAATTAAAATTTATTTTATACTATAAAAAAATATGTGCACATGGCACTGACTTCGATTTTAAAACATTAGTTATTATTTGTTATTATGCCGTAAGGCTCAAGATATATACATCCTTACTAACTAAACATTCTATGCTACTAAATAGTATATAAAAGAAAAATCTCATTTTTAGACTACTCAGTCTATTAATATGTTTCAAAATCAATTTTTAAATCTTTTTTTCTATATATGGTACGTACTCAAAAGATTAATAGTTATTACTTCTCAGTACTGTTTTTTCAAATACTAATTGTTTTTATTTATATTCTTTGTAATCATTTTATATCATATTAATTTGAGCTCTTGTTACGTTAATCGTATTTCTAAAACATCTATGATTTTTAACTCTACTATACAAGAAATATTACTCTTATTTTTAAACTAAAATATTAAAATAAATTAAAATATTAATGTCTTTAACTGTCTTTGTATACTGTGTATGATTAAGATATGAATAAGTTGTCTATCACCTTATTGTCGTCAATCATACTCAATCATTTTTGTTCCATCGGTGTTCATCTTCGTCTCGCCTCCAGCGTCGGCTGTCTCTCTTCTCTTGTCCAGCGTCGGCTGTCTCTCACTCTCTCGTCCTCTCCTCTTGTCCAGCGTTGTATCGCTATGGAACTGCTTCTCTTGTCCAGCGTCGTATCGCTATAGAACTTCTTCTCTTGTCCAGCGTCGTATCGCTATGGAACTTCTTCTCTTGTCCAGCGTCGTATCGCTATAGAACTTCTTCTCTTGTCCAGCGTCGTATCGCTATGGAACTTCTTCAGTAATGCTGTTATTAATTACAATGTTTGTCTTATAGCTTGGTTACGTATTTGTACATAACTGGCAATTTAAACTGTTTATAAAAATATTAATAAATATGACGTGCTGACGGGCATAAGCTCCCGCTGCATCGTGGATGATTCAAGAAAGAGAACCACTGAAGCTTGCGTGTCCTATTTATACCCATGTCTTGGTCGACACCCTTCAGTGATACAAAATTGACATGTTAGAAACTGTCTTTGGCGTCAGTTCCCCCACTCTTTGTCAAATTCACTATTTTTTATATTTCTGCGAATTGCAGAGTCCTGTAAGTATTTTTTTATACTTATCTTATAACTAATTTTACAACACATGTTCATTGTAATTTTGGACATTGCAACTTAACCCTTTTGATTTGTACACAGTTATTTCACTATTGCACTTGTACGGCGTGTCACTTTCGCATGGTTTTCGCACACAGTATTTATTAAATTTATTTACATTTTATGGTGCTTTTGGATTTTAATTCTTAATTCTAGTTTATGAATAATTACGGAAAAACAGTCATTGTGCAATTATTCATACTGGGGTGGCAAACTTGCCTGCAGAGACCTGTGTTCACACACACTAGCAAAATACTGGTGTACACACTTTCAGTTACATTTGTGTGTGTGTGCACGTTGATTCAGGTCGAAACACCTGTTCATATTTTTGTCTGAGTCAAGCTTGCAATCCATAACATGCTTATTTCTAATATATTATTAATTATTTACAGTTTATTAAGTAAATTTAAATTTTTATATTTCATGCTCAGTACATCACTTATTTGTACTGTCGCAATATATATATATATATATATATATATATATATATATGATTATGACAGGGTGGAACATGCCATGAAAGTAAATAAAATAAGTTGTATCACATGTCTTTGTAAGTAAACACATAAAATGTGTGTATTATTTTATTTCTGTAGATATAACAAACATTTCATTATGCAGTCAAGAATGTGTTATTTTGACATGATAATGTCTTTTGGCTGGCCATCATTTGAAAATTTCTGTAACGCTGAAACTGTAACATGTAATGCTGTATGACGTCATCATTGCGTGACGCTTCCACACTTTCGATTCCCCACAGTCTAGAAATTTGATATGTAAACGCATCAAGACAGAAATGATCGCTGCTGACATTGAATTTAAGCAAACGTTTTAGTGAGAATAAATTTGGTTTTACATGCTCTTTTGTCTGTACTGCGTCGTTTGAAACTTTCTGTAACATGTAACGCTGTATGACGTCATCACTGCGTGACGTCATCATTGCATGACGTCATTGGGATTGTTGTATTGTAAATAAAGGTTTGTTTTGATACGTCGCAATATGTAAATAAAAGTTTGTTTTGTGTTGTGGCGAAATACACTGCTGTTGATATATAGTAAACAAATGTGACGACTGACTAAAATAGCATTCGACAATGGATAGCAGCGACGAGAAGGCTCAGATCAAGAAACGACAAAATGCCGAGCGAGTAAGAAAGTGTCGGGAACGAAAGAAGCTCGAGAAGGAACAGCAACGAACGGCTGCTGTCGGCGGTGAAGCTTCGGTACCAGCGGCCCCATCGCAACAAAAATGAAAGGAAGATGACTTGATGCGCGAAGAATTGAATGAGTACTTAATAAATACACCGTTCGCGTCGATGATGACTGAGCAGGAGAAAATCGATGCATTCTACAACATGAAACTGAAAGAGAAGCGAAGGGAAACCAACGAACGAGTAAAACGTAGATTGAATAAGAATATTGAGATGGCAACTAAACGCAACATTTGCGCAAAAGAAACAATCAGTCAGTTAGTAACCATAATAATGTTGCGTTTTGCTGGCGGCTGAAAGACATTATCATGCTCTTTAGCTTTTGCCACTAGGCAGACGGTACTTGATTTTGTGCAGTAGCGGCCACAATTCCATTTCGATTTAATGTTTGTAATTCTTGATAATTTTATTGTTAAACAAAAATATCTTATAAACTTTACAGGTATATCTTAATAAACATCTTCTTCTTCTATCAGGGACTAGGCGAATCATCTGTTCCAGTCGCTAAGGAATCATTTCCTTTGTGACTTTCGAGTAGGATAAATGTCCTCTAAGCAGGCCCGGATTTAGGTGTCCTGCCGCCCCTAGGCACTATTGTTAGCGCCGCCCCTCCCCCAACAAGTACGGTAACTTCTGTATACTCAATTCTCCTTGACTGCTGAAAAAAAGTTGCTGAAAATAGTCATTTCAACTACGGTATATCTATTGCAAATATCGCATTTTATCTTAAATCTAAAAGGGAAATGTGATGGAATTGTGAAAGACTAAATTTTTGTATACAAGACACCATCGTCTTGGTTAGAGATTGTCATCAACAGAAATAATAGAACTTCTAATTCATTTATAAAATTAGTAATCTGTAAAATAAATAGAACATAAATAAAATATTATAAGTAACTTTATTTTTAGCACTTTCATTAATCTTCCTGATTTTATTTAAATAATATCAATTTTTAAGCAAGTTTTGTTATTTGCAGGAAGATTTAATCCGTGAAGAAGGGTATCCAGCCATTGTGTACAATGTGACAACAGAAGATGGTTACATACTGACAGTACACAGGATTCCATATGATAAAAATGGGTCGATTGGTTTGTTCTTCAGGCAGCCAGTGTTTGTTCAGCATGGAATATTTGACAGTTCAGCTTCATGGGTTCTTCGAGGACATAACATGAGTCTTGGTATGATTCATCAGCTAATATTTTATTTAATAATAAATAAAATATAATAATAAAATATGATCTTATACTATAATATAATAATATTTAAATCTACAATATTTTATTTAGTATATTATAAAAGGTCTGGTTTAAACATTAAAACTTGTTCAAAGTGAACTGAAGTTTTTTTCGTACTGGACAAATTTCTGTATAATACAAAGATTTGACATAAATCAAAGTCTTCATCCTAAATTGTACATGTTTGTCCTTAAATTGACTAGGTTTACTTATTTCCCTATGTACAGCTTTTCAGTATAGCACTTTATTGATTATGTTGGCACATCTATAGTGACCATGACTCCATGTCAATGCTGGTTTGAACCGTATGACTTAGGTATCTATTGAGTCAGTCAAGCTTCACGTATTGCTATGTTCTGTAACCTTGTTATGTTTTTGATGCTGAGAAGTATCAAACAATGGTACACTATCAAATTTTGTATGAAATGTTACATATCTTTCACCAAGATGTTATGTTCTTTAACCAAAACCTTTGTAGAAGTCACTCTATTGATAAACAGTTTTTAGTCCAATTATTCATATGATTTTTTTCTAAGATTAATTCATACAATTATCCTATGCTACATAAGTTCCTATTTGTTCATTTCAACTGAAATGTTTAGATATTCATGTGTTTTATCTTTGATTGTTAACTTCAATTATAGAAAAGTTAGTTCTTTGTGCTTGTGTAATGGCTTAACTGCTGTTGTGTGATTCACAGTATTATTATGAGTTGGAGTAGTTAAGGAATATTAGGACATCTTTTGAATAATAAACCAATATGGAAATACTGCAAAAAATAAGCAAAACGATTCAATCAAAAGCAGATAATTAATTTTAGTAAAATTATTATTATGTGAGTAATATGGAAATACTGCAAAAAATAAGCAAAATGATTAAATCAAAAGCAGACAATTAATATTAGTAAAATTCTTATTATGTGAGTGTCTTAGAGTTTCAGTTAAAACACTTTAACAACAGTTATGACTATAAGGTGAGTGCCAAGGAAAATCTGTACATTTTGATAGTTAAAGTTTGAAAGTGTCAGATAGCTAGTTTATCAGTAATATGAGAGTGTGGTAACTTTTGTTTGCCAAGGTTTTATTTTGGCTGATGCTGGTTATGATGTGTGGATGGGCAACTGCCGTGGCAATACTTTCTCACGCAAACACATCAGTCTTTCTCCGGATAGAGATAAACAACAATTTTGGGATTTCAGGTAAAATTTATTTATTTTATATTTAGTATAAGTTACTCCCAGAAATTTCCTAGAGTATGTTATAAAAAAAGCATGTACTCTAACTCCTAATTTCTGTTCATTGATTCTGGATTTTCCTTAATGACTGAAAGCATCTTGAAGTCTGCTGCTGTTGGTACGTGTAACACCTGTTTAAATGTGAAAAAATTGATGTTAGCCATCCATGATAGAATTTTTAGTTCTTAAAGCTGGGTTCAGCTATACCAGAAATTGGAAGGTGTCTTTGAATAATTCTGAGACATAAACATATGCGAGAGACAGTCAACAAGTTAGTTGCACTAGCATAAGAAAACAACGTGGAGTATTTATGAAAATGTTTCCATTTATCTGAAAGTTCAATTGAAACTCTACTTTTCTACAAAATTGCCAAATTTATTTAAAAATTTTTTAGCGTGCCATGAGTTTTTTAACGCCATTGATGAAAAATTACAGTCCAGCATCGAATAATCATTCCTGAGCTGCATTTCGAACATTTCATCTGTGTCTGTTGCTGCTTTGCAAGGGCTGTTTCATACAACTGACTGGCATAGAACTGAACATGTGGAAATCACACAGTGCAAGGTCAGGACTATAAGGAGGTTGTCCCCCCCCCCCAAGTCACACTCAAATATTTAAAGGAGTCCTTTTGTGAGGCATGCCAAATGACGTGAACAAATGTTTTGCCATTACACAACTGAGAGATGATGTGGTGTATGTCCATGTGTAATGCCCAATTCAGCTGCAGTTTCATTGACTGAAATTCACTTATTTGCAAGCAACAGTTGGTGAATGCATTCAACGTTGTCATCAGTTGTTGAAGTTGATGTCCTTCGATGCTGGTAATCATCCTCAATATTTGTGTGGCCCATTTTGTGATGGTCTGGCATAACAATGCTATGTTGCATTACACTTCCTTCAACACGCGATTGATTTCAGTAGGATTACACTGCTATGTACAGGGGTCGCATAGAATAAATAGTCGGTTATATCGTATATTGGAATGCTTTAAGGATTTTTTAATAATTATTTCAAATTGCACTAATAATTTAATACTGTTTATGCTAATGAAATAAACTAATTATATTGCCTCCATTGACCTCTTTTTACAATTTTTAAATAATTTTCTCTTATATTTTACTACATGAATTTGTATTTTATTTATATGAGTTCTGTTGTCTTTTAGTTTATAAGTATCTTTAATAAAGTTTATTACAAAATAAGTTCTCTTCCCTTAACAATGATAGGTGAGATGTCGATGATCCCTGGAAGACAGGAGTAGTTGTTCCTTATGGATACCGCTGCGATATCCTCCTGTTGTCCAGCATTCAGGGTTGTTCTCGGGTTAAGTACATCTACAAATCATAGTTAATTAATGTTTTAACTGTAATTTATTTTGTGTATTAAACATACACAATGTAAGGGTACATATCTTCAACATGCATTAATGAAGCAACATGATAAGAATAATACACTAAATGATTAACACTATGAATTAAAAAGGGATGAGTCGGAGATAAAGGAATGAGTAATTAACATAATTATGCGATCAAACAAATAAAAGTAATAGTAAAAGTAACCTCTGATAAGAGAAATGTAGCAAGCAATGAAGCAAACGTTGAAAACGATAGTACAATGCGATTTAACCAAAATAACCCAATAGATATGGTAAGTGAATAGGTGGAACCAGCCCCAACACCAGTGAAAGGATATATAAAAAGAAATAAAATAAGTGAGAAGGTAGAACCAACCTCAACACCAGTGATTGACCAAATAAAATGAAACCAAATGAGAAGGTGAAGACCAAAATATAAATGAAATGAAATGAAAAGAAATGGAAAGACACAAGCAAATAATATAGAACAAAAAAAGGAGAAATGTTACACTGAAATAAAGTAATGAAAAAGAAACCAATAAACGATAAATGTAAATGATAATTATTAGTATTAACCAAATAAGCAATGTAAATGCTAATTGTTAAAATTGAATAACTGAGAGACAAACAAAGTACACTAACCAAATAAATAGAGAGTAACTATGATAAATCACTCTAATATGACATGAACTTGTTAACAGTATAATTAACCAATGTAAAGTGAGAGATAGAGAGATAGTGAACATTGTAAAGTGAGAAAGAGAATTTGATGTTAGGTAATATCCACTAGTAACACTTAAATAAAATATAAAAAGTGCAAAGTGATAGTGTAAAACCCCAAAATAAATAGAAACCCTATTGATAGGTATAAACACCTAGTAATCAGTTATAAACACTAAAGATTAATGGTGAAAGTGTTATTAAATAAGAATTTTGTTATTAGTAGTATTAAGGTTAATTATAGATGAAGAATACAATAGTATTCAGGGAAGGAATCCCATGGAGTGTCAAAATGTTGGTGTTACCATGGTTAGAGGGTAAAGTTTATTTTAGAAAGAATATGATAAAGAATGTAAAGACAAAAACAATAGATATCGTATGTTCTAAGGAATAGTTAGTTAAGTAAAGTTAAATGGTGTGATAAGGTTTATCACCGAAAAATAAGTAAGAATAAAACAAATTGTAAACAAGAGTAGTATAATAACTGTTAAAGAATTGTTTGATTAAGTTTATGTATAGGAATATGGCTGAAGAGTTATACAGACCATAAACTTAAATGTTATGTTATATTTTATAGAGAATAGTAAATAATAGCCAAATTATAAACAATGGCAATATAAATAAGAAAAAAGATAAATTAATATAAATCTAATAATACTGGAAAGGCAGTTAGAAAATAATAGACAAACCATAATATGGAAACTAATAAAAACATACAATTAATATAAAACAAACCCAAAACAATTCAACAAGTAAACAAATCGTTTATAACACAAAACAAGACATGTACAAGGGTAAAATAATATGTAATCTGTATGAAATAAGAAAAACATGAAAATACTTGAATACATGGTAATACTTGAAACAACTGAGACCAAATAACAGCTAATACAATGAAAAATGTGGAGCGCATACCTCTTAATATACTATTAGAGAAACAATTACTGAATTCCATTAAACCTTATGATGTGAGTAACGATTGTATTTTCTGAAATGCGCGCCACATTTTTCATTGTAGCTGATATTTGGTCTCAGGTGTTTTAAGTATTTCCAAAATATAATTATTTTGATATTTTTAGTCCATTAGAAAAACGTTTTTTTTTATTATTTTTTTTAACTATATATTATTTTATCATTTTTAATCTCTGAGTCCTGCAAATGTGCTCGACAAATTTGTTCTGGAGTGCTGGAACGAGAGATAGATAGATAGATAGACTATATATTTACCCATGGGGATTTACCCCATAGGGCTAATGCATAAGTATACAAAATTTAACATAATTATATAGAATGAGTAGCGCAATAGTACATCAGTTATAAACAAAAGCAAGATTAAAGAGCAGAGTAATTATAATTTAAACAATCTCTCGAAATTACTTCCGAGTACAATTCCTTCAACTTGGTTGAGGATCATCTGGAGGATTATATTTTCGCAGTCTCTCCATCTCCTCAATGGCTTTTTCGTTGCAGGGTATCTTTCCTGAGAGCTTACTGCACTCCATATCCACGATTCGCACTCCATCCAGCGATCTCACTCTACTTAAAGCGACGTATGCTTGTCCCTTTTGGAATAAGCATTTTCCAAGGTACACGACTGCATAATCGACGGTGCAGCCTTGCATCTTATGAACTGTGCAAGCCCAACACAAGACAATGGGTAGCATTCGTCTCTCGATCATTCCATAGTTGAATTTAGCAGGAAACTGAATAGATTGAAGTTCAATCAGATGAATGCCATCCCTACCGAAGTCTATGCGAACAGAGCTGTGTCGCATATCTGGTCACGACGGAAATACGGCCAAATTATCTTGGTGATATTGCCAATTGCGCCATTCACAAGACCCTTCTCGACATTGATGTTGGATCGTAACATTACTTTTGCACCGATAAATATCTCAAATTTCTTGGGCAAGCCCCCAGTCTTGTTGATGTCGGCTGGGATGATATTGTCCAAGTTGACATTTTCAACATTGCGCGTAGCATCGGCTACATGATCTTGCGCCTTTATTTTGTATATTCTCTCTCCCTGTGATCGGTAGTACTCAAGAACAGCATTATTGTGGGCAACTACTTGCGCTCTCAATGGATAGATGCGAATCGCCTTGTTCAAGGCGAATTCGTCTGTTGCATCCACCAACGTCTTCGACAGCAGCAAGTCAAAGTGGGGACCCTTGAGCTCACCAATTCGAAGAGCATTGAGCAGATCGGCAAAACACGTGTCGCCCTACTGGCGCATATTCTCGGTAAGCTCAACCAATCTAAAGTAGCGCCAGAGGTGTGGTGCTGGCAAGAAACGTACTGGTTGTTCAAAAACCTGAGCTCCTTTAACGGGTGGAAGCTGCATCAAGTCACGAAACAGCATGATGTTGAGACCTCCAAATGCTTCATCATCCTTATTCTTGAGCTGTCTTAATCGCGAATCGATCATGCAAAGCATCTCGTAAGGGACCATCGAAATTTCATCAATGAAGATGTATTCAATATCCTTCCACTGCTTTCGCATAATCTTTAAATAATTTCCCGTCAACATCGGCATGTTGGAGACAATGAAGCCATCCTTTTGAACCGGTAACTTGAGCATAGTATGTAGAGTTGATCCACCGACTAGTCTCGCAGCTACACCCGTTAAAGCTGCAACTTTCACTGCATTTTTGCCGAAGCAGCGATTGACTTGATTTTTCAGTGCATTAAAAGTGAAGGTCTTGCCGACTCCAGCCCCGCCAGTCACAAACAGCCTGAGGCATTGTTTGCTTCCGGTCAGCTGCTCCTGAATGCTGCGAGTGACTGCAGAGAAGAGCTCTTGCTGCTTGATGTTCATCACAGCACAAGCCGATTGGAATTGTTCATCAGTCATACCTTGGTCGGGAATTTCTTCCTCGAGCTCTTCTTCAACAAACTCTTGGGATCGCTGCAGAATATCGAATGCATGAGCTTCGTTGAAAGCGATCTCAAGTTGGCGATCTATTTTGCGGAAAGCCTCCATGCTCTTCTCCTTCAAGTCTTGTTCACGGGCAAGGAATGCATCTCGCGCATTATCAAACTCTCCGAGCAGAGCACTCTCAGATTCGTAAGGCTGATATTGAAGAAGAAGGCTATAGAAGTAGTTCTCGGGATCCGTGTGCATCATGAAGAATGGCACTCGTACGACCGCTGGGAAATTTCGTACAACCATTTTTGATTTGTCTGTGAGAGTAATAAGCTTTCGCCTTTGTTGTGACTGTTCCGCATCGTCTTCATCAAGGCTTTCTTCAGTGTCGCCTTTGTTGGTGTAGTATGGCTCAATTTGGATTGCAAACTCAACCAAACTCATATCCTTGAAGTTGTATTCTGAATGATTTGTAGGGCGCTTCTCGTATCGCTCAAAGATGTTGGAGCACACTCCCGTTGCCTGATTGCCGTCAAACTTCAGGACGTGATATCGTTGTTCAGGCTTACGCGTGTTCAAGAATACGCACTTTCTCGAACTTCCGCGGAATCGAAGGTGACACAACCGGAATACACATTCGCATGCAGAAATTTGACGCTCCTTCATAATTCTCATGCATATTTTAAACAACTTGCGAGCAACATTTGAATCTTCTTGACGAATTCGTCTGATCGCCTTTGCAATACCCTGATTCAAGTTTACGGGCTCAGACTTTGCGATATATTTCACAACGTAATGGGCGATTGCCTCGTTCGTTCTACATGGCTGAATGTCGGTGTTGCCATCCCACAATTGAAGGATCGCGGAGCAGTAGTTATTTATCAATTTTTCCTCAGTTCGTCGCTTCAGAATGCAGAACCGTCCGTCCGCCATTTCTTATGAACTCGTCTGAAGTTTGAGCAACAATGCGAGTGTGCTGACACGGCTTATGCGGAAAGGCGAAGTGACATGTTTGAGAGTTGTTTTTGTAACATGTATGAGTGTGGTGATGCGTTTGATTGCGCTTAACCAAATTGTGCATATCAGGATCTTCAGATTCAGATGGGAGTCGGCATGAGATTACTGCATCGATTAGTTCAATTCCTTCTTCGGTCTCGAATGAAGGTGCATTCTCAATCCAAACAACCATGTGGATGTGCGGACTGCCTCGATTTTGAAATTCCACACACCACCAGTAATCTCTAACTTTGCCACCTAAAATCTTCGCGTTGTTATTAATATATTTCATGAAGGCATTAAATCTCCTCATGAAATGACGGCTGACTACAACCGGGTATTGTTCAATAAGACGCTGCGATTCGTCAACACTGATATTTGTTGGGTCCTCATTCGATCGTTTGCCAGCAATCAAGAGAGCTCTTCGCATGTCTGGCCAGTTGATGTCATTGCAGCTCAATGTTAAGAACCAAGTTGGTGGTCCAAGGCAACGAATTTGTGCTATCAATCGTTATGCGCCATTCGCCAGTATGCTGCAGACCCACGTAAGTTTCACATGTAGAGGTGAAGATCTTCGACAGCTCCCTCTTGTCCTCTTACCTTCTTGCAGCAAGCAGAAATAGTGGACTGAATTTTGAGATATTCGTTCATCGAAAGCGCATAGAAGAGATAGTCATTGCGCTGGAACCGTGTATCGCGACCAAGGATTCTCGATTGAAAGTAATCTAATGGTAATAATCACTTCACGGTTCTCCTTCAAACTATTGTTTCCATACGGAAAAAGCATCCACCACGAATACTCTTCTGCTCTTAATTCATGATTTATGTTAACAATATTGTCCTTCGTCTTACGTTTAATTTCGTTTAAATTTTCGCCATCAACAAATGCATCATCTAATACTTCGTCAACATCTGGCTGAGCGATATCGATAGGAGCCATGACTGATGTCTGAACATGAATATGCTTTTCGGGTGTGGGATGTGCATCAACCATAGGATGCACATCAACCACGGGATCATCGTGAGTTGTTTGTGGTATATCATGCTGATGTTGTCGCAAACATTCATCCATCTGAACGACAACGGCCTTCACACGCACGTCGCTGAAGTAAATCACAAAAGGTTCATTTTTCGAGTGAACGGTGCATCGACAAATGCGAACAAATTCCTCAATCGTGTCGCATTCAATGATGCATGCTTTACCGTCACCACATCGTGCGCTTGCACCTTTGATGCCGCAAGCATGCGAGTCGGTAAAGTAATACTTGTCATTGAAGTGCATGAGGCCTAATGACTTTGACGCAACAACAAGAACGCCAGCTTGATGTTCTGCAAACAAATGACTAATAGCATTTTGCAAAGTTCGGCCGATGATTCCATCATTCATGCGATCCATCAAGCTGTCCTGGCATAGCCAGTTGTCATCATAAACGAGCTCGAACGAATTGTCAAACATTAGAATATCGTTCTTGACTACGTCCAGATTGCGTAGTTGCAGGTAGCCATCAGGAGGTATTGGAAACGCCTCCCCACCTCTTGTTTCAGTCTCAAAGTGAATTAGCGCACAAAAACCATCCGCTTCAATCATATTCTGGTTCAAGGTATTAGTGGTCCAACGACCAGGAGGAAGAATGGTGGCTCTAATAATATTAATAATATTTGCTGTGACCATAGCAAAGTACTGCGAACCAGCGTAACTGGAATTGAAAATGTCACTCCGACCCTGATGCCAGGAAGCGCGAACAATCCTTGAAGCGTCACAAATTGGCATATATGCACTTTGCAACTGATCATCATTGGCAAAATTATCGTTGCTATGAGCCTCATTGCAATAAGCTTGCTTCTGTTGTGCCTCAGCTGGAACAACGTGAATCATGTCTTGTCGGTTGAGTCTTGCAAATTCGTTGTTGTCACGTCCTTATAAAGCGGATTGTTTGCCAAGAGCCAGCTAAGCACAGCATACGGGTGTTCGCGTGAAATTGTGTATTCACGAGATATTTAAATTTTCGAGAGTCTCTGTGACTACAACCATTCCCACATTATCACTGTCGCGAGGCAACATAGAAGGCAGATTCTCGCTTACCTCGAAAATGTCAAGTGCGAACAGTGTGGCCTGGCCTTTGAATCCGTATTGGCCATATCTGCCGTCGAATTTGACTATTTTAATGTAAGGTATCATGCGAGACAAGAGTTTTTGCTCAAACTGAGTGAGAACTTTAATTTCACTTGGAATGTCACCGGGCTCCATATTATTCCAGTACGCCTTTGATGGATGTTTAGTCTTGCGATTGTTTTTCAAATGACAATGACATCGATGGCAAACTTCCAATACATTTTTGTTCGTGAGTTCCGGAGGTAGATACGATTTGGCAGCAATCATATGATATTTTACCACTTGATTAGCGTAACACTGCTTTGTGCAGATATCACATGTCCTATCGCAGAAGTTGTTGATTTCCTTATGGAACTCTTGCGCATCAGCAGCACGCTGAGCACGAGCATCACGGCGACATTGCTGTATATCCTTACGCTTTTGTTCTGTCTCATAGAGTCGTGCTTGAGAGGTGTATACTCTATCTCTTTCGCGTCGAGAAGCGCGTTGATCGTCATTTTCCATCGCACAAGCTTGAGAAGTGTATTCTCGATCTTTAGCAAGACGATAAGCGCGTTGGTCTTTAGTTTCAATAGCACGAGCTTGCGATTTGTGTTCTCGATCTTTAGCAAGACGATAAGCGTGTTGGTCGTCGGTTTCAATAGCACGAGCTTGTGACACGCGTTTTTTACGATTTACAAGTCGCTGTGATTTAACTTCAGCCGTTTCTTGCGAACGCTTGAGCCGATAGTGTTGTCGCTTCTTCTCCAATCGTTGCTTCTTTTGAGTCACCGTCTCCTTCATCATTACAAAGAAGCGGCTCTTACAAAGAAGTACTTAAAGCACAACTGTCCTTTGTAACCACACAAGTGCACGAACACGCGAGTTAGGCATCTTTCAGAATACGTTAATATTACACTAGCATATACTTTTGTTTCAGTTAACAAACACTAGCATACACTTTTGTGTTTCACTTAAGGGGAGTCGGAACAGAAAAAAAATTGCGTTTTTATTTTTATATTTTTCTTTACACTTTTCTGAATAAAATGGTATAAAAATCATGAAAATCGGATAACTGTAAGTATTTTTAATATTTTTTTGTTTGACTCAATACAGCGTTGATTTTTGTTTCCATAGTAACGCAAAATGTAAATAGTGTCTTTTATACATTCACGCTTATTTATACCTCTATAATGTTTCTTTCCAATGTTGGTACACTTTTTAAACAGCTGATCACAATTTTTTCAATGGATTATTGTCTTGTCATCGGAGATACATAAGTGTGCCAAATTTCAAAGCTAGCTAGTCTGGAAGGTAGTTAAAAATCAATCGCAAGATTCCACCCAGACAGACAGACACCACAGCGAGTGGAGAAAAACGTTTTAATATGGCCAACTACTACCTAGGCCTATGAAATGCCTAACTGTATAAAACCAATAACAACGAATTGTAAGAAATTAACTATAATATTAGCAAATCAAAGGAAAGTAACTATTCAATGATAATTAGTGGATCATATTAAGAGATAAATATTAAATTAAGGACATAAAATAAGAAAGAAATGTAATTAAATAATATCAACATGATTGTTCTAACATTAATAAATAAGCAAACCCAGCTTTGTGGGATGTCAAAATGATCTTTGAAAGAAATTACGAACAGTTGTGATAATATCTCATACTTAAATAAGAAGGTCAAAGAATAATAGCAATCAGAAGATATTTAATCATTTTGAATAAAAATTCAAATATTCTAACAATGGCCTTAAGTCATGCACAGCCAATCAGAATCAATCAGTTACCATGACAACTGAACGTTATGTATGAATATTCCGTTAGAAACTGTTAATTCCATAGTGACGCTCAAGAGGAAGAGACGCCAAGCCGTAAATGGCCCAAATTTTTATTTAAAACAGTCAAAAGTAACCAGATTTATTAAAGTGAAGAACCAACTTACCTGATGAGGACCTAATACATTCAACTTAGGCAACAGACCAGATTAATTAATTCCAAATTAATTAAATTCAATCAACTGATATGAAAAAGACGCAAGGCATGACTGGATTCCAAGATGATTGAAGATTGAAGACCCAATCGATGAACCCAATCTAATTCAACTGTATGACACTACACCTTAAATCAACTGATTGATAAGTATTGCTGAATTACCCGAATTCAAATTAAAAATTCTCTAAAAATTTTCTCATAACACTTTGAACTCTCACTATAAACTGACGAGATTATTTCTTTCAAAGATTAATTAATAAAAAATATTGATGAATACTAAGTAACTAAGTTATAACCTATGTATGAAACGAATAACACTGACACACACGTTTAACACCACAGAATTTAATTTAATGTAAACTTCTTTCATAATTAATTACCACAATTGTAAGGTGGCGTACTTTATTTAAATATCTTGTTCTAAACTTTTTTATCGTACTTAAAAGAATTCACTGGCAATTTTATTTTGTATAAATAAGAAGACGGCGTCCATCATGGCGTCTGATTAACTTATGCTGCCACCCTGCTCTCTGCTGAGTGAACAATTAATTTATTGCCGAGGCTAAAAAACTATTATATTAATCTCATTTGTACAACCATTATTGAAAATTAATAAATTATAAAGCCAAATAAATAAGTGTGAATCGTTACAAGCTGTCCTGTAATTATTTCAAGTGTATTATGTATGTTGTGTTCTGTAGCAGTGAATAGAATTAGCCAACAACATTTTATGTTGGCAACACGTCCCCCCACACAAGCGAGATTCGAGTTCCCGCCAGTTGGCGAATAATTCGAATCATTCATTACAGTACCGTAAACAACTGAGATAGAATCTTTTAATTGTTTTTCTGCAAAACAATTTGGCGCCTATCGGGAAGAAAAAACTAGGGAATAAGGACAGGTAAGGACTAACAGACTACACGAAGCGTTTATAACACAGTGACGCATTCAACGTGCGACTTAATAAACGCACTGACAGATCGAGATTTATTACAAAGTGACACCAACAACAGTGGGACTTTTAATACTTACCACAGAATAACACAGATAGAATTCAAGTTCTTTTACATCAATGATCCAGCAAACTTCAAGTGTTTTTTAATGCCTATTTGGACAATCTTTACCGGATTAGTACTAGATATTTAATAATCCGATATTTAATTATTCTGGTATTGAATAATCTCTATATTTTTGGACTTGTGTTCGTACCCTTTCATAGACCAATCATCTAAAATCAAGCAATATAACCCACACGTTTCCAGGTTCTGAGAGAGACTGAATGACCGATACAGAGTACAAAGTCAACTGAGATTTCAGCCAATTTATCGGGGATTCATTGGCTGCAATATTCCCTTTCTCAGCATCTTCAGTTAAGATAACTTAATTCTTGTAAAATTCTGTCTACAATGAAGCAGAGCTTGCAAAAAATTAGTTCAATTTTATTACTTTTCTTCAGGGTCATAAAACTTTCTTTATAAAAAAACTCATGTATTTAGTTCTTTAATTCTTGAACAAATATTACCACTTTATAGGTCTTTTATTTATATGTATTCTGATGTAAATCTCATGTAAGAATTTGTATTTTCTTGAAAGTTATTTAATTTATTAAGTTTTTTTATAATTATCCTGTATCATACTTACACATTTACACACATGCGCACTCGCCATATGCCTACACACATTTTTGCACCACTTCACAACAGTGTATTTTTTTACTGTCAGAATTTTATTTAAAATAAAAATATGTAGATTTGGAAAACAGAAAAAAACCCAGAAGAATGGAAGGTGGCCAAATTACAGCTGCTGCATAAGAAGGGTGATAAGCAAGAGGTTAACAACTACGGAGGAATATCTTTACTTTCAGTTGTGCATAAAATATTTTCAAAGATTCTATTGAACAGAGTAGAAAAAACATTGGATAGCCATTTGAGTGAATATCAGGGTGTCTTTAGGAAGGGCAGATCCTGTCCAGAACAAATATTTACTTTGAAGTCAATAATCCGTCACAGTGAGCCGCTCATCACCCATGACGACACGACAAAATTTTAAACTTTCTAAGTTGACATCCAAAAAGAAAAAATTTCAAAAAAAATACAACTTACCTTGATGACCTGCTCACTTGTTCACTTGAACTAGGAGAGCCTCCTAGTGGAAGAATATCCGCATGCTGGATAACCTTTGGGTAATTGGAGGAATGAGGTGACCTCAGTTTTAAAACTTCAAAAATTAACAAGTTTATTGAGGCTATCTTTTTTTCTTTTGTGACAATGAAATTTCATACAAAAACACAGGCTGTAAGTTATTCCATTAGAATTATGGAAAATGTGTAAATATTTAAACTATGACAGGTTATTCAAAATTTAAAAGGTAAAAGTATTCAATATTCAAGAAATATTCCATGAAAATCATACAAAATATATAAAACATTTAAAAACTCTTACAGGCCATACTGAACACTATACAAAATATATAAAACATTTAAAATCTCTGACATGCCATACTGAAAACTATGCAAAATATATAAAACATTTAAAAACTCTTACAGGCCATACTGAACACTATGCAAAATATATAAAACATTTAAAATCGCTTACATGCCATACTGAAACTATTAACATGCAGCTTTCAATAATATAACCAACTTTCTAAACCCTTTCACAAGCAATTCTATCGTACAACATCATTAAGCCACAACAATTTAAACAATTATAAAAGTAATAGAATAACAGTCTCCAATAGATTTTTGCAAATAGTTTTAACAGGTTCACAGTTTTAAAAATATATTACACCTTTCAACATATTCTTTAAAAATAAATAAATTTTACTAAATAAAGTATATATCAACAATTCATAATAATTTAAATATTATAAAAATCACAATGTTTGTTTAATGTAAAACTCCCAAGTTTTTTTTTTTTTTTTTTTTTTTGTATGGACTTTTATTTTTATGAAACAGTATCATTATTCATTGAGATGCAATGGTATAAATCTGTGCCTGAATGGTGTTTTATACCTAATATTAAGTTCTGAAAAGATTTTCTGCGGCAAAGCTAAGTTTACTAAATTCCACTTTCCGTTTGTTGTAACACAGTGGCAACCTTGACAGTGGCAACACAGGAATTACTGTTCTAGCAAAGGTAATGTGTTGTTACAGCAGTAGGTGGACTGAAACTCTTTTCACAAGCAGATTTACACGTTCCAATAAAAACAGCCACCATATAAGTTCCACACAGATTACAAGGAAAATTGTACTCAATATTGCATGCGTATATGGAACACCACACAATTACATGCACACACGGAATAAGAGCACTTAAGCAACTCAGCTGAATTTTGCCCCACTAGGCCAAATGAACACCTTGGCCAATAACTAACACATTTTCTTAAGTTTTAGTTTTGTGTTTTTTTTGTTTTCTCTTTTTTTTGTAGGAAAAAAAATGTTTTTTCTTTTTTTTTTGGTAGTGTTAAAAAATCAGCCAGACCCTCACTCGACCCATAAAGTCCCAGGGCAAAATATAATAAATTTTATTTCTCCATACCTGTTCATAGTGCGTGCATAATCACGCGTGGTGTGTCCCTCAATACTTACACACGTATATCACACAATTTAACATCCCGGTCTTCACATGATCACGGACGCCGGCCCCCAGGGACCCCCATGGCACACTGTCCCCTCAGCCTGACATAATCATTTCAAAAAAAATGCCGGCATAAAAAAAAATCACAAGACTATTCAGCTCTCTACAATCAGCCCAACACGTGGTCGTGAATAGCTCCCGATCAGAACAGCTGACCGGAACCAACCCATCGAGTCAAAAACGCAACTCTCCACTCAACGAAAAGAAAACCACAGGCCAACCACTACTTGAGTCCGAAACAAACTCACTCCACAGCTCACAGATTTCCCAAAGGCGCCTACAAATCACGACGAAGTTCAGCAGACTCTCTCTAGCAGACGGAACGAAAGATGCCGTAGTTCGAAGTTACCGTAACGTCTCCCAGATGGGGTAAGATTCGAAATAACAAACAGTCGCCGTAACGTCTCACAGGTAGCGAAGTGACACTGTCCGGGGCGAACTACCCAAATGCATGAAAATATCGCCCGGAATCCGTATAACCACTACTTGCCGTACACCAAGGTACGGCACACCCCCACAACAAAAGGAGTCCAACGGGTTGGACGACACCGGGACTGCCACCCCTGGAGGAAAAGCGGGGACTGACTAAAAACCAATAAAAAGAAAACCAGGCGGAAGTTGAAAACGAAAGGACACCAGAAGGAAGGACAAGGTGTGGATGTGTGTGTAGCTGAGTGTGTGTAAGTGTAGAAGATACGGGGAGTGTGAGTGGCCGCAGCCTAAAGCAAGAGAAAGAGGAAAGGAAAGGAGAGGAGCTAAAATACCGATAAAACTTTAAAACAATAAAACGCTAAAAAGTAAAACCATAAAACCCAATCCCTCCAGCGAAGCCCCCCCGAAAACCAACCGAGGACCCTAACTAATCCTAACTGGGGTACGCGGCATGGCCATTTAATAACAAAGTTCAATCAGCTGATGCACCAACCAGGTCGACCGTGAATTGACATATCAACCTAGAACCGATACAAGAGACAAGGACGGGTTTATGAGAATACGCAAACGACAACAACAACATTCCACCCTGCAGCCGGCTATCAGCAGCTCATAGTCCAACTCGCCCAGATAACAATTTTACAACAATACAGCTGGTTACAAGTTACTCTGTCAATGTCTAGACTCCGCATACAATGACAAACAACGTATTTTTTTTTTTGAGCTTATACACCACACAAACTACCCCTGACAATATCTCGTATCCACGCTCTGCTACCATTTGTGAGCCGCTCATCACCCATGACGACACGACAAAATTTTAAACTTTCTAAGTTGACATCCAAAAAAAAAAAATTTCAAAAAAAATACAACTTACCTTGATGACCTGCTCACTTGTTCACTTGAACTAGGAGAGCCTCCTAGTGGAAGAATATCCGCATGCTGGATAACCTTTGGGTAATTGGAGGAATGAGGTGACCTCAGTTTTAAAACTTCAAAAATTAACAAGTTTATTGAGGCTATCTTTTTTTCTTTTGTGACAATGAAATTTCATACAAAAACACAGGCTGTAAGTTATTCCATTAGAATTATGGAAAATGTGTAAATATTTAAACTATGACAGGGTATTCAAAATTTAAAAGGTAAAAGTATTCAATATTCAAGAAATATTCCATGAAAATCATACAAAATATATAAAACATTTAAAAACTCTTACAGGCCATACTGAACACTATACAAAATATATAAAACATTTAAAATCTCTGACATGCCATACTGAAAACTATGCAAAATATATAAAACATTTAAAAACTCTTACAGGCCATACTGAACACTATGCAAAATATATAAAACATTTAAAATCGCTTACATGCCATACTGAAACTATTAACATGCAGCTTTCAATAATATAACCAACTTTCTAAACCCTTTCACAAGCAATTCTATCGTACAACATCATTAAGCCACAACAATTTAAACAATTATAAAAGTAATAGAATAACAGTCTCCAATAGATTTTTGCAAATAGTTTTAACAGGTTCACAGTTTTAAAAATATATTACACCTTTCAACATATTCATTAAAAATAAATAAATTTTACTACTACTTGCCATACACCAAGGTACGGCACAACAGGCTACTGAATTCAAAGGAGATTCCAGTAACATTTGTTGATTTCAAAAAGGCCTTTAATTCTGTTGATAGAAAAACTATAGACAAAATAATCCAAGAACTTGGTGTTAAATCTAAATTGGCAAATCGAATCCGTGAAACCCTTATGGACACAGTCTCAAAAGTAAAATTCATGGGAGAAATATCTCAACCGTTCAAAATAAATACAGGTGTAAGACAGGGTGTCTTTTCAATTGTGTCCTGGAGAAAGTAGTGAGAATTTGGAATGAAAAATTAAAGGAATGCAAAATATCACCAATCATGTTGGGAAGGAGGAACAAACATATTAAAATAAACTGCTTGGCATTCGCAGATGACTTTGCTATACTTTCTGAACATCTGACATCTGCAGTAACACAAGTTAATTTTTTAGAGGACATAGCCAGTAGAACAGGCTTAAGAATTTCCACAGAAAAAACAAATTTCTCACAAACATTAAAAATGAATCAACATTCCTGGTAACAGATATTGGTCGAATAGAGAGGGTTCGAAAATTTAAGTATTTAGGAGAAATAATTCAAGAGAATGGTTCAGAAAAATCTGCTATAGAAAAAAGGATTCATAAGATGGAAAGGGCATATGGTATAACTAAAGATATTTACAATAAAAAGTGCATATCTAAAAATTTGAAAGTAAGGCATTACAGTACAGTAGTGAAGCCAGAATGCCTATATGCAAGTGAATGTCTAGCATGGAATTATAATTTAGACAAACTAGAAATATTGGAAAGACGAATTATTAGGAAAATATTAGGCCCTTGAAAAGCTTCAGAAGGTTCGAAATTAAGAAGTAATGATGAAATACATCAAAGTATAGAAAATATAACAGAAACAATGAGAAAAAGAAGACTATTATTTTTGGACATTTATATAGAATGGATGACAATAGATTAACAAAGCAGATCTTCAAGTATCTGTGGGGGAAGAAGTCAACATCAAGTTGGATTAAAGAAGTCCAAAAGGATTTAGAAAAAAATAATATACACATGGGGGAAGCAATTGAAAGAGAGGTTTTTCAGGCAAAAGTGTTAAAAATGGAAGGAGTTCAGGGTAGGAGAGAGAAAACCGCAGGTTCAAAGTGGACTGAAGACAGGAAGAAGATACACAGTGAAAAGATGAAAGAATACTGGAGAAAAAGAAAAGAACAAAGAATAAAGAATTGCAATTGGCATGTGGTCCTTAGATGGCCAATACAAAAAAAATATATATATATATATATATGTGTAGGTAAACAAAAACATACCTACAAAACAAAATTTTATAAATAAAAGTGGGTAATTACATGTTTTATAATTGAGTAAGATGGCTACTGAAATACATATATTCATGCTAATAAAAATAAACAAATGCTTGCTACACAGAGTTTAATGTATGTTGTTAAATCAAAAAGTTTTAAGATGTGCAAAATTATTTAAAGAATATGTTCTGTTATTGTTGCAGTTTTCATGAAATGGGTTATTACGATTTGCCAGCTGTGATAGACTTTATTTTGGCAACAACTGGACATGAACAGGTCATATATGTTGCACATTCAATGGGGACGAGCATGTTCTATGTAATGTCATCAATGCGACCAGAGTACAATTCTAAGGTTTTGGCCTCATTCAACATGGCTCCAGTGGCTTATCTGCATCATCAGACCAGCCCAATAATTAGTATAGTTCAGGGCTTTCGTTTACCACTGACTGTAAGTATGTCTGCTCCCTAACTTTGACTTAACATAATGATGTTTATGGTGATTTAAGAGTAATGAGAAAAATTGAATTTCTTTATGGATTAAAAAACATTCTCTGTTATCTTTGAATTCTCAGTTTCTCTGTTCTCTGTCTTCACAAAGAATTTATTCTGTTTCTGACTCTCTGACTCTCTTGTAAATTCCCTCACCCCCAATTTTTTTGGGCGTCTCTTTACTGTTTTTCTTTTGGTGTGTAGTTTAATATTGATCTTGTAACTTGTCATCTCTTATTTCATATTTGGCTGTAGGGTTTCACTTGGTTGATTAAGACATGTTCTTCTGTGGTGCGTGTAATGCCATTATTTTACACGTTACATTTCTTGTCCGGTTCTGACTGCGGTTGGGATTATGATTTTAGAAGTCCATCTCTGTTGCCTTAAGAACTTAAGTTCATATTTCTCTGTTCAGTGTTTCAGTGCTGCTCTCAATGATATGTTGTAGATTCAAAGTTCATTCATTTTGTAATCGTACATTTACTGTACCACCTAATAATTACTAAAAACTCATCTTTGCTTACCTTGTGTCGGCCAGAGTCCTTCACACGAACTTGTGATCTATAAGCGTGATTTAGGGTATGTGTTGTAATAATTACCCCCATATCACTGGTTAACTCATTCCAATTTTATTAAACATATTTTTTAGTATTCTCCTTTCGTAAATTACTTCCTTCAGAATTTAATTCCAAACAAATTTCAATATTGAGGCCACGTCCTCATTTAACAAGTACAAACAAAATTTAATATTCTCTTTTATTATACTGAACACAAATAATTACTTAACTTAGCTTACAAAAAGGCAACCCAGCATCTGCTCATTCTTTTGTTCTCTCACACTCACATTTATATTTTACATTTTATATTATAAAGCGCTTTATATTTAAATTTTCCAATTGGTTTCGGTACTTAATTCATTTAAAATGGAAATGTTTTTATCTGGTCAACTGCTTATATTATGTACTCATCCTTTTATCACCGTCTCCACGTGGTTATACCATCAATGTTAACTCCCGATTTCCCTAACACACTCCGAAAATAAGTTTAAACTGTTAGTACTTGCAGATTACGTCTGATTGATCACTATGACATGATTTTTCATTGTATTAAGTTAAATCACATGATTTACTGGTCGGCCGGTCGGTTTACATTGTTTAGTACAGTTTTTTAGGCGAACCGCGCATTAGCGTATCTGCACGGTTCCGAATTTAGACGCCGACTGACTTTTTCAAGATGGCCAAAAAAGTTCTCTGGAACAGCTTCTTGCCCCTGATTGGCTAAAAAGCGCCACGTGGCATCTCATGGAGAGCGAGTTTAGTACCATAAGCTGGCTGGTGTACCATAGTCCTAGGGCTCACAAAAAAAATACGTGATTATTCATCTGTATGGGCACGCATGTCTGCACGCTTTCACATTCCAGAGCATCAGGAATCGATGCCTGTTGACAAGCTTTCTGTACAAATGTGCAACTGGGCGTTCCCTATGGGAAGGTCTACTGTTAAAAACTGAAGCCCCAAATGGGTAACGTACTTCTACCATTAACTCTTAATAAAGAAAAACCCCTCAAATCTGTCCCGTTACAATTTTTTTTTATGTTTTTTTTCTAATGCTATACCTACTATAAATTAGTTGTTTTCTTTCCTGGGAATATTTCATTTTCACATCCATTTTCCCATAATTTCTTATATACATGCCCAGGTATTTATATTGTTTTACTGTGGTTCATCCACGTATATCAGATTATGTTGTTCTACACCATTCCACATTCATTTTGTTTACATCGTATTCATCTTGATGAGTGTTTCACCTGCTATAACAACTGGTTACAGTGTAGCGTAACTAAGAAATAGCTGTAGGTATTTGGTAGTCCGTAGTACACAGGGGAACATTGAGCAGGAACATTGCAGGAATTGTGAGCACTAAAACAAACATTCACGGTAGAGTTTCAAGGTTGAGGAAATGGATTCATCCATACTCCCATTCATGTTTACATCCTATATTTTGGGTATACACATGGACTTTCACAAGAAGAGATTAAAGGAACCTCTGGTCACTTGCCAGACAAGTAAGGAAAGAAGAAATCTAATTAGAAGATATCTTTGATACTCTCTTGTGATAAGAGAGAAGACACAATTACAAAACATGCTATTATACGTGAGATGATTAGTATCTCAGATGAAGGATGTGTACTGGGCACTTAGAACGGTCATCAAACCAAAAATACAGATGAGAGGAAAAGTGCTGAGGGATGAGAGAAACCACATATTTTTCAGGAATAACATTGCCATGTGTAGCACAGAATACTAAGGTGAGTGGAAAGAATGAGCAAGATCTTCACGTAGTTTTGTGGCAGTTGATAATGGCAGCTGTATGGCAGTATTGATATTGTCTTGGTACTGGAGAAATGTGTACAAGCAAGCAAATTTATTAAGGGAACGACAAGAATGACAAAGGGTGAAGCAATAGTGCAAATACACTGAACAAACAGAACACATAACATTTTATTAAAATTTGAAATTACAATTAAATTAAGTGTTGTTACTGTACAAAATTTGGTAAAAACTTGTGAGCCCAACATCAGTTGTTTGTAAATTTATAATGTGCACACTTAGTATTATTACATTACAGAACAATCTACGTGTTTATCGAATGTTCCAGATGAATCCAGTGGAATGTGGCATACGTGATTTCAACATGCGCTCACGAGAATTTTTGGAAGCCGCCAGCCACATGGACTGTGTCAATGCCGCAATTAATTACATCGTAGTTTAGAGATAACACGTAGTTAGGAATGTTTTGGTCTGTGAGCGTTGTATAAATACAAGGCGTAAGCGGCCTTAGTTTTCAGTTATTATCGGGCATTATTACTGTGTGCGTTCAAGTGGTTATTAGTGAAGTGTTGTGTTTTATAATTGGGCGGTATATTGTAATACAATTGTGTTTATATTAGTTGACATTTTATTGCGTGTGAACAATTTTTATTTGATTTGTTGTAAGAGACAGTGTTGTTAATTACGAACTGTTTAACTGTGAAAATTAAAGCTGGTGATTAGTGATTTAATTGGTGTCTTGTATTTTGTTTTCCAATGTACCTATGATGATCAGTTAGACCATTGTAACAGTGGTGTCAGAAGTGGGATAGAACCGTTAACATTGAAAACAGTGGACACTTTATACCAGACAAGTGTAATTCATAATTAATCGGTAAACAATGGATGCCAGTCAGATGATGGAAGCTTTCCAAACCGTGCTGCGGCAGACACGGGAAGAGACAAAAGAAGAATGCAGGCAGCAGGCGGAAGAAGCAGAAAGACGACAAAAGAAGAACGAAGGCAGGAAAGAGAAGAGGCTGAGGAACATCAGAAAGCACTAATGCTAGAAACAGAAGAAAGACAAAAAAAAGAACAGAAGCGTGAAACAGAAGACATCAAGGAGTTAATACAGGAGCAAAAGCAGACACAAGAACAAACCGCTGCAGAGTTGGGTCTCCTATGAGGTGAGCTGAAGAATCAAGTTTCTAAAATATCGGAGGTTCAAGAATCAATGACATTAAAAATAGCTGAAGTAGAAAAGTCTGTTGTTGAAGGATCGATGTCTACAAAATTATCTGTCATAGAAGAATCTGTGTCAAATAACATATCTGCAGTAGAAAACTCAATAGCAAACATAAGAGAACAAATTAAAAGTGAAGTTGAGCAGTGCCTGAAGATACAGCCAAAACAACTTTGTGAACAGACTGTACCAATGATAAAGACAGAAAAAGACGCAAAAAATAAGTTAATAGAGAAAGACACTTTGCCTGCAGTAGGGACAGTTCATGTCAAAACTCCAGCCTTTCACAGAAGCAGTCACTGGGCAACGTACCTCCACCAATTTGAAGCTGCTGCATGCGCAAATAATTGGATGGAGAAAGACAAGGCAGTTTCACTCGTTCTCTCATTAAAAGGACCTGCGGCAGAACTACTACAGAAAGTGCCACCTGACAGCTAAAACACCTATGCCGAATTGATAAAAGCTCTGGAATTACGGTATGGTGATAAACATTTGCAAGATGTGTACTGCATCCAGTTGAGAGCAAGGCGACAGCATTCCGGGGAGAGCCTTCAAGAGTTTGAAGCAAGTATCGACAGACTAATTAGACTTGCCTATCCTGAAGTGCCAGAAGATTTTCGAACGAGTTTTGTGATGCAGACATTTACTGCCAGTGTCCGAGATAACGGACTACAGCAAGTGTTATGAATGGCAAGACACCAGAACAATGCAGATATCCCCTGCAACATGCTTTGCAATTTGAGGCTGCCAAATCAGTGTCTGGCTGATTTAAGTCATAAAGTGCACGCTAAAAGATCACGACAGCACAGACGATGAGGAAGAAGAACAAGGAACAGAGACTCGACGGTCAGCGCCACAGAATAAAATAAGAAAGGATGGAAGACCGAAGTGTTATAGATGTGGGAAACCTGGATATCTGCAACGAGATTGTCGGGTTAGAATTCGGCAGCAGGGAAACGAGCAATAGTCGGTACAACAGGGCATGTGCTGACTAACTGGAGGAATGAAGCCACCAGACAATACGCAATTTCTACACTTCAGAAAAACAGCAGGAGCTTGGTGGTTACCGGATTCGTTCAAGAAAAGCCAACCTCGATTACAGTTGACACAGGCGCAACAGTTTCCATTGTGTGGCCCGACATGGTGAAAGATCTTAAGCCAATCTGGTGCTCTTGGAGCTTGCTAACAGCTACTGGACGGCCTGTAAAAGTGTTTGGAAAAGTGGAGATACACCTACGCCTCGGTTGACTTGAATTTAATCATCAAGTACTTGTTGCAGACATTGTGGATGAAATAATTCTTGGTGTGGACATTATGAACGCATACGGATTTACAGTAGACTTCAAAAACAATGTCTTGAGAATTGGAGGAGAAGAGGTAATGCTCTCCACAATTACTACATCAGAAAAATCGATGGACGTCATAAACCAAGTGGCTGTAAGTGTTCCGCCAAACTCCGAAAAGATTATCATGGTTAGAACCGAGATGCTCTATGTTCGAACCACAGGTAGTCAGCACACCGGGTATACTAATTGCCAGAAGTTTAGTAAAACCTGATGAAACCAGAAATGTACCTATTAGAGTGGCAAATATTTTGAATCAAGCTGTCACTTTACAAAGCAATACGCTCCTAGGCAAATTAACTCCGGTGACCTGGGTAGCCGGAATGATGCAACCAAGATCCAGTTCTTTGGATACTTCCAAATTACCAGAGGAACTACAGGAATTATTGAACAGATCTTCTAACGACCTCTCAAGTGGTGAGGTAAAAGAACTCAGACAGTTTTTACATGAATTCAAATATTCTTTTGCAGTTCGGGGACAGTCATTGGGAAGAACCTCTCTTGTACAACATCGCATCAATATCGGGGACAAAACACCGATACACCAACCTCCTCGAAGGCTTCCATTATCTAAGCAAGAGGAAATGTCTCGGTTGGTACAATACATGTTGATAGAGGGAGTAATCGAGCCTTCGTCAAGTGCTTGGTCTTCTCCAGTAGTGCTGGTAGCGAAGAAGGATGGTGGATTACATTTCTGCATAGACTGTCGGAGATTGAATGACGTGACGAAGAAAGACTGCTATCCATTACTATTCACGATACACTCGACACGCTGTCTGGAGCACAGTGGTTTTCCACATTGGGCCTGAAGAGTGGATATTGGCAAGTGGGTCTTCATCAAGAAGACAAAGAAAATATCGCTTTCTCGACCCCAAGTGGCTTATTCCAATTTAACGTCATGCCATTTGGACTCTGGAATGCACCGGCAACATTTGAAAGATTGATGGACCTGGTACTCTGGGAAAACTTTCCTTGTTTATTTAGACGATGTCGTAGTCATCGGGAAAACTTTCAAAGACCATTTGGAAAACCTTAAGGAGCTTCTAACTAGAATTCACGGTGCCCAACTGAAGCTGAGCCCGAATAAGTGTTCTCTATTCCAGAAGGAAGTACAGTATCTGGGCCATCTGGTTTCGGCATCGGGTGTTAGCGTGGATCCTAATAAAGTAGACACCATAAGAGCTTGGCCAGTTCCGAAGAGTAAACACGAAGTTCGGAGTTTCCTGGGGTTATGCTCATATTACCGACGTTTTTTGAATGGCTTCGCTACTATTGCTAAACCACTACATGAGCTAACGGAAAATAAACGAAACTTTCAGTGGTCGAGAGAGTGTGACCAAGCATTTAGGACTTTGAAGATTGCATTATGTTCGCAGCCAATTCTCGCTTTTCCAGCTTCCGAAGGGAAGTACATCGTAGACACAGACACAAGCAATACTGGTCTAGGAGCAGTTTTGTCTCAAGTACAGAATGGTGAAGAACAAGTAATAGTATATTACAGCAAGACGCTTTCGCTTTCTAAACCATAGAGAAATTATTGTGTTGCAAGGAGAGAGTTGTTGGCAATTGTCAGAGCTTTGGAGCACTTCCATAAATACCTCTATGGGAGAGAGTTTTCACTACGTACTGACCATGCCGCGCTTGCATGGCTCTTGAGATTTTAAAATCCGGAAGGACAGTTGGCAAGGTGGCTCGAACGTCTGCAAGAGTACAACTTCAAGGTACAACATCGGCAGGGGCACCTGCATGGTAATGCAGATGGTTGATCACGAAGACCATGCCCGGAAGACTGCCGACATTGCCACAGAAAGGAAGAACAAAACTCAAGCGAACATGTTCAAGCCATCACTGCAGATTTCCTAGCAGACGGCTGGACGACATAAGACTGTCGACAAGAACAGATGAGTGATGAAGACATTGGACCGATCTTGACAGGACAAGAGGAAGGTTGCCGCCCGGATTGGCAAGATATCTGCCATGGTTCCGAAGTGCTGAAGGGCTACTGGGCACAATTGGAATCTCTTACCTTAGAAAACGGATTGCTGAAAAAGGCTTGGGAAAGTGCAGATGGACGAGACGTGGTCATGCAGTTGATAGTTCCCTGAAGTAAAGTGCAGTCTCTTTTGAAGGAGATGCATGATGGAACATCTGGAGGCCATCTTGGCGTTAACAAAACCCTTGACAAAATACGGAAGTGATTCTATTGGCTTCATCTGCGACGACATAGAGTAATGGGTTTGGATGTTTGAAATATGTGCTGCAAGCAAGGGCCCACAAACCAGAAGCAGGGGAAAAATGAGACAGTATAACGTTGGATTGCCTTTCGAGAGTATTGCCATAGACATTGCTGGACCATTCCCAGTTACTGATGATGGAAACCGGTACATCATGGTTGTAGGTGACTACTTTACTAAGTGGGTGGAAGCCTACACAATTCCAAATCAGGAGGTTACCACTGTGGCAAAGGAGTTAGTTCACAACTTCTGTTGCCGTTATGGAGCCCCTATGGAAATCCATATTGATCAAGGGAGAAATTTCGAATCAGGAGTGTTTAAAGAATTATGCCGTCTACTCGGAATTCGAAAGATCAGGACAATGCCTCTGCATCCTCAGTCGGACGGGATGGTTGAGAGATTCAATAGGACACTTGAGCAGCATCTTTCAAAGGTTGTTGACAAGAACCAAAGAGACTGAGATCAACTTATACCACTATTCCTCATGGCGTATAGATCATCAGTACATGACACAACCGGCATGACTCCAGCAAAATTGGTGTTTGGGCGGGAGACTCGTCTTCCTGGGGACTAGATGTTCGTATCACCTGAGACTCAGTCCCAAGAGCCACAGAACTATTCCTCACAATTAGAAAACCAACTGCGAGAAATGAATCACTTGATAAGAGGACGGCTGAAGATTGCCAGTGATAAAATGAAAACTCGGTATGACATTCGCAGCAATAGTGTAGGTTTCCAAGAAGGAGATCAGGCCTGGTTTTTCAACCCAAAGCCGATCGTGGTCGCTCACCTAAGCTTCAGACTAACTGGGAAGGACCCTACACTGTGAAAAAAAGAATCAACGATGTTGTTTATCGGATTCAGCAGGAAGGACAGGGAAAGTTAAAGGTCGTCCACCTAGATAGCCTGGCTATGTATTACTTCAGAGATGGTTTGCCAGTTCAGGACAAACAGGCTTACGGAGGGGGCAGTATTACATTACAGAACAATCTACGTGTTTATCGATGTTCCAGATGAATCCAGTGTAATAGGCTAAATGTTGTGGCGTACGTGAGTTCAACATGTGCTTGCGAGACTTTTCTGGAAGCCGCCAGCCGCACGGACTGTGTCAAGGCCGCAATTAATTACGTTGTAGTTTAGAGATAACACGTAGTTAGGAATGTTCTGGTCTGTGAGCGTTGTTTAAATACAAGGTGTCAGCGACCTTAGTTTTCAGTTATTATCGGGCGATATTACTGGGTGCGTTCAATTGGTTATTAGTGAAGTGTTGTGTTTTATAATTGGACGGTATATTGTAATACAATTGTGTTTTTATATTAGTTGACATTTTATTGCGTGTGAACAATTTTTATTTGATTTGTTGTAAGAGACAGTGTTGTTAATTACGAACTGTTTAACTGTGAAAATTAAAGCTGGTGATTATTGACTTAATTTGTGTCTTGTATTTTGTTTTCCACTGTACATATGACGATCAGTTAGACAATCGTAACTGTATCTTATATAATTTAGCCTTAACAACAGTTACTCATAGCATTCAATAGTTTGATATTATCCTTCCATGACATAAAGAAAACTAACTTCCATAATAAAGTCACAAAACTGGAAAATATATAAAGTGCAAATGAGTGTATGGGAAGCAGTGGAAGGAAACTATGTCTATTACAGTAATTATTTTAATCTGATTACTTAACATCGAGCAGCTGTAGTCTACCAAAATTTTCATGTATCCAAGAGAAGCTGTTCCTTCCAGACTGACAACTAATTATTTACTCCCCATTTAAGAACAATCCCAACAGATCAGCATTGTTATCACCATGAAGAGTTAAGTGAGAAAGTACATAAAGTAGATAGTATTTTAACATAAAGTTCCAGTATAGGTGTAGCAAGTAAAACAGAATTTTTATTTTCAGCATTACTACAAGCTGACCTATTTGAACGATTGCCAGTGTTCACAAGATATTCTAATTTTTATCCCAGTCTTTTATCACTCATAAAAATATAATTTCATTTCATTCACCCGTCACTGGTTGCTACCTAAGAGTCATGTCATTGTTCGTGTGTGTGAGAGTTTCTCTCACACAGCACATTCGTTACACTCTGAAATGATAAGTCACGTTTTATTGTTATATTATTTATTTGTTTCTTATGTTTTATAGTTATCTTGATTGTTCATCTCTTCTTTCACAGCACTAACACTTATCTAAAAATGAACAAAAAACAAACATCAAGTTGAATCCCCGCGCCAATCCCCTTCCTCCACACACCAGCCCCACTACACCTTCCACACAACAACCGTTAACGAAATGATGGCAGTCTGACTAAAAGCTGAAGAAGGCGGATACGTACGCCGAAACGCGTCAGACGAAAAAAGTAAGTTTTCACAAGAAAAAGTTCATTTTTAGATAAGTCTTATGTTTTAGTTTTTTACTTTTATTTGTTGAATAAATTTGACATGTGCAGTGGGTTGTTCTCAAATAAATTTGTCTAAATATTTATGAAATACAATATAATTCATACTTGTACTTCACTGTGCAAAAACCAGTTGTAGATGGGTGTTTTGTTTCTGTAGTTCATTGGTTTCCATTTTTGCCACAGCTTTGCACCTGGTAGATGTATTACAATATTTTCTTCTTTTAATGCAAACAGATGTATTTGAACCAATTTGTTTATGGTATTTTCTCAAATATGAAGGTTCTGGTTATACACATTGCCTGACTCATGAGTACAGGATTGTTCACTATCAGTCCAGTGGTTTCTCTTTGCTGATATAGCTATCTGATTATACATTCACGTAACTATCTATCTTGATATCTTGACCATCATTTTGCTCTAACATATCAATAATATCTTTTCTAACCAATTCTGGTTGAAAAACAGCAGAAGTCATACATTTCCTTCTTTTCATTCCATTCAAAACGCTAAGTCAAAAATGTTCTTCCCTTTACTCGTGTTAGAAAAACTTACTATAAATCAAAATTAATATAGTACGTCACTATATAAAGAACTTACTGAAAAATATTAACACACTAATAAAGCTAGTTACTACTATGGCAAGGTTAAAATAAAAATAGTTTGGAAAAATTAACATTAGAAAACCAATATATGTTCTGAAACACACACGACAAAAACATAGTTTTATAAACATAATTGTTAATAATTTGATAACATGATTGACCGCATAATGAGAGAATTTCTCACAAAGCTGTAATGCTTGAACAAACCTACTCCTAAAATTCACAGACACTACAGAAACGTTACACAGTCAAACATAGCACTGACAGCTAGAGAAAAGTCAGCTAGAAAAAGAGCCATCCCCATCACTTGCCACCTTCCTGCACACTAAGTGTTGAAAAATCATTGTGAGAGAAAATCTTGTATAATAACCTATGATGGGTTAAAGGATGATGTTGGTTGAAAATTGATTTCAGCATCACTCTTAAGAGTTGTCTACACAATACTGTATAGTGGTCCTCCCAAAACCCCACAGCACACGGTGTCTGATGATGGATAAGTTTTCATACTTTACAGCTGGACTGTAGGAGCAGTTATCACCTGGAAGCACTGAAGGATTATTCATGCTAGCCATATGATTTATATCTATATTGGTATTAAGTCTTGTCAAATGATGCGATTGAATACACCATTTAATAGTTAAACTAACACATTATTATGGTATTAACAAACTGCATTTACTAACTGCTGTTTTTGTATTTTTTTCAGTGGTTTTTACAAATGTTTGGTACTTACGAGATATTGCCAATAAACAGAGACAATAGTAAATTTTACCAAATATTGTGTTTTGGTTGGCTGCGGAGTTTGTGTGATTCAATAATAAAGTTTGTTGTTGGAATTGAGTCCCCAGAATTTGATAAAGTAAGTTTTAATGTGCTATGTAATAAAATTATGTAGTTTGTTTTTACAGAGCACTTTAAATATTAAGTAACTTATGAGCAACAGTTAATCAAATTAGTTGTTTTACAAATATAAACTGTATAGCTTCTACATTGTTCAATTAATTTAAGCACTTTTTTCATAACACAAAAATATAGTGGATACATCAGTCATACATTATGTTTTATGTTTGGTATTAATTATTAACTTTCTACATAGTGTTTTACTGCATCTTCTTCTTCTTCTTCTTCTTCTTCTTCTTCTTCTTCTTCTTCTTCTTCTTCTTCTTCTGATTTTCTTTCTGCTTAATGATGATGACTACAGCATCATCATGATGACAGTGAAGATTTACTTGTAAAAATGTATCATATTGCTTAAACAGTAACTTTTTTAACTATTATTAAAAAAATTAAATAGAGTTAAAAATGTATCTACTTCTAATACTAAAATGTTTTTCTACATGTTTGCAGGCTGCATTACCAATGATCCTGAAATACTTACCAGCTGGAACATCCATGAAAAACTTGTTGCACTATAGTCAGCTGATATCTGAAGGTATAAACATTTGTCTGACTGTTTGAGGACAGAGTATTGCTTTCGTAATAGTCCAGTCAAATTATGAAAAATAGGGGAAATAATTTATAAAGTTTTGATACTTTGCCATAATACTCTTTGGGGGTCTAGTAGTTGGAAACAAAAAAGTTTCCTCCCCTAGGAGGTGCGCGTCCCCCTCCATCCACCAAAAACAGCACTTTTTAGCGTTTTGTTTTCAGTTTATTAAACTTTTACACAAAACCACTCGATTTTTGACAGCAACCTTTATTACAAAACATATTCCACATAAAATTCTACATAAAAGAGATCCTATGCATGTTTTTTGTACGAAGTAACGTTTTTGTGTAACAGACGCCGGAAAAAGGGCAAAAATACGTAAGCATCTGATTTTGTCCTATTTTCAAGTTCATGCGTACCTTTTTTCAATTTTTTCTTGTTTAAAACACATCACGAATCGATTATATCAAAAATATTATTATTGATATATAATAAATTATATATATGTTTTACATATTAAGTATTGTTATATATAGTATTGCCCCATATTATCAAATATTCCATCATTCTGTGTGAGTGTCAAAAAGGTAAAGCAATGTGAAATATCAAGGGAAAAATGTATTCATAATAAAATTACGTTCACATGATGACATGGTAAAGTAAATAATAGTGACGGTGAAGAAACAATAGCACTGATTTACAAAGGATCATCAGGGTCAATGGGCACCCTATTAGTGCAGCTTTGCCTACGACAGTTCTTACACATAACCGTGCAGCGTCAGTCTGCTTTAACATACTTATACTTTCTTCCACAGCCCTGAGTGCAGCCACATGAAATCAGAGTTAGGATCCTTCCTGGAGCAGATGCTTGTGTCATATACACTGGAGAGAGCGATGAATTCCGTTGCTTCCATCCCCACGTCCTCGGGTCCAAGGAATTCCCCAACCACATCTGAATTTGCAGATATACAAGATGTGAGTGGAGGCATGCTACATCAGCGGTGGGTGGCAAGCGTGAAAGAATCACAGCATTGTTCGCCTGACCTACTAGCTGAAACACTGAAATCTGCGATCGTTGAAATTGTTTCAAACCAGCTGTTTGCCGGAGTTTGATGTACACTATGTGAATGAATTTTTTGCCGGCTTGTTCAATCACCTCACGTGTCGATGTTGGATCATTGAACACAGTGGGGATATCGTTGAGATGTTTGGATCGGTTGAACAGTTGAATTACCTGCAGTTTTCCTTTTCCAAAGAAGGCTGACGTAGCGTCACAGCCATTCATTGCATGAAGGAACAGAATTGATTTCCTACACTCGTGAATGATGGGAGAACTCTGTAAATCTTTCGAGGTGTAAAACCTTGTTTTGACATTCCCTCTACTTTTTTTTATCATAAGAATATCCTTTCCTTCTGGGGCAAGGGCTATGAGGAGAGCAATGAGATCAACGTCTTGGCCAACAATGACAACTTGCTCGTTTCCTTCAATGCAGACGTCTCCATTGTCTTCAGATATAATTGATTCTCTAAATGTTCCTTCTCGGTAGACATTTTGAAGAGCAACTCCTTCAATACCAACTCTATTTTGCCTTTGGAATGTTTGCATTTCAATTTTATGGGCATCTGCAGTTTCTTGTGAGGTATAGTTTGGTTACTTCTCGATCTTCCAATGCGTCACCAGGAGTTATACATCTGATTCCACCCATTGCGTGGAACGTGCCTTTGCCAGTCATCGTTGCAATGTTGAAGTCCGCATTATCAAAATAGAACTCTGAAAATGATTTGAACTGAAGACTCAAATAAAGCGACACTGCTATGGCTAGAAGAGAAACCCATATTTGAGACAATATCGACAATGTTTCTGCCTCCCACTTTCCGAAACAGGTACATTCCAAGACTAAGTTGCAAGGGTGAAACAAACGAGCGATGCCTTGTAGCTGACACGACTGCATGAGAAATAGCTGTATATGTTTTCATTGCAGATTGTTGATAAGATCTCTTTTTTCACCAATTACACCATGTAAAAACACCTGTAGAGTTTCAGGAACCATAGATTCAACATTTTCAGTGAAGTTGGTGATGTTTGGATACTCAGCCATATTGTAAGGAGTCATCCGAATATCCTCGCGGATAATGGTTGCAGCTGCTTTCACTATTCTCATATGCATGTCTTTTTCATTACCAGGTCATTCGTTGTACCACTGGTTTACGATTTTCAGAACGCTACCACGAAAGCAAGCAACTGAAGGGCTTTTCCTCATATTAGCGAAGAGGACTCCATCACCACATTGATCTTGTAATCTATTTTTGAGAGTTTTCATTGTCACTGAGACACTTTCTGTTAGACATTCATCAATTTTCAGCATCAAATCTTTCAAAAGAAAATTTTTTGAAAAAACTAATACCTGGTCAAATACAAATCAATACAAAACATGACACAATATTCAAAGCACTCAACACCGAAAATACACAAAAAACTAACACATACACCACAATCACACACAATAAAACCAATTTGAAGTACCAGAAGCCAACAGGAAACCACAATAATAATAGTCAACCAACACATATGTACTGCACCAGACACAAAAACCGGAAGGCTGAGGATGGGTACAAGATGGTACCCGAAACATGTTCCTAACAAGGAAAACAAATATCTTGAGGTAAATTCATTATAAATATTAAATGTATTAAATTTCTGACTGTAGCAGAAAGTGATTGTATATATTGTAACATTACATAATCAGTGCCTAATACTGAGTAAACTAAAGGTACGATATTCTTTAATACAAAAATATAAAGAAATACCTATTATTATTATTGTAAAAACTAATAATAAAAGTCAGTAGGTATCCCAGTCCCCAAGTCAGAAATGAATGACAGTTAAGTATCATACTATAAAACATTTGTATAATCTTTGCACTAAACAATAAACACTTTAGCAGTGAAAAAACAGTGTAATAAGTGTTACTATAGAAGTGCAGTGTATACAAAGTTCAACATAGTATGATATATAATATTAAAAAGACATCAATCACAAATTGTGATAAAAATGCAGAACTATTGTAATAAACAATAAGTTTAGTAGTAAGTTATTATAGTTTTATTTTGTTAGGCCAGAAAGGCAATATCAATGTAAGTAAAATGTTATTTTGTTTATGTTTGAAGGATCCAGGGTTATGTAAGAAATTAATCACTGCTAATTAGTATAAATTATAAAGAGATAGTGGAAGATAATATAGGGCCTAGAGCAGTAATACATTTACAGAAATAAAAGTCAGAATTAAACTAATTAAAAACCACTAAATTATAACATACAAGTATCTAAGTTTATGTAATAATATGAAGAAAAACATTATGTAAATTAAATGTAATTAGAGTTAAAATTTATAAAGGAGTATTTTTTCCTAAAAAATGGAAGAACTAATAATATCTTAATACTAGCCTATTTACTAAAACTGTACCTAGGTTAGCCAATAAAAACTCATCAATTTCTTGGTTACTAAGAGTAACAGCGTTAACAAGATGAGGAATTGTTAAATTTGATTTTCAAGAGGATAGATGACAGGAATAATGTCCAGCAATTTTCAAAAAATATTAACTGGAGTTTGAACCAATCACTATTCAAAATTAACGAAACGATTCAGAATAAGACACTACGTCTGAGACATCCATTGAAACATAATAATTGATGTGGGAATATCCAAGAACATTGAAAATTTGTCCAACCATAAGATCGCTTGAAAAATTTGAAACTGTCATTGGTGAGGAAGCCTACCTTAATTAACTAAAAAACTACACATCACCACCAAGTAACGAACACTAGAAACCAGTACAACATAATGCAATTTATAAGAAAACTTAGTGTGAACATTTTAAACAGTGGCGGCTGGTGACCATTTGACTGGTAGTGACAATAATAATAATAATAATATATATACCTGTTTTTATTTACTTTCTCATTATGTTTCTCAATTGAGTGTTGATAGTGCGAACTGAATTGAGTTTGTATATTTACTTTCCCCAACATAGATAAACACATTACAGCAGTCATATGTTCCTTTGATTTTTCATGGTTTTTAATTTTGTCATTGAGATGAATAAGATCCGTAACACTGTCATTTGACCAGGAACAGTCTCCACAAAAAAGTACACACGGAAAACAGAAAAACGCATTTTTCTTGTCACAGCCACATAACCATTTGTTTTTTTTTATACACTTCAGGGCTTTACGGTTAAATTTCCGCCACCTATCAACTTTGGTACTTTGCTGTTTGTACACTATGTTTAATTTTGGCACGGGCCTACCTAACTGCTTCACTTTCAATTTATCATCATATGATAGTGTAGAAAACGGAGTCCTGAGGAGAGCGCCTACCGAATTCATTATGCAACACTTAGAAAACCGTATTACATACTATACACCACAAGGAAAGCCACTCTCAACTGAGCAACGCTGGCTGGGTGACAAGCCTAGCGTGTCACATGGAATACCTGTGTTCCGCTTACTCCCTCCTATACGAATGCCAAGGATGCGCGCGCACTCCACATTGAAGCCAATGCTGCAGCTTAACCCACAGCGTGCGACACTCTGTGGCTGTCACTCGAAAGTGAGCCGTTGCGTTAGTGAGGTTGTTAATGAAATTTACTCCGCTCGTTTACTTTTTTAAACATTGTTATACATATTTTAATAATAAACAACTATTCTCATTTTATTTTCATGCCACTGGGGAGTGATATGTCACCGTGTCACTGCCCCTACGGCCGCCACTGATTTTAAACTTTATTTATTTAATCCAAAACAGTAAACACGTGGTCTCATTAGAACTTCACAGCAGCCATATTTCTTTTTTGCTATCGGTATGAATCCGAGTAGTCTGCGCTCTGGCGTCTAAAAAACGAACTTATTGACTCAGACTTTAAGAATAAATATATTATTTATTGTAAAGTATGATACTCTTATCTAAGCATTTCTGACTTTCTTACAGCTCAAAGAATCCTCAAATAACCCTGAGATAAATAATTTATTAATTTTACTAATAACTATAATTGAATATATCTGTTGTGTTATAGAAAAACTTATATCGAAAACTGTTGTAATTTCGATAATAGTCGATCTGAAAATCGATGAACTGGATTTAATAGTTTCCAAAAAATAAACCAATTTCAATCAATAAATACCTTTCTTTTAGGGAATTGACTTTGTATTATTCTTTGTAGATAGCAGATTTGTTACAGGAAACCGGTGAATAGCAGAGAAGAGTGCGAAAGTTAGTGCAGTCATCATAGCCTATGAAGTACAATGGCCAACATAACCTGTCACTGGTTATCACATTGAAAACAGCTGATGCAAAGCGCGTTTAAATAAAACGATAAAACAGTACACCAAGAGAGGAACTCTCTCTCTCTCTCTCTCTCCATAACAACTGAACTGTAATACCTACAAGAAGATAAAAACGGCAAAGGATCCCGTGATTTATTTTATCTAAAAAATTACACAATAAATAAAATAACACAGTCAAGAGTATCAAATAGACGTAACACATAAAAAAAACCGACGTAAGAAGCTCGCGGTACGTTACAATATATAGTATGGATATATTTACATAGGCTATTTTTATTTAGCTGAAAACCCCAAAAAACATGATAGAATCAGATGTTTACGTATTTTCGCCCTTTTTCCGGCGTCTGTTACACAAAAACGGTACTTCGTACACAAAACATGCATAGAATCTTTTTTTATGTAGAATTGTATGAGGAACATTTTTTGTAATAAAGGTTGTTATCGAAAATTGAGTGGTTTTGCATAAAAATTGAAAAAACTGAAAACCAGCTAAAAAGTGCTGTTTTTGGTGGATGGAGGGGGATGCGCACCCCCTAGGGGAGGGAACTTTTTTGTTTCCAGCTACTAGACCCTCAACAAGTATTATGGCAAAGCATCAAAACTTTATAAATTATTTCCCCTATTCGCCATTTTTTTGTCTAATTTGACTGGACTATAATAGCTGCACAGGTCTATTGGGACATAACCTTCCTTATTTTCTGCTTCTATCAAGGCTGATCCATGGCTGCCACTTGCCAGTTTGTTACATTAAAAAAATTGAACATCCTGATATATGTTATCTTACCAGTAAGTTCTAGGCTACCTTCACTTCAGGTACCGATCAGTTGTTCCTTTATTATTTTTTATTTATTTTTTGACATTCTATGATGGCTCAGTCTTTCCATGTGTCTTTTCACTTAATTCATTGTGTTTTGATATATTCTATTAATTCCTTATCTTAATGTAGTGTTTATCTTATATTTTGTTTCAATTCTATATAGTTGTCTGATGAGTCATCCCTCTTCTTTTCTCACGAGCCCATATATCTTTCTTAGGCTTTTCTTTGAAAAGTGGCCAGCATTCTTCTGTTTTCTATGTTACACATAACCATAGGAGACAGTTGGTCTTATCAGGACTTACACATTTTTATTTTCACATTTATGTCTATTATTCTGGACTTGGAGCTATATGTCCTTTCATTTTTGTGTGTCATATCTTCTACATAATTCATGTTATTTGTTTTACTGCTTCCCAATGTATGAACCCATTTATAATTTTGATGTTTTTATCAGTTAACCAAAGTACTAAAGTATGTTAGTGGATTTTTGAAATTTCTTGGTAGAACATTGCAGGCTTGTTGTCAGTCAGATGTTTAATGGTAGCTATATTCATTCACTGAATCAGAAACAATGGTGGCCATCAACTATAGGTTGCCATGTTTACATCATTATACCAGTTAGAGTTGAGGTGTTGTCTGAGTGACACTTGTCATGACCATTTAGGTGGCTTGTTCATATTAGATTAACAAATGCTGTTCTTAGTTGAACGAGATGTTAATCAGCAGAATTCTTTCACTTTCAAGTTAACTGTTGACAAAGGGTATCCCTGGATAAGATAGATGAAATGCCCTCAATTTTTTATTTCGAAGTAAACCTGATAATATCTTTACTTGAGCTTAATAAACAAGGTATCTATGGTCCATACCTCAAAATTACCCCTTCCCCCTTGCAGAGTCAAAAAAGTGCTTTTTTAATTTTTTTTAATAAGGAAATATTTTGGAACTCTATAAAAAATCATGAGTATAGGGATATTTGCGATTTTTTCAAGGTCATTAACATCTCTAAAAAAATTAAAAATTCGATTTTACCATATAAGATTTGAGGATGCAAACAATTTTATTCTACTATTTCATTTGTTTATCAAAAACTATTTTCATGAATTTTTTCAGATTTTTTGAAGTGGTAGTTTTGTAGTTGGTAGCTTTAGTAGCAAAAGAAGGAAAAAAGAATGGGTTACACAGCAAATGATGGAGAAGATGGAAGAAAGAACAAAGTGGAGAAATCTGAAGAGCGAGGAAGGAAAGAAAATGTATAGGAGGGTGAACAATGAATTAAGAAGAGAAACTGAGGTTTTTTTTTAGATGTCTTAATGACTTTGGATGACCTTGAAAAAATCACCAAAACTATTCACAAATACACCTATACCCATGATTTTTTATAGGGTTCAAAAATATTTCCTTATAAAAAAAATTTTAAAAGCACTTTTTTGGCCACTGTGTTGGGAGGAGGGATAATTGTGAGGTACGGACCATAGATACCTTATTGTTTAAGTTCAAGTAAAGATATTATCAGGTTTATTTCAAAATAAGATAGGGCATTTCACCTATCTTATCCAGCGATACCTTTTGTTTTTGTAATATCTATTAGTAGCTTGTATTCTTTTCTGCACCAGACATTCCTTATCAGTACATTTATTGTAGCTCACTCTGTATCCTTTTATTTTATCAAACCTTCTGTACTGTAATCTCTATGTATCCCTTTTTAAATCTTTTTTTTTGTTGCTTGCTTCTCCCTCTTACCTTTTTTCCTTCTACTTCTTTACTTATTTTGAAACTAATACACTATTTTTTACATATTGTTTCTCTGATTTTTCATTTATAGTGCAATATTCAGTTCATCAAGTTTGTCAACAAATTTTGGAAATAATTCTACTAACCAATGAAGGAAAAAAGAAACTTAGAAAATAGGGAAGTAAGAAATAAAAACCAAGAAAACTTAATATAAAAAATGATTTACAAATGAAGATGCATTAAGAGTGGCTGAGTTTTTAATGATAGAGGAAGAAACAGAATGACAGAATATATTGGTCGACAAGGCCATATCTGGAGTGAAGAGAAATGTAAAGTACTTTACAATTTTATCAAGTGTGCATCTGTTTGTGTCAAAACCAACATATATTGACTAATCAGAAAATTTCATGAGTTTGCTAATATTGATCTGCAATATTTAATGTTTAATTGATGCAACCAAGAGCAGATCCAGCAAATTGGTCTATTCATTAATGGGTAGTATAAATGTAGGAAGTGAAGATAAATATACAGTGTGTTATTATCAACACAATAAGTTTATTAATGTACAAGTTAGTATAAAATCATATATATGCTTGTCAGTTCATTGTTCTTTTAATAATATTCACTTACAGTTTAAAATACCCACAACTCATTTAAGTTATGTATCAGACAATTAATTTTGTATCATATTCACAATAAAACATATTCTGCAGTCACAAGAAAAAAAAATTTGAAGTGACCATTTGGGGAGGAAATTCCCCCCCCCTGCCTGTGGATCTATGCCTGGCTGTACCATAATACTTAATGTTATTTAGACTATTTGTCCATTGTCTCTGTCCTCATAACACATTAGTACTATAAATTGATGTTGATGTTAAGATTATTTATTTCTGTTTTGGTGTGTACATTTTAACTGTTATTTTCTTTTACTATATACAGATCACAGTTTTCGATATTATGACTATGGCTACGTAGGAAATTATCTACGTTATGGACAGTTACGTTCCCCATCGTATTCATTGTCAAATATAACCATTCCATTGTATTTCTACTACTGTGATAAAGACCAATTTGCAGATCTTAAGGTAAGGTGAATTTGAGTTTGTGTTTAATATTTGCATAATGTTCTGTAGCTATCTTTACATTTACAATACAATCCAAAGACGGCACAGTTTATCATAGTATGAATGTGGATATACATAAGTTGAATAAGTTCAGTACATGATTAAGATAAATAAGGGAATTATTGTGTAATGAGTAGTGAGAGGTAAGGTAATAATACTGTGTTGCATCATGCAGATTGTTTCTGAGCTGCTTGCTATAAACATGTAAATAAAATAAAAGTCTCTTGCAGATAAAATTCATTTATTGTAGTCAACAAAATCAACAACCACGATTTTAGTTTGTTAACAGTGTTATTGGTAACAGTGAATGAACTTATTATTTGTCACTTTGTCAATGGTGCTAAATTTTAAATTTATTTTGTACCAATTCATGTCTCATGTTCATGAAGTATTAATCTGAGTGATGTAAGAGGAAGGAAGAGAAGCAGAGGCATGTATGTATGAACAACGTATAGTACTGACATATCATTTTTATCTCTGTATGTCACTATACAGTAGGAGGTTGTGTTAACACTGCTCTTTGCTAATGAGACTATCTATCTCTTGTTTTCACTTATAGTAGTATTAGTTATATATATATTGTAACAAGTACAAATAAATAAAAAACTTCATTAAACCTTTGTTCAACGTTAAGCCCCACTGTTGTGAGCGCCAATTTGTAACAAGACCTGTATATGCTGGTTACGAATAAATATTTCTGTATTGTACAAAAAAAAATTTTAATTTAATTAAAAAAAAAATTTTTTATGTTTGTTTATTGTTTAAATAATTAATAAATAATGTTTAAAAGGAATAAATCCCAAATGTTTAGTACCAAGCCACGTGTTGTTCAATCAAATATATTGGAACTTACCGTCTGCGGCTTTCCAGAAACAGCGTCTTTATAAATTTACATGTTTCGGGACCCTTGTCCCATCATCAGAATTTAAAAGTAATTGTGTATCATTTAAATATGATACACTTGTCAAACACTTAAAATATTAAAATCTAATATAAAATAACTTAATATAACATATTATAATATTTACAACGAGTACGAAGGTTACCGATGTACATCGTATGAAAACCGACCGCGCACTAATCTATAGTGATTAATAAATAATTCTTGTTATGTGTCTTCATCGAAAATTTAAAATTCTGTAATTTATTTATGTCAATTTATTCACTTCAGGTTAACTGTAACTAAATCTGGAGTTAATCAGATTGTATCACTTTACTAATCGATTGGCGATTTTCTTCTATGCTCCAGTATATCACTCTCCTTTAGTAATGGTCGTCTTCCAGTAAGTCCTGTAGTTAATGAAAACTCTTATTTTAACTGATGAAATGAATTTTAAAACCAGATAATTGAATTATTTTGATTTATTGACAAGTATTCTGAAAATATCGATTTAAAATCGATATTGATATAAAGTTCGACTCTTCCACAGGGATAATTGATTCTCAATACAGGTTATATTATATAGTTATTTTATGAATGGTTCTTTTAACGGTTATAATTATAATAGTCAGAGAAGGGGCAAGCATAGAAAGTATAACATTACAAAAGAAATCTTATTAATTAATAAATACACAATTTGATAATAATATATAATGTTTATAATGCACAATTTTTATACCCAATGGTGACTGGATGAATTCAATCGGGAGAGTTCGCTTTGCATCACGGAACCATCATGGCGGCGACTTCGCTAATGCAATATAACAGGAATGGCGTCGCTGGATTTTCAGATAATAAAATTGCCTTCACAACTGTTTTCTGTTCTCCGTAATATTGTATAATGTCTATTGGGTTGTTAGAGGTGTTCTGGTTAAATGTTCCGTGTTCACTGGCTTTAAATGTTTTTTGGTGTGTTCACTGTTGTCGGTGAATGACGAAAAATCATAAAGTTCGTTTGTAATGTGAATTATTAATGTTTGATAGTTTTATGGGTATATTCCACGTATATTCGGTTAAGTATTGTTTGTTTTCACTGTTTGTGGTAGTGTTGTGCACTGATTATATGTTTAATATACCAATTTCGGTAACTCTCGATTGTTCACTGATTTTAGGCTAAATTTTTACACGCCATTAAAATATTCGCTATATATGTTCTTAGCGCGAGCTAAACCAACCATTCGCTTCGAATGTTAATTAAGAACTGTTTTACTTCCTTCATCTCCTGAAATATCTTGCCAAGTTAATATTAGAAATGTATTGTTTAATTATAAATCCACTTCCTCTTCATGTGATTCAAAATACATTATATTCAGAATATTTTTTGTTTATTGATTACTTTAGTGAACTAGTAATTACATAATTGGTTTCTTTAACTCCTTCTGTTTAATTTGACATATAATAGTCCATATTTATAAAGATTTTTGTCAAAATTGCTATATTTCTGTCATTTTTGGAAATACAGGCTCAAATCTGTTTCCTGTCCTTGTCCAAAATTTTAGCCATCTTAGGTGTTATAAATGTGATTATAATAAATTTCAGATTGATATAAATCTTTCTCTTCCTTTCCTTAATTTCTTACAAATTTATCATTTGATCATTCTGTTAGTTATAATTCATGAATTTACTATTCCTCCTTTAAAATTGTTAGGTATTACATTTTGAAATTTTTTAATAATTTAATACATCTTTTTATATTATTCTTTTAATGTATAGTTTCAGTTAGAGTAGTTGGTGATTGATTCACCTTATATAAATCTCAATAGTTTACTTGGTTTATTAAACCTTCTTACTCAATTATAATGTTATTTGGAATTCCTTATTTGGCTTAGATTTTATAATTTTACATATACTGTTTTTCGACTAATGTTATTTCTGTACCCCTTCTGACTTTCTAAAATTAACACAATATTAAATAAAATTTCCTTATATAACTGTTGTTACATGTAGCAATGTATTCATGCTCATAATACAAAAACAATATTGAAAATTAATTTCTAGTCTTTAAAGTTAGACATTTTGGTTTTAACTATTTTTTAAAATACATAATAAACATTTTATAAACTGGTATAGTATACATACATAAACATTTTATGCAGTATGAAACTGTTATATTAACAAACATTCTTATCTTAATAATAATTCTTATTCTATTACCACTTTGAAATGTGGAGTTCATTGGCTTTAAATACAAACATAATTAGCCATTTAAATTTTTATTTTTTGTTAAACTTAATTTAATTAAATATCACTATAATATTGACGACTCGGAACACAAAGTTTTTTATAAGTAAAAACGTAAAGTTTTACCTTACAGCCTAAACCGGCTTTCACCTATAGAAGGCTTCATCAGAGCTTAATTTAATTTCAGTCCTTTCTGTTTATATTATGTATTATATTTTAATCCCCTGTCACAGTAATTATTCCCCACCTGCTCTCTTTATCATTTACATTTCTATGAACGTTTTTTGATAAAAAGTGGCCTCTTCTATGAAACATTAGAAATATTTTCACAACAATATTTCATGACATGTCATCTCTACAATTATATAAAATATAAAGTTATTTAATAGCACATAGTTCAAGTAACAGTTACACCTTTACTTGAAGTTTATTATATTAAAATCACTTGCACTGGTACACTTACACTGTTGGTTCTGACTTATATTTGAGTTCTACAATATTCTAAGACCAAACTTTTAGTTATAATTGACTGTGAAGATTTGTTTATTTTATTATATAATAACTTTAGTTGGTGCACTTCTATTCATACTACTAAATACTTTTGTTTATAATTAATTTACATTTCTATGATGTTTTGGGGTGTTATACTTTCTTTGGGTGACATTAAAATTTGGTTTGGGGTTTATCATTGTTAATAATAGGTTTATCATGGGTATTCCTTGTAGTTCTCCCATCCTACATCTTCTTTTCTTCTCTTCTTCCTTCTTGGGTTTTCCAAGGTAATTTGGTTTTATTTGGTCCGTTGGTTGGTTCGGGGTATCTTCTTTATTACCTACTCCTAACCTACCTGGGTATTCTCCTGATTTTATTTAGTTTCTTCGGATTTTGATTTTCTTGATACTTTACTTGTTGCGTTTTATGATTAATTACTTTTTTCCTTTATTTTTCTTTGAATTTTAATTATTTTCATTTGATATTCAATTATTTTCATTTGATATTTAATGATTTTCATTTGATATTTAGTTATTTTCCTTCGATATTTCTTTTGCGTTAATTGTAATTTAATGTATTTATGATCATAATGGAATTATTATTTAGTGGATTATCCGTCATGCTACAATATATATTGTGTGTGTGTGTAATGTTATTGCTAAGATAATATTATATTATTTGGCTTTGTATAAGTTTTTGAATTTTTGTAAGTGAGAAATAAACTTTAATTTGAATTTGAAAAATTACAAGAACAACAATGTGTATTTGTATTTTTATAATCAAACATTCTTGTCACTCGAAGTTTATAAAAATGCCTATATGTACTTGTTTGAGATATGCAATACATTTATATTGTATAATATATGTAATGCGCGTGAGCATGTATAAGTTTGTTAGTTTTCAGTTTGTAACAAGACGCCGTGAGTGAAGCACGTGTCGTAGTACTGTGTATTAAGTATGTATTGTGTATGGTTTAGTAAACTTTATTATACTGTGAAAACTCTTATATTTCTTCAATCCACACTTTAACATGATAGCAGAGGTGCGTGGTTTAATAAACTTGTGGTCAAGAGTTTAAGTGAGTATAGTATCGTTTTTTTGTGCTGTCGCATGCTGTGATACGGAAAAATGGCGAAGTACAATGACATTACAATTCCAGTGTTTGATGGAGAGGACTATAGTATGTGGAGAAAACGTATTGTGTTGTTTTTGAAATTTAAAAAATGTGATGAAGTGATAACACGAGCAAAAACGGCGCAGGATAAAGACCCGTGGGACGATAATGATTTAAAGGTTATGAACTATATATACAGTAATATAACGAATAAGCAATTGGAATTTATTAGTGATAAAACAACGGCGTATGAAATAATTCAAAAGTTTGATGAAATGTATTTGAAAAAGTCTACGGCATTGCAAATTGTATATAGAAATAAATTGGAAAAATTAAGACTTAAAATTATACTGATGCAGCGACATTCTTCAGTGATTTTGAAAAAACTGTGAACGAGCTTAAAAACGCGGGTGCTACTGTGTCAGAAAAAGAAAAATTAAATTATATGTTAAATACGTTGCCGGATTCATACAGTTATATAGGCGATTTAATAGACGCATTAAAAGAAGAAGATCAAACTGTGGATTATGTGAAAAGTAAAATTCAAATGACTGAAATAAAGCATCAAAAGGATGAATATCCTGGACGAAAATCTAACGCATTCATGGCGGATAAAAGTCGACAACTGCGAACATGCTTTCAATGTGGCAAAACTGGTCATATCAAGAGAGACTGTAAATATAGTGGCCAAGCGGCAGGCAGCAGCAATACATGGCGAGCACCACGAGGCAGACAAGAAACCGAAAAAAGTAACTACGCCAGACGGCATGGCAATTTTCGAAGTCAGCGAGGTGCAAGAGCACATCAAGCAACTCAGTCGCAGCAGAAGAATCCAGATACGAGCGCATGGGTTATAAGAGTCGACTATCACACGGCGCATAATAGTAAGGTAGATAAAGATAAGTTTAATAATTGCGAGATTAATTGGTTATTAGATAGCGGTTGTACTGACCATATAATAAATAATGATAAATATTTTGATAAATGTATGATACTTAAAGAACCTGTTAATGTTTATTTGGGAGATAATAGAGTTGTAAAAGCAACTAAAATTGGTAATGTGGTAAGTTACTTTGATCTTTTTGGTAAGAGAAATGAAGTAAACATGCAAAATGTATTTTATGCTAAAGATATGCATACAAATTTAATAAGTTATGGTAAAATAACGGAAAATAATACTATTATTTCTAAAGGTAAAATGACAAAAATTATTGATAATTTTGGAAATACTACAGCTGTAGCTTGGAAAGAAAATGGTCTATATAAGATGAAAAGTAAATTAAAAAATGTAGAGTCATTGGTAAATGTTGCAAATAAAAATTGTGATAATATGAGTAAAAAAGAAAGGTGGCATCGTATGCTGGGCCATGTAAATTTTAATTATTTGAATATTTTGTGTAAACATAAATTGTTAAGTGGTATTCCAAATGAACTTGAATCAGAATTCATGAAGTGCAAAATATGTGTTGAAAATAAAATGCATAATATTCCATTTGAAAATAATAGAAAAAGAGCAAAAGATATTTTAGAAATTGTTCATACTGATGTGTGTGGACCTTTTAAAACAGCTGGTCTAAACGGGGAAAAATACTTTATTTCCTTTATTGATGATTACAGTAAGATAGCTAAAGTTTATACCATGATGTCTAAAGTAGAAGTTTTCAATTGTCTTGTTCAATATGTAAATGAATGTGAAAACTTAACGGGTAAAAGAATTAAATTTTTGAGGTGTGATAATGGGAAAGAATACTTAAATGGTAATATTTATAATTTTGCCAAAGAAAAAGGTATTATAATTAATAATTGTCCTGCTTACATACATGAATTAAATGGAACCGCAGAACGGTTTAACAGAACGATAATGGATATGTCACGTTGTTTATTAGCTGAAGCACAAATCCATAAAAAATATTGGCCTGAAATAGTTTGTGCTGCTACTTATTTGAAAAATCGTACGTTATCAAATACTATAGAAAAGAAAACTCCTTATGAAATATTTTTTGGGACGAAACCGAATGTTTCAAATTTACATTTATATGGTAGTAAAGTTTTTGTAAGAAAACCGGAACAAAAAAGATTTTCTAAGTGGGATAAAAAGGCTGATATGGGAATTTTGATCGGTTATAGTGAAGTTGGTTATAGAGTGCTAATTAATGGAAAAGTAATAGTGGCTAGACATGTTGATATTGTTGAAGAAAATGTAAATTGTATTGGCTTGAATGAATGTGAGTCTGATGAAGAAGTATATGAATCTTCAGATAATGAATCTCTTGATGATAGCTTTAAAGGTACAGATGAAAATCTAGGGGATGAAAATGAAAATAAAATAAAAAAATCTGAGCGCATAAGAAACCCACCAAAAAAATATGAAGATTATTATGTATATAATAGTAATATTTTTGCAAATTATTGTAGAGCAGATACTCCTAGTACATTTGAGGAGGCGCTTGAAAGCAATGAAAGTAAATATTGGTCAAAAGCTATGGATAAAGAAATTGATTCGTTAAATAAAAATAAGACTTGGCAATTAGTTGAAAATGTAAATGGTAAAAAAATATTGGATGTAAAATGGATTTATACAAAAAAGTCTGACAATGCTTATAAGGCCAGGTTAGTTGTAAGAGGTTTTCAGCAAACCGATAAAATTGATGATGTTTATTCTCCTGTTGCGAGAATGCAAACTTTAAAGATTTTATTATCATACTGTTGTCAAATGGGTCTAATTATTGAACAAATGGATGTAGAAACTGCATTTCTAAATGGTAAAGTAAGTTCTGAGGTATATGTTCATCAACCAAAAGGTTATGAGGATGGCACAAATAGAGTGTGTAAGTTAATAAAAGCTTTGTATGGTTTAAAGGAAAGTCCCAGAGCTTGGTATGAATGTCTTGATAAATTTTTAATAAGTTTGGGTGTTAAGAAAAGTAATTTAGATTATTGTTTATATACTTTTGGAAATGGAAAAGATACTATTTATTTATTAATATTTGTGGATGATTTATTAATTTGTGGACGTAACAAAGAAAAAATGCAAAATATTAAGAAACTTTTATCAGAAAAATTCAAAATGAAAGATCTTGGAAAAATTAAAGAATATCTTGGTATTACCGTAGAATATGAGTTCCGTAAATGTGAAAAAAAATTAAGTCAAACAAAATATATTGAGTCATTAGTAAGAAAGTATAATTTAGAAAACTGTAAGATGTATAATACACCTATGGAGGTAAATTTAAAAGTTGAAAAGTCTGATATTTGTGGAAGGAATATTCAATATAGAAATTTAATTGGTGCACTATTATATATAAGCTCAGCTACAAGGCCTGATATAAGTTTTAGTGTAAATTATTTAAGTAGATATCAGAATTGTTATAATGAAACACACTTTAAATATGCTTTGCGAATATTAAAGTACTTGTATTTAACGAAAGATTTAAAATTGACTTATAAAAGAAATGATAATTCTGAAATTATAGATTGTTATGTTGATGCCGATTGGGCTGGTGACCATTTGGACAGAAAATCCACAACTGATTATGTAATTCGATTATTTGGTAATGTAATTTATTGGAAGTCGAGAAAACAAAAGTGTGTAACAAAGGCTTCGACATATGCAGAGTATGTAGCGTTGTCGGAAGCTGTGAGTGAATTGAAATTTGTGAAAGAATTGCTAAAATTGTTTAATGTAACTTTAGAAAAACCGATTAATATTTTTGAAGATAATTCGGGAGCGATAAGTTTAGCAAAGTATGGAAGTTTTACGAAAAATTCTAAACATATTGAAGTTCATTACCATTATGTACACGAATGTATAAAAGAAAATATGATTAATGTTGTAAAGGTAAATTCTGATGATAATATTGCTGATATATTTACAAAGTCATTGTGTAAAGAAAAGTTTGAGAGATTTCGAACTATGCTGAACTTGAAAAGTTGAACTTGAAATGTGTATTTGTAAAAATTGAATTTGTAAATACAATATAAATGTAAGGAGGCGTGTTGGATATATGCAATACATTTATATTGTATAATATATGTAATGCGCGTGAGCATGTATAAGTTTGTTAGTTTTCAGTTTGTAACAAGACGCCGTGAGTGAAGCACGTGTCGTAGTACTGTGTATTAAGTATGTATTGTGTATGGTTTAATAAACTTTATTATACTGTGAAAACTCTTATATTTCTTCAATCCACACTTTAACAGTACTATTTCCATTCCTAGGTCAATCCTGATTTAAACAATGCTACGTGGCAAATTTGAAACACTATTGGTCAGGGGCATTGACACTGTTCACACAGTAATGTATTATGCCCATGTGCAGAATGGCTGTACAGTCATGTGAGAGTTACCTTACCATTTAAATCGGGGCACTCGTTTTAAGACTTTGCCCTTATTCTGTAGAATTAAGACTGTATTCTGAATTCTACTGAATCAATATGGAGCCAGTTCAAAGGATATATTTGCCCGTCACAACACAACATATAAGGTGCCTGACATAAGAAGGTGGTAAATAAAACAACAGCAGCTAATTGGTGTCATTGTATCCAGCATATAATCAAGGAAAAAGATAAGCTATGGCAACTGGTTCACATTACCAATGTCGTTGTGCACAATAACGCTGCTCAAGTAATACAAGTTCCGACACAGATATGGAAGGCATTGAATTACTCTCTCACAGCAACTGATAATATACAGTACCAGGTAATTATCACAGCTTCTATTGTCGTTTTAAATAAACTTTACTTTTTTGTTTTGTTGGGATTTTTAAACAGTTAATAAAAAAGCCATTAACTGGTGTTTAAAATATTTAATCGTTGGTCTGACACAGTCGCTCAAATTTTACTTTTGTCAGGATAAATTATTACAATTTACGTGTGTTTATACAGTATCAATATTATACGTACCCTGTCTGTACTCCTTTTGTCAGAGTGACAAGCAGCAAATAGCATTTCACATTTGTCACACCTATTTGTTTACATCAGGATTAAACTAAGAACAGAAATAGTATACATGGCTAGCTACTCCCCATTCAGCGCATCCTAATTGGTGACTCACAATTTTCAAACATATTATATTCATTGAGGCTGTTCTGCAAGAAATTCTTTGAAAATGAACGTATTAAAGATGTGACATATGTTTTTGCTCATTAATGTTACATTTTGTTATATAAATTCTATTTACGTCTGTGTGTGTTAAAAAAGTGCTATGATTTTTGTTTGTTTGTTTAAACTGTTTAATTAACTTAAAAACGCCTGAGGCAACATCAAAATTGTATAATTAAATCTTGTATAGTCAGGCTTTTGAAATTGTATAAACGAATTTATGAAACCAGAAGAAGAAGCTGGTGGTTATATAAAACATGTACAAGCATGTCTCAAAGTGAGCAGTAATTTGTATAAATAAAGAAAGTGGTAAAATTGAGTCCTTCAGTATATGTCATAAAACCCATTGTGTTTCTCCACATGTAACAAACGATGATTTTGATAAATGACTAAAAACAACAAACTGTTTATTATTTTTATAGTAAAGAAAAGAACGTATTTTTATAGTTTATACCACCTGTAAATAAACTTCTTCCTGTTCTGTAAGAATCTGTAAATTTTAAAAGGTTGAAGAGACGCCTCAACAAAGTTTTAAAACAGTTTAAGATTTAAATGGATCAAGACAAGAAATAACCAGTAAATTCTGATAGAAAATAATGAAAAATGGTGTATATGGGTTCAGAATTTAATGAATATAAAACAGTATCACTAGAAAATAGGCATAGTGTAATTCAGTGGCGAATATAGAATATATTTTTGGGGGGGGCCAAGATTAATGTAAGGTTAGGTTAAGTAATTTTAAGTAGACACCCCATGATACTTTATATCAGTTTTGCTGCTCATATTCAGAGGGTAATTTGCGCTGAATGCCCCTTTTACTTTACCGAGATCACGCTTCTTTATTGTTGACATTAAATCATAAAAAATATACCTATTTTTAAACAAACTAAATGATGAAAAGATCTGTTACTATATTTCAAACATTGGTCAAGATTTTAACAATGTCTCATCTGTAAACACTTATCCGAACTAAAAGAGTGAAATACGCGATTGTGATTATCGTGTTTAGAGGGGTTCTAGCTATAAATATTGTTTTGTTCTGTCATGTATGTACAAATTGCCAAGACCCCTATTTTTTTCATTTTGTGTATACACGCATATGTGTGTTTTATCAACTATCATTCAAAAGACTGTTTTGAGTATTGTTTTGGAGAGACCTTAAAAGAAGGTTTAATAAAGTGAATGTTTGACAATGCAACAAAATTTGTTTTATTAATCGTTTATCCAACTGACAATAAAAAGAATACATAAAAAGAAACTCCACTTTTTATATAGACCAATGGTTACGAAACAAAGTCCAGGTTTCTTGGTACACTTGCAAACTTATCAAGAACTTCATCGTCACTAACTATAATGTCTCTGTGGATAGAAAGTAAAGCAAGCCCGTTAAGCCTACTTTCAGATGTGCTGTTTCTTAGGTAAGTCTTCAGTCTTCTCAGGCTGGAGAAAGTTCTCTCTACGGTTGCGACAGAAACAGGAAGAACTGCGTGTAATTTCAGAAGGGTATAAATGTTGGGGAAGAAAGTCTTGTCACATTTTTCTAGAGAACTTATAGCCGTTTTTGGAAGATTTGAAGGATTTTCCTGACTCCACTTTTCTTTCCACAACATAAACTCATTTTGCACAATCTCTTTATGTGACAAATCTTCTTCGTAGAAACCAAAAGCAGCCTCCAATGAACCGAAATCTGTTATGATACACAATTGTGGAAGGATGTTTTGTAAGGATGCAACTGTTTCCTTGTGAGATTCAAAGCGTTCTTTCAGTGAGTTACAAAAATCGTCCAGGTATGGCACATAAACAGCTCGTCGATAGTATTCTTCTTCTGTGGTGTAAGGGACGTTGCTACGTGCTGTTTGAAGGCGGCAAATTCTTGGAATCTCTTCCTTAATGTCAAGTTTGGCAGCGAATGACTTTACTTGATTATACAAGGCTTTAAATGAGTCATCAGCATTTGCTCTCTCCTTCGACAGAAGGTGTAAGACACTCGTAACGTTAGTCAAGGCCTGTGGAAGATCTATATTTTTGTTTTGAAGCTGCTCAGATAAGTTATGCGTGGTTGATAGCATCCGGCTCAAAACAAAACGATTAATAAGAAATGCAAATTGACTAATAGCACTACTTAGAGTGTGAGCCTTAGAAGCTGAGTCACTTAATTCCTCTTCTTCTATTTTGCAAAGGGAGAGAAAGATAGGTTCCAAAATGTCTTTAAATAAAATTACTGAGTCGTGCCTTTCTACCCATCGGGTTTCGCACAGTGAAATAAGTTTCTTTTTCTTTTGTTCTGGACAACATTCAGAAATCATTGATTTCAATATTTCTGTTCTTTTGGCTGACATATGAAAGAATCCACAGACTTCTTTTATGACACCCATACAGTTTCTTATAGAAGGTATTATGCTCGCATCTGACAAACACAAATTTAGAGTGTGTGAAGAACAATGTGTATACAGGGCCAACGGTAGCTTTTCTCTGATGGAAGCGTGTACTCCTCTGAATTGCTCACTCATCGTGGCAGCGCCATCGTACCCTTGGCCTCTCATTTTGTTTAGATCAAGCCCTAATGTTGACAAGGTCTCCAATATTGTGTTAGCCAAACCTGCTTCAGTGACGTCATAAACGGGGACGAATGTCAGAAAATCTTCTCTGATTTTGAAAGTTTGGTACTCTACGTAACGTACACAGAGAGAAAACTGTTCGATTTGGCTGATGTCAGTGGTTTCATCTGCTAAAACGGAATAAAAAACAGACTTTCTGACATTTTCTACAATTTTTGATTGTATTAAGTGACCGAATATGTTAATAAGTTCGTTTTGAATGAAAGAACTTGTGTACATCATCTTCCCACCACTGGTCGTTAATTGGTCTTTAAGAATATTATCTCCACTGTTGGCTCGGTATCTCAACAACGATAGAAAATTCCCATCATTTTGGTCCGGTTCTTCAGGGCTTATTCGTCCAGAGTCACGATGACCCCTTAGAGCTATTTGCTGCCTCCCGCAAAATCGTATTGTTTGTATTATAGGGATTAGCCGTTTTCTATTATTCTCAATATCCAGTCTTCTTTGGGCATTTACTTGATTGATAACACTTTCAGCCTTTTTCTTAACTATAGCTTTTGTGTTTTCAGCGATCAAAACATATTTCTTATGATAGGATAAGTTTTCAAGTTTGCTAAACATTTCCCTGGCTTTTTTTAAATTGGTAAAAGCCTGAGTAACCAACGCCCCTGCTACTTGGTGATCTCCTTTCCCTACATTTTCGGTATGGGAAAATAACACGCAGTACTTGCAAAAAGATCCAGATTTTTCCTCTGAATAAGCTAACCACGTAAATTCTTCTAGCCACTTCATTTGAAAAGATCTAGTATGGTTTGAACTAGTAATGGAGGGAAATTTGTATCCAGGCTGAGGTTCCAAACATTTTCTAATAAAAAAATTTTTTTTTCGTTTGTGAGAGACTGAACGGAATTGTTTTGACAATAGTTTCCAATATCATAGATATTTTTCCTTACTTGATTAGGCCTACTATCCTCCATAACCGGAACTACATTAATTGAGCTCGAAGTAGCGACATCACAAGAAGCAATTCTACCAATGCAGCCGACTTCAGCATTGTCACCGTCAGGCCTATTTGCACTTTGTCCTTTCGTAACACTACCGACTTCAGGACTGTCACCAACAGGCTTATTGACACTTGGTTTTTTGGCGAAAAAGTTTTGAATAGAAGCTTCCCTCTTCATTACAATTGTGGTTCACTTACGGCCAACTTCAATATACTGATAAAGTACGTAAACATTAACACCACCATACTTCAGTACAACAGATGTTGAACAAACGTAAACTACAAACAATGGCTGCCACTGAACTGTTCAGTTGTCCGCACGCGTAGATGGCCGGGCGGGAGCCCGAGTCGGACTGAATCAACCCGAACTTGCACGAACTTCACACCACTACCACCCCACTCCCCTCACCAATACGGGGAATTATCACTGTCTGCCGCGGCGATGCCTTCGCGCATGATTCATTAAAATAATTCAGATTACGTTACTTATTCTTTCTTTATATTCATTATTTTGGGGAGGGCCTGGGCCCCCTGGGCCCCCCCTTATATACGCCCCTGGTGTAATTAGTCTGGGCTAATAAAAGATACCATATATATATCTTCTTAGCATTCCTAACTTGTGTCTCCTAAACTACTTTTGTTATACAAAAAGGAGCATATTACTGATATTATAGTATGCACTCTCTCCGTAATCCAGCCTCAAAAGCCCAATCTAATATTGCAGCAGCTTTACAGTTAGTGGGGTAGAATGTGATAGAAATTAAAACAAAAATATACTGTTAAGAATCTGTAGTTTATAAGAAAAAATACTTCCTTTGTTAAATCTTTAAACATAAAGTATGTGGTTTTTATCTTACATATCCATACAAATTGTAATAAATCATACCTACCATGTATTGTCTCTCCAAATCATATTTATCTCATGTTCACTAACTTTACATCAATGGTTTTGGGCTCATGTCAGAAATAATGTTTATAGTAGCACAAAAGCTACAACAGCCAATGAGCAGCAGGCTTTTGCAGCACAGTTGAAATAAACTGTAATCATGTATTGTAGGAAATGATTCCATCTATCAAAAAGTGGACCAGAACAGTCATGGACTGAACACATGAATTACCATTTAAGATTTTACACTTTTTTGTTGAACTTTGAGTGCAGAACTAAGGTGCACTTAAACAGTGTATTAATAATGTAATAATATTAAGGTATCTTAATAAACAGTGTATTTATAATGATTTGAAGAATGTACACTTATTTTTCAGACACCTCTGAATATGATTTGAAGAACTGATAGGCAATCAGTTCTCAGTATCAGATCTTTAAGCTACAAGACAAGCCTGTAAAGTGAACCAATTTGATTAGAATTTTTAGTGTTCAAGTGTTGACAAGATAATCAGCATCATTAAAAAAAAGTATATGATGCCACACGTGCCTTCAGTGGGCACAAGAAAATAAGAAATGTGTTACAGAAAAAATTAACACAAATATACATCAAAACCAGTAGTGTATCTAGAATTCGGTCTCGGTATCTTGGTCAAGTCTGTATCATACAAAAGATAAAAGAAAATTAAGACTAATGCAAATATAAGTCGTGTTGCCTTTGTCAGCTTTTACAAATGTGATGTTGTGTTTGTGTGCCTTTTCCCTCAGTTTGATGGCTGTAATTACCCCCACAGACAACCTACACAAAAAAGTACAAAACTTCATGGAACAGAACAACATCACAGAACTAAAACATGACCCCACCGACAGATACCAAAACTCAATAAAACAAATAGTCAACAAAGCCAAACACATTATGACACATAAACAAAAGCCCTACATGAAACAAATCCGACCATCAGCACCTACACTCTAAGCGCTTCCCAAAATCCATAAAGAAGACATTCCGATCCGCCCCATTATCAACTACCGTAATGCCCCTGCACACAAACTGGCAAAATGTCTAGACAAAATTATTAGACAACACACACAAATAGACAACAACATTGCAGTAAAAAACAACACTGACCTAGTAACAAAAATAAAAGACATACACATCCCCCATAACGCCACATTAGCCTCCTTTGACATTAAAAACCTGTACACAAACATCCCCATCTCTGAAACAATCACCATCCTACAAAACAAACTCAAACAGAACAACACACCAGACGAACTTATCAATGAAATAACAGAAACTCTGAACATTATCACAAAACAAAACTACTTTACTTATAACAATAAATACTACACACAGAACGAAGGCCTACCCATGGGCTCCCCCATATCCAGCATTCTAGCAGAAGTCTTCCTCCAACACTTAGAAAAAACAAAAATACTCACAAACAATGACAGACACTCACATAAAATACTATATTGGCACAGATACGTTGATGACATTCTAATACTATACAGGGGAAACAAAAGACAATGTGAACAGTTACTAACGCACATAAACAAAATACATAAAAACATAACCTTCACTGCCGAATACGAACACAACAATACCATAAACTTCTTAAACCTCTCCATCACAAAACTAGAACACAGGCACAAATTCAGTATATACAGAAAACCAACTACAACTGACACACTAATACACAACACCTCCAATCACCCAATACAACACAAACTAGCTGCTTTTATAACCATGATACATAGACTTAACAACATCCCCTTAGATGAAATAGACTACAAAGACGAACTAAACACGATAAATATCTAGCAGAATCTAACGGTTATGACAGAACAATAGTCAGTAAACTCCTACACAAAACACAAAACAAACAACAGACAAAGACAGAAAACAACAAATTCATAACACTAACATACATCAACAAACAAACAGAAAAAATCGCCCACAAATTCAAAAAAGCAGGATACAGAATCGCTTTCAAAACTACTAACAAAACAGAACACACACTATCAAAACGCATCCACAAAGCACAAAACAAATTCGATCTACCAGGTGTATATAAGCTAAATTGTTCAAATTGCAATAAATTCTACATAGGCCAGACAGGACGTAGCTTCAAACAGAGATACGTTGAACACACAAAAGCACTCCACACCACTACAGAATCTACCTTCGCAAACCACCTCATTGAAGCAAACCACACATATAAAAACATCGACAATAACATGAACATACTACACGTACACACAAAAGGCCGAAAACTAGACACTCTAGAACAATTAGAAATATACAAACACACAAAAACAAATAAAAACGACATCCTAAACGAACAGACACAATTCAAATCGCACGCATTATTCGTACACATCTCACCACACACACACACAGCTTCGATCTTTCGAAAAACTATCTCGTCACCAACAACAAGACGAACAGCGCTACTAACGACAGCCTCTGATGAAGCCTTCTATAGGTGAAAGCCGGTTTAGGCTGTAAGGTAAAACTTTACGTTTTTACTTATAAAAAACTTAGTGTTCCGAGTCGTCAATATTATAGTGATATTTAGTTAAAAAAAAAAACAGTTATCAGATTCATCTTTTTTGGAATGTGATAAAATGTAAAATATACATTTTGTACTACAATATGCACATATGATTTTTAATTTAAACATACTTCAAATCGTACTGTTGACGCCACCTTTAGCATTTTATTTTAATTCCAGAATGTAGTTACAATGAAATTTGTTGTATGCACACAGATGTTAAGGATTTATAAATATAATAGAAGAAAACACTTTTTGGCTGCAAAATAAATATGGCCACCAAAAAACAACTACTACAGATGTAGCTGAAATAATTAGCTGTCAAACATTTCCAACAAAGATCTGTGATCTCAGTATATAAATAAAAATATTAAAAAGAAAAGAACAACAACTTTATTTATACTAAAATTGCTTGTCTTTACTTCTAATAATCTGGAATTTTTTATAATCTACTGGAAATATAATAATGAGATAATGACATTATATTCGATACAAGATGTAATTATGAATTATTTGTGTACTGTATTATTGTTTTTGTTTCAGGATTTGAAAAGTTTCATGAAGGATGTCCCGTCAGTAGCTTACAAGTACAGAGTGCCTGAAAAAGATTTCTGTCATTTAGATTATACTTTGGGTATACACGCAAAGTCATTGGTATATGATGATATTTTGAAACAAATGAAAAAACTTCATCACCAGTGAACTGAGATAATAAACAACTTATGGTATAAGAAATAGTTTATCAATTTACTTGTTACGTTACATTAATAATTCTCTCATGCCCCACCCCATGTGCTCTCTCCCTCCACACAGTTTAGTACTTAGTGAATGTTGTATGTTTATCAGTTCTGTTTTCTCTGTTCCTCCACGATGTCTGTACTAACAGCATCTATGTCTCCTTCTTGCCCCAACTAATGGAGTTTAAGATTTAAAATCAATATATACAATATTCTGGAAGAGAATGGTGGCAATTGAGACTGAAAGAAAATACAGGAAAGTCATACAGGAAAATGATTTTATAAGGAAAATAGTTGAAGATGTATACCTCCTAAGCCAGAAAGGCATGTTTAAACCTGTTTAAACAATTTTTCTGTTTAGTCATATTTGTGGATCAGTGTATCTTGTTGTTGTTGTTCTTCTTCTTCATTTCAAGGTTAAGTTATAAAAACCTGTTCCGGCACCCATTTCATTCTCGGACAACCCACATCCAGGGGCTTTTTGGTTAAGTGTGGTAACCCTGGCAGAAGAGTCTCCGGTCCTCCCGGTAGGGGGTTGTGCAACAGGCCAGTAACCTGTTCATGTAAAACTTTATAATACTTATAGTATCCAAAGCAGCCTTGGAATAAGGATTGTATCTTGTTCTTAACCATATAACTATGCCTCATTTTTAAAATCTTCATAGACATAATAAAATTTACATATCTGAAAAACCTTTTGAAATCCTAAACAAAACAGCTGTATGTAAATTTCCTAAGCAAAAAGACGTGCCTGAGAGCCATTTTAATTGGCTTACTGTTTTCTAGTTAAAGAGCACAGACATATCCTTAATGAAGGAACCTTGCTGAAATATGTTTTCAGTGCTTAGGAAACAGCTTATAGCATGCATACCACCAATAATAGTTGACTCATTTGTATCATTGCAGTTTAGTTGTGAATCAAGATTAGTTTGCTTGTGTTATTAATGTTCATTGAATAATATTAATTGAATTGATTTATTTTATAAGTTGTTGAACAGAAAACTTTTGTAAACAGGTTAATGAACTTAATTCTAAATAAAATAGACTTACTCATCATGAAAATGTATTAAAAGAATCAGTATAAACGTTGTGTGAATGTGAGAGCTTTCTACTTCGAACACAATTAATAAAAGACATAGAAATACATTTTTATCATTAACTCTTACCTTCTTGGGGTCCAGGATTCTGTTACACGAACTCACAGTCTGTAAGAGAGGTTACTGGGTTTGTTACACAATAAACACGCTTTTCGACTATATTAATCAGCTCTGTTTATTAATCGATTGCAACATTTGTTTTAACTGTTTTAAATAAATTTACTTGGTATTCTTTTTTATATCTCAAAACTATTACTGTTCATATTAATTATCTTTTCTTTGAACATTTACAAAACAAACATTAAGGCTACTTGAACAATGGTAGACATTATAAGAAATACTTCCAAATCTTAACGTAAAAATTAATTATATTATAGGAAGACAACCCAGTATTTTATTCACGCCCACATTCATACAGTATTTAAATCCCCCATAATTTAGAGCTCTTTTAAATTTAAATTTGGTATATATTTACTTGGTCGTCGTTTACTTAACTCATGGCGTCTCCTCTAACCACGTGCCGCACTGCATATTTTCATCACCATTTGTCCGAAATTAGTTCTCACTGGTTTAACTTTCCTGCCACTGAATTTTAACTGTTCTCACTGGTTTACATCACTTTAAATTACAATTTAAACCATGTTTTTTGCAAGTTTTACTAGACTTCGGCTTGCAAGCCTTTTACTGAACCGGCTGCGAGCCACAGCTGTAGACAAACTGTCTTTACCTACTTTCACATTTTTATATGCGGGCAAGATGAAAATTGTGCCCAGCCGGCGGACGCACACAACTGCTCACGTCCGTTGTCTTGAGATGTTATTTTCCGACTGCCTTTGTTCTAATGCACCCCAAGCGCTAAGGAATGTATCTCTACGTGCCGTTTTTGTGAGGACATTGGCCGAGGTGTGCGCTCTTGTGTGTGAAATCGCACCCTAGTTGCTAACTTCACATTCCTGTGCCAGGCCGCGACGGTCTCGACGCTATAGTCTGTTCACCAAATATACTTGGGCGAAATAAAATTGACAAGATTTAATTTACAAATCCTCATAGGTTTGTACCGTTACAATACCCCCCCCCCATGAGAGGTTTCCTGCCGAAACAGAAAAACTCTCATTGCTAAACCCTAAGAGGATCAGTGAGGATATGGTGCCAACCACCCCCCTAGCTCGGCGACCATGGCTGCATCTGCCCGACATTACTGGACTTCTCTGTTCGAGATCCCAACACCGTAAAATCGGACAGGCACTCACCACAGTACCATCTTACCTTGTAACATTCCAAATAAAATTCCATAACTGGCCTTGTACAATACCAGATCCTCTACCGATATGTATCCCCTTACATCCATACTGGGTTGCCTTTAGCAAAATACTGGATGTGTACACATATTCATTTATAGCTTAAACACAAGATCTCTAAATACTCAACGTTAATATAATATTCACATAAATATGGTATATTTACTTTTACATAAAATTCCCTCCCATTTCTCAAACTTTACTTTCTTGCTTGACATTATCATTTCAAATCAAATCAACTTATTTAAATTTTGTTCAAATAATATAATAAATCTAAGTCCCTTACCAAAGATTCACACTGACGTTAATTTACATCATCTCTTTCAATTAATTTAATCATAATTTTCAAAATTCAAAGTCTTTATGAATTTATTTTTCTTTACAACTCCTCTTAATTTACATGTTAACAATCCTGTTAAACAAAATAAAATAAACAACTTATCCCTATCACCTATTCAAACACAATTACACATGATTACAAAATATACCATAATATAAACATCATGAATCAGCTGGCACCTTCTCTACCTATAGTGAACATTAAAAATTAAAATAAACTTCTTTACTGCAAAGAACAATTTTTTTTTTCAAAAAAATTAATTTCCAAAAAAAACTATTTTGCCAATTAATAAAAATAATTATTCAATCATTTAATTAAATTGATTAACAAAAGAATCTATGAATCAATTATAAGAAACATACTACATCTCTAACACCGGTCATCAGCTGATACCTTATGGTCAGGTGAATGACCTTACCCTAGACACACTACACAAAATTATACAATGTAAAATACATAACACATGTTTATAACTCCTACATTCTAACATAGTACAACATAATAAAACATAAACATTCATAAATAATACAAATCTCATTCCATTTAAAATAAACATTTAATTTGCTTCTGAATCAAATTACAAACATTTCAATTTTAGGTTTAGTTTAAAATTCTATTAACTCTTTATCTTGTTACATTTTATAATTACGTTTCAGTTATGAACTTCTATTAAGTATTTTCGTCATCAATAGGTTTGGGTGATTCTCAGTTATCCACAATGATCTAATTTATCAAATGGGCATTTAAATATAACCTTACCCCACTTCTTCCTCTAACAACCACTAACGGATTTGTATAGTATGACACCAATCTCTCAATAAGTTTTACCTCCACTAATTCTCTAACTACACTTAAACCATTCTCCTCTTATTACTAAATACCTGATACCCTCTTTGTACCTAGGATGAGTGTTCCCATCCCGTATACTCATTCCCTTATTAGTTCCTGGCCCTTCCAGGTAACTCCGCCAAACCCCATTTAAAACTATTCACCTCCCGCCACAACGCCTTGCATTGAGGACTCCTTACCACACCACCCTCTTTACAAAATTTCACCACCACCTGTTTACTCTCCAATTACTTTCTCTACATACATACACTCCCTCTACTGTGTCCCTACTATCACCCCGGTTCTGTATTACGTTTCTTCCAAAAATCGTATTTTGTCTAATACCCATTTAAGTTAACTCTGACTGACCCAATGCCTTATTGAAATAATTATCACCCAAACTACATCTTTTACAACACTTTACATTAAGTTAACCATCCCAAACTATACTAGAAAACTCTTAACTACCTCAGATTAATTTCATCATTTAATTTAAACCTTTGAAACTCATTTAATTTTATTATTAAAACATTAAACATTTTACTTTATTTAAATTGCATTATAAACTTCATACTTACATTACATCACTCAATTGAATAAACACATAATTCCTGTCATAGACACAAAATTATAAACATTCATTACCACAAATATCACGTATAACCATATGTACCTTCTGAAACATTATAACAACTATATGATTCCACAACTAAACACATTTTACATTTATTCATTTACTATTTATTATCAAGTTCAAATCTCAGCGACATCATTTAAATTCATTATCAAAATTTATTTCTACCACATTTAAATTAATTAATTCATCTACAATTTATTTTAATTCAATCAGTTATTTAAACACAACATTACTTTAATTACCTTCTTCCAAACAATTACAATTCATTTATTACAAACTCTCATTGTTTGTTTAGTCTGATAAAATATTATTATTATTACTAAATCAATTTACACACATTGTTTACATAAAATACATTTTACTACAGAAACACAATTAATTTCACTATAAATTTATTTACAATTTTTCGTCATTATTATTCTGTTTACCACACCTCACTTCCTAATTTAGCCAGGTCATCACCATAAACTAAAATAATAAAATGTTCATTCACTGTTTCTAACCCACATCATCGTATATTAACCTGATGTATTTATAACACAACTCATTTTTATCTACATACATTACATTATAATTATTATTGTAATGACCACTTTCGTTAATTATATTAACACAGTAATTAACAACATATTTGTCTCCCATTAATTCATAAAACCCGTCTACCTTGGTATTTTTGGTCCAGTCACGCTTAGTATTTTTGTGCAACCTCAGGTAAGTTATTTCATCATATTCCTCCACTATATCAATCACATCATAAGGTAAGTGTTTATCATCGACAACGGTGTTGTCAAAATAATCATCAATATCTATTTCACAAGGTAAGCATTTCATATCGTCTATTTTCTCCAATTCTAACTTCTCTATCAACTCGTTATAATTTCTCTTTAACTTAAATAATTCTATCTCCCCATCAACACATAACTCTCTCTCAAAATATCTCTCATTATCATAACACCTGTCACAACCCCCCTGAACTACTTCACCACATGCAAAGGGCACTACAAACTTACTATACTTCTTGGCTCTTCCAAGAACACCACAAAAAATTAAGGGACTATTTGAAGACACCTTGTCTTCCACACAACTACCGGAGGAAACCTTGTCCTCATAACACCACGGTGAAAACCCTGTTTCACTATATATTTGGGAAAAATCTGCCCTTTGCCCACCTAACCTCTCTTCACACTCTCTCACAATTTCATCAACACTTTCTATGCTCACAACCTTACTCTCTAATACCACGTTTTTAATTATATCACTTATTATTATATACATCCACCAAAATCAGTAAAGTTTCAATTTTTTTAAATTATTGAATAAGGCCTTTTCGAAATTATTATAATTTCATCATCAGTTCACACTAAAGAATGTTGTTATTTGTGTCCATTATATCTCACTGCACTTCATATCGAATCAGTGGCATAATGTTTAGCAAAATAATTATATCACTGTTTTCACTCTTTATTTTGCTACTACTTGTTGACTCATTACTAGAATTATCATTAATGAGAGTTTGTAATAAATGAATTGTAATTGTTTGGAAGAAGGTAATTAAAGTAATGTTGTGTTTAAATAACTGATTGAATTAAAATAAATTGTAGATGAATTAATTAATTTAAATGTGGTAGAAATAAATTTTGATAATGAACCTTGTCTATCGTCACCTGTTTTGCATTTAAACTAACACCATTACTATTAACACTTATATCTCCATTATTTTGCAGCACTTACCTATATCTGTTCTCCACTCTCCCATTTTCTCAATATTTCGTTCTAATTTGTTACAGTTAGTTTCAGATATTTCCTTTGTATTTTCTAAATGCTTATCAATTTCGTTAATATGGTTTTTTAACTCACTGAAATTACTTTCACTTTTAACATCTTGAGCTTTCGTAAAATTAAATATGTCATCTAATGACAATTCTTTTTCTTTTACATTTATTACCTCGGGAGTCGATTTTGCTTCCGTCTCACTACTTATATTTTCATTTGGTTTCTTATTTTTACTATCTAACTTCGGGGTTAATTGAATTCCTGAATCATTCGTGCCATTTACTTCATTTGTAACATTAAATTCGTTTGTCTTATTGTCTTGACCGACATTTGGAGTCGAATAGACTTCAAGGCCGCTCATGACAGCTGATTCACTCATTTCAACTTCAATCTCATTAGTATCCATTTTTTATATTATTTAGTTTTCTACTTGTTCATAATACATCTATCAATCATATTATAACATACTCTTATTTCTCTGTACTTAATTTTAATTCATATGTAACTCCCACCAACATCTCTTACATCTGCGAGTAGGCATAGCCTATACGAAATATACTTCGTATAAACTGTCCCTAGTTCGGGGGCCATTGAGAGCTTTCTACTTCGTACACAATTAATAAAAGACATAGAAATACATTTTTACCATTAACTATTACCTTCTCGGGGTCCAGGATTCTGTTACACGAACTCACAGTCTGTAAGAGAGGTTACTGGGTTCGTTACACAATAAACATGCTTTTTGACTATATTAATCAGCTCTATTAATTGATGACTCGTTGGGCACTTGGTGAAACATATTAATACAAAGGTTTTGTAAAATATATAAAAACACTTGGTAAGTTTCACAAATTTTTTTTAATTAACTCTGACAGCTGTTTCGACTAACTTAAGCCATTGTCAAAGAGCGAGTGAATGAAATTACTGAACACAGGATGTTAGTGGAGTGTAGGTGGTGAACATCAGGGCGTATCTGGAACATCTGTGTTGTGATGGCGAGGGGGGGAGTGTGTGCATGAGACCTTCCACCTGACCTTCCCTTGTCTCATGCACACACTCCCCCCTCACCGTCACAACACAGATGTTCCAGATACACCCTAAACAGATGTTCACCACCTACACTCCACTGACATCCTGTGTTCAGTAATTTCATTCACTCGCTCTTTGACAATGGCTTAAGTTAGTCGAAACAGCTGTCAGAGTTAATTAAAAAAAATTTGTGAAACTTACCAAGTGTTTTTATATATTTTACAAAACCTTTGTATTAATCAGCTCTGTTTATTAATCGATTGCAACATTTGTTTTAACTGTTTTAAATAAATTTACTTGGTATTCCTTTTTATATCTCAAAACTATTACTGTTCATATTAATTATCTTTTCTTCGAACCATTACGAAACAAACATTTAGGCTACTTGAACAATGGTAGACATTATAAGAACTACTTCCAAATCTTAACGTAAAAATTAATTATATTATAGGAAGACAACCCAGTATCTTATTCACGCCCACATTCATACAGTATTTAAATTCCCCATAATTTAGAGCTCTTTTAAAATTAAATTTGGTCGTCGTTTACTTAACTCATGGCGTCTCCTCTAACCACGTGCCGCACTGCATATTTTCATCACCATTTGTCCGAAATTAGTTCTCACTGGTTTAACTTTCCTGCCACTGAATTATAACTGTTCTCACTGGTTTACATCACTTTAAATTACAATTTAAACCATGTTTTTTGCAAGTTTTACTAGACTTCGGCTCGCTAGCCTTTTACTGAACCGGCCGCGAGCCACAGCTGTAGACAAACTGTCTTTACCTACTTTCACATTTGTATATGCGGGCGAGATGAAAATTGTGCCCAGCCGGTGGACGCACACAACTGCTCACGTCCGTTGTCTTGAGATGTTATTTTCCGACTGCCTTTGTTCTAATGCACCCCAAGCGCTAAGGAATGTATCTCTACGTGCCGTTTTTGTGAGGACGTTGGCCGAGGTGTGCGCTCTTGTATGTAAAATCGCACCCTAGTTGCTAACTTCACATTCCTGTGCCAGGCCGCAATGGTCTCGACGCTATAGTCTGTTCACCAAATATACTTGGGCGAAATAAAATTGACAAGATTTAATTTACAAATCCTCATAGGTTTGTACCGTTACAAATGTCTGTAGTGGTTTTTGTTTAGAAGTTAAATAACACTCAAAATTAATTTGACTTTAGTAATTTTTATTGTTTATTTTAAAATTATATCCCATAGGCTATTTACTAAGAAAATTAACACTAATAGTAATAATAATAAATAAAACACGTATTATCCTGTTTAATTTAGTTGGGATCAAAACTTCCAGAACCTTGTAAATGAAAAATTAAAATGAAATTTAATATTTTAATTTATTATGTGGATAATATAGTCTTGTAAAAGCAGATTTAAATAATTGTTTTAGTGTATTTTTAGGCCAAACTATTATTAAATTAAATTTATTTGTTAAAAATTACCTATGTTGACATAGGGCTTGATAATCTGATAAAAAAAAACAATAAATCTGCTCTTTCTTTGGCTTTATTATTATAATTATTTTACTCAGATCATGTTATTATTATTACTCATGAAAATGTTGTTATTACCATTAAATGAAAATACAAGTAAAATAGACCAAAAAAGAATTAGTAGTTAAGACTACTACAAATAGTTCATTCCACCTTCTTATTTTAGTTTCAGTAGTGATAATATCTATTCTGATTTAGAAATCAGTGTCACTAAAAATGATCCTACTTTTGTTGTTAAAAATGTATCAGTTGATGATGATAATTGCAACTGAAAAGAGCTCAGACTTTGTAGATTCCTGGTTATAGCTCAGAAATTATTAATGTGCTATAAACAGATAAAGTGATTTAGAATGATGCAACAATGACAGTAATGTTTGTGCAGATGTAGAACACTGTAATGACCAGGCTAAAGATGTTTTGTGAAGATGTTTCATTTAAAAAAGAGAGATTTAGAAAGAGGAAGAAATATGAACTATCCATTCGAGAAAAAAAAGTATAGTTCAATTCAGCATTAGCAATACACTATGTCAAATTGTGACAGCTGACAGCTGTGCTCGCAAATGTTCAATGAAGATATATGGCTGATCTTAATAAGGGGAGATATTAAAAATACAAATCAAAAAGAAAGAAAGTTTAATATTGCATCATATGACAGACATTCTGACTGAGCAGAGAATGATGTTTGACTGAATAAAGAATAATGTTTAACATATAACTTTTAGAAAGAATTAGGATTTCAATTACATTCTCAAAGATGAGATGGTGCATCTTTTTTTCTGAAACTTCCTTGTCAGTGGCACTAGGGCAAGAGAAGACAAAAGGTAAAGTTCTTCGGACTGCCCTTAAAAACTCAAAATTATTCTGTTGTATCAGTTATTTTCTCTATGTTAGCAGTCTTCATAAAAACGTTGTTGAATTTTGTTGCTTCTCTGCTACATACACTTTTCCCTCGAACGAGGCCTTTCGGTTTCACAACCATTATCAAGTTCTTCCTACAACACTAGGGCAAGAGAAGACAAAAGGTAAAGTTCTTCAGACTGCCCTTAAAAACTCAAAATTATTCTGTTGTATCAGTTATTTTCTCTATGTTAGCAGTCTTCATAACAACTTTGTCGAATTTTGTTGCTTCTCTGCTATATACACTTTTCCCTCGAACGAGGCCTTTCGGTTTCACAACCATTATCAAGTTCTTCCTGTTGTAGAACTTCTTGTTCTACAAGTTCAAGTTTATTAACTTGAACTTGATAATGGTTGCGAAACCGAAAGGCCTCGTTCGAGGGAAAAGTGTATATAGCAGAGAAGCAACAAAATTCTACAAAGTTATTCTATTGTACTTTTGAAAGACCAATGGCCAATGGTAAAAGAACTGTACAACAAGCTGGAGGAACAACCTATGTGACAACATACAAACCCATTCCAGGCCTTAATCTTATACTATCATAGAGAGCATGTTCGAAATGAAAATTGTAACATACTAATGATTTGTCATACGCAGTAATGTACAAAGGCTTTCTGACAAAAAATACTAGATTTCTTGCAAAATATTGCACAGTGCAAAAAATTATAATGTTGTAATAAAAACTGAACCAATTTTGATTTCCATAGCTCTTGCTGTAACTCCAGGATATTGTATGCTTGAAAAAATATATTCTTTTTTTACAGTAAAATTTTTCACATTTAAAATATCACAAATTTCACTACAAAAAAATAAAAGAAAACATATCAAGTCCAGTTAAGCCACAATGTTCTGAGCTTCAAATATGCTTTATAGCAATAACCTAAAAATGTAAAAACATTTTAGTTAGGCCTTTGCCTATTTACGAAATAAATACAGGGATTAAATTATGTTATATTAATTAAACTATTAAAATATATAAATACATAAATTTTATTTATTCCACTCACCTGTAATAAAAAAAACATTTTTATTTTTTTTTTTTGGGTCCAAGATTCTCGCACGAACGTAAGATGCAAACCTGGTTTAAGGGTAATAGTAATAATTTACGTAAGTCATTTTGAAGAGAATTCATAAATTTTATTTTTTAACTTTGGCAACTCTGTTAGATCTTTACTCAAAATTTTGAAAACATAAATACAGCATAATAATTTATTATTTTGTTATTCGCTTCATGACTATAATTACTATCTCTACCTTACACTAACATCTTACCTTATTCTAGGTACAGACAGCCCAGCCTGCTTTACACCCTCACATTCACACTATTTTACCCCCTTTACCATTATTATTTATTTAATCAATTTCGCCCCTTACATAAGACCCCAGCCGGCAACGTGGCCATCTCTTGAACTCGTGGCCACTCCGTTGTAAGTTCGTAGTCATCCAAAACAAAAAAAATATGTGTTGGTGTTCTTTTGTTGATCTCACATCACTGTCACATAATTGTTAACGGAAACTCACGTTTTAATACTTGAAACTTATAAAATTTTGACAAGCCCCTTGGGGCAGTACCTGCGCAGGCACCGTTTGTAAGCGAACTGGGAAGAGTGGATCTACGTTCACTGCCAACTAGATTGCGTTTTTCAAAGTGGAAAACAATGCCTTGTAGTTCGTCGCCACAGCTGTGTCCACTTTAACCCATGCAGTTGATTGTGTGTTGATCGTAGATGATATTTGTTCAGCACTGGTTGACGTCACAAAAAGGGTTTGGCTTAAGACTCACATCCGTCAGCCTGGACCATGTGCTCGTACAGTTTTTCATCTCTAGCCATTTTTAGTTTTACAAGTCGGCGTCGGTCCGTGCACATGCTCGTTGGTGCGTGCGGACGCGGACGTCACACAAACATAAAGTTCTTAGAAATGACGCCTTGGTGCATTCTTTCGTACTGATCGCACAACTGATATTGCGTATTGTGCCTTTGTTAGCACACTGTTTCAATTCAACACGTGGCCTGGTCACAGATGGAAAATGAATTTATGAATAATTTTTTATAAACCCCACAAATTTTAATAAAATAAAAATCCTCCAAATTCGTCATGTTACAATTAACTATTAAAGAAAATCGTGCTTAGTAATAAGACAGTAAAGTAATATCATAATATATGTATCATATATTACTTGTATACATATTATTAGTATGCATACATATGTATTACAAAATTTGCTAAGCAAAATGAATGTATCTCATTTTTATGAGTAAACCAAACTATTTCCCAGAAATGTGTATATTACTGTGATCAGTAAATTATAAAAACATTCTATCATAAAATCCATACATTTGAATTATCAAGTGGAGATGGTTCAAAATTAAACAAAAACACTGATTACCAGAAGTTTTACTTTTTTGAAAGATGACTTTTTGGCCAAGCAGTCCAGTTTAGTGAATGACTCAACCCGTACACAGACCTATAAATTATAAACAGAATGGCCAAGTGAAATTTTCCCCCTTATTCTTATCTTGTAGGTCTATTAATCATATAATTTCTTAACACACACTCATTGACCATCATCGTCATAATTTCTTATAAAAATTTCAGCCTCATAAGGCCATCTACAGAACTGGTATTATATAAAAACGGAAATGCAATGTATAGCAGTAGGTTGTTCTGTTAGCTGGACTTCCATTATTATGCAGCACAATCCTGAAGACAGCCTTAGTTTTATGAAGCTGAAATATCAAAAGAAAAAAAGTGTTCCAGAATAATCCATAATACACGTCAACACAACACTAGAACGTAATTGCTTGCGGCCTTGACACATTGCACACGGCCGGCGAAGTCTGGAACAGTCTCGCTAACGCTTGTTAAGAATCACATCCACACACAACATTACAGCTGGTTCCATTAGAATAGCCGAGAAACACGTAGCATGTTCTGTAGGTAATGTCATAACAATATTGAGCAAAGGAACTATATCAATTATGTCTTCCACAGTAAGTTGAGTTTTTTTGTTTCATTTAGTTACTTTGCTGCAAAATATATTGTAAATCGTATTATAAAATTGGGATTATTAAAAATTCCCTCTAAAAGAAAGAAATCAAACACTCCAAAACAAGAATGATACTGTATATGCACACTCTGGATTACAAACTACAGTCTTTCTGTTGCCAGCAAAATAGCAAACAGTTCAAATGCTTGCCTGTGTTTTTGTAGCAGTATAACACTAGTATCATGGCAAATCCCAAGTGAAATAAGTTCAGTGTATGAGCCAATAATACTCTAGACTGATCTCTGAAAGAGTAGATATGACAATGGAGGACAGATATAAACAACAAGTGTCAGTCTAATTGTAATTGACGAGATATATGTCAAAACGCAGAAGAACAGTGTCTTCTGAAAACATTTTAATGTTTAGTAAGAGATCATCTATACATTGTTTGAATAATGGAGTGTTATTCAGAAGTTAATTCATAGTTTATTGCATCTTCATCTTAATGTTATAAATACAGGGCCGGCCCCAGCGCTTCTGCCGCCCTGTGCAGTATTTATGAGTGCTGCCTCCTTCCTATTTTAACTCTGAACATATTCACGCACACTAAAGATACGGCGATTGCCTTCAGATGACGACTAGGAATGTTTGCATTGTTGTGTTAATTAAATAACTAGAAATTTTTCATGTTTACGATGAGGCGAACAGTTAAAATAAAAATTGTAGAGACAATACAAGAATCGTGAGAAAATAAAAATGTATGCCTATCTGATGACTTAAAATTAAAATACTAACTAAAATTCATTATGATTGAAATATAACAAAAGTAATGTATCATATACCTTAGTTAAAAAATACTTGTCTAGCTTTTGCACTGGCAAACTCCTTTATGACTTCGTTGTAATCAAGTTATTCAGCTAACTGATGTTCTGTAGATATAGTTACCAGACCACTCAGGCGAGTCTCAGACATACTCGATCTGAGATAAGTTTTAATAAGTTTGAGTTTTAAAAAAGTCAGGAGTTCTCTTGTTCACGAGTTTTCGACTTATCTTACTGATCTTATACATTGTGATGAAATTAAGTGAATCATTTTATTTTCCCCCTCAATTTCAAAACTTAACATCCCGGAATCTGCTGCCATTTAAAATTTGCTGCCCTGGGCGGTGACACGGTTTGCCCCTACCTGGAGCCGGGCCTGTATAAATATTCTCACTGGCATACTTGGTTGTAAACTATACTGTATCTTCTCTCTCCTCTCTCTGACTGTCTCTCTCTCCCTCCCCTCCCTCCCCCTTTTCCTCCCATATTGTCAGCGCATGAGAGTGTGACAGGAGGGGAGCTGTTTCTTCAAGTTGCATTTTTAACAACTTTTTATGTTTTCCTATAAGAGTTAATATTGTAATAAATGTTACTTTTATGATTACTAAGAGTATAATTTATTGTTATTTTCCAATGGGTTAAAAGTGTTATCACTTGAAGAACAATGTGATTCTGTAACAATGTTGGATATGCATAGTTATACATACACAGAATTTGACAACAGAAACTTGCCTGTACTTGTTAGGATTATTGCTTGATATATGCGATAACAAGTGATCAAATCCTGTTGTGGTCATATTTTTCTATAGTAAATATGCAATCATCTACTTGCCTCCCATGTATGCTTATAATTCTGAAAAAGGATTAAAGGTGACTTAAGTAAAAACTAGGCAGCTGGGTATAACAATTTGCCGAAAATTGTTAAAACTGCCTACTAACCAAGGTAAGTTTTTAGTAACCACATGTGAAAAATCCGATTTCTCTTCAATGAGTGAGGGACATGTTACCAAATTTATTTGAATTTCAAGCCAGTAGGGTTAAAAAGATTGGAACACTCAAGAAGATATAAACATGTTCAGTCAGATCACCCTGAAAGTTAATTCTTGTATGAAGAAGAAGATAATTTACAGTGCAAGACTGAGAATACAAATTAATAGACATTAAATGTATTCATTCTGTGATGGCCATTCCAATGCTTTTGAAGGTTTCAGCTCTGTAGTGATAATGGTTGGTATATAAGGTTCTTGTAGCGGTGTAGGATTGGTTCATTCAAGTACACTTGACATTTTATTAATTTCTAATATATATATATATATATAGTGCTAATTCATATTGAAAGGAGACCTAATGGAAAGGAGAGGTATTGTGTATCATACTGCAGAACCTTTAATCGAAGACCCCAGATACAAAGAAATCAAAAACATAATGAAGTGCGTCAAAAACCGTAAAGCACCAGGAAGTGATGGAATAACACCGGAGCTACTAACGTATGGAGGAGTATATATATGATCCGATAATACTTGTATGGAAGGAAGAGAGAATCCTAGAGGAATGAGCATATGTAATTATATAGACAGTACATAAGAAAGGTGATAAAGTACTCTGCACAAATTAAAGAGGCATTATATTACTGAATGTAACATATCAGGTTCTCTCAGGTTTAATAAGCGTTAGACTGGCCAAGTATTCTGATGGCACTGTAGCGAATATCAGTGTTGCTTTCAACCTCTGATCATATTTAAGTGTAAACAAATAAAAGAAAAATTGTATGAGTACCGCATAGATTTATATATTCTGTATGTAAGAAAAGTGGTGGAAATGAGCTTTTGGCACTGATATGATCCGTGTACCCAAGTTGCAGTGGTGGTGCTAGGTCACCTCCGCAGTCCACATTCTGTATGTAGATTTTAAACAAGCCTTTGGTAACCTGAACAGAGAAGAAATGCCAAATGATCTCCACATTCTGGGTATGTCATCAAAATATATAAAATTGATAGAAGCAACTCCAAAGCTTCATATGTAGTTTAATCTGGCTTTTGAAGCACCTCAGGGCAGTCTTTATACATAAAAGAGAAGAGGAACTGGTTGGCAACAAGAAAAAAATATTAGAAATTTGGTGGGACTATTTCCAAAACTTTTAAATGGAGAAGATGAGATCCAAGTGCAGAAATATGTGGGAGAAACGAGCATCAGAGAAGAATCATCCTAAGGACAGACCTATTTGAAGAAAGTTCAATGCTACCATGAGAAGAAGAAGTACGACTAGCAATTGGAGCCCTAAAAAACAATAAGACACCTGGAGAGGATCAGATAGAGGGAGCAATGCTGAAGAATGGAGGTGATATGCTTGTCAAACGATTTCATAATTGAAAGGCTGTGGATTAAGGGAAAGATGCCAAGAGACTGGGGATTAGGTGTAATATGCCTGGTGCATAAGAAGAACAATAAATCAATGTATGAGAATTATCGTAGTTTTACACTTTAAATGTTGTATACAAAGTGCTGGCAAAAATATTAGCCTGGAGATTAGAGCCACTTGCAGAGAACATTGTAGGGGAATACCAGTGTGGTTGCAGGAAGAAGAGAGCTGACCAAGTCTTCCTCATACGACAAATATTGGAAAAGTGGCATGAATACCAAGTTGAGCTGCATCATTTGTTTGTAGACTACAAACAAGCATATGATAGCCTGAAAAGACGAAGATAGCCAATAATAGAGATAATGGAAGAATTTGGTATGCCAGGGAAACTGATGAGTCTGATAAAAATGACACTGAAAGTAACACGGAGCAAGGTGCGAGTAGGAGAGGTTACAGAGGAATTTGGTGTTCTAAGGGGGCTTAGACAAGATGTGCTCTCTACAATTCTGTTTAACTTGGCTCTTGAAAAAGCGTTAAGGCAAATGACTATAAACACATGGGGCATGATATTTAACAGAATGCTGCAGTATATAGCTTATGCTGTTGACATAGTACTTACCTCAAGAAGCCAACAAGACCTAAAAGAGGGTCTCTTGAGTCTAGAAGAGGCTGCAGTGAATTGAGATGTAAACGTCGACACAGAAAAGATGAAATACATGTTAACAGGCAGTAAAATACAAGAGAGAAGAGCACCCCTGGTAATTAAGAGGACACAAATTTCATAAGGTTGCAAAATTTAAATACCTGGCCTCACTAGTTACTGAGGACAACATTATGGCCGAAGAAATAAAAGAAAGGATATCTGCTGGCAACAGATGTTGTATATCCCTACAAGGAATATTTAAGTGTAAAGACATAAGCAGAGCGACCAAGATTTGGCTCTACAAAACAGTTCTTAAGTCAGTTGTACGGGTCCAAAACTTGGGGAATGACAGTGACTGAGGAAGAGAGGTGCCGCAGATGGGAAAGAAAAGGCCTCGGGAGGATATTTGGTGTAGTGAACATCCAAGGAACATGGAGAATAAGGACAAATGTAGAAATCCAGAAAATCTATGGAGAACTACAGATATCATCACTAACATAAAGAAAACTAGAATCTGATGGGCAGGGCATGTCCAGAGAATGTCAGAGACATCCATATTAAAGACAATTTTTATAGGGAGACCTGATGGAAGAAGAAGGAGGGGTTGACCCAGAAAACGATGGTTGGATGATCTTGAGGACGACCTGCACAGGCTCCATAAGAAGATGGAGAATAAGAGCAGAGGATTGAGATGACTGGAGGTGGTTTGTCCAGGAAGCCAAGGCTCTCCAAGAGCTGTAGCACCAATTGTGAGAGAGAGGGGGGGTTTTGGAAGCAGCCATTCAAAAATTAGATACAACTGGGTACACAGGAGTTGAAAGAACACAGGTGTGCACCTATGATGTTGACATAGCTGATATCAGGAGGAGTAAAAGAAGAGAATTTAGTTAGCGAGGTACAAAAGAGGGAACTGAAAACAAGTAAAGGTAAAATTAAGTATATGGAAGTCCAAAGAAATGTGACAAACAACAGTGCTATCATGTTCATTTGAACACGTTCGTTTTTCTTACTTAGGATCACCTAGACTAAGTCGTATATTTATGTAGTAAAATCCTGTAGTGTAAGTGGAAATAAGTGTTACTGCTCCTATGATAAGACTGTGTAGTGAGGGGAAATCATGGAAGAAACATCCCATTGAGCAGGCTAAGGCCACGCTGGGTTGTGATGCTAGAAGAAGAAGTGTCAACTCACATAATAAACAAATTTTTGTAGTTTCATGTCGAGCCACAACATCTAGTTTAATCTCATTTTGATACTATCATCAGTGGCATTGTATCATAAGAAAACAGTTTCTAAATTATATGCTTACAATATTGTCATAGCTACACAGGATCAGGCCCGGCTCCAGGATTTAAGTTTTGAAATTGAGGGAAAAAATAAAATTTAGGTATATGATATTAATAAAATAAATAAACTAAGGTATGTGATACATTACTTTTGTTATATTTCAATTGTAATGAATTTTAGTTAGTATTTTAATTTTAAGTCCATCACATAGGCATACATTTTTATTGTCTCACTATTCCTTGTATTGTCTCTACAATTTTTATTGTAGTCGTTCGCCGCATCGTAAACACGAAAAAGTTCCAGTCATTTGATAAACACAACAATGCAAACATTCCTAGTCGTCATGTGAAGTCAATCACCATATCTTTAGAGTAGGTCTAGTGTGCGTGAATGTGTTCAGAGTTAAAGTAGGGAAGGGGTGGCATTCATAAATACTGCACAGGTTGGCAGAAGTGCTTGGGCCGGTCCTGCACAGGATGTTAGTATAATAGTGGTTAGTGGTGACAGATGTGCTATTGATTTTGTAACTTGATGATCAGGGAACAGTGTGTTGCAAAATAAACTATGAACAGTGTAGTCCAGAACATTTCCAGTGTTTCGCATGAACTTTCCAATGTTTCACATGGATTTGGAATAAACAACTGATGATACTGACAGTTGTGTGTTGATTATCTTCATGATGGGTGTGGAGTTGATAGCATAGCTAGATAATTGTGAGTGTTCCATAGTGATATAATAGTTGTATGTTGTAATTTATTGTGAAGTGTATTAAGTGTGTATTTGTTTTGCAACCATTATTCAGTGAATGTAAAGATTGAATTATTGTTATTCTCTGTTTACAAATAGTGTGTAGGAACTTTATTCCCTATAGGGAACTATATTTATGGTAGATGACAACTTTATTTTATCATATGTGGTTAGTATGAAAAAATAAATGCTTTGTGAATAAAGTTTATTCATTCATTCTATGTGGCATCCCTTTCTTGATACCTTAAAAGGTTTTGATTCGTGTGTAATAATATGAAGCAACCTTATTTAAAAGTCTGTTTGATATGTGTTCTCCGAGGGCCTAAGTGGAAGAAGCATCGATACTGTCAAGTGTTACTGTTGAATAACAAATTATTGGAAAACACCAATTGTAAACATGTCTTGTGAATTATTTTCTCAACATGATTTTTCCATCTAAATTCATGATCTTATGCCACCAATCTGTAAATTTTTACCACATCCAACTGATTGCGTTACCTTATTTCAAACACAGTTACTCCACGTAATGGTTAGATTTCCTGTACTTTTCCTATAACCCAGCCAGCAGTCATTTCCAAATAGCAACAATTACTTATTGAATGAGCGAAGTGAGTTCGCAGTTTTAACTTGATTGTTTGACATTTGTCTGTCTGGATATTTGGGATATGCCTCACAATAACTTTTTAATCCATCAACAATTTTTGTTAAACTATCATCCATGTTCATACTTCTACCCCACATGCCCCTGTTGTTTTTGAGGTTGATCCTCCCCCCCCCCCCCAAATAATGGTGGCAGGAGGCAAATGTGAGGGGTTAATTTTTTTTAATTGTAAAAAAAGTAATTTAATTGTCCATGTAAAGTATCAAATTAACGAAAATTTTAGCCAAAATCTTATTACACTGTTTGATTTTGGAAATTTTTACATTTTAGGATATCAGATCTCTAAAAGGAATAAAAGTTTTGAAAAATTGTAAAAATTCATTAAAGGATTTTTAATGAATATACGAAAGGGACAATAAAGTGAATGTAATGTATACTCTGAACATTTTTTAACTTTAGGATATTATATACCTGCAGAACTGTGACTGACAGAATCTTACAGTGGAGAATCTCGTTCAGAGCAATGAAGGACAGGAATCTTCATTCCTTCTTTTTGTTGATTGGTCAACAACACTTTTATAAATATCACTATTGCATTAACGACTCGGAACACTAGGTTTTTTATAAGTAAAAGCATAAAGTTTTACCTTACAGCCTAAACCGGTTTTCTCCTTTATAAGGCTTCTTCAGAGGCTGCCGTTGGTAGCGCTGTCCATCTTGTTGTAGGCGACGGAATCGAGTTTCGAAGGATCAATGCTGTGTGTGTGGGGTGAGATATGTTCGAATAATGCGTGCGATTTGAAATGTGTCTGTTCGTTTAGGATGTCGTTTTTATTTGTTTTTGTGTGTTTGTATATTTCCAATTGTTCTAGAGTGTCTAGTTTTCGGCCTTTTGTGTGTACGTGTAGAATGTTCATGTTATTGTCGATGTTTTTATATGTGTGGTTTGCTTCAATGAGGTGGTTTGCAAAGGTGGATTCTGTAGTGGAGTGGAGTGCTTTTGTGTGTTCAACGTATCTCTGTTTGAAGCTACGTTTGAATTTGTGGGCTATTTTTTTCAGTTTGTTTGTTGATGTATGTTAGTGTTATGAATTTGTTGTTTTCTGTCTTTGTCTGTTGTTTGTTTTGTGTAGAAGTTTACTGACTATTGTTCTGTCATATCCGTTAGATTCTGCTAAACTAAACTAAACACGATAAAATATCTAGCAGAATCTAACAGATATGACAGAACAATAGTCAGTAAACTCCTACACAAAACACAAAACAAACAACAGACAAAGACAGAAAACAACAAATTCTTAACACTAACATACATCAACAAACAAACTGAAAAAGTAGCCCACAAATTCAAAAAAGCAGGATACAGAATCGCTTACAAAACTACTAACAAAACAGAACACAGACTATCAAAACACACACACAAAGCACAAAACAAATTCGATCTACCCAGTGTTTACAAGCTAAATTGCTCAAATTGCAATAAATTCTACATAGGCCAGACAGGACGTAGCTTCAAACAGAGATACGTTGAACACACAAAAGCACTCCACTCCACTACAGAATCCACCTTTGCAAACCACCTCATTGAAGCAAACCACACATATAAAAACATCGACAATAACATGAACATTCTACACGTACACACAAAAGGCCGAAAACTAGACACTCTAGAACAATTGGAAATATACAAACACACAAAAACAAATAAAAACGACATCCTAAACGAACAGACACATTTCAAATCGCACGCATTATTCGAACATATCTTACCCCACACACACAACATCGATCCTTCGAAACTCGATTCCGTCGCCTACAACAAGATGGACAGCGCTACCAACGGCAGCCTCTGAAGAAGCCTTATAAAGGAGAAAACCGGTTTAGGCTGTAAGGTAAAACTTTATGCTTTTACTTATAAAAAACCTAGTGTTCCGAGTCGTTAATGCAATAGTGATATTTAGTTAAGTAACGGACACGTCATGGACAATGAAATCCAAGAACACTTTTATATCACCTGTTATCTCTGTCCTTTGAAATTTTCATCAAATCAAAGTATTGTTTGGTTTTAGGGATTAGTTAGGTTGGTTAAATGATAAATCCATAGCCAAGAAATTTCTTCAGGCATTCATTTTGTCACTAGACATTTGGCATACAAGTTCCATCTTTTCAGTTTGGCCTTTAAAAGGTCGATTTGTGGATGATCGTAACTTGTAAGTGCTGAGAGGTTCTGGCAGAGTTGGTTGTCTTGTCTTTCCCAGGCTTGGGCCGCGCTGAAGTGAAGAAGTATAAGAAATGTACAAGAAAACCAATAAGAAAATGTATAAAGTATGTATGTCAGTATAAATCATATTATTCGTTAAATGACAGTCTATTAAAAAATGTACACATTTAAATGTTACAGAGATGGTTAGTTCTGTATATAGGCCAACAAATACATATATTTTTTAACTGAAAAATCTGAAAAGCGCTCATACAAATATAAGTGAAATATGTTAATTACAGAATGCATGAGGAGTCAGTCATACAAAAGAATAACTATAGTGTTTAGTCTTTTGTCATGTCTCAAAGATTCTAATCTTGACCACTTGAATATCAGTTGATTGTTATTTAATTTTAAATCGCTTTTCATGTTACACTTGACTTGCCATGATAAATAAGAACAGCTTTGTTTCCCTTTTAAAGTGGTCTTTAACACACACACACACACACACACACACACACACACACACACACACACACACACACACACACACACACACACATGCATATTCTACTGAAATAATACTAATTTACTGTTAAAACTTATAATACAAATAATTTAATATATATCTTCACTTATTAATACAATAAATAAGTAAAAATAAAGTGTTTCATATTTTCTATCTAATCTAATATGTGTATGTTGATAAACTGTAAGTTCAGGAAATTTGTCAATTTAAAGTGGCTTGCTGTATCAGTTTAAAAAATATTCACCTGTTTAAGTATTAGCTCAAAGGAACAGTATCACTCATTTGGCTGGATCTGTGTGTACAATTTCTGTATTGTGCAGTGACAAAGTTATGATGTTAATTCAAGTTCTATAACTTTTATAAAATTCTCACAAGACAGTACACCTGTCTTGTACTAAGTTGTAGTTTAAATCGTTAGATTCCAGAATTAATCAGATAGTGGGAATTCATTTTAATATTTAATTTTATTTCATTTGATATAAAATTATAGTTTACTAATTTGAAACATATTTGATTTACAAAAATGGGCAGCAGAAAATTAATTTGTGAATTTTTTGTAGTACTTTCATTAGTGACACTGAGTAGTGCAAGATATACAGAAAATCAAGAACTTTATGAATTGTTCGAAGCTCTCAGTGAATTGGAATATTACCATGGTGGAGGAAACACTGCAGATCCACCAGTATGTGTTTGTCTGCCATGTAGTATAAGTTATATTTCTGACAAACTTTGATATAAAACAGCTCCTTATGCTATTGTAGTGTCTTGTATATTAAATTTCCTATTCATGTAATCAATAATTGAGGCCATTTTCTGTATAGTATAGTTTAAAAGACTTAGTTTTAGAGTGTCATATTGATTTTCTTCACTTGTAGTTACTAAAAATTAACAGAGTAAAATTGAAAAAAACTATTACCAGACATGAAAAGTTAAGGAAAGATAAAATATTGTTTTTTTTTTTAGTAGATATCGTGTCTAGTATTTAAAACAATTGGCATTAATAAGCTTTGCAATCGTTCATGGTTACTTGAAAACTTCATTCTTTGTGTAAAATCAGACAAGGAAAACATTTTTGTAAAACTGAATCACATATTATTATATATGTATTAATCCTTGTATATTATTCCTTTGTAAGTAACTCGAGTTTCCTGCGGGTCCCCCATATAATATCTTCAAATAATAATTACTTCTGCAAGTAAGTTTATTTACACCTCATGCACGTTTCACAGAAATTATTCTGTATTTGTTGGGGGAGGGGGTAAAAGATATTATCCCATATAATTCATTCTGTGTCCTCTTCATATATTTTTAATAGTTTAACATTTTGAATGACTGCCAAATAATGTTTGTTATATGAACAGTATGTGGCAAAACTTTTGTCTAAATTTGTAGATATGCAGCATATAAAAAGCATTTAGGTTTCAAATTAATTTAATAAATAACATTTTATGGATTACAGGAAGTTGTGATTCGTAAAAATGGATATCCAGCAGAGGTACACAATGTGACTACAGAAGATAATTACATATTGACAGTACATAGAATTCCACATGGTAGGAATGCATCGCACAAATTAGGTTCCACTAAACCACCAGTGTTTCTGCAACATGGGCTCTTAGGGAGTTCTGCTATGTGGATCACTGGAAGTCCAGAAAACAGTCTTGGTATGTTCTGTGGCATTATTGGGTACTGTCCCAATAATTGTACCCAAACTCATTTTCAATATTTCGATAATGCGATTATTGGCTTTGATATATAGTGAATATCACATATAATTTTAGTTAGTAAATAGAAATCGTGAAAATGTATCTGTGTATGTTATAAAATAGTTTGTTGACGATTGCAATCATGTTTCATTGTCATATCTTTTTACAAAAAACGTTCCAATGATATAACTCTGATGTGTGCCTGTGATGCCAAAATTTGGCGTTATTAGGTTACATGCAAACTAAAATTACACATGGAAACCAATATGCCCAGTGCCGGATTTACGTATGTGGGGGCCCCGGGGCAGCATGCATGTGGGAGACTCCAGAAACCCATATAAATTACGTCACAGCGTGTCTGAGGAAAGGTAGAAATTAAGCAAATGTTTTATTTTACACAAATATAATATTAACAAAGTAAAAGGAAGTAGGCTACATAGACTTAACAAAAACGCTAATTACGCTATATACAAACTTTCCTTGCTTTCTTTGCAGCAAACATGTCAATAATGTCTTTGATGTCCATTTCATGAAGTATATCATTCTCCATGCTGAGTAAGGAAAGGTATGTTAGACGATCTTGGTTCATGGTTGTACGGAGCCGATTTTTTATCAACTTCATTTTTGAAAATGACCTTTCCCCACTAGAGTTTGACACCATAAGTACTAAATACATTCTTAAAAGTATTTCAACGTTGGGAAATGTTGCTCTAAAATTGTGTTCATTAAGGATTTCATATAAGAACATTTCCTTTGAAAGACAGTCTTTGTAGTTTTCTTTCATGTCCACCACTAGTGCTGCAAACTGTACTAGTTCATTCCCCAGGGACGGTTCGAGATCATTCCTGTATTCAGTGACAAGATTGGTAGCTGTAGATAATATCTCGGATGGATTTAAAACATCAAGCTGGCTCAGGAATCCAAACCGTTTTATGACAGTATCATAAGCAGATAGTCTGTCAGACAAAGATGATGAAAGTTTATCAATTACGGATATGAAACTTTCTATCCGAAACCGCTCCCTCTGTGATAGCTGGGTTTCTGGTGCTTTGCCATATTCTAGAGGATTAAGCCTAACATTTTTCATTCGCTGGCGTGTACGTTCTTGAGCATACTCTTTTGTTTGACTAATTTCCTGAGCCTTTTCCTCATATTCTTCAAATAAATCTCTCTTAGATTCTACAAATGATTTAAGAGATTTAATTGCTGCTACTGCAGAATGAAGAACCAATTTTGGGTCTTGAACTATTTTGTTTGTGGCATTGAACCTCTCTAATAAGTCATTCCAGAATATGGTGTATATTGTGATTTCAAGACTACACATCTTTCGTGAAAGTCCACCTGCTTCATTTTTTACTGTCCTTTTGTTCTTCATTATTTGCTATCTCCTCTAGTCCTTCCTTTATATTACCATACCCATTGACGATGGCTTTCACTGCATTCGCTCGACATGACCAACGAGTTTCGCTCAAACTCTTCGGTACTAGTAGGCTACATTTCCCTCTGACTGTGACAACTTTTCTCTTAATATTTTATAGCACCCAATATATGCTATGAAAAATACATACACATGTTGCACAAAATCAAAGAAATTCACAGCTGCAGGGCACGCATTGGCTGCTGCCTTTCCTACTAAGTTAAGGGAATGGCCACAACATGGGACCAATACTGCTAAATGGTTTTTCTCTGTAATAAAAGATTACATCCCATTATATTTTCCACACATGTTCGGAGCATTGTCATATGACTGCCCGCGGCAGTCTTGAATATCTATGTTACTTTTACCTAAAAAGTCCAGTAAAGCATTGGCAATAGAAAATCCAGTATGGCCACAGTTTGGCAAAAAAGTGAGGAACCTTTCTTTTGGCGATGAACCTTCTATATAGCGAATTACTACAGTCAACTGATCAATATGAGCCTCATCAGGAGTCGAATCAACCGTAAGAGAGTAGTATTTAGATTTCTTTATTCTGGCAATTATCTCATTTTGTACAGACTCCCCCATTAGGTTTACAATTTCTTCATATACTGAGGATGAGAAATAATTGGTATGCCCACTTCCTTTGTTTGCGTGTTCTTTTATGTGAGTTGCAAGAAATGGATCATATTGAGTTATCAGTTCCATAATACCAAGAAAGTTGCCGTTCCTCGGTGATCCGACTAGTTCATTGTCACCTCTAAATGCTAGCCCACGTTCTGCAATGAACTTTATGGTACTGACAACCCTCATCAGCACTTTTCGCCAATAACCACGTACTTCCTCTTCCTGCTTCAGTGCAGGAATGGTCAATGCGCCCTCTGTCCCTTCCCCACTTCGCCAAGATTGTTACTGATTCTAGATGAGATTTAGATGTCTCATGCTCAGCTAATCTTTGGTATGCGTGTTTCCAGTCACAAAATCCGTCAGCTGCCAGGAGTACTTTTTGTAAAGCTACTAACTTACACACATAACAATAGACTTTACCAGTAGTTGGTGAAAAACAGAGCCAAAACCGATTAATAGTTTCATTATTTCGATTTTTTCGCATGAAGAAATTTTTAGAACACTTTCTAACGAAGCAATGATCGCCTTTCGTTTGGTCTTGATGTAATGATCTCTCATGAAATAATTGTTCACTACAGTTCTGGAGGTCACAGGATCCCTTAACGGCCCAGAAATCGACCATGTCCTGCATACCGTACTTTGGCCAGAGTCCTACATCATTGTTAAAACCAGAAGTCAATTTTGATGTCTCGTCTTCCTTGGAATTTTCATTTTCAATGCCAAATGTTTTGCTATTTGTAGCAATACTCCTGTCTGTCACCACCACAGATTCTGAACTATCGCCCCCTTCGCCTTCAACAACTCTGTCTTTAGCATTTAAATCTCCACATTCATTTTCAGATAGGGGTGCTGTTTCTTTTGAAGTTGTTGGAACACCGTTGTCAGGTTGCTTTAAACTCTTGAAATAATGACTCAGTTTAGATGTCTTGGTAATGCATTGGTTCCTTTTTCTTTCACGTTTTGCAGCTAATTTTCGTTTCTGAGCTCCACTTTCGTATCTTTGATGTGTTTTATGTCTATCAGTATCACCCATTGCTTTTCTGCAGACAAAAACAACATGGTAGAAAATAAACTTTTTTTTAAGAAAAGCACAACTAAACCTACACAGTTAAAAGTAAAGGGGGAAAATAATAATATTTTGTATAGATATTAAGATATAGATCACTATATTTTTATATTAGGTTGATATAATCCTCTACTGACACTTGTACACTTATTTACTACGTTTACATGCAGGCTTCAAATCGATTTGAGTACACCTTTCGTATTTCGTATTGGGCTCAGTCCGGATCGAGTCTCAAGGTCAATACGGTAAAATCTGAGATCGTATCGTACTCAGTTCGAATTAAGTTGTATGTAAACGCGGATCGTATTGAAATCGTTTTGAAAACGCTCATGTGCATGCTATATCATCATTTGTCTCGCACATGTTTACGTAGACTTGTTATTGTTAATAAGTGCTTCAATGTTTGTAGTTAATTTAATTCATTATTCTTATTTGATTTTGCTGTGTCGACTATCAGCACAACTCTTTAGATGCCAGAAGAAATTGAGAATCAAACTCAAAGATTTGGTTATTTAGGTTATGTTTATGTAGGTTTAGCTGTTGCCATCGAGAGCAATAGTTATAGGTTATAGTCAACCGTATCGAAAGCGATCTGAATATGGATTGAATTCTACATGTGAATGGGGATCGTATTCAGTATTCAGTACGGAAAGGGTACTCAAACCAAATAAGTAAATTATAATGATTCATAAAGCCGACCCATCAGATCGTTATATGAAAGTGTCATACTGTGCAAGTATAGCGGCGTAAGCAAGAGAGAGAGGGTATAATCACAGCTATCTCTGTCTAACATCGCCACTGCTACGAAGGTTGCCGGCACAGACATGAATTTTTATTCAATTATTTTTATTAGTTAAAACTGCAATATCTTCAAAACTAATATGGAAGTCGGTAAGTGTCATAAAAGGGTATAGAGAGAAACCGCTAGTTGACGTTAGGAGTGACCAGCACTGTATTGATGATACTCCAGAAATCAACATCGGGACTGAATTGAACAACGAGCAACAGAACAAAATTCAGCAACTCGTCTGTGAGTATAGGGATGTTTTTAGAACAGAGCCTGGAAGAGCTAAGTTCTATGAACATCAGTTAACACTTACTGAAAACGCATCATTTGTGCAAAGGACTTATCCAATCCCTTTATGCTATAGAGAAGAAGTGGCAAAGAGGTCCAACAGATGTTAGCGAATGGAGTTATAGAGAGGGCAAGTAGTCCGTATATTAACCCTTTAGTAGTTGTCACCAAGCCGAACAGGAGTATCCGCTTATGCCTTGATGCCAGGAAATTAAATTCTTTATTAGTACCTGATTATGAGTGCGCAAGGAGTGTGGAAGAATTGTTCCAAAAATGTAATGGAGTTAAGTACATGACCAAACTGGACTTAACATCAGGATTTTGGCAAATTCCAATCCGCAAATGTGATAGACAGTATACGGCATTTTTGTATAAAAACCAGTGCTACCAATTTAAAGTGGTACCTTTTGGCCTGAGCACCAGCTTAGTTGCAATGGTAAGTTGTTTAGACAGTGCCTTAGGTAATGAGGTAGAGAAGTATACACTAGTGTTCGTAGATGATATTCTATGTGTGTCACAAACATTCGAGGAGCACTTACAACATTTAAGAAATATTTTTGCAAAATTAAAATCAGCAAACATGATGCTGAATCTATGGAAATCAGAGTTTGGTAAGGAGGAAATTAAGTTTTTAGGTCACTGAATCTCAGTGAAAGGAATAACCACGGACCCAGAGAAGGTAAAAGCCATACAAGAATTTCCAACTCCAAAGAACTGCAAGCAGCTAAAGTCATTTCTAGGTTTAGCTAACTGCTATCAGAGGTTTACAAGTAAATACGCGGAAAGTACTGTTCCATTGTTGAAGTTGTTAAATAAAGGGATTACATGGAGGTGGACAAGGGACCACGATGAAGCGCTACAACAAGTGAAAAGTCTTTTTATAAATACTGTAGTATTACATCATCCGAGAGTAGGAGAAAGATTTTATTTGCAAACAGACGCCAGCAATATTGCTATAGGAGCACACTTGTATCAGATAGATGAGAAGGGCCAAAAACCGGTATTAGGATTTATAAGTCGCACACTTAAAGGGGTGGAATTAACCTATTTTACGACAGAAAAGGAGCTATTAGCGATAGTGCATAGCCTGTCAAAGTTTAGAAGTTATATTCTGGGTGCTAAACTTACTATAATCACCGACAATAAGGCGTTAGTATTTTTATTAAAGTGTAAATTGCTAGGGTGGTCGTCTGACTCGTTGGATCTTGGCTATACAAGAGTACCAGTTTGAAATACAGTATTGTAAAGTGAAAGACAACTTGGTAGCAAATGTACTCAGTAGAAATCCACCATCAGAAAACAACATGGATACTGTAAACAGTAAAAGTAGTAGCACCGATATAGGTATTTACGCGGTAAAGCATGTAACAAAACCTGAAGTAGTTAGACGACTTAAGGAAATAGGGACCCATCAACAACAAGACCCTAGGATTAGTGTAGCTTGGAGAAGTATGATTACCAACACCAAACCAGAATTTTCCATATATGAAGGGAAGCTATATAAGCTTTATGTTCCCATAGGTGGAAATTATTATAAACAAAATAATAGGAAAGTACCATGGGGATAGTTTGAGGAAATATAGACAAAATATAGAGCAATAAAGAAACAATGGTTTGAGCCAATGAGGTATGTGAATCAAACGTAGTCAAACAAATATTTATAAATGTCTTTGAAGCAATGTCAATGTTAATAAGTAGTCGTTAAATAAATGTTAGTATTGTCGTTTTGATCATTGCCATCAATTAAATCAAACTTGTGATTAAAGCATTAATGTTCATATAAATCTCTAATATGTGTATGCCATGTTAGGTTTAGTAACATATTGTAATACTTAGTTATAAGGTAGAAGTAAGCAAAATTGTAATAGTGCAAAATGTGTGCGAGCAAAACAAACAGTGCAAGTTTTAAAATTAAAAAAAAGTGCGTAACTTTACAATAAGAAAAAAAAAATTAATGTATTTCTTAAATAATCAATTTTTTTTATACCAAGTGGGGGTATATATAACGATTCATAAAGCCGACCCATCAGATCGTTATATGAAAGTGTCACACTGTGCAAGTATAGCAGCATAAGCAAGAGAGAGAGGGTATAATCACAGCTATCTCTGTCTAACATCGCCACTGCTACGAAGGTTGCCGGCACAGACACGAATTTTTATTCAATTATTTTTATTAGTTAAAACTGCAATATCTTCAAAACTAATAAATATACAGCAATTATGAAACCTGCATAGTGTTCAGTAATTAAAGCTCTATAAGTAGCCAAAATATCAACCAATGTAATTAACATTTACAGAAGTTATACAGAAGAAGAACGCCAAGAGAAATAACTAGAGAATTAGGCTAGGTACGAATTAGGTGTTTTCACACACTTACAGAGAAAGACCTAAGCAATAATATTCTGTGGTCAGATCTGTGAAATCACATTTGCAAATGCCCATAATCAAACAATTTGCAAACAGAGGAAGTATGAAATTAACCAGTAATTTTCTACCATCTCAAACCTGTTAAGGGGTGTTTGGTCGACTTGTTCGATATTGTTTCAAATGGAAAACGCATGATTTATTTGGAACAACCAATCACAAAGCTGTATTCAGAAGAGACGCCAACTCAGACTTGGGGAATCGACACTCTTCGTTCGAATCTTAAATGAGCAAGACGTGTGTTAAATACGTGCTAAATTTCACAAACCACGCAAAGTCTTATTTAAATAAACCATTTGGGAAGTAGTCCGCAGTTGCAGAGGAACTAGTAAAGTTCGATAACAACTCTTGCTGTGTAACAACGCATTAATTAATTAAAAAATTGATTAATTAATTAATAATTATTTATTTGTGAAGTGACCTGTGCAACAGAGAGCTACAGCATCTGTAATTGCCCAGTATCATCGGTCAACGTTTTGGTCAACATCATTTCTTCTGTGCCGAACCATCAAAAGGAGGATCACTACGGATTTCTATCTACGGTCGACGCATCAATCAGTAAGAAATAGATTCATTGATCAATGAAATTAAGAAACAAAATAAATAATAAAAAGCAATAAACAATTTTTTAAAAGACACTAAGTAAAATCATAATTTGTATTTAATTAGTAAGATTAGCTATAAATTAATATAGGAGTGTTGAATGGAAGGTGAGGTGTAGTATTGAACGTGCAAATTATTGCAGACCTGTTCTTTAGCACTGGTTTGGGAAATATAAATTTTCTTAATTAAACCAGATAAGAACAATTGGTCGTTTGGACATTTTAATCTTCACTTTTCACGCACACTCATTAATAATAAGAGTTAGGTTAGCAATAAGTCCTTAACTTAGCTTTGAAAGAACATTAATAAAATAACATTTAATCGTTAATTAAACAAACTCAAGCAAATTTTAAAGTGTTATTTGTAACGATTCCCCTTGAATTCCACATTCACTGAACGAATCCTGAGATAGTGTGTCTCTATGCTCTGAGCTAAGCTGAATCCGTGTCATTTGTATCTGGGATTTGTTCTGGCGCCCAGGTAAAGTAAAAGTCACGGGTAAGTAACATTTTATCTATCATTAAATATATAATATATGTGTGTTAGATAAAAAAGGCCATTAGAAAATATATAATCAGAAAAAAACTGTAGAGTTAAGCCTACTTCTACAATAAAAATATTTTATTTACCTCATTAAAACACAAACCGGCACTATGCAACACTCGCGAACGGCGAATCTCTGCTGTCGACTGTTGGTGTGATATCAGCGCCAACTACAGAGAAAAGGTAGAAACTCACGCTGATGTAGGGGCAGCTGGTTTGAAGGTCACTTAAATTTCAAGTGTCAGCAGAATTTTTAATTTAAATTACACACCCATCAATTTGTTTTTACCTAACTATTTCATGCAGGACATACTATTTGCGCTAATAACCAATCGTATTTATTTTACTCAAAGTTAAATTCTTTCTCTTTTTCTCTTTCTTTTTATATGTTACTTTAACAATTCTATAATCTACAAATTCCCTTTACAAATCTCTTATCTACAAACCAAACCAGTACTTTCTTTTTGGGTTTTCTAACTCCCCTTTTTATCTCACACACACTCTCCTTCTTTTTATATATATTTTAATCCCCTTTTATTGAGGTCATTTTATTGTTGTTTAGTATATAAACTTTATGTCACTTAAATTCGTTTCGTCACTGTACTTACTACATGAGGTATCAGGTGTTTTGCACTATGTTGTGGATTTCTTTTCTCACTGAACTGACAAAATTCACATATTAAAACTTTTAATACTGCACTGTGTTACTGTTTACTGTTGCATTACACTGTAATACACTTCTTGGTAGGCCGACTTTAATATTTTCGGCCTACCGAAAATATTTCCAAGGCTACGGTTAGCTTACGACTGTACCATATGAAGAGCTGTACTGAACTGGGGTGAGCTTGGCTCATGTGGTGACGCTATTCGTTCTTTTTGTACTCGCCACGTGGTCCCAAACGGATGTACCACTCCACACCCCCGTCATAACATATCGAAAGTTCCAGATCTCTCGAGAAGCCGGAAAGTCGTTTTGCATTGCAAACACATGGTGAATCTGTTATGCAGCATGGTCACGAGCTTTTACTGCGACTCACGTATCCTTTGTTCTAACTCCCAATATGTCTCTAACAGTATGATTCATAATAACAGAATTAGTCGTTGATAATTATTAACAATGATTAAACAAAAAGTGATTCTACCCTTTTTGTCCCGTTACAGTACCCCCCCCCAATGAGAGGTTTTATGTACAAACATAAAAACTCTCATTGACTAAACCTAAGAGGATCCGTTAGGATATGGCACCACGACCCCCCTTATTTCCTTATTAAACTGTGGGTTACTCACCCCCCTAGTCCAGTGTCTGTGGCTGCACCTGCATGACTTTACTGGACTTCCTTCCTCAGGATCCCAACACCATAAAGCCAGACAGGCACTAGACACCTCTGCCTTGACGCACTAGCCAACACAGGTATGCCTCCACAGTACCACCCAGACTCTGTAACAATCCATAAAAACATTAATAAATGATCTTTTATCATTCCATATCCCTAACTGATTTGGTTTCCTCTTAGACCTACTGGTCTACCTTTTTCGAAGTACTGGATTTTTATCTTAACTATTTAAATGTACAAATAAAATTGTTTTAATATATATATATTTATCCTTAACACAACATAATACAATTTATTTAAAACATATAACATTAAGATACATTTAAAAGTCTTAATTCAAACTCCAAAAAATGATTCACCAATTCAATTAGGGATTCAGTTTAACAACAATTCCATCTCACCTTTCCATTTAAAAATTACATTTTAAATCAATTCACTCATTACAAATTCAGATTACTATTGTCATCTTTATACAATACAAAACATGATTACATAAAACAGCAAATTATTCAATACAGCAAATACATAGTCAACAAAGTATGTATTGCACTACTTCATTATTAATCATATTATAATGATTTAATCATCAATCTTCTCTTCTTTATTATTCATTTTAAAATCCTCCACCCACATCATTTCTTAATATCCCCCCTTCAAAACCCTTTAACCTATCGTTACAATTTAGTGTAAGTGATTTCAAGGACTTGCACCTATTTTGATAGTACACAAATTCATAAATTAAATTTATTTCCGTAGCTTGTAACGTTGCTACCACCTATCCACTACTCTGTTTCCCCTCATGGCTGGACTGTCTCGCCCAGTTGCTTCGACAAGGACTGAAGCTGCTGGGAGTAAACATTTTTTTATTTTATTTTATCCCATCCTTGCTTCAGCTTTACATTAAGTTTGGTATTACTGGTATACAGGATACCAGTAACCCTACTACAATAATTATTTACAAGCCCTGAAGCGGTCTATCACCTTTCCATAGGTATATAGCTGTAGTTCCAAAGTTATTTTAGATTCCCCTTGTTCCTCCCCAGTTAAGTTTCTAAGTTCACCAATTCAGAAAATAACAAACTACGGTCAGGGTACAATAAGTCTGCCCATAACTTGTTACTGTTAAGCCAAATCCACGGTCAGGGTTTGGTGAGGCCGTGACTGCCCGAAAATGGGGAAATCAACTGTTAAAACATATAATACATGTTTTACATCTATACTCAATTACTTCATACTCAAATAAACACTTTATGTTTCACAAATACTTCAGCTCAAAATAAACATTTCCAATATTACATTAAAACAAACATTTCACCTTTAAATTTGAATAAACATTGCAAACATCACATAACTTTAGTTTTACCTTTCTATTAAATATTCCCATTGTCACACTATAACTACAACTCTGAATTTCTATTAAACATTTTTTACTCATCAAATGTTAATTATTTAGAATTCATTATCCAAGTCAAATCAAAAAATAAATTTTTCAAATTTATTACCAACGTTTCCATTTTTTACATTAATTAAACCCTCTCAAATTAGTTTAATTCCATTATAAAAATTCATAATTACGTAAATGCCAATTAATACTAACAATCAATCCAACAAAACATTATGATTCTTCTAGACTCAGTCAAAACTATAAACATTGATTACTCAAAATACCATGTATGTACAACACAATGTATCCTCTGATACCTTATCATAACCACATAACCTAGTACACTATACCTCTAACACCAGTACAAATTTATATACAATCTACATCATATCAAATGTCATTGTTTACCAAAACTCATTACATAATTTAGCCAAGTATTTAAACCATTAACTAAAATAATTAAATGTCCATTAACACCATATATCTAACCTCCATCGTCAAAAATTAATCTTATATTATACTGGTACAATTTATTTTTTATTAAGTCCATTATATTACCCTTTTTAATATAATGCCCATTTAAACCTGTTTTATCCATTATACCATAACAATAATCTACAGGATTACTCCTTATTATTTCATCATAAAATCTGTCACCATTGATTATAGTCCAGTCGCCCTTGGTATGATTTGTCACAATTAAGTAGGTTACAATTTCACCATTATTATCATCACCTGCTACACCAGTTTCCTCATAAGGTAAGTGCTTATTATCATCAATATTGTAATGGTACATATCTTCACCTAACCATAATGAAGAAAACATGACAAGATAAATCATTTAATCATTAACACTAGAATAAAAAGGGATGAATTAGAATAGAAGAATGGGTGAATCAGAATAATAAAACGATCAGACATATCAAGGTAGTCAGAACAGTAACTTATATTAAAAAAGTAGTAACAAACAAACAAACGAAAATGGTAAATACAGAAATAAGGCGATTTAACCTGAATAGCCCAATAGATGGTAAGTGAGAGAGTAGAACTAGCCCCAAAGGACCAAGAATAACATAAATAATGACAACTGCAAATGGACTAGAACTAGCCACTGCACCCAACATAAGTGTGTAAATAAGAAGAATAGTGACTAACAAACAGTTAACATGGAAGTGTAATGATACAATCAGCCACAACACTAAGGAAGTGACGTATAAAGTATGACAAAATAAAGTGAACCAAGAAGGAATACAAAACTTGTGTTAAACCAAAGAAATAGACTCACTAATGAAAATTGTATATAATATTAATAATTGTAAGGACAGACAAGTTAGAAATACTAATTATTAAGTACTTAAGATATAGAAGGGCACAATAACCCAAACAGATAGAGTAAACTAGGACAAATCACATTAGCACGATACTAACATATCAGTGGTACAATAAAACACAATAGAATGAGAGTAGTAAATTGTAATGATGGTGAACATTTTCTAAATAGATGTAAGAAAGAGAATTTTTTAGTAAGCAATACAATAATATTAACCCACCAGTAAGACTAAAAGAAGATTGAATGTAAGGTGTTAGTGTTAATACCCCAAAGTGAGAATAAAACCCCATTAAAAAGTGATAAAAACACTGATAAAGCAGTGTGCAAAGTTTATAAGTGAATAAACTAAATTATAAGTGATAAGTTATGTGTGAGTGAGGTCTAATACTGGCCAAACACAGGAAGGACTGTGATAGTGGAAATGCCAGTATGAGTGGACACCCAACATGTAACTACACAAACTAATATTATTAAACTTAAGTTAGTATTAGTAATCACTAATTACTATGGTTTTTAAATGTGTGTTAATTAATATTGTAGGTCTAAGGGACAATTAATAGTTTTAGGAAAGTTAAGCAACATAGACTATTAGTGTGTTAAATCACCATATAGAGAGTTTCTACAAGATTAAATTATAAAAACAATTAATAATCATTGTAGTCTTGATTGTTCATCTCTTCTTTCACAGCACTAATAATCATCATATGATTTAGTAAGAGATAGTGAAATAGGATAAGGTTACATAATTAATGACACAAGGTCAAATAAGTTTAGTGGTAAGGATTTTCTATTACAATCTAAAAGATTAATCAATGTTTATATATTTGTTTTCCTTTGATGACATTATAAAATAATTATTACTCACTGAAGAGTATGAGTGGATAATATACTTCAAATAAGTATGTGTTAAATGAATAAGAATTATGTTTTAATGACTAAGGTTTGTGTTCCAAATAATTATGTTTAAATGATAAGAATTATAGCTATGGGAATTGTTAAAACCATTAAATGTTATGTTACATGTTGTAAGAAATAAGATTTTAAAACCAACAGAAACCAGTAAACAAGAAACAAACAATACATTCAGATACAATGACACTAAAAGTGAGTTATGACAGTACACAAACTAATATAGGGAAACAATAAAATTACACACAATTACAAGAACCGACTTAAACATTGAACAAATGAACAGAATCTTGTATTAAAACAATCAGGATCCATTACAAGGAGAATAAAATGTAATCTCAGTAATTAAAGAAAAATAGTCAATTGCTGTTTAAGCCTAAGCAAATTCCCAACTGTCAACTACAAAAAACTTCAATTGATAGAATTAAACACTGACATTAGGAAGACTAAACCACATAAACTATGAAATACAAGTAGACAATCATGTTAAGGCAGAAATATTATGATAATAATGTAAATTAAGAAAACAGTATAATTAAATAAAATTCACAAAACTGTCAAAATGTTGATACCTAAGTGAACACTATAATATTGGATGTCAAATTAATCCTTGAGCCAAAATATGAACAGTGGTGATAATATTTACTACTAAAAAGGGAGTACTGAAGATTAATTACATTTAGAAGATCTGTAACCAGTTTAAATAAAAATTCAAATACCCTAACAATAGTCTTTAGCCAATTTCAGCCAATCACTTACTTACTTATCCAACGCCCGTCTTTGGTGCTTCCACCATTCGACGTCAAGCCTCCCAGTGGCGATTGATTGTGTCATCGTTCGGGTAAGTCAGCGATTGGCACGTCTGCAGGTGGTTGCCGTCCATCCTGCCAAGACCACAGAGAGGGCATGTTTCATCAGCAGCAAGACCGATATGGTAGAGATGCGCTTGGAGGTAGTCATGTCCAGTAGCAAGACGAAATCGTGCTACTGCCTCAGCTCTCTCAAGATGCTTTGGAATCGCTCCTGCTGTGGCAAGGCTTTCCCACTTTTTGTCAATGCTAAGGTCCTTCAGAGTTTTGAGCATGGCGTTGTTGATGGTGTGGGTTATGAGGTTGTTTGCTCTATTGAGTGTGAAAGGTATCTCAGGCTGGTCAGTCTCTGCACCGCGTTTTGCCAGGATGTCCGACCTTTCATTGCCTGGTATTCCAACATGGCTTGGAACCCACTGAAGAGCTACAACCCAGCCATTCTTGATGAGTTCAGCCAGTTTCTCGCGGCACTGGATGGTACGGAGGCAGTCAGTTGAAGCGTTGCTACTCAGAGCTGATATTGCGGCCTGTGAGTCAATGAGGAAGACTGCTTTGGAAGGAGTTAGGTTATGTGTGCTTAATTGGTTGGAGGCTTCAAGCACCGCGCAGACCTCCCCGCCGTAGTTGCTTTCCCTACAGCCATTGAGTCTTCAAACATGCTGCAGAACCATCCTGCGCCGGCCGGAAGAGTCGAAACTGGACAACCAGAAAAACTTGGAGGAGTTGAAGGAAGAGTTGAGCAAAACTATTGAAAATAATAATGAGCGGATTAATAAGAAGATCGAGAAGGAGATGTCCAAGATACACGGGAAATGGGAAGATACGAACCGTGAAATACAACAAACGAAGGAAGACTTCAGAGAACGGATGACCAACCTGGAAGAAGACAGCCAGATCCGAATAGAGTCGATAAAAACTGCAACCGACCAAAACATAAAACAAGTACGAACAGATTTTGGCGAGAAGTGCCGGGAGATCGACACAGCCGTGAGCGAGGTTCGCAGACAAGGCCAGCAAAATAAAAATAAAATCGAAGAAATCCAGCAACGGGAGATTGCTAAAATCAGGGAGGAGTTAGAAATAATTAATAACAGACCACCAATAATGACGCAGTACCAACACGTGGACAACCGGGAAGTAATAAACTTTAAACAGTACCGGCGAAACCCAATGGAATTTCTGGAAAGAGTAGACGAGCAGCTGGCCAAAACTCGGGAGAACAGGTGGACAATTATCCGAGGCTACTTAGACGAATATTTTCGAGATATCAACGATAATTGGTGGACGGCCACAAGACACGACCTGACGGATTATGAACAGTTTAAAGAGGTATTCAAGAGGAAGTACTGGTCGGAGGCCACACAGAACATAGTGCGGGACAGTATATGTTTCGGAAGATACGACGCCACCAGAGGGACAACTTTTACTGCATATTTCCTCGGTAAAGTATGCCTAGCAAGAAACTTAGAACCGAAGATCCCAGAAGAAAGTTTGGTAATGAAGCTTGCTTTCCATTACGAAGAGGGTGTATCTAGAGCGCGGCTAGGAAGCCAAATAAAAACTATACAGTCCATGGCAGCCCTGTTGGAAGATTACGAGCGAGAACGTTATTATCGTAGGAGCCGACAGCGGGACGACAGGGGCGAGAACAAAAATTTTAACAACGGTTACCCGAACAATAACAACAATTACCGTTTTAATTATAATAACCGTAACCAAGCGAATAACCCACCTAACGAGCCGCAGAATAGAAATAACAATAATCCGGCTAGCCAACAAAATAACAATTATAACAATAATAATAGGCCAAACAACACAAACAATCCATACAACCGGCCAAATAATACGCATAAACCCTATAGGCCGAATAACACTAATTACAACTGGCCAAATTACAATAACAACCCGAGTGACAATAGAAATCGAAATAATAACGATCGCAACTATCGTCAAGTCCATTACGTGAGGGCCGAAAGTGACGGTAGAAATAGATCATACTATCAAGGACGACGAAGTGCCGACTGGAATGCGTACGGACACCGATACCGTGATCGTAATTACGGACGTGACACCAGAACCAACACGGGCCGGAGTCGAAGTCAAGAAGTGTACAGGCGTGACCGGTACGAAGAAGATCACAACCAGCCTGAACCCCGACCGTCAGCGAGCGGAAGTCCACCAACAAATCAGCAAGACGATCGTAACAATCAGTCCGAGATGACGTTAAACTAGGAGCGGCAGTGAAAAAACTACTTGTACCCTCACTGAACCATTCTATTGGGTTAAATCGCATCGTTACTCAAACCAACGGCGAACGCACAATTACAATCGTGCGCAATAATTATCTGAAGAATATTATATAGGAACTCCTCGAAGAAGGTAGCAACCAATCTGATATTAAACATAACGAGATTGCTTATATTTCAACGCAAGTCAACGGAGTACCAGAACAAATTATGATAGACACTGGATCCAATATCTCATTAATCGACAGTATTGAGCTTCAGAAAATTCAAGAAGCAAGTAAAACAGTCATACTTACGCTACCCATCAGCAACATTGTCCTTGTAGGAGCGACCGGACGACAAAACAGAACCGTCCGAAAACAAGTGCAACTCCAACTGACAAGCAATGGACAAACCGTGACAATGACGTTTTTAGTAGCCAGTGGATTGCCATTCTGGATGCTAATTGGTTGCGATATGCTGCGCCAGTACTCATCCATAATTGACCTGAGCAAATATAAACTTATTTTGAAGAAGAATGACATACAATGGGTAGCTGAACTGACCAATAGTGAAGAAATACAGCCACATGAAACAATGTACCATATCCAAAAGTACAGAAATACTGGAGAACATGTACTAAATAATGGGATTTATGACGAGACCGGCAATGAAGAACTATGGCAAGAAAAACTCGAAGAAATCCGAACTTTCCAGAGAGAGAAAACGAGCGCTCAATTAACAGCTCAACAAGCTGAACAACTGATCGAAGTATATAAGCGTTACAAGCACGTATTTTCAGATACACCTGGAAAGGTCAGGGATTATCAGTGCGAAATTCAATTCCGAGAGCCTGTCAACTTGATAAAAACATCTTACCCGATCACAATTTCCAAATGGCGAAGAATATCAATTTGATGACATGCAATTTCATAATAAAATACTAGAAAAGACTGACAAAATCAGAGAAAAATATAAGCAAATGCAACCGAAGCCCATACAATATCAGATTGGAGAGCAAATATTACTCAAAAACAGAGGATTACCAAGCACCATGGAAGGGATAGCCAAGAAGCTATTGTTACTGTACACAGGACCCTACATAGTAAGCAAAGACAACCAAAATAATACATATGAGATCATAGACTCAAAAACACAAAGAAGAAAGGGGACATTTAACCAAACCTCTATGAAAAACTATTATTAAAAACAAAAAGAAAAAAAAATCCCGAAACCAATTAATAAATAACTAGTGTTAAACAGTAAGAAAAATAAACAAAACAAATAATAATAAAAAGATCATGTATACCATACCCACTAATAATATCGAATCACGAAGAGCTAGAGAGTGTGAATAAAAGAAAAAGAATATAATTTGAAATAATGTATTGTATAAACTAAATAATAATAATGTGAAGAATCCTACAAATAATATTTATTTTATAGTCACACTAAGACTACTTGTATAATTTTATAATGATTGACTGTAGATAAGTCCAGCAATCAATTGTGTATTTTACGGCGGAGCAATGGAGTCAAAAGTACCCCTCCGATCCGATTCAATATAATGATAGGGAAAAATGTTAGGGAATTAGATATCAAAGGGATAAGAACATTAAACTAAAATACGATACAAAGATCAAGAAGAATATTGACACTCAAAAATAAAAAGAACCTATTGCTCTAAAATAACCAGTGATTGAGAAAATAAAATGAAATAATGATTGATAATTCCAAAAAAAAAAAAAACAACGATATTTGTTGAAATAATCAATTTTAGTGGCAGGGCAATATGTAATGGTACATATCTTCACCTAACCATAATGAAGAAAACATGATAAGATAAATCATTTAATCATTAACGCTAGAATAAAAAGGGATGAATTAGAATTGAAGAATGGGTGAATCAGAATAATAAAACAATCAGACATATCAAGGTAGTCAGAACAGTAACTTATATTAAAAAAGTAGTAACAAACAAACAAACGAAAATGGTAAATACAGAAATAAGGCGATTTAACCTGAATAGCCCAATAGATGGTAAGTGAGAGAGTAGAACTAGCCCCAAAGGACCAAGAATAACATAAATAATGACAACTGCAAATGGACTAGAACTAGCCACCGCACCAACATAAGTGTGTAAATAAGAAGAATAGTGACTAACAAACAATTAACATGGAAGTGTAATGATACAATCAGCCACAACACTAAGGAAGTGACGTATAAAGTATGACAAAATAAAGTGAACCAAGAAGGAATACAAAACTTGTGTTAAACCAAAGAAATAGACTTACTAATGAAAATTGTATATAATATTAATAATTGTAAGGACAGACAAGTTAGAAATACTAATTATTAAGTACTTAAGATATAGAAGGGCACAATAACCCAAACAGATAGAGTAAACTAGGACAAATCATATTAGCACGATACTAACATATCAGTGGTACAATAAAACACAATAGAATGAGAGTAGTAAATTGTAATGATGGTGAACATTTTCTAAGTAGATGTAAGAAAGAGAATTTTTTAGTAAGCAATACAATAATATTAACCCACCAGTAACACTAAAAGAAGATTGAGTGTAAGGTGTTAGTGTTAATACCCCAAAGTGAGAATAAAACCCCATTAAAAAGTGATAAAACACTGATAAAGCAGTGTCCAAAGTTTATAAGTGAATAAACTAAATTATAAGTGATAAGTTATGTGTGAGTGAGGTCTAATATTGGCCAAACACAGGAAGGACTGTGATAGTGGAAATGCCAGTACGAGTGGACACCCAAAATGTAACTACACAAACTAATATTATTAAACTTAAGTTAGTATTAGTAATCACTAATTACTATGGTTTTTAAATGTGTGTTAATTAATATTGTAGGCCTAAGGGACAATTAATAGTTTTAGGAAAGTTAAGAAACATAGACTATTAGTGTGTTAAATCACCATATAGAGAGTTTCTACAAGATTAAATTATAAAAACAATTAATAATCATTATATGATTTAGTAAGAGATAGTGAAATAGGATAAGGTTACATAATTAATGACACAAGGTCAAATAAGTTTAGTGGTAAGGATTTTCTATTACAATCTAAAAGATTAATCAATGTTTATATATTTGTTTTCCTTTGATGACACTATAAAATAATTATTACTCACTGAAGAGTATGAGTGGATAATATATTTCAAATAAGTATGTGTTAAATGAATAAGAATTATGTTTTAATTACTAAGGTTTATGTTCCAAATAATTATGTTTAAATGATAAGAATTATAGCTATGGGAATTGTTAAAACCATTAAATGTTATGTTATATGTTGTAAGAAATAAGATTTTAAAACCAACAGAAACCAGTAAAGAAGAAACAAACAATACATTCAGATACAATGACACTAAAAGTGAGTTATGACAGTAGACAAACTAATATAGGGAAACAATAAAATTACACACAATTACAAGAACCGACTTAAACATTGAACAAATGAACAGAATCTTGTATTAAAACAATCAGGACCCATTACAAGGAGAATAAAATGTAATATCAGTAATTAAAGAAAAATAGTCAATTGCTGTTTAAGCCTAAGCAAATTCCCAACTGTCAACTACAAAAAACTTCAATTGATAGAATTAAACACTGACATTAGGAAGACTAAACCACATAAACTATGAAATACAAATAGACAATCATGTTAAGGCAGAAATATTATGATAATAATGTAAATTAAGAAAACAGTATAATTAAATAAAATTCACAAAACTGTCAAAATGTTGATACCTAAGTGAACACTATAATATTGGATGTCAAATTAATCCTTGAGCCAAAATATGAACAGTGGTGATAATATTTACTACTAAAAAGGGAGTACTGAAGATTAATTACATTTAGAAGATCTGTAACCAGTTTAAATAAAAATTCAAATACCCTAACAATACTCTTTAGCCAATTTCAGCCAATCAAAAACTTTGAATAACCACAACAACAACCGAATATTGACTAATTTCAGTTAGGAACAATACTTGATGTAGTGACGCTAAACTGGAGAGACGCCACGCCGTGAAGGGCCCAAATTTTCAACAGAAAAACAGTGTAAGTGCCCACAATTTTGAGAAGGAGTACCAGGGCAACAGATGAGAGGCCAGTACAACTAATCTACACCAAGGATCAGCTCGGAATTAATCCAGATGACCGGAAAATACCTGTAATTCGACTTGAAGAAGATGACAACCAATTTTTGAGCCCAAGACTGAAGTAGGAAGAATCAACATCGACCCATTACTTTACATGTACGACTGACAATACCCATCATATCTACTAACGTTGAGTATTGCTGAATCTATTTGATTATTATAAAACAAATTCTCTTTCAAAATTCTAACTATATAATAAAGCTCTCACTATCACTGAATATATTTTCAAGGATTGATAAAATAAAGAAATAACTTTGTAAACATTGAATGAACACATGATAACCTATGTTACACAACGACACTGTCACATTTCAACACCACAATATTTAATTTACAGCAAACCTTGTGTAATTTTAATGATCACAAACTTTAAATGATATGTTCTAATTTGTTATCTTGTTATAAAAACCTCTGTATCGTACTTAAAAGGACTCTATAGGCAGATTTAATTTTGTAAATAATAACCAACGCTGTCTTGCATCTAATAGAAACATTGTACTGCCAACCCAGCAATCCGCTGACTGAACGACTATATTTTGCCGAGGCTAAAATTATTATATCAATTATTATTTTGTATAAAGCGTCAACAAGAACTAATAAGTCAGAGCCTAAATAAAAAAAGTGTGTACCGAGAATAACTGTCCAGTATTTATTTATAGAGAATATTATGTATGTTTTGTTTAATAGCAGTGAGTCAACATAACCAACATTATTCAAGTTGGCAACACGTTTTCCCCCACTCAAACGAGAATCGGTTTCATGCCAGTCGGCGAACGATTCAAATTTACACTAGTGCACTGTCAAACCATACAGGTAAAAACTTTTAACTGTTTTCTCGTAAAACAATTTGGCGCCTATCGGAAGTTACAAAAGATAGAGAAGGGACAGGTAAGTTACGCAGGCTACCAGACGCTTACGAACAACACAATTTACGTTCGATAAAACTTCCAATTACACAAACATTAAACATTATAATAATAAACAGTATAGTATAGTGAGGGATTATATTATACAATATTATCATTATTTGCTACTGTACTCATTAGTCCATAAGGTAAGTCTTCATTATTAACAATCTCTCAATTTCTAATCTCTCTACTAACTCTTCATAACCTCTATGAACACTAAAAATCTCTATCTCTCTCTCTCTTCATAATTCCTCTCCCAACCCCATTTAACTTTCTCACTCCACACAGAGGGCAATACATCATTAAAACCCATCCTGGCTTTACCAGGGAAATCACAAAAACTTAAGGGACCATTTGGAGACACCTCGTTTCCCCTGGAGGAACTTTCATCCTCAATAAACACTTGTGGAGCCTTTACTCCACATATACCATAGGGAAAATTTGCCCTCTGCCCCCCATACTCACTTAAACTCTCCTCGTACTCTCTCTCAAGCTCATTAACACTTATTATTACTTCACCACTAACCTCTACTCCCATTATATTATCGTTATCACTATTATTACTTAATGTATCATTCTTAGATACCCCATTTTCAACTATATCACCATTATTCTTATTCAACATTATCTCACTATCATCACTATTATTTTCACTTGTATTAACATCACTTACCTTGTCATCTGTCACCTTATCTGCACTTAAACTAACAGCATTATTTCGTTCACTAGCAGGATCGCTTACCTGGTTTGGTTCACTCTCTTTATTCTCCTTTTTGTACCCCCATATGAATTTGTATTCTTTTATTTGTTTTTGCATGATATTAAAATGTTCGTCAATAGCATTCCGCCGCTTATTAAGATTATCATTTTGTTATTTCATATCATGAATATTACTCTTTAGTTCACTAAAATTGCTTTCATATTTAACGTTTTGTTGTTTCATTTCACCCCTTCATTTGTGAAAATGTTTTTTTTGAATCTTCTTTAATACTGCACACCATGCTACACAAATAACTCATCATATCATTATCAGATTTATTAATTTCTTTAGTTGAGACTGGGGTTGAATGCATTCCCGAATCATCCATAATAGCTGAGTCAGTCAGACCAACCTCATTCTATTTATTCTCCATTTTAATTATTTTTCATTAATTGATTAATAATTACTTATTAATCATATAAACAAAATCTCGTAAAACATTTTAAACACAATGTTTTATATCCTAACCTCTAATCACACATTTCGTGACTTATACCAACAATACAAAAAACGCCGTTTACCAGAACCATATTCCGCAGGCCTAATTCATATAAAATTATACGAATATAACCTGGCAGGGACTCACCAATTGTAAAAAAAAAATAAACCTCCGCTCAACAGTCCGTTAAGGACCAAGGCGTACCGCACAGCTTTTGTGTTAGTGTGATGGTTGTATGGCTAGTACTACGTGCCACCAGCCGCTAGTTGCGGTATTCACAGCCAGGAGGCGGCGCTGTTATCTCAGCGCCTACTCAGTTTGCCTCACGACGCTGAGTGCACGCCGTACGGAACCTCCACCGGGAATTGAACCCGGGACCACGAGCGCATCAATCGCCCGCGTTAGCCACTAGACCACCTGGAGGCTCACACCAATTGTAAAGGAACAAACTTTTTTGCAAATAACCACCAGAATATTACTTACCTCCGCGATCTTTTTACACACTTACCTTAGACTCCACCAGAAAATTACAGGGCCGCCAATATATTTTGAGGTTGAAATATATAAACCATAACACTCTCTCCCAAGAACTAATTTAGATAATTTTAAATCCCTTATTTCAGAAGTTCTCACAGGCTCGATTAGGCAAGTTTTTAAGTACAACTACAATTAACTTCCTGAAATGAAGCGGTCGAGTATGGAGTGGCGTTTGCAAAATGGCACCACTCCTGTAAAGACAAAAACAAGTTTGTCAGTAAGGAAAATTCTTCCCAGTGTTTTGTGGGGCTACACAGTAGTTGTTTATATAGACTTTATTCATAATCAAAGAACAGTTAATGTGGCATACTACTGCAAACTGCTGGACTAAGTGAAAGCAACATATTGGTCCAAAAGACATGATTTCTCAATCCACAGTGTGTTGCTTTTACATGATAATGGTATGCCCCATATTGCCCTCATAACTCAAGAGAAACTGCAGCAAATCCACTGGGCCATATTGAATATCCTCCTTACAGTCCTGGTTTGTCACCAAATGAATTCAATTTGTTTGGACCTCTGAGAGAAGCATTAGGATGATGATTTTCTAATAATAAAGAGGTGAAAGAATTTGCACACAATTGGCTTCTGATAAATCCCAAAAAATGTTATGAAAATGGGATAAAAGACTGCCAGTCCACTGGAAAATGGGTGCAGATGTTAATGAAAACTATGTGGAAAAATGATGTATGTATGGTTTGTAAATAAATTTATTTACAACAAATTTCAGTTTATATTTGACTGACCTTCATACCTTAATACAGCAGCTATAATTTAACTATGAATGCACAGCTCTAATTATAATAATGGTACTTTGTACCAAAGTAGATTAAGAGAACCGCATGTGCATAGGCTGCCTCGTCTGAGGCGTTCAGCATACAAGGAAGGCAATATGTTCAGCATTATGCTTCAGTCACCCGTTATTAACCCAAGATGTTAGAGTTGATACTCACTTCAACAGGCTGGGTTGACCTGGACCTGAAAAAAAAACATGAATTTATGGTACTTTCCAGAAATTTAATCCAGGATTTCTAGATTAGTAGCAAGTTGTCATACCTATGGACCTAGTGAAGCCCTTAATGATAATGCCCATGATAAATGTATTTGCTGTGTTAATTATTAAAGAACTTAACTTTTTACATCTAGGTTTATTAAATAGACTGTGTATATTAAATACATGTTTATACAGTATAATAGACTGTATATGATAGACATGTTTATTAAATACGTTTGTGTTTAACGTATCTACTAAACAGAAACATAACCCGTTTTAATTGGATAAGGATCATTGAGCAGGCCAGGGTTCTACAGCGACCGTAGTGCCAGAAGAAGAAACAATTTTAATAGATTATGTTCAGTTGATTTACATATACATTTACTACAGATGATTTCATAAATTTTCTGTATTTATCTTTAAGAATATTGAATAATTAAGTCACTCCAAATGTAGACATCCAATCACATTTAAAGTGCTATTTTTTGTTTGCCAGCTACTGAAGTTTTAATTAGTTTTGTTATCATAAAAGTGTGTTCAGTAATCTTTTGGATAGTGAAATGTATATAAATTATGCAGGCAGAACTGTAAGATAAAGTTATAATTTTTTTATAAGGTTTTATCCTGGCTGATGCTGGATATGATGTGTGGATTGGAAACTGCCGTGGTAACACTTATTCACGTAAACATGTCAGTCTGTCTCCAGACTTACAGAAGGAAGAATTCTGGAATTTCAGGTAGTATTCTAATGCTACAAGTATATTTCTGTATATTGTGTAATGTACAGTATAAAGAACAGAGTCAACCTTTGTAGTATACACACCATAAAAAAAAAACACAGAATACATTCTGATTTGTGTTAGAAGATAGAACATAATGTTCACTATAATATTATTTTGTGTTGATATGTGCACTACATCATTTTATAAAAATTTTTGTTGATTATGACTAACTTATGACATTGCTGAGACCATAGCCATCTCACATGAGCGTGTGTATCATATTTTAACTCAAGAACTTGGCGTTAAAAGAGGTTTTGCAAGCTAGGTTCTGTGTATTGAATTCACACACTTTTTGGGTGTCTGCATTGGGATCATTTTCAGAGCTTGTGCAACCACATTTAAATTCAAGTACCCACTTACAGACCATTGTTTTCTTAATGTACAATATCTCCTAACACTTTTACTGTTTCACTGTGAATTTTCATTATCGCTAGACCATTTTTAACAAAGAATTTGTGATTTTGACCACTTTTTAAAACATGACTGAACCAAAAATTTCAAACAGCTGACACAGAATGATTTGGAAATTTACAGGTGTGTATATGAAATAAGAATCTTACAACAAACAACAAATGTTAGTTCTAGCTATAGATGTTTGAGTTCTAGCTCTAAAAACTTTTCATCAAACCATCGTACAACCAACAGGGCTAGAATTTTAGACAGTTGTCACTAAAATATGTAAAAACATCACATAAAAACAGTTTTCTAATCAGACATGTATAGCACAGGAAATTCAAAAATTGCACTAACTGTTTGGTCAGACCTCTTGTTTGGAGATCTTTTTCCTCCAGATTTTCTGAACACACAAAAGCATTATCCAATAATAACATATAGTCCACATTTGCCACACACATCCAGACAGAAAACCACAGTTACACCAATATAAAAAACAATCTTGAAATTTTACACTACCTACCCAAAAGTCGCAAACTCAACACCGCAGAACAATACAAAATATACAAACACAACAAAACACAACCAAATAACATACTCAATGACCATTTAAAATTTAAATCAAACACACTATTCAACACAATAATACACAACGCATACAACAATTCAGAATCCCGCGCCAACCCCCTTGCATCTCCATACCCACACACACAACCAATCACCTAAAAAAACCGTTACAAATTACCGACTACTTGACACATTCCGTATTCAAACCTCACTGAAGAAGGAGAATACAACTCCGAAACGCTATTTGAGGGAATATCAACAAGTAAGTTTCACAAGTGAAAGTACCATTAAAAAATAATTAATAATATGTCTTACCTTCATTGACATTGTATACAAAAATTGTAACTGGTGCGTGTTGTCCTATGTTGTAGTTTCCATGAAATTGGTTATTATGACTTGCCTGGCGTTACAGATACCATTATAAACACAACAAACCAAAAAGAAATTATATACATTGGTCATTCCATGGGCACTACTATGTTCTATGTGATGGCATCAACAAGACCGGAATACAATGCAAAGATTAAGGCCTCATTTAGTTTGGCGCCTGTAGCATATCTTAGTCATCAAGAGAGCCCTATAGTCAAGCTCATTGAAACATTTCGTTATTACATAGTGGTAAGACTAAAGTACTTCATATAATTTTTTTTCTTTCATAATTTCTTTATAAGTAATCTAGAGAAATTATACACAAAGCAAAAACACACACTTATGCATGGATAAAGAGTAAAGAAAATGGGCTGATCCCCTGCAGGAAAACAATGAGGGCTGTGCTTATTTAATTTGATATAAATTGTAAACCTAGTATGGTCCCTGAGCTACAGAACTTGTTTATTATTTTGAACAAAGTTCATTTACTATTATATAAATTTTGATATTGGATAATTTTCTAATTATGGAAAAATTACAAAAATCCTAATTATTCTACTATTTATTTAATAATGTAACAATTCTAGAGCATAGTATCATACAATAAACACTACAAATTCAAAACATTTGGATTTGGGTGACATTACCTTTTAATCTGACACCCTGCTGGATTTTCACAATTTTTGTCTCCTTTTTGGCCCTGGCATCCCAAAATTTGAAAGCCAACATGAATTTGCATGATTTTATCAAAATTTTCTCCTACTTTTTGTGATCTGATGCCCAAAAATGTTGAAATTTTCATAAATTAATACTGTACTCAGATTTTTGTTAAAATTTCCTTTAATTTGGTACCCCACATGAGCTTTGCTATTTTTTTTCACAATTTTGACCTCTCACATATAATTGCTTCCCTTTTTTTGAAGGGATCAATCTCAAAAACAATACGAGTATTGAAAAAGTATGGACACACATCCTAAGTTTTATGAAAACTAGTTGCTATGTTAAAAAGTTATTGAGAAATGTATCCCAAATAGATAGATAAATGCCAAAGGGTTGAGTTAAAACTGAGAACTCACTTCGCTTGTTCAGCAAATATTTTACTCTTACTGCATTCGCTCCCCTTCTTGCCATGAATACTGATAATACAGTAGACTGAAATGAATGTTATAAAATTGTAAACAAAAAAATTGGCATTAATGCAAGATTAAAATAGTAATATTTAGGTAATAATGTTTAAACTGAAAGATTCCATGAATCATTTATTGCATTGTGTTTAATATAATAATTTTTTATTGTCAATGAAATTGTAATTAGATAAACAAACATTTTAAAAATCTGTTTTAATAACTTTTATACAATATATAATTAATAGGTAAAACTTGTAAGATTGTTTTAGTTTGTACAATATAAATATTACAGTTTTGTAAGAAACAACTCATCTTTTTGAGTATCACCTGTTGATTATACAAAATGAAATAAAATGACTAAATATATGAAAATGTTCAATTCTTAGTTCACTATAATGATGCCTTGTCATAATATGAACTTGATGTAGAAGTCACACAAAAATTGTAATGTGTAAAACTGTGTACTTTTAATGAACCAATAATAATTCAGTTTAGTGAGGTTTTCTGTGTTTATCATAAATAAACTAATTTGTCGCTTTTATTAATATCACTTGGAATTGTATGTTTTATAAAATTCTGTTATTTCTAAATTCAATTTAGATCAATAACAAATTGTCTTATTCCTACAGATTTTGCAAACTGTAGTACTAACTCTAGTATATAATTCGCAAATGAAAACAAGATTCTTTGTTTTATATAAGAAAGTGGAAAAATTAATGAACCAATTTTAGAGTATATTCTAGAAGGCTGTTACTGTTTTCAGTGGTTGGCAAAACATTTCAACTATTATGAGGTTCTACCACACAACAACTATATGCAGAAGATAGAAACTGCATTCTGTACCAAGTTGTCATGGTTACAGTCTGTCTGTGATTTTTTACTAAGTGAAATTGTTGGATTTGATTCGCCTGAATTCAATAATGTAAGTGTTGATTGATAATGTATCACTCTATTGTGTGAGTATGTTATGTTTGTTCATGTATGTAACAGATTTTGATAGCAGTAATTTTAAAACATTCTTTTTTCTGTCATTCAGTGAAATGATTGCTGAATTGAAACCTAATTAGGAAAGTTGTGTTCATGGTTATAATCACAGACAGAATTATCACTGTTGCTTTTATTAATATCACTTGGAATTGTATGTTTTATAAAATTCTGTTATTTCTAAATTCCGTTTAGATCAATAACAAATTGTCTTATTCCTACAGATTTTGCAAACTGTAGTACTAACTCTAGTATATAATTCAGAAAAATACACTATAGAAAAATTATTTTGATTAGCACTTTCAAGCTTCTCAGCTCATCGTCAGATTGGAAATAACAACAAGAGGATAACCAAACTCTTCACACCCCCAACCGCCCCACTGTCCACACACACCCCCGCAAACAAGGTATAATTCAATTGTCCCTTCCCAACCTCCGAGCCCTGTCACCCCCATCTGTACAATTACATATTTTTCTAGCACATTCCTTGTGTGTGTGTGTGTGTGTGTGTGTGTGTGTGTGTGCACTCCTTTTAAAACTTAGCGTTGTAAAGCCTTTCTCATTCACACTTGTGGGCGCAGTCACTCACCCTTATTTCAAAATCATACATATATGCAATTTAATTCTTAATGTTATCTATCCGTCCTCTATATTTTACTTCTTAAATATTTTGTAAAATATTTCTTCATTATCAAATTTAGTTTTAGTATTCATTAAATTTTCTAACCCTTTATCTCTTTCTTTCAATATTTCTAACTCCTCCCTAAGCGTCCTTTCAATTGTGTTATATACTACTTTTAAAATGTCATAGTCTTCCAAAGGATTAACAAACTTATGGTTCTCTTCTATGAAATGTGTTGCATATAACGAATTTGTTGTTCTATTACCTTCTCCACGTTTGTGGTCAGACAACCTGCATACGAATTTCCGTCCTGTCTCACCTAGGTACACTTTGTTGCAGTCTTTACATTTTAATTTATAAATTCCGCTTCTCTGTAATACTGGGATTTTGTCTATATTTTTATTCCTTATCTTATCAAATACTGTTTCACATTTTTTAATAGTTATATCTACTCCGTATTTATTAAAACATTTTATAATTTTTCTAGTATGTGATCCTGTGTATGTCAATGACCCTGCATAATTATTTTGTTCTGGTTCTATTTTAGCTTTTTGTATGTTAATACTTTTCATAACTTTATTGACTATGTTGGTGTTATAGTTATTATTCCTTACAATTCCCTTTATCGTTTTTATCTCCCTATCTTTTGTTTCTGTCTCTTTTAAACACTTCTGAGCTCTATAACAAAATGATTTGATTAAACTGAGAGAGTCTTACCACCCTTATAGATATAAAATGGTGGCAATTATTGTAAAAGAGCAGATAGAAGTAGAAGCGTTGAGGTAAGAAGGTGTCTAAGAGTTGACATTGATATGTTGTAAACCATCGAATTCAAGAAACAGGCAAAGAAGTAACATGTAGTTAAAATGAGTGGATGGAGTGGTGGTGTACCAGGATACTGTATCAAGAAGAATAAGGCAGACCAAGAAACAAAGAACTGGAAATTTGAAGCGGGGTGTGCCATGGAAAATGGAGATTTAGAATAAAATTCACAGAAACTAGGATACGAGGAAGTGAACACTTGTATAAACTCATAATAAACTTCAATATACAATAACATTTTCTAATTTTAAATAACTTCCAAATATTAAACTGTATGTGTTAAGTGTTTGAGTTGAACAGCTGTGTTCAGTTGATAATGACATTTATTTGTATTTGTTTAGACTGTACTTCCAATTATAATGAAGTATAACCCTTCTGGCACATCTTTGAGAAATATTCAGCATTTTGGTCAACTAATAGCAAATGGTAAGTCATCTTTAATCAACTACATTGTTCATGAAAATAATTATAATTTTATGGTGTTTGCATATTTGGTATCATTTGTTGCATGTAGTCTTACAGTTTTACTATTAAACTTAACACTATTTTGAAGTAAATTCCATCATTTACACCTTATGAGATACATTAAAAAATATGAAACTTTAAATAGTACATCATTGTAGAGTATGAAGCACACTGCACTATTGAGTATGCTTAGTGACTTTTTTTACTCCTATAATTTACGTTACTCTGATATAAGTGTTAGTCTTTACCAGTGGCGAAGTTACATGGAGGCAATTGAGGCAATGCCTACCTAAAAAAATTCTGTAGAATAAAAATTATAAATACGTATGAACTACATAAAGTAAAGATTATACATTGTTACCGTGACTGTTGAATTTATTAGGCCGAAACGTGCTTTACTGAGCGACCGCTAGATGGTGACAGGTGAGAGTCGGCATAGCTCGTTTAAAGCGAATGAGGCAACCTGAACTTGCCTCAGCGTTTTTTGTATACATCGTATGTAAGCAATGTGCCGGAGTGATAGGGAAATGAAGGGAGGGGAGATTGTCCCGTGCTGTACACATAGAGCGTTGAGGCATGCCTCACTTCTGTGGTCCAAACATTCAAGTTAAAGTGCGCTGTGTTGTTTATAAGTGTGTTTATTTTATGCAGTTATTAAAAGTGTCCCTGTTATTCCGCTGAACTAACAGATGATCAAAATTGTTATTTGAATTATTTGCAACATTAAACATATATATAGAAACTAATCAAGTTTAAAAATTTCAAGTTCAATCAGTTGTATTATTGTGTATGACTAATACAAGGATTGTTCAATAGAAACACGTATAGAGCTGTAAAGCATTTTTTATTCAACGATTTTAAAAGAAGTCTCCATTAACATTAAGACATGAGTTCCACTGTTGCACCAACCTGTAGATTCCCTGCTAGTAAAATTCTTAATGCTGTTTGTGGAACCATTCGCTTACAGCAAATTTTACCTCAGCATCCGATTTGAACCACCATCCTTTTAGTGATTCCTTAAAAAAAAATTTAAGATAAGATTTTTGCCTACCCATTCATTAACTACTAGCTTCGCCACTGGTCTTTACGCTACATCTGCTAGAGTGAGCGTGCACACAAACTGATTAACGAGGTGGTGATAATTAAAGATCTTGAATAGCAACATGCATGACACATGCCGATTACTTGCTCAAGCATTTGGTGAGGACTCTAGAAGCTAAAGTGCTATGTTTTTTAGAAGAGCCAACATTGGTTCATGATGATCCTAAGCCACATCAAGACAGTTCATACTATAGTTTATATAAATATTTGTTCAGCTGCCTGAAGTCTTGCTGAGAGAGTGGGCATTGGTATGTAAGATCTTTCATCAAATTTTTGACTTAAAAACTAGTTGGATCTCATCACTGTGAATCCGTGGTGCATTTATTGACTAATGTTTAGAACAAGATGTCATTCTAAATGAAACAGAAACTCCATGCCTTCCCAAATGATAATGAAAACTTTGAAATAGAATGGAAATTACTTTATAAAGGTTTTATCAATTTGAGGTAAAATTTCATTCATACTTCAAATTTGATTGTGTGGGTAGGGGGAATCACAATATGGGGTATGGAATAACCCCCAGTTAATGGTGGATCTTGAGGCTTTATCCAGAAATGTTTGAAAAACTATTTAAGAAAATATTGGAATAAAAAAACTAATGTTATTCTTTTTGTTATTCTTTTTTGATACCAAAAGAATCAATAACCAAATTATGAGAAATGTAAAAACCTGATCAAACCTGGCCTAACATAATTAGTAGTGCATTAGGCCTTATCGAGATAATCTAACTTGATTTTGTAATTCCATTCTTTTTCTTCACTGATGCTTGTAAGGGGGTAATTGAGCCTCTGGTTATGCAACTGGCTTAAATTCATGTAATTTATGTTTCCAACAAGGGATTATGAAAGGAAAAAGATGAATAATGGCAGAGAAGGTTTAGTAATTAAATAAAAAACTACAAAATTTTGAAACACAATTTATTTGTTATATACATACAGTAAGATGTATATTGTAACGATACAATTAAGCCAAATCCCGTACCAGTGATAAAAAAGATAATTCTTGATATAAAATTACTTCATATGAAATAAAATGTTTTAAAAAATGATTAAAATGTAAATACTTTGACAAGACGTACAACGATATTACCCAACCCAAGTGATTGAGCCAACAACCCAAACATAAAGAAGGGAACCACGTAACATACTTAAGAAAAATATGATAGACAAAACAATGATGAACACAGAACTAAAGAAGAACCAGAAGAAGAGAACAGATCCCTACAATTAAACAGAATTTAAACCAGAAGAGAAGAAGAGGAGAACCGAACCGGGATGAAGACAACTGAAGATGAAGAAAATGAAGAAGAGGAAGAATGAAGAGGAGACAGGTTAAACCCAAGGGGAAACTAACACACATATATAAAAGGGAAAGATTGTATGTTTAGAGATAGAATACGGTCAATAAACCTTGAATAATTATGTATTAATGAAACCAATATTATTATTGTCATGAAATTAACCTATGTACCCATTTTAAAGACAATACAATTGTAAAATATAATGATATAGAAAAAGTACACTAACCCAGTCAGAAAGGTTAGATTTAACGAAACACAACTAGCCTAATGTTATTAATAGTAAATGTCATACTAAAACAAAATAGTGAGAAATGGTAGGAGAAAGTATAGGGATTACCCATTAAATAACACTAATTACAAAACAGTGAACCAAAGTGAAGTGCTTTAGTGAAGTGTAAATGCCCTAAAAAATAGTGAAAGTGTATGTGAAACATTCAAAATAGAATGATAAGTAAGCAGACACTCTGTGAAATCTTGATAAACAACCAATGATTGGAGTGAGATTATAATTAGTAATATATCTAGAAGTAATTAGAAATAGTAATCCAAATTAATATTAAGGAAGCTTGTAATAATATTCAGGGAGAAAGCCCAGACAAATAACTTGTGTTAACATGGCATGATAGAACAGAATTAAAGTTATGTTATTAAAATTCAGATTGCAAAGAATACAACACCCCATGTTGAAAGGGGAATCAACTTTCATAATTCTATGAAAAGTGACAATGTTTATCACTTTAGTTTGTAACTCAAGAAAGAAATCAATGTTAGTACTAGTAATAAATAATGACTTGTAAAGAATAGTTGGTTCAATGTTAAAGAAGGAATATGGCTGAAAGGAACCTACAGTCCATAAACCTAATTATGATATTTTAAACGAAGAGCAATGAAAATATATGTTGAATAGTAGTTAAAACACAAACAAATAAGTGAAGCCCATCAGGCTGAATTCAAAAATAATTTAAAAAGTAAATACACCAAAAAACAATCATGGCTGATTTTGACTATGAAAACATTTAACTGCCAAAGACATTCAAATGTAAATTGTATCAATTTCACAAGAAATCTTACTAATCTAAGACCAGTGAATGGACAGTAATTATATATCAGTTATTTTAACACAGAAATATTATTGTAATAATTTAATTTAAGAAAGATATGTTAATTATTAAATGTCAAATAATTAGACTATAGTTAATGTATAACAGAATATGACCTTATGAGGTATCATTGTAAACTTTGAAAGGAAAGAAAAATAATAGCGATGTCATTTATTATCCCAAAGGAATTATAAGGGAATAAAATCATTAGGAAAATACTTAATAAATTTGAATAAAAATTCAAATATTTTAACAATGTATGTAAGGAGTAATTAACCAAGCATTGAATTATGGTTACTATGACAACGAGATGTTTGAGGGCTTATTTTCCGTTAAATTATATAGACTCTGAAAAACGAAGCGTGGGTAAGCGACGCGCAAAATTGTCCCGATTAAAATTTTAATTTAAACAGTTATAAAAAGTCGAATCAGTGAACCAAGATGACCCAATATGAAGAGACGTCGAGATATAAAGAATACATGATGTCCAGGAACCAGATTAACTAAATTAATTAAAGAAAAAACCCAAGACCAGATGAAGGAGATGTTAGAAGTTTTAAACCAGCCCAAATTCGAAGAATATACGCCTATCCTGATGATGACATTTCAACGTGAGACGAATTGATAAGTACCGAATAACTTCCTTATTCCCAAAACCCTAAATTACTTAAATTATTTTCAAATGATAAAATTTCTCACTATTTAAAAAGTAGTATTTTCTTTCAAAGGTAAAGGCATAATTTACTTACATAAAAAACATTTTATTAAACTATATAGATAACCTTATTTGTGAACACAACTACTGTAACAGAAATACGACACTACCGAACAAATTGTACAAACACATTATAAATCCTAAGTACGTATAAGGTATGGTAGTGTACTTTTTCGATGTAACCAACGTTTATGTCTATTTTCATGATCAAAAGAACTCCAGATTTTAAAAACATAATAATTTATTGAAAGTGACTGAACGAGAATGTTTTGAAATCAAGTTTGCCAACTCTGAGATATTTTGTGTTTCAAGCTCTAAGCCGGAGCATAGTATTATAAAATTATTTATGATTCATTTGTCATATTTATTGATAATTAAATTTGTATTAAAAAATGCAGTACAGAACATTACTATCTTGTTATTTCATAGGATTTTTGTAGAATATATGTGTGTTAGCGAAGTTGTAAGTAATAGCCAACTAGCGCTCGTCACGAGTGGCCGAGTCGACAACCTGTGTAGCAGCGAGAACAATTCGAACGTCACAGCTGTCCATGCTAATATCACGTATTACCTTAGAAATTAAATATTTTAATTGTTTTAACAGAAACAATTTGGCGCCACCCGGGAATAGCAATCCCTATGATTTAACAGGTAGGTTGTACTGGTAACATTGACAACGCTACGGACTCCAGTAGTGACGTCGATTTATGTAACGACCAGTGTGAGGCAAACACACTACCTTCACACTAATACACCATATAAACAAGTGTGATACATTTTAACAGGTACGACCCTTGAAGATTGTTACAATATGAACAATGATTTAGTTTACACTGGTTCTATAGCCAATTATGACCCCCCCCCTAAAAAAAATTCCTGTGGTGTGACTTGCACCATTGCACCATGCTGTGGGCACCCCTGCAAACTGTACAAAGTGTTACAGACATCAATACAATTATTTACTTTCACGTCAGTTTGGCAATACAGTACCTGACAACTAATTCATGTACAAGGCATGTTTTTTTAGTAAGGTGAAATAAGAACAGGATATTAAGCGATGAAAATAATTACAATAGTCGTTAAAAATGTTAGGAAATTGAATGAACAATTCCAAAATATAAATAGCTGATTTTACGAATTTTTGCTTTCACTCCTTCTACTAAATTGTTCACCATCACTATTGGATAAGCACTATGTTCTTCATCATAAATATTCATTTGTCTTCCTTAAAAAAATTACATCATCATCTAACTTCACTGTTACTCACAACATTTGGCCTATAAACCTGACAAAAGTTGCCTCTGAGTTTCAACTAACATTTTTTTTCCTGACAAGGAACATATCTTACCCTGGGCCTATCAGAAGTGAGGTCAATGCAATTGGTCAGAATATCAAGCAATCGGCAATGACACAAATCAGTACCTGAGTAAAGGTTATAAATAGTAGTGCTTCTACTGGTAGGTCTGTCTTCACTCTTAGTCCTAAACATGCAATCAAGATCTTTGTTCCCGCACCATCGAAGATGTCCATCATGGGTATGATTGAAATGTTTTAGCACGCAACGTAGACAACTTTGGCCATGCCCTAACAGTTCAGTAAATTTTAGTAACATTGACACCAACCATGATAGTGTATGTTCTTTGTCTGTTCCTACAAGCTTGTATCTGAGGCTGCATCCAGATACTTTTTCTCCTGATACTTTTGTATGTCATACTATTGCTATTACATCCAGTTCATCTTATGTGTGCATCCAGGCCCTCAGCCTCAGCCTTAGGCTACAACATAGTTCAACTACAACATATCATTATTTTAATACAGTAGAATAAATTATTGGCTACCAGAGTAATCAATATACTTTTTATTGCCACTTCTCTAAAATACTGTTATTACAAAAGTGTACCTTGTATAAGAATGCCATTTCTGATGCCTCAGTTATACTTTCTTGCCTGCTGGCTCTCAATGACTCTCAATCCATATTGCAAAAATAGTGTAACCATGGTCTTATAAAATTTTAATTTTGTGTTTCTTATAAACTTTCTCATGTAGCACTCTGCAAATAGTTCCACATATAATTTGGATTTTCTCTTTTTGATAATTATGTCTCTATCATAGCAGTAAGCAGCTTAGTTAATGCACACATGAGTCTGTGTCACACATGCTATAAGTAATTAATATGTAATCATTATGGATTTTAAATTAATTTGTTGTTTATGCATCTCTTGCCAAACAGAACATGACTTCCGGCTGTTTGATTATGGTGAACAAGATAATCTTCTCTACTATGCACAGACAGTTCCTCCGGCCTATCCTCTGTCTAACATTTCAGCACCTCTGTATATGTACTACAGCGAAAATGACTTTCTGGCTGATCCAGAGGTAATAGTCTACATTTTGTTATTCAGTTGTAGTTTTTGAAATCAATAATGAATTAAAGTAGCAGAACACAGATAACAGTTAATTATTTTAAAGATTTTTAAAATAATTAATATTGAGTTGGTTATGTTTTTTTAACAGTAGTTAATATACCATCAGTGTCACTATATTTACAATATAATTGTCACATATATGCTTATGTTGTTAGCATATTATCGGTAAGTACATACATCTTGTTGGCACATCATAAATTGTAGGCCTATAACAAAATTGATTGTCATCTATATTATAAACATTAATATTCCACGTAATATAATATTAGTATAAATACAAACAATTTGTTTCATATTTATACAATTTTTATAATTTTGTATGTGAACCAACTAATTTTATAATGTTTCATAATAGAAATTAATGTATAACTAATATAACATACTTTTCGAGAATCAGATGGATCATTATTTTAATACAGTAGAATAAATTATTGGCTACCAGAGTAATCAATATACTTTTTATTGCCACTTCTCTAAAATACTGTTATTACAAAAGTGCACCTAATTATACAGTCATCCACTCAACAACATTTGATATATATTGTAAAAACTAAACACTTTCCACTGGTAAATATAACCACTCATGAAATTGTGCTGTATTGTTCACTATATCAGTCTGCAGAACTCCACTAGGTCCAAGTACCTGGTACTGTTTTATATACTGTCACTGAACAAAAGGCTTGTCACATGACAAATAGCGCCAGTCGTACAACTCTTCGTTATTTTGGTGACCCAAAAATGGCTGTGTGGCAAAAACGCTGTGATGTTTGTTCCGCCCGAGCCACGCTGAGATGTTCGGCGGCTGTGACCGCTGCTCGTGGCCTACTGCAGTCCTCCTCTTCTTTTGGCATCGGCTTGTAAAGTCCGCTGCCGGCCCAGCGACGTCCATTGCTGGTGCGTTACAGGGCGGAGAATGCGAAGAACGTCCGTTCTACTCTTCGGCTGTTCCTTTCCACCTGGCTCTGTGTCGATGTCGTCCGATAGAGTAGAGGAGATGAAGTGTGTTCGATGGTGTGGCGATGGAGTGCACCAAAAAATTCTAGCGGCGCTCTTTTTATACCCTGCCGCCCCTGATTGGCTCGCTGCATACTCGTCAGGTGTCACGTTCCGCCAGGTGTTGGCGGCGCTGGTACCGGAGAGTAGATGTTTGCCTCGCTGTCATCACAATACCTAGCAAGAGCACTTAGACATAATGTTGACAAGAAGTTTCCAGATGTTTGAGGTTAATCAGGACATCTCTGAAAAATATTCAAGCAACTGCTACATTTTACTAGACAGTTCTAGAAAAGTGGGCCTATCCAGCATTATATGACAGCTTTACGTGGGATAGACTATGCATGTTACTTTTGGCATATTGCCATTACAGTATTTTAAACAAGCATATTTGTATACTTACTTTTAAGTTTACTCACTCTATTTAAAAATTATACAGTGATAAAAATTATAGTAAAAATAGTTATTAAGATATGTGTGGTTTTGATATATTTTATAAATTTTCATTTCACTTATATAATCAGAGGAGTGGTACTTAATAATCATACACAAACACTAAGAAATAAATGCATTAAAAATGAAAAATCAGATAACACCATAATCATAACCCTACTTGAAAGATATATTGTGTTGATTATTGAGGTCTGAAGTCTGAGCGACACTTATGTTGGGGTGAATATTCGAGGTAGTGTTAAGAGTGAAGGAGGTAGGGAGTGACCAAGCAAATAATAGACAAAAGCTTGGCATTGAACAGTGAATGTTCTTTTTCCAGGATGTTGAAGCTTTTATGGATGATTTACCAACAGTTGCTTATAAGTACAAGGTGCCTTACAAGAAGTTCAATCATTTAGATTTCATCTGGGCAATACACGTGAAACAACTAGTCTACAATGACCTCTTGAATCAGCTCAAAAACTTAACTTTTATTCCAGTAATTAACTTCTGAATACAGTATTTGGTTAACGTAAATTGTAACATAACATTTAAATACTGAAAATAAACATAGTCTGATTTGTACTCTCTCTCTCTCTCTCTCTCTCTCTCTCTCTCTCTCTCTCTCTCTCTCTCTCTCTCTCTCTCTCTCTCTCTCTCTCCCTCTCCCCCTCTCCCTCCCTCCCTCCCTCCCTCCCTTCCTCTCCCTCTCTCTCTCCCCTTGCCATTACTTTACTATTACTATGTGTTCCATGTTTGACTTCCTGTAGGGCAATTTGCCCCTATCTTTTACATTCTCTCTCCTCCATGACCATTTTAAAGATACTATTCCTCTCGTGTGACTCCTATGTTGTGGGACCTCTGATCTTGCCTAGGACCTCCTTAACAATCATTCCAACTTGGATTGTATGATTATTAACTCATCATTTGTAATGAGTTAAGTCTCTATTGTGTAGGGTGTCACATGATTAAATGAAAATAATGTCAATATATATTTATATTCTACTAGTAAAAATAAATATCAGTTTATATATACATAGATGTGGAACACCTTTGAGATATTCTAGTACAACAATTTTGCCCTGTTTCCTGCACCAGTGGAAGAATGAATCTAAAATTCTTGTAACTCAAAGTGTGAGAAAAACATGAGCTGTTTAAATGAAATGTTTCACCCAGAACTGTATCTTCAGTACTTTGAGAAAATTGTTGTAAAGACTAAAAACTTAGAGTCAAAATGAATGTTGCAAGTTTGGCATAAATAAAGTTTTTTAAATGACTAATAAACAAATACAACTTTGTAACAAAATTTGTAAGCATTTAATCGTGGGAAAATATATTTAAGTAAAATTGAAACAAACTAAAATTTATGAGATCAGGCTCATATTTATCACAAAATATGTAGAAAAATGTTATAATTTTAAAACAAAACTGAATTCTTGTTGATACTGGAAACGTCTGTAGAAACCAAATTAATTGTTTAAAATAAAACAGAATGAAAAATAAATAAAAAATCAGCAGTATCCAAAATATCAGGCTGTTACAAAACTGACTTTCAAAAACACATTCTTATTCTTTTGATAAGAACGTTTAGTTGTACCAACAACTGGCATGTCTGTGTCATTTGTCGAACACATACAATTTCACAAAACATTTTATTGTTCATAAAAAATATTTATTTATTTTCTAATTTTACTTAAAAACAAATTTTCAGCATTCTATATGGTAAGGAATTAAATTTTAAACTAAGAAGACTGATTTAAGATTACTGATTTAGGCATTACAGTATTAAGGTTGCATATATTTCCTAAAGTTTTAGTGTTCAAAGTCTGTTTGACTTTAGCAAGTTTTAAGTAATTAAACATGCCATAACTTACTTTACTATAAATTGGATAATAATAATAACAATAATAATAACAACAATAATAATAATATGTAAGTTATTAATTTTATAAATTATATTGTTATTGTTTCATCATTATTCTTAGAAATGTAAATGGAATCTCGCGTACGCTTGTTTGTGTGTAATGATGTACTGAAGATATGTAAAGTGTTGTTATTAATATTTTCATTTGAAAATTGACAAATTTTTCACTTCCATGTTCCGTAAGGAAATGGAAGTATGGTGATGGTGAAAAAATTGTGTTCGAGATAAGAGCTGATTCTGATTGTACTACCCTCAAAACATGAAGAAAAATCATTTTCTGAAAAGTGTCTGTCTATATGTCTGTGTGTAGAATTTTTTCTATGGCGAACGATAACTGCCGCAAATTCAAACAGAATCAAATAATTTTTTGCATATGTCCCTGAGTGTAGAGGACTCAAGGCCTATTGATTTTGGTGAAGATCGGTTAAGGCGAAGCAGTAGTTTACCTGCAACGTTTTATGTTTTAACAAGAATAAAGTACTTACTTTTGATAAATAAAGTATCCTGAAAAAAAGGTCATAATAATCCAGTTTAGGTAGAAAGATAAATGAAATATCTATAAATGAAAAGGGTGTTTGAAGGGGGAGGGGGTAATTTTCTATAAACGAAAATGATACTTGAAGTGGAGGGGATAATTTTTATATATGTACTACGTTATCGGCAACAAAAAAGTAGTTTGTTGTTAAATATATTCGTGTGATATGTTCGAATAATGCGTGTGATTTGAATTGTGTCTGTTCGTTTAGGATGTCGTTTTTTATTTATTTTTTTTTAACGAACAGACACAATTCATAGTGAATATGTTTAAAAAAAATTGAATAATGAACTCTTGATTAAATACATATATGTCTCAAACGTGATAGTACTTCTGGCATCCAGTGCCTGTTTTATCTACAAGCGGACAAAAATTGAGTGTTCAGTTACATGCTTTTTTATTTGTTTTTTTATACTTCTCACATTAATAAAATTTAATGTAATGTGTTTTAAATATTTTAAAATAACTACAAAAAAAGAAATTATCACAATTAAACATTAATGTATCATGTTATGGCTTCTTACAAAATATTATTTTATGCTAAATATTAAGTTTATTCTGTGGAAAGCATATTATATTATTTTAAGAAAAGATTATTTGAATGAGATTAATATGCTCAAGATTAATTTAAACATTACCATTTTAAAGTGAAGCTTTATGACTTGATTTTGTTTTTTGTATATAAAACATGTTACAAGGCACTGAAAAAATGTACTAGCCATTAGTAACATGTCCATTAAAAGGAATAAAAATTTTCCTGAAATGAAAAACTAGCCAAGAAGAATGTGTTTTGAGTAGGTTCACATATAGCAATAGGTATATGTATGTAGGTATAGGTATATTCTGATCATACTTCTGTATCTGTATATATTCTGAAGTACGTTAATAATGTAAGTGTACTGTTGTTAACAAAAATGTCTAGAGAACTTCTAGACAACCATTCTGCTTTGTGTATTTATTTTACTATATTTTCAGTTTGAGAATATTTTCTTTAATTTAGTATTTACTGAATAACGGCCCCAATGTTTACTCAGCTCCGTATTATTGTGTATGATCCTGTGGTTTCCAGAAACATGTGACATTTGCTGCTCTTAAGGCATTTGAAATAAAGTGTTTAGGATATGTATTTACTATCAGTTTTAAGGTGGTTGGAGAGGTAGCACCTCTGTTTCAGGTTGACTGAGCACTGGTCCTCACAAGTCTCAAGGTTGGAGGAAGTGATGGCTCCCCAATGGAGCCCCTAGCTTCTACCCAACCAAGACTGCACTGCATTATGAAGAGCCACATCCTACTCAAGGTGACCCTGTTTTCGCAGAACAGTGTGGATCTAGACTGGGAAGTCGAGAAACATCCCTGGTGGAGGGGAGCAGCACCCACCAGTATTGGCATGGGGCCGAAGACGGTAGTAGTCAGCTGGGCCCATACCTGAACATCACCTGGCGGAACTGAAGGGCAGTGGTATGGCAGGTGAACTGCGAGGATAGGTAGGACTCTATAGCCGCGGTGAAGGCAGCCTGTCTAGGGGAAGAACACCCCAAAATCAAAATACCTGGTTCTCCAGGTTGGGGGTTGGGCGTGAGGCTGACGACCTCACCCTGTGAAAAAGCTATTGTTGTGAATGCTCAAGAGAAAAAACAGGCAATGACCTGGCAAGAAAAAGGCAAAGGATCTGGGACAGCTGAACATAAGAAACTGGAAAGCCAGAGCACACAATAGGGAGAAATAGAATCATCTCTTGGAGCAGGCCAAGACCCACCAAGGGTTGTAGAGCCATGGTTGATGATTGATTATGATGATGATGATGATGATAATTTACAATCAGTGTTACTACCACGTATATTTTTTTTATTCATTTAATAACCTTAAACTCTTGACAGGACGTGTTCCTCAGATGCGATTGGTGTAAATTACCAGATGTAACTGAATTATAGCAGTCAAACTGATGCTTCATAACTTCACTTTGACCGCATTATAACTAAAATGTAATGTACTAATTATGTTGTAGGTGTTTTATACCTTTCTTCTTCCAGAGAGGTTGTTCTAACATCAGTGAGTTTTAAATATTTCTCATGTTATACAGTTGAATTGTGATGAAGTGGTTTTTTGGTTTAACACATTTTTTTTAGAATCTGAAAATGTCTAACCACTGATGATGCCTGATGACAGAATAGGCAAAACATTAGATGCCTTTATTAGAGGCGCCAAATTAGGAAAACATTGGAGGCATGGCCATAAGAAATAAAACACAAATTAAACTCAAAAGTAGTGTTGTTCTTAATATTATAAAGCATACAGGCTTATAAATGAGATTATGAGATGTTAAAATGTAATAAAGGATTATAATACTATTATAGATGAAAGGAAACATATGTATATAATGTTTAATTCAACTTTATTTTTTTATTTATTCAAGTTCTTGTCACTAAGTCATTTAGTGTTGTAATAATATTGTCATACAGTAACGGTTTAATGTCAGTGGCCCAAACAAAATCAAGGTGGTTGAATTTATTGTGTGGCACTTTATACACACTAATAACTTTTGGCAAATCTCGTAACAAACGTTCAACATCCTGAAACATGACACAGGAATAGCATTAAATAATCACAAAATATATATTGTCATCCTATTATCTATGGTGACAAATAATATTATAGGAGCCATTGATGTGTAGGTTAGTGCAGAACATCAGCGTCTTAATGTTTACAGATATGCTCAATGCATCTATAACTAGTATATAATTGTATTATAAGATATAAAACATTAGATCTGCATAACATACGTATTATTTTGGTGTGACTCACTGAAATAAACTTTTTGTGTCCACATATTACTCGTATATTCATGTACTGGTACTTTTACTTTAATCCATCATACAGATTTATTTTAAAAAATATAAATATTTTTACTTATCTTTATTTTTAAATATGATGTGATATTTGATTGAAAATGGTGTCAGAATGCAATTCAACTCTTTTGTTCATTGTCAGTTAGCACTTCTCTCTATGTACTCATGAAATGATATCTGCTTATTTCTCATGTAGATAATATGAAAAATACATGTTATAATGAAGTTATTCAGAAATGGCAAAAAGGCAGTAAACGTAAGAGCCAAAATATTTTCTTTCTACTCTGTTCTTTTACCTTCAATGGTGTTGTGCCACATTTCACAAACCATTGCTAACTTCCTTTGCAAAAGACAGTTTGATAACTGACGATAAAATTTTTAATGTCCATTATCTTAATAGCCGTTTTAGCAATGACCATTGGAGACAGTTAGAAAAGCAACTATGCTACCAAATAATTGTTCACATTGGGGGAAAAATTAAAATAATTTTTAAATTTTCTGTAGAGTACCTGTTTCATGGTTTTCTTATTCATCTGTTACACGCAGTTAAATGATTTTATTTGTTGTTTGCTCTTGTTGTGTTTTTTCTGATCACTTCTGTCTCTTTTGATTTTCTTTTAAGTTTGTTGCTCATCTTTATAGTCTTATTTTGACTGGGTGTTTGAGTTCCATAAATTGCAAGAAGTTACAGTATGTTAAACTAAAAACTTGTGTTGTGTGGTGTCACTGTTTTGTGGTCTTCCATTTCTTAAGTGTATTTATTTATCATATTTTCATTTCTGAAGATGACAGTAAAGAATACTGTTGAAACAGTGTAAAAATAAATTAATAAAAATATATTCTTGTGAAACATAAAAAATATTATTTATTATTACATTTATATTTTCTCTCAATTATTCTTCTGTAATTATTATTATTAAAATAAATAATACTTGTTTTTACAAGAATAGTTTTTATATTTTACACTGTTTAGACAGTATTGTCTCTCATCTTCAATAAGCACACTTAATTATTTATTATTGATAATAAAGTGTCTTTATATATTTTTTAAACATTTATATTCCTGTTATTCCATTTTATTTTATTTCTGTTATTGAGGACATTCCAGTTTAACTAAGTTCTTCAAGAATTTGAGTGCTATCTTTTTTTCTTTTGGAAGGCTATAGCATGTTATAAATTTTTACTCTCTAATTGTCAAAATTGTCATTTAGATTACTAGTATCATTTTTAATTGTCTTTGATTAACTTTCTGAGTAGGACTAAAAGTAGTGGCTAGATGTTCTGGCTACTGAATGTAGCTTTTGGTGGCAGTAATAGGTGGGTATGAAGAAGAGAGGCGAATTTGAGAAACTGATTGGTGGAGTAGTCAACTGGTGAATCCGCAACAACTGAGATGGAATAGGGTTTTTTTGACTACGCTGGTGTCTCGCCCATTGCTGTTTAACATCTAGGCTTTGAGTGAGGGATGGTTAAGCCTTCGGGGCTTCTGTTAAACAATGTATGCATGTTGAGCAAACCTTTCATGATCTGGTTTACGCTTGTTCTGAGTTTAGTATGGTATATGGTTCTGTAACATTGTAGATGACACTGATTAGAGCATCAAATACTCTAATAAGTTTTGTCATGTCAGTAATAAGTCATGTTAGTAATAAGTTTTTGAACATCATCATCACTTGAAGAGAGTCAGGATGGTATTATTGTCTATGAGGGCTGGTGTCTGTAGCTCCATCTGAGTTTCAGTTTGGTTTCGCTATGAGAAATGGATTCTTCAGGGGTGTCTGGATCATGCTGTTGCACCTATAATTCAAGAAAACTATTTTAGTCTAAATACCATATCACCTGTTAATTTATTAGCAGTACTCCAACTTTGCCAGTTATTGCCACACTGCTAAATACTTTGTTCTTGATGAGGCCTTTCGGTGTCTCCACCATCTTCAGGTCTTAAATGAGGTGGAGGTCTGAAGATGGTGGAGACACCAAAAGGCCTCATCAAGAACGAAGTGTTTAGCAGTGTGGCAATAAGTAGTGACAAATTTGGTGTTAAGATGGCTGCTAATAAAACTAACAAAACTGAAAATATTAGCAGTACAGTATGTCTCTCAGTTTTAATTACCCATTTATGACAAATTATCAAAAAAGTGAGTAAAAATTGTGCATTTGTAATTGCATTTGTGAAAGCTAAATACTGCAAACTAAATAAAAACTAAAGGCTTATTAAAGATTTTCTTTTTAAATTAAGTTTGATGCTTGGAAGATTAATTTTATAATTTGAAACATGTATTCATGAAAACCTAGTAAAGCATTGAAAACTAAGTAAAACTGTGCGATAACTGGATTTTCCTGTTACTGTTGAGATCGCCATCAGATGCTGACTAAAAATATCTTGGATTAAAAGAAATGATTTGACCTTGATCTCATTGACTTTAGTATTCTGACACACAATAGATAAATGGTGATTAAAACTAGACTACAAGTCAGCACACAATCATAATTCAGTTATATACTGTTTTTCAGAATGTAAAACCCATAATTCAAACTATTATTTTTTCTTATGCAAATTATTTCTGTATACTCAGTAGTTATAGATGTAACAGCCATTTGATCCCTGATATGAGAAATGTGAAAGTCATGATAATGCTCCCTTTATAATATTTGTTAATCCCATAATTTTGTTAATAAATGCGCTTACTTTATAAATAAAAAAAATTAGTATGCCAGATTGAAAGAAATAATTCTATTATTCAAAAAGGGGGTGTTGTGAAAGACTAACGATAAGATAAGAAGTATTTTTTTTTGGAAACACACAAAAGACCTGGTAGTGCCAGTTTTATGAAGATGACATTGCTGAATGAAGTATAAAACTAAAACAAAAAAATTGCAGAAAGAAACTATATATTAATGTAGCTATCAAGAATGTATCTCAAAGTATTATTAATACTTTATTACATTACTCTTCAGTATAAAGTTTGAGAAAGAATATTCTGGAATCTATAGTATTGTGGAGGCAGAATATTTTCCTCCATAGACAGAAGAATAGAATTTTACTTCAGTAATCATTTTATAATAGTACACATTTTACTACATAAAAAAATCCAAAGTGTTATAGATTTGTATTTGTAATTATAGGTTGATTAATTTTTCATATTCTTTTTATAATTTTGTTGTGGCTGTAATAAAGTGAGAATTTTGAAAATTGATCTGACAAAGCTGGGTTTGTAAAAGCTTCTCTACCAATTACCTTCTGAAGGATAAAGAATACTGTAGGTCAAACAGGAGCGTTTTACCAAGAGGGACTTAACCAGAGGGTGAAAAAATATTGACAAATTTTGTTAATCTCTTAATTTTTAGGGCATTGTATTATTATTTTTAACTCTACATGAATATAGTAGTAATTCTTTTTCAAATCTATACATAGTATAAAGTAAAGTCGGTCCGTTTTCTCTCTGTGTTTGAAATCGCTAATCTCAGTTGAAGTACTGAACGGATTTTATTCAAGTTTTCAGTTTTTGGTTTGTTACATCGCATCATATGAGTTTTGTATCTTGCAGTGAATGGTCGCGCTGAGCAATAATATAGACTGTGATAAAGTCGTTGGTTTTGTTTACTTTGCGATTTTATCATGCCTCGACGACGTGCTAATATAGGATACAAGACGGCAAATGCTAAGAGACTACGCGTACTACGCAATAATGAAAGTTCGGATGAAAGAGAAGGCCATTTAGAGACTCAAAGGTCAAACCAGTCGTTGCGGAGAGATAGGGAAACTTCCATGGAACGAAATGGTAGATTATCTCAAAATCGTGAAAGAGATAGGTCCTGAAGAGATAGAGAAACGTCTGTTGATAGAGAACAGCGTATGCTCAGAGATCGCACCAGACATGCACAACAATATCATAATATTGTTACAACACGTAATTCTAATAATTTATGGTTAGAACGTTCGGCAATGAATTATGATTCTACCATAGATTAAAAAAATTATCCGATGGTTTCGATAGGTGCTATGACTATTGTCTGTCAATATTGTTCAGCGTTGAAATGGAAAGATGAATCTAAAGGAATGTGCTGTCTAAATGGTAAAGTTAAATTAAATGAAATTATTACACCTCCCGAACCACTGAATTCTCTAATTAAAGGTGAACATACTAAACACAAACATTTCATGCGCAATATACGTCATTACAATAATGCTTTCCAAATGACATCATTTAAAAGTCGTCAGGTTGTAGAACATGGTTTTATGCCAACATTTAAAGTGCAAGGACAGGTTTACCATCTGGCTGGCAGTCTACTACCATGTCGAACTGACGAACACAAATTTCTGCAATTGTACTTCATTGCAGATCCTGAAACGCAAGTGACAGCTCGATGTAACATAAATTCTCGAGGCTTGGATGGTGCTTTGGTCAGATCTTTGCAAGATATGTTTCACTCGCATAACCTATACGTACAATCGTTCAAAACAGCCATTGAAAGTGTGCCTCCAGATGTACCGGATTACAATGTAGTCATTCACTACAAATTGTGTTCACTTAATCTATATATATATACCCAAATCTAGCAATAGCAAAGTATTGCCGGGTTAGCTAGTATACAATAAGGTCTATTACACAGTATTTCCATGAAATATAGGAAAATCAATTCAGTCAATAAGTATCTTCTAAACAATGTTTCAATAACGTGTATTTTCATTATGTTATTACCATTTACTTTAATGGGATTGGTTTCGGGATGTTATCACATGTTTTCAACCACTTTAAAAATAGTAATGTTGATTAGTCTTAACTTGTTTTCTCTTTTGTATAAAACCTACTCGACCAGACACTGGATCTCCCCGCTCTAAGGCAAAATTCTAGATATGGCGCTGAGGTCAGATAGATCAAATGTGCTGATTATTACATTTCATTGATACATGTGGTTTGTCATGAAAAGTCAAGATTCATTATTAAACAGTTTCTAAAATTCGCCAATGTCATAATTTCAAACAAATTGTTATAAGTTACTACAGATATTAAATTAAAAGTGGTAATTCCTATTTATCGATATTGACCCAAATTTCACAGTCACATTTAAATTACAAAATCTCTAGCAGCTTGTGATGGTACAATCATGGTACATTGTATAATTACATAAAATATGGTAACGAGATCATAAATATTGTATTTTCCTATTTTTTGACATACCCAACCCAACCTCAAACACCCGATATAGAATTTACAGTGAGTGGACTATATTACAGTATTTGCCAGGATTTGAACTAATTCATGACAAAAAACGGTGTCACATCACAAAAACAGTGTGCAGTTATTGAGATAAGCAGAGCCAAGCCTTCGTTACGTCAGAGGCGGAGAATGTGTTGACAACTACAAACGGCGATGTCAACAACTTAGACAAAGGAATGTGACGTCAGTACGCCCCACTTCCGCAGATTTCAACCAGAAATTGCCGTCATTTCATCTGCAGCTTTGATTTGAGCCGGCCGGCCGCCCATTCACTTACGAGTGAATTTTAACTTTTTAGACCACTGTAGGTGGTTAATAAACAGTATAATATCTACTATCAAAATGTATTAAGGAAAGTAATAGTTCGGTTTGGTGTAGGCGTCCTCGACCGATTAAGTCGTTCGTAAACAAGATCGATGTATAGAATCGGTCCCACGACGGTGGGTTACGTGGGTTGACCAAAGGTGTCCCGTCAAGCGCAGTAAAATACACCGATTGTGCCGATATACGAACGAGACTGGCAGTGCGAGGAAGCCAACACGGAAATTGGTGAGAGCGTTCCTTATATATTTTGAATCCTTTATTTCCCAATATATGTTATTGTAGAAATCAATCATTTAACAAATTATTCAAAATTTCAATCAAAATTTAAGGAGCTCCAAAATTTAAATAAGTTTGTACCATGATAATGAAAGGGTGAGTGGTTGTGTGCGTGCATAATTATTCTAAGTGCTGGGTTGAGCACCACTATATAAATATATACATGTTATTATTGTATAATCATTTAAACATATAATCATTAAACTTAATCAAAGTTATTATTACACATTATGTTTTTGGAAGGGTTACAGTTGGTTTTAAAAAATGTTATGTAACAAAGTAAAGAATAAAAAGGGGTATTTCATTGGTAACAATTAGAACAGCTGTTTTGTTATTTCAAGCAATTTCCGTTTCCTATGACTTCGCGTAACGAACTTCTGGCCCATGACTTAGGTAGTAAAATATGGCGTCCTAGTTTTGTATACATAACCACATTTGTGAGATATAATATATCGTATTTATAAATTCAAAAATAACGTAACTATACAGATGTCGCCCGTAAGAACAGGGACCTTATGTAATATTATGTATGTATATTATTACATGGGATACGCCTAGAAAGAACACGGGAAAAAATTGCTTGAGGTAACAGACAAAATTTTATAACTAGTAAACATAACCCCACAATTAGGTTAGACAATTGTATGCATGCGTGCATTACACAATTGCCAAAATGAGTACTAATGACAATATTATGTTAGAAATAGGTACAACTAATGTAAATTTGACTGGCGAGATGGATGTACAAACACCTCAAACTAGTCAGATTGACGAGGTGCATACGCCTGTATCTGTAGAAATAACGAAAGTCAATACATCCATTTCAACTAGTTTAGATAGTAAGCAGGATGAAACTAATGCAATGATGCAACTTTTATTAAATAAATTTGACAGTTTTGATAAAAAACTAGATGAACAGAAAATCGATTCTAATATTAAATTCAATGAATTAAAGAATGAAATAAAAAGACAAAATTGTCAATTTGAGGAGAGAATTAACACAGTAGAAACACGTTGTGATAACATACAGAAAACCACACTAGCCATTGTTGATGACAAGTTCAATAGTACCATAAATGATTTAGACACGAAAATCGATCTAGTTTATGGCACAGTAAATAACACGATTAAAAGTCAATTAGAGACAAGCAGTACAGAAATACAACAGAAATGTTTACATTTTGTAGAAAGTCAAGTAGAAGTTAAAACCAATGTGTTGCAAAATCATTTAGAAAACATTGAAATAAATGTGATAGATATTACTAAAAATTTAGAAGCTATAGATAGTACTATGACTGAACATGAGAAAAATACCAAGAGTAGATTTAATTTGTTACAAAGTAAGATTAAAGAAATTGATGACTTAACTGTACAAAATAGTATGGATGTGCATGATAAATATAATATGATTGCAAATAATTTGACCAGTGTAAAAAACGAATTACAGGGAGAAATAAATAAAAATGTTTCAAGCATAACTGATAGAGTAGTAGTAACTAGAGATTTCTATAATGAAATAGAACTAGAGAATTTTAGCCATGAAAACAGAGTAATACATCCCATGCGATTCCTTAATCAGACTAGGGATTATAATCATTTTAGTAGTAGTAGCTGGGAAGTGAAATTAAATAAAATTATTAAATGTTTCAAGGGTAACTCAGTCATATGGGCTGAAGCTCATAGGTTAGAATGGGATTGCTATAATACTTTTGAAAAAGCTTTTAAGGGTAAATATTGGACAGAAGAAGAGCAGGAGACTTTAAGAAGCCGTATTATGGGAACGGGTAATTTCATGGGACGTAACGTTAGTAATAATAACATTACTATTTATGTAACAAAATTGTACAACGAAGCTAAATATTTAGAGCCTCCTATACCATTTAAGTCATTTGTTAGGTATGTTAGTAAGCACTTACCTAGAGAAGTGCAGGTCACTCTGATGACTAAAGAAATAGAAAATCTTGATGAACTGGAAAGGGTATTAGATATACTACAAAGTATAAATGATCGTGAAATGGGTAGACGCCCTATACAACCAAATACGTATAACCATAACAATAATAACAATGAGTTTAATCGGCCAAGGCCTTATTTTAATCATACTGGCAATAAATATAATGTTAGAAATGATTTACAGACACCAGGCGGTTGGAGTTGTTCTAGTTGCAGGAAGGAGAATCGGGGTCACATGCAGCATTGTTATTTCTGTAAAGCACCAAGAAATAACCAAGTAAAGCAATTCATACCTGCGAACAGAGGAGCCCCGAGTAACAGAGGAGCACCGTACCACCATCAGGGACCAACACGCGGACACCCTGTGCCATCAACAAGTCATAATAGGACACAGCCGGAAAACTGAAGTCAACAGTGGTAAGTAGGACCCGACCACTGTTCAGGGAAACTCATGAGGTCCGACCCATCGAGAACTTACAATCCAACGTAATAAAAGCAGACATCGTTGCCGATTTATTGGAGGAGGAGTGTAACACGACATTGGAGGTGAGAGCTGGACTCACGGAAATACAGGTAACAATAGATAATAGAAACTTTAAAACACTTGTTGATACAGGGAGTGAAATTTCAGTAATAGCCGAGAACATTTTAAGTGAATTGAAAGAATTGAATAAGAATATTCCAGTTTTACCCGTAGCAGGGGTTACAGTAATAGGAGTCACGGGGGTACGTAGTAAAAGGGTGACAAAACAGATACATTTAAGTTTCTCAATTGGAGGTATTAATTTTGATAATACATTTTTGGTAGTCAAGGGGTTAAGTTTAGACATCATTTTGGGAAATGATTTTTTACAAAGAAATAAAGCTGTAATAAATTTTAAAGAAAAAATTTTGGAGTTAGATGGGGGTGATCGGTCTGTGAAAATTAATTTTGAAAATGTGATAAATAAAGTTAGAACAACTGGTGTGAAATTGTTACAGAAACAAGTAGTTGAGAATCACTTAGATACTAAAGTAAATTTTTGTATAGAGGGTGAGTATTTAGAAGATGTTGATAATGAACTGAGTAATATTAATAATGAAGTATGGGAGATAAGGGCGGATGAATTCTGTAGTGGGGGTGAGGTGATAAGGAGTGGCCAACGTATAGCGTTATGGCAGGTAATAGAGCAGTTTAAGGGAGTGTTTGCCGATATTCCAGGAAGGGCAAAAAATTATGAATGTATGTTACAGATAAAGGAACACACACCATTCATGCAGCGGAGTTATCCAGTGCCTTACTCTAAAAGACGAGCGGTGCAAGAGGAGTTGGATAAGATGTTAGATAATGGTATCATAGAGAGGTCAGTGTCTCACTACTCAAATCCGTTAGTGGTGGTAATCAAGAAGGAAGGAGGAGTAAGATTATGCCTAGATGCAAGGAAAATTAATCAAATTATTATACCAGACCGAGAATCACCAGAATCTATAAATGAGATCTTTCAAAAGTTTAGTGGCGTACGATTTATGACGTCCTTAGATCTGACTGCTGGATATTGGCAGGTACCTTTAGCCGAGGTAAGTAGGCAATACACAGCATTTTTATTTAATGGAAAAAATTATCAGTTTAAGCGACTACCATTTGGGCTAAATACCAGCGTAGCTAGTTTCATTAAATGTTTGGATAGAATTTTGAGACCAAAAGATTTAGATTTTCTCACAGTTTATGTAGATGATATTTTAATAGCTTCACGTACATTTGAAGACCATTTAGAACATTTAAAATATGTTTTAGGAAAATTAGAAGCGGGAGGATTAACTGTAAATTGGGATAAGTCCAAATTTCTACAAACGAAGATTAATTTTTTAGGATTCATTATTACATCGGAAGGAATTTCCGCAAACCCGGACAAGGTCGAATCTATTATGCGTTTCCCTGAACCGCGAAACATCAAACAACTTCAGAGTTTTCTTGGGCTGTGCAACTTTTATAGGAAATTTCAAAGGAACTACGCCTACCTAACCGCTAAGTTAAGTGCGGTATTACAGAAAAACCGACAATGGAAATGGGGAGAAGTGGAGCGTGGAGCCTTTGAAGAAATAAAACGAAAATTTAGTGACATGATTATGATGAACCATCCGGATTTTGATAAAATGTTTTATTTACAGACGGACGCCAGCAATGTCGCTGTAGGAGCAGAGCTGTATCAGGAAGATGAGGAGAAGGAACATAAGACAATTGCGTTCGCTAGTCGATCCTTACTGCCAGCTGAAAAGAATTATACGACCACCGAGAAGGAATTACTCAGTATTGTGTTTGCAGTTGGTAAATTCAGAACGTACATCTTAGGAAACAAAACGATCATTAGGACTGATCATAAAGCTTTGTCATTCCTCAACACTTGTAAACTGGCTCATAGTCGATTAACCAGGTGGGTACTTGTTTTACAGGAGTACAACTTCGAGTGGGAGTACATTAAAGGAACAGAAAATAAGGTACCCGACACTCTATCCAGAGTAGATTGTGAAAATAACAAAACAGGTAGGGACTTAAAAGAAATTGAAATTTTTCAGATTAGTAGAGAAGACAGAATCTTTGGAGAGGAGCTGAAGGATATTAACACCATGCAGAGAGCAGATGGTAAGTCTGGAAAAATAATACACAGTTTAGAGACGGAGCTGGATGAGTCTGAGTACAATCAATATTTTAAAATTTATAAAGGGTTATTGTTTAAGAAGGTAGTAGGGGGTGAGCGTGACTGGAAATTAGTGATACCAGCAGTGTTGGAAGAGAAAATTATTTGGGATTGTCATATACGATATGGTCATTTTGGGGCTAAAAAGTGTGTCAATGTTTTAAAAGAATCATGTATTTTCAGGAATATGGAGAGGCGAGTGAGACAGTTGCTGAGGAGTTGTGATTTGTGTCAAAAGTCGAAGGTGGTTAACTACAGAGTAGAAGGTGAGTTAAATTATATTAAGGTAGATCGACCTTTTGATTTAGTTGCTGTGGATTTATTTGGACCATTGCCGAAGGGTAGAGGCGGAGTAGTTTATATATTTGTATTGCTTGACACTTTCTCAAAATATGTAAAATTGTATAGCGTAAAAAGAGCTACCAGTAAGGTATTGAGTGAAAAAATAACTAAAGACTATATGATTAACGTGGGTAAGCCAAAAGTGATTTTATCAGACCATGGGCCGCAGTTCATCAGCGGAAGATGGCGTCAGACCTTAGGATGGGAAGGCATCCTCACGAAGCATACGGCTGTATATCATCCCCAGTCCAACCAGGCTGAGCGTGTAATGAGAGAAATAGGCAGGATCTTCAGAGCCTATTGTCACGCTAAACACAGCGAGTGGCCGTTGTATGTACGAAAGGTGGAAACCTGGCTGAACAGTACCACCCACGAGTCTACTGGCTATACACCTTATGAATTAGTTAGGGGAACACGCCCCCCAAGAATCTTAGAACAATTATTCGACTATCCACCTGAAGGTAGAACAACTGATATAAACATTAAAATCCGGTTGGCGAATGAACACTTAATTAGTAAGGGTGAACAGAGAAAACGTAGACACGATGCAAGAGGTAAGTGGATTAAGTATAATGTAGGACAAATGGTATTAGTTAAAAGACATGACTTATCGAGTGCACAAGACAAAGAAATTAAGAAATTCTTTCTCTTATACGAAGGGCCATATGAGGTCATAGAAGTTAAGATGCAAAATTCTTATGTATTACAGAACAACGTAACTGGAGAGATAGTAGGAACACACAATGCTACAAATTTAAAATTGTACTGGTCGTCTTAGTTATTTTTATGTTGGTGTTTTTATATTTTGAGTGTATGAGTATTAACTTAGCTATTGATTTATAGAAGGGACTCTCCCCCATTTTCGGGCGATCACAGATTCACCACCTCTGATCGTGGATTTTGGAGTTTGGGAGGTGGACCATGGTTGGCGGAACTGACGTAAGGAAGTGAAAGCAACGATGGTCTTCCTCCACACAAAATTGGTAGAAATTTGAAAATTTAATCTTATTATTGAACGGGGAGGGGGACCCCTAATTCTTGGGATATAAAAAAAAAAAAAAAAATATCTTTTGGCATTAATCCCATGAAATTTTGTTTTATCATAGAATAAAATTTGAAAATTGTGTAACTTAAGAGGTTAACTCAGTAAGGAGTTATATTTTTTTTTATGTAACTAAGCATATCAGAAGATCCATTGTTTTCCTGGAGTGTTAGAAAAGTGATGTTTTGGACTTGGAAAGTGTCTACAAATTTATTAATGTAACTAAAGAATTAACATTTTTAAATGATATTTCAATTTTGATATATCTTAATTATTTATTAAGATATGATTGAATATGATTGAGTAGTTAAAATGTATTAACTGTATTACTAATATATCAGTGTTAATTATTAATGTATTATGTATTTATTTGAAAACTTTTTAACATGATGTTATAATATGTGTAGGAAGAGAAAAAAAAAAAATTTTTTAAATGGCGCTGTTAATAATATTTATCAGCCAAATAATTAACTGTTAATAATAATAATAATAATAATTTTATTTTTGTTTTATCATGCACTAAGAGTATTCAATAAATAAATATATAGAGTTATTAATTCTTTTATAATTTGTTTTTCTCCAGATTTGGGAGATTATAATGTGTAATTTTCTTATTATATTTTCAATTATATCTTATTCAATTTGGGTATAATATTCTTTTTAATTCTTGAAGATTATAATATATAATCTTATAATTTTATTAAGCATACTAAAATATATTAAGCCAACCCAGTGCTTATTGGCACAAACCAGCACTTAGCTAAGGGGAACCAGATCAGTTGAGGATGGAGTGATTCAATAAGCCACTATATTAATATTTTTTATAAATTGTTTCAGTGTTTGGTGGTGTGACAGCGGTCCTGAGCTGGCCAACGCGTCAGAGCAGGGGTGTTAAGAGCCTAAGTGGCCTTATGGTGTTGGGATCTCGCAGGAGAAGTCCAGTAAGGTCATGAAGGTACGGTCCTCATCACCAGACCAAGGGTGAGTTATTGTTATTTTTTATATAAAATTGTAAGGGGGTTGTGGCGACTTGTCCTGACTGATCCCTTTAGGAAGTATGAAAGGGTCAATGAAAGTTTGTGTGCTTCGTCACACCATCTTTCATTGAGGGGGTTTTGTGATGGTACAATCATGGTACATTGTATAATTACATAAAATATGGTAACGAGATCATAAATATTGTATTTTCCTATTTTTTGACATACCCAACCCAACCTCAAACACCCGATATAGAATTTATAGTGAGTGGACTATATTACAGTATTTGCCAGGATTTGAACTAATTCATGACAAAAAACGGTGTCACATCACAAAAACAGTGTGCAGTTATTGAGATAAGCAGAGCCAAGCCTTCGTTACGTCAGAGGCGGAGAATGTGTTGACAACTACAAACGCCGATGTCAACAACTTAGACAAAGGAATGTGACGTCAGTACGCCCCACTTCCGCAGATTTCAACCAGAAATTGCCGTCATTTCATCTGCAGCTTTGATTTGAGCCGGCCGGCCGCCCATTCACTTACGAGTGAATTTTAACTTTTTAGACCACTGTAGGTGGTTAATAAACAGTATAATATCTACTATCAAAATGTATTAAGGAAAGTAATAGTTCGGTTTGGTGTAGGCGTCCTCGACCGATTAAGTCGTTCGTAAACAAGATCGATGTATAGAATCGGTCCCACGACGGTGGGTTACGTGGGTTGACCAAAGGTGTCCCGTCAAGCGCAGTAAAATACACCGATTGTGCCGATATACGAACGAGACTGGCAGTGCGAGGAAGCCAACACGGAAATTGGTGAGAGCGTTCCTTATATATTTTGAATCCTTTATTTCCCAATATATGTTATTGTAGAAATCAATCATTTAACAAATTATTCAAAATTTCAATCAAAATTTAAGGAGCTCCAAAATTTAAATAAGTTTGTACCATGATAATGAAAGGGTGAGTGGTTGTGTGCGTGCATAATTATTCTAAGTGCTGGGTTGAGCACCACTATATAAATATATACATGTTATTATTGTATAATCATTTAAACATATAATCATTAAACTTAATCAAAGTTATTACACATTATGTTTTTGGAAGGGTTACAGTTGGTTTTAAAAAATGTTATGTAACAAAGTAAAGAATAAAAAGGGGTATTTCATTGGTAACAATTAGAACAGCTGTTTTGTTATTTCAAGCAATTTCCGTTTCCTATGACTTCGCGTAACGAACTTCTGGCCCATGACTTAGGTAGTAAAAGATGGCGTCCTAGTTTTGTATACATAACCACATTTGTGAGATATAATATATCGTATTTATAAATTCAAAAATAACGTAACTATACAAGCTAACATATTTATCGAGTCTATAGCATAACTAAACTAACATATTTGTGTGACTGATATTTTTTTATAAACTATGTTTATATACACTACACGAATTTAGTTTGATTTTTAGAAAGCATTTGATTCTGTGAAACCTGATTTCATGTTTGCAGTTCTGCAGAAGTATGCTAGAGTAGATAGGTCAGATCATATTTTCAAGTTATGAGGGGTGTTCAGCAGGACAGTCCAGTGTCTTCAAATCTATTTATCTTAATTTTAGAGTTTTCATTAGAAGTACTGTTGTTTGTAGATCAGGATTTGAATATAGAAAGCTTATAATTCCAGAAAACCTGTCTTACCTTGCCTTACAAATGAAGCTGTGACAAGTGTAAACCAGAAATAGTAAACTAAAGTTAAGAAAGCACTTCTTTTGCTACTTATAGCACAAACATCCCATTGTAATAATAATTTGAATAGATTTTGAGACGTTGGATCATCTTGCTGAACACTCCTCATAATATTGTGTGGACTGAAATGGGAATATGGGCTGGCCCCATGCTATTCAACCTATCTTTGAATGTGCAATTTTATAAATGTTTGTTAGAATGGAAATAATCCAGCGGCCTGCATATATGGATGACATTAATCACACTAAGGGATGGGTCTACATATCAACAATGAAAACACAAAAACACGCACAAACAGGAACAAGCAAAACAATGCAAAATGTCACTGTGGAAGATAACATTGAAACAGATGAGAAATTTACATACATTGGGGTTGAAATTTGAAAAAAAAGCATAGAAGAGGTAGAGACACATAAAAGATTATGGAATACAAATAAAGATTACTTTGCACTTTCTCATATATCAAAGGAATGTCCACTGAAAAACGTTAAGGGTCTATAAAACAATCACTCAACAAATAGTCAGTTGCGGTAGAGAAGCATCTATGTGGTCCAAACACAAAGGTGAGTAAACAAACTCAGTATTTTGAGAAGAAGGTGTGTCAAAGAATAATTGGATCATTTCTAGACAATTATGTCTGGAGAAAGAGATACGACAATGAAACATACCATCTATTTAGGGAGGCACTGATATTAGAATTCATTAAGATCCAAAGACTGGTGGGCCAGACATGATTTGAATAAGTGACTGAACCCCGTAGTCTCATGCACTCCAACTCTGTTATGCAAGGCAAAAGACCAATAGGGAAACCATGGAAAGATGTGGTAACTGATGACGCACAAAATGTTCTGTGCATCCAGAACAGTGATCGCAGACAAAAAATAATGAAGGCTACAGTTCAGTTTGGTCGTTATCTTGAATTCTATTGGAAATAAACTTGTAGAGAGTTGTAGTTGCAGCGCCTACTCCACCCTTCGAAGCATTTGAACTCTTTTTCTGGAATGGCCTTCAGAGCTGCTGCCATATTAGCCTTAATGCCCTCAGTGTCATCAAAATGTCATAATCCAGCAGTGGTTGAGTATAAACCCACAACAATCACTCTGATCCATACTAGTAATATCACCAGGTGAAAACTGAATAGGCCACTTCGAACTCCAGAATTTGTGCTCCAGCCACCTTGCATTGTAGTAACATAGCGGGCCTGGATGCTGGCAGAACAGTCGAGTAATATCTAGAAGGGGGATCTCGAATGACCTAGAGCATTACATAATTCTACTGCACAGACTTATGCTAAACATCCGAAACAGCTTCAGGCATTGCCGTGTGCCAAGAGTCACGTAGCCATTTTTGTTATTTTTCAGCTCAGCATAGAGTGTATAATAAATGATGCCAATAAAGAAAAAGACAGCTAAGTGCAAATTTTGATTTTAAAAGCAGCTTATAGTAAGCTTCTAGCATGAGTCATACAGTACATAAGGAATTATGGTTAGCACAAGATTTGAACAGCTTATTATTACCCCACATAAGTCTAGGGACTCAATACAGTTGGGCAGCTTATTATTACCCCACATGAATCTAAGGACTCATGTCTATCTGTCTAAGTGCTGAAAAGACACATTGATTTCATGATGCCACTTTGAGATTGCTTGAGACCCTCTAGAGTAGTAGCCACTATTCTACTAAATGGAATTCAGAAAACAGGTTTTCATATTATACACAAACAGTGAAAGGTGTTGTTTCTTCTCATTTTCTCTAAAACCAAATTCGGTTCTTTTCAAAAATCTAGTACCATTTCAGAAAATGTTGCTTACCTTTGGTGGAGATAACCAATCATTTTGACCATAGAACATGTGCACAGGAGTGGTTACTTTGTGGAGAGGATAAGCTGGTGGTGTCGCTGAATTGTAACAAATGGTATTCTTTTCTAGCCCATAGTCATACTGTCTGAATTCTGTACCTGCGGAAACAAACCAGTAAAAATTTGACAGTAACGTGTCTCTGACTCTTATTATACCCCTTTTTTGCACTAGACAAGATAAAGAATATCCAGTGTACACTCATTGTGAAATCAGTATTATTAACATTTGGCTGTATGTATGTATAATCTAGTGGTGTACAATAGCTCTTTATTAACAACTGATATTGATTGTTACAGCAAATGCATGTAATGTATGACAGAAATTACAAACTTCAAATTTTACTTACAAATTTGACTCATTATCATGTTGACTGCTAAGAATAAGGTTAATTATGTGGCATAGGTGCTAAGGCACATTGAAACAGAATTTGGATAGAGAGGAGAATGGCCTGGGCCAAGGCACACTTGGTGGTGACTGTATGCACTACAGCCTGGGTCGTGGTCCACAGTCAGCATGTTAAACTAAAATGTTTCACTTGATAAATAATAACAGTTCAGAGGCCCAGAATGGTTTCAGGAAGGGCAGATCATGTTTAGATTGCATTTTACAATAGCCCAGCTCATTGAAAAGTGTAGAGAAAATCATCTGCCCACATACATAGCTTTCACCAACTTTGAGAAGGCGTGTGACAGGGTGAATAGGAGAAAACTGTGGGCAATAATGGCAAGGAAAGGGATCCCACAATATCTAATTAAAGCTATACAGAATCTTTATGCGGAGAATAAAATTTTAATTGAAGCAGGTGAACTGAAAACAGCTTCTAGACTTGGCCTGATCAATTGCAGAGTACGACAAGGGTGTCTAATGTCATGTTCTCTTTTTAATTGTATATTGAAGATGTCATAAAGTGGCAGATGTGTCTTCCGGAACATTTTATGATTGGCCACTCTACAATTGACACTTTGTTTTCATTTCTATCTATTGACACTTTGATCAGGTTATTCTATCAGACTCTGAAAACAGGTTGTAGATGGGTATACATTTGATATCGAATCTGCAAAGACTCTGGATTACAAATATCCACACTTAAGGCCAACGTGATGGGTTTTTATGGAACTGATACTGTACGGGCAAAAATTGTTATAGATGGTACTGTCCTGGAACAAGTCAGCAATTTTGAATACCTAGGCTACAGTGTGTCTTATAGGACAAGCAACGATGTTGTGAATAAGTTGTATAAGTTCAGCCTTATGTGCGGGACCATAAGGTGAACTCTTAAGTCAGCAAGTAAAGAAACACGCCTAAATTCTACAAGTTGATGGCCCGTCCCACACTTCTTTATGGGTCTGAGAACTGGACTTTAACGAAAGGCTGAAAGCAGCTGGAATGAGATTTCTTAGGCACATGGCAGGATATTGTTACGATGGTCTACTTGATCATCGTAGGTACAGTGGAAACAAAATACAGTACAAGACACCAATTAAGTCACTAATCACCAGCTTTAATTTTTACAGTTAAACAGTTCGTAATTAACAACACAGTCTACTACAACATATCAAATAAAAATTGTTCACACGCAATAAAATGTCACTAATATTAAACACAATTGTATTACAATATACCGTCCGATTATAAAACACAACACTTAACTAATAACCACTTGAACACGGACAGTAATCTCGCCCGATAATAACTCGAACCGCCATGTATTTATACCTGCGCTCACAGACCAGAATGTTCCTAATTGCGTCTTAGCGCTCGTGTGAACTATGTAATTAACTGTGGCCTTGAACAGTCCGTGCGGCTGGCGCCTTCGAGAAACCTCTCGAAAATGCGTCGACAAACACATACGCCACACGCGTTACATCGAGATTCTTTTGGCACATTCGACAAACACGTAGATTGTTCTGTGATGTCGTAACAGTATACTCTCCATGCTCATAGAAGAAACACAGATATATGGCAGGAACTGAATATTATGAGTATACGTGACAGGATTTCCCAGTATCGGCTGAATTAGTGGGAATATCTTTCCCGAATGGATGACTTCCGCATCCCTAAACAACTATGGAACTGTAAGCCGAAGGTACAGAGAAGTGTGGGACGTCTGAGGAAGCACTGGAGTGACCAGCTCTAGACCCTTTGACTGTTTGAGACTGGACCAAACCATCTTTGCTTTAATCCTTGTAGATGATGATGATGAAATAATGATAGTTTTTACAAAAAAAGAGAACTCATAAATAATTTTTAAATTCACTAAAAATAAGGTGAACAATGATTATGTTGTTAGCAGAGTTAAGATAAATAACTTCTTTTCCAAACTTAATGTTTAATCTTCAACATACTTTATATACTTAAGTACACTGTCAGCACACGCACAGATTTTGCCCAAAGTTATATCTGTTTTTTCATCCTGGCCATTAAGGTTTATGGTTTATTCAGCTGTGCAAATTATTGTTGGATGGGAAGTGATCTATCATTGCTGCTTTGGATTGGTACCACTTTTTATTCTGTTAATGTATTATAGTATGAACATGTTTTCACACCCTTTAAATTTTTAATATAGTTCTCCAGTAGTAATTTTAGAGCTTGTTTTGTAGATGACAGGTGAACATTTTAGTAGGCAAGAATAACAATATTAATTAATGACAGAAATTACATGTGAGGCCATCATAGCAAAAATAAGACTAATAATAATTACATTTACAAAAGTAATTTGCAAATTTTATAAACATTACTCAGGCTTGTGACGAGTTTCAGGCCTTCAACCTAGAACCCCAATTGCAACTTTCTCTTTTTTTTTACTGCAAGTTTTGAATGTCAAAACAATCTGTGAACATTTTTTGCAACTGTCACCATAAACTTGTTTCATGTTCATATGCTAATTTTCATATGGCTATCAAGAAATCACCAAAAATTCTATCACTGATCCCAAAAATTGCAAAGATCCCAGAAATAGAACTCTGACGAGTGAACTCGTCATAATTTTAATCATGAAATAAAATGATGCATTGATTGAATTGGACGTATGTACTGCAGAATAAAAGAAGGTGACTTTTATTGTCATTACAAGCAGTCTGTCAGACATCTCTTGTACTAATAACTAGTCCAACAGTAAGAAATAGAAGATGCTTTTTACCAGTAGAACTGGTGATGCCATTTGGTTTGTTGGTACCTCCTTGGATGTACTATTTGTGGCTTAATATTCAAATTCTACCAATAACTACAAATTTCTGTTTTCTTTACTCATTACATAAGCAATTTTGTCACCATGATATCATCATATAATAGTTTTGTCATATTATGTATGCAATGGAAAAATAAGATGGAAGGAAAACAATATAAGCACTTATCAGTCTGCCATTTGTAAAAGAGTCTGGGGTAACTCTGTTAATGAAATTTATGCTTAAATACAATGTTTGTAATAAGTTTGCAATTATTCATCTGACTTTTAAATAAAATTTATACATTTATACAAGCAATCAAATTTGCACATCTCCTGAAAACAATTTTTTAGTAAATATAAAAACCTAGAAAGAATGCTCATACCTTTAGATACCAAATGCCAGGCCAGCATACCCTCTTTCTTTTAAACACTTGTGAGTAAATGCAATGTTTTCATTTTTTATATGCAAATAAGAGATGTGAATCTCTTAGAGCCTTTCCTTTGCTAGTTATGCTTTAAAAAAAAAGCGTCTTTTCAGACAATACAAGATGGAAATTAAATGTTAACATGTATAAGTGAATTTCCATAGTTGGACATTTTTGGGTAATTTATACTTGACATTTAGATTCAATGAATTTACATGTGTGCATGATTGAGTTTAGGAAATTCATATAATCCACTTTACTCGTTAACACTAAATCATAATTTTTAGTATTTTTATACGACTGCAGTAGATTATTTTAAAATAAACATTTAAATAAAGTTCTCAAAATATCAAGTTAAAAGTCTAATGCATTGATAATATAATTTATCACTGTAAATTGAGATCATGGTTCAATTTGCTGTGAAATTGATGATGTTGACGATAAAATTGATGATTATTACTACTATTAACTGACAAAATATACAGTGTTGTTTATACAATGAAAAGAAAGTATGGATAAAATATGTTGGTAATCTTATATCATTAAATTTAATAAGATATAATTTCCATTTTAGTAATCATAGTTGGTCTTTCTGTAATTAAAATTATAATTAAAACATTTTTAATTTAATGTTTTTCTTATTAACACATTTTGATTTCATTTTTTACCATACGATAACTTTTTGTCATCTCTGGAGACCATTAAGATACAATAATAATTATTCTCCATTATTCACTTCCATCTGCAGTATTAACTGACTACAAGGTTCTGAACTAAAAAAAAATTGACACATACTTTTTTTGTTTGATATTTTTTACTTGTGCACTCTTTAGGTTTCATAACTTTTCACATAAGAACATGTGTGGTCATAATGATATTAATTACTAATAATAATGTTGATTAATAATAATATTAATAACAATAGTATATTATTGACATTGCATTAACAATTTATAAACATAATTTTGTTAATAAAAAACGTTTATAAAATAATAGTTACTGTAACTTAAAAATATACTGGATACATGTATGTCGTCAGTGTTTTTACTTCCATGTTCCATAAGGAAATGGAAGTATGGTGATGTCAAAAAAAAATCGTGTTCGAGATAAGGGCTGATTCTGATTCTGATATCCTCAAAATATAAAGAAAAGCCATTTTCCGAAAAGTGTCTGTGTGTAGAATGTTTTATATGGCAAACGATGACTGCCGCAAATTCAAACAGAATCAGACAATTTTTTGCATATGTGCCTGAGTTGTAGAGCAGAAAGATAAGAAGAAAGTTTGTGATGTAATAAATTTAAAGTGTACTGACATCATTGAGTTGAGCATAGTCAAATCCTTCCATCAGAAAAGGTAAAGACTAAGAAAAAACTAAAGAGATGGAATTGAGAAGAAGATGTAAAAGGTAAAGCCTTCAGAGGATCAACAGAGGGAAAGAAACGGGATCTATTGAGGTCCAGGTAAATGAGACTACATAGTATGTCATAGACTGAATTCCAACTGCCTAGTACTGAAGTTCATCACATTTGGTTAAAGTCGATTGTATTTCCAACTCCAAATTGTCTCAGTTGCAGTAAATGGCACAACAAGCTGACTTCTGTTTGTAATAAAGCTTACTAAAGCATTGTGAATTCATTGACACTGCATGATTACCTGTTGTTGATTCCTGAGTCACACAACAGATTGTTGGACTAATAATCCTTGAAAGTTGATAATGATTGTGATGAATTTAGTTAGAATCCGTTTATCTTAAAATGTTCTGTGCTTGTTTTTTTCTTAATTTTTATGTTATCCTTATTTTGTATGAAACCTGGAAATATGTGTGTTTATTAAGGTGTTTTTTATTAACAAAGAATAATTATATAAAATGTTTGACTTACCAGCTTCCATTAGTTGAAGATAGTGGACCATAGACTTCAAAGATGTTCCAGCAGGCAAATGTAAGAAAATTATAGGTAGGGCAGTCTGAAACAAGTTTTGCATGTTTGTTATTATATTTTAGTTTTATTTTTAAGTATAAAATTTATCTTTAGGGTAATAATGATAACGTTGGGAAACTATTTTACATAGTACCAGTACTCAAATATTGTCAGAAATTTTTCTTTTTATTCTTGGAATTATGAATAGATTAGTCATTATCCAAGATAAATGTGTTTGTTGAAGTATCTATCTATAATAGTGTTTTCTATGAGTCTTTTGTCAAAACAGATACAAAAGCATTACAGATAAATTACAGGAACTGTAAACAAAAGGTTGTGAACTATAAAAGAGAAATTCAAGAGGTGTGACTATAATTTTGTGTGACACTAATTATAAATATGTATACAGTGTGATTTTAAAATTTTAAAGTTGCCTTTTCATTAAAAAATGTTGAAAACTGAATAAAATTGAATGCTCTTATACACTATGCAATGACTTGATTGATTTCTTTTTTAAGGAATCAAGCTGTAGATTGTTAAATATAGCAGCTTTTTTGTGTTTCAGGAAATTAACTTAAGAACAATATGTTTGTTATAAACATAATTTATTAAATTAACACATAATACTATATGTAAGAGTGAGTATACTTGTAGTGTACAGAAATAGGAATGTAACGAATGTAGTATTTTCACAGTCTGTTGAACTCCAGTATTTAAAATACGTATTAAAAATGGATCAACAGGAAAACAGGTGATCATATGATGACAATAGCTAACCATTATAGTATCATTCCTCTTATGCTTATTTTAAGGGCTTGTAATATGAATGTAAAACTTATGTATATAGTGGAAAAATGTTTACAAAACAGTATATTCAAGAACATTTGTAACATTTATATGGTTGTAATATCATTAAGTACTAATAAAAGCACTATAATGTATGCAATCAGTTGGATTACAACTAACAAAAGGATAAAAATATTAGTCTGAATTAAATGTATATAGTTTTAGTACTGTATAGCAAATAGACTTTAGCTAGCAAAGTTACAAGCAAAATAAGAATGGTAGAATTTGATTTTCTAAGAGAAAGCTTTCATATTACTAGAAAGAATAAGGCAAGAATAGGAAAATTATTGCTGGGAATCTATAATATAACGCGCTAGGTAGTGTGTCCGTCATCGGTATGTTACCATAGTAACAAGTAAATAAACAAATGATATTTACCGGCATCGAATATAATCTCAGAATCTACTGAACCGATTTCAATGAAACTTTGCACGCTGATAGCAGGTACCCAACGGAAGGTTTTCCACTTTATCTGATAACGATAGGTTAAAAAGAACCGAAGTTATTGCAAAAAAACGCATTTCTTTAAACCCACGGCTTCGATCGTGAATAACGATAGGTTAAAAAGAACCGAAGTTATAGCAAAAAAACTCATTTTTTTAAACCCGCGGCTTCAATCGCTAATATTTGTATATATGATTGTTGTGGTAACTGTCGAGTTGGTAAATTGCTAATGGTACATCTGTATTAATAATATTCTTATGGAATTCTTATCAGCATATGGAATTCGTATAAACAATACAATAATTCATTGTTTGATTATATTGTAACATTGATTATAGTACACGTTGATTCTGACAAACCATACTCTTCGACATTTGAATATTCAGTAGGCCTATGTGCAGTAGGAATAATTAATTGTCGAGAATTATGCTTAACCTACTTCATCGAGAATTATGCGATGAGCGTCAGTGATGTAGTATCAGTGCCTTTTTTCGTTAATTTTATGTCGTCGGTAAGTAATATGTGCAATATGTATTGTATTGTATAAATTATTAACTGCCCCCTACAGATTTATTAGTATAGATCAAATAAATAAATTTTCCTTTTTTTAGCTTTGCAATGCCAAAAAGACGATCATGTTTAGGAAGATCTATTGCTGCTGCGGAAAGAAAGAGGCGTCTTAGAGCATCTGAAAATGACGTCGAAGAAGTCGAAATGCAATCAGCTCCTGGAAACTCTTCAGAAAAATCTGGATTAGAAGAAGTCTCACGGGTTGAAAGTCCTACGATTCGTGAAAATAGATTAGCGGCACAAAGACGCAGGCAAGCGACTCTCAGATCACGAGGTCCTACTTTACGATGGAATGCAAAATTAAATAGTGGTTTCAATTATAATCCAGTTATTAACTACGCGAATGAAACAGATATCAGGTTACCGAGTATGGTTTTCCCTCATTGCAAAGCTTTAAAGTGGAAAAATGAATCACATGGATTATGTTGCTCTGCAGGAAAAATGCGATTAGATCCCATACTTCCTCCTCCAGAACCGTTAAAATCATTATTAAATGGAGAACATCTTTTATAGAAAAAAATTTTGAATGCATTAAGATCGTACAATTCAGCTTTTCAATTTACATCATTAAGAGTCAATGAAATAGTCGACGGGAGCTTCATGCCTACTTTCAAACTTCAAGGGCAAGTATATCACCTCATGGGATCATTAGGCTACTCCCCACACAAAACGAAGTACCAAAATTTCTACAGGTGTATTTCATAGCTGATTATTTACAGCAATCTGAAACAAGAATGGATCATATTCGTAACTTGGATAAGCCATTAGTAACAGAACTTCAAAATTTACTTCACACAATCAACCCATATGTTAGTGAACTGAAAAATGCGTTTGAATTTGTAACATCTGCGAATAATAATCAGTACAATATTGTGATTCATGCTGATTGAACAGAAAATAATGAAGAGCACAGGGGTCGCTACAATGCACCGACAACTAATGAGGTGGCAGTAGTTTTAGTTAACCAAGAATGCGATAAACTCGATATAATAATCCGTGCGAGGGATCATAAGCTACATCGAATTGCAGAAACGCATCGAGCTTATGATGCTTTACAGTACCCTTTAATGTTTTGCAGAGGAGAAGATGGTTATCATTTTACATTAAAATTAGTCGATCCTCAGATTGGGTTACAAACTACTAACTCGACAGTTACCACAACAATCATATACAAATATTCGCGTGCGAAGCCGCGGGTACCTGCTAGTTGAAATATAAACTCCTTAGTTATGAGGAATTTCAAAAGTCTCCTGTTGTAAGAAATTATACAAATAAATTGAAAAAGGCTAGTCAAAAACATACTCTGTTGGTGGGGGAATAATGAAGAAAAGTAGGGGAACCTTTAAAAAAAAGAAAACTTGGACGTAATCAGTATCATGAAAGGAAGAGAACCAAGATTAGGAAATTAGAGACTGGGTGTTGAAGATGAGAAGAAAGTTTGTGATGTAATAAATTTAAAGTATACTAACATCATTGAGTTGAGCATAGTCAAATCCTATCATCAGAAACAAGACGTATTTACATAACTTTTGGAAGCGTGATGTCTGTGTGCAGAGCAGTTCATTCATTCTGTCCAGAAACCAGCCACTTGGGAATACTTCATACATTCTGAACATTTTCAAAAACCTCTGAAACAAAGACAACATGATTATTTCACAATTAAATAATTGTGATAATTGTGCAACTTTAATTTTACAATTAAAGTTTATTCACATAAACAATATACATAGTGGAAATAAGTGCATAAGTGCTGCTATCAGTGATGCCTTTTACATATATTGTCAGTCCATAATCAAAAAATCAATAATTTAAAGAAACTGTCATTAACTTATTGATGCTATTTTATATAACGTTAATAATACATTGTTATTGAATGAGCGAAGCGAGTTCTCAGTTTTAACTCAATCATTTGGCATTTGTATGTCTATTTGAGGGATTCACACGATAATTTGACCAGATCCATCAATTTTCATAAAAATTGGTATGTGTATCCATACTTTACATAATGCTTTTTATTTTAGATTGATTGAAGTAGGGGGCAGGATGCAAAAATGTGAGGGGGTCAGAATTGTAAAAAAACGTAAAAGCCCCTGTGAGGTTTTAACCACAATCTGAATATAATGCCTCAATTTTTTGAAATATGTTTGGATGTCAGGCCCCCAAAAATGAGTGAAAATTTTGATAAAATTGCAAAAGTTCATGTGGGGTATCGAACTAAAGATAATTTTAACTAACACCTGAATTCATTGTTCAGTTTTGGAAATTTCTAAATTTTGGTACCCCAAGGCCAGAAAAAGAGATAAAAATTGTGAAAATTCATACTAAAAGGATCTGACCCCAGACTAAAGGTGTCAGACTAAAAGGAATGTGATGCAAATCCGAATTTTTCAAATTTTTAGCATATTGTATGTCTGTACAATTTTATATTACTGAAGAAATAGTAGAGAAATTGATTTTTATGTGTAATTTTCCCATAATTGAAAAATTATGTAATATTGAAATTTATGTAATAATAAATGTGCTTCGTTCAAGATAGTGAACAAGTTGTGCAGCTCAGGGACATTCTAGTGAAATACAGTAATATGCATTATGTTTATATTAGGTAAACTCTTACAAGAGTAAAGATTCTGACAGCTTATAACTGTCATTTGACTTGGTACCTTCAATGTACTTCTTACTACATAACTCACTTCTTTACATGTATGTTTGTTTGTCAATTAACTATTTATCCAGCATTGTGGTATGTTTCTCTACCACTATTCTCATCACTGGTAAAGCAGGCAGAGGTGACAACCAGGATGTTTCTCGGTTGTTGGCATCCATCTGTCACAAACTACACATATGTTGTATTCAATATAGTAAACCATTTATATCAGGAAGGTGTTCTTAATTACACTGATGACCAACTCACACATTTGGAAGGAAAGAATGAAGTTAATTAGTTTTGTAGTTAAAGTGCAGAAGAGAAGCAACTGGTTTTCATCACATCAGTAATTAACACCCCTTTATTACTTTCTAAACTATGCTAGTATAGGCATTATTTTCAACAAAAATATGTTAATTTTGAGGAGCCCTGAAAATACATATCAACAACTATTTCATTTGTATTTGTCTCTTGTGTTTATATCCTTGGTGTTTGATTAAGCCCTTGGAGCTGGTGAAGTGTCTAACATTAAGCCTCTAAGAGTTTACTGTGGCTCTTCTCAGCATAAAATCAATGAATTTTTTTGACCTGAACATGGTCACCATACCTCATTCGACTGGGGCTGGGTACGAATATTGATGGACGTCTATCGTGAACACTTCCTTTTTATATCCAGAATTTCATGTATGAGAATTTCGTAAAGAAGATAAATAAAAAGTTGAGGATAAGCTGTTGAGTACATTTAAAATGAAACATTGTCCCATCTGAATTTTCTCATTGATTTTTTTCTGAATTCTTCAATCACAAAAGGGTCATCCAGAACAGTCTTTAGTGTGATGTTATCAAATATATTGTTGCTGTCAATTTATAAGTTTCAATATGCTGAATTTCTTTAGCATTAAAAAAATGAAACGTGCTTAGAAGCGATATCCATTTTGACCTATAAATAACAGACAAGAAACTCTTAGTAAGGGCTAGCCAATCTAATTTGATTTTGAGTGAAAGCTGGAATACGTATGTCTTTATTTTAGAGACCTTTTAGAATCAGTTTTTGTAGTAATTAATACATTTATTAAAAATAGTTCTAATATTTTTGTTTACAATTTTGATATTTTATTGATTTTGTAATTGTCTTTGGTAGCTTTAATTTTAATATCCATTATTTGTTGTGTACAAATGCCCTAAGGCATGTGCGTTTTTATATTTTTTATATTTTATATTATCGTATAATTAATTAAATATAATTAGTATATGATTAAATTAAAGCTTGGAGTAAATGTAAACAATTATCAAGAGTGTGTGTTAGAACAATTCATCTACTGCAATTACAACGGCTCATGACACGTAGCCTCAACCAATGTTATGTTTGTGTAGCCTCTGTTACTGTTGGACCATAATTTCCCAACAGTGACTATTAGCCTCTGTTACTGTATACCCATATAAATTATATGGGTATAATTTAATAATATAACGATTAGCTGTTGGTACAAACGTAGAGCTTGTCTACTCGCTGGAGACTCAAACACAATCTGACATGTGCATATACTCGTAGTACAGTCCATAGACACAATACTACACCACATAACTGTTCTTACAGACAGAACAGTGGCTAATGTGCTTCCATAATTCAAATTTCATATTTAGATATCCACTGACTCCATTGTGGGCTTGCATGTGTCTACTCAGAGATCTCCAGCACGTAGACAAGATCTAATACATATTTCACTTTGTAAAATAACTGAATGACGACCTAACGTGACTTTTTTGGTTGGAACTACCGTATTGTTAAACAGCCACAGCAAGTCTCACTTGTTTGTGCTTACTCCTCAGTGGCCTGAAGTGTAAAGTGATGTGGCACACCTACCAACCTGAAGTATTATGGTAATTAATAATTAAATTTGTTCCTGTTCGGACGTCAACTGAAGTATGTTCAGTAATTAATAATTAAATTGAATATAGATTTTATGTGTAAAGGTTGATCCAGGACGTCGTTTAGTGTACTTCGGCAGAGAACAATAGGCAAATACAAATAACAAAATGCGTATATCAAGAAAAATATAACATTATTTATTGTCTTTTGACAACATGAAACAGGTCATGAAAACACTTATTCCGCCTTAAGGCGTAAAACTGATCACCAATAACTATTACATCAAAATACGAATACGTATATTAAAAATTACGCAAACTCAACACTTCTTATTATTTTCATATTCTTCACTCACACAATCATACATACTTCCATACTTTTAGGTTTTGTTGAGCTCAACTTATAAAATTTTGTGAAAAGCCAGTATTTAATTATTGTCGAAAAATTTACTTTCCTTTCATGGTGCGTAGGGTTTCATCATATGGGACGTCTCCTTGCCAGTGCACTGTTTTGTTGTTTTACTTTTACATTTTATGGCCGAACTGTCAATTTATTCCCAATAGTCACTGATATAAATGAACATTTTATCCCAACACTGTTTTTTATTTTTAAATATATTAAAATTCACATTTTTTGATTTGCGGTTTATGCGGGCACCGCGATTGCTGCTGCACAGCACAAAGGGTGATGGTCGACTAGTGTTCAGTGTTAAAATTTCCGTTCGGTGGCATCTCGGAAACCAGTTCATTCCACTCCCCGCCATACGTCTTGTCCTCAGTATTGGAAAGTTCCGTTGGGCTTAGTATCACCTTTTCAACTTGCCACGAACTGATTTTCGTCAACAGAATACTAGCGGTGTTAGTCACTGGCTATAAATAAACTTTTGTTATGCTTCATAAACCATATATGGTTATGAAACTCTCACTGGCAATCGCTTCACCCTAAGGGGTCTCATCTTCACATGTTATAGAATTTATAAAATTATTATGTAAATTTAGCCCCATTACAAACCATACCAGTACATTAGTTACTGGGATTTTACAGTTCATATTATAATGTCAGTCACCATAGTATATTACTAATTGTGTCCAAAAATCATCTGTTAATCAAGTGTGACCAAATTCTGTTGGATATATGCAATACATTTATATTGTATAATATATGTAATGCGCGTGAGCATGTATAAGTTTGTTAGTTTTCAGTTTGTAACAAGACGCCGTGAGTGAAGCACGTGTCGTAGTACTGTGTATTAAGTATGTATTGTGTATGGTTTAATAAACTTTATTATACTGTGAAAACTCTTATATTTCTTCAATCCACACTTTAACATGATAGCAGAGGTGCGTGGTTTAATAAACTTGTGGTCAAGAGTTTAAGTGAGTATAGTATCGTTTTTTTGTGCTGTCGCATGCTGTGATACGGAAAAATGGCGAAGTACAATGACATTACAATTCCAGTGTTTGATGGAGAGGACTATAGTATGTGGAGAAAACGTATTGTGTTGTTTTTGAAATTTAAAAAATGTGATGAAGTGATAACACGAGCAAAAACGGCGCAGGATAAAGACCCGTGGGACAATAATGATTTAAAGGTTATGAACTATATATACAGTAATATAACGAATAAGCAATTGGAATTTATTAGTGATAAAACAACGGCGTATGAAATAATTCAAAAGTTTGATGAAATGTATTTGAAAAAGTCTACGGCATTGCAAATTGTATATAGAAATAAATTGGAAAAATTAAGACTTAAAAATTATACTGATGCAGCGACATTCTTCAGTGATTTTGAAAAAACTGTGAACGAGCTTAAAAACGCGGGTGCTACTGTGTCAGAAAAAGAAAAATTAAATTATATGTTAAATACGTTGCCGGATTCATACAGTTATATAGGCGATTTAATAGACGCATTAAAAGAAGAAGATCAAACTGTGGATTATGTGAAAAGTAAAATTCAAATGACTGAAATAAAGCATCAAAAAGATGAATATTCTGGACGAAAATCTAACGCATTCATGGCGGATAAAAGTCGACAACTGCGAACATGCTTTCAATGTGGCAAAACTGGTCATATCAAGAGAGACTGTAAATATGGTGGCCAAGCGGCAGGCAGCAGCAATACATGGCGAGCACCACGAGGCAGACAAGAAACCGAAAAAAGTAACTACGCCAGACGGCATGGCAATTTTCGAAGTCAGCGAGGTGCAAGAGCACATCAAGCAACTCAGTCGCAGCAGAAGAATCCAGATACGAGCGCATGGGTTATAAGAGTCGACTATCACACGGCGCATAATAGTAAGGTAGATAAAGATAAGTTTAATAATTGCGAGATTAATTGGTTATTAGATAGCGGTTGTACTGACCATATAATAAATAATGATAAATATTTTGATAAATGTATGATACTTAAAGAACCTGTTAATGTTTATTTGGGAGATAATAGAGTTGTAAAAGCAACTAAAATTGGTAATGTGGTAAGTTACTTTGATCTTTTTGGTAAGAAAAATGAAGTAAACATGCAAAATGTATTTTATGCTAAAGATATGCATACAAATTTAATAAGTTATGGTAAAATAACGGAAAATAATACTATTATTTCTAAAGGTAAAATGACAAAAATTATTGATAAGTTTGGAAATGCTACAGCTGTAGCTTGGAAAGAAAATGGTCTATATAAGATGAAAAGTAAATTAAAAAATGTAGAGTCATTGGTAAATGTTGCAAATAAAAATTGTGATAATATGAGTAAAAAAGAAAGGTGGCATCGTATGCTGGGCCATGTAAATTTTAATTATTTGAATATTTTGTGTAAACATAAATTGTTAAGTGGTATTCCAAATGAACTTGAATCAGAATTCATGAAGTGCAAAATATGTGTTGAAAATAAAATGCATAATATTCCATTTGAAAATAATAGAAAAAGAGCAAAAGATATTTTAGAAATTGTTCATACTGATGTGTGTGGACCTTTTAAAACAGCTGGTCTAAACGGGGAAAAATACTTTATTTCCTTTATTGATGATTACAATAAGATAGCTAAAGTTTATACCATGATGTCTAAAGTAGAAGTTTTCAATTGTCTTGTTCAATATGTAAATGAATGTGAAAACTTAACGGGTAAAAGAATTAAATTTTTGAGGTGTGATAATGGGAAAGAATACTTAAATGGTAATATTTATAATTTTGCCAAAGAAAAAGGTATTATAATTAATAATTGTCCTGCTTACATACATGAATTAAATGGAACCGCAGAACGGTTTAACAGAACGATAATGGATATGTCACGTTGTTTATTAGCTGAAGCACAAATCCATAAAAAATATTGGCCTGAAATAGTTTGTGCTGCTACTTATTTGAAAAATCGTACGTTATCAAATACTATAGAAAAGAAAACTGCTTATGAAATATTTTTTGGGACGAAACCGAATGTTTCAAATTTACATTTATATGGTAGTAAAGTTTTTGTAAGAAAACCGGAACAAAAAAGATTTTCTAAGTGGGATAAAAAGGCTGATATGGGAATTTTGATCGGTTATAGTGAAGTTGGTTATAGAGTGCTAATTAATGGAAAAGTAATAGTGGCTAGACATGTTGATATTGTTGAAGAAAATGTAAATTGTATTGGCTTGAATGAATGTGAATCTGATGAAGAAGTATATGAATCTACAGATAATGAATCTCTTGATGATAGCTTTAAAGGTACAGATGAAAATCTAGGGGATGAAAATGAAAATAAAAAAAAAAATCTGAGCGTATAAGAAACCCACCAAAAAGATATGAAGATTATTATGTATATAATAGTAATATTTTTGCAAATTATTGTAGAGCAGATACTCCTAGTACATTTGAGGAGGCGTTTGAGAGCAATGAAAGTAAGTATTGGTCAAAAGCTATGGATAAAGAAATTGATTCGTTAAATAAAAATAAGACTTGGCAATTAGTTGAAAATGTAAATGGTAAAAAAATATTGGATGTAAAATGGATTTATACAAAAAAGTCTGACAATGCTTATAAGGCCAGGTTAGTTGTAAGAGGTTTTCAGCAAACCGATAAAATTGATGATGTTTATTCTCCTGTTGCGAGAATGCAAACTTTAAAGATTTTATTATCATACTGTTGTCAAATGGGTCTAATTATTGAACAAATGGATGTAGAAACTGCATTTCTAAATGGTAAAGTAAGTTCTGAGGTATATGTCCATCAACCAAAAGGTTATGAGGATGGTACAAATAGAGTGTGTAAGTTAATAAAAGCTTTGTATGGTTTAAAGGAAAGTCCCAGAGCTTGGTATGAATGTCTTGATAAATTTTTAATAAGTTTGGGTGTTAAGAAAAGTAATTTAGATTATTGTTTATATACTTTTGGAAATGGAAAAGATACTATTTATTTATTAATATTTGTGGATGATTTATTAATTTGTGGACGTAACAAAGAAAAAATGCAAAATATTAAGAAACTTTTATCAGAAAAATTTAAAATGAAAGATCTTGGTAAAATTAAAGAATATCTTGGTATTACCGTAGAGTATGAGTTCCGTAAATGTGGAATAAAATTAAGTCAAACAAAATATATTGAGTCATTAGTAAGAAAGTATAATTTAGAAAACAGTAAGATGTATAATACACCTATGGAGGTAAATTTAAAAGTTGAAAAGTCTGATATTTGTGGAAGGAATATTCAATATAGAAATTTAATTGGTGCATTATTATATATAAGCTCAGCTACAAGGCCCGATATAAGCTTTAGTGTAAATTATTTAAGTAGATATCAGAATTGTTATAATGAAACACACTTTAAATATGCTTTGCAAATATTAAAGTACTTGTATTTAACGAAAGATTTAAAATTGACTTATAAAAGAAATGATAATTCTGAAATTATAGATTGTTATGTTGATGCCGATTGGGCTGGTGACCATTTGGACAGAAAATCTACAACTGGTTATGTAATTCGATTATTTGGTAATGTAATTTATTGGAAGTCTAGAAAACAAAAGTGTGTAACAAAGGCTTCGACATATGCAGAGTATGTAGCGTTGTCGGAAGCTGTGAGTGAATTGAAATTTGTGAAAGAATTGCTAAAATTGTTTAATGTAACTTTAGAAAAACCGATTAATATTTTTGAAGATAATTCGGGAGCGATAAGTTTAGCAAAGTATGGAAGTTTTACGAAAAATTCTAAACATATTGAAGTTCATTACCATTATGTACACGAATGTATAAAAGAAAATATGATTAATGTTGTAAAGGTAAATTCTGATGATAATATTGCTGATATATTTACAAAGTCATTGTGTAAAGAAAAGTTTGAGAGATTTCGAACTATGCTGAACTTGAAAAGTTGAACTTGAAATGTGTATTTGTAAAAATTGAATTTGTAAATACAATATAAATGTAAGGAGGCGTGTTGGATATATGCAATACATTTATATTGTATAATATATGTAATGCGCGTGAGCATGTATAAGTTTGTTAGTTTTCAGTTTGTAACAAGACGCCGTGAGTGAAGCACGTGTCGTAGTACTGTGTATTAAGTATGTATTGTGTATGGTTTAATAAACTTTATTATACTGTGAAAACTCTTATATTTCTTCAATCCACACTTTAACAAATTCAGTCACTTTTTGGGGGTAAATTCAAAACATCTTGTTCTTCTACACTGTAAGATGTGAACAAATCACTACTTACATATCGCCTAATACTTCACACATGTGTGTGTTGCGTGTGTGTATGTGCATGTGTGTGGGTACATGTTTAAGTTTTCTACAGCTTTATCTACTTCCCTTATATCCAGTGTTCTTAGTGTTTGTGTATCCTCTATTGCATCATGCGTCTCCTTGATTTCTCTTACATTCTCACTTTCCTCCGCTCATTAAACTGTACTCTGTCACTTTATTGATCCACTTGTTTTCTAATCTTGTAAATTAATTGTACTTTAACAACAATCTGTTGGCTTCTGTGCACTTTGTTACAACTGTATTTCTAGATTGTTGTTAATAATTAACAATATTATGCTGTCTCGTTTCGTCAAGATTTCATTTCCTTAGCTACAGTTCTATTGTTTACTGTCTAACGCATGCTGTATTTGTCATAGTACTTTGTACAATTGGCTCGTACTTAATTTTCTTTGCTTTATTCCAGATGCATGTAACAGGATGTAACATTTTTATATGTGGTCTTGCTTGTATAAACTTCTTAGTTTGCTGTTTATTTTGCCTTCTGTAGTTTCAGTTTTAGACATTTTAAGATATCTGAACTTGTTTTGTCTTTAAATTCTATACACTTTTCTCTATCATGTTTTATTTCTTGATCTGTTCTTGACAGGAAAATTATGTTAATCTTACTTACATGATGTTAATCTTACTTTTCTTTATTGTACATAGATCATTCGTCTGATACCTTCTCAGTTTAGGGTATGTGGTAGGCTAGAAAACCCATTTCTTTAAACAATTTCATATACAGGAAAAACCTCGCTTATTCGTGTTAATTGGGAATTTACATTGCACGGTTAATCCACTGATTCTTTTGTGAGCCATTGCGACTCCCAAAATGGTAATGGTCAGCATAGTTGCATCCGCGATACTTGAAACTGACCATCTTGTATAGGCCTACATAATCCCCGCATACTTGCGTAATTTACATGTACTGAACGATCGGGTACTACCAACTTTATCATGTTCACATGCTGAACTTCTATTTGCCATGTTCCGGACGAGCCTTTCAGTGTTTCCACTATTTGCAAGTCCTAAACCACCACTTGGAAATAACAAGGTCATGGGTTAGCACTTGATAATGGTGGAAACACTTAAAGGCCTCGTACGGAACTTTACAAGTAGCAGTTCAGCAAGTAAACACGGCAACACTGGAATCACAGAGACTGCTAATTGAAATAACAAGACGAATGATCGGGTATTGATATTAAACAAAAATATTTTTGGAGATGAGAACAACTAGGCATTGTAAATAATGAAAATAGACGTAAACGGATAAAATGATGCTCTAAATATGTAATCATAGTTTGTATGCAGCCCTACAGCTAAAATGTTCTTCTGGCATTGATTCATCACCTTCTTCTTTGTATTTCACTTCTGTCTCCCGTTAATCTCCTGTGCATTTTTTCGTCGGTGAAAATTTGATATCCAGGTTCGCTTTTGTCACTTTGAAATCAAACTCCTTAATATTATCATTGTCAAAATTTCCGCAGTCCGGTGTACCACAATGCAGTAAAATTAATCGCACGGCAGTAAAAAAGTTTCTGTATTTTCAAAACCTTCAAAATCATTATAATCAAGATCATCACTCAGCAGCTCGTGCCATGCATGAATCAGCGATGTCTGTTTCACTGCATCCCAAGCTGTCGATACTGAATAAATAGCGTCTTTTATGGTGATAGGCTTCCAGAATGTAATAAGATTAGTGTCTTCATCAATGAGCTTTTTCACTGAATTAAGACGGTAATAATTTTTCATAGCCACAATTACACCCTGGTCCATGTGCTGACAAACGCTAGTGACATTACAATTTAAAGAGATACCTTTAATTTCACCATCATCCAATATGAGATCTGATTCTAATGGGTGGGATGGGGTGTTAGCAGTTAATAAACCTATCTTATTCGGTAACCTTTTGATGATAAGTGTTCACTCACAACCAGTACAGACTTTTTTAAGAACCATGTTTTAAAAATGTCTCTTTCCATTCAAGCAACATTTTGACACGGCAAAGAACTTGTGTCAGTCAACTCCACGGAAACATCACGGCTTGTTTGCTTTTCCTACAACTGATGGTTTTAATTTTATGCGCGTCGACAGCGTTAGCAACACACAAAATGGTCATTCTCTCCTTGCTAATAATGTGTCGAGAAACGCTTTTGGTGGCTAGACGTTTTGACGGTAGACGATGATGATTGAGACTGCACTTGTCAGCATTATACATTTGTTCAGATGCCAAGTGATTTTCACTCACAGAAGCCTAAGTTCAATCACACCACCGAATGTCCACTCAATTTCTCACAATGCGCTGATAACTCAACTATACCGTGATATGCTTTAAAACGGTTTAGCCAGCCCAGGTATTAAAATCAACGCTAAAAGCGAGTGCATCATTATAAAATTTCGCCTTTTGAACATGCATGGATCCAGATATAGCAACGCCTTCAGTTCGTTTCTAGCTGAACCACAAAAAGATCGCTTTATCAAGGTCATCTAAACTAGTCCTTTTCATTGTTTTTCTTTTCGATAGCCTTGACTCCGTTATTGGCTGCAGTTTTTATCCCTATGTTAAATTCGTTCACCACTTTTGACGCACTTTTGCCTTTTCAAAAACGCTTAATGGCGCCTACCTATTGTTCTATTGATACCACAACACGTTTTCATTTTGCAATGTTTTTAAAATGTTTTCACACTGATTAGAAATATAAAGCAACAAAAACAAGACTAGTAAAACGACAAATAACAGAAATAAAAATGAACCTTCATGCAACAGCAGAAACTGAATAATCACGGGTAGGATAGGTATAGTTATTGGTATATAAATATGTATAGGTATAGGGTTCTTGGATTACGTTGTCCATGACGTGTCCGTTACTTAACTAAATATCACTATAATATTGACGACTCGGAACACAATGTTTTTTATAAGTAAAAACGTAAAGTTTTACCTTACAGCCTAAACCGGCTTTCACCTATAGAAGGCTTCATCAGAGGCTGTCGTTAGTAGCACTGCTCGTCTTGTTGTTGGCGACGAGAAAGTGTTTCGAAAGATTGAAGCTGTGTGTGTGTGGTGAGATGTGTTCGAATAATGCGTGCAATTTGAATTGTGTCTGTTCGTTTAGGATGTCGTTTTTATTTGTTTTTGTGTGTTTGTATATTTCTAATTGTTCTAGAGTGTCTAGTTTTCGGCCTTTTGTGTGCACGTGTAGAATGTTCATGTTATTGTCGATGTTTTTATATGTGTGGTTTGCTTCAATGAGGTGGTTTGCGAAGGTAGAACAGAATCTACCTTCGCAAACCACCTCATTGAAGCAAACCACACATATAAAAACATCGACAATAACATGAACATACTACACGTACACACAAAAGGCCGAAAACTAGACACTCTAGAACAATTAGAAATATACAAACACACAAAAACAAATAAAAACGACATCCTAAACGAACAGACACAATTCAAATCGCACGCATTATTCGAACACATCTCACCACACACACACACAGCTTCAATCTTTCGAAACACTTTCTCGTCGCCAACAACAAGACGAGCAGCGCTACTAATGACAGCCTCTGATGAAGCCTTCTATAGGTAAAAGCCGGTTTAGGCTGTAAGGTAAAACTTTACGTTTTTACTTATAAAAAACATTGTGTTCCGAGTCGTCAATATTATAGTGATATTTAGGTATAGGGTATAGGATAGGTATGGGTAGGACTCTCCAATGTCACTCAACCCCTGTACTGTATTTTAGTAAACAAATAATACTTGCTGACATTGACCTGCAGGAAAGCAGGCAATTCCTATATCCAAAAACAGACGGTCTGCTACATGACAATGGAAAAGATATTTATTTCTTTGTTACGAGTCAGTCTAATGTGCAGAAACTGCAGCTTCTGACTACGGTACCGTGGACAGCCAGGCACAAACATGAAACTACTGTATTTTTTATAGTCTTAAATATTTCCGTTCGATTCTGCAACAATAGTCAATAAACTCCTACACAAAACAAATAACAGACAAAGACAAAAAATAACAAATTCATAGCACTAACGTACATCAATAACCAAACTGAAAAAATAGCCCACAAATTCAAAAAAGCAGGATACAGAATCTCATATAAAACTACAAACAAAACAGAACACACACTATCAAAACACACACACAAGGCACAAAACAAATTCGATCTCCCTGGTGTTTACAAACTAAACTGCTCAGACTGCAACAAATTCTACATAGGCCAGACAGGACGTAGCTTCAAACAAAGATACATTGAACACACAAAGGCACTACACTCCACTACAGAATCCATCTTTGCAAACCACCTTATTGAAGCAAACCACATATACAAAAAGATCGACAATAACATGGACATTCTACACGTACACACAAAAAGCCGAAAACTAGACACTCTTGAACATTTGGAAATATACAAATACACGAAAACACATCCTAAATGAACAGACACAATTCAAATCACACGCATTATTCATATGTAGTGGGTCTAAATTTACATAAATATTATTGTCAAAGTTTATGAATTCTATAACATGTGCAGATGAGGCCCCCTTAAGGTGAGGCGTTTGCCAGTAAATGTTTTCATAACCATATATGGTTATGAAGCATGACGAAAATCTATTTATAGCCAGTGATTAACTCCGCTAGTTTGTTGTTGACGAGAAACAGTACGTGGCCAGTTAAAAAGGTGATACTAAGCAAACGGAACTTTCCAGTACTGAGGACGAGACGTATGGCGGGGAGCGGAGTGAACCAGTTTGAAGACGACATGAACGGAAATTGTAACGCTGCAAGTCAGTCGACCACCATCTTTTGGGCTGTGCAGTAGCAATCACGGGCGCCCGCATAAACAGCATAAGACTTAAATTGAACAATGTGAAATTTTAACCAGTATTGGACTTTTAAAAATATAAATAATGTATTAATCAGTGATCAATAAAACTAAACAAACAGTTCGGCCGTAAGATATAAAAGTGAAAACAGCAGACAGTGCACACAACAGGAGACGTCCCGCAGGATGAAACCATACGCATCAACAGGAAAGTAGACATTTCAAAAATAATTAAATACTGGCATTTAACTAAATTTTAAAGTTGAGCTCAACAAAAACCTAAAAGTATGTAAATGTGTATGATTATGTGTGTGAAGAAAATGCATATAGGCCTAACAAGAAGTGTTGAGTTTGCGTAATTTTGATATACGTATTCGTATTTTGATGTAATAGTTATTGGTAATCAGTTTTACGCCTTAAGGCGGAATAAGTGTGTTCATGATTTTTTTTATGTTATCAAAGAAAATAAATAATGTTATGTTTTATTCGATATACACATTTTGTTATTTGTATTTGGCCATTGTTCTCTGCCAAAGTACACTAAACGAATTCCACAAAAACTTTACACTTAAAATCAATATATTACAATATAAAATTTATAATTGATTACTGAATAATACTTCACATATCACACCCACGCACACAACATTGATCCTTCAAAAGTCGATACTGTCACCAAGAGCAAGACGGACAGTGCTCCCAGCGGCAGCCTCTGAAGAAGCTTTTTAAAAGCAAAAACTGGTTCAGGCTATAAGGTAAAACTTTTACGTTTTTACCCATAAAAAACTTTGTGTTCTGAGTTGGTAGTGTTTTAATTATATTTAGTTAAGTAACGGACACATCGTGGACAACGAAATCCAAGAAAATAAATGTAATAATCCTTATAAAATAATGCCCAAGTTTTATGTTAACTTTTAAATGTACATTATTATTTTTATGAAGGCTTTTAACCATGTTTATCACGTTTCTGTTCTCATCATGTATTGTACAGTTGCAACTGTATTTATCTTTGCTTATTTTTGTACTACATCATCATAAATTTAGTAAAACACTGCTCTTTGTACATGGTCTGTTAAGTACTTATTTATACTATTTTGAATGTTCATCACTTCTTTGTTCACTACTTAATAATTATTAGTATTGTTGGTACTTTCACTATGAACTTACTAGATGTATTTACTCATACGTCGTTTCGGAGTGGTGTGCTTCCTTCTTCAGTGAGTTTGGATACGGAATGTGCAAACTGTCGGTAATATCATTTACTTGTCTCTTCACGGTGTAGCCTTACAGCCTGTTCCATCTTCACTGCAGCCATCTCTTCCAGGGCCTACCCACAGATCTTCTGCCAACTGGTTTGTAGTCTACAGCGTGCTTTACTAGCCTCTGGTGGTCCATTCTGTAGACGTACGCCATCCACTGTGACTTTCGTTCTTCTATCTTATTATTGATGGAGAATATATCCAGTTTGGTCCATATATGTTCATTACACATTCGATCCCTTAGACGATAACCACTCAATTGCCTTAAAAAATTCATTTCAGCGGCTTGTATATGCTGCTTTTCTTTCCCAGTTATCGTCGATGTTTCACTAACATATGTACAGACAGGTATCGCCATTACTTTATAGAACTTCATTTTAGTATCAGGTCTTGTTTTGTTTCTTAGTGTTCGTTGTATTGTACTGCACATCATCTGATATTTATTTTATTTTTTTTTCTTATCATCATCATGTTTATAACTTATGTCACAACCAAGAAAAGCGAAGTGCGATACCTGCTCTAAAATCTTATCTCCAACAACTATTTTCGAATGGATTGGGAATTTCCCTTTAAAGTTCATAACATTTGTCTTGGTTTGAGATATTTTACTATAATATATATATATCCCATATACACAGTTCAAGTGGTATATTGATTGCTGCAGAGCATTTTTAATCTTTTATGCATGTGGTGGCAGGATGTAAGTTTATCCCTGGATTGACTTCAACTTCCACTATCTGATCATACCATCCAAATATATATTAAACAATGTAGGTGAAAAACTGCACCGTTGTCTGACGCCTTTATTAACCATCACTGGGTCAGTCTTCCTCTTCCAGTATGTATCGCAATAGCCGTATGATCATATAAGTTGTTGATCACTCTAATTAAATGTAGAGGATAATCTCTTTTCTCTAAGATTTTCCATAACATATCCCTGTTAACTTGATCAAATGTTTTTTCATAATCAATAATTGCCATTTGAGCTTCTAGATAATATTCCCTTCACTTCTCAATTATTTGTTTCACTATAGCAATGTTATCAATTGTTGATCTTCTCTTCCTGAATCCATTCTGCTCCTCCAATAAAAGGACTTCAGCTAATGGTTTTAATCTATTAGACATTAAGTACATACCTCTAGTTTGAATCGTATGGAGTGCAACACTGTGGCAAATGGACTCTGCATGTGTTGGGGATAAACAATTGGTGCAAGACAAAACATGGCTGCAATTTTTTGGTTGTAATCTGGTCTGAGAGATGTCAAGACATAGTATGAAGTTGCTCCCATTGAATATCCGATATAGTACAGCTTCATCTGGTGTGTTAGTTGAAGTATATAGTCAATAGTTGCAGGGAGATCATAATAGCCCATCTCATGCCAACTGAAAACACAAAATTAGCATTAAAAGTTGTTCTTGAACGTTATTCTAGATACAAATAATGTCCTGGGAAAGTGGGTCCAAAAGTGACCTGTGGTAAGTATCAGGATGGGGTAGATTAGCATGGTGTATTGTGTCATTGAACTGTACAAATAAACACATCAATATAGGAACTTATGTGGTCAGCACAGGCGCAATAAATGACCATCTCCTAATTTACTGTGTGATCGTGTTGTACAGATATGCGTGCATTCTGCAAGCATTCTAAAACATATTCGGCTATTCACTTACACCAGTGGTTCTCAACAGGTGTATCATCAAACTTCTGAGACTGTGTAATATTGCTGATAAAAGTAATTAATATAATTTTACTTAATATTGTTTTGAAAAATTAACAAGAGAAAAATTATTGATATATTTGTGATTTTTGTGACCGGGGGCACGACGGCGATTTAGTCGGCAGATAGATGAAACTAGTTCATCCCTGTCGAACGGGAGGGCTGGGACATCGGGAGGGAGTGAAAAATGTCCAGATAGGAAGTCACGGACTTCTTCCGAGTGGACAGGGTCCGAGACGCCTTGGTGAACAGTAAATTGCACCTCCATGCAGTCGGCGAAGACCTCAGCCTTGCCTTCTGACGAAGATACAACCCCTTTCGGAGTTTCAAGTGGGTTGCGAGTTCTCTTCTCGCGGGTCAGTCTACTCGCCGCTCTCCAGACGGAGGCGTGGTCGACTACAAGAGACTCAAGATATGAGTCCCATCGATCAGAGTTTACGTCCCGCAGTAGCTGCTGGACGTAAAGAGACTGAGCCTGAAAGCGCCTTTTGACGCCGGGATCACGGATTCTTTGCCATCTGCGGCGGAGCTTGCGCCGTAACCAGATGGCGTGGAGAGCTTCCGGTGGTAGGGCCGAGCGTGGATGGTTCACCTCGTGAGCATAGGTGTGTCGATCCATGACACCTTGGACCAACTCCTGAAGATGAGTGGCTCGGAGATCCAAATCGTCACAAGTGACGATCGGGTCCGCGGGGAGTGATGGTAACCGCCGTGAGAGCTCATCATGGTAGGAGCGAAAGTTGACTCTACTAACAATCTGAGCGGGAGGTCGGGGTGAGGCCGACAGCTCACGGGCAGTTATAAAAAGGGGATTGTGATCGGATGAGAGATCCGACACTGACGAGACCTGGATGTGATGGGTCACGTCCTTGGCTATGACAATGTCAAGGACGTCCGGTCGATGACCGGAAAAGGGGAAGTGGTAGGGTCTTCTGGACCGATGACTTGAAGTACCGGGTCGTCGGAGACGAACCGATACAGAGATTTTCCGTAGGCGTTGGCTACTCTGCTGTTCCAGGAGGGATGCTTGGCATTTAAGTCGCCGGCTACAATGGTTGGTAGGGGATGATCGAGGAGAGCGTCCCACTCCTCGAGCGGTGGAGGTATCCGCAGGCCGGGCCGGAGATACGCCGCAACAACGCGCAACTCCGATCCGCCAGCGTCTATCGCCACCGCACAACCTTCAACAAGAGATGTATCTAAAGGAGGTAGTGGCCTGTGGGATATCCCCCTGTGGACTAAGACGGCTGTCCCCCCCCCCCGAGGGGCGACATCCAGGCTGGGGACGATCCTGACGAAAACAGATGTAAGATGGCAGGTTGAAGGTATGGTAGCGAGCCAGATGAGTCTCGCAAAGGAGGACGACATCAGCGTCGTACTCCGTTACGAAAGTCATCAGTTCAGATCGTCGAGGGACTACCCCATGGGCATTCTACGCAACGATCCTAAGACTCCTAGCCATTCAAAGGAAGAAGAGGAAAGAGGGTAGACAATGATTGAAACACCAGGGCGAGAACCGTGGTTGTATCTGGAGCAGACCTGATGTTGTTTACCAAAGTTTCAGCCCAGGCAGTCAGGGGGTCGACCGGGGCCCGGGAAGATTCCCGAGATTCCGGAATACGGACCTGGCTGGCCTCAGCCGGTGTCGTAGATGGCGCAGGGCTCGGGGCAGACGTGTGGTCTGCTCAGTTGGGAGCTTAGGTAGATGGCTGGGGGCGGGCGGGGCCCGCTGAGGCTTTACAGGCAAGGTCTGTGGAACTTGTCGCTGACGGCGACGAGTGCGCTTAGTTTTGGAGCTCCGAGGAGCGGAAGGCGGGACAGATGTAGCGGCCACAGCCGCGTATGAAGAACCGGGCGCTCCGGCAGGCGACGGGACAGAGGGGACTGCAGGCGGCGCCGAAACGACGACTGCAGGCGGAACTGGGGCCCTGGGAGCAGCCGGAACTGCTGCCGGGGCCTGAGATAATGCTCCGGAGAGAGGTGGGAAGGCCTCTCTGCGGTTACGGAGGGTACCTGCAACACGGCCTGCCAGGGCGAGCAGGAGTCCGCTGTAGCTTCATGGCCGATATAAATTCTTTACATCCTCTATAACTAGCCGGATGGTCCCCGCTGCAGTTGCAGCAAATGGCCGTGAACCCCGTCTTGGGCTAGTCACACCCACGATGAGGCTTAGTACATCGCACGCAACGCGGAGGGTGGTTGCAGAACAAGCTGGAGTGGCCAAACCTCTGGCAGTTAAAACACTGCGAGGGGCCTGGCCGCGGGTCGAAGATACGGACTTGCACCCGAAGGTGCAGGAAGTTTTAGAGGCCATAGACCTCCTCGAATTGGCCTACTTTGAGTAAAGGAAACTATTCAAGGGACGGCGATCTTCCCCCTTGCCAACATGGAGTAAACTTACCGCCGTCGGCGAATAGCCTAAAGCGAAAATCTCCAAAGAGATTTCCTGGTTCTACAAAATCTCCCGGCCTCAGGCGTTGACTTCGTTCTTGAGCTGTTTAACTCCTGTCTCCGGCTACAGTACTTTCCCCGCCTGTGGAAAACAGCCAACATCGTAATGATTCCGAAGCCTCGCAAGCCGCGCGTGCTTCCTGAAAGCTATCGACCAATCTCTCTCTTGCCAGTCATCTCGAAGGTGTTCGAGCATCTCCTGCTGGCTCGCATCTCGCCGCTGCTAGATGGTTTCATCCGCAGCGAACAGTTCGGGTTTCGCAGAGAGCACTCGACCACGCTTCAATTGGTCCGCGTTGTTACACACTTGTCAGACGCCACCAACAGGCGAGCGGCTACGGCCCCCGTACTGTTGGACGTGAGCAAGGCCTTCGATAAAGTCTGGCACGAAGGTCTTCTCTCAAACTTGCCAATTCCCCTCTACCATCGCCCATAGTGTTTTTCCTCCGGTCGTATCTCAGCGACCGAACCTTCAGGGTGAGCGTCGACGGGTCCTGTTCTACAGTTCGACCCGTCGCCGCCGGCGTACCACAGGGATCTGTCCTCGGCCCCGTTCTGTACCTTGTGTACACGAACGACCTGCCTGTCTTGCCCGGAGTCACGTTGTCTTTGTTCGCTGACGATGCTATGTATCACTGCAGTTACCTGTCCCCGCGATTTGCGAGTACAAAGCTGCAGCGTCAGTTGAACCAGCTTCCGGGCTGGCTAAGGAAATGGCGGGTGACGATCAACACGGAGAAATCCGAGGCGATCTGCTTCACCCGTAAGTCCATGTCCATCTCCCGATGCCAGCCCCTCTCCCTAGAAGGGAGGCCCATCGCCTACAAAGAATCGGTGAAGTATTTAGGCGTTCGGCTAGATCGTCGCCTTTGCTTCAACGCCCACGTGACGGAAACCCTTGCCAAGGCTCGCGGCGTCCGAGCCAAATTATCTCCTTCCCTCTCGTGTCGCAGCCGCCTGGCCATGCGCACGAAATTTACAATCTATCTGCTTTTTCTCAGGTCTGTACTGACCTATGCGGCACCCACCTGGTGGTCTCTTTTATTCACCACCAACAGATGTAGGCTGGAAGCTTTCCAGTCCCGAACCCTACGATCCTTGACGGGGTCCCCTTGGTTTGTAAGGAACGACGTGATTCGAAGGGGTCTCCGTGTTCCTACCTTGACTTCCTTTGTCCGGTCGCTGGCTCTAACTCTCTTTGCTAAAGCCTCGACCTCCACCTTCCCATACCTACGAACCATCAGTGCATCAGAACCACCACCGCCCATTCGGGTCAAGCGCCCTCGGGCGCTTCTTGACGACCCGCCATAACGCCATCCTCTTTAAATTAAACAAAAACAAATTGTAATCATCAGCCCTAGACCAGAGTATTTCACCTAAACTGTCCTTCTATCCTTCCTGCCTACCTCCTAGCATGCTGAGCCGGCTGCTTGTCGCTGTCATCAGTCATTGGCACGGAGGCTCTCCGCCTCGCGGGGAGCGACCGACGCCCTCAGGGCGTCTGCTGACTGGACTTGAAACGGGCGACATCTGTTGGTCGAATCGGTACCAGCGGCAGTGCACCAAGCAAATAAAGTTATACTCCCCCGCCTTCACAGTTAACTGGTTGGCGGTTTCCTTTTCCAGTATTAGGTAACCAGTCGACATTGTACCAGCACTAAGTTTACTTCTGGCAGCCATTGGACACGTTCCAGATGCTGCAAACTAGCCACGGGTGCAAAGACACCCCGCATCCATAATGCAATGCAATGGTAGGCTGCGTTCGTTTGTTTCTCTTCACAAGTGGAATTTTCCATTGTGTTACGCTGGCTCCAGCTTGTCTGGAGCTCAATAACTCAGTTATTATTCATCGTATCAAGTTGAAACTTTCACATAGTGTTCTATACAATTAGTGCTGTGTGTTACAATTGTGCTGGCAGTGGTGAACTCGTGTTTTTTGGTGTTAGTGGTGTTTTGGTGTTCTCCGCTGCTGACTGTTGCTTGGTAAGTGTTGTAGGTTGTTAAGTGACATACCACACTACCCGACTAGCGATCCCTAGTACCTCACCAGCCTAGGCGTAGGTTAACCTCGTCGATGGCCGCACCTAACATTCCCGTCGGTCCTTCTAAGGACCACGAAATTCCTGCCGGCGCTCTAGCGCAACCTTTACCAGCCGAACCCGAGACAATGTCGGCTGGGACGAGTGCCATGGATACCGAGGAGTGGCAAACTGTCAGTAGCCGGAAACGGCGAAACAGTGGGGACTCCGCGGGAGCCGGGCGGTCTTCCCAGCTGGATCCTGCCACGGACAGACCCGCTTCGCCCACCTCAGTAGCTACCCCGCCCCGGCGGTTGCCGCCTCTGATCTTTGACCGGCCTGTTGACTGTGATAAGGTCATGCGACGACTTCACCGGGCCGCTCCCGCGAATACCCTGACTGCAGTTTGTCAGGGTGGCCGCTCCATCCGAATTGAAACCACGACCATCGACAGTTTCCGGCTCGCCCAGAAACTGCTGACTGATCGTGGTATCCCTTACTACACTTTCGCCCTGCCGGAGGAGAGGAAACTCAAGGTCGAGATCATCGGCATCCCCGCTGATGTTCCCGTGCCAACAATCTGTCACGCCCTTGAACAATTGAGCTTCACTGTTAGCTCAATAACTCCTCTCTTCTCCCCCGGCAGACACATTCCCAGAAATGCCTTCCTTGTGAAAATCCTCACGGTAGGAAAATTCCAGGATATCTACCAAGTAGAATCGCTCTTCTACCTCCGGGTAAAAGTGTCCTCTTTTGAGTCCCGACCCGGACCCAAGCAGTGTTACAACTGCCAGCGGTACGGGCACAGCAGTGTCTATTGCCACTTTCCGACACGCTGCGTTCGTTGCGGTGAGGGTCACCACAAGGACGACTGTCCTCATGACGCCCTGAAGCGCATCAACAAGGCCCAAAAGCCTGTCCCAACTGCTCCCAAGAAACCCTCAGCCCCTGCATCTGCCGCCCCGGCGGCCCCAGTTCCGACTACCTCGTCTGCGCCTGCAGCCGTAGTAGTCCCCCCAGCCTGTCCAGCGCCCGCCGGATCGCTCAGTTACGCGGCAGCCGCCGCCTCCGATGCATCTTTCCCTCCTTTGGCCTCGTCGCGAAAGCAACCCGCGCCAAAGAAGAAAAAGACATCGACCACCATTCTCACGCAGCTGAAGCCCGCTGCACCCAAGCTAGCATCTGCCCCAGCTCCCAAAGAGCCTCGGCAGCCTAAACCTAAACCTCGGCCCGATAATGGAATCATGAATCGAGTGCCCCCGCCCACGCCGCAGACGCCATCGACTGAGGAAGGGTCCTCGGACCCGACCTTTGCCGATCGTTTGCGTGCCTGGGTTGAGACCCTCATTCCTCAGATCTTGGCTGCCAAGGACGTCCAGTCTCTGCTAGTCACCATTCTAACCTCCCTCTTGACCCTCCTGCCTCCCAATGTCTAGGCCTCTTCGGCTGGTGGCATGGAATGCGCATGGCGTTCCGTCTCGCCGAGCCGAATTGGCTAACTTTGCCACTGAGTATGACTTAGATGTCATACTACTCTCTGAAACGTTCCTTACCCCTGCTGTTTCCTTTCAGCTTTCGGCGTACACTACTTATCGCACGGATAGGCCTCGGCTACCCCAGGCCCGCACATCCCAGCGGGGGTACTGCCATACTCGTCCACAGGCGCATTCCCCATCGTCTCTTACCCCCTCCAGATACTAGGTATTTGGAGACGACGGCGGTGGCCCTCTGGATCGGGGATCGGGAGGTTCGCCTAATTTCGGCGTACCTCCCTCCCGGGCCCGGCAGGCTTCCGCCGCCTGAGGAGTGGGACGCCCTCTTCGACCACGAAGTACCCACTATAGCTGCCGGAGACTGCAACTCCAAGCATTCCTCTTGGAACAGCCGTGTCACGAACCCGCGTGGCTGCTCGCTCTACAGCTACGTTCAGCGTCATCTGCAGGTCTCAGTTATTAGTCCTGATTCACCGACCCACGTGCCCACTAGGGGCCTTCCGGATGTCCTTGACATTGTCATTGTCAAGGACCTGGCCATTCCTATCACTGTAAGTGCAGTGTCGGACCTCTCGTCCGACCATGACCCGGTACTTATCACTGTTCGTTCCCCGTTGGACTCACCTCTCCAACCCCCTCTCGTCCACGAAGAGTCAACTGGCGCTCCTATCATGACGAACTTCAACGAACAGTGCCATCTGACCCCCCGGCCCCCATCGCCTCAACGGCTGATGCGGACCGTTTGGCCGACTATCTTCAAGAAGTCGTTACGTCCGCTATGGACAAACACACCTACCTTGTCCCAGAGGCAAATCGCAGGTCTCAACTACCTGAAGAGGTGCTCCTCCCCATCCAAAAACGGCGCCAGCTATCCAGTTGTATCGGAGATGGCAACAAACCCGGGATCCTGCTACCAAACGCAGGTTAAACACCCAATCTGACCTTGTCAAGCAGCTTCTGCTTGATGCCACTGCACATCGTTGGAACTCGTATCTCGAGTCTCTTGAAGTCCGGCCCGAGTCTGTCTGGCAGGCTGCGAGCCGACTTAATGGCGACAAAAGGACCCGCCATCCCCTCAGATCACCGGACGGCATTGTGTACTCCGCGGCCGGCAAAGCAGAAGTCTTTCCCGCTACCATGGAGGAGCAATTCACCGTCCACGGAGGCGTCTGCGACCCCGTCCACTCGGCCGAGGTCGCAGACTTCCTATCTGGATATTTTTCCCGCCCTCCAGCTGACACCCCTGACCCGTTCGACCGAGCCGATGTTGTTTCGGCTACTGGTCGACTCCGCCCTAAGCGGGCGCCTGGCGATGATCGTATCGGAGCGGCGGCGCTACAACACGCTCCCCCTAGCCTCATTAACATGGTCCACGAGCTGTTCAATGGATGTCTCCGGCTCCATTACCTCCCCAGCCTGTGGAAGCGTGCGAAAATCATTATGATTTCCAAGCCTCGCAAGCTGCGTATTGACCCCTCAAACCATCGACCCATCTCACTGTTGCCAGTCATATCGAAGGTACTCGAGCGACTCCTGAACGGTCGTTACGCGCCCTGCTGGATGCTTTCATTCGGCAGGAGCAGTTCGGCTTCCGCAGAGAGCACTCGACGACCCTTCAACTCGTCCGGGTTGTTACCCATTTGACGGACGCCTACAACAAGCATCTGTCCTCCGTCGCTGTTTTGCTCAACGTGAGTAAGGCCTTCGATCGAGTCTGGCACGAAGGTCTTCTCTACAAATTGGCCCACTCCCCTCTACCTGCCTCATTCGTTCATTTTCTCCGATCGTATTTGTGCGATCGCATCTTTAGGGTATGCGTCGATGGGTCGTACTCATCCGTCCGACCAGTCGCCGCAGGCGTACCTCAAGGATCTGTCCTTGGCCCCGTTCTGTACCTCGTGTACACGAACGACCTGCCTGTTCAGCCTGGAGTCACTCTCTCGCTCTATGCGGACGACGCCATGTACCTCGCCAGCTCAGCGAGTCTTGATTTCGCAGCTGGCCTGGTGCAACGTCAGCTCGCCGTACTTCCGGACTGGCTAAGGAAGTGGAGGATGGCGATCAACGCGGAGAAATCCGAGGCGATCGCCTTTTCTCATAAATTGACTTCCCGATGCCAGTCCCTCTCCCTTGAAGGGAGCCCAATCGAATGGAAACAGACTGTAAAGTACTTGGGCGTCACTCTTGACCGACGTCTAAGCTTTGCACCTCACGTCTCTCTGAGTCTCCAGCGCGCCAGAAGCGTCAGAGCCAAACTATTTCCCTTTCTCTCTCATCGGGGTTCAGTGCCTGTGCGCACTAAACTCACCATCTACTTGCTCTTTCTCAGGGCAATCCTGACTTACGCAGCCCCCGCCTTTTGGGTACTACTCAGCCCATCCGTTGTAGCCCGTTTGGAAGCTTTCCAATCCCGAACCCTCCGCTACATCTCCAACTCTCCCTGGTTTGTCAGAAATGATGCCATCAGGCGAGGGTTGAAGGTTCCTTCACTCACTGAATTCGTTCAGTCCCTTGCCCTCAAACTGTTCACCCGAGCCTATGTCTCGACCCATCCCCACATCTGTCGACTAAGCACAGATGTCGGCCCACCACCTAGACGACACAAACGCCCCCGAGCATTGCTCGACGATCCTCCATATGCAGTTCACAGAACGTCTGCCCACTCCCCCCGAACTTGAGTATTTTCACACTCCTACTCCTTCCTTCTTTCTCTTTTCCGTGCTGGCGCTCGGCGACAGACGGGGGGGGGGGGTCTGCGCTTGCCCTAGGTGTGCTTAGTGCCACCTCTGGTGGACGCTGCCTCCTCCTACGCTCTCTCCCGTGCGCCGACATTGCCGCTTGGCAGCCCTCGGCGACTTTTCCTGAGCGGTTAGAGGCGCCCTACCCGTTGTGGGAGGGTAATTCCTACTACTCAAGCGAAAAGTCTTCGAGGCCTCCCCCATTCTGCCGTCGCGGGTCCCTTCGAGGTCCCAGGGTCCAAGAAAAATAACATCATCCCATCCCTCCAAAATAAAATCGATGGAGGTCCCATTCCTATGATAGCGCGAGACCGCTAGTCAAGGTAACAAGCAGGCAACATGAAGTCATCGGATATCATCCGGACATTAGTCTACCTAGAGCAGTTGCCAGGGTAGGCTGCGTCACTTTTTATGGCGATTTTTGCTTGTGAATTTCACCGTTATTTATACATTTATCAAAGTGAATTCTTCAACATATCTTCATCTGTATTCATCTTCATCAGTGTGCTATAAATTACCAGTGTATTGTGTCGTGCGCGTGTGTTTTTTGTGACTCGTGTGCAGTGCGCGTCTGGTGTTCGTGTTCTTTGTCTGTCAGTGTAGTGATTCAGTGCTGGTGAAAGTCACTCTTTCCTAGCCCTTTTTTGCGTCTTCGACGTTCATTTCGGCTCATCCCGAGATGGCGTCGAACGCAACTCCCGTTCCTTTGCCGGCACCGCTGGTAACCTTAATGGAAACCTGCGGTACTGGTCCTCATTCTACCCCGCTGCCGTCCCATACAATCAGTGATAGTGAAAGTGAAAGTGATTGTGCGTCGATGTGTAGTGTGGGGACGGGGGAAGGTGAATTTTCGCTTGTGGAGGGCAAGTCTGCCAAACGCAAGCGAAAATTGGTCGCCAGCCCGCCACCGGCCGCTGCTACGCATCGGGTATCTAGTCCCGGTAACAGCGCCAGCCATCCGACTCAGTCTCCCTCTCAATCTGTGCCCAAGCCTAAAATTCCTCCGATTGTCATTCCCGACAATCGCAATTATAGGGAAATTCTTCGTTCCCTCCAGAATCTGCTTCCTTCGGCCAAACTCGAGGCCAGGTGCCAAGGCTCCTCGCTTCGAATTGCGGCCACAACAGTCCCGGACTTCCGATCGGTCCAACAGTTTCTTACCGATCGGAAGATCTCCTTCCATACTTTCGCGCTTCCTTCAGAGCGCGAAATTAAAGTTGTTCTTTTCGGACTTCCTTCCTGGACCGCCCCCGATACCATCAGGCAGGAGCTTGTCGCCTTAGGCTATTCGCCGACGGCGGTAAGTGTACTGCATGCTGGCAAGGGGGAAGATCGCCGTCCTGTGAATAGTTTCCTAGTGAAACTACTCAAAGTAGGCCAGTTCGAGGAGGTCTATGGCCTCCAAAACTTCCTGCACCTTCGGGTGCAAGTTCGTACTTTTGACCCGCGGCCAGCCCCTCGCAGTGTTTTAACTGTCAGAGGTTTGGCCACTCCAGCTTATTCTGTAATCACCCTCCGCGTTGCGTGCGATGTACTGAGCCTCATCGTGGGTGTGATAAGCCCAAGACGGGGTTCACGGCCATTTGCTGCAACTGCGGCGGGGACCATCCGGCTAGTTATAGAGGATGTAGGGACTTTATATCAGCCATGAAGCTGCAGCGGACTCCTGCTCGCCCTGGCGCGCAGGCAGGCCGTGTTGCAGGTCCCCTCCCTAACCGCAGAGAGGCCTTCCCACCTCTCTCCGGAGCATCATCTCAGGCCCCGGCAGCAGTTCCGGCTGCTCCCAGGGCCCCAGTTCCGCCTGCAGTCGACGTTTCGGCGCCGCCTGCAGTCCCTTCTGTCCCGGCGCCTGCCGGAGCGCCCGGTCCTTCATACGCGGCTGTGGCCGCTACATCAGTCCCGCCTTCCGCTCCTCGGAGCCACAAACCAAAGCGCACTCGTCGCCGTCAGCGACATGTTCCACAGGCCTTGCCTGTAAAACCTCAGCGGGCCCCGCCCGCCCCCAGCCATCTACCTAAGCTCCCAACTGAGCAGACCACACGTCTGCCCCGAGCCCTGCGCCATCTACGACACCGGCTGAGGCCAGCCAGGTCCGTATTCCGGAATCTCGGGAATCTTCCCGGGCCCCGGTGGACCCCCTGACTGCCTGGGCTGAAACTTTGGTAAACAACATCAGGTCTGCTCCAGATACAACCACGGTTCTCGCCCTGGTGTTTCAATCCCTGTCTACCCTCTTTCCTCTTCTTCCTTTGAATGGCTAGGAGTCTTAGGATCGTTGCGTGGAATGCCCATGGGGTAGTCCCTCGACGATCTGAACTGATGACTTTCGTAACGGAGTACGACGCTGATGTCGTCCTCCTTTGCGAGACTCATCTGGCTCGCTACCATACCTTCAACCTGCCATCTTACATCTGTTTTCGTCAGGATCGTCCCCAACGGCCTGGCTGTCGCCCCTCGGGGGGGACAGCCGTCTTAGTCCACAGGCGGATATCCCACAGGCCACTACCCCCTTTAGATACATCTCTTGTTGAAGGTTGTGCGGTGGCGATAGACGCTGGCGGATCGGAGTTGCGCGTTGTTGCGGCGTATCTCCGGCCCGGCCTGCGGCTACCTCCACCGCCCGAGGAGTGGGACGCTCTCCTCGATCATCCCCTACCAACCATCGTAGCCGGCGACTTAAATGCCAAGCATCCCTCCTGGAACAGCAGAGTAGCCAACGCCTACGGAAAATCTCTGTATCGGTTCGTCTCCGACGACCCGGTACTTCAAGTTATCGGCCCAGAAGACCCTACTCACTTCCCCTTTTCCGGTCATCGACCGGACGTCCTTGACATTGTCATAGCCAAGGACGTGACCCATCACATCCAGGCCTCGTCAGTGTCGGATCTCTCATCCGATCACAATCCCCTTTTTATAACTGCCCGTGAGCTGTCGGCCTCACCCCGACCTCCCGCTCAGACTGTTAGGAGAGTCAACTGGCGCTCCTACCATGATGAGCTCTCACGGCGGTTACCATCACTCCCCGCGGACCCGGTCGTCACTTGTGACGATTTGGATCTCCGAGCCACTCATCTTCAGGAGTTGGTCCAAGGTGTCATGGATCGACACACATATACTCTCGAGGTGAATCATCGTAAATCGGCCTTACCTGCGGAAGTACTCCACGCCATCTGGCTACGGCGCAATCTCCGCCGCAGATGGCAAAGAACCCGTGATCCCGGCGTCAAAAGGCGCTTTCAGGCCCAGTCTCTTTACGTCCAGCAGCTACTGCGGGACGTAAACTCTGATCGATGGGACTCATACCTTGAGTCTCTTGAAGTCGACCACGCCTCCGTCTGGAGAGCGGCGAGTAGACTGACCCGCGAGAAGAGAACTCGCAACCCACTTGCAACTCCGAACGGGGTTGTATCTTCATCAGAAGGCAAGGCAGAGGTCTTCGCCGACTGCATGGAGGTGCAATTTACTGTTCACCAAGGCGTCTCGGACCCTGCCCACTCGGCAGAAGTCCGTGACTTCCTATCTGGACATTTTTCACGCCCTCCCGAAATCCCAGCCCTCCCGTTCGACAGGGATGAACTAGTTTCATCTATCTGCCGACTAAATCCCCGTCGCGCCCCCGGTCCTGACCGGATCGGGGCCGCTGTTCTACAAAATCTCCCGGCCTCAGGCGTTGACCTCGTTCTTGAGCTGTTTAACTCCTGTCTCCGGCTACAGTACTTTCCCCGCCTGTGGAAATCAGCCAACATCGTAATGATTCCGAAGCCTCGCAAGCCGCGCATGCTTCCTGAAAGCTATCGTCCAATCTCTCTCTTGCCAGTCATCTCGAAGGTGTTCGAGCGTCTCCTGCTGGCTCGCATCTCGCCGCTGCTAGATGGTTTCATCCGCAGCGAACAGTTCGGGTTTCGCAGAGAGCACTCGACCACGCTTCAATTGGTCCGCGTTGTTACGCACTTGTCAGACGCCACCAACAGGCGAGCGGCTACGGCCGCCGTACTGTTGGACGTGAGCAAGGCCTTCGATAAAGTCTGGCACGAAGGTCTTCTCTTCAAACTTGCCAATTCCCCTCTACCATCGACCATAGTGTTTTTCCTCCGGTCGTATCTCAGCGACCGAACCTTCAGGGTGAGCGTCGACGGGTCCTGTTCTACAGTTCGACCCGTCGCCGCCGGCGTACCACAGGGATCTGTCCTCGGCCCCGTTCTGTACCTTGTGTACACGAACGACCTGCCTGTCTTGCCCGGAGTCACGTTGTCTTTGTTCGCTGACGATGCTATGTATCACTGCAGCTCCCTGTCCCCGCGATTTGCGAGTACAAAGCTGCAGCGTCAGTTGAACCAGCTTCCGGACTGGCTACGGAAATGGCGGGTGACGATCAGCACGGAGAAATCCGAGGCGATCTGTTTCACCCGTAAGTCCATCTCCCGATGCCAGCCCCTCTCCCTAGCAGGGAGACCCATCGCCTACAAAGAATCGGTGAAGTATTTAGGCGTTCGACTAGATCGTCGCCTTTGCTTCAACGCCCACGTGACGGAAACCCTTGCCAAGGCTCGCGGCGTCCGAGCCAAATTATCCCCTTTCCTCTCGTGTCGCAGCCGCCTGGCCATGCGCACGGAACTTACCATCTATCTACTATTTATCAGGTCTGTATTGACCTATGCGGCACCCGCCTGGTGGTCTCTTTTATCCACCACCAACAGATGTAGGCTGGAAGCTTTCCAGTCCCGAACACTCCGATCCTTGACGGGGTCCCCTTGGTTTGTAAGGAACGACGTGATTCGAAGGGGTCTCCGTGTTCCTACCTTGACTTCCTTTGTCCGGTCGCTGGCTCTAACTCTCTTTGCTAAAGCCTCGACCTCCACCTTCCCGTACCTACGAACCATCAGTGCATCAGAACCACCACCGCCCATTCGGGTCAAGCGCCCTCGGGCGCTTCTTGATGACCCGCCATAACGCCATCCTCTTTAAATTAAATACAAACAAGTAATCATCAGTCCTAGACCAGAGTATTTCACCAAACTGTCCTTCTCTCCTTCCTGTCCACCTCCTAGCACGCTGAGCCGGCTGCTTGTCGCTGTCATCATTCACTGGCACGGAGGCTCTCCGCCTCGCGGGGAGCGACCGACGCCCTCAGGGCGTCTGCTGACTGGACTTGAAACGGGCAACATCTGTTGCTCGAATCGGTACCAGCGGCAGTGCATTAAACAAATAACAGTTATACTCCCCCGCCTTCTCAGTTAACTGGTTGGCGGTTTCCTTCTCCAGTCTTAGGTAACCAGTCGACATGTACCAGCACTATGTTTACTTCTGGCAGCCATTGGACACGATCCAGATGCTGCAATCACGCCACGGGTGCAAAGACACCCCGCATCCATAATGCAATGCAATGCAATCCGGACATTGCGTCATAACAGCCCTACGATTGGAAGAGTCAACATCTCCTGGAAGCTGTCTCTTCATGGGAAGTTGTCATTTTCAAGTGTGCATCAGTTACCGGCTTAAACCAGTTTTACCGTTCAGTGCAATAGTTTAATCAGTCAGTTCAGTGCTCAGTTTTTCAACATCTCAAGAAATAGTGCAGTGCAGTGTTCAGTGCAGTGTTGTGTTTCTTGTGCCGTGCAGTGTTTCGTGTTTGTTCCGCTGCTGCCTGGAGCTTTGGTAAGTGAGCTACTTTTGTATTTTGCTTATCGTAGTGCTTGGTTAGTCCAATAGTCCGTTCCGCCTAAGGCGTAGGCTTCGCCTCGCCGATGGCTGCCCGCAACCCATCTTCCGTCGGCCCTTCTCAGGGCCAACCTGCTTCCGTCGGTCCTTCTCAGGACCTCGCAATCCCTGCTCGCGCTCTGGCGCAACCTCTCCCGGATGGCCCTTCTCAGGACCACCCTACACCTACCTCTTCGCGGGAAGCTAATGACGCGGACTCGGCCATGGACACCGATGGTGCATGGCAGTCTGTCAGCCGGAAACGGCGTGTCAGTGCCACCTCCACGGACTCTGGCCGGACTTCGCGTCGTGGCTCAACCGCGGGGCAATCCGCCATGGCCTCCCAACAACAACCCGACCAGCCCCGGCGTATCCCGCCTCTGATTTTCGCCCGGCCTTCGGAATGGGCTAATTTCATGCGGCGTATACACCGGTGTACTCCCTCTGGCACCTTGACTGCTTCGGCCCAAGGTGACAATTCCATTCGCCTGAACCCCACGACCGTGGAGAGCTTCCGTATTGCACAGAAGTTCCTCACGGACGCGGGTATCCCCTACCATACCTTTGCCTTGCCGGAGGAGAAGGAATTAAAGATTCAAATTATCGGTATCCCTGCCGATACCAAGCCTGAATTCATCTCTGATGAACTCACCAGTCTGGGCTTTAGAGTCCATAGTGTCACGCCTCTCTTCTCCCCCGGCAAGAAACTAGCGCGCAATGCGTTCCTGGTAAAAATCCGAAAGGTGGGTGATTACCAGGCCATTTATGATATTCATATGTTATTCTACTTGAAAGTTAGGGTAGAAGCTTTCGAAGCCCAAGCCGGACCGAAGCAGTGTTACAACTGCCAGCGGTACGGCCATTCATCGGCATTTTGCCACCACCCCACCCGCTGTTTGCGCTGTGGCGATAGCCATCGGAAGGACACTTGTCCTCTCGCTCGTGCTGCCGCCACTTGTACCAACTGCGGGGAACCTCACCCGGCATCATCCAAGTCGTGTAGATTCTATGCTGCGGCTTTGAAGAAGCTTTCAAAGTCCTCGCAGCAGCGCGTTCCTGCGCCTCCAGCTAGGCCCCAAGCATCTAGGCCTGCCGCCTCGGCGGCACCTATCCCCGCTGCGGCACCGGCACTTGCGCCTGCCCCAGCTCGTCCGGCGTCTACCGGGGCGCCCAGCTATGCGGCTGCAGCTGCTTCTCAGCCTGCCGCACAGCCCGCGGCCCAGCAGCCAAAACCTGCTGCGCCGTCCAAGAAAAAGACTAAACCATCGCCCCCCGCTTCCTCGCAGCACACGCCCGCTGCACCTCAGCCACCATCTACTACAGATGTCCGAGATCCTAGGCAGCCGAAACAAAAGGCCCCCGCCCAGAATGGCATCATGTTCCAGCACCCGGTGCCCAAGCCTCAGGCGGCACCGGCGTCTGCCGCGTCCTCGGACGTGACTTTTGCTGACCGCGTGCGTGCTTGGATCAACGCCTTGATCCCGCAAATTCTTGCTGCCAAGGATGTCCAGTCCTTACTCGTTATCGTTCTCACCTCCGTGACCTCGCTTATCCCTCTCGATGGCTAGGCCCTTTCGGCTGGTGGCTTGGAACGTATGTGGCGTTCTATCTCGCCGTGCCGAATTGGCCGCCTTCGTTACCGAGTATGACATAGACGTCATTCTCCTTAATGAAACTCACCTGACTCCTGCACACTCGTTCCAGCTTCCAGCGTACCCGACGTATCGCACAGACCGGCCTGGCCAGAACCGGCGTGCCGCATCTGGCGGCACAGCCATTCTGGTTCACAGGCGCATCGCCCACCGCCCCCTTTCGCCTCCGGCGACTCGTCGCTTGGAGGCGACGGCGGTTGCTCTCTGCATCGGGGCTCGGGAGGTTCGACTGGTCTCAGTCTACCTCCCCCCTCGAGGTGGACCACCGCCCGACGAGGATGAATGGGACGCTCTCTTAGAAGACCCTCTACCAACCATCGCAGCCGGAGACTTTAATAGTAAGCATCCCCTGTGGAACAGCCGTGTCTCTAACCCGTACGGCCGCTCTCTGTACCAATACTTTCAACGTCATCCTCATGTGAACGCTCTTGGTCCTAGATCACCGACCTATATCCCCAATCAACGGGGACTTCCAGACGTCCTTGACATTGCTGTTGTCAAAGACTTGGCCTACCCTATCGCTATAGAAGCCGTGTCAGACCTCTCGTCTGATCACGACCCGGTAATGCTCACTGTTCGGCCCACGCTGGACACACCTCTCCAGCCTCCCCATCGTGTAACGAGAGTCAACTGGCGATCGTTCCACGATGAACTGGGTCGAACAGTACCATCTGACCCCCCGGTCGACATCTCCAGCCCGGATGATGTAGACCGTTTGGCCGACTATCTTCAAGAAGTCGTCACGTCCGCCATGGACAAACACACCTATAACGTCCCTGCGCCCAACAGACGGTCGCAGTTACCTGAAGAGGTGATTCTGGCCATCCGCCACCGGCGCCAGCTCCGCCGGAGATGACAACAAACCCGGGACCCTGCCGTAAAACGCAGGCTGAACGCCCAATCAGACCTTGTCAAGCAGCTTCTGCTTGATGCCACTGCTCATCGATGAGACTCATATCTTGAGTCTCTGGAAGTCACGCCACAGTCCGTTTTTCGGGCTGCGCGCCGACTCACTGGCGAGAAAAGGACCCGCTACCCCCTACGATCACCGAACGGGATTGTGTACTCCGCGGCCGACAAAGCAGAAGTCTTTGCCGATACCATGGAGGAACAATTTACCGTTCACAGAGGCGTCTGTGACCCCGGCCACTCGGCAGCGGTCGCAGACTTCCTATCTGGATATTTTTCCCGCCCTCCCGCAGACCCAATCGACCCGTTCGACGAGGCTGAAGTGGAAGCGGCCATTAGTCGACTGCGCCCCAAGCGGGCGCCCGGCGAGGACCGTATTGGTGCAGCGGCCCTACTTAACGCCCCAGCAAGTCTCGTTTCACTCATCCACGTGCTGTTCAATGGATGTCTCCGGCTCCATTACTATCCCAGCCCTTGGAAACGAGCCAAAGTCATCATGTTGCCGAAGGCTCGCAAGCTGCGTACACTCCCGGAGAATCATCGCCCAATCTCTCTTTTGCCAGTCTTATCGAAGGTGTTCGAGCGCCTCCTGCATCGCCGGATTACTCCCCTGCTGGATAATTTCATCCGGCAGGAACAGTTCGGCTTCCGCAGGCAGCATTCGACCACTCTTCAACTTGTCCGAGTTGTCACGCAACTCACCGACGCCATCAACACGAACCATCAAACTGTCGCCGTCCTTCTGGACGTGAGCAAGGCCTTCGACAAAGTCTGGCACGAAGGCCTTCTCTATAAACTAGCCACCTCCCCTCTCCCTGCCTCATTTGTACATCTGATGCGGTCGTATCTCTGCGACCGCAAATTTAGGATCTGCGTCGACGGGACGTACTCTTCTGTCCGCCCCGTCGCCGCTGGCGTCCCTCAAGGATCTGTCCTCGGCCCCGTTCTGTACCTAGTGTACACGAACGACCTGCCAGTATTGCCTGGAGTCACGCTCTCTCTCTATGCGGACGATGCGATGTACCACGCCAGTTCTGCAAACCTTCGTTTTGCGACTGGCTTGGTGCAGCGCCAGCTCGCATTACTTCCGGCCTGGCTAAGGAAATGGCGGGTGGCGATCAATACGGAGAAATCCGAGGCGATTGCCTTCTCCCGTCAGCTCACTTCCCGATGCCAGACCCTCTCCCTTGAAGGGAGCCCAATCGCTTGGCAACGTACTGTGAAGTACTTGGGCGTCACTCTTGATCGACGCCTAAGCTTCAGAGCTCACGTGTCCACAGTGCTCCAGCGCGCCCGAGGCGTCAAAGCCAAATTATACCCATTCTTATCGCCTCGAGGGCCACTGCCAGTGCGCACGAAGCTCTCGATCTATCTGCTCTTTTTACGAGCCGTCCTTATGTACGCAGCGCCTGCATTTTGGACCCAACTCGCCCCCGACGTCGTTAAACGCGTGGAAGCCTTTCAAGCCCTTACCCTTCGCCTTATCTCCGGCTCTCCCTGGTTTGTAAAAAATGATACTATCAGGCGAGGGCTGAAGATTCCGTCGCTCGATGGATTTGCGCGAACTCTCACGTTCAACCTCTTCCATCGGGCATCCATTTCAGACTTTCCACACCTCCAACACCTCGATAACGATGATGGACCACCACCAGTCAAACGCCGCCGCCCTCGTGCTTTGCTCGACGACCCACCGTAATTTTAAAATAACAAATTGCCCTCTCACCATCTGCCCACGCGCCGACCAATCGGATCTCACCACCTTCCTTCCATTCAAATCCGGTCCGTTGCAGGCCGACAGATGGGTCGGGCGTTGTGCCGGCTTTAGGTGTGCCTAGCGCCACCTTCAGTCGGCAACTTCGCCCCTCCAATCTCTCACCTGCCTCGGTATCGCCATAAGGCAGTCTACCGGACTCTTACCGGGCTGGCGGAAGTGTATCGACCCGTTGTGGGCGAACAAATCCCGCCAGTCCGTGCTAAGCGTTCGCGCAGACTTCCCTCTCAGGCCATTGGTGGATCGCGTCAGCGGTTCAGCCAATCACAGACCGTCTCCTTCACCTCCGCCAAAATAAAAAAGGGGGTACCCATCCTCGCAGCGACAAGTCTCGCACCAAGCACTCGCCAAGCATCAGGCAGTCATCGGGCTCGCCCGGACGCTGCCGTCACTGGGGCACGCACTGAGCTGTGCCCTGCATACATCGTGGACATTGCGTTGACCCGCCATAACGCCATCCTCTTTAACTTAAATAAAAACAAATTGTAATCGTCAGCCCTAGACCAGAGTATTTCACCTAAACTGTCCTCCTCTCCTTCCTGTCTCCCTCCTAGCACGCTGAGCCGGCTGCTTGTCGCTGTCATCAATCACTGGCATGGAGGCTCTCCGCCTCGCGGGGAGCGACCGACGCCCTCAGGGCGTCTGCTGACTGGACTTGAAACGGGCAACATCTGTTGCTCGAATCGGTACCAGCGGCAGTGCACCAAACAAATAAAGTTATACTCCCCCGCCTTCACAGTTAACTGGTTGGCGGTTTCCTTTTCCAGTTTTAGGTAACCAGTCGACATTGTACCAGCACTATGTTTACTTCTGGCAGCCATTGGACACGTTCCAGATGCTGCAAACAAGCCACGGGTGCAAAGACACCCCGGATCCATAATGCAATGCAATGGACGGACACTGCGACCACCGGAGCACGACTAGCTGCTGCTCCGTACAACTTGGACTTGGAACTCCACCGGGTCTTGAATGCTCTCCGGCAGCCAGCCTACTGCTCTTCTCCAGATGTTGTGGAGGTGTCTGTTGGGCGCCATGTTGATTGGTGTGCCGGCTGGTAGCTCGCTGGCGTGGCTGGATCTTGCATCCGCAAGATGATCATCGCCCCACGTTGGGCGCCAATTGTCACCGGACAAAAGGCTTGCCGCATGACAAATGGCGCCAATCGTACACTCTAGTTATTTTAGTGGCCCTAAAAAGGACCGAGTGGCGAGAACGGTGATGTTGGTAGTGCCGCGCTGAGATGTTCGGCGGCTGCGTCCGCTGTTCGTTGCGTACTGCAGTCCTCCTCTTCTTTCGGCACCGGTTGTAGAGTCGGCTGCCGGCCCAGCGAAATCCATCGCTGGCGCGGAACTGGAGGGCGAAGACGCAAGAACGCCGGTTCTATTCTTCGGCCGTTCCTTCCGGCTGACTCCGCGCCGATGTCGTCCGAGAGAGGAGATGAAGTGCGTCCGATGGCGTGGCGATGAAGAGTGCGCAAAATTTTCATGTAGCATGTAGCACTGTAGTAGCGGGGCGTCTTTGCACCCGGTGCATGACTGCAGCATCTGGGTCGAGCCCAATGGCTGCCTGTGGATATACGTAGTTCTGGTTCATTCGACAGGTGCCTAGAAAAAACAGGAATGGACAACCGCCAACCAGTTAACTGAGAAGGTGGGGGAGAAAGGTTTTTAAATTTTTATTTATTTTAATATTTCAGCAATCAGTGGGCACTGCCGCATGAACGGGTTCAGGTGACAGATGTCACCCGTTCCCAGTCCCGCGTGCAGACGCCGTGAGGCGTCGGTCGCTCCCCTCGAGGCAGAGAGCCTCCGTGCCAGTGATAGCGCGTAGCAGCGGCATTCAGCGCGGTCGGCATACTAGGAAGGGAGGAAGGAAACAGCTTTGCAGGTAAATTCTGGGGCATGGGCAGATAGTGAACATGCAAATTGAGGTTTAAGCAGTTTACTTAAACTTATGGCGGGTCATCAAGAATCGCCCGAGGGCGTTTGACCCGGACAGGGGGAGGTGGTTGCGTGGTGCTGATGGTCCTGAGGTAAGGGAAGGAAGAGGTCTCAGCTGCGGCAAAGAGAGTCGCAGCTAATGACCAGACAAAGGCTGAGAGAGCAGGAACTCGTAGACCTCCTCGAATTACACTGTTTCTAACAAACCAAGGAGATCCCGACAAGGAACGGAGGGTTCTGGATTGGAAACTTTCCAGCCTACGCCTGTTGGTGGCGGAGGCAAGTGACCACCAAACAGGTGCCGCATAGGTCAATACAGACCGGAGAAACAACAGATAGAGGGTAACTTTCGTGCGCAGCGCCAGGGGGCTGCGGCACGCGAGGTATGGGTAAAGTTTGGCTCGGACGCCGCGAGCCTTGGCAAGGGTTTCCGTCACGTGGGCGTTGAAGCAAAGGCGACGATCTAGCCGAACGCCTAGATACTTCACCGACTCTTTATAGGCGATAGGCCTCCCTTCCAGGGAGAGGGGCTGGCATCGGGAGATGGACTTACGAGTGAAACAGATCGCCTCGGATTTCTCCGTATTGATCGTCACCCGCCATTTCCGTAGCCAGTCCGGAAGCTGGTCCAACTGACGCTGCAGCTGTGTACTCGCAAAACGCGGGGACACAGAGCTGTAATGATACATTGCATCGTCAGCGAACAAAGACAACGTGACTCCGGGCAAGACAGGCAGGTCGTTCGTGTACACAAGGTACAGAGCGGGGCCGAGGACAGATCCCTGAGGTACGCCGGCGGCGACGGGACGAACTGCAGAGCAGGTTCCGTCGACGCTCACCCTGAAGGTTCGGTCGCTGAGATACGACCGGAGGAAAAACACTATGGACGATGGTAAGGGGGAGTTGGCAAGTTTGAAGAGAAGACCTTCGTGCCAGACTTTATCGAAGGCCTTGCTCACGTCCAGCAGTGCGGCGGCCGTAGCCGCTCGCCTGTTGGTGGCGTCAGAGAGTTGCGTTACCACGCGGACTAGTTGAAGCGTGGTCGAGTGCTCTCTGCGAAACCCGAACTGTTCGTTGCGGATAAAGTTATCCAACAACGGCGAGATGCGGGCCAGCAGGAGCCGCTCGAACACCTTCGAGATAACTGGCAAGAGAGATATTGGCCGATAGCTTGCAGGAAGCATGCGCGGCTTGCGGGGTTTAGGAATCATAACGATGTTGGCAGTTTTCCACAGGCGGGGAAAGTACTGTAGCCGGAGACAAGAGTTGAACAGCTCGAGAACGAGGTCAAAGCCTGAGGCCGGGAGATATTGTAATGCAGCGGCCCCGATCCAGTCAGGACCGGGGGCGCGACGGCGGTTTAGTCGACAGACAGACGAAACGAGTTCGTCTCTGTCGAACGGGAGGTCAGGGCCAGCGGGAGGGCGAGAAAAATAACCAGATAGGAAGTCCCGGACTTCTGCCGAGTGGGCAGGGTCCGAAATGCCTCGATGAACGGTAAATTGCGACTCCATGCAGTCGGCGAAGATCTCAGCCTTGCCTTCTGATGAAGACACAATCCCGTTCGGGGTTTCCAGCGGGTTGCGAGTTCTCTTCTCGCGGGTCAGTCTACTCACCGCTCTCCAGACGGAGGCGTGGTCGACTTCAAGAGACTCAAGGTATGAGTCCCATCGATCAGAGTTTACGTCCCGCAGTAGCTGCTGAACGTAAAGGGACTGTTGTTGAAATCGTCGCTTAACGGCTGGGTCACGGGTCCTTTGCCATCTGCGGCGGAGCTGGCGCCGTAGCCAGATGGCGTGGAGTACTTCCGCAGGTAAGGCCGATTTACGATGATTCACCTCGAGTGCGTAGGTGTGTCGATCCATGACACCTTGGACCAATTCCTGTGGCGCGGAGATCCAGATCGTCACGAGTGACGATTGGGTCCGCCGGGAGAGGTGGTAACCTTCGAGAGAGCTCGTCATGATAGGATCGCCAGTTGACTCTCCTAACAATCTGAGCGGGAAGTCGGGGTGACGCCGACAGCTCTCGAACAGTTATAACAAGGGGATTGTGATCGGACGAAAGGTCCGACACAGACGAGACCTCGATGTTGCGGGCAACGTTCTTGACAACTACTATGTCAAGAACGTCCGACCGATGGCCGTGAAAGGGGAAGTAGGTAGGGTCTTCAGGGCCGATGACATTAAGTGCCGGGTCGCCAGAGACGAACCGGAACAGAGAATTTCCATAGGCGTTGACAACGCGGCTGTTCCATGAAGGGTGTTTGGCGTTTAAGTCGCCGGCTACAATGGTTGAGAGGGGGTGGTCGAGGAGGGCGTCCCACTCCTCGGGCGGTGGCGGAGTTCGCCGGCCAGGCCGGAGGTACGCAGAAACAACGCGCAGCTCCGATCCGCCGGCGTCCACCGCCACCGCGCAGCCTTCAATAATAGATGTATCTAGAGGAGGCAAAAGCCTGTGGGATATCCGCCTGTGGACTAAAACAGCTGTGCCCCCCGAGGGGGGACAGCGAGGCCGTAGGGGACGATCCTGACGATAACAGGCGTAGGCAGGAAGGGAAAACGAGTGGTAATGAGCCAGATGAGTCTCGGAAAGAAGTATGATATCAACATCATACTCCGTCACGAAAGTCATCAGTTCAGATCGTCTGGGGAGTAGCCCGAAGGCGTTCCACGCAACGATCCTCAGGCTATTAGCCATTTAGGGGAAGTAGAGGAAAGAGGGTAGCTAATGATTGGAAGACCAGGGCAAGCACTGTGGTAGTGTCGCGAGCAGTCCTGATAGACGCAACAAGATTATCTGCCCAGGCAGTCAGGGGATCCGCCAAAGCCCGAGAAGATTCCCGGGACTCAGGAGGACAAGCCTGACTGGCCTCGACAGGGGTAGCAGATGGCGCTGGGCTGTCGGACTGAGTAGTAGACTGCTCGCTGGGCGGGTCGAGCCCGCGGAGTGGGTACAGGTGGAACCTGTGACGATGTAGGTCGGCCGGCGGAGTTCCGGCGACGACGAGAGCGCTTCGATTTGCCCGAAAGGGCTGGAGGCGGGACAGATTTAGCGGCCATGGCCGCGTAGGAAGGTGCGGGCGCTCCGGCAGGCGCCGGGGTTGAGGCCGCTGCAGGCGGCGCCGAAGCGACGACTGCAGGCAAGGCAGCGGCACCGGAAGCAACCGGAGTTGCTGCCGGGACCTTGGCAGATGAACCAGTGAGAGGTGGGAATGCCTCTCGCCGGTTAGGGCCAGGACCAGCTACACGGCCTGCCTGCGCGCCAGGGCGCACAGGAGGTCGCTGCGGTTTCATGGCGGTGATAAAGTTAGGGCAGCCTCGGTAATTAGCCGGGTGGGCTCCGTCACAGTTGCAGCATTTAGCTGTGAACCCCGTCTTTGGCTTATCACAGCCACGATGAGGCTCAGCACAACGCACGCAACGCAGGGGCTGATGGCAAAAGATACTGCTGTGGACGAACCTCTGGCAGTTAAAACACTGCGAGGGGCCGGGTCAAATGTCCTGACTTGCACCCGTAGGTGCAGAAGATTCTGGAGACTATAAATCTCCTCGAAAGGGCCTACTTTTAGAAGTTTGACCAGAAAGCTGTTAACAGGTCGGCGGTCATCACCTTTGCCAACATGCAGGACGCTTACCGCGGTCGGCGCATAGCCAAGCGCAACAAGTTCCTGCCTGATGGCATCAGGATCAGTGAAAGAAGGTATTCCCGACAGAACGACCTTGATTTCTCGCTCTGACAGGAGGGCAAAGGTGTGAAAGGAGATCTTGCGCTCTGTCAGGAATGACTGGACATAGCGGAAGTCGGTGATCGTGGCGGTCGCCAGCTTTAGCGAGGCACCTTGACACCTCGCCTCGACCTTGACCGAAGGGAGAGCTATGGATATAGAACGAAGCAATTGTGTGTAATTCCTATTGTCAGGAATTACAATGGGTGGAATGCGTGGGGAAGACACAGTTTGGGTAGCAGTTGAATACTCACGCTCGCGCTGAGTGCCGCTGTTACCATGACTAGGCGGCTGATGTGCAGCTGAGGCGGGCGGCGGAGTTTGGGCCAGCTTTCGCTTGCGCTTGGCAGATTTGCCTTGCACGAGCGAGAACTGTCCGTCCCCCGACCCAACACTGCACATTTCTACCGCACTGTTATCACTTTCACTGTCGTGAGGAAGTGGAGTAGAACGGAAGCCGGTTGAACATGTTTCCATTAAGGAGACAAGCGGCGCCGGCAGAGGATTCGGGGGCGTATTCGACGCCATTTCGGACAAGCCGAAATGAACGTCTACGCTAGTCTAGGATAGAGGGATCACCAGACACTGAACTATCCACAGGCAACAATAGAACACAACACAGACCGCACAGTACACGGAAACAAAAACACTCCCGCACAGATTAAATAAAACTGATTTGCACTGAACTGTTGGTGAAACTTGTAGTGTTGATGATGCTGAATACGATGATGATAATAAAAATGATGAAACCTCAATATTTCCGCACAATTAGACAAAATTTTGCAGAGCAAAAACCGTCACAGCCTACCCGGGCAAATGCTCTAGGTAGACTCCGGAAAATTTTCTGCCGGCCCGGGTTTTATTAACTAACCGGGATCGCTCCGAATGCTGATGCCAGATTGGCTCGCTGTGTCCACCGCTGGTACCGGAGGGCAGATGTTCGCATACCGCTGCCGTCACAGGACGAATGGCGCCAATCGTACACACTATCGTTTTTGAGGTCCTTAAAAGGACCGTTTGTAGAGTACGCTAAATCATTTGCGTACGCTGCCCGAGCCGCGCTGTGATGTTCGGCGGCTGCGTCCGCTGTTCCGGGCGTGCTGCGGTCCTCTTCTTTCGGCAGCGGTATGTAGAGCCCGCTGCTGTCCAAGTCGATGTCCATCACTGCTTCTCCTGTGCTCTCCATTCTTCCTTCTTCCAGCTGGCTTCACGACGTCCAATGGAGTGCGCCAAATCTACTGCCAGAGCTGTTGGGTTGTGCGTCGTGAGACGACCCAATGGGTTCCTAGTACCGGGCCTCCGGTAGGGGCTACTGCCTAGTGTTCCTGTCCAGACGGAATATTATTTATTTAATTTTTTAATGGTCGCTACAACGACATGCTCGTACTAGGTCGACTAGTACAGTATTTGTCGAGACCGTTTCCAAGAATCACCTGGACGTGTTCGGTACTCGCCAAGGCCAGCTATGAGAGGGTTTGTCTGGGTCCTCGCAGCTCGGACGTAAAATTTACGTGCAAGTCGCCTTGCGGTGTCTTCCAAGGAGCTGACACAGAGTCCTCTTCTCAAAAGTCGAGAAGAAAACCGATAGGGGACTTTGCCGCTAACCGAAGACCTCTATCGAGAACGCTTTGCAACCTTTTTTTATGAACGGTTGCGAGGTAGCCCCAGACGGGAATAGCGTAGGTAATGATCGGCAACAGATACGCGTTGACGATCAGCTTACCCAGCTTGCGGGTCATAGCCTTGTTACGAGTATCGGAAACAGTTGCGCGAGACGAGCGGACACTTTCCTTCGCATCGTCTCAGCGTGGGCACGCCAGGTGAGCCGACGATCAAGGTGGACACCGAGGTATTTAACCTCTCTCGACCAGGGAAAGTACGTTCTACCGAGTCTCACTCGGCCTCGTGGTTCTTTCCGGCGCTTTGAGAATAGCACCGCGGAGCTCTTGGTTTCGTTGACGGCAACTTTCCAGCTTTCCGTCCACGTCGAATACGCATCGAGTGCGCGCTGAAGTCGTGGGATAGCTCTGTCAGCGTTCCGATCGGCGGTATAGACCGCCGTGTCGTCGGCAAACAGGGCCATCTGGACTCCAGGCTCTCTGGGTGCGTCGTTGACGTACACGGAGAACAGAAGAGGCCCTAGCACGCTACCTTGAGGTACCCCGGCTGTAATGCGTCTCTCGGAACAGACATGGTCGTCTATTCTCACGCAGAAAGTCCTCTCCGTCAGAAAGCTAGCAATCAAGCGAAGGTAGCAATCTGGGAGCTGGATTTCCCGGAGCTTGAACAAGAGCCCGTCGTGCCAGACACTATCAAAGGCCTTTTCCACATCTAGGAAACAGGCGACAGTCTGCTCTTTCCGACAGCCGGCGCCCGTGATGTATTCCACCAGTCTCATCAGCTGATGAGTGGTGGAATGCCCTACACAGAAACCGAACTGTTCGGGGACCAGTACATCGAAATTTCTTAGATGGTCTAGTACTCTCCGTCGAGAACCTTTGACGTGGCTGGACGTGGCTTTGATGGGCCGGAGGTTGCCGGGACGGGAAGCATCCTTTCCCTGCTTCGGGATCACTATGACCGTCGCCTTACGCCATTTCTGTGCGCCAAAATTTTTTTTTCGCTCTGGGCTTTGCGGTTGTGCGTCGCAGAGACGAACCGCTCGGTATCTGAGTTCCGAGCTACCTTCTGGAGCTCCTGCCTCGTGACTAAAATCTGAGTGTAATGTTAAGTTTCAAAATTTCAAAATATTTGGACTCTAAGAATCAGTAAAGATCAAATTTTTTAAAGTAAAAATCCAACTGGGTATCAGATTAAAAGGAATTGTAACCCAAATCAGAATGTTCCTAAGTGTTTGTGTTTATTGTATGATTGTGTGCTCTACAATTTTTATGTTACTAAAGAAGTGTTTATTGTATGATTGTGTGCTCTACAATTTTTATGTTACTAAAGAAGTGTTTATTGTATGATTGTGTGCTCTACAATTTTTATGTTACTAAAGAAGTGTTTATTGTATGATTGTGTGCTCTACAATTTTTATGTTACTAAAGAAGTGTTTATTGTATGATTGTGTGCTCTACAATTTTTATGTTACTAAAGAAGTGTTTATTGTATGATTGTGTGCTCTACAATTTTTATGTTACTAAAGAAGTGTTTATTGTATGATTGTGTGCTCTACAATTTTTATGTTACTAAAGAAGTGTTTATTGTATGATTGTGTGCTCTACAATTTTTATGTTACTAAAGAAGTGTTTATTGTATGATTGTGTGCTCTACAATTTTTATGTTACTAAAGAAGTGTTTATTGTATGATTGTGTGCTCTACAATTTTTATGTTACTAAAGAAGTGTTTATTGTATGATTGTGTGCTCTACAATTTTTATGTTACTAAAGAAGTGTTTATTGTATGATTGTGTGCTCTACAATTTTTATGTTACTAAAGAAGTGTTTATTGTATGATTGTGTGCTCTACAATTTTTATGTTACTAAAGAAGTATTAGAGTAATCAAGATGTATGTAATTTTTCCTGCAATTGCAAAATGATCTAATAACAAAATTTATGTAATAATAAGTGTGCTCCATTCAAAAATAGTGAGCGAGTTCTGCAGCTCAAGGAGCATAGGCCTACTAGTTAATCATAATGTGACAAATATATTGAGTCAGATGTACAAACACACAAAGATTATTGTAAGATAGTTGAACATGTAATATAGCCTACACTTAAATATTTGAGCTAAACAGAAGTAGGCCTACTTCAGGATTAGACGCTGTGAGCACGCTATTTAAATATCTGATGATGAAGCATATGCTTTGAGGTGCGTCATCAGTTGTAAACAAGGTGGATTGAAAAGGTTAGTTTATCTATTCACACAAGTGAATTAGATACCACTGAAATTATGTATGCTAAATTGTCTTTTATTACATAAATAAGTTTATTGTATTTCGTAGACAATAAAATGACAACACGTAAAATAAAAATATACATATTATCAAATACAGAAGGGGGTATGACAGGGAACAACCTAATATATTACCAATATTACTGGAGGTTAATAGACATTAGAATGAGAAAGAATGGGTGTATAGCTAGAGTAGAGTAGATTAGTATAACTCTCAAATTGGAAACTTAAAGATTTGGAGTTCAAATCTAATGTTCGCGTATTCTTGGAAAAGTTGGATGGGCATGTGCTATGCGACACAAACTGGTTCGCCACCCCGATCGAGGGCATAGTGGGAGGGGAAGGCCCAGGCCCAGGTAGGACTACACGATTCGGGTAAGAAAAAGAAGAAGCTATATGGTGAGCAAGAGGCTGTCTATGTAAAGGAAGAAATTGCAAACCCACTAACCTCTGGGTGGAGGAGAAGAAGAAGAAAACTAAAAATATATAATTTAACTTAACATAAAGTTAATGTGCAAAATTAAAGTTAAGCCTTTTACAAAGTACAACCTACTTTGTACGACACCACCTTCTACGATAGGAGCAACACCAACAACAAAATTAAACAAATATGGTAATGATTTTTTTACAAATTTATTACAGATATGGAAACTATAATTACAGGAATACATTGAATGAAGTAACAAGAAAACTAAAATTTGTAGTTTCTAGTGGCGGCTGGTGGTTGAAAAATTTGGGGGTTGCAGTTGGGTTGGATGGTATTAAATTGTTATATTCTCTGAATAGAAAAAGTCCAAGTCTCCTCGCCTCCAAAAATACACAAGGAAAGCAAAATAATGCAATTTTAGTGTCACACCCACGTAACCACAAATATTTTTTGTATGAATCTTTTTTAAATTTACGATTAAATATTCTGTTACCTGATGTTACACTTTGATTAAAATTTGAAAGGTCTGGTGTAGGTCTACCTACTCTCTTTAGTTTCAATTTTTTCTTTAATACGACTTAAAATGAACAGCGTTTTTGTTAAGTTTACAACAGAATTAATTGCATCCTACCAGTTAAATATAATAAATATCGTACACTATGACACCTTAATTATTTATATGTACAGTACTATTATTTACATTAACGATGAACTGGACTGACTTTTAACTGACACTAACAACGAACTTCCAACCCGGCGCACCACATGTTATTTACCAACAAACAGACTGGTGGCGCCGTGAGGTACAAGCAGGGTTTGCAGTCCCTAATCACACCAAGCGAGCCTATACCGCTGCAATGGGAACAACCAAGTCTAGCCAGCCAGAGCACTACTACATTGTATTTCTCCATATACAAAGCGCGTCACAGTTGGTGCACACTTGGCATGAACACAGTGGCAAGAGCATGTATGGTTTTTAATAATTGCTCTGCGCTTTTCAATCGGAAAATGATTAATTACGATGATTTAGCTTGAAAACACTATTATTACTTATTGTCTTATTCATAATTCTATAATTTAAAATACAATTGGGGATTTAATGGGGGTTGTGCAACCATGCAACCTAATCACGGGCCGCCACTGGTAGTTTCTGTTAATATATTTATTATAAGTCCAACATGGTGTACGTGTTTATCAATCAGAAATGTATACATTTATTTTGTCGAATCATAGTCCAGAATATGTAACGTGTTTGTATGTTGTCTCTACAATAAATTCAACCCTGGCTGAATTTGCCCATTGCGAAGATACTCCAGTTGCAAAATTTTACTACTGTGATTGCCACGATTAAAACAACGAAGCATGTGTGTGCACCGCGAACGCACATGCGTGCGACATACCAGAGTGCATGGTGGAATCAATGCAAGGCGTGCGCTTTCACTGACCCCCAACACGCAGACTGCATCGCAGGACATGTGTCGCCTCAGGGGTGCGGTGTGAGTCTGTACGCGCGGGCAACACACGCGCACGCTTAGCAGAGTGCATGAAGAAGTCAATGCAAGGCACGCGCTTGCACTGACTCCCAACACGCAGACTGCAATGCAGGACATGTGTCCGCCAAACGGGTGTGTGTGAGTGTGATGCCCGTATCCTAACCATGACAATCAGACTAGCAAAAATTCCATTACCTGGAATATTCATAGTGGGTAAAGAAGCCACAAGCTAAATGTATCTGCACAGACATTGACAGGACACATCTGTTATTGTTGCCCATTTGAATTAAAATAAATAATTTCATTTAATTTCTATCAATTGCTTGTAAATGAACAACTTATTGTTATTAACAATTACAACAATGAAAAATTTTGAATTTTTTTTATTAAATGCTTGACTATTATACAAATAGTGAGAATTAAGTATTATAATTTGGGTTTTTAGGAAATATAACATACTACAATGTCCACTATGATGTACTTCCTTTAAACATTTGTAAAAAATAATTCTTAAAATACAGGATCAGTCAAACATACGGGTGACTTTAAAAATTCAGTTGTTGATTAATTATAATACTACAACTGACTCGGAACACAAGTTTTTTATTGTTAAAAATGTAAAATTTTTACCTTCTAGCCTGAACCAGTTTTCGCTTATTACAATCTTCATCAGAGGCTGCCACTAGGAGCGCTGGCCGCCTTAGTCTTGGTGACAGCACCGTCGTTTGAAAGATCGATGTTATGTGTGTGTGGTGTGATATGTTTGAATAGTATGTGTGATTTGAATTTTGTCTGTTTATTTAGGATGTCGTTTTTATGTGTTTTTGTGTGTTTGTATATTTCTAGTTGTTCAAGAGTGTCTAGTTTTCGGCTTTTTGTGTGTACGTGTAGAATATCCATGTTGCTTTTGATGTTTGTGTATGTGTGGTTTGCTTCAATGAGGTGGTGGAGTGTAGTGCCTTTGTGTGTTCAATGTATCTCTGTTTGCAACAACGTCCTGTCTGCCCTATGTAGAATTTGTTTTATCGTGAGCAGTTTAGTTTGTAAACACCAAGCACATCAAATTTGTTTTGTTCTTTATGTGTGTTCTTGATAGTGTGTGTTCTGTTTTGTTTGTAGTTTTGTATGCGATTCTGTATACTGCTTTTTTTAATTTGTGGGCTATTTTTTAAGTTTGTTTGTTGATGTATGTTAGTGTTATGAATTTGTTGTTTTCTGTCTTTGTCTGTTGTTTGTGTTTGTGTTTTGTGTAGGAGTTTATTGACTATTGTTCTGTTGAAAATCCAAGAAATCAGTTGTGTTTTTATTTACGAATTGTAAAATTAAGTTTACACTAAATTGAAAAAGTCTACGTAATAGCATTTAACAAGATGCAGAAACTACAAGTTTTTGAGCACTACACCCTGAATGTGCCAACAATTTGAACTCGCACACTTTTGAAGTAGAGTTTTTACGTTTTCCATTACACAGCGTGACATGTGAACAGAAATTATACCAACTATGGGTGTTTCAATTTTACATGGGGGTGGATCATTGTACACTTTACTCTCAAAATATCCCCAGTAGAATAAATGGCATGCTGGCAATCTTGCAGGTCACAGAATGTTGCCACTTCTGAAGGTATCTCGTTAAACTGCATCCATTGATCGCCTAGCCCTATGGCTGGATGCTCCTTATCCTGGGGAGACAAAAATTTGTTATCATTTGGACATATTACTCTGATGTGACAGTAATGGAATTCCCATTTTCATCCTCAAAGAAGTGAGGGCTGACTATTCCAAAGGAAGCTATTGCACACCACACAGTAAGTTTAGCAGCGTGCAATGGTTTTCGAAGCATTTCTCGATGGTTATTTGGCTCTCGGTACCAAAAGGTTTGTTTATTTACATATCTGCTCAGATGTAAATGCGTTTCATTACTCATTAGCATATTGTGAATATCGTCTACATTGTTATTTATGATATATGAGAACTGGTGGCAAAAAGTCACACGGTTTAGTTTTTCTCTGTCACTTAAGGTTTACAATTTTTGAATTTTGTACGGCTGCATGTGTAAATCATTATGAAGAATTTATTTGAACACTGGTATTCGACAAGGTACGTAAAACTATACGGCATTAGGAAGCGTAGGATGCAGCTCTTGTGCGTGCGATGTTTTTGGCCACACATACAGTTCTGTGTTACCTAGAGGTTACTTTTTACTACCATGTTCCGTAAGGAAATGGAAGAACAGTGGTCACAAAAAAAAATGGTGTTCGAGATAAGGGCTGATTCTGATTGTACTTCCCTCAAAACATGAAGAAAAGACATTTTCAGAAAAGTGCCTGTGTGTGTGTGTTTGTCTGTCTATGTGTCTGTGTGTCTGCATGTAGAATTTTTTCAATGGCGAACGATAACTCCCGCAAATTCAAACAGAATCAAATACCGTATTTTCTCGTGTATAATGCGCACTTTTTCCCCAGATTTTGTTCCCAAAAATATGGGTACGTATTATACACGAATAATATGATGTACATGGTAAATTGTAGATCCGCACATGTTTGGTCAGAATGTGTATGGCAGAGTTGGCAACGTCATTTAAAACTGGCAGGCTTGAGTATAGTAATAGTAAAATTAAATTTACCAGTAATTTGGTTAGCAGTTTTCACCCCTACTCTATCAGTTATTTGTCCACTTTGTAGACTTACAATGGTACTCTGTTGTAGCATTCTGTTACTGTACTTGTTTGTCGTAGTTGGTCTGTTGTTTTTTACTGTAGTTCATTACGGGTATTGCATGTGTTGTGAAGAAACACATTGTATATTACATAATGAGTGGATGAACATCTCGGTTGTCCTATACCGCTCAGTTTAAATTATCCGCAATAAAATTCACAAAAGAAAACGATAATCATGCAGCATCGCGTAAATTTGATGTAAATACTTGTGACCGGCTTTCATTCTGTGGTAAAAAACCCTAACTTTCCAGAAACAGAAAACCACCTAGTCGAGTTAGTAGAGGCTTTCTCCATTACTACTAAATGGTATGGATTCAAGCTACGAAATCGCTCAGTGTCTTGAAGTAGACAATATACCATTTCGTGCCAGTCTTGGTTGGCGTGTACGGTTTGTTCACAGAAACGGTCTTTTGGTTTGAAGAAGAAATATTCTGATTCAAAGTTTTCCTCAAGAAGACGGAAATAAAATTATCAAGTTTCATCGATTATCGTACAAACGAGGCATACGAACAATTTCGATTCTTCTCAAATTGGGAATGCAGACCACTGTTTTGTCTTTTGCGATATGCCAATGGCTATGAGTGTTGATGAAAAATATTTATATGACATTAATATTTCTGTTTTGTGTTTACAATAAATAGGCATGTTTTTCTAATATTTTGTATGAAACGCTTTCTCTGTACATCATAATATTCAAACAACATATATTTTCCTACGTCCTAATAAATTTGTTCATCTGTTTCTCACCATAAATAGAGGTGCGGATACACGAATCACACTTTTTTCTGCAAAATATTACGAGAAAATTGGGGTGCGTGTTATACACGAGGGCATATTATACATGCGAAAATATGGTAATTTTTTTGCATATGTGCCCGAGTTGTAGAGGACTCAAGCTATTGATTTTGGTGAAGATCGGTTAAGGGGGAGGGGGTGTTTACCTGCAACATTTTACGTTTTAACAAAAGCAAAGTACTTAATTTTGATAAATAGAGTATCCTGAAAAGAAGGTCATAATAATCCACTGTAGAAAGGTAGATGAAACATCTATAAATAAAAAGGTTAGTTGAAGGAGAGGGGGTAATTTTTTGAAAACTACCTTTTTCGTGTGTAATAAACTACTTCATTTTGAGGCTAAGAAACCTTAGTAATTACATATAATGAAACTAACTATTACTCAACAAAAGTGTAAATATAAAAAATTGGGTTGTTCTGTTAAGGGGGAGGGGTAGTTTACCTGTATTGTTTTGTGTTTTAATAAGAGTAAAGTACTTAATTTTGATAAATAAGTGCCCCAAAAATAAAGTCATATTAATCCACTTTATTCTGTTGTAACTCATAGCAGGTCTCCTATGTATTATCTTCAAATAAATATACTGCAAGTAGATTTATTTTCACATGATGCACGTTTCACAGAAATTATTCTGTATCTTCAGAGGTTTGTTTGAATTGTAATTGAATGTTTCCCTTACAATACAGCTAACGGATAAATGAATTTACTTTGATTCTACTTTTGATTGTTTTAGTGTTTATGTAGTAGCTATTTATTATATACCGTATTTAATGTTTAATTCTATTATTCTAATAAATGTACGATTTTAAATAAATCGTCTTGTTTTGTTTTTATTTGTATTTGTTCTTTAATTAGTAGATTATTATTATTGTGTTTGTAAATATTAAAATTTTCCCAGATATTCATAATCTACTTTAAAATGGTAAATGATGTATCTATAAATGAAGGTGGTAGTTGAAGGGGGAGGGGTGATTTTTTGAAAATTTCTTTGCTGATAACAAGTAAAGTACCAGTATTTAATTTTGAAGGATAAGATACCTTAGCAATTACATACTGTATTATAAAACTATTACTCTATGTAAGTGTAAATATCATTAATTGGTAATGGTGGGAATCGGTTGAGGAGGAGGGATGATTATCTGCGAAGTTCAGATTCTTTATAAGAATAAAGTATATCATTTTTATAGATAAAGTGACTCAAAAATAACATTATATTAAACGACTACCCCATAATTACAACAATATCTATAAATAGTGAAAATACTTTTAGGATGGGGAATATTTTTTAGAGAAATTATTGAACCAAATTCAAGTAAATGATTTCAAATCTTTATAAATCTTAGAACATGGAAGTTATGTATGGTTCTCCATACCGATATTTAATTAAGTTTGCATATTTGTTTTCACATAGTAGCCAGTTACAAAATGGACCAACTCCATTTTATCTAAATTTAGATTATGTTAAAAACAACAAGTAATTAAAATTTGCAGTTAGATTATATATAAAAGGGACAGAAATGCATTTAAAACGCTGCAAAATCAACTTGTATTACAAAGATAGACAACACCAATCTTGTTAATGACAAAACTTACCGACTGCATTATTTAATTGTGTCAACTCATGATAAGCTTGCACCACCCCCATGGAAAGAGTGACTTCTTAATGTTATAACATCATATTCTCACATTTATAAAATAAATAATTTTGATAAGTTTACTATCTATAATATATGATATATGATAAGTCTAACTATCCATCTAACTGCAAACCGTCACCGCAAGCGCTGCTGTACAGTACATTACATGAGATACCAGAAAACGTGTAAACGTTACCCAATGTTTGAATTTACAAAATTATAGTAATAGTTTTGTATAACTGCGATTGTGATAATAAAGTGTCAATCGACTTTATATCAATTAAATTGTGTGTTAACTATTATTTTTTCTTTGTTTAGTGCCGCTGTGTGCTTTTGTGTTTGTGATTTTTAGATTGTGCTTTTAAACAACTTGTTTTTTATTACTTTAAAATGAATAGCGTTAAGAACAAATAGACTAGGACCCCAAAAGCTTCCCTTAACAATAAATCAAATTGTAAAATCAGGTGGTCAACAATTTAATTGATCATTTAAATTACAATATAATGAAAATACTGACTAGTTGTTTGGTTGTGACGAAAGAAATTCTTTATTTTGTTTTCCATGTTTATTGTTTGGAGGAGAGGACCCCTGGACAAAATTCGAAAAGAAAGATATTTATCATCTAGCCGAAAAAATAAGAAATCATCAGGCGTCAAGTGTACATATAAAGAATGATTTTCAGTTTTCTCTTTTTGGTACAGTTAATATAGCACAGCAGCTGGGCAGTGAATATAGATGAAATATTGTTTTACACAACAAAAGAGTACGCAATAAACGTTACGTCTTAAATATAATAATAAATTGTATCCGCTTCTGTGGAGCTTTTGAATTAGCTTTGCGGGGTCATGATGAGACTGAATCTTTATCAGATCCTGGCGTATTTCGAGGCTTAATTGGTTTCAGTTTTGAGCTTGAGCAGATTATTTGGCTGTAATTGTTGATGAGACCACTGATGTTGATTGCTAATGTTTTTCAAATGGTCATAGCGCATCGTTATGTAATAAAAGGTAAACCAGTTGAAGATTCTTGGGTTTCATTGCTCCTCCTAAACAGAATGTGCAGTCGCTTGCTTTGTTGGATCAACTGTCTCATCACAACTTACTTGGAATTTCCCACAAATTAATTGCTCAAACAATTGGAAAAGAGTAATTTTCTATTTTCCCCATATGACAGCACTATGTATGATGCACATAAATATGTAGTAGGTCTGGCTTTTGTTTAATGTGTTTTTACCTTCCCCCCCCCCCCCCCCAAACTGACATCTGCAACCACCAGCCGCCACTGCCTCTCACAAATGTTTAAAAATGAATTTAGTCCACTTTGGTAACTAGTTTAAAACCTATTTACCATTTGTGACATTAAAAACTATTTCATAGCCACAAACAGCATTGAAAATAGTTTACGACCAAAGTTACTTGCTGCTGAACAGAGCATGTAATGTTAAAATAAAATTTGATGCAGTAAATGTTTCAATATATGAAAACTAAGTCCATTAATAATTTAATATTCTATGATTAGAAGAAAACTGCAAAGATAAAACTTGTCATGGTAACCATTGTTTTAATCTGTTACTGTGGGTTTTAAATAAGTAAAAAATTACTTCTTAAATAAGTATAATAAGCGAAAACTGGTTCAGGCTACAAGGTAAAACTTTTATGTTTTTACCAACAAAAAACTTTGTGTTCCGAGTCGGTAGTGATAGCTTATATTTAGTTAATCAACAGACATGTCATGGACAATGAAATCCAAGAATAAAAAACTACTTATTTTCATAAGCAATAAAATCATTTTTGCATTCTATATTAAGTTTATTTAATATTAAGGTTCTAAGAAAAACATATTATATATACTTTTTATATAATTTAAAAAAAGGAATATTTGAGCAAAATTAATATTGTAAATAAATATAATATTTTAATAACATTATAAAAATTATCTTAAAAAAAATGAATATTACAAAGGTCTGAAGTAGATATGAGAATGAAATACACTAAAAATATTAAATAGAAAATTTTAAAACTGTATTCCAGTTACATCTAATATATGTATTAAATCTTAAACCTATCATATTTTAAAATTCAAATGGAAAGTCTCTTAATATTCTGATCTGAAAATATTCCCACCAATGCTCTTGGTAAATTAAGCATAAGAAAGTACAGTGCTCCAATAAGACAAAAAAATGTACATTCAAAATAAATCGAAGTCCATTTTGCCACACGAAACCACGCAAATGTTTCTTTATAGTAAAAGGTTTTATGTGCATTTTTGATTTTGATTTTAATTTAAAAGAAAGTCTAAATTAATTTTAATTTTAATTCAAAAGAATTAAATATTTTAAAAGAATATTTTGATTTTTTCAAAGATAAATATATCTGCTTTTAAGTAATAATAACAAACATGATGTCTGAAGTAAGTGTAAATAATAGTAAGAGTATGGGAATCTAACTAAGTAACTCAGATTCTGTGAAACAACCATATAGGATTTTACTCAGACTCTTTGAGAGCATTCTGTCGATATCTGATGACATATTTCATCTTATACTCTACTTCCTGTCTGTTTCTAAGCCATGTCAGTAAATCAGTAAGAACAACATATATAATTACTTAAAAGAGTTGTACGGTGCACTAAAATAGCAAAGAGCATCGACGGTGAAATTGGTTGTAGCTAATAATTCCCAATTCTTTGGGCAAAAGGAATTTCTGGAACATGTATAACGGATAACAGTGTTTATCAGTAAGTTGCTCCATTAGTCACAGTTAACAATTGTTGATATGAGTCGTCATACATACAAGAGCAACATTCATTTGTGCTGTTTCCTTATTGTTTAAGGGAATTATTAACTGTGATGAAAATTATAATAGAATACTAAGTTAGTAGATATAGACTGTGTTTGTAGGAGGAATTAATTCCTATACACTGGTGACACTGACAAAACAAGTTTGGCCTACTACTGTAAACTGACCTCATGTTGTTTGAATACTAGTGTAGTTAGTTATTTAGAAAATGGCACTTCTATAAGATGTTTTCTAATAGTTTGGTTAGAAAATAGCCACTCTTGTTAGCACAGATATAGGCAGTTTGAGCTTTTCTGCTCTGATCTGTTTAATTGGATAAAATACGCACCTGACTTATACTATTAATAGAGAACTAAAGTTTGTTCACTCTTAGAGTGAATCCTGATGTAAACAAAGCCATGTGCTTATACTTGAACTGGATTGGTTAATGAATGACCGCATCACTAAATCCACCGCTAGAAATAAAGTAGTTCGCAGTAGTAATTATTATTAATTTATTAAAGTATATCAAACTTTTCTTTTAACACAATTGGGATTAATACAGCTAAAAATAAGGTAAATGATACTATAATTTTTTGAGTCTATATTTAACATTGTACTGTATGTACCTCTGTGTTGTATCACTTCGTTTTGTTTACATCAAGCTCCACTCTAAGAGTGAACAAACTTTACACTCTGTATGTAAGTAATTAATCTTTTATCCTTGTGTAAAGGTGTGTGTTATATCTTCAAATCTGAATATTCATTGATCCATGGCTACCTACTCTTCATTTAATAGAATTACTTTTAAAGAATACCATTTGAGAAAAAAATTGGTAATTAATGTTCAGCAATTAAAAATATTTTTGTAATCACTTTTTATCAATTTAGTTCAAGTAGAAAATAATATGATTTATATTAATTCCATAATACAATGGAAACATGACATGATCTTTTTAGTTTGTCATACTAATCTAAAAAAAAAAAAAAGAAATAAACATGTAGTTTTGCATGTCAGTTTTGTATTAAAAAAAATATACCTGAATGACCTGTCTGCAAAGGGTCTGAAGTTACCTGAAGTTCCAAAACAATTTTACATCTTTATCTGGTGAATAATGTATATGGTTTCTGGAATAAATGTTACCACGTGAATTGCCTATCCATACATCATACCCAGCATCAGCAAGTAAATAACCTGTAAATTATGAGAACTACAAGAAAAAGTCTAAATAATCTCTCATGAACTTTGATTTTTTTAAATGGAAAACAATATGTGGACTGGATTTAACACATATTTTTTTTATTAACATAAAACAGTTTGGTCTTAAAATGGTTTGATGACAAACAGAATTATCACTGTTGCACACCACTATAGAAAAATTATTCCGATTAGCCTTTTCAAGCTTCACAGCTCATCATCAGATCATAAATCACAGCATTTCCAATATAACGATGAGCTGTGAAGCTTGAAATCACTAATCGGAATAATTTTTCTATATCAGTGTGCAACAGTGATAATTCTGTTTGTGATTATAACCACTAACACAACTTTCTTAATTAAATTTCTGGTGTGATGACACTTTCATATATTTCCAATTTAAAATATTTTCAATAATTTTTTGATCTCTATACTGATCAGAGATTTGATTTTCTAGCTTACAGGATAACTTCAGTTTTCAATTTTGAACATTTGTCACACAGCGAGTTATTATGTAAATAGATGGGAAGAGCATATAATGATAACTGCAGCTTTAATAAACTTCCCAAACATAGTTAAGTAGGTAGGTACTGATACTTTCATGTTTCAACATAACAATCTTTGTGTTCTTAATTGTAAGCTTTCATGGTTTTCATTGTTAATAACAACAGTTTATTTCAGTTTAACATACACCATTTTATTTTTCTTTAAACCAAAAGTTTTGCCTATAATACAGAGATGTGCTGAGGATGTCTCACATGTGTTGTTATAAACCATCTGTTGTCAGTCTGGGTCTGGTTGGTTGCAGACAGAAATCCCTTTCATGCTAATCTTTTGTGTATTATGTCATGAGCTTATGTGCAAAAATGTTTGCCTCTACTTCTCTTCTGGACCTAGTTTGAGTAGGTTTTCTCATATAAGATATTGAGGATTAGCTGTCCTTTTATTTACTTTTTCCATCAGTTTTATTTATTACTGTGTTCTGTTTAGTTTCCCTTCTTGTTAAATGTTCTTTTGCTCAGAGGAGAGTCTTCAGTACCATGAATACCAAGCCTTCAAGAAACCTCTATACAGTATGGATGGAAAAAGGGAAACCCATGGATAAAAGCATTTTTTCAAAGTCAGCAATGTTATTAAACATAATTGTACTTATGCAAAATATTAAATAATTGTTATTGAATTTAAACAGTGAACCATAATATAATAAAAGATATTTAAATAAGTTCTAACTTGTACATAATGCTAAAGAATATACTAGTTTAAATCAAAAGTAATTATCTTGTTGATTCATCCTCTTCGTTCACTTTATAAATATTATTATATATATAAACTTTCACAATTGAACTTACTTTCATTTATCTTTCCCAAACGTTTCGAAGTGATGTTCCTCTTCCTCAGTGGGATTAAATACTGAATGTCATTTTAACAGTATAACGGTTATGGACTGGTGTGTGTGGTGGGGGTTGATGGTGGGAGGGAATTGGCGCTGATGTTCAAATTGTGTGTTTGGATCAATGTATCGAATAGTGTATGTGATCTATAATGTAATTGTTCATTTAATATGTTGTTTGGTTGTAGTGCGTGATGTCTGTATATTTCAAATTGTTCAGCTGTGTATAGTTTTCTACTTTTAGGTAAGTAGTGTAATATTTCCATGTTGTGTTCTATGTTTGTGTAACTGTGGTTTTCGTTTTGTAAATGTGTGGCAAATGTGGAATGTATGTAGTTTGTAAAAGCCCTCACCACAAACTACATACATTCCACATTTACAAAACGAAAACCACAGTTACACAAACATAGAACACAACATGGAAATATTACACTACTTACCTAAAAGTAGAAAACTAAACACAGCTGAACAATTTGAAATATACAGACATCACGCACTACAACCAAACAACATATTAAATGAACAATTACATTATAGATCACATACACTATTCGATACATTGATCCAAACACACAATTTGAACCTCAGCGCCAATTCCCTCCCACCATCAACCCCCACCACACACACCAGTCCATAACCGTTATACTGTTAAAATGACATTCAGTATTTAATCCCACTGAGGAAGAGGAACATCACCTCGAAACGTTTGGGAAAGATAAATGAAAGTAAGTTCAATTGTGAAAGTTTATATATATAATAATATTTAAAAGTAATTGCTTTTATGCAATCTCTTGTTATTTTGTAGGCAAAAGTTAATTAAGATTTCCATCAAACGTTATAAATAAAACAATTATAAATGTCAGGGGTGTATTTATATTGGGGGGGGGGACAGGATCAGACCAGAGAAAGGATTCGTCCGGAAAAGTTGATGAATTTTGTTAATCTCTTAATTTTTAGGGTGTTTTATTATTTTTTTCCCAGATGTGTACGCTAATATAATAGTAATTCTTTTTTAAATATGCAAACAGATTTATTACACAGCATCAGTGTATACATTTGAAATATGGAATATAGAAAATCAGTTCAGTCAATAAGTATCTTGTTAACAATGTTTCAATAATTTTAACAAGATACATTATTAACATATGTATTTTTATTGTATTACTACCATTTACTGTATGATTTCAGCCACTTTAAAGATACTATTGGCAATATTATTAGTCTTAATTTGTTTTTTCTTTTGTATGAAGCTGACATGATCCTAAGAAGTGTATTACACCTGTAAGAAATTGTGCTGTACAATCTTTCCTTTACTACAAAATTAATAATTCTTACATTAAGCATGACATTTTTCTATGATTAACCACACGTGTTGAGTTGTTATTGATTATATTACATCTCTTTTATAATACATTCATGTGAGAATGTCAGTTGTAATTTTTTCTATTATATTTATGTTAATATTCACATGTTTATTTTGAATTCTTGGATTTCGTTGTCCATGATGAAATATAATTGACAATCGTTCTCTGTTGATTAACTAAATATAATTAAACCACTACCGACTCAGAACGTTTGTATGGGGAAAACATAAAAGTCCTGAACCAGGACCAGCCTTAGCCTGAACCAGTTTCTGCGATTGAACCTAAGCAAAAACTGGTTCAGGGTACAAGGTGAAACTTTTACGTTTTTACCTATACAACTTTGTGTTCCTGAGTTGGTAGTGATTTAATTATATTTAGTTTACTTTGAGTCAGTTGACTTACTTAATAAGAGCAGTGTAACGTAGGTGAATACTACTTGCCATTTATTACAAATAACCAGCTAGTTTTAGTTGTTAAAAAAAAATGTTGCATTACTCTTAACATTTATATTAAATTACATTTTGTTTGTATATTTCTTCTACTAATGTGAATAGGAATTAAGACAGTTTAGCCTAATTTTTATGTGTGTGGTATCTATGATGAGATCTGACTCATTTGAATCACTGATTGTTTTTTTTTTACATTCAAATGATAGAATCACATTTATGTGAACAACAAACCTGTGGATGATGTGAACTGTAACTGGGAGTAGAAATCATCTCTTCTTCTTAATGTGTCATACTGGAATTGAGCATAATGCCCTTCACTGCTTATGCTCATAGTGGGTAGAAGGAATTTTAGAAAAACTTCAGTTGCAATAGAAAACTTCATAGCAAAAACACTTCAGCAGGGATGTATTCTTTATAAAAATCAAAATTTGTTGTATATTTAGTCTGTAGGTTTTGATTGATTATACCAAGCAAAATTAATTTTGATTTGACACATTACTGCAGATTGCTTGAACATTCTAACAGATGTTAGCATTATTCGATCTGGTACTATACAATATATATGGCTCGTGTATTAGTGCTGACAGATACACAAAAGTGATGAATAAGTGCACAATCTATTTAAAACTAATCACTCCACTTGTTAAAATTAAATTCAGTTGCTTACATGTAGGGTTTTAAACAAGAATACATACTCAAAGATCTTTCAGGGCCCATAACAACCCATGCCATTGAACTCCACAGAAATCCATGCTGTAGAAGTACAATTGGTTTTGAGTGTTGTGCTCTATACGCTGGTGCCTCATTTTTGCCATATGGAATGTGATGAAGTGTCAATAAATAGCCATCTTCAGTTTCCACTACATGACTTTCGACAGGATATCCATTACTTTTCAAAAAATCTACCTGGAATAATAAACTGTTAATTTTTATTTATTTCCTTAGAAACAACATACAACTAGTATGTTCTCTAAGACTAATAGAAGTTATTTTAACATGTCTATGAAAATACATGTGTAATAATAAAAAATATGGTTTAAATGAAATTTATAATTTAATAAAACAAACATGTAATAGTACAAAAATAAAAAACTTGAGTTAAATTATTTTATGGGATATTGGGCATGGTCCTCTTATTATAAATCCATATGTTTTGACTACAGCTGCAGCAGCCCTTTTGAGTGGGTCTTCTGTTCTGCTCCTCTGGCAGCTGATGACCAGAAGGAGTAGAACGGAGGCCCACTAAAGATGACTGCTGCAGCTGCAGTATGGATTTATAACAAGAGGACCATGGTCTGTGAGCTCGGAAAATAATTTTATTGAAGTTGTTGACATAACGGAACCCAAAATGAGAAAATGTTCTACGGAAAATATGGCAATGTAACAGCCTAATATTCTTATGCACACACATATCATAATAAAAATAGATTTCAAGGATTTGATAAATGAGTTTGCTTCCTGTCAAACAAAGTTAAGAAAGAACCCAACACTTTAAAAGAAGTGGGAGGCATATTTAAACAAAAGTCTCCTGATTGTTTTCCTCTTTTTTTTAGCATTTTGACCAGGATGCTGGTCATCAAGTGTGGCCTGGTTCCAACCATTCCAAATTATATTTGTACTTGTTAAGACACTGGATTATTTTGAAGAAAGTTATCTGCCACACAATGCCATTTATCCACTTATCTATGATTATTTGCATTAATTTTTTCCAGTTTGTGGTTTGAACCACCACCTGTGAAATAGAAACAAATCTTATGATTTTCTACAAAAATTGTATATGCAAAATAATATCAAACCACAAGAGAAAGAAGACGATTTGATATTTAAAGATAGGTCAAATACCTAATCCATGCAGCATAGAAGAGTAAATAAGAAATGGACAATTATATTTTAAAATATATAAACAATAAACATAATAATTAAATATTTAGAGGTGAAAGAAATTTACAAAATCACAAGACGATATCTTTTGCTTGCCAATTGGCTGCAAAATTGAATCAGAGCTGTTATCAGTTGTTAAAAGTTAATGTTAAAAATTTCAAATGTATGATTGTACATTTATGATTCCAACAGATGTTCTTAGAAAAATGAATGGCATTGTAAAAGTGGATATTTAAATCAGAAGACTTTAGAACGGATTATTGATTTTTAAAACTTGTGTCCAGGATTTTTGTGATCATAATACTGCCTTACTAGCAAAATTCAGAGAGCAAAACAATATTAAATTGGATTTCATGGATTTTTTAAACTACATTTACAGTAAGAAGTCCCAAGTGAAAGTGCTTTTGCTAACGAAACATGTGGGTTGAATTAGAATAATAACAGACTACTATTAAAAAACCAACAGTCCCTTTTCTACGAAGAAATCAAAATTTAGTACTGTGTCTTGTTAAGAAGAAGAAATTTCATCTGTACATTCAGAAGAAAGTATCTTTTAAACTAAAGGTCAGTTGTATTTTTAGCATTAGTAAAGTCATTTTGGTGTCATGAATTTAGAAAACAAATTAATATAAAAAAGTCTGCTGTGTATTAGACTGTACATGTTAGCAGTGTAGAATAAAACAGTAAAAGGGAAAACTGACAGGTCCCTATGAGGTATAGTGTGATCAAGACTAAACTGCTCAAAAGCAGACATTTCAGTTGGTCACTTCACCTGTTTATGGATATTGTTATAGAACAACAAGTATTGATTCTGTAGTATAGTATAGTATAATATCGATGTGGTGTGTGATCTTCTATCACTTCTGCCCCGCGATGGAGCGCCAACTTGTTATAGAAACAAGTTTCACAGGTCTAATGTACTATACTTATAGTATAGTGTAATTGTAGTTGTATCGATATGGTGTGTAGTGTGCTTGCAGATACGCTCCGGTATCTGCTATTATGTTGTTTTTATAAAAACTGCTCCAATTATAATTATTAGGAGTTATTAGTGTAATTGTTTGATCTGTATAAGTGTTTATGGTTAATTCACTCTTTCGATTTAAATAAGTTTCGCGCACTTTTTGTTGTATGCCTCCCTCACTTACCACAAGTACCTGTTTCAGTCCTGTTCTGTGACGGTTGTTGCTGAAATACATACATTCAAAATGCACACAAATATTCAATTTGAATATTCAAAACAGTTAGTACACACAATATGAATGAACTAGCACGTATATGTAATACTTTAAATTACTCTCTGTTTGAATTCTTCCGCCACCTTTGGTAGGACTGTTTTACAAGAAATAATTTAATTTATATTTTGAAATGATACTCTTGTTCATAGGTAAATAAGTGAAGGTTTATTAACAAATTTTAAAATAGCGAATTTCAAAAAAAAAACAATTAACAATCATTTGGGCTAATAACCCTTTAAATAATAATTACAATTGATTAATTTTAACATAAAACTCTATCCAGGCTCAATGCTGGTAGTCCTGTCTTTAGTACAATAATTTGAACTTAGTAGGTTATGTCTTCTTGTTAATATATTATCAGGTTGTTAGGTTCTTTGAGGATACATGATATCAGTGTCAAGATGTAATATTAATAGGATTAATAAAATTGAACAATGGTTAAAAATAACGAATAAATATAAAACAATGAAATTTAATACCATATGTATGGTAAGTATGTAATTATCGTACGCCTGTATGCGCACGCACCTTATAAAATTCTATAGCAAGCGTCAGACTCGTGGCTTGTACAGTTTCAATGTATCGTTTTATTTTCAACAATGAGTTTGATAAATATATATTTTCAAGAGAAAAAATTAATAAAATACAAAAAAAAACTCTTGATATGATTTCTATTTAGTTTGGAAACTATTTGAGAACAGATGCAACAGTTAAATTAATAAGCTACCGCTACCATTTGAGGTTAGTGATCACAGGTAATGCTATTACAGAAAATGATTTCTTACTGGTTAATATTCCTTAATTTATATTTCTGAACATAATATTAGTAACCTTTTAACATGTTACTATTAAAATTGCTTTATACTTTTTACGTAAGTTAATGTTATTTATTTCAAAACATCGAATATTCAAAACAAGTTTAGTCAAAATAGTGACTAAATGTAAACTCTTGTAATTAGTGATAATTACTTTAAACATACTTTTTATAATTATGAAAATTAATTAAAATATTTATTTAATATTTTAATAAGTAAAAATTGATATTTCTTGAAATTCTAATAATTCCATTATAAGTTTGATGCTGCGCTAGTAATGACTCGCGTAGTATCAAAATGTCTATTTCAAAAATATTATTTCTGAAAATCAAAGTTATTTAAATAAAATAATGTACTCCCTGTTTATTATCACAACACACGCGAGTACGACCGGGATTATACACTATCGTACTTATATTGTTCGGTAATCCCGCACATATCACTCGGAAGTGTATTTGTTGTGTCAAGGTTATGTCTGTATATCAACTTAATGTCAATGTACGCGCACAAATTTGAAAATAATACTTTTTCATGGTGTCGAGTTGCGTGACCTATTCGTCTGGAAGCTGTTCGTAGACTGTTACAATTTGCCGAAGCGTCTCTCTCGCGTCTGACAAAATGCGTTGATTTGATTGGCTGTAATCACTATAGTCTTCACCCCAAAGGCCTATGTTTTATTAAAATATTTGGTGTTTTACCAAATTTCGACTTTGGGTCCTGGTTTATGTGACGTAAGCACTAGTGTAAAAAATACTTGAAAAGTTAATAATTACAATAACTTCCTTATTGAACGTCCTATCGTTACATGAGTTATGTCATTGAATTATAGACATTTACTTCTTTAATTTAAGTCTAAACAACACTATTTTATTTACATTGCTTCTCTTAAAATAATGTTTTTATTAATTATCTTGGTGTTTCTTATTTTTATAAGTTTTTGACACCAGATTTAATTATTTTTAATAAAAACACTTTCTAAATAAACACTTGGAGTCCATTTCTCACTTGGTTTGATTTGTTATTTGGAAATAATTATTTCCTTAACAATAGCTTATTTTAGCGTCATTAGGCGTCCATCTTGGTTTTTATATAAAAGTATTTAAAATGAATTTCCCTTATCTAATACAAGTAATCTTACAATCTAATAATACTAAAACGATTATTTACATTATTTCACACTTAAATATCCTTACATGATTGTATTAAATATAATACACATACTGTCTTATTCCTCTTCTACCTGTCTCATACAATTGTCAATATAATTTTAGTCTTTTCTATGTGAATTATATTGTGTATTAAATGTCATTAGTGTACATACATTGTACTTAATGTATTACATATATTGGTTAGCTTCTAGCTAGTTTAGTACCCTTCAATTCTCTAATAATGGGTTTGTTCCTATGGTGTCTCAACATAGTGGTCATTTATTTTTCATAAAAACAATACTTAAACTGTTATTGTTACATTATGTTTGTGTTTCTACATTGGTATTAGACATTACTCCTACTTTTGGTAATGTTCTCATTTACTCCTAGATAAATTTATATGTCATATTTTACCTAAGTAACTTACTTAACATGTTAACTAAAAATGAACTTTTTTCATGTGAAAAACTTACTATTTTATCGGACGCGTTTCGGCTTAGTATCCGCCTTCTTCAGCTTTGGTAACAGACCCTTATCTCATACCAAGGGTCTGTTTAGTATCTCACAGTGATTAGCATTGTTCGTGTCACACTCATTGTTCGTGTCTATTTGACTTATTTAACATCTTGTTGTTTTCATCATGGAATTAACATATTTTCATATACTTATAAACTTCCTCACTATAATTGTTTGTGTGGTTTTATCAGTAGAAATAGTTAGTTATTCACATGTTTCACATCTATTAAGTACGCACTGTTATTGTTTGTGTTTCCTTAAATGCTAATCACTGTGCTAATCACTTTGCTATCTACCCTTATCTCAACCCTTGAGTCTGTTACCAAAGCTGAAGAAGGCGGATACTAAGCCGAAACGCGTCCGATAAAATAGTAAGTTTTTCACATGAAAAAAGTTCATTTTTAGTTAAGTGTAGTGCTGTGAAAGAAGAGATGAATAATCAAGACAACTACTTAACATGGTTGGTTTATTTGTGATTTCTGTCACTATGGTCAGTTGGTTTCTAATTATTTGCATATATACTGACTGTTTTTATAGTTCTAATCTGTTCTCAAAGTTGTATTGATTTTCCCTCTAACTACTGGTAATATTGTGAACAATCTGTGTTTAAGCTTTAATACACTATTTTCCTTAACTAATGGGCCATACAGCGGTCCATCTTACATCTGATTGTTTGTACATGGTTAGTTAGTTTACATTATTTTGTTTATAATACTGTTGTTATTATGTTAAAGATCTGTTCTCAAACCATTACCAGATATTAGTCTTACTACTGGTAATATGGTTATTCACTTTAGTATTGGTTTTGATATTGCACTTTGCCTATTTGAATTGGCATATTTGTTGCATCTTTGCTATAGCTGTCTGCCATTGCATTTGATTGGTTTTATTTACATGGTTGCATTATAATGTATTGTCTATTAGGATGTATTGTTATTTATAACAATTCCTTAATTAATATCATTGTTGATAATCATTTATTTTCATTGATATTTTTGGTTTTCTGTTTAACAGGTACTTTCTCTATGGGTTATGTAACAATGTACCATCTGTTTTAATGCAGTATGTCTCTACTACCTACATGGTATCAGTATGGTCTTTCACAATAATATTTTACTTATTTTGTGACACATGTTTATACATTCCTTCTTAAACACTAATACATATCTTATTGTATTATTTATGATATTTTTCTAGTTATAGGTTGAATTCAATTCAATCCCTTTTGTTTGATACAATGGTTTTTTATATTGTTGTCAGTTCTTTACCAAAAATAAAACATAGTTATATTGTTCTATTTTGTTTCATTTTGGTGGACTTATGATTATCTGTGTTAATCACAACTTTATTAAATGCGTCACACTCATTGTTCGTGTCTATTTGACTTATTTAACATCTTGTTGTTTTCATCATGGAATTAACATATTTTCATATACTTATAAACTTCCTCACTATAATTGTTTGTGTGGTTTTATCAGTAGAAATAGTTAGTTATTCACATGTTTCACATCTATTAAGTACGCACTGTTATTGTTTGTGTTTCCTTAAATGCTAATCACTGTTTTTCATCCTCACATTTGATAATCATTATTTCACTTGTCACTTATATAGTCTTTGGTGCACGTGGTTTATGTTGATTTCTGGTATGATTTATTCATCTTCTTCTCTCTTCTGAGTCAGCTTTATTGTCCTTCTTCTTTCTTCTTTCTTGTTATTTTCATCGTAGTCATTATTCTTTAGTCGTTTCCCCTCACTTTTGGAGTTTGTTAATTCTTATTTCGTCGTTTCCCCTCACTTTTGGATCCTATTGGGTCTATAATTGGTATTTTGTTTTGGCTCATTTCATTTTCTTTCTGACTGTTTCGTAGTTGATGTCACTAAGTTGATATTATCTTATTCATAGTTGGATTTTCATATTAACACATTTGTAGATACACACTTTATATACATGGATTTACTTATCTAGATTTACATTCATATTTTTTATCTTACTTGCCGTCCTTTAGGCTCATTTTATGTAACTGCCATATTTGGTTATGTTACAATATAAGTGGTCACAACAACATACATTGAACAGGATCAACACCAGATTGTGATCATATAATAGGGGTATCTGTGCAAGAAATATTCACTAAGTATGAAGGCCAGAGACAGATTGATACTGATATGTAAGATGGTTTTAAACCTTTAGTTTGTCGGTCAGAAGGTAGTATGGTTTTCTGACAACAATGGTCAAACAGACCCTTTAAACATATAACTCTTATATGGTAACAGAAGTCTTGGATAATGGGCACAGTAGAAATAGTTGGTGTGCTGGTTTAATTACAAAACTTGTATATTTCTTCCACAATGAGGATCAGACTTAAAATATGTACGTTTTGACTGCATATGTAAATTCTAAAGTTCATGTCACACTGTATGTTCTTGTGGGAATGGAGAATAATAATAGAAATGGGGGCCTGAAGTAATTTTGTTGGTGACCAAGTTGGTTACCAGAAGCCTCAAGAATATTTGTTAATCTCTACTTAACTGCCTCCATTACTGTATATTGGACCGAACAGTCTGACTGACAAGCATGCCTTAAAATATGCTGAAGTTGTCAGAAATATATAGACTTATGAGAATATCATAATTATTCTGTCATTTTATTTCCAATAGTGAAGGATAATGTACTGTTAATGTGTTGTTTATATGAAATGCTTTATTTAGAATTAATATTAGGCAATTACCTGTAATAACTTCCGTCTTGTGACTTCTTTAGTTTTTTCCTTAAAACAACGCGTTTTGAGAATAAATTCTCATCATCAGGTTTAAAAAACTATAAAAACATCAAATTCACCCAAAAGGGGTCGTCAACTATTTAAAATACACAAACACAAAAACACCACACATAATTAAACACCGACACAGTCACGGCACAGTAGTGCTACTATTAAAATTGACGACCCCTTTTGGGTGAATTTGATGTTTTTATAGTTTTTTAAACCTGATGATGAGAATTTATTCTCGAAACGCGTTGTTTTAAGGAAAAAACTAAAGAAGTTCACAAGATGGAAGTTAATACAGGTAATTGCCTAATATTAATTCTAAATATTAGTAACGTGACTTGGAGACAGTTAAAACAAAATGAAATGCTTTAATATAAATTCTTGACATACACACATGTATAATATAAAAGTCCATAAAATTATATAGTAAGAATTACATAATATTAAAATTTATGACCACGATGCTATTCAATTATCCATTAAAATTTGCATTGTTCAGTGTTATTTATTGGTACAGTGTAATGTTGGATTTATACAGGAAGTTTATTGGTTCAGCCAATGTTGTTTCATTAAATAAGCAATGAATAAAAAAAAGAATATATGATGACCTATACATAACTATAGGCCTAACCTCAAAAATCTAATGAAATCACTGGTAGCAACAAAGCTGTCAGTTTTTTAACCAATTGTACTTACTGTAGTTTTATTGTTTTTTACTTTAATAGCAGCAATTTTCCTCTTCACATGTTTCCATAAATTCACAAAATCACCAATAATTTGCTTATTGAAACTGTTCACTGATGCCAGAGAAATTAACACATAAATTAAAAAATACAGTTTCATAATGAAATCATATGGATGTATTATATGTATACTACAGGCCTACACATACACTACACCAGAAAAATATGTGTACACTACATCTATATATTGCAATCAACAATATGTGTATATTTAAGTTAGGAAATATCTACTAGTATGGCTGTTATAAGTTGGTCTTATTTTGTGTGTAACACTGTTATTATATTTTAATAAGTCTTATCTGATAATTATCTTTACTGCTTTTACAGATATTAACTGACTATTTTAAATAAATTTTACTTGTATGAATTACCATGTGAATTAACAATCTTGGTTAATAACATGTTTGTATCTTATCTATCCAAAACATTTAAATTGACAGTAATTTATTCAAGGAATTGTGTGTTTTTGTAGATCCATTTTCAACAGATGTTATAAATGATCATATTTAAACAATAGGCTATACAATAATACTCCACTAACTCAGACTAACTGGGGAGAACCTGAACCCAATGCAGTAATATTCAGAATTGAAGAGAATATTAATTAAAAGTGGAATACCCAAAATCGTAAACAAGAACAAAATAAAAGTCGAGAAACCTGTCTGGCATATTAATATTTATTTAAAACCCAGTTTAAAACAAAAATTATAACCCAAACATATATTTATTTTAATATATTAATTACAAAATGTATGTATTTAATCTTGACATAGTGATTACTATAACATTTATATTAATTTACCTGTTTTCAAATAAACTTGGCTGAAACTGAAAACAAGTATATCGGTATACTTGCCAAATTACAAGACCAAGTTGAGAAACCGTGGTCCAGTTGCGGCCCCTCTCTTTTTTCTTCTCAACCCAGAAATCAGTGGGTTTGAAACTTGTTCCTTTCCATATACATTCTGTTAATCACCACATACCTTCTTTCTCCTTTTAACTCATCTGTGCACTCCTGTTTGGGCCTTTCCCTCCCACTATGCCCCTCAATCAGTGTGGCAAACCAATTTGAATAGCGTAGCAGGTGACGAATCATATCACTTCTTCTTTCCGCAGTGGTTCCAATCAATGTCACTGTTTCACCCACTCTCTTTAGAACTTCATTATTAGGCACTATTTCCATCCACTATATTCTTAAGGTCCTCCACCAGCACCACATCTCAAAAGCTTCAAGGTAACTGCTCTCCAATTTCCTCATAGTCCAGGTTTATGAACCGTATGTGCACATGCTCCAAATGAAACTCTTTATACATTTCTTCCTGGTTTCTAGGGATGCATTTTTGAATGAAGGGAAGAGATCTTCTTTTGAAAAATGCTCCTCTTGCTTGTCCAATTCGACTTCTTGCACCACTGGTGCAAGTCTGAAGATATTTAAAAGCTCAACTTGCACTAGTTTCCTACCATTCAGAAATATCTCAGCCTTCTGTTTCTCAGTTCTGGAACAGTTGATAGCCCTGTCATATACATTTTCTTTTTAACAGCTCTCATCTGACTATAGGATAGTAGAATAGCTTCATCAATACTATATTTTGTATCTCGCTTTTGGCTTGGCAGCCTTTCTTTATCCTTTAGTATTTCATTGAGAATTTTTATTGGTGTATATAATCCTTGGTTATATGAACTGCCTTAAAGCCATGCTACTTTTAGGTACATTCGTACATACCGGTACTGTACAGTGTTAGTGTACACAAACAGATCTTGTATTACATCTAACTATCCATTGGCTGTTGTTATCATTATTATGGAAAGAAAATATTCAACAAAGTTTCTGTCATTGTTACTTGGTATACAGAAGTATACCAACTATTATGTTATTTATTTCTTTCATTTACTTAAAGCGAGCCTTCTACAGTCTGAGGCATATCTTTTTGTAACATAACATAGGTGTGTCAATCATTTTCTTGTATTTTCCTGTATTTGTGACAGCTTATTAATCATTAATACTCCAGAACCTTTACAGATGCTCTCTCTTGCTTCTTACTATAGATTAGTTATTTCCATTTCCTTTTTTTACATTTTGATTCATCCATTCACTGTGGATGGCTATAACATGTGAGTTGTTTTGGAGCCAATGATGTGCCTAAATCTATACAGACGTCTGAGACTGCTTGATGTCTGTTCTCAAAATTCTGTCACATCTTCTAGAGTGGTTCATGTCCATTATCTCCAAATTGTTTTGTTCATATTTTCAAAATTATTTCTAAATACCGGGCTATTAGACCGTGGTCGGTTGCTGTGAATCGACATCTTGTCGTGTAACGAGTAAAACAGGGTGTGTACTTCCTTTATTCTTAAAGCCCCTCGTTGGGTTCGTCAATATGTAACGAGTTAACGAGGTCGTACCTGTTAAAATGTATCACACGTGTTTATTTAGTGTATTAGTGTGATTGTAGGGTGTTTGCCTCACAATGGTTGTTACATAAATCGACGTCACTACTGGAGTCCGTAGCGTTGTCAATGTCACCAGTACAACCTACCTGTTAATTCATAGGGATTACGATTCCCGGGTGGCGCCAAATTGTTTTTGTTAAAACAATTAAAACATTTAATTTTTAACGTAATATGTGGTATTAGCATTGACAGCTGTGGCGTTCGAATTATTCCCGCTGCTACACAGGTTGTCGACTCGGCCACTCGTGACAAGCGCTAGTTGGCTATGACTTAAACTTCGCTAACACACATATATTTACAACAAAAAATCCTATGAAATAACAAGATAGTAATGTTCTGTACTGCGCTTTTTAATACACATTTAATTATTAATAAACATGACAATTGAATAATAAACAAATTTATAATATTATGCTCCGGCTTAGAGCTTGAAACACAAAACACCTCAGGTTGGCAAAATTGATTCAAAACACTATCATTCAGTTACTTCTAACAAATTAATATGTTTTTAAAATCTGGGGTTCTTTTGATCATGAAAATAGACATAAACGTTGATTACATGAAAAGAAAGTACACTATTATACCTTATACGTACTTAGGATTTATAATGTGTTTGTACAAATTGTTCAATAGTGTCGTACTTCTGTTACAGTAGTTATGTTCACAAATAAGGTTATCTCTATAAGTTAATCAAATGTTTTTTAATGTAAGTAGATTATGCCTTTACCTTTGAAAGAAAATACTATTTTTTAAATAGTGAGAAATTTTATCATTTGAAAATAATTTAAGTGATTTGGGGTTTTAGGAGTAAGAAATTATTCGGTACTTATCAGTTCGTCTCACGTTGAAGGGTCATCATGGGTAGGCGTGTATTTTTCGAATTTGGGCTGGTTGTAGGCTTCCAGCATCTTCTTCAATCTGGTCTGGGTTTTTTCTTTAATTAGATTATTTAATTTCGTTCCTGGTCATCACTAATTCTGTACAGATCGACGTCTCTTCATATTGGATCATTTTAATTCACTAGTTGACTTGATGTAACTGTTTAAATTAAAGTTTTAGTTTGTCCAATTTCTTGTGTGGCGTACCCACGCTTCGTTTCTTCAGCGTCTATATAATTTAACGGAAAAATAAGCCTCAAATGACTCGTTGTCATAGTAACTAATAATTCAATGCTTGTTTAATTACTCCTTACTTACATTGTTAGAGATATTTGAATTTTTATTCAAATTTATTAAGTATTTTCCTAATGATTTTATTCCCTTATAATTCCTTTGGGATAATAAATGACATCACTATTATTTTTCTTTCCTTTCAAAGTTTACAATGATACCTCATAAGGTCATATTTTGTTACACTTTAACTATAGTCTAATTAGTTGACATTTAATAAATAACATATCTTTCTTGAATTAAATTATTACAATAATATTTCTGTGTTGAAACAACTGATATACAATTATTGTTCATTCACTGTTCTTAGATTAGTAAGATTTTTTGTGAAATTGATACAATTTGCATTTAAATGTTCTTGGCAGTTAACTGTTTTCATAGTTACAAACAGCCATGATTGTTTTCTAGTGTATTTCCTTTTTAAATTACATTCTGAATTCAGCCTGATGGGCTTCACTTATTTGTTTGTGTTTTAATTATTATTCAACATACATTTTCATTACTTTTCATTTACAATACAATAGTTAGGTTTATGGACTGTACGTCCCCTTTCAGTCATATTCCTTCTTTAACATTGAATCAACTATTCTTTATAAGTCATAAATTATTCTTAGTACTAACATTGATTTCTTTCTTGTCTTATAAACTAGGGTGATAAACATTGTCACTTTCTCTAATATTATGAAGGTTAATTCCCCTTTCAACATGGGGTGTTGTATTCTTTATAATTTTAATCTTTAATAACAAAATTTACTTCTATCCTATCATGCCATGTTAACACAAGTTATGGTACTGGGCTTTCTCCCTGATATGTCACATGCTTCCCTTATATTAATTTTAAATACTATTTTTAATTACTTCTAGGTATACAACTAATTATAATTCCATTCCAATCATTGGTGGTTTATCAATGTTTTAAAGAGTGTCTATTTCCTTAGCATTCTAATTTGAATGTTTCACATTCACTTTCACTATCTTTTAGGGCATTAACACTTCACTAAAACACTTCACTTTGGTTCAATGTTTTGTAATTAGTGTTATTTAATGGGTAACCCCTATACCTTCTCCTCCCATTTCTCACTATTTTTGTTTTAGTATTATTTTTACTATAAACAATATTAGGCTAGTTGTGTTTTGGGTTGAATCTAACCTTTCTGACAGGGTTAGTGTACCCTTCCTATACTACATTGTTTTACAATTGTATTGTCTTAGAAATTGGATACATATGTTAAATTAATGCTAATAATAACATTGGTTTTATTAATATATAATTATTTAAGGTTTATTGACCGTATTCTATCTTTAACATACAATCTCTCCCTTTTATATATGTGTGTTAGTTTCCCTTGGGTTTTATCTGTCTCCTCTTCATTCTTCCTCTTCTTCTTCTTCAATAATCTTCATCTTCATTCTTCATCTTGGTTTGGTTCTCCTTTAGTTCTATGTCCATCATGGTTTTGTCAATCACATTTTCTTAAGTATGTTTGGGTTGTCGGCTCAATCATGTCAAAATATTTACATTTTAATAAGTATGTTACGTGGTTCCCTTCTTTATGTCTGTGTTCTCGGCTCAATCACTTGGGTTGGGTAATATCGTTGTACGTCATGTCAAAGTATTTACATTTTAATCATTTTTTACACATTTTATTTCATATGAAGTAAATTTTATATTAAGAATTATCCTTTTTGTCACTGGTACGAGATTTGGCTTAATTGTATCGTTACATAATGCCTCTCCTCTAAAATTGATCATTTTAATAAAACACTAGCATAGTTTTTTATGAAATTATCAGTTATAGATAACTTTTTTCCTTCTCTTCCTTGTTTGTTTCTCCATTCTCCATTTCTCTTCTTACTTAATTCACTCCATTTTTTGGATCTGTTTTTATTTATTTCCATTGGTGCATATTCCCTCATACACAAATTTTTTCCCTAACTTTATATAGTAGCTGGTTTCTCCCATTACTACTCAATTTTCTGAGACTAGAGGCACATCTTCTCTACTCAGTTCACATAGATTGCTGGACTTTTCAACAGTCAATCTTAAATCTTTGTCAACTTGTGACTTAATAATAATAATAATATAATAATATAATTGGGATTGTCCACCTTGTGGTTTGTTTTTAGATCACTTTATCATTACTACTCATTCTTCCTTCCGCTATACCTTAACTATACACTATCGTCTACTCATATACTATATTGAGAAATTTTATCTTTACTCATATGTTAATTTCATCATATCTCACTTTTCATTATTTTGTTTTCAATGCTCGTTGTGATCATTTTAATTGTCTTAGACATTTTTTCCTTTTTTTTTCTTAGTCATTTAGCAGGATTCTGCTTTAGCCATATTTGTATTTTTGTTTTATATACAATCTCTCTCTCTCTCTTTGTACCAGGTATAATTTTAAAATTTTTTCTTATAATACCTTTGATTCAGTATAATTTCAAGTATTTATCTCAGTAATTTGAACTTGATTTTATTTTTGTTTATTTTCATTTTTGATAATTCTTTGGTAAGTTAATGGTCTTACCTTAAAGGAATGTTTGTAGCATATTCCTTTTTAGCTATTTTTTGTTTTAATTATAATTGTAAGTTTGTGCTTCTTACATTTTTATTACATAGGAATGTGTGTAACTTATTCCTGATTATCTCATTTTTTACTTCATACTTCATATTTCAATCTTTTGTTATTTTTTAAACTGATTTAAATTGAAAGGAATTTGTGTAACTGTTTCCTTGGTTTTTCCCTTTTTTTTTTTTCATTAAAACTTTTTATTGTTCCGCATACATCATCTAAATATTTGAGTAAGCTGCTCTTACAATCTCTTTTAGAATTTTGAAATCTGTTTCATTTCACAATGGTTTTAAAACTTTTTTATTGAATTTTGATTGTAAACTCCCTTGATTTTCCTTGTATTGATATTACTGATTTGGTAAGTGTTATTACCATTGTCTCTTGTGATGATATACGGCTTATTATGATATACATAATTGTTTATTCATATTACTATACACAGGTCCTTGTTATTTATATTCTTGGTAAGTTGACTTCTCCTTTTCTTTCCTTTATTATTTCCTTCTCTTGTTCGACTCTTTGTTGTTATGCACCTCTACTCCTTCAAGTGCTTGATAGACACACTTATTCTGGATGATAATATTCAAGTCATCACCACCTTACCACATGTTGGGGCCATACCCTCTCTCCAAAACTTAAATCATCTTCTCTATTACCTCCATTCCTGTGGTTATCAGGTGGTTCTTGGCTGGGTTCGGCCCTTATGGTGTTTACTTGAGCTATCCGGGGTCCTTCGTCATTACTTGTTGTATCATGCCGTATTGAAAAACCCGGATTCTCATGAACTGTTACCCAATTTCCGCTATTATTTTGGTTGGTATTGGGTTCCTGGCGGTGGTTATCTTCATTGCGAGGTGGTTCATCATTCCTATCCTCTGCTGGTGGGTTATTATTATTATTTGAGACTTGATAATAACAGTTAGGACGATAGTTCTGGCCATATCTCCTTTGGTTATTCTGTTTTTGTCCACGGATGAAGTTTACTCGACGTCAGTCATCATTTTTATACTGATTACCCCCGGGTCCCCGGTTGTACTGGTCATTGAGATGATACCGGTTGCCGTAGTAATTATGGTCATTGGGGTGACCATTGGTACGTCGTTCAGGTCCATTTCCTCGGTAATTATCATTCTGTCGGTAATTATTATTTGGGCTGTTTCTATTATTGTTTGGACTTCCTGGGTGATGGTTCTGTTGTCCTCGGTTACCAGGCTGATCGTTTGGAGGGTGTTGTTGGGTATTTCTATTGAACGTTTGTTCTGCATTATTATCATTATTATTGCGGCCCCAGTTATTTCTGTTATTGTTTCGTGGATAATTATATGGTCCGTGGAAATTAGTTGTATTGTTATTTTCATTCCACTTATTGTGCCTTTGGTTAGTGATCCTGTTTTTTCGATACTGGTTATCGTTCTCCATGTCCTCTAGCAAACTAACCATTCCTTGGATTGTTTTAATTTGGCCTTGTCGCCTGGCCTTCTGGATGGCCTCTTCGTAATGGTAACCCAGTTGTATCACCAACGACTCTTCCGGTATCCTGGGTTCCAAATTTCTGGCTAAACATACCTTTCCCAGAAAGTACGATGTTAACGTGTGTCCTCCTTGTGTCTCGTACCTTCCGTTACTAATGTCATTGCGGACCACATTCTGTGTTGATTCGGACCAATACTTCTCCCTGAACTGTTTCTTGAACTCTTGAGTATCATTTATCTCAGGTCTTGTGGCCGTCCACCAATTGTCATGGGTGTCACGAAACATCTCGTTGATCATACTCCTCACACTAGACCATCTGGTTTCTCTGTTCTTCTCTATCAGTTCTTCTACCCGTTTGAGGAATTCTATCGGGTTTCTCCTGTAGCTACGAAAATTAATCATTTCTCTGTTCTCACTGGTTATGAACTGTGTGTGATTATATGGTTTTTCTCTTAATGCATCTAATTCTTCCTGCATCTGTTTCTCTCGCATACTGATTCCCTGGATTTTTTCTCGGTTTTCTCGGGTCAGTCCGTCGGTTTTGTCTATGACGGTATACACCTTCTCCACCCGATTGTTTACATCCAGTTGTAGCTCTTGGTGCCTCTCCTCCAGTTCCTTGACCACTTCTTGTTTATTCTTTTGGCACCCTTCAGTAAGGACTTGGTAGAATTCCGTCGCCCTCAATTTACCTTCCTCTTCAACGTTACTAATTTTATTATTTAATTCTTCCCTGATTTGTATTACTGTTTCGTTGGTCTCTGTTACCGTTTGTCTAATCTCTTCTCGACATTCGACTAGTTGTTGCTTCCATTCCTCCTTGGTTTTCTTACTTTCTTCCTCGATTTTCCTTTGGAGAACATCATGATTAGTTTCCATCTTTTTGTTTACAATCTCTAGGTCCTTCTTGATCTGTTTCTTCAGTTCTTCACTCTTCTTTTCCAACGCCTCCTGACTTCCCTGTATCATTTCCATTTGCTTCTTCAATATTTCACTGTTTTGGTCCAGTTTTTTATTCATTCCTTGTTGTAATAATTCCAATTTTTTGTTCAAATCTTTCTTGTCGGATTCTAATTTTTTATTTAAATCTTCCTTGTCTTGTCTTCTCTCTTTATTCATTTGTCCGAATTGTTCCATCATGAACTTCATCATGCTATCTAAATTCGTTTCTTCTATCGGTTTGATTGGTTGGTTATTTGCCATGACTTCTGCTTCCAATTCCAGTTCAGGTTCAGGTTCAGGTTCAGGTGGATTTGGATTTTCCACTTGGTCCTCCTGTGAGTTTTCTTCTGACAATTCTCCAGTCGTTTCCTCCATTTCTATTTCTTCAACTTCCTCCACTTCTTCTGGGTTTCCTTCTTGGTTTGGTGTTTCCTTCCCTTTGCGTCTCATAACCATCCCGTGTCTACTCATGATCGCCGCTAGTTATTCTTACCAGCCACACGTTGTTGGTCGCCAATATGTAACGAGTAAAACAGGGTGTGTACTTCCTTTATTCATAAAGCCCCTCGTTGGGTTCGTCAATATGTAACGAGTTAACGAGGTCGTACCTGTTAAAATGTATCACACTTGTTTATTTAGTGTATTAGTGTGATTGTAGTGTGTTTGTCTCACACTGGTTGTTACATAAATCGACGTCACTACTGGAGTCCGTAGCGTTGTCAATGTCACCAGTACAACCTACCTGTTAATTCATAGGGATTACGATTCCCGGGTGGCGCCAAATTGTTTTTGTTAAAACAATTAAAACATTTAATTTTTAACGTAATATGTGGTATTAGCATTGACAGCTGTGGCGTTCGAATTATTCCCGCTGCTACACAGGTTGTCGACTCGGCCACTCGTGACAAGCGCTAGTTGGCTATGACTTAAACTTCGCTAACACACATATATTTACAACAAAAAATCCTATGAAATAACAAGATAGTAATGTTCTGTACTGCGCTTTTTAATACACATTTAATTATTAATAAACATGACAATTGAATAATAAACAAATTTATAATATTATGCTCCGGCTTAGAGCTTGAAACACAAAACACCTCAGGTTGGCAAAATTGATTCAAAACACTATCATTCAGTTACTTCTAACAAATTAATATGTTTTTAAAATCTGGGGTTCTTTTGATCATGAAAATAGACATAAACGTTGATTACATGAAAAGAAAGTACACTATTATACCTTATACGTACTTAGGATTTATAATGTGTTTGTACAAATTGTTCAATAGTGTCGTACTTCTGTTACAGTAGTTATGTTCACAAATAAGGTTATCTCTATAAGTTAATCAAATGTTTTTTAATGTAAGTAGATTATGCCTTTACCTTTGAAAGAAAATACTATTTTTTAAATAGTGAGAAATTTTATCATTTGAAAATAATTTAAGTGATTTGGGGTTTTAGGAGTTAGAAATTATTCGGTACTTATCAGTTCGTCTCACGTTGAAGGGTCATCATGGGTAGGCGTGTATTTTTCGAATTTGGGCTGGTTGTAGGCTTCCAGCATCTTCTTCAATCTGGTCTGGGTTTTTTCTTTAATTAGATTATTTAATTTCGTTCCTGGTCATCACTAATTCTGTACAGATCGACGTCTCTTCATATTGGATCATTTTAATTCACTAGTTGACTTGTTGTAACTGTTTAAATTAAAGTTTTAGTTTGTCCAATTTCTTGTGTGGCGTACCCACGCTTCGTTTCTTCAGCGTCTATATAATTTAATGGAAAAATAAGCCTCAAATGACTCGTTGTCATAGTAACTAATAATTCAATGCTGGTTTAATTACTCCTTACTTACATTGTTGGAGATATTTGAATTTTTATTCAAATTTATTAAGTATTTTCCTAATGATTTTATTCCCTTATAATTCCTTTGGGATAATAAATGACATCACTATTATTTTTCTTTCCTTTCAAAGTTTACAATGATACCTCATAAGGTCATATTTTGTTACACTTTAACTATAGTCTAATTAGTTGACATTTAATAAATAACATATCTTTCTTGAATTAAATTATTACAATAATATTTCTGTGTTGAAATAACTGATATACAATTATTGTTCATTCACTGTTCTTAGATTAGTAAGATTTTTTGTGAAATTGATACAATTTGCATTTAAATGTTCTTGGCAGTTAACTGTTTTCATAGTTACAAACAGCCATGATTGTTTTCTAGTGTATTTCCTTTTTAAATTACATTCTGAATTCAGCCTGATGGGCTTCACTTATTTGTTTGTGTTTTAATTATTATTCAACATACATTTTCATTACTTTTCATTTACAATACAATAGTTAGGTTTATGGACTGTAAGTCCCCTTTCAGTCATATTCCTTCTTTAACATTGAATCAACTATTCTTTATAAGTCATAAATTATTCTTAGTACTAACATTGATTTCTTTCTTGTCTTATAAACTAGGGTGATAAACATTGTCACTTTCTCTAATATTATGAAGGTTAATTCCCCTTTCAACATGGGGTGTTGTATTCTTTATAATTTTAATCTTTAATAACAAAATTTACTTCTATCCTATCATGCCATGTTAACACAAGTTATGGTACTGGGCTTTCTCCCTGATATGTCACATGCTTCCCTTATATTAATTTTAAATACTATTTTTAATTACTTCTAGGTATACAACTAATTATAATTCCACTCCAATCATTGGTGGTTTATCAATGTTTTAAAGAGTGTCTATTTCCTTAGCATTCTAATTTGAATGTTTCACATTCACTTTCACTATCTTTTAGGGCATTAACACTTCACTAAAACACTTCACTTTGGTTCACTGTTTTGTAATTAGTGTTATTTAATGGGTAACCCCTATACCTTCTCCTACCATTTCTCACTATTTTTGTTTTAGTATTATTTTTACTATAAACAATATTAGGCTAGTTGTGTTTTGGGTTGAATCTAACCTTTCTGACAGGGTTAGTGTACCCTTCCTATACTACATTGTTTTACAATTGTATTGTCTTAGAAATTGGATACATATGTTAAATTAATGCTAATAATAACATTGGTTTTATTAATATATAATTATTTAAGGTTTATTGACCGTATTCTATCTTTAACATACAATCTCTCCCTTTTATATATGTGTGTTAGTTTCCCTTGGGTTTTATCTGTCTCCTCTTCATTCTTCCTCTTCTTCTTCTTCAATAATCTTCATCTTCATTCTTCATCTTGGTTTGGTTCTCCTTTAGTTCTATGTCCATCATGGTTTTGTCAATCACATTTTCTTAAGTATGTTTGGGTTGTCGGCTCAATCATGTCAAAATATTTACATTTTAATAAGTATGTTACGTGGTTCCCTTCTTTATGTCTGTGTTCTCGGCTCAATCACTTGGGTTGGGTAATATCGTTGTACGTCATGTCAAAGTATTTACATTTTAATCATTTTTTACACATTTTATTTCATATGAAGTAAATTTTATATTAAGAATTATCCTTTTTGTCACTGGTACGAGATTTGGCTTAATTGTATCGTTACATAATGCCTCTCCTCTAAAATTGATCATTTTAATAAAATACTAGCATAGTTTTTTATGAAATTATCAGTTATAGATAACTTTTTTCCTTCTCTTCCTTGTTTGTTTCTCCATTCTCCATTTCTCTTCTTACTTAATTCACTCCATTTTATTTGGATCTGTTTTTATTTATTTCCATTGGTGCATATTCCCTCATACACAAATTTTTTCCCTAACTTTATATAGTAGCTGGTTTCTCCCATTACTACTCAATTTTCTGAGACTAGAGGCACATCTTCTCTACTCAGTTCACATAGATTGCTGGACTTTTCAACAGTCAATCTTAAATCTTTGTCAACTTGTGACTTAATAATAATAATAATATAATAATATAATTGGGATTGTCCACCTTGTGGTTTGTTTTTAGATCACTTTATCATTACTACTTATCCTTTTTGTCACTGGTACAAGATTTGGCTTAATTGTATCGTTACAGTCGGCAACGTTTCAATTCCCCCCTCATGGGTCTTCTTCATTCGTTTTATGTAATTCGGGGTTTTGAGTGTGCTATTCTTACTTCAATCAACCTTTACATACACATATAATCTTATACTGGAAAAAATTATTTGACGTATGTAGTTATATCTTTGTACTTTAAATTACTCATTAATTTGATTTAAAATATCTTTGTTTTGTTTATTTTTTCTCTGTTCATGTTACACTTTCATTACATCCATGTGAATTGTGAAATAATTATATCATTGTTTATCAGTGTTTTACTGATAATGTTATTATCGGACAAAGGTTATCACATGGACAATGGGTTAAATAGGAAATGTATACAATGCCATGAATCATCTGTAGCAGATGGGCTAATCATAGATAATATGTCTCAGTATGATATTGTAAATTTTGTTGTTACATGCAGTAAAAAAAAAACATGTGTGAGATTCATTAAAAAATGCATATAAAAAAATCACACAACATTCACTGGAAAATAAAAATAATGGCTTTTAAAGGGAAAGAAACTGTGAAGTCTAAACTGTTTTGGATGCATTGTCCTGGAGCAAATCAGCTGCTTTCTGGATTTTTGTTGTGGCGACTCATTCTTTCAAAATAATAAAGTGTCTGATTCACTCATGCATCTTCTACCTAAAGAGATACATTTTTTTACTTCATCCAAGTTGTTAGGTATGCTTTAAGTGAACAAAGTATGTACAAGAATTGAATGGTTAGAATCAAATTCTTTAAAGATTTACAAATTATGCCTTTTATGGATTACTTAATAAGTGAATTTCTAAATTCTCAGCAGCCAGAGAGAGTTAGCGCAGTTGAGCATGGTAATCAGATTGATGCTATGGGCTAAATTATATATATTTGTGATGACATATAACCATTAGGGTATATGAAAAACTGATAGTACTGACCTACAGGAATATGTATATTGGTTTATTATTTAAAGGAAAAAAAATGATTCTTTTTCTCTAAGAATCAGCAGAGAAAAAGACTGATTCTTAGCAGAGAAAAAGATTGTTGACTGATTCTTAACAGCAGGATACAGTCAAGTAGGCTTCCTCTCTAGTTTATACAACCATGAAGATACCAAAACTTTAAACAAAAATGAAAGGTGACTTCATCTATAATTGTAAATTTATTACGATATTGGGTGTTATATGAGTGTTTAAACAGTTACTTTTACAATTTCGTTTCTTGATTCAGAGTAAACTCATATAGTAGAATAAATATTTCTGAACCTATATTTTTTTGCTCAAATGTATGTGGGTCAGTTGAAAAGTTTGTGGAGCGACATCTATAGTTTAGCTGTAGAACTAAATATGTCATGTGTTGTAAGATTTACATTTCATGTAAATGCCTGTTTAGATTTCCAAATCTATCTGTCAATTTATTCATTGTTTAATGGCTTTTCAACATTTATGTCTTGAAAATGAACAACATTATGATTCCCTTTTTTAAAAAAATGTTTTATTTACTCATGTCCTGATTTTAAGAGATCTAGTTTATTATAACATTATTTATTTGTTTATATTTAGAGTTTGTTATTCTTAAAAATGAACTTGAAAAATTATTTAAAAAAAACTACTTCTGGTAACAGTTCCATATGTACAAAATCAAGATTTTAAATACCATGTCTACCCAGGCTGATAAAAAATGTTTTATTATTTTAACTATATACTCTGACTACTTCTTATCAGATAGTTTAAAGATAATAGCAGTAATAATTAAAAACAATAGTGTACTAATATTACCATTTGAATAATGAATCAATTGTAATTATAGTGACAGATGGTTTTAATTCATTAATTTTTAAAGTTAATGAAAACTATGAAGAATATTATCAGTATGTGCTTAGACTGTTAACTTACATATGATAACCCCAATATTGTAAAGTTTGCTGAAGCCAGTTCTGGGCAGCTGGTTTATTACTGAGACTGCCTCTCCTTATAACATAAAAGTTAACACACTGTATTTTTGTGTAGATTTTTCAGCCACAACTACATTGTCAGGGTGCATTATACCTAACCTTGTTAACACGTGTAACTAATAATATTTTCTGCTTTTCATTGAGTGTGCACAGTATAATGTGTATTTCTAATTTGCAAACAATACATGCTGTATGTGCATCAGAAAAACGATACTCTTTGTGAGTCATAACTTTTGTTTGCTGAATTTTATATTATCATGTCTTTGTACACCACTTTGTAGTTTGTTGTACTCTAACTCTGATTTAAATTGTATCAAACTGACTTAGATTAGTGAATACCATATATTAGAACTTCTCTCTATTATAACATAGATGGGGTTATAGAAATCTAATGCAATGGAGAAAGTGAAATAAGAGCACACATGATAAGGCATGAAAACTGATAAGAGATTTTAACTGAATCATGGATAATCTGTGGCTTGTAATAATGTCTTTAACTGAATCATGGATAATCTGTGGCTTGTAATAATGTCTTTAACTGAATCATGGATAATCTGTGGCTTGTAATAATGTCTTTAACTGAATCATGGATAATCTGTGGCTTGTAATAATGTCTTTATTCAGCCAATTGCTAGTAAACAAACATTAATAAGCATAAGGTTCCTTCATTTCTGCATAGTAAAAGAGGTGTCTGTATAAAATAAATATCAAATTATGATGTGAACATCGTGGGTTGTGTTTACACCCTCCAGATGGGAAATGATTTTTTGTAACCTGTGTCCCACTGTAATTATTTTTAATTAATAAACACCCTGAAGTATTTTGTTTGATGTGCGCACATGTAATTTTGTTATAATATGTCATATATAATTTTTGCACTGTTGTCTTACATGAGGGGAAAATCAAAAAATAAAGGGGCATTTCAGAAATGAATAATTTCATTGAACTCTCAAGATTAAAGTGATTATTCTTTTTGCACATAATTTCCCTTATTTCTATGCATTTTGTCATCTCTAGAAGAAACTTTGTTGACAAAACATCTGCACTAAACTTTTGTTGTTTAGTGGAGCTAGTTTTTCATGTTCTCTCTGACCTGTTTCCTTGAACAAAAATTTTGTCCTTCATTTCAATGGCCATAAAGATACACTACTTGAGTTCAGGTCAAAACTGTGTATGTATAGAACAAAGTTTCTCAGCCTTCTACGATTTCTCAACCCGCATGTGTGTGGATGGGAGTGCTCATGTAAAAGCATTGGTAGGTGTTGGCCAAACACATTGAACTTCAGTGTTATTTCAGTCTCATATATTTTTACAAATATTGATTTTAGTACTTTAAATATAAAAAATAAGAAGTTTTAAAATACTAAAGTTTAAATAAATTGAAGTTTTTAAAATTAAACTTTTGTTTTTAAATAAAGTTATTGAACTTAAAACTTTATTTCTCTCAAGTTAAAGAAATGAGCCGAGTTTTTTTTTGTATTTAAAATTTTTAATTGATCTTGTTTCTTCACAAGGCTTATGATGTCCCTCCCTTAAAAAAGTTGTTAGTCTTTCATCAAGGTCAAAATATTAAGAGAGAAGAAATTGTGATGACGGTAGTCCGAGAGAGGATTTGAGCAGCCCTCCCTTAAAATTTACTCCTACACCGGGAGGGGGGCAGGGGTACACTTTGCAAGTTGAAAGTAGCTGGTATAGAAGATGGTCCAACAATTCAAAACCAAGATATTGAAGGCAAAGGATTGCTTGGTTAGCTGTGTGAGGTCAAGCATAATCCTGAATTAAAATTTTTTGAAAATTTGCCTTGTCCCTTTATGCTTTTGCTCCAAGTCCTTGGACTTGCTTAAAAGTGGCTTTATTCAACTAATTTAATTTTTCCTAATTCTGACACACTGATCAACACAAATCATTCATTTGAATCAAATTTTCAAAATTGTTGCTGGTCTTTGAAAATCTTTGGATTCCGTTCATAGATAATTTTAAATAGGCTTTGCTTCAACACAAACAACTTTCGCTGTACTGCAGCTTTTTCTGCAAGTATTTTTAGTGGTTGTCACTCCCTTCTGAATGAAAAAAAAAAAAATGTTACTCTTTATATTTCTTCCTAGTGCAGTTTGATAATAGATCACTCATTTTAAATTTACTCATAGTAACAGCAACAGTGAATTAAACAATTATACGCCACTTCAAGCATGAACAGAGACTTCTGGCCTGATTAACAACAAAGCAGTCAGTGTTGCCAGCTACCTGATTGGGGAAACAAAAGCCGTCCCTTTACTTTTTTTCTTTCCCTCATTTGTAGATTATATCTGACAGTTTCTGCAGTACGTGATAACCATTTGCAGTGCGGATGTTCAATTATCTAGAGAGTTCACTTATCAGAAAAGGTACTGAGATAGATTATTTGGGACACTTGATGCTCTACTGTATGTAGTATTTCTTTATATAACTCAAGCTGCATGCAGACCTTTAAAGGATCTCAAAAGAGTAATCACTACTACTTCTGTTATTACCATTTACCACTACTACAGTGTTAATTCTTCTTTTAAATGATGTTTTGGATTTTCTCATTTCTTTAAGCCCAGGTTGTGTTTTGTTTGGTAGTCTCCTCTGTCATTCCGACAACATATCTCTTTTCTTTGTTATTGTAATATTAAAACAAACACCCTTTAGTTTCGAATATTCACATCATCAATTAATTTTGTATATTCCAATATTCCATCAGTGTCGGTCAACTTGTACATTTTAAAGGGTTTCATTCTAATTTTGAATAATCCCTGTTAAGTATTACAGGAAAAGTACATTCTTTTCCATGTATATGTGTGTGTTTATATGAATGATTTAGTTAATGTACGATTGTTGGCAATAATTTTGTACTTAAAAACTATATTTTACTATTTAACTTGTGAAAAGAAACTAAAATTTTTCTAACAAATTATTATAGAATATCAGAGAACAAATTTAGATGATTTTAGAGAAAATGTTAATACGTGTATGTAATAATTTATATTCAGTTTTTAGTATATTACTATTAATATAACTAATATTAGTAATTAGTATTAATTATTAATTTTACATATATTTATGAACATAAATATACATATTCATGTATGTATAAATATTTATTTATAGTTGTTTTGATGGTTCATCTTCTTCATTCACAACACTTAATTAATATTGATTGTTAAACTTTCACTTGTGAACTTACTTTGTTTTTTCCCGTACGCGTTTCAGCTTGATGTGCGCCTTCTTCAGCGGTGTGAGACAGAATGTCCGGAACTTGTAACGGTTTTTTAGCTGGTAGGTTGAGTGGAGGGGGGAAGGGAATTGGCGCGGGGATCCGAATTATTGTATGTTTTATGTAGGCCTATAAATGTGTCAAAGAGTGCCTGTGATTTAAAGTGTAATTGGTCGTTAAGTATGTTGTTTGGTTGTGTTGTGTAGTGTTTGTATATTTCATATTGTTCTGCTGTGTTAAGTTTCCGACTTTTAGGCAAGTAGTGTAATATCTCAATAATACACACAAACAGATGACCTCCCTATGGGCTCCCCCATATCAGGAATACTAGCTGAAATATTCATACACAACATGGAACAAAAACATATAATAAACAACAACACACCAACAAAATCATTTATTGGCACAGGTACGTGGATGATATATTACTTTTATTTAATGGCAATACACGACAGGTTGAAAATTTCCACAAATACATAAACACAATACACCACAAACTAATATTTACACTGGAAATAGAACAAAACAATAGTATACATTTTCTGGACCTAACAATTAACAAAACAAACAATACACACACATATAAAATATACAGGAAACCAACCACAACTGACATGGTCATACACAACACATCAAACCATCCAACGCAACACAAACATGCGGCATTCAACCATATGCTCCATAGACTAACAAAAATACCATTAAATAAACAAGATTATGACGAAGAACTCAACACAATCAAATATATAGCAATAAAAAACGGTTACAACCCTAATTTAATAAACAAACTACACAGACACATCATAAACAAAAACAACAAAACAAAATAAATACATCACACTCACATACCATAACTCCAACACACAAAATCACCAACACATTCAGGAAACACAAGTACAAAATAGCCTACAGAACAAACAATACCATCAAAAAACACATCAATGATACAAACACGGACATAGACAAATACAACAAAACAGGGGTATACAAATTAAACTGTAGTGATTGTAATAGTTTCTATATAGGCCAGACGGGAAGATATTTTTCTTCACGTTACTCTGAACACCTAAAAGCTCTATCCAGCAACAACATACGTTCCGCGTTTGCCACATACATACACACAAAAAACCACAGCTACACCAACATAGATAATAATCGAGATATTACACTACTTGCCTAAAAATCGGAAACTTAACACAGCAGAACAATATGAAATATACAAACACTACACAACACAACCAAACAACATACTTAACGACCAATTACACTTTAAATCATACGCACTCTTTGACACAATTATACATAAAACATACAATAATTCGGATCCCCGCGCCAATTCCCTTCCACCCCCCCCACTCGGCCTACCAACTAAAAAACCGTTACAAGTTCCGGACATTCTGTCTCACACCGCTGAAGAAGGCGCTCATCACGCCAAAACGCGTACGGGAAAAAACAAAGTAAGTTCACAAGTGAAAGTTTAATAATCAATTTTAATATATTTACATCTATAATTTATTAATTTTACTTTTTTGTATAATGAAAATCACAATTTTTGCCTTTATTTCGCTTGATAACATTCCACTTTTAGTGACAGGTTGCAAACCTTTTATTCGATTTATGGAAGGATTTTTTAAAAATTGTACCATACCCTTTTTTAACAGTGTGTGACCTGTAACTTTTGAATAAGCAACCAACAACTCTGTTTAAAAAATTTATGGAATTTAATACACTTGATTAAATGATCTGCTGTTTGTTTGTTATAAAAGTATTTAAAATACTTATTTATAATATTTTATAAATTAGAACGTCAACTAAAAGGTATTTTATTATTTTTTTTAAGTCAAAGTTTTTTCATTTTTTTTATTTTGTTTCATTGCAAAACTGATTAAACATAGCGATTATTATTAAATTGTTTATAAATTTTCATTGTTTGTACTTCAAGGTTGACATCGACACATTTCTTTGAACAAAAAAAAATACAATTTTGTCTTTATTTGGTATTAAACAGTTTGTTTTAAATCACCCTGTAAACAGCTTGTTATCTATAAAATCAACCGACAGTAGCGCTGGAGTTGCTGGCTGTATACACTGCACCATGGACTCTGCAGGCTGCAGGGGCATCAGTCCTGCGCGCTTTTAGCAGTGGCGAACATGGAGCTAGCCGTGGTGCGACTGTCCGTTTTGGTGTTCTGTTTAATTACTTTATGTAGCGGTGATTTTTTTTCTAATACAGATGACTTATCAACAGTAGGTATTATTCTGTTATGCATAGAATTTAGTTTTGTAGCTTGATAAAGTATAGTTTCGAATAAAGTAATTGTTCCTCAAAAATTCAAATGTCGTAGCATCGATTTTGTTTTCTAAAATGTGGGTATTTTTAATTACGAGGTATGTGACTGTCATAAGATTATGTAGTTAGTTATTTTTAAACACTTACATAGACGTTTGATAATATTAATAACTTACCACCACATACATCGAACGAAACATAACCAAACAACGCAAATAAAGATGCTAAATTAAAAATACGCGTGAGGGTTAAGTGTTTATAATAAATCTAGGCTTGATTTTTTATTTTCGTATTTCTTGTAAGTAATTAGGAATAACATATTAATTCCAACCGATATGTCTTTTGTTTCATATACCGGTAACGAATTATTGGGAAGATTCCATCTCGTTTTGTTGACATTAGTTTTGGCGGCGTGTTGTTATTTAATGTAAACTTGACGGGTTATCACAACTTTTCAGTCTCTTGTGGATTTCGTCATGTAAAATTTTATTATATCAAATCATTTACTAATTTAAAGCACAATTTGTTGAAATCATTCCGTAAATTAGCGTATGCCGCAGTGTTCTAAACAACGTCCATTCCAGAGATATTTCGTAAAGTCCTTATCTTCGGCTGACAAAAACGATGAACGTTCAAAGGTCGTTATCAATTCACATGTCGTTTTTTGATAATCTGTTAAGTTCAAACTAAGACCCGTAAAAAGAACATTGTTTAATAAAACTAACAATTCACTTACGAAACGATCATTGCTTTATAATGTTGTGTCTTCTTTGTACAGGGCTGAAGTAGAACATTTGCTAATAATAATAATATTCAATAATTCGATTAATATTAATAGTTCTTACAATATTATCGTTATTATTTATTTGTTAATCTTTATCAGATAATTTTCTGAAATCCGTTTTAATCGATGCCAGTAAGTAACTCATTATGGTAGGCCTACATGTTACCATCTCTTACTGTATTACGTTTTAATGAAGAGTCAGCACTATGTAGGCCTATAGCTTATGGTGTTTTGTTTCATATTATCCATTAAAAATCTCATATTACTTTCTGTTATTTGTTTCATTTACATGTTTGTAAAATACCGACTAAGCTATCTGTTTCGTGTTCTCGTCCTCTACTGTTTTTAAATAAATAACACGGTTTCATTACGAAAAATTATTGAAAATACGATACGTTGATGTATGAGTTTACCGTGAATTTGCAATGATGATGCTGTTTTTTTTTTTCGACTGGGTACTAACCAATTTCGTAATTTTTAAGGCTTTTTTGTTGGCACATACCAGAAATTATAGAAGTGATTCAAGTTTACATACATAGGTGGGGGGATTCATGTGTAAGTGCAGAATAGATGCAGCGGTTCCTCCTTCCGTATAGTAGTTACATTTGTAATTTGTGCTCAGTCCACTGTAAAACACAGGATTGCAATGAAGATATTGGTACCTAGGTACGCTATAAATTTTAAATATTCATAAGTATGTTAAATAATAAAAACCTAACAGGGCCCAATAATAAAAACTTAGTTCCAGTATTTACAAGAAGGTAGACGAATTTTGTTAATCTCTTAATTTGTAGGCTGTTTTATTATTATTTTTCAGCTGTGTACGCTAATGTAGTAGTAACTCGTTTTAAATATACAAACAGGTTTACTGCACAGCATTTGCGTATACGTTTGAAATATGAAATATAGGAAAATCAATTCTGTCAATAAGTATCTTCTAAACAATGTTTCAATAACTGGTACTTTTATTGTGTTACTACCGTTTACTTTAATGAGATTGATTTCAGCATGTTATCACAAGTTTTCCAACCATTTTGAAGATAGTATTGTTGATTAGTCTTAACTTGTTTTTCTTTTGTATGTAACCGACAAATTCTAGATACGCCACTGAAACTTAGGTAGTTGATTAATGAAAGAATGAAGCGAGTTCTCAGTTTTAACTGGACGTTTTACCATTATTCTGTCTGTTTATCTATTTGGGGCGTATCTCTAACGATAAATTTTGAGTGCATCAACTTAGCATGCATGTCCATACTTTTTACCCTACAGAACTCTATTGTTTTTGACATTGATCTCTCTAAAAAAGGGGTGGGGAGGCAAAAATTATTGCCGCTCAAAATTGAGAAAAAATCGCAAAACCCCACGTGGGGTATCAAATTAAAGGGAATTTAAATCACAATCTCAATATGGAGTTCGTTTTTTTAAAATTAAAAAGTTTTAGACATCAGAGCCCAAAAAGTGGGCGTAAAGTTTGCCAAAAAAAATCCACAAAAATTCATGTAGGATATCAAATTAAAAGAGAATGTTAGTAACATCTGAAAAGTTGTGAACACTTATTCACATACTCCCAGGGCCCATAAAAGAGATCAAAATTTTTTTAACATGATAATGTTTTTAGGCTGTGGGTCATTCCACAAAATGCGTAATGCAAAATGTGTAACGTCATCGAAAAATGTAACGCTCCAGGTGACGTTAACACTATATTAACATGATAATGTTTTTAGGCTGGGGGTCATTCCACAAAAATCGTCATCGAAAAACGTAACGCTTCCACACTTTCGATTCCCCACAGTCTAGAAATTTGATATGTAAACGCATCAAGACAGAAATAATCGCTGCTGACATTGAGTTTAGCAAACGTTTTAGTGAGAATAAATTTGGTTTTACATGCTCTGTTTGTGATCGTCTGTGGTTTGGAAATGATTTACGTAATCCACATTATAAGCCTAAAAACATTATCATGCTTCGATGTTTCGGTTTCGTCGAAATTCTTTGAATGCTTAGGTGCATAAATAGAGAGAGGGAGAGAGAGAGATTTTTAACATGATAATGTTTTTAGGCTGGGGGTCATTCCACAAAATGCGTGATCCCACAAAATATGTGTAACGTCATCGAAAAATGTAACGCTCCAGGTGATGTTAACCAGTGTTAACACTATATTTTTTCCACACTTTCGATTCCCCACAGTCTTGAAATCTTCGGTCTCTGTCGTTTTAACATGATAATGTTTGTTATATAGTAAATATTTGTTATATAGTTATATAGAAAACATGATAATGTTTTCCACAAAATGCGTGTGCAAAATGTGTAACGTCATCGAAAAATGTAACGCTCCAGGTGATGTTAGTAATAAAAAATAAATATATGTGTGTGTACCAGAGTACACAGGTAAGAAGTGAAACTTCTTTATGACATATCATTTTTCTACTATTTACAACTTCACAGAAATTGGGTAGATAAGGCTTAAGAAAAATAAAGATCACTCGCTGCTTGAGTTTCATTATTTTTCTTATCTCTGTTCTCTCTCGATCGCTCAGCTGATGTACTGATTTGTGAACAATTACGATGATGAACATCTACTTGTACAACTATTGCATTTGGATACTCAATAGAGTTTTCGGACTCTGCCATTATTTAATCTAAAAATTAGTTAATCAGTTTACAAAAATTATATAACGAACTTTAATATTCATATTTCATGTCATAACTTAATAAAAATAATTCAAAGCAGATATTTAATAACTTACTCAATTACACAAGTTATGAGTAAATAATTGGAATTATCTATTCAAAGTAATACAATTATATGATGACAGTTAATCTTGTAGACATGCAATGATTTTATAGAATTCAAAATGAATAAATAAATCATTAAAAACGAATAATTAAAAAAGATGTACGTATACATATTTTTATTTTCTAATTGTGTTTTGTTTTATTTTTAAATTATTATTTAATTTGTTTTTTTATTGTTTTTAGAATTAATAATGTTTACTAGATTTACAGTCATATTTATTAATACTTGCTAATTTTAATAGATTTATATACATTTACTGATACTTACAATCAAAAAGTGAGGTTAACCTCAAATAAATATTAAAATCACGCTCACGTGTTGGATTTTTAATACTTGCTAATTTTAATAGATTTATTAAAATTTACTGATACTTACAATCAAAAAGTGAGGTTAACCTCAAATAAATATTAAAATCACGCTCACGTGTTGGATTTATCAAACGAAATATATAATCACTCTCACTTTTACTATAAATTCACTTGAATTTTAATTACTTTGCTTTCAATAACCAATTTTTCATTGAGGATGATGGATTGGCCATGGGTTCACCTCTCGTCTGTTGGCCGACGTTTACTTGAATTTTTATGAAAACTCTCATTTGCTCTCACATAACAAATAATAAGTCTTTTTATTTTATCACTTTCAAACTAGTATATTATTCTTTACGTCACTATACTGAACTTTGATAAAAAAAAAACAACATGGCGCGTAACCGAAAATCGTGACGATTTTTTTTTACATTGCTATAAAACTTCTCTCATACGTCGATAAAGAAGTTTCTTCAATAAATTTGGTCACAGTGAAATAAGATGTTTAAAACATTATCATGCTTCGATGTTTCGGTTTCGTCGAAATTCTTTTTTTCCACACTTTCGATTCCCTAAAAAATCCTAAAATCATTATCATGCTTCGATGTTTCGGTTTCGTCGAAATTCTTTGAATGCTTTGGTGCATAAATAGAGAGAGAGAGAGAGAGAGAGAGAGAGAGAGAGAGAGAGAGAGAGAGAGAGAGAGATTTTATAATATTTAAAAACTATGAAAGTAAATACAAATAATTTTAATTCTGAAAATTCAGAAAGGTAAGGAATTGTAATCCAAATCCAAATTTGTCGAATTTGTAGTGTTTATTGTATTAATGAGTGCTCTACCATTGTTATGCTACTAAAGAATTAGTAATTTTGTAATTTTCCCACAATTGAAAAATTGTCCAATATCAAAATTTATCTAATTATAAACATATGTCTACTTCGCTTTAAACAGTGAGCGAATTCTGCAACTCGGGGAGCACACTAGTTTTAATATTTGACAGACTTAATCGTATAATATTTAATGTTGACAAACTAATTAACGTGTAAGGAAAATTGAATAAAAATTAGTTAACCAGTTCACTTTTGAAAATCCTACTCAACATCCGATGCTGTTTTGCCTTTTAAATAAAAAGTAAAACAGAGCGTGATAACTGCATTGTATAGGATATTCCAAAATTTCGAATAGGCAGTTAAGTAAGTGACAGTTTTTTGTTTCCGGGTCAGAATGTTACGTACATTTGCCGTGAGTAAACACGCGGTCCACGGTGGATAGAGCCTCCTTATAGTCTACGTCTACGTATTTCAGAGATTTACCGTGGTAATTCTAACGGTAGAATTTGTCAGTATATTGATAAAAATTTAATTATTGTCATTAACTAGCAAGAATTGGGATTGTAGGCCTACCTGCGAGGACAGCAATTTCTGTCAGCCATCACAAATAGTTGCGATCCCGATCTCCACTTAGCACGTCCCCAGTAGCGGACTAAAGGGGAGGGCGGACCGCCCCGGTAGTAGGAGTCCTCAAAATTGGAAAACTAAGTTTAAAAGACCAACAATTTATTAAAAACCTCTCGTCAAAATTTTTACCGAACAGTGGATAATTCAGACTGCGTAAATCAGGTCAGTTACTCAAATGAACGAATTCACAAAAAAGTGCATCACATATTGCGTGAGTGGACAGAATAGCAAGTGACATCGAAGACAACTGCACGTACAACTGTACAGATAAGTACAGCATGTGTTATACATTAAAACTACTAACTGATTTGAAAAATAATTGGCAAGTATTGGTTGTAGCAACGATAAATTTGTTTTGCAGTATATCAGTTTATTGTATATTATAAAGTATTTTGATAAATTTAATGCAATCCATAAATAATACTACTTCTATTATTTCTTTAAACTTAGTATTTACAGTATGAAAGTGGATTTTTATTTTAAACATTACTACAGCTTCTTATAAAGTTTCCTAACTAGATGTATCGATACAGTAATTGGACAATAAATATATAACAGTAAAGTGTTTTTTGCTATATATTACTTAAAGATAAATTGGATTATAAACAGCAGTCTTATGGGAGGGGAAAAGAAATCCACCCCGGGCCGCCGTACGCCACTGCACATCACGTCCGACCACTTACTGGACTCAGCTCAGATCTGTAGATCAGACTCATTAGAAGAGAACGATGTGTACAGAATGAGTAGGTCAAGGTGTGCAGCGGTGGTGAAAGCTACCCGTCTAAGAAAAGACAGTTCCGAAAATAATTTTGTCCCCTTCTTCAGGTCTCTACGATCTGCAACTGGTGAAGTATGGCAGTATAAGGAAACTTGTAGTGTCCAAATAAACTTTGCAAGTTGGATGTTTAATGTTGACAAACTAATTTACGTGTGTAATGAAACTTGAATAAAATTTAATTAATATGTTTAGCTTTGCGAATCGTGTGCAACACCTAATCCTGTATCTTTTTATTCGTCTTGTTATCTGAATTATCAGTCTCCGTAATTCCAACTTCGTCGTGCTTACTGCTACCTGTCATGCTACGGGCGAGAGTGTCTCCACCAGTCGTTGGACTTGCTAATGGTGAAGACACTGAAAGGCCTCGTCCGCACCAGTATAGGAAGTTATCACGACGAAATTGGAATTACGGTTATCGGAAAACACGGTTACTCCACTGATTCCTTCGTGAGCCATTGTGACTCCCGAAGTGGTAATGTTGCGTCCACGATACAGTCGGAACCGACATCACGTATGGGCCTACATAAATCCCCGCATACTTTCGTAATTTACACGTACTGAACGATCGGGTACTACCAACTTTGTCGTGGTACTTGTCATGTTCCGGACGAGGCCTTTCAGTGTTTCCACCATTTTCAAGTCCTAAACCACCACTTGAAAATCACAAGATCGTGGTTTAGGACTTGCTAATGGTGGAGACACTGAAAGGCCTCGTCCGCAGCATGACAAGTACCAGTTTAGCAAGTAAGCACGACGAAATTGGAATTTACATTTTTTTGGGGGAAAAAAATTGGTTGTGTCATGGGATACAGGCCAGAAGTGGGAACTTCAGTGTCGAGTGGCGAGTGAACTGAGTCTATGTGTAAAAGTTGCTCGTTTGTATTTGAAGTAAGAGGGATTTCGCTATACAGAATTACGCTTCAAATAAGAGTGAAGGGATAATTAAATGAGACGAGGGCATAGTACTGTTTATACGTATTTTGTTGTAAGAAGTCAATATTTAGAATGAACATAAATAAAATCATATCACACGTATAGGCCTACAGTACACACGTATACAAACAATATGTAACAAATAATTTTTTTCAAATGTAACAATATTATTACGCAATATTTAATTGAAAATTAGAATGTGATAATTATTATGTATTTATATTATGATTATATTATATTATATTATTATCCGGTATATATTATAGGCCTGTTTATAATAGTTAGATTATAAACTATTATATTATAATTAATATACGCAGTATAATGATTCAGTTTTTACAAATTATAAGTAGCTAAATAACTAAATCGAATTTTAAACCATAAAAACTTCCAGCCAAATACAGTATAAAATATCGGTATGGAGAACCAAACATGATTTCCATGTTCTAAGATTTATATTTAAAATCATTTTCGAAATGAAATGTTTCCATAGAAACTACTTCTTTCTACTTACTGCTTCAGCCTTAACAACAGTACTGTGATCGCTAACGTATACCACCTCACGTTATCGCACTCGATTTTCACTGATGATGGAAGTCGATGGCACTGCCGAACGTCTGGTTTTGCAGAAAACATTGGTCTACGGCCAAACAGGCCGGGAAGGAATTTTAACAACAAACTACTTCTTTGTTGCCGATAACGTAGTACATATATAAAAAAAATTATCCCCTCCCCCTTCAACTAGCCTCTTCATTTATAGGTATTTCATCTACGTTTCTACAGTGGATTATTAAGATCTTCTTATCAAGATACTTTATTTATCAAAATTAAGTACTTTACTCTTGTTACAACAAAAAATGTTTCAGGTAAACTACCCTTTCCCAGTAACCGATCTTCACCAAAATCAATAGACCTTGAGTCCACTACAACACATATTTAAAAAATTATTTGATTCTGTTTGAATTTACGGCAGTTATCGTTCGTCATAGAAAAAATTACCCTTGTTATCACATAAAACGTTGCAGGTAAACTACCCCTTTCTCTTAACTGATATTCCCAAAATCAACAGGTCTTGAGTAGGCTACTCTACAATTCAGGGATGCACGCAAAACATTATTTGATTCTGTTTGAATGTGCGGCAGTTATCTTTCGTCATAAAAACAATTACTCTTGTTAACACATAAAACGTGGCAGGTAAACTACCCTTTTCCCTTAACCGATCTTCACCAAAAACAATAGAGGTCTTGAGAACTCTACAATTCAGAGCTGTATGCAAAAAATTATTTGATTCTGTTTGAATTTGCGGCTCTTATCGTTTGCCATAGAAATAAAATCTACAGAAAGATAGACAGACAGACGCACACACAGACACTTTTCGAAAAATGACTTTTTTTCATGTTTTGAGGGTAGTACAATCAGACTCTGCAATTATCTCGAACACGATTTTTTTTGCCATCACCATACTTCCATTTCCTTATGGAACATGGAAGTAAAATCAGAATCGAACTCACCGATTAACGTACAATGCAAACACAGATACAAAATTTTAGTTTTTCGACATTTCAAACATGCACACAAATATTCTCATTGGCAACACGGTAAATATTGTAATAAAAAGTACGTTGGAAACTTGTGTAAATGTATTGGGCGAATAACGAACTATGTACAAGATAAGGATTTCAAAAGTATTCAGCTCGATCTTTCTGCTGTGAATACATTTCATTTTATCAAAATAAAATTATATTAATATTTACTTTATTCCTGTAACGGTATTTAAACATATAGATTGTGTTCACATTTTTTAAAATATCACGAAAGCACATTGCTTTAAGAGCCCACATATTCGTGGCAGCGGAAAAATTGTGGTAGCTATGTGGGGGAAAAGATTGGCCTGGCAACACTGCTTTTTCGTTTCAGAAATTTCGTTACATGTTTAATCAGTTTACTGCCATAGATGTACTGGGGTAAGCCGGACACCACAGTGCCGTACATGAAGTTGTCACACACACACACACACACACACACACACACACACACACACACACAGAGAGAGAGAGAGAGAGAGAGAGAGAGAGAGAGAGAGAGAGAGAGAGAGAGAGAGAGAGAGAGAGAGAGAGAGAGAGAATGTGGAAAAGAACAATATTGTACAGAAATACCTAAAATGTCGAAATAGTTCGTTCATCAAGTAGAGACCTGGACGAGGGGAATGATTACACGCCAGCCTTTAAAACGCATGCTGAAACAACTGAGCTGCAGGCCTCATTTAAGTATTACAAGGCAATTTGTAATAATAAAAAATAAATTTATTAAATAAAACATTTATAATACATACGTAATTGTACACGCGGGCACGTGTGTGTACGCGTATACGTAAGTAAAAAGGGAAGGTGACTGAACGTCGCGCACGTGTTAGTCCGTGACGATAAAATCTGTTCCGACAGGAGTACTTTAAGTTAGCAAATTGTCGCCAGAGGAACGATGCCAATTCACATAACAGAAACAAAACTGGCAGCACGTCTTCAGATCGTTACAGTATTATTACTTCCATGTTCCGTAAGGAAATGGAAGTATGGTGATGGCGAAAAAAATCTTGTTCGAGATAAGGGCTGATTCTTATTGTACTACCCTCAAAACATGAAGAAAAGTAATTTTTCGAAAAATGTCTGTGTGTAGAATTTTTCTAAGGTGAACGATAACTGCCGCAAATTCAAACAGAATCAAATAATTTTTTTCATACGTATGTGTCCGAGTTGTAGAGGATTCAAGGCCTATTGATTTTGGCGAAGAACGGTTAAGGGGAAGGGGTAGTTTACCTTCAACGTTTTATGTTTTAACAAGAGAAAAGTATGTTCTCACGTAGGCTTCCGCGGCCGGTGTCCATCATGTTTTTAAAATGTTCTTCCGGTACGGACCGCGTCAAATTTTTGAGGCGGTCCATGCCGGAAGAAGATTTTAAAAACATAAGAGTAAAGTACTTTATTTTGATAAATAAAGTATCCTAAAAAGAAGGCCATAATAATCCACTGTAGAAAGGTAGATAAAATATCTATAAATTAAAAGGGTAGTTGAAGGGGAGGGAGTAATTTTCTATAAAACATGAAAATGATAGTTGAAGGGGGAGGGGATAATTTTTTATATGTGTATCGGAAACAAAGAAGTAGTTTGTTGTTAAAATTCTTTCCCGGGCTGTTTGACCGTGGTCCAATGTTTTCTGCAAAACCAGACGTTTCGGCGGTGCCATCGACTGTCATCATCAGTGAAAATCTAGTGCGCTAACGTGAGGTGGTATACGTTAGTGACCACAGTACTGTGGTTAAGGCTGAAGAAAGAAGTACCGTAAAACGGGGCTACTTGGAGTGTGTTTTTTGACCTGGCTCGTTAGATTCTTATTATGAGGATTTAAAAAAAAATGCTATGTACCGACCTAACTGGTAGGTTAGCTTAGCTCATATCAAAATTGGAAAATATTGAAACAAAAACCCGAAAAAAAAGTTTTTTTTGGATGTCCAAGTAACCCCGTATTTGGGGCTACTTGAACACCTTGCTTTATTTCGTATGAAAACGAGTTCTAAACTTGAAGGCTGCTCATGTTACCCCATTAGTAAGTAAAAAATGCTTCTGGGTTCATTTTAATTATTCTCAGAAATTGTTTAATCGACATTTAAAGCCTTGCATGTACTGAACAAACAAAAATAACAAAGAATGATTAAATACACTGGAAATAAATCAAAAGAAAGTGGTAGTACATAAATGTCACATGAACTGAAAAACAACACATTAACACGAAATGATTAAATTACTGAAAATAAGTCAAAATACTATAAACGTCTAATAATATTAGGAAACCATTCAAAGAACTAATATCTAAGAGACATTAAACGTAATTCCAAGGCACATTGAATCTCTTTCTGTGATTTTCACTCTGGTATGTAGTCTTTGTCCTTGTCACTATCATCCACAATTTCATCATCTGAATCCTCGCAACGGGGGCAGTTGTAGTACGGATCAGTACTTCCACCATTGCATGGGCCACAAATCCATCCGCGGCATTTTACACATTCAATCCAATCAGATTTGCCTCTATAATCTTTCCAGTTTATACGGCAAATACTGCATGTAAATGCGTCTACAGTTGTTCTGCGACGTACACGAACTGGTCTGTTTTTGTGACGATTTTGGGTACTCGAGGATGAAAGTCCTTTTTGGCAGGATGATGTCGATGCTGACACAGAAAAACTAACAGGAGGTTCCATTTCAATCTCCTTCACATGTGCAGCAGATGCATTTGTTCCTGGTGCTACCTTCTTTCCTCGCTTTCGTGTCTTCTTCTCACAACTTCCTCGATGTTCCTTCAACAACTGTACCGAACTCTCATCTAATTTTCTTCCTATTTCCTCACTGTCACCATCTAATCCATCAGGAATTCTTTTCAACACCTCAGTAGGGTTCGGTGGATGCAGGCCGGTAGCTTTAAACCCTGATACTAAATTTTTGCTCACAGTTTCACTAATTCCAATCCATAGTCTGTTTAACAAGACAGAAAACTGTTCTTTTGGAATACAACCAGGGTTCCTACTCTCCTTTCTCCATTGGTCCAAAATTTCTCTCCATTTCCTTTTCATTGGGGCAAATACTGCAACATCGAGGGGTTGCATGAGATGTGTTGCATTTGGTGGGAATGGAGTGATATAAATTTTACTATGTCTGCATGCCTCAATCACTTTAGGAGAAAAGTGACTAGCAAGATTGTCTCCTAATAACACCACTGTGTCTTCAGGATCACGAGTGGCTTCAACATGTGGCAACAAAATATTAAAGAACCACGCTTCGAAGAGGTTCATGTCAAACCAACCACTTGGACTGCTGGCGTATTTTGTACCAGCTGGACCGCCTTCAGTCCAGTTATCGTACAGATTCTGTGCCCTGTACACAACCATAGGAGGAAGTAGATCTCCATTTGCGTTCCCGCATACCATCAGGCTAATTGAAGCTCGGGAGTGCTCTTGTACCCTTTCTACCCTTTTCGTGTTTCTGGGAACCGCAACCTTTCTGGACCCAGGGTCGTCTGTAACGTTGGTCTCATCATAATTGTAGAGATTTGTGCTTTTCACTTCCTGAAGAGCAAGTTCAGCATTATTGAAGAAGTTCAAAATGTCATTACGATTGACAGATGATCTGGACTGCTTTATATTGGAAGCAGTTCTAATGGACAGGTTGTTTCGAGCTATGAATGAATCAAGGAAATCCGGACCGGGGGTATTCTCTTTGAAGACAGGTACTACTTTTCCCTGTTTATCGAGGAATTTTTTGACAACATCCCTAATATCTATCCGTGTCAGCGGAAATCCCCAATTTGCCACCGTGCCAAGAGTTTCCGCAATGATGGCTTCTTCATTTTTGCTCAAAACAGTCGGATATCCAACAGGCCCAAGATTCTTTCCAAGCAACCTCCTTACAAGCGTTGGCCGAGGAACTTTGAATTTTATTGCAGCCGCCCTCTTTGACATCCCCTCCTTAACGGCCTCTATGGCCTTTTCCATATCCTCCTTTTTAAAGTTGGCATATGGTCTTGACCCAGGGGTTTTTTCGTATCTTCTTACCATTTTTGATGATTAATTACCTGTAACAATGGAAACCATACTTTACTCAAACCAAACAAAAAATTAATGGAGGCCAAATAATATAAATAAAATTACTATAGGGTAGCATGTCCAAGTAGCCCCGTGGTGTGCAAGTAGCCCCGTTTTACGGTAGTTTCTGTGGAAATGTTTCATTTCGAAAATGATTTTAAACATAAATCTTAGAACATGCAAGTCATGTATGGTTCTCCATACCGATATTTCTTATTGAAACACCGCACTACACGGTAAAGATACCAAGCAATTTATAAAATAAAGTTTTTCTCTTATAAAATATAAAATTAAAATGAAAAAGTTTTATAATATTTTATTTTAGCTGTTTTGCAAATAACTCTTGTGCTATTTTGGATTTGATTCAGAAACCTAACGTTTTGCTAGCACGTCGTTACTCCATAATTTTTCAAACTTTGTTTTCACTGACGTTATTCACATCATTTTCTTTTTTCAGAATAAAATATTTTACAATTCTAACCACAAAATTTGTATTGTTTACTAGAAGTTTAACAAGTTATTGTGCGATAGACTTAGAAAATCTTGTTTTTGAATTCAAATTGTTTATACTTTTCAGTAACTGTCTTCCAAATACTAAAGATGGAGTAATGGGATCCTTTTCTTTTAATACCTCAGATCAAACAACATACGGAAGCACTAATTTTGCCCCACAATTTGTATTCCAGGAATTTTCATATTGCATTGCTACTTCGAAACAGAAATATGGAATACAATTTTACCTTCCCATAACTCGAAAACCAAGCATTTCCGGACCTATGTTTATGTAACATTTTTTTCTTATTTTGGCTCTATAATGACTTCCTGACGTATTTCATTCCTCCTGGAATACCCTGTATTAAAATATAAAATATTTAGAATATTAAACAGCTGGAACAATACTAATACGACGAATTAAAATAAAGGTTTTGGTAACACTAGTTGAACTTGGACATAAGAAAAACTAGGCACACTTGATACAAGAAATCACAAGACACAATGGGGGAGATAGGGAAATGCGTTAAGTATACTTATGAGTTTTTACTCGTATGTAGTACTCGGCTTGAAAATTTAGTAATTCAAAAGTTAAAGTTAGACCATAATAAGTTTTTTAAATTTTGCGGTATCAAAGTCGGCAAATTTTTGAGTTGTTTCAACATAGGCGACACTGTAGAAAATATAAAAGCAATTGTATATTTGTAATATATTGTATAAGATTTTAACAATTAGAACTTTAGAACATAGAACGTATCGCAAATAGTTCGTTTGTACTTCAATACGTCAGTAACATGTCGGAATACTGTCTGTGCTCTTCGTTTGTACTTCAATACGTCAGTAACATGTCGGAATACTGTCTGTGCTCTTCGTTTGTACTTCAATACGTCAGTAACATGTCGGAATACTGTCTGTGCTCTTCGTTTGTACTTCAATGCGTCAGTAACATGTCGGAATACTGTCTGTGCTCTTCGTTTGTACTTCAATGCGTCAGTAACATGTCGGAATACTGTCTGTGCTCTTCGTTTGTACTTCAATGCGTCAGTAACATGTCGGAATACTGTCTGTGCTCTTCGTTTGTACTTCAATGGGTCAGTAACATGTCGGAATACTTAGTATTTGTCTGTGCTCTTCGAGCTGTAAGAAAAAATTGTATCTAACGATTGATTACGATTTTTTCCGATCATGATAAATGTCCTCTACAAATTTTATCAGCTTCCTGTAGAGTGAGACCAGTGGTAGGAGTGCTATCGTTGAGCCTGTGGACCCGCTCTGGGTTTAATTTGGAGACTCACCTCTTAGGTTCTTCCGTCCCTAGGACCGTTGACCAATTGACTTGCAAAAGCAATAAACTTTGCAACCGGCAGTGGTGCTCTGAGGGGGGGGTGCATGGCGCAAGTTGCGCCATCAAAATGTTTGGGGGGCATGTTTTTACAGCATTTTTTATTATAAAAGGGGGGCAAATAAAAGACTATTTGAAAAAAAAACTTGTAATAACCCTCCTTATTTTAATTATTCATAAAATGGTAAAATTATTCGCAAAGGGTTCAGAGCATCAAAGTGACAACATCAAGTGAGAACAACCAAAAAATCTCTAGACATGTAAAAATTGCAATATTCTTTTTATTTATATTTTCACTTTCTGAATAAATTGTAAAAATATAGTTTTTCTTGTAACTCAAAACACTTCTACTTTTTTTGGTTACCTTTATACCACCATTTATTTCAAATGTGTGAGCACATGCACCGCCGGGCGCCGTTCAGGTGGCCTGAGGGGATAACTGACTTTGGGGAGGGGATGGTCACCCCTGGCAACCGGAACAGGTGATTCGTCTAGTCCCTGATAGAAGAAGAAGAAGAACGACAACAACAACAACGGATTGTTGACAAGCAAGCGGGTTTCTATTTTAGGGATGCACGAAAGAGAAGGGCTGCACAGTAGGCCACATGCTTGTGAATGTCCCCGTTGCAAGAAGTCGGTCAAGGGTAACGTCGCGTTTCTGTAATTGTTTTCTCTCGATAGAATCCAACCCCTTCGGCCCTAGTTGCAGATGTACACTTTACACAGTCGTCGGGTCCGCGAACGTATTGAAGTAACGAAACGTGTTATAGCGACGACGAAATATCGTTTTCATGAACAGGTTAAACCGGCAATAAAGCTGAACGGCCTTGGAAATGCAACGCTTTAGGGATAGTTTTTCTCTTAAAAGGCGTTGTTCCACCCTCTATTGGGGTGGAAACTTTGTTGCCCCAAATTTGTAATCTTGTTGGAAGTTCGTAACCAAAATATATACACTTTTTTCTTCTGAAAAGTCCGAGTTGCCTGGACTACTCGTATATGAGACATTGGGAGCCGTATAAAATAATTTTTTATGTTAAATAAGTAAACGTCTATTTGGGAAGATGGGTACAGCCATAGACTCAAAGAAGAGCTGTACAGAGGTCTGGAAGATCTGGAAACGGCTTTCCGAAGGAAAAGACAGATTCCTTGGACATATGGTTCGGATGGATCGGTCCAGACTAAATAAAGAAATTTTCGACAAACGACAACAACAACAACGGATTGTTGACAAGCAAGCGGGTTTCTATTTTAGGGATGCACGAAAGAGAAGGGCTGCACAGTAGGCCACATGCTTGTGAATGTCCGCGTTGCAAGAAGTCGGTCAAGGGTAACGTCGCGTTTCTGTAATTGTTTTCTCTCGATAGAATCCAACCCCTTCGGCCCTAGTTGCAGATGTACACTTTACACAGTCGTCGGGTCCGCGAACGTATTGAAGTAACGAAACGTGTTATAGCGACGACGAAATATCGTTTTCATGAACAGGTTAAACCGGCAATAAAGCTGAACGGCCTTGGAAATGCAAAATGTAGCTATGTGAAGAATATGGAAAGTGGGTTGATAACACTGGCTGTGACACCATCTCACTAAGCAAGTAGTTAATTTGTAAGCATTCGCCGTTTGTAACAAGGCCGGTGTAGCGAATAGAGGTAATATTTAGAATGTAGTCTAGAAAAACGGGTGACACAACACACGCAGAATTTCACTTTTACTGAGCGCATCGCTTACATTTCTTAAAAACGTCTAATTATTATTATATAACCAGCATCCTCGTAAAAAGCGTATAGTTTTTAATATACTGTGAATACAAAACGTGGTTTAGTATATTTGTAAATTCTTATATAGTACTCAAATCTAACTGATAAACAACGGAAATCAAGGGACAACACCGACTAAAAAGCTTCGCGCTATGATAAAGAATTTGGAATTAATTCGTGGGATAATATTTTGATTGTAAGTAGGCCTATATTATTTATTATATAAAAGTAAATGATTTTAAATAGAAATCTTAGAACACGGAAGTCACGTATGGTTCTCAATACCGATATTTCGTTATGAACTGCCAACAGAATTACAAATAAGGGACAACAAAGTTCCCACCCTAATCGTGGGTTGAACAACCCCTTTTAGTCGAAAAACTGCCCCCAGAGCGGATTTTTTTAGAGTTTTCCTCATTTATCTTCTAAACAGTTATTCGGGCGGAAAAATGTCATAGGGTAAACTTTTATGTTTTCCATAAAAGTTTACATAAAAAAGGTCTTATACACCGTAAAGGGTTACAACCATACAATTCTCGCAATTAGGGTTAAACGTGGGACGCGCAAACAAACATAATTTATTTATTCGTCGTAAATATCTCCGAAACTGCTGCATTTACATAAAAAAAATCATAACGACAAAATTTGAACAACAGAATGTTTTCTACAAAACTACGAACAGAAGCGTCTTTGAATCAACAAAGATTTATTTCTTTTAATAAGCTAATCAAAAACCAGTGGTGTTATTTTCTCAAGACTGCCACCAACATCTGCGGCTGCTCGAGAACATTGCTATCGTGTTTATCAACTTCAAGATTGGAAGAGACGAAACATAGACGCAATGCAAGGAGGTTGGAAAAAGACGACGAACGTTTTATCGCGCATTTATACCAGTGAAGTACCAGCTCCGTCTACTGTTCTTACACTAATTTCGTGCAGTTGCAGAATGGTTCGTAGGGAACGACGCAGCTGCGTGAAAATTGGGTGCGTTGCTTACTCATGTGCTCCAACTCTGCAATGGGCAAGGTTGTTTAAATTCAGCTACTTAAAAAGAGTTAGTCGAGGACGAAATTGAAGAAGAAAACCAAGAAAATTAAAATAAAAGGAAACTAATGTGGTATAGGCCTAAAGGGAAACTGTATAAAAACGCGCCGAGAGCTCTACTGACGGGTGGTCCGAAAACGAGCCTCAGTTACGAATGCACGTTTACAAAGAAGGAGCCCAAACTTAGTGAACAACATAATAAGCGAAGATTGTAGGCCACGCATTTTATAGAAAACATTCTGTCTACAAGTTGTTTTGTCTCCGTTTTTTTTTTTTTTTTTTTAGTAAATGCAGCAGTTTCGGAGATATTTACGACGAATAAATAAGTTATCTGTTTGCGCGTCCCATTGTCAATAATTTACCTGTAATTGCGAGAATTGTAGGGAAATTAGCTGTCTGGTGTGTAAGACCTTTTTTATATAAATTTTATGGTGAACATTTTTCTGCTCTATGATGTTTTTCCGTCCGAATTACAGTTTAGAATATAAATGAGGAGAATTCGAGAACAACCGCTCTAGGGGTAGTTTTTCGCTTAAAAGGCGTTGTTCCACCCTCTATTGGGGTGGAAACTTTGTTGCCCCAAATTTGTAATCTTGTTGGAAGTTCGTAACCAAAATATATACACTTTTTTCTTCTGAAAAGTCCGAGTTGCCTGGACTACTCGTATATGAGACATTGGGAGCCGTATAAAATAATTGTTTATGTTAAATAAGTAAACGTCTATTTGGGAAGATGGGTACAGCCATAGACTCAAAGAAGAGCTGTACAGAGATCTGGAAGATCTGGAAACGGCTTTCCGAAGGAAAAGACAGATTCCTTGGACATATGGTTCGGATGGATCGGTCCAGACTAAATAAAGAAATTTTTCAAATATATTTGCCAACTTTCCAGTCTGAACGGATACAGCAAACAACTCAAGGAGAAAATGATGAAACTGGGTATCTCTTTGAACTGCTGTGTGGATAGAAATACATACAGAAACAAAATCCAAAATCTTGGAGTTCTCTGCGGTGAGAAGAAAACGAGAAAGGGGTGGACAGTGGAAAGGAAGGCGGCGCATCGTGTGCGAATGAGGGCGTTCTGGCAGGAGAAGAAAAGGAAATGATATTCGCGTGTCCACGGCTGGCCTGTTCGTGTAAAAAACCCTCTATTAGAAACCGTAGAGTTTTAAGGTAAGAAGTTGTATGCGGTTAACTAGTATACTACATACTACTGATAACTGCTTTCGAGCTGCTACGTCATCTTCAGATTGTATAGTAAGCCACAAGCAAGAAATTACAGCACACACGGTAAGAAAATTGCCAACATTTTAAGAAATTTTAGATTGGATATTGTGGTCAAGAAATAACATACGTTGTATGACATTATTCAGAATAATAGTATATAGAAAGTTTTATTAAGAAACGTTTAATGTCCATAATAAAATGTATTTGGGTATAGTTTATACGTCTGGAAGACCAGAAAGAGATAAAAAATCAATAGGAAGATCATGCCGGCCGCTTTATGGATGAAAATATTGTTGTGAATCCCATGGAAATGGATAACCCCCTACATAGAAGTTAGAATGATTAAATAAAAAAGACTTAAATTATTTATGAATATAAAAAGTTGACTTCGTCTAATTGTATAGATATATTACCGAGTAGACTTTGTCCTAAGGCGGTTGCAGATATGGCCGTTATCTGGTCTCGCTCTAATAATGTTTACTATGAAGACTGTAGCCTAGTGTTAACTAACACTAGCACGTCGCAGCTCGAAAGTGCCAACCCGTAATCACGTAGTATAGCGGTCAGCAGCGAATCATATTGTATTTAATAATTGGTTCCTTAAGCTTTCACGACCTGTGTCATACTGCTGTCAGGCCGTGGTCTTCCGTTGTTGAAAACCTCGCCGCTGGAGGCCATCTTCAGTGTCTAAAAATACTTAAATTCGTACTAGATGTCCGCCAGTAACACCACAGTACTGTGGCAAAGGTTCAACGGAAGAGCACGGGCTGATAGGCCGGACAGTAGTTTTACAATATTACATTAACACCACAGTACTGTGGCAAAGGCTCAACGGAAGAGCACGGGCTGATAGGCCGGACAGTAGTTTTACAATATTACATTAACACCACAGTACTGTGGCAAAGGCTCAACGGAAGAGCACGGGCTGATAGGCCGGACAGTAGTTTTACAATATTACATTAACACCACAGTACTGTGGCAAAGGCTCAACGGAAGAGCACGGGCTGATAGGCCGGACAGTAGTTTTACAATATTACATTAACACCACAGTACTGTGGCAAAGGCTCAACGGAAGAGCACGGGCTGATAGGCCGGACAGTAGTTTTACAATATTACATTAACACCACAGTACTGTGGCAAAGGCTCAACGGAAGAGCACGGGCTGATAGGCCGGACAGTAGTTTTACAATATTACATTAACACCACAGTACTGTGGCAAAGGCTCAACGGAAGAGCACGGGCTGATAGGCCGGACAGTAGTTTTACAATATTACATTAACACCACAGTACTGTGGCAAAGGCTCAACGGAAGAGCACGGGCTGATAGGCCGGACAGTAGTTTTACAATATTACATTAACACCACAGTACTGTGGCAAAGGCTCAACGGAAGAGCACGGGCTGATAGGCCGGACAGTAGTTTTACAATATTACATTAACACCACAGTACTGTGGCAAAGGCTCAACGGAAGAGCACGGGCTGATAGGCCGGACAGTAGTTTTACAATATTACATTAACACCACAGTACTGTGGCAAAGGCTCAACGGAAGAGCACGGGCTGATAGGCCGGACAGTAGTTTTACAATATTACATTAACACCACAGTACTGTGGCAAAGGCTCAACGGAAGAGCACGGGCTGATAGGCCGGACAGTAGTTTTACAATATTACATTAACACCACAGTACTGTGGCAAAGGCTCAACGGAAGAGCACGGGCTGATAGGCCTGACAGTAGTTTTACAATATTAATTTTTATTGATGATAAAAAACTTTTAACAAGAATATATTTTTTTTATTTTATAAATTACAAATGTTTCTCGATAGTAATATAACTATCATAATCAGGAATAATTAATAAATTCAAAATTTTCAAATCAGTTATTCAAAACAGCTGTTTTATATGTAGACTAAATTTAATGTTTTTTTGTATGTGCATATAAAATATGTTATATAATTAATTGAAAATATAATATAAATATTTATGATTTTATTAAATTAGTAATCTTAAAAATATTATCATTTTTTGTATTAATCTGAATGTATTAATTAAGAAAGTTGTGTTAATGGTTATAATCACAAACAGAATTATCACTGTTGCACACCTCTTTAGAAAAATTATTCCGATTAGCATTTTCAAGCTTCTCAGCTCATCGTCAGATCGGAAATCTGATAATTCTGTTTGTAATCTGAATTTGTTCTGGTATTAATTTATTACTTGTTTTATGTTTAAATATTACTAAATTTTCCCATAAGGTCACGTTTGGACCTTTGGAAATGTGTTTTAACAAACTGATATTACTGATCTAAAAATTTTGACTTTATTAATTCTATCTGATGATGATAGTTATATTACTATTGAAACATTTGTAATTTACAATATAAAAAATATATTCGTTTTAAAAGTTTCTTATTATTAATAATAATATAAACACAAGATACATTTGAGCATATATCAAAATAATATATTTAAATGATATTTTTATTACTAACGACTGTAACAACAGTTCACGGGTAACACAGGCCTTGTTGTGCGATTCACAAAACGATGGCCGAAGAAGGGAGCCACAATGGTCATAAATAGGTGGAGAAGATGATCGAAGATAGCTGGCAAATATTGGGTGCACTACAAGCATCTCGGAGAAAGTTGAATTTGTCCAGCAATGCAACAAAGCGCTGTGTCCACTTTCTCCTCTGTCGTCGTGTCCATTGTGTCTCCGTCTCCATTTCTTCCTGACCGTTTGTCGTTTCTTTTGTTTTGTTGGTTATTTCTGTTCCGAGCTCGCGTTACGTCTGCTACACGTGAATGGCGCATGCAGAACAAAAAAAAAACATTGTTTTAAAGGTTTTGTAAAATATATAAAAACACTTGGTAAGTTTCACAGATTTTATTTAACTCTAACAGCTGTTTCGGCTACCTAAAGCCATTAAGAGTCATATTCGCCTCTTTGACAATGGCTTAGGTAGCTGAAACAGCTGTTAGAGTTAAATAAAATCTGTGAAACTTACCAAGTGTTTTTATATATTTTACAAAACCTTTGTATTAATATGTTTCACCAAGTGCCCAACGAGTCATCAATTAATACTGTTTTAAAGCTATAAATCTTAATAAATTATTAAACAGAGGTTAATAGGTTTGATAGGGGTTTAGAGCGAACGTAGGTCATGGCACAAGTACTAAGTTATAAGCAAGTAGTTCTGTCGGGTCTTCGACATCGCCGAACACAAGTCAAGATGACATTAACTACACTTTGACCTGTCAAACAAAAATTGTCAACTGCGCCGACGATCAGTTTTCCGCGTACCTGTACACTTCCGTGTCTACGCCCACTTCTTGACGAATTAACTGTATTATTTACGTAGACATTATGATGTGCACTACAGTCAACGTTTGTTTCTCACAAGTACAAATACGGTACAATACGATATAGGGTACAGTTCTGCGTAACGATTGAACTAACCTGAAGTAGCTTTGCACAAAGGATAGTCGTCACTTCATGGTGTAGGCCAGTGGTTCCCAAACTTTTCAGTCCGCGGAGCCCCCAAAAAATTAAAAATTTCACGGACCCCGTCTGAGTTATGAAATAAAACAAATAGTAAATATGATACACTCTTATATATTAATTAAAATGTATTAAAATCAAAATTCCATTAACTTGTAATATTATAATTTTAATTATATCAAACATAGTTTAGTGTGAACAGTAAAGCTGCTTTTGAAGAATTTAGCTCTGCAATATTAGGTTTAATGTCTGATGATTTCAATATTAAGTCAGTCTCGACATCAAGTTTATTTCTTAACTTTGCCAACCTCGGCTCTATCTTTCCGGCCACACGTGTCGAAATCCAGCTACTTAGGCTTAAAACCAGCTACATGGAAAAACGTTTTGCTTAGACACAGTGCTTATACGCGAGATATAGTACTCATAAGCAAGATACAGAGCTTATACGTGGACTAAAACAGCGCGATCAGTTCTGTGTTGATGCTGAGCTCTAGACAATTCGGCTGACAAACAGATCTGCTACACGACATGATTTAAAGACGTAATTAAAGTTACAATTACAATTAGTTTCAACAAACACAAAGTACTGGAATCTTCTATTAATTTATTGTTTTAAGATTCTAAAATTTAAATTATAGAGTATACAAAATATCTGAGAAAATTACGGTAGGTTATATTTTATTTTTTTCTTAAAAGTGCCCGCGGCCCCTGAAACATTGTCGCGGACCCTACTTTGGGAACCACTGGTGTAGGCTTATAGCCTTTTCCCTATTCACTAAAGCCATCTCTTCCACGGCATACGCATATATATTCTGCCAACTGGTTTGTAGTCTACAGCGCGCTTTAGTAGCATCTGGTGGTCCATTCTGTAGACGTAGACGTGCTCCATACACTGCTACTTTCGTTCTTCTATAACATTGATGGAGAATATACCCAGTTCGGCCCTTATATGTTGCCTTATACGATAACCACTCACGCAGCGGTTTGTAGTCTACAGCGCGCTTTAGTAGCCTCTGGTGGTCCATTCTGTAGGCGTAGACGTGCTCCATACACTGCTACTTTCGTTCTTCTATAACATTGATGGAGAATATACCCAGTTCGGCCCTTATATGTTGCCTTAGACGATAACCACTCACGCAGCGGTTTGTATATGCTGCTGTTCTATCGTCCACGTTTCACTAGCATATGTAAGAACAGGAACAGCCGTTACTTTATAGAATTTCATTTGTTCATCTTGTTATTTGAATTAGCAGTCTCTGTAATTCCAACTTTGTCGTGTTAGCTAAACTACTACGTGCCATGTTCCCAGGGCCGGCCTAAGAGCAAAATGCTGTGTGTGCAAGAATGAGTTTTGGCGCCCCTTACAATGAAAATGGGTATAGAAAACCCTCCAAAAAATGGTATGGGTGCTCTATAACTGAAATTTGTCGGAACTTAATAACTGAAGTTGGCATTTTAAAGGGATTAAAAACCAAAAATAAAACTAATAAGTAGTAATAAATAGTAAATATTAAAGTAAAGTACTTAGTAACCTTTTCATTATTTTTATTTTTTTAAATGACTTCTTGTAGTACTAATTCTTTTAACTGACTTTTTCAAACTTCAATAGGCGTGCTGTACTGTACTTGTGTAAAGAGCAAACTCCTAACAAATTCTTTTACTCAGTTTATTGTTTTGTCAGGTAGAAAATAACAGACACATTTTTTACTACAACAAAAGTTTTATTTGCATAGTAATTTAGCACTGGCTTCCGCTTCTTTTAAGGATTTAGCTTTCCGCTTCCTATTTTGACATCCAGAAGGTTTGGAAAACATTTTTAGTTTATTAACATCACAAATAGAGTTATCACAATTCACAAAACTAATATTTATCACAAAACACAAAACTAATTACTAATTATATGCAGACGTCAACTGGATACACTTGTCACGACTCACGTCAGATAACGACTGCCACCTGTCGCAGCACAGATACAGCACCAGACGTCGACGCGACAGATAGACTAAACATGTGATAGTGATTGTGACTCACTATCTACAACTGTTCAGTTCTGTCAAAACAACGGAGCGGAGCGTTTGGAGCCAGTAGCCAGTCTCTTTACTGTACTTTCAAGCAACATTTTATTTGTTGAACAAAAGTTATTAACATATTCAAATGGCTAATTTGCATTCAAAATTACATAAAAATTTAAATTTTTACCATATTATTTTTTTATATTTTTTCTCATTTCGGCGCCCCTCCCAAAATCGCATGTGTGCGACCGCACATGCCTTAGGCCGGCCCTGCATGTTCCGAACGAGGCCTTTCAGTGTTTCTACCATTTTCAAGTCCTAAACCACGACCTAAACTTTGTAGCAGTTAGCAAGTAAACACGACAAAGTTGGAACTTCATTTTGGTATCAGTTCTTGTTTCGTTTTGTTTGTTATCAGAAAGCATAGTATAGAAAAAAAACGGAAGAAACGAGATGTCACCGTAAAAAAACTTGTATGTACCTTAGTGAATATAATGCTAGAGAGTCGTGCGGGGGGGGGGGGGGCAGTACTAGGTCTCTGGTAAAACTTCACGCGTCTGCTCTCGATTGGGGGCGCGTGATGTCCACTGTCCCGAGCCTCAGTTTGATCAATTAGCAAGTAAAATTTGTTTAATTTTTGACTAAGTAAGGGGGGCATCCCCTTTGGTGGATTACTCCACCGGGGCTAGAAAACTGGTTCGCTTCCAAGAGTACAAATACACTCTTGGAGCTTTTGTGGCTTTGGATTGTATTTGCCGAGTCCAACGATCAGAGGATTGTGGGTAACTCGGCCCACCTAAGCACAGAGTCTGCGCGTCAAGAGTCTCAGGGTATCATCAAGTGAGCGTACACCCAGCCCTCCTCGAAGTGTATAGGAAGAGAACATGCGGGGGACTTCACAAGCAATCTTCAGTTCCCAGTCGAGTACTTGCTATGACAGGCGGTCAGATATCTCCAAACGGGACAGGCAAAGGTAGTCGCTGGCAACACGTATGTTCCGGAAGGGGCGGTTATCTCCGCACTCGAAAGCTCAGGCCATAAACTTTGGAGTTGCGCCGAAGCGCGTTGTCTGCTGTTTTGTGCATGGGTTCGCCAAGTGAGTCTCGAGTCAAGGTTGAGCCCGAGGTACTTGGCGTTATTGGTCCAGAGCAGCTCAACTGAGTCTATGTTAGAGAACGGGACCGCCTTAGGCGTAGCGAGAACATTACCGCTGCGCTCTTAGTAGCGTTGATGGTAACTGTCCAATTGTCGGCCTACCTGACGTACCCATTGAGTTGGCGCTGTAGTTTTGCGTTATAATCTACGGTAAAAGCCGCTGTGTCGTTCGCAGATAAAGGCAGCCTTGCTTCAGCCTCTTGGGGCGTGTCGTTGACGGACATTGAGAACAGGAGAGACCGAAGAACGCTTCCATGAAGGACATCTGTCGGTAATACGCCTTTCCGAAGAGAGAGCTTGGTTTATTCTCACTCCGAGCTACGGTCTCGCAGAAAGTCGAACTGTTCGGGGATCAGCACGTACAGTCGTTCTAGGTGGTCTCGAGTTCGCCTTTGGTCGTTCAAAGACTTTTGACTTCGCGACAGGAGGCTGATTGGTTGGAGATTTTCTGTCCGAGGAGAATTCTTACCCGGTTTCGGAATTACGATCACATTAGCCGTCTTCCATTTCATGGCGAAGTAGACCAAACTGAGACAGGCGTTGAACAGATGAGTCAGAAACCGAGTTCCACGCTCCGGAAGGCGCAGGAGTGCATTGTTCATAACGCCGCCCAGGCTAGACGCTTTTGTGATTGAGCTTCATGATTCACTCAGTGACCTCTTCCCGCGAGATGGGTTCGGCTCGGCAGTAATTGGAATCGGTAGAAAGCGCTCTACCTGAAAGCGGATGTGCTCGACGAAGACCGGGTTCTTGGGGTGAGTTGGTAGCGAACTGCCGCTCGAAACAGTCAGCCAAAAACTCTGGCTTTTTCTCCAGGCGACCGAAGGATTGACCACCGGGTCTGTCCAGTGCGAGAATCCTATATGTGAGAGCACTGGGAATCCGCCGAACGTTACAGTCCCTCTAACAGCCGTCCATCTGTGTTACAGCTAAATGCCAGCATGTTGTGACGGAACTTGGAAATCACTGTTAAACGCGGCCTTGTCGGCCGGATCACGGGTCCGCTGCCAGCGTCTCCGAAGGTGAATCTCTCTGTGTGGAGTCACCTCATCCGTGTGGACATGTCGAACAAGACAAACAGACACGTCGACTTTCGGGATAGCTCGAGAAGTACTTGCTCGGGGAAGCGGCGACAAAACACTGGGCCCCCTAGATAATCCGCCGCTCGCCGCAAAACAGTGGGGTGCTGCATATCCAGGTGTACGCTGATCGGACAGTGACCCGAGGGCAATACTGAAATGACGGAGCCGTGGGCCGGACAATAAACATCTCTGACCAATAGATCAGGGTGCCCAGAGCATGATGCAAGTCGCACCACTGGAATGTTTGGGGAGGGGGGATTTTTCAAGGCTCAATTACCCCGTTACATGCGTCGTAAATCAAACAAACAGTGAAGAAAAAGAATGTAATTACAAAATCAAGTTAGATTATGTTGATAAGGTTTAATGTACTACTAATTATGTTAGGCCAGGTTTGACCACGCTTTTACATTTCTCATAATTTAGTTACTGATTAGGCGTATTAGAAAACCTTTTGGTATTGATAAAAAGAATAACATTACTTTTTTGATTCCAATAATTGCTTAAATGGCTTTAGTTTTTCAAAACTTTTGGATAAATTCCAAACATCCACTGTTCCTTAGCCCCGTATTGTGATCCCCCATATCCACGAAATCAAATTTTATTGGGGGAACTTTTGGAATACTTGGGGAGGAATTGCACCATGGCCTTTGGGGAGGGGACTCTAGCCGGATAGTAGGCTATGTACGCTGAGTCGGGCCGACGACCGTTGCCCTCGCCGCATCAGATTCGCCAGTCGGCTTCCCCAGTCAAGGTTCTTACAGTTCAGGTCGCTAGTCAGTAGTTCTGATTGTATGCGAAAACCATGACTAGACCGCCGAGAGCACCATAGAGCTCTATCGAGGTGCCGCCAGTGTGGCAGATGCTTTCACCGCGATGGCCGTGCCACATCCTGCGAGATCCGGTCGGTCATCCCGGTAGCTCATGTAGTTTGGCAGCGGGAACCGTCAGGTACGTCTGTCCGAATAGAAGCACAACCGTTGGGCTTGTGGCGGGCAACTGATTCTAGGAGACAGATCGCACGGCAGGCTTCCTTCAGAAGAACGAAATGTCTTGGGCCGAGGCAGTGTCTGAGCTTTCACGGATGGACCTGAAGGTATCTCTGGTTGACCTTAGTCACTCCAGTTACATAAGTAGCAGTCCCAACATCGCATGTACCAGGAACTACTCAAGTGGCTGTGTTCACAGTCATTAGTTGTTCAATACTGAAAGCGTTTTATTTTTATTTACCTTACTAGTGTTTATATTTTTATCCATTTTGAAGTGTTAACTTCTTATAGCAGAGGAGAGGGAAAAAATTTACACGGGAGTGAATCAGTAAAATGTGACGTCATCAGAAAGGAATGCGACGAGAATCCGTAACAATTTCCCCCTCTCTGCATCCCATGTTCTTTCCCACTCTCTCTCACGAAGCGTCTGCTTTAGTACTCTATAAACAGTTTATCACGCTCGTTATCACGCGTATAGTTCTGTGCCGTTTGTTTTTTTTATATATATAAACTTTGTATATATTAATCTACATATTGCACTCAGAATCATGTCGACGACTTTCCCGGGCTTCGGAGAACCTTCCGAACCCCGGGAAGGTCTCTGACCAAGTCCTAGCGCGGGAGTTCGACCGGCCTGGATGCCGGAAAAAGCAGGCGGTGTCCTGGCAAAGGTAGAAGCCTCTCGCATAGAGAATAGCGCGGGAGTCGTCCGACAGGCCTTCCCCGGAGTCCGTCCACGGAACCCGGGGAGTCTTAGGACGGATCTCGCGAAAAACAGCCGGGCCATAGCCCCAGCTCCTCCCCCAGCATGTCGACGGCTTTCCCGGGCTTCGGAGAACCTTCCGTACCCCGGGGAGGTCTCTGACAAAGTCCTAGCGCGGGAGTTCAACCGGCCTGGATGTTTTATTGTTTTAATTTAATTTAATTTTACCCACACTCTTTATTTTTACGAACAATATTTGTTACTTTCAGTTAAATTTACCGATTCTAAGCAAGCTATTTTGAAGGCTTGCACAGTGTTGTTAAATTGAGTTCTCGGGCTGTTTGGCCGTGGTCCACTGCAAACGTTTGCGCTAACCTAGGGTGTTCACACTAGAGACCACACAGCTAACGTTTGCGCTAACCTAGGGTGTTCACACTAGAGACCACACAGCTAACGTTTGCGCTAACCTGGGGTGTTCACACTAGAGACCACACAGCTAACGTTTGCGCAAACCAAGGGTGTTCACACTAGAGACCACACAGCTAACGTTTGCGCTAACCTAGGGTGTTCACACTAGAGACCACATAGCTAACGTTTGCGCTAACCTAGGGTGTTCACACTAGAGACCACATAGCTAACGTTTGCGCTACCCTAGGGTGTTCACACTAGAGACCACACAGCTAACGTTTGCGCTAACCTAGGGTGTTCACACTAGAGACCACACAGCTAACGTTTGCGCTAACCTAGGGTGTTCACACTGGAGACCACACAGCTAACGTTTGCGCTAACCTAGGGTGTTCACACTAGAGACCACACAGCTAACGTTAGCGCAAACTCAAATTTTGCACTGAAGATGGCCGTCGACGGCACGGCCGAAACGTTTGCTATGGATTCTAGCACTGGACCACGGCCAAACAGCCCGTGAACTCATTTTAACAACAAGGTATTTTAACCTGATCTCACTTCACTTTTAGGCGATGACACGAGCCTCATTTTACGAAGAGGAATCTTCATACTTTATGTTTCTCAAAACCGTTTAATAGTCTTTCCATTGAGCTTAACCGGTTTTAGTAACGTAGGTGTGGTTCTAGATTATTGCACACAGATTCGGTGTGCCATTCTGTTTATTTCTGTTGTTCGAGTAGTGAGGATGGAAACGTGGAGTGTGGTGTAACGTCCCGCTAGGACTGTACCCCGAACTACTGGTACTGGACGGCGTCGAACGACGAGACTCTCGGTCGACGAAAAGAAAGGCGGAAGCGAAAGCATCTGGCGCTGCTGCGATTCGGTGGTCGTTCCGATCAAACGTTGTAAGGTCGTGGATATGATTAACAGGAGGTCGATTGCGTTCTCCAGGGACCCATGGAGGTCGGACTCTGGATACTTAAAAAGTCTTGAGCTTCAGGGGACTTCACACACGGGGATAGAGAGCGTGCTCTCGGCCGTATTAAATTCCGGTAAGTGTCCCTGGATGACGGTCTGGCTGCCCATCTAGCGCTTTGACACAAATGAAGATCTCATTAATGGCATCAATTCGTGGTTGGGTACCTTGGTGGCAGCGTTTTTCAGCGAGGGACTGCAAAAGCTGATGCAACGATACAATAAGTGCTTGTGTGTGTGCGTGCGATTGTAGCCTATGTGTTTGTGTGTGGTGATTATGTACAGAAAGTACAGGCCTAATGTAGATACACATGTAACTATTGTATACACTATTTTCTTGTATTTTGTTTTTCTTAGTTGCTAATCAGAAGTTAATTTTAGAATAGCCCTCGTAGACAGGCAATACATTTGACAATGAATCCAAAGCAAGTATTTAAATCCACAGTGTATTTACCTTAGCAGATTCTGAGAATTTGTTTTGTTGGTTTTATTTATTGGTTTTCTTTCCAGTATGTTTGTGGACTCCATGCAGTACAGCGCATAATTTTCCATACTGTATCTTAACTTCCGATCTGGTATGTCTACTACTATCTACTATCCGATACTACATCTTAGCTTTTCTCGTTAAACGGAAAAGGCTACCCACTACCATTATCAAAACCTGACGAAACCTGAGCCAAGTTATTTCATCTTTGTATCCGTACCATGAACGAACGTCTAGTATCTCCTACCAGCTATGCTCTTCTGTCATTGTCATCTTTACCGTCAACTTAGTTAACCTACGCCTGCACTATCTGTCTACCTATGTGTCCATTTGTCTCTCCCCCCCCCTGTCATTTCGGTCCCAGTAGGCATGCGATGTATTGTCGCACAGTAACAGTCAAACAGTCAAGAGTCAACAAAGTAACAGAAGGAGGTGGAATGGGAAATTCCGAGAACGGACTGTCCTGAATTGGTCTGTTTCGTACGCGCGAGCACTTGTCTAGAACAAATGAGTAGACGGGCGCGACGAAAAACTCGCATGCACGCGCCGCGATAAAAGCGGCTCTCGCGTGTCGATTCCGTGACTGCTACAAATTAACTACAAGTTACTTGTTCCTTTTAAAGCGAGTACAGTATTAGGACCGCCTATTACAACGCTCACGTAATCGCTCTTTGTCAACTGCCGAGCGACTTCTCGTCCATATTACACTTTTTGTAAACGTGTATATAAACAATAGCAATCGCCCAAAGTTAAGCTGATCCAAAACCACGCTATAATTTCGTACTGATTAGTACAGTTACGCTCCACTAAACATGTTTGTTACCTTCCGGTCTAGGTGCTTATTGTTCCGCATGAAGCAGACCACTTTTTGTACAATGCGGTTGTTCACTACGCACGAAGTTAGTGCTGTAGCGTATAATATTTATGAAAATTCTTTGATTTATTTGATACTACAATAATTGAAGACCTACTGTTCTACAAAATCGCCAACTTTAATTATTTATCACAGAGTGACACGAGTTTTCCGATGCCATTGATGAAAAATTCCCGTCTAACATTTGATAACCATTCCCGCGCTGCCCTCTGTACTTCTTTATCAGATTGATATCGCCTGATATCAAAAAGTATAATTATGATATCGCCTGGCGTGTCACCAAACATTTCCTTCAACTGGCTATGAATACCAGTACGGTCTCACCCACAGAGCCATTGCGCCGATTATTAATTTGAGCCTGTCAAGTATCACGCCTAACAATAAACTACACAATCTTACCAAGTGAGAAACGTTACTACAGTTGTCAGAAACAGAAGTTTATCAGTGTTGCTGACAACTTTCACAAAAATATTTTTTTAAGAAAAAAATATGGGCACGTGCAACTAACTTCTTGACTGTCCCTGCACTTTGGTGATCCATTGTCATCGTCGTCACCAACATCTTTACTGTTTTTTCAAGAGCTGTTGCCTTCACACCCAATATCCACCCTTAAATGCCATATTCAGATTCTACTCTTCTATAACCGAGGCTTTCACTACTCTGGCCTACCCTCGGTTTGGTTTTAGTATATTTTTCTTCTCGCTTTCTCCCCCCCCCCCCAATAAAGTAGGCCTATATCGACTTCGTAAAACAGGATAGGAACAGATCGCTGTAGTACGCCACACACACACACACACACACACACACACACACACACACAGAACAGTATGAAAAACTTACTTCACATTCCCCAAGTTACAGAAAGTAAGTAGTGATCAACTGGAAGACAACTAGCTTGGGTCGTCTGTTCTCCAAGTTGCAATTAACGTTAACTTTAGGATGCCGGTGAACTGATTTATTTTAAAACATATATATATATATATATTTTTTGTGATGTTATTCAATTTGTTTCTTCTGCAAGTAGTATAATTTCGTATATTCTTTTAACACCTGACGCACGTTTCACTGAAAAATATCAGTATCATCAGAGGTTTCTAAGTAAATTAATAACAATCGAAATAATTCTATTAATATAAAATTAACGAATAATCGAATTTGTATCGATTTTAATGTAAAATAACTGATAATCGATTTAGGTCGATTAGTTATTTTAATTTAGTTATTAATTTACTTAGAAACCTCTTATGATACTGATATTTTTCAGTGAAACGTGCGTTAGGTGTTAAAAAGAATATACGAAATTATACTACTTGCAGAAGAAACAAATTGAATAACATCACAAATTTATATAATTACTGCAAGAAACGTCGAGTTACTTATATAGAAAATGATATATATTGTAACGATCAGACCTGTATGCGTGTGTTAGCTCTACACGTTATAGTCGTCACGTTGTATTTATCTGAAAGACGTGCTTTTTCTAATTTCTCACGCTGACGAAGTCCGTCGCGAACGCACGAATTACCAGTACCGAAATCTTCCCGGGTGTAAACCTTACCTGTCCTTTGTTATTTGTATTTATTCCCGATAGGCGCCAAATTGTTTATGAAAACAATTAAAAAGTTCTAACTGAGTTGTCGTCTGTGAGGTGATAACCAATTCGAATTACCCTCGCAAACTGGCGGGCATTCGAATCTCGCTTGTGGTTCGTCGTGTTGCCAACGTCCAAATCTGGTAGACAATTTTACTCACCGCTAAAGTGCACAAACTTTATAATACAATTTATATCAAATAAAGGACGGTTATTACTAATCAGTACTAGTTTATTAACGTTTTAAATAGTTAATTATTGATCATTTAGATACAAAATATAATATTATAATACAATGTTGCTCCGGCAATAAACAGACTATATCTCAAGGTTGGCTATGTTGGCTGAAGAATTTCTATTTCGACATGGCTGCCGTTAATGTTTATTTTCTACAGTTCATTCAGTCAACGAGTTCTTTTGATTACGTAAAAATAGAAATAAGATGTTAATAAAGTACACCACCTTACATCAATGGCACTTATATACTATGAAGGTTTAAATACAATTCGTTTTTGAGTGTTAAAAAGTGTGTGCTAATAATTCATACTTCGTACATAGGTTAATTTATGTTTACATATAAGTTTAATATTTGTTATCAATCAATCCTTGAAAGAAATTTAGTTACCAAGTTCGGAGTGAGAGTTTTTGTGTTGTGAGAAAAGTTAATTAATTTAGATCGCAAATTCGGGTAATTCAGATATACTTAACAAAATCTTGTCGATTTCTGGTGATGAGTCACTGTTATTATTCAGGTTGGGTTGATACAATCTTTAATCTTCCATCATTTGGATCTTCTGTTCCATCTGGCTTCTTTTTCAATTAATTTGGATTTTTTAATTATTTTTAACTATTAAAATCTGGTTTATTAGCTCTCTTGGTTTAAATAGGTCTTCGTTCGACTTCTTGAATCCACATCTCATTAAATTTGGTAGTATTTATTACTATTTTAATTAATAATTGAGTCGAATATGGTTTGGCTTCCGTCTCTCTTGATCGTCAATAATGGAATAATGTTTTATAACGGATTTAAATATAATAACGTTCCATTGTTATGGCAACCACCCATACTCTCATTGGTTGTATACATTTGTATCTGTTGTTATAATATTTGAATTTTAGTTCAAAATGAATAAATATTTTCTAATGGCTATTATTCTTTGGTCTTCTTATCACTGTATTAGATATCAACATAACTGTCTCTATTTTCTTTCAAAGATTATTTTGATATCCCACAAAGCTGGGCATAATCATATATTAAAGTTTTGACAAAATTGCTAATATTATGTTATTACCTATTTTCCTTATTTTATATTTTTAATCTAATTCTGACATCTTATTATTGTTCACTAATTGTAATTAATGAGTTACTTGTTCTTAATTTTCTAATACAATAGTTAATTTCTTACAACTTGTTTATTTTGAATTTATACAGTTAGTCATTTTATAGGCCTAAGCAGTAATTGTCTATAACTTCTTATTTTACTAAATATCACTATAATATTGACGACTCGGAACACAATGTTTTTTATAAGTAAAAACGTAAAGTTTTACCTTACAGCCTAAACCGGCTTTCACCTATAGAAGGCTTCATCAGAGGCTGTCGTTAGTAGCGCTGCTCGTCTTGTTGTTGGCGACGAGAAAGTGTTTCGAAAGATTGAAGCTGTGTGTGTGTGGTGAGATGTGTTCGAATAATGCGTGCGATTTGAATTGTGTCTGTTCGTTTAGGATGTCGTTTTTATTTGTTTTTGTGTGTTTGTATATTTCTAATTGTTCTAGAGTGTCTAGTTTTCGGCCTTTTGTGTGTACGTGTAGTATGTTCATGTTATTGTCGATGTTTTTATATGTGTGGTTTGCTTCAATGAGGTGGTTTGCGAAGGTAGATTCTGTAGTGGTGTGGAGTGCTTTTGTGTGTTCAATGTATCTCTGTTTGAAGCTACGTCCTGTCTGGCCTATGTAGAATTTACTGCAATTTGAACAATTTAGTTTATATACACCGGGTAGATCGAATTTGTTTTGTGCTTTGGGCATGCGTTTTGATAGTGTGTGTTCTGTTTTGTTAGTAGTTTTGTAAGCGATTCTGTATCCTGCTTTTTTGAATTTGTGGGCAATTTTTTCTGTTTGTTTGTTGATGTATGTTAGTGTTATGAATTTGTTGTTTTCTGTCTTTGTCTGTTGTTTGTTTTGTGTTTTGTGTAGGAGTTTACTGACTATTGTTCTGTCATAACCGTTAGATTCTGCTAGATATTTTATCGTGTTTAGTTCGTCTTTGTAGTCTATTTCATCTAAGGGGATGTTGTTAAGTCTATGTATCATGGTTCTAAAAGCAGCTAGTTTGTGTTGTATTGGGTGATTGGAGGTGTTGTGTATTAGTGTGTCAGTTGTAGTTGGTTTTCTGTATATACTGAATTTGTGCCTGTGTTCTAGTTTTGTGATGGAGAGGTCTAAGAAGTTTATGGTATTGTTGTGTTCGTATTCGGCAGTGAAGGTTATGTTTTTATGTATTTTGTTTATGTGCGTTAGTAACTGTTCACATTGTCTTTTGTTTCCCCTGTATAGTATTAGAATGTCATCAACGTATCTGTGCCAATATAGTATTTTATGTGAGTGTCTGTCATTGTTTGTGAGTATTTTTGTTTTTTCTAAGTGTTGGAGGAAGACTTCTGCTAGAATGCTGGATATGGGGGAGCCCATGGGTAGGCCGTCATTCTGTGTGTAGTATTTATTGTTATAAGTAAAGTAGTTTTGTTTTGTGATAATGTTCAGAGTTTCTGTTATTTCATTGATAAGTTCGTCTGGTGTGTTGTTCTGTTTGAGTTTGTTTTGTAGGATGGTGATTGTTTCAGAGATGGGGATGTTTGTGTACAGGTTTTTAATGTCAAAGGAGGCTAATGTGGCGTTATGGGGGATGTGTATGTCTTTAATTTTTGTTACTAGGTCAGTGTTGTTTTTTACTGCAATGTTGTTGTCTATTTGTGTGTGTTGTCTAATAATTTTGTCTAGATATTTTGCCAGTTTGTGTGCAGGGGCATTACGGTAGTTGATAATGGGGCGGATCGGAATGTCTTCTTTATGGATTTTGCGAAGCGCTTGGAGTGTAGGTGCTGATGGTCGGATTTGTTTCATGTAGGGCTTTTGTTTATGTGCCATAATGTGTTTGGCTTTGTTGACTATTTGTTTTACTGAGTTTTGGTATCTGTCGGTGGGGTCGTGTTTTAGTTCTGTGATGTTGTTCTGTTCTATGAAGTCTTGTACTTTTTTGTGTAGGTTGTCTGTGGGGATAATTACAGTCGTGTTGCCTTTGTCAGCTTTTACAAATGTGATGTTGTGTTTGTGTGCCTTTTCCCTCAGTTTGATGGCTGTGTGTATTTCTGAGTTGTGGTTGTTGTTGTCTGGTGTCTTATGTACTCCTATTGTGTTGTTTATATTATGTCTTAATGTGTCTTGATGTTCTGGTGCTGTGTTTTGTATATTTGTTTCTGTGTCAATTATGAGCTTTGTTAGTGTTTGGTTGTTATGTTTGTAATGTATGTTATGTTTTAGGCCTTTATCAAGGAGTGTTTGTTCGTTTTTTGTGAGTGTGACGTTCGTGAGGTTTACTGTACGTGGGTAGAATTTGTGCGAGGGAATTATATCTGTTTTGATTGGTGTCAGGTTTTTTATTTTTCTGTCGTGTTTTGTCTGTATGATATGTATTTGTTTTTTTGTCCATTCATTTGTGTGATGTATTAGTTCAGTCATGTAATTGTGTCCGTATGTGTTGGCGATATGTAGGTGTAGTGTTAATGCTTTGCGGTTAAGAGCGTCTTTTTTCTTATATAGTTGTTTAATTGATTCTTTTATGTATGTTCTTTGTGCGATGTTTTGTGTTATTCGGGCGGCCTGGTTGTTATGTTTAATTTTGATTTGGGCATATTTAGGTGTTAGTGAATTGTTTATGCATGTTTTGTTGAAATTTATGTGAGCTACAATCTTTCTAACCTTCAAAGTTGTGAACTTGTACGCTTGGACGTTGGCTCGTCTTGCTGAGTTAAATTCTTGGATTTCGTTGTCCAATACAACACAAACTAGCTGCTTTTAGAACCATGATACATAGACTTAACAACATCCCCTTAGATGAAATAGACTACAAAGACGAACTAAACACGATAAAATATCTAGCAGAATCTAACGGTTATGACAGAACAATAGTCAGTAAACTCCTACACAAAACACAAAACAAACAACAGACAAAGACAGAAAACAACAAATTCATAACACTAACATACATCAACAAACAAACAGAAAAAATTGCCCACAAATTCAAAAAAGCAGGATACAGAATCGCTTACAAAACTACTAACAAAACAGAACACACACTATCAAAACGCATGCCCAAAGCACAAAACAAATTCGATCTACCCGGTGTATATAAACTAAATTGTTCAAATTGCAGTAAATTCTACATAGGCCAGACAGGACGTAGCTTCAAACAGAGATACATTGAACACACAAAAGCACTCCACACCACTACAGAATCTACCTTCGCAAACCACCTCATTGAAGCAAACCACACATATAAAAACATCGACAATAACATGAACATACTACACGTACACACAAAAGGCCGAAAACTAGACACTCTAGAACAATTAGAAATATACAAACACACAAAACAATTCACTAACACCTAAATATGCCCAAATCAAAATTAAACATAACAACCAGGCCGCCCGAATAACACAAAACATCGCACAAAGAACATACATAAAAGAATCAATTAAACAACTATATAAGAAAAAAGACGCTCTTAACCGCAAAGCATTAACACTACACCTACATATCGCCAACACATACGGACACAATTACATGAATGAACTTATACATCACACAAATGAATGGACAAAAAAACAAATACATATCATACAGACAAAACACGACAGAAAAATAAAAAACCTGACACCAATCAAAACAGATATAATTCCCTCGCACAAATTCTACCCACGTACAGTAAACCTCACGAACGTCACACTCACAAAAAACGAACAAACACTCCTTGATAAAGGCCTAAAACATAACATACATTACAAACATAACAACCAAACACTAACAAAGCTCATAATTGACACAGAAACAAATATACAAAACACAGCACCAGAACATCAAGACACATTAAGACATAATATAAACAACACAATAGGAGTACATAAGACACCAGACAACAACAACCACAACTCAGAAATACACACAGCCATCAAACTGAGGGAAAAGGCACACAAACACAACATCACATTTGTAAAAGCTGACAAAGGCAACACGACTGTAATTATCCCCACAGACAACCTACACAAAAAAGTACAAGACTTCATAGAACAGAACAACATCACAGAACTAAAACACGACCCCACCGACAGATACCAAAACTCAGTAAAACAAATAGTCAACAAAGCCAAACACATTATGGCACATAAACAAAAGCCCTACATGAAACAAATCCGACCATCAGCACCTACACTCCAAGCGCTTCGCAAAATCCATAAAGAAGACATTCCGATCCGCCCCATTATCAACTACCGTAATGCCCCTGCACACAAACTGGCAAAATATCTAGACAAAATTATTAGACAACACACACAAATAGACAACAACATTGCAGTAAAAAACAACACTGACCTAGTAACAAAAATTAAAGACATACACATCCCCCATAACGCCACATTAGCCTCCTTTGACATTAAAAACCTGTACACAAACATCCCCATCTCTGAAACAATCACCATCCTACAAAACAAACTCAAACAGAACAACACACCAGACGAACTTATCAATGAAATAACAGAAACTCTGAACATTATCACAAAACAAAACTACTTTACTTATAACAATAAATACTACACACAGAATGACGGCCTACCCATGGGCTCCCCCATATCCAGCATTCTAGCAGAAGTCTTCCTCCAACACTTAGAAAAAACAAAAATACTCACAAACAATGACAGACACTCACATAAAATACTATATTGGCACAGATACGTTGATGACATTCTAATACTATACAGGGGAAACAAAAGACAATGTGAACAGTTACTAACGCACATAAACAAAATACATAAAAACATAACCTTCACTGCCGAATACGAACACAACAATACCATAAACTTCTTAGACCTCTCCATCACAAAACTAGAACACAGGCACAAATTCAGTATATACAGAAAACCAACTACAACTGACACACTAATACACAACACCTCCAATCACCCAATACAACACAAACTAGCTGCTTTTAGAACCATGATACATAGACTTAACAACATCCCCTTAGATGAAATAGACTACAAAGACGAACTAAACACGATAAAATATCTAGCAGAATCTAACGGTTATGACAGAACAATAGTCAGTAAACTCCTACACAAAACACAAAACAAACAACAGACAAAGACAGAAAACAACAAATTCATAACACTAACATACATCAACAAACAAACAGAAAAAATTGCCCACAAATTCAAAAAAGCAGGATACAGAATCGCTTACAAAACTACTAACAAAACAGAACACACACTATCAAAACGCATGCCCAAAGCACAAAACAAATTCGATCTACCCGGTGTATATAAACTAAATTGTTCAAATTGCAGTAAATTCTACATAGGCCAGACAGGACGTAGCTTCAAACAGAGATACATTGAACACACAAAAGCACTCCACACCACTACAGAATCTACCTTCGCAAACCACCTCATTGAAGCAAACCACACATATAAAAACATCGACAATAACATGAACATACTACACGTACACACAAAAGGCCGAAAACTAGACACTCTAGAACAATTAGAAATATACAAACACACAAAAACAAATAAAAACGACATCCTAAACGAACAGACACAATTCAAATCGCACGCATTATTCGAACACATCTCACCACACACACACAGCTTCAATCTTTCGAAACACTTTCTCGTCGCCAACAACAAGACGAGCAGCGCTACTAACGACAGCCTCTGATGAAGCCTTCTTCTATAGGTGAAAGCCGGTTTAGGCTGTAAGGTAAAACTTTACGTTTTTACTTATAAAAAACATTGTGTTCCGAGTCGTCAATATTATAGTGATATTTAGTTAAGTAACGGACACGTCATGGACAACGAAATCCAAGAATTCTTATTTTACACAAATTAACGATTATTTTTCATTTACGTATGTTTTGCTTGCTGTCACTTATGACTTATTTACCTTTTGAATTACTTTGGGATGTTTTACAATAATTGAATGTAATTATTAATTTACAAAATCATTGCTTGTCTGTTATTCTCTTTTTTCTTTTTCTGTCTTTACTCTAATGATTAATATTATGTTTGTAAAATTTATCTCTTTACTTATATCTATTGCCATTTCTTACAACTTGTTTAGCACTTAATATTATTATAAAAACATAACACTAAAATAGGTTTATGGTCTGTTCATTTTCCAGCCATATTCCTTCTTATAAACTCAACTCTTTTAATTAAACAAATAACAATTTTGGTGAATAATATTATAACACCATTTATTCTATCTTGATAATCATCCCTTTGAATATTTTTATTAACATAGGATGTTTTATTTTCATTGCACTCATAACTTATGTTTCTTATTATTTAACACTATGACATTAGTTGTCTATCAATCTTTTATTTCTGGTTTATTACCTTTGCTTCTTTTTTCTTAAAATTATGAATTGTTTATATTATTACTTCTAACACTTACACTGTTTATCACTGTCACTTCCTACCTATCTCTCACTCTTGGGTTTTTACTTTTTTATACACAAATTTATAGTTAGTCTGTCAACATTTTATGTTTTGGTTTTCTTATCATAATAAGGTTATTAACAACATACGTTATCTATTAATAATGGTTTCACTTACTTATTATGGTTAGTGTACTTTACTTGGATTATTTTATTTACTGCTCGTTACTAAGATATTTATTATTTATTTGTGCTTTTTATCATTAGTTTAGTTTATACCTTCTCATTTTATTGTCTTTATTGGATCAATCACTTGGATTGGGTCATGGTCATTTGTCTCGTCATAGTCATTTCATTTTCCTTGATTTAATATAGTTAATTCTTTATAGTTCTTCTCTGGTATTGGGGCGGCTTTTGGTGTCGTAACAATATATATAATATTTAAAATTTATATTTACTTTACCACAAAATGTCATTTTTCCATTATTTGGAACATGTTTCGGGACCCTTAGTGTTCCCATCATCAGCCTTCCTAATTTTGAATCTTGTGGAGTACCTGTGTGCTGGTTGGCTGTTGTTATGGCTTCCCACTGGTTTTTGGTTTTTTAAATTGTTATTATTGTGTGTGATTGTGGTATATTAGTATTTTGTGTATTTTCGATGTTGAATGCTTTGAAAATTATATCATGTTTTGTACTGATTTGTATTTGTTCAGGTATTAGTTTGTTTTGTGTTTTGTGTTTGTACTATATTTGTAAATTTTTCCAAATGTTTATTATGGTGCTTTTGTGTGGCATGTGTTTTATTAGTGTCATGTTGGATATGTCTGGGAATTCATGTCCAGTGTTTATTGATGATGGGACTGTGTGTGTGTGAGTGAGTGTGTGTGTGTTTATTAATCCATACACATAGGCGTCTCGCAAAACATACCTAGCATACCAGTAGTCGTGCCTACATAAAGTGCGATAAATAACTTATAATAAACTTATCTGTACATTTATCTGTTACGAGCGATGATAATCAGTAGTTAATTTTGAATTTATACGGTTATAAATGTAACGCCACGATTTGTCTTACTGTGTCACTCAAGGTTTGAATACAAATGTGAATCAAAACACGTCTTACTGTCTTCACATCTATTGCACTGAAGAACGTCCGTCTACCAACGTGAAACGCCTCAAGATTTCCTTCCTAATACTGTAAATGTATACGATGTTATTTATGCGTATGTATAAATGCGTTTAATTTTTCTTTCCAAGCGTGTGTGTAGGCTTACACAACATTTCAGCACCTGATAGCTAAATGTTCGTAACTGCACTTCCAATGCTTCTGAATAAACGAAAAGTAACGATAATGACACGAATAATTTGTTCGTTTTACCATGTTACTGAAAACCCAGCGTACTTTATTGTGAAAATACAAGCGTAGGGTGAGAAGTCCCGAGCTTGAATAAGAAAAAAAAACATTTTTTGTTTTTTAATTAATTTGCATTTGTTTCTCAACATAACCTCTGTTTAGCTCCACACACTTTTTCCAACGATGTTCTAAAGCGTATAGCACTGATAATGCCAGACTGATAAGCCGATTTGTCGAGGTACTCGAAATAGGCATGTACAGCGTTGCTGACTTGATTGCAGTCAGTAAATCGTTTTCCAGCTAGCCATTTTATTTCTCAACATAACCTCTGTTTAGCTCTACACACTTGTTCCAACGATGTTCTAAAGCGTATAGCACTGATAATGCCAGATTGATAAGCCGATTTGTCGAGGTATTCAAAATAGGCATGTACAGCGTTGCTGACTTGATTGCAGTCAGTAAATCGTTTTCCAGCTAGCCATTTTATTTCTCAACATAACCTCTGTTTAGCTCTACACACTTGTTCCAACGATGTTCTAAAGCGTATAGCACTGATAATGCCAGACTGATAAGCCGATTTGTCGAGGTATTCAAAATAGCCATGTACAGCGTTGCTGACTTGATTGCAGTCAGTAAATCGTTTTCCAGCTAGCCATTTTATTTCTCAACATAACCTCTGTTTAGCTCTACACACTTGTTCCAACGATGTTCTAAAGCGTATAGCACTGATAATGCCAGACTGATAAGCCGATTTGTCGAGGTATTCAAAATAGGCATGTACAGCGTTGCTGACTTGATTGCAGTCAGTAAATAGTTTTCCAGCTAGCCATTTTATTTCTCAGCATAACCTCTGTTTAGCTCTACACACTTGTTCCAACGATGTTCTAAAGCATATAGCACTGATAATGCCAGACTGATAAGCCGATTTGTCGAGGTACTCAAAATAGGCATGTACAGCGTTGCTGACTTGATTGCAGTCAGTAAATCGTTTTCCAGCTAGCCATTTTATTTCTCAACATAACCTCTGTTTAGCTCTACACACTTTATCAAACCATGTTCTAAAGCGTATAGCACTGATAATGCCAGACTGATAAGCCGATTTGTCGAGGTATTCAAAATAGGCATGTACAGCGTTGCTGACTTGATTGCAGTCAGTAAATAGTTTTCCAGCTAGCCATTTTATTTCTCAGCATAACCTCTGTTTAGCTCTACACACTTGTTCCAACGATGTTCTAAAGCATATAGCACTGATAATGCCAGACTGATAAGCCGATTTGTCGAGGTACTCAAAATAGGCATGTACAGCGTTGCTGACTTGATTGCAGTCAGTAAATCGTTTTCCAGCTAGCCATTTTATTTCTCAACATAACCTCTGTTTAGCTCTACACACTTGTTCCAACGATGTTCTAAAGCGTATAGCACTGATAATGCCAGACTGATAAGCCGATTTGTCGAGGTACTCAAAATAGGCATGTACAGCGTTGCTGACTTGATTGCAGTGAGTAAATCTTTTTCCAGCTAGCCATTTTTTGAGATTAGCAAAGAGGTAGGAAGTCATTCGAGTATGTACATAATAAATAGAGCGAGTATGGTGGGTGAGGAAGCAATTCTTTAAACTTCAATTTTAACCATCGCAACAATTGGCGTGTGAGATGGTGTATTGTCTTGGTGAAACAGCACTTTCTTTTTCCGGCCAAACGTGGCCGTTTTTTCTTTATGTCGTCGTTTACAAGGTGCAGTTGATTTGCTTAGTACTTGCCATTAATAATTTTCCCGTTTTTAAGTTAGTAGTTGAAGATTACTCCAGGATCGCCTCAAAAAAGAGTCGCCATAATCTTACTAACAGAAGGAATGGTCTTTGCCTTCTTTGGTGTTGGTTCCCCTTTCGCGGTCCGTTGTTATGACTGTTGTTTGGTCTCAGGAGTGTTGTGGTAGACCCAAGTCTCATCAACAGTTATGAATCGACGCAAAAACTCTGTTAGATTGTACGTATAGAGTGCCAACAATCGGTTGAAACATGCTTTCGACATTGTTTTTGGCCAAGAGTCAGCAAACGCGGCACCCATCTAGCGCACAGCTTTTTCATACACAGACGTTCGTCTAAGATATTGTGCACACATTCCGTTGATATACGCGTGCCAATAGTCTCATCTAACTCACCCACTTTCATTCTACGGCCTACCAAACGATTTATGGGAGTTTTCTTCAATAGGGTTGGCTTAGTCACTTCAATGGGACGTTCAACACTTGGGTCATCAGTTGTGATTGTCCGACCTATTTTAAATTCAACAACCCAGCGTTTAGCCGTTGTATTCGATGGAGAAGAGTCACAGTCCCCCCAACTTTGAATCCAGCTCCTCAGTTATATCGGTTTGAGGTAAGCTTTAAAAAAAAAAATAATCACAGGACGAATTTTCGGTCTATCCAATGTTGCCCGAGTCGCTTACAAACAGTGGACTGTGCCACTAATAAACAGCTCGTTCACTCGAAATCTTCGAAACTAAACCGACAAACGATGAAATCTTACAACACGGTCAAAATAATGAACACAGTAGCGCTATCTCTGTGTCAGGCTAGGAACTTTTCACCCTGCTCTCGTACATGCGTTTTTATTACAGTCCTTACCAATTGTATGAAGGAATAAATTAATGTTTTTTTTTTTTTTAACAATACTCCTAGCGCTTGCTACTTTTACAAGTTTTACCATGTACAAAACTGGGTTTACTTCTTTTTCATACTGTACTGCTGTGTTAACTATTCATTTTGGAGATACCATCTTTTACCACATAAAAATATACAGAGCAAGAAATTATAATATGTCAATATTATCATCATCATTATCATCATCTGCAAGGATTAAACCAAGGATGGTTTGTTCTGGTCTCATCAAACAGGCAAAGTCTAGAGCCGGTCACTCCAGCGCTTCCTCGGACGTCCCATACCTCTCCGTCCCTTCGGATTATAGTTCCATAGTTGTTTGGGAATGGGCAGTCATCCATTCGGCAAAAATGTTCCAACCAATTCAGCCGATACTGGGCGATCCTGTCGAGTATACTCATCATATTCAGTTCCTACCGTACATCTGTGTTCCTTCTATGATCGTGGAGAGTATAACCTGCCACGTGCCTGAGAAATCTCATTTCAGCCGCTTGGATACGACTGGCCTGGCCTTTCGTTAAACTCCAATTCTCAGACCCATAAAGAAGTGTGGGAAGGGCCATCACCATGTAGAATTTTTGGTTTTCTTTACTTGCTGACTTAAGAGTTCGCCTGATGGTCCCGCACATAAGGTTGAACTCATGCAACTTATTCACGACGTCGTTGCTTGCATTATAAGACACACTGTAGCCCAGGTATTCAAAATTGCTGACTTGTTCCAGAACAGTATTATCTGTAACAATTTTTGCCCGTACGGGATCATTTCCACGAAAACCCATCACCTTAGTCTTGCAATCCAGAGTCTTTGCATATTCGATTTCACAAAAATGTATACCCATCTGCAATCTGTTTTCCGAGTCCGACAGAATAGCCTGATCGTCCGCAAACGACAAAGTGTCAATTGCAGAGCGGCCATTCATAATATGTCGTTGTCTCAATTTTAATTAACAATTGGAGTTAATGACTGTTCACCTCTCAGGTGCTTATATATGTGTGTCCTTTTTCCAGGTTGAATCCCTCTTTGGTTTCCTGTATTCCGCGACATTTCGGCACACTACTTCTGCCATTCTCAGGCTGATACCTCCTCATGACTTTGGGTGAAATGATTTTTCAGCTAGACCAGACCACACGTGTTATATATTGTACTGAAGTGCGAGTAGAAAGGTGTCTTCTTCATATTGGTTCGCGGTCAAACTCGTGTCTGTTTTCTGGCGGTGTCCGGCGCCGAGGAGGATGTGAAACAGACACTACATGAGCATGAGAATCAGTACACATTGGCACCGCTCGTGCGTTACGCGGAACGACGCGCCTCGGGTTTCTGAACAACACTGTAACTGAATATCAAACTGCACACAGTCACAGCGTTGCTCGTCTTGAGCAGCCAAAACGCATAAACGATGACACCATAAGACAAATCTAATGAATAATTACATACGTTTTGTGCTTTCATGGTATTAATGTAAGTTATTGGTATTAATGTAACCGAGGTAGTGTTTCGTATAAAGGTAGTGATGATCACAGCAATAAACTAGGCAGGTTCCAAACTATATGTGGAGCACTGAGAAGGACACTGAAAAGGAAAGCTAGACAAGAGAAGTGTATCGTATTCTATAAGACAATGGCAGTACCAACACTGCTGTATGGATGTGAGACCTGGACTATATGGTACTGGTGCCAACTAGAGGTGGCATTTCTCAAATAGAAATGAACTATTTGAGATCTAAATACAACTATTATATTAACGACTCGGAACACAAAGTTTTTTATAAGTAAAAACATAAAGTTTTACCTTACAACCTGAACCGGTTTTCACCTTTAAAAGGCTTCTTCAGAGGTTGCCGCTGGTAGCGCTGTCCGTCCTGTTGTGGGCGACGGAATCGAATTTCGAAAGATCGATGTTGTGTGTGTGGGGTGAGATGTGTTTGAATAATGCGTGCGATTTGAATTGTGTCTGTTCGTTTAGGATGTCGTTTTTATTTGTTTTCGTGTGTTTGTATATTTCCAATTGTTCTAGAGTGTCTAGTTTTCGGCCTTTTGTGTGTACGTGTAGAATGTTCATGTTATTGTCGATGTTTTTGTATGTGTGGTTTGCTTCGATGAGGTGGTTTGCAAAGGTGGATTCTGTAGTGGAGTGGAGTGTCTTTGTGTGTTCAATGTATCTCTGTTTGAAGCTACGTCCTGTCTGGCCTATGTAGAATTTGTTGCAATTTGAGCAATTTAGTTTGTAAACACCGGGTAGATCGAATTTGTTTTGTGTGTGTGTTTTGATAGTGGTGTTCTGTTTTGTTAGTAGTTTTGTAAGCGATTCTGTATCCTGCCTTTTAAAGGTGAAACCCTGTTCAGGTTGTAAGGTAAAACTTTATGTTTTTACTTATAAAAAAACTTTGTGTTCCGAGTCGTTAATATAATAGTTGTATTTAGTTAAGTAACGGACACGTCATGGACAACGAAATCCAAGTATTTGAGATCAGTTATCTCAAATGAACTACTTGAGATATACGTGACTCGATCATATAAGAAACGAATATATTAGACGATAAGTTCATGTAGTTTACCTAAATTGAACTCATTCAGAATTATAGAAATTGTTGGTATGAACGTCTAGAAAGAATGGACAATACCCGGTTTTCGAAGTTGGCTTATGAGTATAAGCCGGTTGGAAGATCTGTGGCCAGTCACAAGATGGCGGGACTCATGAGGCCGGAATAGGAGAAATTCTAACCAACAAATGATGATGATGATATATAACCGAACGACTCGACCGGGTGATGAAATCAAACGTGGCTCCATGAGACTGCGTTACACAATTATGTTAATCTGTCAACGTCCCGTTGATTGTTAAATTGCCCCTTCAAAGTAATATGTATGTGACCACTTTAACACCTATGCTGCAGACGCTGAGTGACTAGCACAAAACTAATGAAAAATTAAGCGTTGTGATGAAATAAAGATAAGAGATAAAATAAAGATTCTCATTTCCATGAAATGATAATTTAAATATACCATTTTATATGGAAGCCTTGCCTGGAAAAATGAGACTAATTTACTGCTGTATGCAGTAAGTCAAACAAGCATTCTATGTGAAAATAAATGATTGAAAACGAGGTTTATTCACTAAATATAATTAATTCACTACCGACTCCGAACATAAAGTTTTTTATGGGTAAAAACGTAAAAGTTTCACCTTATAGCCTGAACCGGTTTTCGCTTTTAAAAAGCTTCTTCAGAGGGTGCCGCTGGGAGCACTGTCCGTCTTGTTCTTGGCGACGGTATCGACTTTTGAAGGGTCGATGTTGTGTGTGTGTGGGGTGTGATATGTTCGAATAATGCGTGTGATTTGAATTGTGTCTGTTCGTTTAGGATGTCGTTTTTGTGTTTTCGTGTGTTTGTATATTTCCATTCGTTCAAGAGCGTCTAGTTTTCGGCCTTTTGTGTGTACGTGTAGAATATCCATGTTATTTCGATGTTTTTGTATGTGCGGTTTGCTTCAATGAGGTGGTTTGCAAAGGTGGATTCGTTAGTGGAGTATAGTGCCTTTGTGTGTTCAATGTATCCAAGAGAATTATCCCTTATACATTAAAATATGTAGAAGGTATTAAAATATGTTAACGTTAATGATATTTGTACTTTAGTGTTTATTAAGAAAGTGATGACTCCTGTACATGGAAGATACTCTTTTCATATGTCTAGCAACTGAATCCTGATACCATACAGTGGTATATCCTGTAACATTTTAATTTTGCACATATTTCTTCAATTCTGTTTTGTTCAGTGCAACACATTTTTGTTATTTTTTGTTTTTTCTTCACACTTTGGAACTGTTATATTCCAGTTTGTCTACTTTTTCACCTTTTCTTATTCTTCTCATTTCTTGTTTGCAAAATTTCTTTTCCACTAAGATTTATTTTCTTATCAGTCTCTATTACTCCAATATTGTTGTAGTTAGTCGTTTAACTGCCTCATCCGACTGAAAACAAATATGTTCCCATGGCCTTGTTTACTCTATATACTGTAGATATCTTCACCACCTCGGTTATCTTTCTTCTTTAAAAGTTTTATAAGTTTGTAAAAAATGAACTGAATGTATAGTTTTATTTTATTTTTTTTCATTTCTCTTTTAGCTGTTACACCTTGTGGTCATTTTTTGTCTATTATAACTCCCAGGAACTGCAGGAATGTTCTCACTTTAAAAATTTCCTACAATTTCAAGCTCCATATTTTTCCTTTCTTCTTCTGTAGTGATCAGTTTAGTTGATTGGAATTAAAATGAAGAGCCGGGGGAAAAATGATTAAAGTCTATTCTTTCCTACTTTTGTTTTTTTTTATGCCAATGGATAGCTTGGGTAGGTAGAGATCTATCTACCTTGTGGTTGAGAATACAAAAACACTTCCAGTCTGCTATAATAAATTCATAAAGTTGTGTGGCAAATGTCAGAAAACGATGAGACTTCACTAGTCTAGAGGTGGGGCGAATTCAAGTCACAACCTGTGTTAATGTTGTTTACCAGTCGAGTTCTGTTTTAGATATAAAGAATAGAATTAAAAAGAAAAATAGAGGAAGAAAGAAGATATTTTGAGCAAAACATTGAAGATTAAATTAAAATATCGGTATGGAGAACCATACATGACTTCCATATTCTAAGATTTATATTTAAAATCATTTTCAGCCAAACAGCCAGGCTGTGTCTTACCTGCCTTTTTATTGCTGTATTAAAAGAAAAATATTATATTACATTAAAATGAAAAAATTATAATTTTATTGCCTGGCAACAAAATTATTTTATTTTTAACAATTACCATTGTTTCAAAAAATTTAAATAAATTTTCAAGTACTTTACTCTTGTTAAAACGTAAAAGGTTGCAGGTAAACTACCCCTTCCCCTTAACCGATCTTCACCAAAATCGAAAGTCATTCAGATCTCTACAATTCAGGGACGTATGCAAAAAATTATTTGATTCTGTTTGAATTTGCGGCTGTTATCGTTTGCCATAGAAAATACGCTTGATAAAAAAACGTTGCAGGTAAACTACCCCTTCCCCTTAACCGATCTTCACCAAAAACAATAGATCTTGAGTACTCTACAAATCAGGGCTGCATGCAAAAAATTATTTGATTCTGTTTGAACTTGCGGCTGTTATCGTTTGCCATAGAAAATACCCTTGTTAAAAAAACGTTGTAGGTAAACTACCCCTTTCCCTTAACCGATCTTCACCAAAAACAATAGGTCTTGAGAACTCTACAATTTAGGGCCGTATGCAAATAATCTTTTGATTCTGTTTGAATTTGCGGCTGTTATCGTTTGCCATAGGAAATACCCTTGTTAAAACATAAAACGTTACAGGTAAACTACCCCTTTCCCTTAACCGATCTTCACCAAAAACAATAGATCTTGAGTACTCTACAAATCAGGGCTGCATGCAAAAAATTATTTGATTCTGTTTGAACTTGCGGCTGTTATCGTTTGCCATAGAAAATACCCTTGTTAAAAAAACGTTGTAGGTAAACTACCCCTTTCCCTTAACCGATCTTCACCAAAAACAATAGGTCTTGAGAACTCTACAATTTAGGGCTGTATGCAAATAATCTTTTGATTCTGTGTGAATTTGCGGCTGTTATCGTTTGCCATAGGAAATACCCTTGTTAAAACATAAAACGTTACAGGTAAACTACCCCTTTCCCTTAACCGATCTTCACCAAAATCAACAGATCTTGAGAACTCTACAATTTAGGGCTGTATGCGAAACATTATTTGATTCTGTTTGAATTTGCGGCTGTTATCGTTTGCCAAACAAACAAAATTACCCTTGCTAAAAAAAAACCGTTGCAGGTAAACTACCCCTTTCCCTCAACCGATCTTCACCAAAAACAATAGGTCGCGAGTACTCTGCAAATCAGGGCTGCATGCAAAAAATTATTTGATTCTGTTTGAATTTGCGGTAGTTATCGTTTCCCATAGAAAAAAAATCTACAGACAGACAGAAGACAGACAGACAGACACACACACAGACACTTTTCGTAAAACGACTTTTTTTCATGTTTTGAGTGTAGTAGAATCAGAATCTGCAATAATCTCGAACACGATTTTTTTTGCCATCACCATACTTCCATTCCTTAAGGAATATGGAAGTAATACCCTTGTTAAAAAAACGTTGCAGGTAAACTACCCCTTTCCCTCAACCGATCTTCACCAAAAACAACAGGTCTTGAGAACTCTACAATTTAGGGCTGTATACAAATAATCTTTTGATTCTGTTTGAAATTGCGGCTGTTATCGTTTGCCATAGGAAATACCCTTGTTAAAACATAAAACGTTACAGGTAAACTACCCCTTTCCCTCAACCGATCTTCACCAAAAACAATAGATCTTGAGTACTCTACAAATCAGGGCTGCATGCAAAAAATTATTTGATTCTGTTTGAACTTGCGGCTGTTATCGTTTGCCATAGAAAATACCCTTGTTAAAAAAACGTTGTAGGTAAACTACCCCTTTCCCTTAACCGATCTTCACCAAAAACAATAGGTCTTGAGAACTCTACAATTTAGGGCCGTATGCAAATAATCTTTTGATTCTGTTTGAATTTGCGGCTGTTATCGTTTGCCATAGGAAATACCCTTGTTAAAACATAAAACGTTACAGGTAAACTACCCCTTTCCCTTAACCGATCTTCACCAAAAACAATAGGTCTTGAGTACTCTACAAATCAGAGCTGTATGCAAAACATTATTTGATTCTGTTTGAATTTGCGGCTGTTATCGTTTGCCATAGAAAATACCCTTGTTAAAAAAACGTTGCAGGTAAACTACCCCTTTCCCTCAACCGAACTTCACCAAAAACAACAGGTCTTGAGAACTCTACAATTTAGGGCTGTATGCAAATAATCTTTTGATTCTGTGTGAATTTGCGGCTGTTATCGTTTGCCATAGGAAATACCCTTGTTAAAACATAAAACGTTACAGGTAAACTACCCCTTTCCCTTAACCGATCTTCACCAAAATCAACAGATCTTGAGAACTCTACAATTTAGGGCTGTATGCGAAACATTATTTGATTCTGTTTGAATTTGCGGCTGTTATCGTTTGCCAAACAAACAAAATTACCCTTGCTAAAAAAAAACCGTTGCAGGTAAACTACCCCTTTCCCTCAACCGATCTTCACCAAAAACAATAGGTCGCGAGTACTCTGCAAATCAGGGCTGCATGCAAAAAATTATTTGATTCTGTTTGAATTTGCGGCAGTTATCGTTTGCCATAGAAAAAAAATCTACAGACAGACAGAAGACAGACAGACAGACAGACACACAGACACTTTTCGTAAAACGACTTTTTTTCATGTTTTGAGTGTAGTAGAATCAGAATCTGCAATAATCTCGAACACGATTTTTTTTGCCATCACCATACTTCCATTCCTTAAGGAATATGGAAGTAATACCCTTGTTAAAAAAACGTTGCAGGTAAACTACCCCTTTCCCTCAACCGATCTTCACCAAAAACAACAGGTCTTGAGAACTCTACAATTTAGGGCTGTATACAAATAATCTTTTGATTCTGTTTGAAATTGCGGCTGTTATCGTTTGCCATAGGAAATACCCTTGTTAAAACATAAAACGTTACAGGTAAACTACCCCTTTCCCTTAACCGATCTTCACCAAAAACAATAGGTCTTGAGTACTCTACAAATCAGGGCTGTATGCAAAACATTATTTGATTCTGTTTGAATTTGCGGCTGTTATCGTTTGCCATAGAAAATACCCTTGTTAAAAAAACGTTGCAGGTAAACTACCCCTTTCCCTCAACCGAACTTCACCAAAAACAATAGGTCTTGAGAACTCTACAATTTAGGGCTGTATGCAAATAATCTTTTGATTCTGTTTGAATTTGCGGCTGTTATCGTTTGCCATAGGAAATACCCTTGTTAAAACATAAAACGTTACAGGTAAACTACCCCTTTCCCTTAACCGATCTTCACCAACATCAACAGATCTTGAGAACTCTACAATTCAGGGCTGTATGCGAAAGATTATTTGATTCTGTTTGAATTTGCGGCTGTTATCGTTTGCCAAACAAACAAAATTACCCTTGCTAAAAAAAAACCGTTGTAGGTAAACTACCCCTTTCCCTCAACCGATCTTCACCAAAAACAATAGGTCGCGAGTACTCTGCAAGTCAGGGCTGCATGCAAAAAATTATTTGATTCTGTTCGAATTTGCGGCATTTATCGTTTGCCATAGAAAAAAAATCTACAGACAGACAGACACACAGACAGACAGACAGACAGACACACACACAGACACTTTTCGGAAAACGACTTTTTTTCATGTTTTGAGTGTAGTAGAATCAGAATCTGCAATAATCTCGAACACGATTTTTTTTGCCATCACCATACTTCCATTCCTTAAGGAATATGGAAGTAAATATCGGTATGGAGAACCATACATGACTTCCATATTCTAAGATTTATATTTAAAATCATTTTCAGCCAAACAGCCAGGCTGTGTCTTACCTGCCTTTTTATTGCTGTATTAAATGAAAAATATTATATTACATTAAAATGAAAAAATTATAATTTTATTGCCTGGCAACAAAATTATTTTATTTTTAACAATTACCATTGTTTCAAAAAGTTTAAATAAATTTTCAAGTACTTTACTCTTGTTAAAACGTAAAAGGTTGCAGGTAAACTACCCCTTCCCCTTAACCGATCTTCACCAAAATCGAAAGTCATTGAGACCTCTACAATTCAGGGACGTATGCAAAAAATTATTTGATTCTGTTTGAATTTGCGGCTGTTATCGTTTGCCATAGAAAATACGCTTGATAAAAAAACGTTGCAGGTAAACTACCCCTTCCCCTTAACCGATCTTCACCAAAAACAATAGGTCTTGAGTACTCTACAAATCAGGGCTGTATGCAAAACATTATTTGATTCTGTTTGAATTTGCGGCTGTTATCGTTTGCCATAGAAAATAAAACGTAAAAGGTTGCAGGTAAACTACCCCTTCCCCTTAACCGATCTTCACCAAAAACAATAGGTCTTGAGTACTCTACAAATCAGGACTGTATGCAAAACATTATTTGATTCTGTTTGAATTTGCGGCTGTTATCGTTTGCCATATAAAATACCCTTGTTAAAAAAACGTTGCAGGTAAACTACCCCTTTCCCTCAACCGATCTTCACCAAAAACAATAGGTCTTGAGAAATCTACAATTCAGGGCTGTATGCGAAACATTATTTGATTCTGTTTGAATTTGCGGCTGTTATCGTTTGCCAAAAAAAAAAAAAAATTTCCCTTGATAAAAAAAACCGTTGCAGGTAAACTACCCCTTCCCCTCAACCGATCTTCACCAAAAACAATAGGTCGCGAGTACTCTACAAATCAGGGCTGTATGCAAAAAATTATTTGATTCTGTTTGAATTTGCGGCAGTTGTCGTTTGCCATAGAAAATACGCATGATAAAAAACGTTGCTGGTAAACTACCCCTTCCCCTCAACCGATCTTCACCAAAAACAATAGGTCTTGAGTACTCTACAAATCAGGGCTGTATGCAGAAAATTATTTGATTCTGTTTGAATTTGCGGCTGTTATCGTTTGCCATAGGAAATACCCTTGTTAAAAAAACGTTGTAGGTAAACTACCCCTTTCCCTTAACCGATCTTCACCAAAAACAAAAGGTATTGAGAACTCTACAATTTAGGGCTGTATGCAAATAATCTTTTCATTCTGTTTGAATTTGCGGCTGTTATCGTTTGCCATAGGAAATACCCTTGTTAAAACATAAAACGTTACAGGTAAACTACCCCTTTCCCTTAACCGATCTTCACCAAAAACAATAGGTCTTGAGAACTCTACAATTCAGGGCTGTATGCGAAACATTATTTGATTCTGTTTGAATTTGCGGCTGTTATCGTTTGCCAAACAAACAAAATTTCCCTTGCTAAAAAAAAACCATTGCAGGTAAACTACCCCTTTCCCTCAACCGATCTTCACCAAAAACAATAGGTCGCGAGAACTCTGCAAAACCGGGCTGTATGCAAAAAATTATTTGATTCTGTTTGAATTTGCGGCAGTTATCGTTTGCCATAGAAAAAAAATCTACAGACAGACAGACACATAGACACACAGACACACAGACACACACACAGACACTTTTCGGAAAACGACTTTTTTTCATGTTTTGAGTGTAGTAGAATCAGAATCTGCAATAATCTCGAACACGATTTTTTTTGCCATCACCATACTTCCATTCCTTAAGGAATATGGAAGTAAAAATGATTTGCTTATACCAGAAGTATCAATTTATTTTTCTATTTTTTTTTTAGCTAAATGTATCAATGTTCAAGTAAAACATATAAAAAAAAATTATTTATGTTTGTAAAAATATATATCATTGATTAAAAGAAAAACTTTGTTTTTTGTCTCCTGTAAAATTTGGTAAAATGGGCTCTGATTGTTTTCCCCCTCGGCTCTTCATATACTTATTCCATTGACTAATTCTCTATCTTCTCACTTCCAGCTATACTAAGTAATTTTTAATATACCCATAGTGATTTTTGTTTTTCAAGTTTAAATATCTTTTCATCTTTAAATTTGTTAAAGTTCAAATTTATTTTTGATCTTTTCATGTTTAGTTTATTACTTTTCATAGAAGATTCTTTTTTCATTTTCTCATGCATAATCATTATAAATTATAATTAGTATAAACTCCTTTTTTGTTATAGGCCCCTTATCGTAAGAATGAATCTTTTATCAATCATAAATTAGAAAAACTTGAATGACTACAGTGTTAGTAGAGTGTATATATTATGACTACAGTGTTAGTAGAGTGTATATATTATACTGTCTAGTACTCTTAAGCCAACTCACAATTAAGCAAGTTTCAGTTATCCATTATCATTCAGTTCTGAAGATATTACCCATATGTGTCTGAAGATTCATACTGAAACAACCTTGCCTTATATCAGGAACTGGAATTGTCTGTTGGGAACATTCTGGCCTAGTTTGAAATTTTTGATATTTTTATACTAGTATTTTTAAAATGTTCAATGAAAAAGTCATTTGTTTTCTTAGATATTTAACATAAATATTATATAAAACTGGATAATTACATTATTTTAATAACGGTAGTATTGTTTGCAAAACTGATCATTGTGTAACTGATTGTGTATCAGTAGCCTTCTTAATGATGCATATCGTCTTCTAGATTGAAATAAAACTGGTTCAGGCTATAAGGTAAAACTTTTACGATTTTACCAATAAAAACTTTGTGTTCCGAGTTCACTTTGTGTTGAGTTTGTGTTTGTGTACTAATAAATATTGTATACATATATTTAGTTAATCAACAGAGATGTCATGGACAACAAAATCCAAGGAAATAAAACACTCGTATCACTGTTGATACCTTGTTTATTTACCGATATCAGAAATAATTTTTCACAAGTAAACATATAAAACAGAAAATACAATTTCAATTCACAACTGTGATACTGATTATTAACATAACTGTAATTTATACAAACAAAAAGACAAACACACACAAATTGATATTGATCTACAAGTGTGGGGTCAACCACACTGACTAATTCTGTAACTTAATCTGCTGAACTCAGAATCGAGAGTGATCTTTTCCTCCATCTACAACTGATTATATATAGTAGGTAATGACGTCATTTACAAACATGCGTAGTCACAGATATTCCAGGTGCATATTCTGGAATCTTGTAGAACAAACATTGTTTACCTACCAATGTATTGTTGCGACATTACAGAACAATCTACGTGTTTGTCGAATGTGCCAGAAGAATCTCGCTCTAATGTGTGTGGCATACGTGACTGTAGACGCATTCGCGAGAGTTTTCTCGAAGTCGCCAGCCGCGCGGACTGTGTCAAGGCCGCAATTAATTACGTAGTACACACGGACGCTAAGACGTAGTTTGGAACGTTCTGGTCTGTGAGCGGAAGTATAAATACATGGCGGCAGCGGCCTTAGTTTTCAGTATAGTTGCGATATATTTACAGTGCGGTCCGAGTTTATTGTCGGGCGATTACAAGTGATTAACTGGCGGTATTACTGTGCGCGTTCAAGTGGTTATTAGTTAAGTGTTGTGTTTTATAATCGGACGGTATATTGTAATACAATTGTGTTTTAATATTAGTTGACATTTATTTGCGTGTGAACAATTTTTATTTGATATGTTATAAGAGACTGTGTTGTTAATTACGAACTGTTTAACTTTGAAAATGAAAGCTGGTGATTAGCGACTTAATTGGTGTCTTGATTTTGTTTGTTTCCACTATACCTACGACGATCGAGTAGACCGTCGTAACAGTGGTGTCAGAAGTGGGATAGAACGGTTAACAGTGGAAACTTTATATAAGACGAGTGTAATTCGTAATTAATAGGTAAACAATGGATGCCAGTCAGATGATGGAAAATTTACAGGCTCTGCTGTTACAGACGGAGAAACGACAGGATGAGAAACGCAGGCAGGAGGCGGAAGAAGCAGAAAGACGACAAAAAGAAGAATGAAGACAAGAAAGAGAAGAAGCAGAAAAACGACAGGATGAAAAACGCAGACAGGAGACGGAAGAAGCGGAAAAACGACAGGATGAAAAACGTAAGCAGGAAGCAGACGACATCAAATCGATAATTCAAGAGCAAAAGCAGATGCAAGAACATACTACAGCAAAATTGGTTCTCCTACGTGGTGACGTAGGTGAATTACGAGGTGAGCTTAACAATCAAATTACCAGAATATCTGACGTAGAAGAATCCATGTCAAATAAAATAGCTGAAGTAGAAAAATCTGTCTTGACTGTGGAAGAAGCTATGTCAACAAAAATATATGCAGTAGAAAATGAATGGCAAACATAACAGAACAAACTAAAAGTGAAGTTGAGCAGTTCATGAGAATACAAGCAAAACAAATTTCTTAACAGACTGTACCAATGATAAAGACAGAGAAAGACAAGGCTGTTTCACTCGTTCTTGCATTAAACGGACCAGCGGCAGAATTACTACAGAAAGTGCCACCTGACAGCCAGAACATCTATGCCGAGTTGATAAAAGCTCTAGAATTACGCTACGGTGATAAACATTTGCAAGATGTGTACTACGCTCAGTTGAGAACAAGACGACAACGTTCCGGGGAGAGTCTTCAAGAGTTTGAAGCAAGTATCGACAGATTGATTAGATTGGCCTATCTTAAAGCACCAGAAGACTTCTGAATAATAAGGTTTGCGGTGCAGACATTTATTGATGGCATCGGAGATTGTGAACTTCAGCAAGTGTTACGAATGGCAAGACACCGAAATAGCTCAGAAGCTCTTGTTCACGCCCTAGAGTTTGAAGCTGCCAAGTCAGCGTCCCGCTACATTAATGGGTTTGTGCCATCACATTGCAGTCAGAAGATCCCCTTATCACATTGCCGTTACGATGGGTGCAGAAAAACAATGTTGTCGAACAAACAATTCAGAAGTTCAAGATCGCCGCAACGATTTGAACGATGGGAAAAAGACAGAAGATCGAAGTGTTACAACTGTGGAAAACGTGGTCATCTACAGGTAGACTGCCGGGAGAAGAAGATACCGAGAGAAGAGAGTGATTGCACCAATTGGAGAAGTAAAACCCCAGAACAGCACACAGTTTCCACGCTACATAAGATCAGTGGAAACTTGATTGTTAATGGATTTGCGGAAGGTAAACCAACATCATTTACATTTGACACGGGCGCAACAGTGTCCATTGTGCGCCCTGACTTAGTCAGCAACCGCCAGCCTCTAATTAGCTCTTGTACAATACAGACTGTGACTGGAAGCCCCGTCAAGTTGCTAGGAAAGGTAGACATACGTGTACGCCTGGGTCTTCTCGAGTTTAGCCACCAAATGCTCGTTGCAGACATTGTCGATGAAGTGATTCTTGGCACGGACATTATGAATGCCTACGGATTCATTGTGGACTTAAGAGAGAATGTCCTGAAGGTTGGCCAAGAGAAGATAAAGCTTTGCATGGCTAAACTGACATGGTCTACCAACCATTCGATTAAGCGAATGGCATTAGTCGAAGAAAAAGTCAACATGTCTGGTCAAGAGGAACCCTCCCTATTGTAAGCGGAAATGGAGGAAGAACTAGCAGAGGAAATACAAATAAGTGTAACGACAAAAGAAGTGATTGGAAAGCCAACTATGGGTGTCGAGACAAAACTCTTGCTTGTTCCTGAGCTGATAGAAGCGCCCGAGGGCAAAGTGGCTGAAGATGAGGTTACGCAAGAGGTTGTTGAAGAGAACCAAACAGACTTGGATCAGTCAGTGTTGTCTAGATCATCAGTACATTACGCAACGGGAGTGATTCCAGTAAAACTAGTGGTTGAGCGGAATACTCGCATTCCTGGGAACGTGATGTTCGGATCACACGAGACTGAATTTGAAGAACCGGAAAATTCTCTTTCGCAAGAACGTCCACCTAGATCGCCTGGTCGACTATTACTTCAGAGACGGTTTGCCAGTTCGGGACGAACAGGCTTAAGGAGGAGGCAGTGTTACGACATTACAGAACAGTCTACGTGTTTGTCGAATGTTCCAGAAGAATCTCGCTCTAATGTGTGTGACATACGTGACTCTAGACGCATTCGCGAGACTTTTCTCGAAGCCGCCAGCCGCGCGGACTGTGTCAAGGCCGCAATTAATTACGTAGTACACACTGGCGCTAAGACGTAGTTCGGAACGTTCTGGTCTGTGAGCGGAGGTATAAATACATGGCGGCAGCGGCCTTAGTTTTCAGTATAGTTGCGATATATTTACAGTGCGGTCCGAGTTTATTGTCGGGCGATTACAAGTGATTATCTGGCGATATTACTGTGCGCGTTCAAGTGGTTATTAGTTAAGTGTTGTGTTTTATAATCGGACGGTATATTGTAATACAATTGTGTTTTAATATTAGTTGGCATTTATTTGCGTGCGAACAATTTTTATTTGATATGTTATAAGAGACTGTGTTGTTAATTACGAACTGTTTAACTTTGAAAATGAAAGCTGGTGATTAGCGACTTAATTGGTGTCTTGATTTTGTTTCCACTGTACCTACAACGATCGAGTGGACTGTCGTAACAGTATGCCACTATTGATACAGAACATTCTATAAATAGTGTCCATCAATATACATAAGTTATACATAAATTGTGGACAATGTAAATACACATGTGTAACCTACTTACATAATTTATGTATTCTAATGACAAATAGTTTTAATAATACCAATCACAATACTACTTAATATATTATACAATACTGATAATATTACTTTGAATACGGGTTGGGGGTTCTCTATATACAACATGCAAGTGGTCACTCCCCACATGTGTAATGAAATTTTACATCTTCACCATTTGTTAAATGTCACACTACAACTAACAATACTTTCTATGATTTTTTCAGTTGGGTAGAATTCTTTGATTGGATTTTGAATCATGAAATTTTAAATGTGTTTATAATACAAAATAAGTACAGTAGACTCCCTAATGTGTCAGAAGGGCAGGCCGGATAACAAAAAAGCCGGATAGGCGGCCAGCCGGCTGGGGTTCTGTAATTACTCACTTCCTGCCCCACCCATACCATTAAAAACACACACTTTTTATACCAAACCCCGCTCTTATTCATATTTTCTGACCTCTTAGTACAGGCCAGTACTTTATAAATGTTTGTTATTATAGTACTGTACGTTTTAAAAATTTATTACAGAAAAAGTAAGTCCAAGAATAAAATATTATATACACGTTTTAAGATAAATTTTATAATGTTTAACTTAATTGCAGGAAACATAAACTGATGTACACTGTACAGTATGAATACATATAATTTTAAAATAAAAAAACATTAACGTAAAACGTAGGCCTAATTCTTAAAAAAATGATTCAAGCGTATTTTACTGTTCATTGATAAATTATTACCCAAATGTGAAAAGGTAAGCCTAAGATAAAAGAGTTAAAACTTACAGTTTTTAGGTTTTGAAAAAGATCTTGATAAATTACTGCTTCTCCCTTTAAGCCCTTTTCACCAACGCAATGTCCCTCCACTTACGCAACCAAATGATATCAGCTGGCGTCGCTTCCTCGTGCTGACTAATGCACTGCAGCGCTCAATCGTCTTGAACCCTTCCGAATGTGGGATGAGATTTTTCCTGTCATCTAAAGATACCTCCTCCTCCTCCTCTTCTTCTATTTCTTCTCCCTGTGTCACCATTTCCACAATTTCGTTGTCAGTTATTTCGTCAACTTCGTCGTTTACCATCCATTCTCTAATCTCCTCTGCATTGACATTAATGTTCAAGTTGAAATGTCCACCTTTATGGTCCAAAAGAATTTTCCAAGACCTTACAAGTGATATGTTTGGAATCTCTTCTCATGCTTCGGCCAACCACCTTATGACATCTAGCATGTCAATCTTTTTTTAGAGTGGTTAAGTAGTCCTCATTATTATCAATCGCTGATATAAACGAACTCAGAAGATGCCAGCGATACTGTTTCTTTAGCATTTCAAGGATGCCCTGGTCCATCGGCTGACAAACAGCCGTCACATTGCCTGGTAAAAATAAAGCTTTGATGTCTCCATCTGTGAGTTCGTCAGTGGCCAGAGGCGAAGGTGCGTTGTCACGAATTAGCACAGCTTTTCTCGGCAAATTGTTGCCTTTCAAATGTTTTTTTTACAGTCGGTACGATTTCATTTTGGAACCAGGTTTTAAAGATTTCTGAATTCATCCATGCTTTCTTTTGGTGTGTGTAATACAGGTGATTCCTGATTTTCCAGTTTTTTAAATGCTCTAGGTTTCTTTGATTTTGCTATTAAAGTCAATCTAAGCTTGTGGTTGCCGGTTGCATTACTGCAAGCCAAGATGGTGACTCGTTCCTTGCTTTTCTTGTATGGTGGGGGGGAAATTTGCCCTTTTCATGTCGCAAATTGTGTTTTGCACACGGCACGTAGGTTAAAATACAGACCGGATAGTACAGAGGTCGGGTAGTGGCGAGCCGGATAGTCGAGAGTCTACTGTATATTCATGTCTACTTATCCACTGATGTCAAACTAATAATGCATTTAGTATACTGTCAAAAAAATATTTACAAGTAAGACAGTCACTGTTAGTGTGATGTTAGTAATTTTTTCTCTTTCTTATTATCTGTTATTTTAATTACTTAGAGTCTAAAGTAACAGGAGAATGTGAGAATTTGATAGCCTATAGTTTGCTTTCTTGATGTGTTAACTTGTTACAGTTATGAGAAGAATTTTGTTCAGATTAATAAAAAACAGCCTCTGCTCCAAAAAGCCAGTTCCACTAAGGTGCTTACTGTAATGGATTTACTTTGAATAGTTAATATTTATGTGTTTTCTCATGTTACTTCAATATCATCTGTACTTTCTGGCATTACTAAATTTATTCACCAATAACATTTGTTATTAATAAAATTTTAAACTTAATGAAGCTTAGTTAAAACTTAAAGTTTTAAACTTTAAAATTTTAGCTCAGTTGGTTCTCTCTTTGCATTTAAAGTGGCGTTCTGTTCATCATTCAGTATTGTTAATGTTCACATGTCTGTGGTTGGCACTGTCCCATGATATATTTTTATCTTAACGTATTTGAGTACATACCAAACTAGAATTTTGCAATAATGACTAAATTACCATGAAGTAAGGCATGTCAAAACTTCATACTGATCATGGAGGAGATGCAGTGTTATGCAAGATTCTTCTGCAAACACTCTCAGTAATTATCTTTAAATCAAACCAGTTATTTTTTTTACATTTTTATCACTGAAATTGTTTTAAATAATTATTCAAGTGCTTATGGAAATAATAGATGTTTTCATTTTCCTGTTGTCAAGATAATTAAAATATCATCTGTTTCCAAGTTGTAATTTACACATCTATTATGATTTACAGTTACCTGTTCACTATCCAAGGTCTGTTTAAATAGTGTCAGACCTACTTTGCACACCAAAAAAAGATTCAGTACCTAATCCCCTTCAAAGTAGACCCCTTGTGATTCCAAACACACTTAGTCCAGTGGTCCTTCCATTGCTAGAAGCAAAGCTGAAGCACTTCTTTTGGGATAGCGCACAGATATGACTTCACGTTTTCCATTATTTCCTTGAAACTCTCAAAACAGGGTCCTTTTAGCGTGTTCTTGATCTTCGGGAACAACCAGAAATCACAAAGAGTCATATCAGGAGAGTAGGGAGCCTGGCAAACCTCCAGAATTCCATGATTAGTTAGGAATTTTGAGTGTGCTGAATGGGCTGGATCATTGTCATGATGCAGCTTCCATAGCACCTGTCTGTTGCCTTGAACTGCATCATGAACACGATGGAAGATTTCTCAGTAGCAGTCCTTATTGATGATCTGGCTTTCTGGTGCCTACTCATGATGCACTATGCCCTGGTAGTAAAAAAAAAGCAACCAGCATCACCTTCACCTTGCACCAAATCTGTTGTGTTTTTTCGCAACTTGGGTGCTTCCACTGTGATGACTGAATCTTGGTTTCCAAGTCATACCTATACACCCATGTCTCGTCACCAGTGACCACAGTCTTCAGAAACTCAGGATCCGTGTTGGCACACTGTAGCATATCCTCTGAGACCTCAACACTGAGTTGTCTCTGTTCTGGTGAAAACAGCTTGGGCACAAATTTTGCAGCCACTCTGTGCATGCCCAAATCCTCATTCAGAATGCTGTCTGTAGAACCAACACACATTCCAACCTCACCAGCAATTTCCTGGACTGTCAAACAACAGTTGATCTTCATGATCAATGTCTGCAGTTTTCTGACAACGGGAGCATTTTGGCTTGTTGATCGTCTCTCGGAATGCTGGTTACTCTCTACAGACAAGGAGGGGCGGATTAACCATTAGGCTGACTAGGCTGTAGCCTAGGGTGCGGCACATTGGGGGGCACACTACTTTAGCTAAAAAATTATAAAATTTTACAGCTAAATGTGAAATTGGAAATAAATTACAAGGATAAAAATTTGAGTTCATTTTGAACACAGGCACCTGTTTGCGAGAAATTATAGTAAAACTGTACATAAATAATAGAAGTGCTTTCCAAACTGTTTTCTCCGGTTATGAGTCATCGGCGGCCAGCACTCATAGAACTATGCCACCACCCGATTTTCGTGGAATTGCCGACCACGTTATCTATTCCATCCACCTCCACCCCTTCACCTTCCCCCCATCCCTTTCATTGCAGACAAGTTCGGTATCGCTCATATTTGCACATTCAAAATAAACATTTTGGTTATGGTTATGTCGATGTTGTTATGTTGTAGTTACGGTTGTATATACAGGTGTGGAAACTCTCATGGTGGGGGGAGGGTCGTTTATGAAGTCCAAAAATGTTTTATTTATTACCCGCTGGAGGTCGCATCGATGTAAACCTTCAAGCCATGCAAACTACAAATGGTTGAAGGTGTAACTCTGAAACAATCTGTGAAAAATATCCTCAGTTTTCAATTCTTGAGACTATTTCCAAAAACAGTAAGGTATTTGAAATATTCCTAACTAAGAAATATATTTTAGGGTGTTTAAAGCTTCATTCAGCCCCTTGGAAATAAACATAAGAGGTGAGGGGGCGCTAAAATATAATTAGCCTAGGGTGCCAAGATACCTTAATCCTGCTCTAGCATTGATGATCACGCTAAGATCCTAAACCACTCCTTCCACCTCCTTTCTCCTGGGCTCTTCCTTTCTCGAATGGGCTTCGAACCACTCAAACCTGTCATCTTACATTATGGCCAAATTCTTGCTGTGCCTTTCCAAGTTTCTCTCAACATCGTAGTCACCTACCCCTTGGTTTTCCAGTTGAAACTAACTTCATCATTGAGTTATCCTCTCTTCTAATTACATGACCAGCCCAACTCAGCCCTCCACTTGTTACAATCTCCACGTCGATAGATCTCTTAGTTCCCTATCTGTACTTCACCAATTTCACCCTTGATATACTGGCCTAAAAAAGTATCCTTAAAATGTTGTTTTTATAGGTGATATGTTTCTTTAAAGGTCTTTCGCTCAACAACCATCATACTTGTTATGGAGAAGCCAATACTATATATTGCCATTTAAAAACCTTGTGTCAACTTCATTTTTTCCGAATCACACTGATCAAGTATGGTCCCACGTATTTAAATTCAGCATATCATGTGAATGTATGGACTACAAGTTGTACATTTGGTTCTCTCCATTTTGTTTACAAACCCCATTTGAGAAAGGATGAGCCCAGGAGAAAGGAAGTGAAAGAAGTAGTTTAGGTTCTTAGGGTGCTCACTGATCCTGATAGGTGAGCACTGAAAATACTAAGAAACATCAAGTATCCGAATAATAGAAACAAAGTCACCAATCCTCTCTCAGAAAGAAAAGGGTGAGGCTGAGTCTCCTGCACCCAAAGTTAGGAGCCCCTCAGCTAAAGTATGGTAACCACAATCTGGTCCCCCTGGTAGGGGGTTGTGCAACATGTCAATAACCTGTTCATGTACAACTATCAGGCCTAGATGCAGAATCCAGAACTGCCTCATTATAAGGATTGGAAATATAAAGCCATTAGAAGAAGAGACGTGGGTTATCCGAGGATGAAATGTATTTGGGAACAGGCTTATATAACATAGCCCTTAAAGTAGAAGACAAAGAAAACGAAGGAGAAGTTAAATACAATTAATTAACATTTATTCCTCCTCCTCCTCCTTCTCCTAAGGCCCGAAACCTGTGTCTAAGGCGCTGACACCTCACTCTATCAGTAGAAAAATACTCCTGTACCTACACTACTTCTCGCATTTGGGGCGACAACATTCTTCACCTTTCCTGGGCGGGCTTTTGGTTTTTCCCTCCATGTTTCCTATGAGGCCTCTTTTTGGTATCACCCATTATTCATTCTCACAACATGGCTCCTCAGTTTCATTTAAATTTCAACTCTTGAATCTCCTAGTTGTCTCGAAAGAAATAGGAAGTGGTGAGAAACAACCAGCAAGTTAGAAATGAGAAGATAATCATTAAAAAAAGAAATGGGAGTAATGAGAATAGAAAGGACCTAACTGAGAATTATGTGAAAATAAGCAATCATAGCAAGAATAGCATCTTTAAGCAATAAAAAAGGTAAAAGCAGCCAGTTAAGATGGATTTATATTAATTAGTCAAGAATGTTGGAGAATATCTCACACTGACTGCTCCAGGAATAGAAGTCTAGAGCGAACCGAAAGTGCCGGATTTGTGGGCAGTGAGGATGACATTGCCTCTATACACAAAGTGAAATCTGATTGTGTCATGTAAAAACTGAAAGGATGTAACGTTGATGAATGTGGTTTTGTGATTATAACGGTACTGATAATATGAGGGCTGAGAAAGTATACAGGAAAGGTAACGGGAAGTATAAAAATGGATTTAGTTATTTCACTATTAATTATGGTAAAGCTATCTGATTTTAACAGCATATACATCTTAGAAATATACGCTTATCTTTAACAAGATAAACCAAAGATTAACTTACTTTTGCTCTACCAAAGAAGTAAACTGCTGAGTAGAAATACATTTTGTAAGCTGCAATGAATTTACTTGTAGGCCTACAGCAAATTCACTCAACAGTCCTTCTTATTCTCAAAATTGTCGGTAACATCATCATGCCATGTCGGTCCACTTTAAAATTTGCAGAGTATTCCCTTTTCACTTGAAATTATAGCAATGGCGCTGAGACGATCTTAAGTCATGTCGTTCCTTAACTAAATTTTGATTCTCTCAAGACAAGAAAAGCTTCTGTCTACATAAGAATAATTACAAGGAAGAATTGTTGCAATAGAGTAAATAATTTATACGCATCGGGAAGAATTTCGTTTGCACGAAATTCATCATCATCTTTCATCTTTTTTAATAATCTGGTTAATTTCACTGTGTAATTGCAAGAAAAAAGTTCTTATTGTCACCTAACTTTATAAATTTTAATTCCTTACAGCTGGAAAATCATACTTCTAGTTGAGCAATAATATTGTTTAACAGTATGCAGGGCCAGCAGAGTAACACTGACTTAACTCCACTACTGCATAGCCATTTATGTTGGTCGTACCATAACGACTGGAAAGTTCTAGATTGGGTTTTGTACTTTTTAAGATATACAAATTTTAGGGTGGGTTGACCACGTTTCAGCATTTCACTTCTCTCAAAATCACTCAACCGGGAAAATAGTTTTGCCAGTAGTGTTGCAATAATGTCTTTGTTCGATACTGCAACATCACTGTCACTTTCTTCTGCCAAAGCTATTTTTATCCTCGTGGTAGAGATCAAAAACACACGGCAAGGAGAGTAAAATAATAATACACACGCACAAGGAGCACGAGAACGTAAACATTGCGTAAAACTAACACAAACCACATTAAATGTATCGAGAGGCTAACTCACTCGTTGCCTCCTGTATCGAGAGGCACGGTTGTTGCAGATGCACTAGAGTACCCCCACCACTTGACGGGCACAGTTCTCACGTTTTTAGATGACAGGAAAGTGAGCATTGAGTGAGTTTTGTTGATGTAATGTGAATCGGTATTTCTCAGTAGTCGTTGGTTTGTTATGCGTGCGCATGTCTACGCTCTCTGTTTACTTCGCATTCCTCTCAGGTACTTAGAGTTCAGTCTAAAGCAGTAGTTATACGAGTACTACGGCGGCTACTCAGATCCCTGCCTCTGTCTGCTGCAATTCTGCGCTATTATTGATAACGCGCGATTAAAAAGCTTTTTTGTTGTTGTAAGTAATCAAATAATTTAAAATCCCAAATTGTGATTACAGGTTCAGTTTCAATAAATTTAGAGCCTATTACTAATTGTATATTTTTTAATAATTTTATAAATTTTACTGTGGAGGCTTAGCCTCCCTTGCCTCCCCTGATGAGCCGCCGGTGCTAGGAGTCTAATAGGAAGGGCGCAATAGGCTCTGTCTTGAAGTAATTTGCTAAGTGGTTCCAAGGTACCACTTAAACAATACCTGATTTTGAGAATAGTTTTGTTTATGGTTGACAGTCTCACACACCAGGATACAAACGGTTTTCTCTGACAGTGGATAAAGTATTTTTCACTTTGTGAAAAATGTTATCATAATTATTATTCTTCGTACTGTTTAAATTAGCAGCCATCCTTACTATTTCTTTTATGAATTTGCTAACTGCTATAATTTTTTATTGTTCGATTAACCTTTCGTCATTACTGACATCTTCAGGTCTTAGAACTGTTGTTTAAGACCTGAAGATGTCAGTAATGACGAAAAGCTTAGTCGAACAATAAAAAATTATAGCAGTTAGCAAATTCATAAAAGAAATAATTATTATTATTTTATATACTTGCAAGTGTTCTCTCTGTGTGTGTGTGTGTGTGTGTGTGTGTGTGTGTGTGTGTGTGTGTGTGTGTGTGTGTGTGTGTGTGTGTGTGTGTGTGTGTGTGTGTGTGTGTGTGTGTGTGTGTGTGTGTGTGTGTGTGTGTGTGTGTGACACAAATGTATTATTTCTAAGTACTATTACTTGCTAATAAATGTCCACAGGCAGAGATGTTGGTACAAAATATTTATTTCCATGAATGATGTTATTTGTCACAGTAAGAAATAGACAAACTTCTGAAAACTAAAACAAATGTTTTCAGAAAAATCAATAATATGTATGTATTGATTACAATTATAACTTCAGAAATTTGTCTTCTTCGGTGTCTTTTACAGTCCCCTTACAATAGTGTCTAGTGGTTTTTGTGGCAGGTGTTCAAGATAGTCTTCTCTCGCTTTTAAAATGCGATCTACGTTTCTTAGTTCCCTAATTGAATTTGCTTCTCTTTCGTCCTCCTCTCTTTTCTTTTTGCAGTCAAAATAGTAAGTAACTGCTTTCGCAACTACCAGGCCAACACAGAGCTGAAAAAAACAAAGTTCAGGTTATTTGTATCATTACTTTTATTTAATACATCACAAAATTCAACTATAGAAAGTTAAAACTCCAGATTCTCTTTAAAGTAACTCTTTATGAGTTATAACATAGGGCCTACTATTATATTGTAACTCAGTAAGATACAATTATTTATAAATATTAGGCTATAGCTATTAATTTTTATTTTATTGTTTAAACAAAAGTAGTCTTAGAGAAAAATGTCAAGATCATGATAATATTTTACAATATTCAATATCAGTATTACGTTGAAAACTTTACTATGCGCGTGTGTATGGTGGGCGGTTTTTAAACATCTCAATGATACTTTTTTAAACAGATGTTACAGAAATTACCCTTGCAATACAATAATTAAATGTTTGAAAACACGGTAAAACACACACACACAGACGCACGTTTGCTAGATCTCTTCACACTGATCAACAGCAATTACGCCAAACAAAAGTTACCAGTAGAACTTTACATGTATTACGTGAGTTGCCGACTTGTATGTCTACTTCTTTTTATAACCTATAGGCGACTATGCTTACCGAGCACAAACAAAAAAAGTCTAGCCTGATTCTGACAATCGGCCGCGTTTAGCGTCACGTGTTTACAACGATGGTACCGTAGTTCTCTTGATTGTTCATCTCTTCTTTCACAGCACTAACACTTATCTAAAAATGAACTTTTTCTTGTGAAAACTTACTTTTTTCGTTGGACGCGTTTCGGCTTACGTATCCGCCTTCTTCAGCTTTTAGTCAGACTGCCATCATTTCGTAACGGTTTTTGTGTGGAAGGTGTAGTGTGGGTGGTGTGTGGAGGAAGGGGATTGGCGCAGTGGTTCAACTTGATGTTTGTTTTTTGTAAAATTGTGTCAAAAAGTGTATGTGATTTATATTGTAATTGATCGTTGAGTATGTTGTTTGGTTGTGTTGTGTGGTGTTTATATATGTGTTGTGTGGGATCCCCCATATCAGGAATACTAGCAGAAATATATATACACAACATAGAACAGAACCACATAATAAACAACAACAAATACACTAACAAAATTATATACCGGCACAGGTATGTAGATGATATATTACTTTTATTCAAAGGCAACACAAGACAAGTTGAAAACTTCCACAAATACATAAACACTATACACCACAAATTAAAATTTACACTGGAAATTGAACAAAACAATAGTATAAATTTTCTAGACCTAACAATTAACAAAACTAACAATACACACACGTACAAAATATACAGGAAACAAACCACAACTGACATGGTTATACACAACACATCAAACCACCCAACACAACATAAACATGCGGCCTTCAACCATATGCTCCATAGACTAACTAAAATACCCTTAAATAAACAAGATTACACTGACGAACTCAACACAATAAAATACATAACAATCAAAAACGGTTACAACCCTAATTTAATAAACACACTACACAAATGCATCAAAAACAAGAACAACAAAACACAAAATACCATCAACACACAACACAATAAATACATCACACTCACATACCACAACTCCTACACACACAAAATCGCCAACACATTCAGAAAACACAAATACAAAATAGCATCCAGAACAACCAATACCATTAAAAAACACATCAATAATACAAACACAGACATAGACAAATATAACAAAACAGGTGTTTACAAATTAAATTGTAATGACTGCAATAGTTTCTACATCGGCCAGACAGGAAGATCTTTTTCATCCCGTTATTCTGAACACTTAAAAGCTCTAACCAACAACAATATACACTCCGCATTTGCCACACACATACACACAGAAAACCACAGTTACACCAACATAGACACTAACCTCGAAATTTTACATTACTTACCTAAAGGTCGAAAACTCAACACAATTGAACAATACGAAATATATAAACACCACACAACACAACCAAACAACATACTCAACGATCAATTACAATATAAATCACATACACTTTTTGACACAATTTTACAAAAAACAAACATCAAGTTGAACCACTGCCCCAATCCCCTTCCTCCACACACCACCCCCACTACACCTTCCACACAAAAACCATTACGAAATGATGGCAGTCTGACTAAAAGCTGAAGAAGGCGGATACGTAAGCCGAAACGCATCTGACGAAAAAAGTAAGTTTTCACAAGAAAAAGTTCATTTTTAGATAAGTGATGGTACCGTATAATGTTACACACACAGTTTTCCATTTACAGCTAAAGTATTAATTTTTATTATTAGGTAAACTAAGAATTAAATTCTAGTTATAATCAAAACTAAGTTAAAAGTTTTATATCGGCTGATATTGTTAATAGGTAAGAACAAAATTCGGAGTACATACTACGCAAGCAGTTTTAGTGACAACGGGAAGAACGTTGGTCATCCAATTTTGGAATTATCTTTGTCTGTTCAGTACTCTTAGGCCTTCAATGTAGTTATTTGAGAAAAGTGCTTATTGTTCAGCAAATCCTTAGAGAGGTGGGGCACAATTAGTTTTGTGAAACGATTTTTCCACAAAACTCACAAGAACATAAACAGATTTCCATAGAAACAATTTTATTGTTTAAATTATTTTGTGACACCATCTACAATAATCTATGAATTTTCCTACGTAATTTTATTTTTCATACAAATATTTTTTGAATGATTGCCATGATTGACGTGGCCTATCTATTTAATTCTTTCTGTAGTCTGTAATCTTTAGCGATTCTAATTTCTTTTAATTTTAGTCATCTGCTTTCTACCGTTTCGTTTACGAGCCAAATAATATATCCGCTTGTTGTCAGCCATATTACTCCTTTCCTTCTTAATTTCTGCCATTTTTATTTTATCCTGCCGAGCACCTTGTTTAACTACTGCTCATGCAGTCTAATTCTACACGTTTTATCTTGTCTAAATATCACTATTGTATTAACGACTCGGAACACTAAGTTTTTTATAAGTAAAATCATAAAGATTTACCTTAAAGCCTAAACCGGTTTTCTCCTTTAAAAGGTTTCTTCAGAGGCTGCCGTAGGTAGCGCTGTCCGTCTTGTTGTTGGCGACGGGATAGATTTTCGAAAGATCGATGCTGTGTGTGTTGGGTGAGATGTGTTCGAATAATGCTTGCGATTTGAATTGTGTCTGTTCATTTATTATTTCTTATAATCATAAAGAATTTCAGTTTTTGTTCAACTGAGGTAAGTTACTTACCATATTATGTAGTATGATGGTTGAGTGGTTGGTTTTGTTGCTAATGAAGTAAGAGTCTCCTTTCTCTAAGAGTTGCTTCGGAGTCAAATTCATCTATTATTTTTGAAATGTCAATTTTATGTGTTCTTTCAATGCACAGAGCAGAAAGGTGATGAAATCTTTCTTGTCCAGTAGTGTTACGTATGTAAGTCTTCAGCCTCCGAAGACAAGACAAAGAGCGCTCACTGCTTGCTGAACTTACAGGCACTGTCAAAAATGTTTTAAACATGTTATTCAAGTTGGGAAAACATTCACTCAAATTTTGTTCAACAAAACTCTTTAGTCTTTGATCAAATTCATCACCAATGTTTTTATTTGCACACATACATGAAGACACATCAATTCTGAATACAGTTCCTTCTCTGGCACTTTATAAGTAGCTCACACTAATTTCACATCGTCTTCCTCAACCTCATTTTTACTCGGAACTGAGCAAAGTGCATGAAGTACTTTTAAGTCATTTTCTTGAAATCTGTATGTAATTTCATTTATAAGTGTATCTAAAACGGGAAAATATACATTCTGCCTATAGAAGTCAGAGGCTGTTTGATAATTTCCAGTTCTGTCATCACCGCCACCAAGCTTTTCAGGTACTTTCTTTTTTCTTGGAACCACTGCCATATCACATCCTTCTTTTTCAGCCATTTTTTCTGTTTCTTTCACAGCTCATTAAATTTGTTATCATTTTGAAGGTCTCGAAGTGCAGCTACTGTTGACTTAGTAAGTAAGCTAACTGTGAAATAATTGGCACATTTCTTCTAAAAATGTTGTGATAGCATGTTGGTGTACTCCAAGACAATACTCATCAGTTTCAAACAAAATAAAAATGAAAAGTCATTCACACACTTCAAAATGGAGAAAGCATCACTTCCACTAACTTTGTCTTTGTCCGATATTGCTTCTAGAGATTCAATTATGGGACTGATATTACGAAGGACTGAACTAATGGCTTCCAAACGGCAGTTCCATCTTGTATCAGACAGTGACTTATTGTTGTAGGCCTACTTGCAATGTCCTTGATTCTTTTGAATATTTTCAAAAACAGAATGCCTTTTTGAAGAAGCTTCAGTAAACGTATGAAGTTTGTCCAACACCCCAAACCTGTTTCTAACAGCTGTTACTGCACTGCTAACATTAACAAGGCACAGATTCAACACATGTGCATAACAGTGAACATACATAGCTAGATTATTCTCATCCCTCACTCTCTTTGCAACTTCTGAATACTCTCCACGCATAGAAGCTGCTCCATCATAACACTGAGCTCTCAAATCTTCAAAAAGTTTTCAAACCAAAATATATTGACACGCTATTCAACAAACGATAAAGTGATTCACCATCAGTGTTCTCAGTTCTGTAAAATCCCAGAAAACTTTCATTAACATTTAAACTCTTGTCACAGTATCATAGTACAAACCTGTTCATGTCGTTTTAAATCTTGTGTTTCATCCATAATAACACTGTAAATGCCAGCAGTTTTCACACTGTTTACGATCTGATTTAACACATTTTTTAATATTAACTCCAGGAAGTGATTTTGATATGTGGGACTGAGGTACGGTAACTAAACTTCTTTTTCTTCTGAAGATAATAACGACTAACTATATTGTTATCTTGTGATCTTAGTAAAAGAAGCTCCAACAAGTTTCCTTTGTTTTCAGACGCTTCAGCCTCCTTGTTACCTCGAAGAACAATACACTGACGAGCACAAAACAAAATCCTTGTGATAACTGCCTCAAAATACTGACGATTTTCATACACCACTTGACTTCTATGACTATCTAATTTTCTTTCAAGTGAACCATATTTCTGGAAATTATAAAATTCGGTGGCTTTAAAAGAACGTGACTTGTGGGCATCATTACTCTGGTGGCTTTTGAATTTTTCTACTGCTTTCTTCCAATTTTTATACCCAGTTTTCGTAAACACATCCTCTTCCTTAGGCACACTGTCACAAAATGCTCGGCAGTAGTAGCAGTACGCAACACTATGCTCTAACCAGTTATAATCCTCATACCACTCAGGTCTAATTTTTTTCCTTTTTTATGGGATATTCCTGTAAGTTTGGCTGATAGGGCTCCAATCCAAGGAATATGAATGTTCTTGCTTTTTCATTACCGTTTGATGGGTCACGTTCTTCTGATAAATTATCTTTTATCACGTCTTCATTATAAGGATGTGACGATGTACTAGGCATGGATAATGTAGATAGTTAGTCATCACAAGCCCAATTTGTTGGTGTACTTTGATGACACTGCTGCCGCTATTTGACGATGATGCTCCTCAGGGACGGATTAACCATTAGGCTGACCATTAGGTAGCCTAGAGCGCGGCACTTTGGGGGGGGGGGTGCAAAACATTAGCTAAAAAATAATAAAATTTTACAGCTAAATGTAAAATTGGTAATAAATTACAAGGATAAAAATTTGAGTTCATTTTGAACACAGGCGCCTGTTTGCGAGAAATTGTGGTAAAACTGTACATAAATCATAGAAGTGCTTTCCAAACTGTTTTCTCCGATTGAGTCATCAACGGCCGGCGCTCATAGAACTATGCTGCCGCCCGACTTTTGTGGAATTGCTGACCACGTTATCTATTCCATCATGCATCTTTAGATTTTTAAAAATCAGTGCTGGGTTGTGCATACATAACACATAATCAGCGTATAAAATATTAAATTCACTATTATAAATAAACAATTGAAGCCTTTATTAGTTCCAATGTATGCATTTCTAGTAAACAGTTCTTTTGTTTGGAATTAGGCCAACTTCTGAGCAGACACCTCTCCTAATTTGCCCATTAACTGCTGTCACTTCCCAATCAGTTCCAAATTGCCCACACGTGAATGGCAATCTTATCTCTGCACCTTACGAACTGTCTGTCCTTCTTCTTTTGTAGGTTGCAAGGTACTATTGAGTAATCAGTTTATTCCACGTATGATACTTCATTCTACTCACTTCCATTTCAACTTTTTTACAAATAATGAATGTGTTTATATTACTTCCATGTTCTGTAAGAAAATGTATGGTGATCGCAAAAAAAAATCATGTTTGAGATAAGGGCTGATTCTGATTGTACTATCCTCAAAACATGAAGAAAAGTCATTTTCCGAAAAGTGTCTGCATATAACATTTTTTCTATGGCGAACAATAACTGCCGCAAATTCAAACAGAATCAAATAATTTTTTGCATATGTGCCCAAGTTGTAGAAGACTCAAGGCCTATTGATTTTGGTGAAGCTCAGTTAAGGGGAAGGGGTAGTTTACCTGTAACGTTTTATGTTTTAACAAGAGTAAAGTACTTTAAAATTTATTTGAACTTATTCAAACAATGGTAATTGTTAAAAATAAAATAATTTTGTTGCCAGGCAACCAGGTTGTTCGGTTAGGAGGGAGGGGTAGTGTACTTGCATTGTTTTGTGTTTTAACAGAGTAAAGTATTTATTTATTATTTATTTTAATAAATAAGTGCCCCGAAAATAAAGTCTACAACACTGTGGGGTGTTATGCTATTACGCTACTGAATTAACTAATCTGTGATTAAGTAATTATTGAATATATTAATTTGCATAATGAGCTCGTGTAATCAATAAATAACACGTTAATTACTTTACGTTAGCATAACTATTGCATGGAGACTCTAGTTGTTGCATTAATAAAATAAACTACCATAAATCACTCAAATGCTATTACTTTCTCGTTCTGAGGTAATTTGACAATGATGAACGCATATTGATAAAATAAACACTTATTTATTAACATTATATCATTCATTAAATTCAATATATAAAATATGGAAGATTCCCTGTAAATACATACATTCATAAACTCATGAAAAGAACATAAAAGAACACATGTTTATACATCAAATTACAAGGTAAATCCAATACGTTGTTTGCTGAAAAACATACACATACATATATAATGTAATCGATATATAGAAACACAAATATTCAAACAATAAATCCTATACTAATGCGTTCATCGTATGCCTCAGATGGATGGCGTTAATTATATTTATCATGTTTAAATTAAATGCTCAAGGGGTGTTTCTTGAAAAAGAGACAGGACAGTAGAGTTTCTTATGATAAGAATAGCATAAAGATTACTTGTTTAGGTGAATTTATCCGATATTTCCATCGGCGTAACTCCTCTCTGCTGGATCATGTGTGGGAAGCTGTGCTGAGCTGTGACTGACACTTAACACACGCGAAACAGATTCACTCGCGCTGTATGTTCGTATTAAAGTTCATCGTTAACTATGGTGTATATATATATGTCTGTGTATTGTTCAACGTTTGATATGTTCATTACTGTTAGTGTTTTGATGCCGCGGTGTAATTGTTCCACATGATATTGAATCGCACTGCAACACTGTATAATGTTATTATTTCGCCGTCCGGTATTACATCAACGAAAGTTCTACGCGTCGATTATTGATGTAAGTGTGACTGGTTAGTTCAATTCTGAATTAGAGTATAATAAATAATTCTATAATTGTTAAGCACTGGCGTATGTCGCATGTTTTAGACACTGAAAGTACACTATTACCGGATACGCGCCAATATCGAAATGTCTAAGTCTCTTAGTTATATGACGCGTGGCAAAATTTCAAAGTCCCACTGCCGTCCGTATGTTAATCGAACTTTGACGACCGACTGTTGAAAATTATAAAGACTGTTCTACTGACCGACTGACTGCTCAAAGTATATGAGTAAAAATTTATGAAAAGACTGTTCAAAGTATATGGTTGAAAAATTATGAGAGACTGTCCTCCCGCGTGCTCTGCAAGCAGTTTTTATCAAACATCGTGTACCACAATGCACCGTACTGGACAACACGCCTCAAGTTGCACATGATAGGATGGAAGATCTCCTACCCTTAAGCCAGAGTGTCGTTCTTCACTTCCCATTCGACGTTCCCGTTGCTATGCTGGCGACGGTCCTCTCCACCAGGTCTCTGGGTAGATGCTGGGTTGTGATTGGATATCCTGTCTCCCCACGGGTTCGCGTCGAAAGCCTCCGTACTCTTTTCCTAGAACAGGAGAAATTTCATGCTCGTCTATCATGCCATTGTCTAAGCGTACTCCGGGTCTCGCTGCAGTTCTCACGAAAACAATGTGTCGTCTCTTGTTATTGTTCGTTGTGTTTGACCCTTTTTTTCTGAACGCTATCCTGGCGCAGCGTGACGTCGTTTCCAAAACGGCACACCTACTGCCTGTCGTAAATATCCGTTGTCGCCAGTAAGTCGTTCCCCTGCTGTTTACAAGTTCGATTCTATTATTTTAGGTATCGATGTCCGTCCTCGTATAGGGTATATACTATTGTGTGACTTACTCTTTTATTCTTTACTGGTACTCTTACAAATTAACCCGGCAGTGTGTCCGTCACAGTTTCTCCTCTAAATTGGTACTTGACACAATTTCCATTATCTGACATTTGCAGGCTGTAAATCTCGTGTTTTAGTCGAGTCTGTCACGGCCAACCCTGTGCCCTATTGTACAACTATGTGAAACGTACTTGCATTGTCTGAAGTAAACGTTCACTTGACACTTCTACACACATTTCTTTATTTATTGCTCGTGGGCTGAGTAGGTGTGTCATGCTGAATGTAACGTCTTTTCAGTCACAATCAATTTTTTTAAATTTTTGGTTGTTACATAGGTCCCCAAATCGGATTTGATGTTGGATTAGCGGAAGACACTCTAATCCGATTTCTGCGCTCTGAGTTTGTTGTGGGAGTCCCCTCTGATAAAGTCGCGGTCAATGACCTACTTTCCTCTGCTTGGTGTATATGGGTATATATTCCCTATATTTGTTCGTAAACTACCTCTGGGAATTTATTGCCGCGCATCTGAGGAAAGATGAACGCATTTTTTACATATTTGCATATCTAATTAGATATGGGATTATGTACCCTAATAATAGCTGTGGATGGCTGTGCCGTCCGATTATAATCTAACACATGAAATAATGATTTTCGACATGAATTACAATTATTCATGTATCGTTTAAATATCATTATGATAGCTAATGTTCTTAGTCTATCTTGACCATTTAAAATACAATTTACGACCTGTAAATACACATTAATACATTCACTAATTATTATTGAGTATCACTCACAATATGTGTTACTATCATCTATACTAATTATATTGATTAGAAATTTATATACATTATTCAGGAACAATTAACAATTCACTTGAGATCATTATGATTATAAATAACTTTGTTTTATATCATTCAGATTTGATTAATTAATCTAATATCATCGGGTGTCTATAAAACTCGTTATAACGTCTTTTCGCAATTTATTGCTGCACATTCAATTGAACTTTTCACATCATAATTGTCTTTTCTATTTAAATTTCCACTAACACTGGCTATACACATGTAATTAATGTCGTTAGGTTGCCACATTGTGACTTAAGAACTCCTTGTACAAAATCTTTACATTATACACTAATAAGATATACATCATACTGATTAGCTAGTTGGACCGGTTTTCGCGGGACATTCACCTTATGTGTTGATCCGCCTCCGAATCCACTAGTCTAACTGATTGTCGATGCACTTTCGTTTTCCTTTGAGACTTGTGATTTCGTCTCAAAGTATCTCTTCAGCAATCGTACGTTGAAAATACCCCTCAGTTTTCCATTGCTATCGCACTCAGCGAGCTCGTATGTTGCGTTACCAAGGACGTGACTAACCTTGTATGGTCCGGTGTATAACTCGAAAAACTTGTCAATCCTTTTCATTGCGGCGTCGGATTGATGGTAGCTCCTCAACAGCACCTTATCGCCGGTAGCAAATTTAGTAATATTCTTACCATCATTGATACGTTTAGCATATTTCTCTCTTTTGTCTTTTATTTTTACAAACACATTAATATTGGGATTGTGTTCATTGTTGATGACATCTTTGTCCAGCCACTTCTCCCATGCGCGGGTCGGCTTCTTTCCTAAGTGTGCCTCGTGGGGTGTTATTTCTATTGTTTCGTGGTACGTTTCATTGATACATGTTTCAATTACTCCGACGTATCTTGACCACTTGCTATGCTGGTCGTGTACCAGGATCCTGAATAGATTTCCCAATTGGCGGTTAATCCTTTCCGCTAAGTTCGCTCGAGGATTCCTTATCGCGGTATATCTTGGTTGTATTCCCAGCTCCTCGAGACCTTTAACCCATCTTTCGGCGGTAAATTGCGTGCCGTTGTCGGTTAAAATGACTCTCGGTCGTCCATACTTCGTACAGTAATCGTTGATCCGTCGTAGTGTCGTGGTGGTTGTCGCTCTTCTTAGTGTAAATAGTTTGACAAACTTTGTGAAGTTGTCCACCATGACAAGTAAGTATTTGACACCTCTTATACCTGTTGGTAAGGGTCCATAGTAATCAACACTTACTATGTCACCTTTGGCTGATGGTATCATGGCCTTTGTTCCGCCAAAGAGCATCCTGTTGTTCGTATCCTTGTACCGTTGGCAAGAGTCACAAGTTTGGGTGTATACCTTCACTTTCTTGATCAAGCTGTCGATCGTGAAGTGCTCTTGTAACATTTTTATACACCTTTTCGGGCCTAGGTGTCCGTACATTTGGTGTATCTCTGTAATTAGATCCTTCGACACGCTGTTAGGAATGTATAGTTTCCATTCGCCACGTCGTCGTCGGTACAACTTATCATTAACAATTTTATAAAATTTACTTAATTTACTATCTATAACGTTATTCTTAATCTTATCTATGAGCGTTCCGAGTTTGGCATCTTCATTTTGGTATTTGCCGATACCTCTAATTAATTTGCCTAATTGTTGACTCATTTTAATAACTAGGTGATTAATCAAATATTCGTGCGTCTCCTCGTTTGTCTCGTGTTGTTCCGTGTCAGCCGGGTATCTACTCAGTATGTCCGCAACGACATTATCCTTTCCTTTGCAGTGGATAATGTCGAAATTGTACTCCTGTATGGCGAGAATCCATCTTGTAATTCTGGAATTATTTAAGTGACACTTGTGCATAAATGTTAATGCTTTATTGTCGGTGATTATCGTGAGTGGTTGGCCAAGTATGTACATACGAAACTTATCCAGACATCTAACGATACTCAGGAGCTCTTTCTCCGTCGTGAAGTAATTGCGTTCTGCTCCCTTAAATGTCTTGCTTGTAAAAGCGATGACGCCGATTTCTCCATCTTCATCAATCTGGTAAAGCTGGCCACCATACGCAAAATTACTAGCGTCACACTGAATATAGTATCTTTGGTTCGGCCGTGGGAACCGTAGAGTTACTGTGTCGATAAATAAATTCTTGACTCTCTGGAAACACTCGTCCACTTCCCTTGTCCATGAAAACTTTCGTCCACCTTTCAGCAGTTCATGCAAAGGTTGCGTTGTTTCTGCGTATTTACTCGAGAATCTGTTATAAAAATTGGTAAGACCAAGAAAACCTTTGAGTTGTTTTGTATTCTTCGGTGCTGGGAAATCCATAATCGCCTTTACCTTGTCATCGTTTGCTTGTATCCCTTTTGTTGTAAGGCGATAACCAAGGAAGGAGATTTCTCGTCTGAAGAATTGTGACTTGGTGAGGTTGACAGTTATATTTGCTTTATTGAGGTTGTTTAGCAACGCTTCTAAATGATTTAAATGTGTTTGTATATTATTGGAGTAGCACAAGCAGTCGTCCACGTAGATGATCGTGTTCTTCTTGACCTCCTCCTCGAGGGCCACATCCAATCCACGTGTCAACGCTGCAGAGCTGGTGCTGAGTCCAAATGGCGTCACTGTGAATCGGTAGCACTTCCCTTCATGCATAAACGCAGTGAAATCCCTACACTCTCGTTTTAATGGGACTTGCCAGAAGCTACTGGATAAATCGACTGTCGACAAGTACTGCATATCACCACATCTAGCCAATATCTCATTTACCGGGGACACTCCTTCGTAATCGGGCACGGTCACGCTGTTCACTTTTCTTGCATCAAGGCATAGGCGAACCCTCCCATCCTTCTTGATAACTGTCACGATTGGGTTGACGTACGGGCTGGCGCAACGTTCGATTACTCCATATCGTAACATCCGGTTAATCTCCTCGTTCACCTTGTCTCTGTAGGCAAGCGGCACAGGCCACCCTCGTTGAAAGTAAGGTGTCCTGTCCGTAACGTGAAACTCGTGCGTGTAACCCTCTATTCTTCCCGGGCACTCCCTAAAAACATTCCGGTTCTTTACCAAAATCTCCTTCAGGCGTTGCAGTATTCCTTTATCCACGCAGTCTATGCTCCCAATCTTCTCATCGATGCATCGCAGTACTTCCTCTTCTTCTTCACTGTTTATCACGTCAATATTCATGATTGGTATAATGTGCTCCTCATCAACAGTATCGTTTTTTAAACTAACTACTTTGTTTCCGATGTCGATGCGACACCCAACTTCTTGTAAAAAAACTAATTCCTAGTATACATGGTTTCACTAATTCTGGTATAACCAAAAACACACATTCATATCGGATACTATCAATCTCAATGTCACACAATATTTATCTCTTAACTAATTTGGACTTACTTCCTACAGCACTTATTATAAATGTATTCGTTACGGGTAATGTCTCATATGGTTCGATACTCTTCTTATGGTTATTAAACCAAGTTTCCGATAACCCGTTAACAATACAACCAGTATCAAGTAAGGCTTGGACAATTACATCATTATTAAATTTAATAGTAATCTCGGGACATTTCAATATTTGTTTATTTACAATCTCGTCGTCCTCTTTTAGTAGGTCCTTTCGTACATCAGGTAACAATATATTTACACTCTCACTCGGAAAGGAGTCGCTTAGAAATTCTATCTCCTCCCCTCGTTCGACGTATTTTTTTGTTTGTTATTGTTGTCGCTGTTACCGTTCGCCCTTGGGGTAGTGTCAATGACCGTGCCACTGGGTCCTGGTTCAGCTGGTGTAAACTGTACTGTATTGACGTAGTGTTTGTTGTCATACCGACCCCTTGTTGCCTGTCGGTCACTTTCATTTTTATTGTATTGCGTTTCCCTGTCTCTCGGATTGTTCCTCCCTTCGTTGTAAGGTCTATAATGTGGTCTGCGAGTGTTATCTCCGCTCGACTGTATACTTGTGAATTCCGTAATCAGCGCTTCGAAATTTGGTATACTCGTGATACCACGTGTGACCACGGCGAGCTGCAAGTCCTTACCAAAGTGGCGAGCTAGTTTTCGTATCATCTGAGTGTCGGTTAATGCTGGTGACAGTTGCCGACTTTCCAGTAAAATCCGTTCTACATATTGGACAGCTGTGATTGGTCCATTCCACTCATATCTGCCGTACTCCAGATTGTCGCGTATATTGTCCTGGCGTTCTTGACCCCAGTACTTCAAGGTGAAAGCTTCTTTAAATTCTTCGTACGTGGAGATTTGATTCCTTATGACGCGCCACCATATTCCAGCGTCCATCTCCAAGTGTCTTCCGATCCATTTAATGTCACCGTTGCTGTAGTACTGTTCCTGGATCTCTGACAATTCCTTCAGGAACTCCATTGGGAACCTGTCAGTGCCGTTATACTTCAACTCTGTATGTGTGTGTCCGTTAATTCTACTGATTATTCCAGACTCACCTTCAATTAGCTGACGCTGTAGTCGTTCTATCTGGGATTTTAATTCGTTAATACGGGTGGTTTTCTCTCTGGTGCTCTCGTCTAGTTTTTGTTCCGCCGACTTCTGTCTTCCATCTACCTCATTGATTTTCTGTTGCATTGTGTTGTTTACGTCTCCCTGTTCCTGTTGTAATTGTCTTACTGTTTGGAATAGTTCGACTCTCAATTCCTCTTGCTTCTTGTGATTTTCTTTTGCGTGTGTCTCCACTCTGTTGTGGATCTTTTTGATGCTCGTTTGAGTATTTTGGGCAACACTCTTTAGTTCCTGTCGGTCTAATTCTCTTGTTTCACGCACCTCTTCGAATTTCTTGTCGGTGTCGTCCCTTAACTCTTTTATGATCTCGTTCTGCTGCTTCTGTACCTCGTCTATCTTCTGGTCACAATTATTTATATATTCACGCATTTCTGCGCGTATTTGTGTAAAATTTTCATTCTGCTTCTCGAAATTTTCATTAATTATTCTAAGGTTTTCACTAGCCTCTTCCTTCTGCTTTTCAAACTTTTCTTCTAGTTTCTCGAATTTTCCACTCATAAAGTCCATTAATGCGCGCAACGTCACCTCTTCCTGCGGTTGTTGTTGGGACTCCTGTCCCCGCGCTCTGACGTCTGACGTCTCCTCGGTCATTTGTGAATAAGTTGGTGATTCCTCTCGTTCGACACCAGGTACTCCCTGTTGGTTATTAATGTCAAAATTCATGGAATCTGTGCTACTGGTCGTCATTTTTGCTGCTTTACTACGCGTTAACATTCAGTCCCAGTCCAACTAGCTTCACACTAATAATATTTGTTCTTACAACTACTAACATGAAATATTAATAATTAATATATACGCTTATCCTATCTCTACTGCCTGCTCTTTGCCGTGCGGTGGGCGCCAAATACAACACTGTGGGGTGTTATGCTATTACGCTACTGAATTAACTAATCTGTGATTAAGTAATTATTGAATATATTAATTTGCATAATGAGCTCGTGTAATCAATAAATAACACGTTAATTACTTTACGTTAGCATAACTATTGCATGGAGACTCTAGTTGTTGCATTAATAAAATAAACTACCATAAATCACTCAAATGCTATTACTTTCTCGTTCTGAGGTAATTTGACAATGATGAACGCATATTGATAAAATAAACACTTATTTATTAACATTATATCATTCATTAAATTCAATATATAAAATATGGAAGATTCCCTGTAAATACATACATTCATAAACTCATGAAAAGAACATAAAAGAACACATGTTTATACATCAAATTACAAGGTAAATCCAATACGTTGTTTGCTGAAAAACATACACATATATATATAATGTAATCGATATATAGAAACACAAATATTCAAACAATAAATCCTATACTAATGCGTTCATCGTATGCCTCAGATGGATGGCGTTAATTATATTTATCATGTTTAAATTAAATGCTCAAGGGGTGTTTCTTGAAAAAGAGACAGGACAGTAGAGTTTCTTATGATAAGAATAGCATAAAGATTACTTGTTTAGGTGAATTTATCCGATATTTCCATCGGCGTAACTCCTCTCTGCTGGATCATGTGTGGGAAGCTGTGCTGAGCTGTGACTGACACTTAACACACGCGAAACAGATTCACTCGCGCTGTATGTTCGTATTAAAGTTCATCGTTAACTATGGTGTATATATATATATGTCTGTGTATTGTTCAACGTTTGATATGTTCATTACTGTTAGTGTTTTGATGCCGCGGTGTAATTGTTCCACATGATATTGAATCGCACTGCAACACTGTATAATGTTATTATTTCGCCGTCCGGTATTACATCAACGAAAGTTCTACGCGTCGATTATTGATGTAAGTGTGACTGGTTAGTTCAATTCTGAATTAGAGTATAATAAATAATTCTATAATTGTTAAGCACTGGCGTATGTCGCATGTTTTAGACACTGAAAGTACACTATTACCGGATACGCGCCAATATCGAAATGTCTAAGTCTCTTAGTTATATGACGCGTGGCAAAATTTCAAAGTCCCACTGCCGTCCGTATGTTAATCGAACTTTGACGACCGACTGTTGAAAATTATAAAGACTGTTCTACTGACCGACTGACTGCTCAAAGTATATGAGTAAAAATTTATGAAAAGACTGTTCAAAGTATATGGTTGAAAAATTATGAGAGACTGTCCTCCCGCGTGCTCTGCAAGCAGTTTTTATCAAACATCGTGTACCACAATGCACCGTACTGGACAACACGCCTCAAGTTGCACATGATAGGATGGAAGATCTCCTACCCTTAAGCCAGAGTGTCGTTCTTCACTTCCCATTCGACGTTCCCGTTGCTATGCTGGCGACGGTCCTCTCCACCAGGTCTCTGGGTAGATGCTGGGTTGTGATTGGATATCCTGTCTCCCCACGGGTTCGCGTCGAAAGCCTCCGTACTCTTTTCCTAGAACAGGAGAAATTTCATGCTCGTCTATCATGCCATTGTCTAAGCGTACTCCGGGTCTCGCTGCAGTTCTCACGAAAACAATGTGTCGTCTCTTGTTATTGTTCGTTGTGTTTGACCCTTTTTTTCTGAACGCTATCCTGGCGCAGCGTGACGTCGTTTCCAAAACGGCACACCTACTGCCTGTCGTAAATATCCGTTGTCGCCAGTAAGTCGTTCCCCTGCTGTTTACAAGTTCGATTCTATTATTTTAGGTATCGATGTCCGTCCTCGTATAGGGTATATACTATTGTGTGACTTACTCTTTTATTCTTTACTGGTACTCTTACAAATTAACCCGGCAGTGTGTCCGTCACAGTTTCTCCTCTAAATTGGTACTTGACACAATTTCCATTATCTGACATTTGCAGGCTGTAAATCTCGTGTTTTAGTCGAGTCTGTCACGGCCAACCCTGTGCCCTATTGTACAACTATGTGAAACGTACTTGCATTGTCTGAAGTAAACGTTCACTTGACACTTCTACACACATTTCTTTATTTATTGCTCGTGGGCTGAGTAGGTGTGTCATGCTGAATGTAACGTCTTTTCAGTCACAATAAAATTTTTTAAATTTTTGGTTGTTACAAGTCATATTAATCCAGTGTAAAATGGTAAATGAGATAATTATAAATCGAGTGGATAGTTGAAGGGGGAGGGGGTGATTTTTTTGAAAATTGCTGTGCTGAAATCAAGTAAAGTACGATTATTTAATTTCGAAGGATAAGATACCCTAGAAATTACATGAGATAAAACTATTACTCTATGAAATTTGTAAATATAATTAATAGAATCGGTTGAGGAGGAGGGATGATTATCTGTGTAGTTCAATTTCTTAATGAGAATAAAGTACCTAATTTTTATAGATAAAGTGATTCGAAAATAACATTATATTAAACGACTACTCCATAATGACAAAAATATCTATAGATAGTGAAAATAGTTTGAGGGTGGGGGATACTTTTTTTACTTCCATATTCCTTAAGGAATGGAAGTATGGTGATGGCAAAAAAAATCGTGTTCGAGATTATTGCAGATTCTGATTCTACTACACTCAAAACATGAAAAAAAGTCGTTTTCCGAAAAGTGTCTGTGTGTGTGTCTGTCTGTCTGTAGATTTTTTTTCTATGGCAAACGATAACTGCCGCAAATTCAAACAGAATCAAATAATTTTTTGCATACAGCCCTGATTTGTAGAGTGCTCGCGACCTATTGTTTTTGGTGAAGATCGGTTGAGGGAAAGGGGTAGTTTACCTGCAACGGTTTTTTTTTTATCAAGGGAAATTTTTTTTTTTGGCAAACGATAACAGCCGCAAATTCAAACAGAATCAAATAATGTTTCGCATACAGCCCTGAATTGTAGAGTTCTCAAGACCTGTTGTTTTTGGTGAAGATCGGTTAAGGGAAAGGGGTAGTTTACCTGTAACGTTTTATGTTTTAACAAGGGTATTTCCTATGGCAAACGATAACAGCCGCAAATTCAAACAGAATCAAAAGATTATTTGCATACAGCCCTAAATTGTAGAGTTCTCAAGACCTATTGTTTTTGGTGAAGATCGATTAAGGGAAAGGGGTAGTTTACCTACAACGTTTTTTTAACAAGGGTATTTTCTATGGCAAACGATAACAGCCGCAAGTTCAAACAGAATCATATAATTTTCTGCACACAGCCCTGATTTGTAGAGTACTCAAGACCTATTGTTTTTGGTGAAGATCGGTTAAGGGAAAGGGGTAGTTTACCTGCAACGTTTTTTTATCAAGCGTATTTTCTATGGCAAACGATAACAGCCGCAAATTCAAACAGAATCAAATAATTTTTTGTATACGTCCCTGAATTGTAGAGGTCTCAAGGATTTTCGATTTTGGTGAAGATCGGTTAAGGGGAAGGGGTAGTTTACCTGCAACCTTTTACGTTTTAACAAGAGTAAAGTACTTGAAAATTTATTTAAACTTTTTGAAACAATGGTAATTGTTGAAAATAAAATAATTTTGTTGCCAGGTAACAAAAATAAAGTCATTTTGATTATAAAATATAAATATTTACAACAAGAAAAGAATTTTCAGTTTTCAAAATTTAAATATATTTTTATAAAACAATGGGTTCTTCATTGAGGTGGGGACCATGTCACTCACTCCATCTCAAGCCTCTCCCATTTTGCAGAAAAAGAGGACCCTGTCAAGGCTGATACTTTGACGACAGTGACAGGGCTTTCCACCAAATTCAGCAGTGACAGGTAGGCCCAACTCTGATTGGCTCCTCAGATTTCCCCAGCGTTAGTAGGTTCTATGAAAATATTTTATTTCAAAAATGATTTTAAATATAAATCTTAGATATGTTTTATAAATCTCATGTTTTATGTTTTAACATGGATAATTTTTTATATGACGAACCATAACTGCCGTAAATTCAAACAGAATCAAATAATTTTTTACATATGTGCCTGAGCTTTAGAGAACTCAATGTCTGTTGATTTTGGTGAAGATCGGTTATGGGGAAAGGGCAGTTTACCTGAAACATTTTTTGTTGTAACATGAGTAAAGTACTTAATTTTGATAAAGTATCCTGATAAGATCTTAATAATCCACTGTAGAAACGTAGATGAAATATCTATAAATGAAGAGGCTAGTTGAACGGGCTGGGGGTAATTTTCTATAAATCAAAATTATAGTTGAAGGGGGAGGGGATAATTTTTTTTTATATGTGTACTACGTTATTGGCAACAAAGAAGTATTTTTTTGTTAAAATTCCTTCCCTGGCTGTTTGACTGAAAATGATTTTAAATATAAATCTTAGAATATGGAAGTCATGTATGGTTCTCCATACCGATATTTAGAAATTATCAAACCAAATTCAAGTAAATGATTTAAATATAAATCTTAGAACATGGACGTCATGTATGGTTCTCCATACCGATTTTTTAATGATAATTTGATAATAGTTACAAAATGTAATTTTGCAACTTTTATATGAATCAGTGAAAATAAGAACAAAAGATATTCAAAAGGCTGTACATAGAGGTTATGAATACTCAGAAAAAATATTAAAAACAGACTTTTAGTGTGTCTTCCTGTATGCTTATGTGAGTAATAAATACATAATTCAATTGATAATGATTTCTTTTAAATGATAACTTACTTGACCTATTTATTATTTAGACATTTGATTGATAAAAATACACGTCTTAAACAGTTTTACATAAATTTGTGCAAAACTGAAATTATTTTCTTTGTTTTCCTGGTTGTGTTAACTGATAGATGATAGTGTCTTACAGAGTCAAGGGTCATCCTCTTGTTAGTTCATGTCTATGTTGTACGTATTTGACTTATCAGAGAACTGATATGTTTCTTAGAAAATTTGGAAAGTTGCACATGCCACATACGTCTGTATCTGTACAAACAGGCTTGTGCTAATAATTGGTACTGTCAATTTGCTGACGGGTGGGATGTACGATGGAGCATGTGCCACTAACAGGATTTGATGAGAATCAATGTTTGTTCAAACCAGTATCGAATGATTGTAGTAACAAATGCAAAACTATAATTCTATAACAAGTTGAAATAAAATAAAACTGAATGTCTGTAGATAATTTTATGGCAGTTGGTGAAGAGGAGAATTTTTGATAAAGTTTATTGATTATTATGAAGTAATAATCTGAAACTGCTTTTTATTAAGAATGCATGAGAATGGGCCAGAAAAAAACTTAAAGAGTATTAAAAAGAAGGGTATTAAAAAGTAAAGAATAAGAAAAGGTCATCAAGAGAAGAGGACAAATGTAAATGCCTAATGTTGCTGTCCACAGAGAGATGCTTTACTTACAACAGTGGATTTCAGGGACCTGCAAAATTACCTTGTTTGTTTGAAGTTAAGAGCAAGTCACTTTTTTAAGGGAAGTGGGAGATGATTTAAATAAAAAATCTCCTTTATTTTGTTTTATTATGAGCACAAATATTGCTATATTTAAAGAACAATATTTATAATTTCGATGATCGCAATGCAGCTGACTGGAGATCTATGATTCTGTAAAAGTGTACCATTACATAGTATGTTGAAAATCACAAAAGTTTAGAACTTTTCTCAGATGACACAATTTTATACTGCCCAGGGTGAACGTGGTGGGTCTGTTTTAATGCATGCACTTATGTTGTCTAAAAGTTATGTTGCATGTTGTAGTAATAAATGAATATAGATGAACGTATGATAATACTATATAATATATTATATTTATTTATATAAATTTATATACATTTATGTACTTATATTACATTTATATCTTTTCACATTATTCTTGCTTAATTATTTTAATTATAATCAATAATATTTGTTTTTACAAGATATATTTGTATTTTTTAAATATTTACAGTGTTTTCAACAGTATAATCTGTCATCTTCAAAATCTATATACAAATTAATCATTTTTCTTTGAATTGCATAATTGATTTCAAAAAATCTTATTAATTTGTATATTGACTCTGAAGATGAGTGTTATACTGTTGTATACTGTTGTTATACTGTTGTATATTTAAAAAATACAAATGTATTCTTGTAAAAACAAATATTACTTATTTATTATTAAGGTGTACAATATTGTTGTTAGGTGTATGCAGCTTTACTGTCTTTGGATACTTTAGTGTTCTGTACAATGAGTTTATATTACACTCCTATTGTTTACAAAGTTCTCGCCATTCCTAGTGCTCCTGTGACCTTCCTCTTCTCACATCTGTCATGGCCATATGTTTAAGATCTCCTCACAGTCTGCAGCTTCTCCAACTGTTGACTGTGCAGCCTCCCCCCCCCCCCCCCCCGACTTTCCATATTGAATTTATTTATTGGAACAGTAATTGACCATTAATTGCATACTTCTTGAAAGCAATTAACACAAATAGAATTTGTAGTTTTTATATTAAACATTGTAGTGGCCTGCTACTTACATGTGTCCATGTGGTTACATGGATACATTATCGATTTACGTGTTGTATACTCTTAGAAAACACTATACCTTTTAAAGTAAGTTTTTATTGTTTTTAATTGATTGTTAGGCGGCTTAGTAGACCAGTGGATATGGCACCTGGCTACTAATCTAGAGGTCCCGGGTTCAATTCCCAGGCCCGCACCATAAAATCAAGGTGCTTTTTTCAGCCCCCAGGTCGACTCAGCCTATTGAAAATGAGTACCTGGGATAACATCCTGGGGATAATAATGGGCGGCTGAAGCGTAGTGCTGGCCACACTGCTTTCCTTGTATGCCGTACGGCTCACATTAGGCAGCCTACCCTGCTTACTCGTAAGCTACTTCGGTGGTATACATGGGAGCCATTATTATATTATATAATTGATTGTTAATGATACCAATCATTGTTAACAGCGGAGGACGTGAAATTCTTTACACAATTAGTACCAGTACATTGACTGCACTTCATGGCCTCTCAAAGAACTCTGAATTAAATGACTGCTTCCATATAATTCAATATTGAGATTAACATGTGTAATATTATATGTATGTGTCAAGGAAAGATTATTCAAAACTTCACACTGCCAAAGTTCCGTATGCTAATAACTGGTAACAACTCAGTAGGTATAATATTGACTGCCAGTTAGCCAGTTTAAGGCAGGTGCTGAGTAGAGACAATGAAATGTCTTTCTGTCAGAGAGTTAGGAAGAGACCCCCTGATACCAAAAAATATTGGCATATCACTTGTTTGGGGGAAGTACCATGTTTATGTTTTGTCCTGGGTGCCAATGATATCAAATGTGGACAACGTGGACCTGTGTAACAAAGGTCTCCAGGATTGTTTTGAATATGGTTGGCATTAGGCATGACTGTTTTGGTATACTTTTGTTTGCTTGTATTTTATCTTGCTGTTGACTTCTTACCTTTGTTTATCACACATACCATCAATAGTGTAACGATAATATGATGGTGACGTCCTATTTTATTTAATCTTCACGTTGGAGTCGTCAATCTGTAACGAATCTGAAGACTCGGTCGTACCTTTGTATAAAATGTTTACACTTGTTTATTATGTGTATAAGTGTTAATGTGGTGTGTTCGCCTCACACCGGTCGTTACAATAATAGTTGTCACTACTGAAGTCTGTAGCGTGGTCCCAATTACCAGTACAACCTACCTGTTCATTCATAGGGGTTGCGAATCCCGGGTGGCGCCAAATTGTTTATATTAAAACAATTAAATTTGTTAAATTACAAGTTAATAAGTGTTGTTAGCGTTGACAGCTGGAGCGTTCAAATGGTTCCCGCCGCTGTACAGGTTGCCGTATTGTCCACTCGTGACGAGCGCTAGTTGGTTACTGAATAAAAATTGCTAACACACATTTTTATATTCTACAACGTCCTATGAAATAAAACGATGGTAATACTCTGTACTGTAATTTTAATGCAAATTCAGTCATTAATTAATATGACAAAAGGATTATAAATGGTTTAATAACAAATTGCTCCGGCTTAGAACATGAAACATACATCCCAATGTTGGCGAAATTGGTTTATACGTACTTAAAGAGTATAAAGTGTTTTTACAAATTGTTCGGTAGTGTCGTATTATTTGTTACAAAGTTCGCACTCTAATGCGAGGTTATATTTTAATTAACAAATGTTTTTATGTAAGTTGATTATGCATTAAACCTTTGAAAGAAAATTAACTTTGTTTAATAGTGAGAAATTTTGATTGTTTTGAGAAATATTTAAAGTAATTTGGTTTCTGGGAGAAAGAATTTAGTGGATACTTATCAGTTCAGACAGTGTTGATATGTTGTCATCTGGGGTAGTGGAAATTCTGCAATTTTGGGCTGGTTTAAACTTCGGGCATCTTCTTCTATCTCGTGTTGGGACTTTCTGCTATTTAATTTCTTTTTATTTGGTTCCAGGACATCGTTTAATCTTGGTAGTTCTGCATCTATTCGTCTTTGGTTCTTGTTGTCAACTTCTGAACGTCTTTTTAACTATTTAATGTAAAATTTCAGTCATCACAATCTTGCGTGCCGCTTACCAACGCGTCACTTTTTCAAGTCTAATAAATTTAACGGAAAATTAGTATTCAACGGCCCGTTTCTATGGTAACAGAAACCCTTTGATTGGTTAAGGCCTCTTTCAAAAGCATTGTTATGAGATTTGAATTTTTATTCAAATTTATTATGTATTTTCTTAATGATTTTATTCCTTTATCTTCCTTTTGGGGTAATAAATAATATCACTATTATATTTCTTTCCTTTCAAAGTTTAAAATGATACCTCATAAAGTCATATTCTATTATACATTAACTTTAGTCTAAATATTTGACATTTGATAAATTACATATCTCTTTTAAATTAAACTTTTATAATAACATTTCTCTTTTAAAATGATTTACATATAATTACTGGCCATTTACTGGTCTTAGATTAGTAAAGTTCCTTGTGAATTTGTTACAATTGACATTTGTGTGTGTCTGACAGTTAGACGTTTTCATAGCCAAAAGTAGCCATGATGGTATTTTACTTATTTCTTTTAAATTACATTTTAATTCACCCTGGTGGGCTTCACTTTGTTATCATGTTTGTTTGTGTTGTGTGTTGATTCTGTTTGTGTTTTAATTACTATTCAATACAGTTTTCATTATACATTTTTTTGAAATATAACAATTAGGCTTATGGACTGCAAGTTCCCTTCAACCATATCCTATTCATAACATTGAAACAAACAATTCTTTATAAGTTATTAGTTACTGTTGGTTTTAACATTAATTTCATTCTTTTGCTATTACTTTGAGTGATAAACATCATCACTTCCTTCAAACTCATTAAATTTATTTCGCTTCCAACATGGGGTGTTTTATTCATTGTATACTTAATTTTAATGCAAAACCTTATTTCAATACTACTATCTTTCTCCATTCCATGTTAATACAAACTGTTTTTACCTGGGCTTTCTCCCTGAATAATATCACATGTTTTACTTATCTCTATTTGAAATACTATTTTTAATTATTCTTAGTTATATGATTGTTCATAAGCTCACTCCCATCATTGATTGGTTTACCAGTGATTTATTAAGTGTTTTCTTATTAAATTATTACATTTTTATTACTGAAAATATCTATTTCCACGTATCACCTTCACCTTTAATTAACAGAGGTTTATCACTGATACACTCACTATTTTTGGGGTATTTACACTTTCACTATTGCACTTTATTTTGTTTCACTGTTTATATTAAGTGTTACTTAGTGGGTAATCCCTATATACTTATTTCTCCTATTATTTCTCACTATTTCTTTATAACATAATTCTTATTATTAATGACATTTGGTTATTTACATTTCATTAAATCTAACTTTAATAATTGTGTTAGTGTACTTTTCTACACTACGTTACTTTTTAATTGTCTTTTGTTTTAAAACAGGTATATAAGTTATTTCATTTATAACAATAATATTTCTTACATTAGTGGATAATTATTTGGGATTTATTTACAGTATTCTATCTTTGAGTATACCATTTCTCCCTTTTATATGTGGTGTTAGTTACTCCTTGGTTTCACTTTGTCTCCTCTTCATTCTTCCTCTTCTTCTTCTTCTTCTTCATCTTCTTCAACTTCAATTGTCTTCATCTTGGTTCGGTTCTCCTCTTCTCATCTGGTGTAATTTCTATTTAGTCGTAGGAATTTGTTCACTTCCTTTGATTCTTCTTTAGTTCTGGTTTCTTACCTTCTTTTGTTAGTTCCTACTTGTTTGGTCAATCACCTTTTGTCTCTGTGTATTTTTCGTGGTTCCCTTCTTTTGTTTTCTGTTGTTGGGTCAATCACTTGGGTTGGGTAATATCGTCGTTCGTCGTGTCATAATATTTATATTTTATTCATTTTTAAACATTTTATTTTATATGAAGTATTTTTACATTTAGAATTCTCTTTTTTATCCCTGGTACTGGGATGGCTTATTTGTGTTGTAACAATAGTTGCCTAATAACAACCATCTAATTAGTTAATGATTGGTTACTATTGTTATTATACCATAAGTTAATTAAGGTTTTGTAACAGACAGCTACAGTCCTTCCATTACTTTGGCTTTACAATATTGCCTGATGTCTCATGATATCTGACCTTCAAAGTTTGATGTTGGTCCTCTGATTGTGGTCCAGGATTCACTTTTTAATGTCTAAAATTGTTTTGTCAGTATCATCCATTGCAGCATTTAATAACTAATATTGATTGATATATAATATAATTATTATAATTATATCATTTTGCACATAGAATATATTTATTTATTCATTTATATTTGATGTTATTGGGTTTCCATATGTGATTGTGTTCTTCTTTTCCTTTCATTTCACAATATTTTGACATTACAATTTCTATTTTACATGTTATTATGACAGATATATAGAAATTAATATACAAAACTAGAGACAACTTAGAAATTCCTAAATGACGGTTCACAAATTAACAAACAACATATGGCCACAACACACTCACCCTCATGCTCTAACCCTCCCACGGCAAAAATCACAAGGGAAGCAAGATATAAAACGTGTAGTGTATTTAAATCAACATCAGTACGCCTTGTTCCGGGATTACAGAACGAAACGTCGGCAATATAAGCATCACATACACGGATGTACCCAAAAACCTGCTACAACACACACACACAATGTTATTATTATAACATACATTTAGATACTAATGTAGTGTTTTTATAATTTTACAGCCTGAGATGATAATGCAAAATGGATTTCCAGCTGAAACACATGAAGTACACACTGAAGATGGCTTTATTTTGACATTGCATAGAATGCCTGGAAACAAGTCACATGGTTATGACAAGTCATTATTTCCAGTGTTTTTGCAGCATGGTTTGCTGGATAGTTCCGCAGACTGGATTATCAGAGGACCTGAAGATGCTCTTGGTATGTTGATAAACCAGTAAGTAGGAATTTGAAACTTACTGGTAATATGAAAAGCTTATGACAATATAGAACAATTGTTTTTCACATATCAATTGTGACATTGGCTTTGTAAATTTATAGACTATTGAATTATAAATCGTTTATGAATTGCATTTATTGTATTATAAAAATTAAAAATATTTGTTCATTACAATGAGGATTAACTGGTACTAAGGATGCTATGATCTCTTTCTTCAAGAAAAATACCATTTCAGAATGCAATTAGTTAAGAATGTTTCAGTGTAATAAGTGGCAAGATCAAAACAGGAAGTAATTGCAGGATGTGACTTCACCCATCTGACTTTCTTAAAATAGCCCTTACAGTGAAGAGTTATATCTGCTACTTCTTGATTACAATAACAATAAACGGGTCATGGTATAAAGTTTATCAGCTGTACAGTATCCATTAGTTGTATTAAATTCTAAATGTTATTACTTTATTCTGACTTGTTTTATTTTATTTTAATTGAAAAAAGAGAACATTTTTTTATATTTTCTTAGAGTTTCAGAAAATATATTTTCTCTAAATTTTTAAATTACATGAGCATGTAAGTAGTATTGAAAAAGTAGACATATTAAACAACTGAATTTCAGTTTGTTTGGAAGGGAACCCATCACCTCATAGATTGTCATCACCGCCCAGAGTCAAGTTTGACAGCATGGGTTTGACTGTTTAACAGCGAATAATTGATTATTTTGTATCTGGTGATTATTTTGTATCTGGGGTAGACAAGAACCACAATTATTTTTTTAGCTAATTTTTGTGTGTTTTTAACCCATTTCTGTTTAGATTACTGCATTTGTACAAGCAATTTTCAAGAGATTAATAAAGATGGTTTTTTTTTCTTTGGATTTCCAAAATTATCATCGACACCATTGATTTTTTCAGAATTCAAAACAAATATCTTTGTAGACAGTTATTTTGAGAGTTTGGAAAGCAACAAAAGTCAAATGGAACCAGACCTAGACCAAACACTGTGTGTGTGTGTGTGTGTGTGTGCGTGCGTGCGTGAACAGATTGAATTTTAAATCATACAATAGTACTGTTTCAACTGAAGATTTCTCTAAAGATTTGTTGACTGTGGTATGTTGTCATTACGAAAAAAGCACTTTCTTCTTCGCCAAGTCAAGCTCTTTCTTGATTCAGTGTACAAGCATTGTGAACCACTGCAAAATAAAGTACTCTCATGTTACACGAATCAGTGAACATTATTCTATGTGTACTTTACAAAATAGCTGCTATAAAGCTATAAACATTCTAGCCAGTAAAACTGTTTTCCTTTCTTTTATTCATTTCCACCATCAGAAATGTGACATTCTTTTGTGTCTGGTGTGTAGTAATGAATTCACAACTCATACAAAGTTACAGAGTGTTTTATTAAATAATTTGAACCATGTGTGAAGCTTTAGACAGTCCTACAAAAGATTCTTTCATTCAAGTTTTTGATCCATTGTTAACAACTGCAACTCTTAATCCTGAAGTAGTTTTGCATATAAAAATTGTCCTGTTAAACTGGTATACGTTGTAATAAAATAAATAAATGTGAGTGTGTGTTGATGATATACTTATTATGGAGTATGTGACTCCGATGTAATCAAGTCCAATGTAATATGTTTAATTGGTGTGGCTCTCGACGTCTTACTGGCCTGAAACACTTCCTTAAGTTTCCCAGCTGGTCGAGTCCCAATGGTAGCAAGACCGGTCGAGTAGCGTAAAGTTGATGAAGAAATATATATGCTCAGCTTCACCGAAAGTTTCAAAACAAAAATTATTGTTTTGAAGAAAATTAAAAAAAAATTATGTTTATAAAAAAAAATAAAAAAAAAAAAATTTTAATTTTATTAATTAATTAATTAGGATCAATTAATTAATATAGGGCTGTGAAGTTTTAAACAGTGTAATGCTCTTCTGAAAATTTTTATTAAAGTTTTAGTATAATTTAAATAATCTATCACCACTCATAAGACTGTCTGTAAACCAATCGATATTTGTTTACCTTTCTATTTTTTAGGTTATCTTCACTTACGGGTGGTAAAGTCCTTGTAGATTATCAATAAGAATTATATTATTGGTAATTAGTATTATTGAAGAAATAAAGAACTATTAAGTATTGAAAAGTATTAATGTTTTATTAAGTAACAGCAATATTGACTCTTATCGATTAGTATCGATTCTCAGGATATCGAAAAAAGTTACAAGTATATGTTATAAAAATTATATAGGGTTCTTTAAACAGCCAGTTATTACCAAAGTCAGAGAAATCGGGCTAATATTTAAAAAGTATAACGTTACAATCAAATTAATAGTTATTAATAAACACAGACATTGAATAATAAATTGTAAATATAATAATTGTTTTCACCAAACAGCTGTGCTGAACCAAGAAGAGGCACTGGGATTGTCAAAGAAAGATGGCTGCCGTCAAGTCGATGAAAATGTTGCTCGTTGCTGCTGCATTCCAAATAATGTATTTTGACGCAATATTCCTGTTCTCGTGTCCGCAAATCTCTTGTTATATGTTGTGTAGTGACTGGTGTAGTGATTCTGGGTTGTATTTAGTGTATCTGTATAATTATTAGTTCAAACACTTTCTCCGATTCCGTCACTAATTTGGTTTAATGTATTATACAGTTTTCTAGTGTTTTATGGTGTTTTTCGGAGTAGATTTATATTGTTCTGTGTTATGGAGTGTTACTTGATCGTTTCTGTTATAATATGATAGTTTCAGAAGTATTTTACAAGTCACTCGCGATTTCACAATAACTCACTATACACTCGCTTGTATGACGATTATAGGTTAGGTTATCCACGTTATTAAACGTATGTCATGTTAACCGTTCAACTACCAATAATTAACTAACTGTTTCCTCCAGTTTCAATTAAACTCTTAGCCCATATAATATTATCCTTAACATTGTTCAAAAATATTTTCACATCCTGTGTACATTTTACTATTTCACTATATGAATGCCTAAACTTTGGTTATTTGTCAATTTTATTCACTAGATTTGATTTAAATTAATCTTTCAGTTCATTCTGGTTATTTTCAGATTAAATAATGCCATTTTATAGTTTTTCTGTCCAAAAAATAGTAATTACACTTTCAGTTAGGTATACTCTGAAAGGTCAAAACATTAAAATTTACTTCCTGTCATTATATAAATTCAGCCATTTTATCAGTTATATTTAATATTAATAATCCTATATTGTATTAAAAGGTTCCTATTCCCTTATTTTCTGGTAATTAATTGAATTAGTTGTATTCTGAAACATTATTCTGAAATATATGACTCCCATGTCTAAATTTCTGAGTTTAGTCATTTTCGTTTTTATTCATAATTCTGAATATAATTGATTAAAATCTCTCTAAATGGTATGTGCAATTATATGGCATGATCTCAAGTTTATTTTGTCTAAACCCCTTTTTTTTATTTGCTTTTAAATGAGTAATTTCTCTGTTTTGATGAAGTTTGGTTTCCATTCTTTTGGCCTATGATTTTTTTTTAACAATTTTTCTTACAAAATAATTTATAAACAATATATGATGTGTGATACCCTCTCTGACTTTTTACAAATAGTATTATAAATTAAACATGTTTTCAAATTACACAAAAACAATTAGTATTGGTTACAATACAAATAATAGTTAAACAGAATAAAGAACATTTTTTTTTTTAAATAAATGGTTGTCTTCAAATCAGACATTTTGCAACAAAATTCCCATTTCCAACATGTAAATATGGTTTACAACAAAGGTTTTGTACTAACTAACATCTTAATTACTCTCTACTATTTACAAGTGGTAACTATTTTTATAGTTCTGATGTTAGTTGTTTCAGACCCAAACAAATGGCCTTATATCTAAAACATTTTTAAACATTCTTGTACTATATACATTAAAACCTTATATCTATATTCTTATTTCTAACTATTATTATAAGTAGGATTCTACAGTTTTTATACAGTCTTTTATACCTTGTCTTTGGGGAATTGTACCCTGTCATTAACAAATAAATAGTATGAACCGTTCAAAAAGCACTATGAAATCTGTTTTTCTTTTTTCATGTAAAACAAAAATGTTATTTTAAACAGATTCATGTCTTATGAACAACATATTGTCACCGTACACATTTTAAGTCATTGAAAAATGCATATTTCATTGCATCCAATGTTTGTGATTGCCAAGAATGAAACACAAGGTTCATTTTTTATAATACCCAAAACTATCACTGGTTCACTTTCACTTATATATTATGTTAATGCTAAATGGTCGTATAGTCTTATTAACATAATAAATTGGTTAGCGTTTTTTCAATGGAGATTTGTTCCATGGGTACTATATTATTGTTTCATCTTAGTTCACAGGAAACTTTTACTTTATACACTCCTCTCTCTTAAATTTATATACATGTGGTTTTTATTTCGTTATACTTTTATTTTTAGATATTTATTTTGGGGATATAGGGATTTGGGTGTCTTTTATAAGAGCATGACATCTTCTTCAGGATGCTGCCTTCTTCTTCTTTCTTCAGTCTTCTTTTCTCCTGCTTCTGGGACTGGTATCTTCTCCATCTTCTTCTTGTTGCCATCAGGTTTGTTGGGATCTTCTCCATCTTCTTCTTTATTACAGAAATACACAACCTGTATTGGTTGATCTTGGCTTATTTTAGGGTTTCTATTCTATTTATTCTTCCTCGTTGTGGGTTTGGTCATATTGTGTACTGCTTTGTTATTTACTATTTTACCTTCCTGGGTTATACCTTGAAAACCTTTGGTTATGAGACTGGTTTTGGATGACTCATCACTAGTAACTCCTTTTATTTTAACTTGTATTTTCTTTATAATAATGATTTCTTTCCACAGTTGCTATGAATTAATCTTTTTATATTAAACTTAGTGCTTTCTTCCAAATTTAAATATTATAACTTCATTATTCTAATGATCAATTGCCATTCAATATTATGCTTACATCTGTCACGCTACAACGTGCGTGTAAATTCTGAGACTTTTTATGTGCCTTTGCCTTACAATCATACAATAAGAGCTGACAGATTTTTAAATTTATTTCTGGAATTCTTATCTGTTTTGTATGTCTTTATAGTATTAATTAAATTTTATAGTAATGAATTGGTCAGTGGTCAACGAAAGTCATTATACAACTCTGTTTCAATTCAGCAATTTAATTTTTTATTGTGATGTAGGAGCAATCACCATAAAGAGAATATAATTTGCATTAAGTTCTTCATTTCATTTCTCTTCCTAGGAAAAGGAAAGGGAGAATGAAAAGGGTTTTTATAATGACAACACTTGTTCTAAAACAACTAGTGAATGAATTTGTCTGAAATTTTAATAGTAGTAGTTTGAAGACAAGAACTTGCCAGTTATATATGTATTTTGAAACTAGTAGCACCCCCTCTTGTCTAGGCCTACTACTTGATTAATTACCATATGAGCTTTATACAAATGGAATGTACACATTGTGGGTTAGTAGTAATGTAGAACTGAAATAGTACCCCACTGATCATAATCATACAAGCCACTATATTTTATTGCTTTTATGCATTAAAAAATAATGACTCATTGTACATACTTTATAATTGTATAAATGTTCACTTAAGTAAATATTATATTCATTTACAGCATATTCACTTGCCAGCAAAGGCTACGACGTCTGGTTTGGAAACGCTCGTGGCAATGTGTATTCCAAGAAACACAACCACCTAAATCCGGATGAAGAAGCATTCTGGGATTTTTCGTAAGTTCACTAACACATAATACTACACTTTTATTTTCTATTTTTGTGATGTATTAGTAACAATGTACATAAAATTGTGTGTTGGAAACCATATTCAAATGTAATTTAAATAATAAGTAGTAAGATATAGAATAATGTAAGATCTTGATTTTTACTAAATGAAAAAAAAACAGAACAGAAAATGTATCAAATTACCATAAAAATCTACTTCTTTGTATTCTAAAATTTGAATTACAGTAAATAAAATTAAAAACATTAATTTGAATTTTTTGTAAGTTACTATAAGAAAAAAAATGTGTATGTGAATTTGAAAAAAGTTTTTTATTTTGACATTTTGTAGTAAAGAATAGAAATGTATTTTTATGTTAAATTCATTATTTAATCAAATAAAGTGATTATTGTGTGGGGCTCTATTAGTTGACATTATTATTGCATGTGGTCAATTTGAATTTGAATTATTGTATAAGTATAATCTTGTTAATTACAAACTGTTAATTTGTAATAATTACAGCTGGTTTTTAGTGACTTCATTGGTGTCTTGTATTTTGTTTTCCACTGTACAATATGATGGTGAGACCATCGCAACAATATAGTAAAATCCTAACATAATAAAACTGAATTTGTTGTTTGCTAAAGGCAATTCATATGCTTTTAATAATAGTTTTTTCTCTATTTTGTAAGTTTAAATTAAGTTTAAATTTAAAAATTCAATATTTTAATTATTTTAAATTCAATATTTAATTATGATAACCATACAATTTTCAAAAAAATAACCTATTCAGAACCTACTCCAAAAAGTAACCTATGTTTTATTTAAATGTAAACTGTTTTAACTTATTTACATGGCTATTAATTCCAGGTGGCATGAAATTGGTTTGTATGATATTCCAGCATCAATTGATTACATCCTTAATATAACTGGTCACAGCAAGTTAACCTATATTGGCCACTCGATGGGTACAACAGTGTTCTTTGTTATGTGCTCTTTGCGACCCAATTACAATGAAAAAATACATCACATGGTAGCACTTGCACCAGTTGCATTTATCTCACACACTACCAGTCCTATCCGCTATCTTGCACCATATGCAAAGAACCTTGAGGTATGTGAATGCAAATTTTATTATAACAGTTAAGTCATAATTATGTAGTGATATAAATTTATTAGTTATGTTAATAGACTATGAAAACTACAAGATAGATATATAAGAAAATCATCAAAATGTATTTATAAAGGAATGCTACAGTTTTATGATTTAGGAGTTGTTCATTTATTATCAAATAGAAGATGCCAATAATTCTCTTCGTGTGTAATATGATAGTTCAGGTGCACTTACAGAAGTCTATAAGCACAGAAGTCTCTTTGGTTATTTGGTACCAAAACATATTCCTACATTCATGCTACTAAAACAATGAGTTATAACAAGTTTTTTAACAGTTATTGAGGGCATAGAAAAAGCAGATACATGTAGAAGAAATGAATGCAAACAGTTTAATTTCCATAAATGTAATTAAATGGTCAAGAAAGAAATCATGTATCCTGAGAAATTTTCTCTTCTTATATAAAAAATTTCTAGTCTTTATTTAACTCTTGTAAAAAGCTTGCCAATATTTTCAAAAATGTTTGACTTGAAAATGTTAAAGACAGCTGTTTGCTATTAATTTGTGCATAAAACATTTTGTAACGGGACATTTTGGGCCTATTTTGGAGTAATAAAGAAGTTTGTATTTTTTTATTTAAAACAAATAACATTTTTTACTATGATAGGGACAAAACGTAAACAAAGGTAAATTTATTGTTAGCGACAGTGGTAGCGAAGGTGGTACGACTGATTGAAAATATTGTATGTGAATTTCTGAAGCGACAGAATCAACAAGCTGGAATTGTGCCAAGGTCAACCAATGACACACAAAACTGTAAACAAATTATGTAATTGAGCATCAGGCGATGTTACGTCAGAGCCTAGCCTAACGGTGGAATGCAGTTGGCGTAGTAATACAAACTTAAAAACAATGAGAATTGGTCATACAACCACGGCGACTTTATAAAATAGTTCCGTTGGCCTAGTCCCAGTCTAAATTCAACACTCGCGCGAGTGACAAGTACGAAGTTCCGGAACGTAAATTGCGGGCCCGCAAAACAACAAAATGTGAAGTAAAATCGAAATTATATATATAAATAACAGAAATGAACAGTTTTTCGGAAAGTTAACAGTTTAAAACAAAGAATGTGTGCGGGTATAGCCAAGTGACGTCTTCTGGACTAAAAATGAACAGATAAGTAATCTACAGGAATAAAATAAAACAAAACTTTCAAAATTTTGGTTTAAATATTAAAAAATTTAACATTTTCAAAACTATGAGCTCTTAAAATCTGGGGATAAATATATACGTGTGTGTGTGAAAGCGCTGGTTTTCGTTATGTTGTAGAGAATAATTTGTATTTGTGTTATATCTTAATGGGAAGACTACTTAACAATAATCTATTTTATGAATACTTATTCTTAAATATTACAGAAGTTAATGTATGAGGGAGAAAGGAGATTTCGTATTTTGACGTAAAAATTATAACTTGATGGTGTTTTTCTTTTTTGAATTTAATAAAACAATATTGATTTGAATACTTAAAATGTGAATTAGTAGTCATTCCAAACAACCATATTGTTTCCAACATCTCCAATTAGAGATCCTGGAAAATGATGAGTATAAAGTTTGAGTTGGTACTAGACAACATGGCGGCTGCACCAGCCGAAAGAGTAAAAGTAAACAAGGGATAATATGGTATTGAATTTAATTATTAATAGAGTTAATGAGTTAACAATGGCGCCCGACCAGCTGGACCGTTTGCATTAATTTAATTATGCAAATGTGGACCTGTTGCAGAAATGATATGGTTGTTTGAGGTAAAAATAAAATTACGTAAAATAGATGTAGATATGGGTTATGTTTTGCTAAAGGTAAAATATTGATGTTGATGTTTTGTAGCAGATAAGATGATTGCATTTAAGTAAAATAAAAAGGGTATTATATAAATAAATTTTGAAATGAATGAAGTATAAATAAGGTGCACAGGAAGTTACGTGAAGTAACGTAAAGCGTTATGTAAGTAGAATACATTGTTGTGTGAAAAGTAGATGTTATATATGTTAGTATTTTGATTTAAAAATAATAAAATGGAGAATCAAGAATTAAATTTAGAAAGCACTCTTACGGAGTCAATGTTAATTGACAATGTATCGGCACAATCTACCCCGTCGACAACACGAGCTAAAGAGTTGTCGTTGGAAGATATATTTAATTTAATGAAAACAATGTCTGAGAATTTGAGTAGTGATATCAATAAAATGAATAGTAGTTTCAACGTGAAGTTTGACGTTCAGAACAGTAAATTAGATGAACAAAATATTAAATTCGATGAGTTAAAAAACCAAATTAACGAAATTAATGAGCATTTAAACCGAACTAATGACATAATAGAAGATACCTTTAACAGATTAGAACAGAGTGTTGAGAAGTTAGGTGACAATGTTATAAGTATGACAAATATTAAAAATGACGAAATAGTGGAAGATGTAGTGTTAAATAGTGAAGATAATGATATTAATTACAATTCTGAGAGTATAGTGGGGGTAAAGAATAATGGAGAGACAAATGAGGAGAATATAATCAAAAATAGTACTGATGAAGTTCTAGAATGTAATAATGGAATGTTAATGTGTGTTTATGAGTCAGAGAGAAAGTGGAAAGAGAGAGTAGATGAGTATGTGGGGCAGAGGGTAAATTTTCCCCTTATTTATGATGAACCAAGGTGTTCAAAAATGTTATTGTTGAAGGGCAAGAGTCCCTTGTTAATGGAAGATTTAAGTTGTTTCCCCTTTTTGTATGATTTAGTGCCCTCTGCATGGAGTGAGAGAGAAAATGTGATAGGGTGGTATGATGAGAGAGATTTAGAGAGAGACTTGTGTACTGAGAGAGAGATAGAATTATATAAGTTAAAAAGAAATTATAATGAGTTGAGAGAAAGATTAGAAGGGGTGAAGATAAATCATATAAAATACTTACCTGTTGAAAGAGAGATAGAGAATTATTTTGATGATATCTTTATAAACAATAAACACTTACCTGATGTAATAGTAGAGGAATATAAAAGTGATAAAATAGCTTACCTGACGTTGACCAATAATACTGATGGAGACTGGACAAAAATAACTTATGTTGACAAGGTTTATGAAACATTAATAGGGAATAACCCTATAAATTATAATGGCATAATGAATGAAATAAAGTTAATGGATTATAATAATAATAATAATAATAACAAATTGTGTGTGTATAACAATGATGCATGTTATAAATATATTCGATGATGGAGGTTGAAAATAAAAATCAGGGAATGGACAATTTAAATATTGTAAATTTTGGTAATGACCTTGCAGACTTGGACATATGAAGTGTGAAAAAATTGAACAGTTAATGACGAATAATTTGTAAATAATGTAGTGAATTCAATTGTGTGTATTATGAAATGTTAGGTAAACAATGTGTATATGTAGTAGAAAATGTTGTGATAATAATAATAATATTATTATTAATATTTTGCAGTCTAAATAAATAATAAAAATAATTATTGAGACAATAATTAATGCTTTGTAAATTTTGATAATAATTGAAATATGTTGTGTTTAAAAAAAAAAAAAAAAAAAAAAACAATTGAAGTAAATAATTTGAGAGGTTTAAATATTGTGATTGAATGTTATATGTTTGAATTTTTATAATGAATTTAAATTGTTTGATGAGATTTCAATTTAATGACAATTAATGAATAAATAAATGTTAAATGTTTTAGTTTGTGGAATAACATAATTGTTAGAATAAGTAGATTAATAATAAATTTGAAAATCTAATTGCAGCAAAGGATAAATAATGAAATGATGATATATAAAAGAGTTAATGAAAAATTTTAAGTAATAATGTTTATAAGTTTCTATATAAATTATTTAAAGGAGAATTGTTTGTTTAATGTATGCTAATAATCCAGGTTAATTTCTATTTGTTTGTTGTGTTATGATACAAGATGTGAGGGGATAATTATGGGGGGTAGATTGGTGCTCAATGAAGTGATAGAACAGTGGAGTGTGGAACTGCAATTGTAGAAAGTTTTAATTTAGCTATTAAGGTGCTATTGCTGGGGTGGCATGTGGCCCAGTAGATAGCGGAAAGTGTTGGGGGTAGCAGAGAGTGTTACCTCCATCGGAGGCCAACATGGCGAAAATGCACGGCACACCCTTTTGTACAATTTTATATTGTAACTTGATAAATTGCCGTGCCGTGCAAATTAATGATGATGAATACATGCCTGAAGGAAGAGATGATTTCCCCGTCTTTTCGGGCGATTACTGCCTTACCAGCACTAATCGTGGTTTTGGCTAGCGGTCAGCTATGGCTATATCAAGTCCCTTGACCATAGCTGGCTTGAAATTGGTCTATATTAGAAATTAATGGGGGGTGAAACTAGGGGAAATCCCGGAACTATGGAACAGCGGCTGCCACTCTGTTCGAGGAGGAACAGCAAAGCCAGGTGGTAGACCCGCATTAAGGGCGCATAAATATATAACAAAGATATGTTGATATCTGAACCTTTCAAATGTAACGCAGAAGCAAGGACACGGAGATGTCAAATTCCTCCAAAACTTCAGTCCTTGTGGACGCAACTGGACGCCACAGTCCAGGGGGGTCATAGTGTGTGTGGCAGGGAGGTTATCCAGGGGGGTAACGAATTAAAAAGTTTGTTGTATTTTAATAATGATGACTCGCTACTAAATAATTTTGTTTTAATTTGAAAAATAGATGCACTAGATACTACCTATATTGTGTTTATTATGTCTTATTGTGTTAATTGCATGTAGTATGTTAGGAATAAGGATTATAAAAATATGATAATATGTTTTCAATGTGTTTATAGATTTTAAACTAAAATGAAATAAATTTGTGATAGTTAAAATTTAAAAATGGGTTGCAAAAGATAGAAGTTGGGTGATAGTAATTGTTTAAGTAAAACATTTGAGTCAGTCCAAGTTGAAAAATATTGAGGTATTAAAGAGAATGAGAGATGAAAATAATGTAATGTTGTTTTGAGTTAATGTATGTTATAGAATTTTGAGAAGTATTGATGCTGACACAGTAGTAATGGAGAATATATGTAGAGTTTTGAGTGATATATTGTTGTTTATAATTGATGTTGTTATTTTGTTGTAGTTGTAGTGAGGTAATAAGATTGAGATTTTGGGGATGGCAATTTTGTAGTAAGGGGTAGTGTAATGCGGGAGTCCGCAACATAATGATAAGTTGGGACGGGATGGGATCGATTTTAGTGGAAAGGGGTTGCCTTAGGTAGAATCCAGGAACCAGATAAGAGAAATGAGTTTTTTTGGGGGGGGGGGAACACGTATCCTATGTACAAAGGGTTAGAGAGTATTTTTTTTTATATATATAGAGAGAGAAGGTGGCGAATTGAGTTAAAGTAGTAAGTAGTTAGAGGTAGAGAAGGGTTAGTAGATTTTGATAGAGGGGTGTCATACTAGTTAAAGATTTTTGTAAGGGAGCGTTAGAGTCATAAAAGGGGAAGATTATGGGTAAATGCCAAGTTGATAAAGTGAATTATAATGAATAACGGAGAATCACCCAAATTAATGAAATGGAATAATAAATGAACAGATGTGTAAAACGAAGATTGATTAAAAAAAAAAAAAAAAAAAAAAAAAAAAAAAAAAAAAAAAAAAAAAAAAATTTTGGAAAGAGAAAATTAATAAAAGTCAATTGAGATTAAAAGGTAATTTTATGATTTTATATTCAAATTTAATGATGTAAAGTGTGTAACCTTTTAAATACAAATTGTTTATTTTAAGATAATAATAATAATGTGAATTATGAACGTACTATGTTTTCTTATGTTATGTTGTGTTGTTAAGTATTCTGATCTATGTTAGAAGTAAGTAAAAAACAAAACCAGTGCTTCTTAGCGCAAACCAGCACCGCTAGGGGGAAACAGATCAGTTGGGGATATGGTGTTGTATAAGGCCACTATTTGATATTTGATTTGTTGTTTCAGTGTTTGGTGATGCTGTGGCGGCGGACCTGAGCTGGCCAGTGCGTCAGAGCAGGGGCATTAAGTATCTGTCTGACTCTACGGTGTTGGGATCTCGATAGAGAAGTCCAGTATTGTCATTCAGGTGCGGTCACAGTCACCGGACCAAGGGTGAGTTAATTATATTTTTTTTTGTAAACCATAAAGGGGGTTGTGGCGACGTATCCTGGCTGATCCCTTTAGCAAGTATGAATGTGTCAATGAGATTTTTTATGCTTCGGTATAAAATATCTCATTGAGGGGGTATTGTAACGGGACATTTTGGGCCTATTTTGGAGTAATAAAGAAGTTTGTATTTTTTTATTTAAAACAAATAACATTTTTTACTATGATAGGGACAAAACGTAAACAAAGGTAAATTTATTGTTAGCGACAGTGGTAGCGAAGGTGGTACGACTGATTGAAAATATTGTATGTGAATTTCTGAAGCGACAGAATCAACAAGCTGGAATTGTGCCAAGGTCAACCAATGACACACAAAACTGTAAACAAATTATGTAATTGAGCATCAGGCGATGTTACGTCAGAGCCTAGCCTAACGGTGGAATGCAGTTGGCGTAGTAATACAAACTTAAAAACAATGAGAATTGGTCATACAACCACGGCGATTTTATAAAATAGTTCCGTTGGCCTAGTCCCAGTCTAAATTCAACACTCGCGCGAGTGACAAGTACGAAGTTCCGGAACGTAAATTGCGGGCCCGCAAAACAACAAAATGTGAAGTAAAATCGAAATTATATATATAAATAACAGAAATGAACAGTTTTTCGGAAAGTTAACAGTTTAAAACAAAGAATGTGTGCGGGTATAGCCAAGTGACGTCTTCTGGACTAAAAATGAACAGATAAGTAATCTACAGGAATAAAATAAAACGAAACTTTCAAAATTTTGGTTTAAATATTAAAAAATTTAACATTTTCAAAACTATGAGCTCTTAAAATCTGGGGATAAATATATACGTGTGTGTGTGAAAGCGCTGGTTTTCGTTATGTTGTAGAGAATAATTTGTATTTGTGTTATATCTTAATGGGAAGATTACTTAACAATAATCTATTTTATGAATACTTATTCTTGAATATTACAGAAGTTAATGTATGAGGGAGAAAGGAGATTTCGTATTTTGACGTAAAAATTATAACTTGATGATGTTTTTCTTTTTTGAATTTAATAAAACAATATTGATTTGAATACTTAAAATGTGAATTAGTAGTCATTCCAAACAACCATATTGTTTCCAACATCTCCAATTAGAGATCCTGGAAAATGATGAGTATAAAGTTTGAGTTGGTACTAGACAACATGGCGGCTGCACCAGCTGAAAGAGTAAAAGTAAACAAGGGATAATATGGTATTGAATTTAATTATTAATAGAGTTAATGAGTTAACAATTTTTCAAATTGTAAGTTGTTTACTGACAAATGTAAGAGGTTGATAAATATAAAATTTTTAATGTGAACAAACTCATATGTGAAATGACTATACAGTTAAGTTAAAAAATATTGAGTCAGTCAACAAGGTAAACAAATGTAAGTATAAGAAGCTTCAAATGCTGTAATCCATAGAATATATTGTGACCCCGCAGTACTTAATATTAATACTGAAATAATTCTTCTGACATTTGAAATTAAACTGCTTAATATTCAGTAGTTGTATTTTTGAAGCTTCTATTAGCAGGAAAATATTTCTCATCATTTGTGTTATCACTGTTGATGATGGGTGAATAGTCTGATGCTTTAGAAATTCTTGTCTACATTGATAGGACTGTTGTACTGTAGCACATAAAGAATATGCTTACTCCAATATAATCATGGTAAATGATTTCCAAAATTCAAAATTCAAGATTAACTATATCCAGAAAACATTTAAAGAAATAATTAATTAATCCTGAAGATAACAGTTTTCCAGTACCTTACGACTCTTAGTGTTGGTTGTCCTGAAACTCCTGATATTTTAATGGTGAAATAAACAAATAACAAATTCTACAAAGGTTTTTAAAAAGTGTATCCTTTAATAAGGTTTTTAACAAAACATGTCCTTATACACACCCTTAACACATGTTCACTACCCTACACTTTTTTGTTTAGTTATTTTAAGGATCTGTTTGAGAATTGCTTAATACGCTGAAACATTTGTCAGAGGTAAAGAATAAACTGTGAAACTTACCAAGTGTTTGTATGTTCTTAAAAAGCTTTGTAGAAATATGTTCCACCACGTGCCCAACGAGTTATCAGTCAGTATCATGAAATAACAGATTATAGAGTTCATCATTATTTACATCTAAAACTCAAATACAGCGAGTGAAATTCATAAAGTCTTAGATTCTGATCATCAGACTTTCAGGTCTTAAATTAGATGGTTTAATTACAACTTGTTTATCTCTTCATCTCTATTCCCTCAGGAAAGAATAGAGTCTCAATTTTGAAAGATAGTTATTTGTTCCCATATTAAGTGCCATGCTGTTATGTTGGATTCCATTGGGCAATTGTTGTTTTTTCAGCAGAAATTGTAACTTATTCTGTACAGATCTTACTCATTCTGAGAGTCAAGGCTTCTCTTATTTGAAAGGTGAGAATCAAGATTTCTTTAGTCGCCTAAACCAGAGTGTGTTTTTATGAGCTAAAGGAACTATACTTCCAACATTCTTCTGGACTTTAATTTGTGTATGCTTAATATCTGTGTACAAACTAGAATTAATTATATATTGATTTTTATAATTAATACACAAAGCACTCACACCTTCAGTCATCCTTTAATTCACATATGGTACTGTTTACAGGTGAGATAATTATACTTTAAACATATTGTATAAATACTAATTGTATAACAGACAGTTGCAAATAATAATGAATTGTTTAATTTTCATTACACTCTGTCCTGATCTTATAATTTATATTAATGCTACTTCCTTCTGGTTTGGATGCCATAATCAGTTACTCTCCAGTGAGCAGATTGTAGTCATTTGAAATAATGACATAGTGTGTAGAACGAAAAGCACATTAAACAGATAAATTATATGGTTAAACCCGGAATGAAGAAGCACACTTTGACCAAATGGTAAAGCAGTCCACTGTGAACAAAAATTATATTAACAAGTGGACACACACACGTGCATGCATGCACAACGATGCACAATTATTCTTACAATGTACAAAGTTAGTTGCTTTATTGTACATAACTAGTACTTTTGGTTCTGTTGACAGTATTTGGCAAACCTACTTGGGAAAGGAGAATTTTTACCAAGAACTAACACGCTGACTAGTCTGTTGAAAGCCGCTTGTGAGGTGTTCCATTTTCAGGCGGAAATCTGTGAAAATTATTTGTTCATTATATGTGGCCATGATCCTGCTCAGTTTGATTTGGTAAGATTTACTTTGGAACTGAAATTCAAAATGAGCATAAACAAGTATTTTGTAATATGAGTGAGTGAGTGGGTGTGTATGTGTCTGTGTATTATACATTCTGCGATCAGTAAGTACATGTCATTAATTAAATTTTCAAGTATTTTGTTCTACTGCATGTGGTTTAAATGTTTATATATATACTGTAAGTATTGAATTAAATTTTATACATGCAGAATAGTTTATACTTTTCGTTTAATATTTATACTACTTATATATCATGTTTATATAACAGGGCTTCTCAGTGTGTGGGCCATCATCCCATATGGGGTTGTGTAACTAAATTTTGGGGGTGGGTCACACACATTTTAGCAAAACTAAACAAAACTACCTGGACGCGCAATGACTGAAAATTAATTCAAAACCAGTTTGGCAACACTACATGTCTGTGAGTTTATGATAGTGAAAGAGCGTTTGCGGGGGTACAGTTGGTCACAATTTACCAACTGCGACTGGTCACTGTACCCCCACTGTAGAGGGATCAATGCATTCTGCTGTCACCTCCGCATGCACAGTACAGTTGAGACTACTGCATGTCCTGATTTATAGTGTTTTATTGTAAAATTGTTCTACTGTTAGTCCTTGACAAGTAAGTATAAAATTAACAGGCCCTTTTAACTTTTTTCCCATATGAAATGCTTCGTTTAATGAGTTATCTGTTGTACTTCTACCATTTTGTACTACGTATTTATGCGAAGTGGCATTTCCAGCATAAATGCTTATAAAATCAAAAAATTGGTCAACTCTACAAAATGTTGAAGAAGCTCTACGTCCTGCAGTATCAAATATTCATGCAAGATTTAAGCCTTTATGTAAAAGTAAACACGCACACCCAGCTCATTAATATGACTATTTGGCTTTCCCTTTAATACATGGTAAAATTATATTCGTACAAAAGAATTGTTTTAGTATACATTTTCTTTATGATTTATTATCAGTAAATCGTATTTCTAGTTTATATACCACTATATCCAGGGTCGCGAAAAGGGGAAAGAGAGTCGCCAAGTGGAAAAATTGAGAAGCCCTGGTATACAGACAGTATAGTGTAAATTCACAATATACTGGATACTTCGAGGTATGTCAATTATAAATTAATTTGGTTCGTAAAAGTTAAATTAAAATAATGTAATTTGTTTATTGTATTAATGTGTTAAATTGAAGAACAAGTATTGCGATATAAATGGTAATTAAAGATGTGTGTGTGTGTGTGTGTGCGCGCACGCGCGCTTGTGCATGCCTGTATTTTCTGTGAACTTCCACAGAATATTTCAATATTGTCTTGCATATTTTTGTAATGTAAAATTATTTTTTCTAGAAATTGCTACCCTTGATTCTGGGTCACAATCCTGCAGGTGCTTCGACAAAAACACTCACTCATTACGCTCAGGGAATTGAATCAAGTAAGTCCAGGCTTTCACGATATAATAACGCACACAGTTGTAAATAACCATACAATTTTTTTATATATTATGTGCACAGAATGTGTAATTAATGATGTTAATGTATTATTAATTTTTCAGAAAAATTCCGCCAGTTTGACTATGGTAAAGAACAAAATTTACATAAATACAATTCAAGCATGCCACCTAAATATGATCTGTCTAAGATAACTGTTCCAGTTTCTCTGCATTATGGAGATAATGATTTACTTGCTCAGCCTCTGGTATGTGGAATCAAATAACCATAATTAGTATGCTGACTAAATTAGAATTTATTCTTAAATTACATTTTGCTCTATCCTTGTAAGCCTAAATATAACTACATAGTAAATATTCTATTGTGTGTGTGTGTGTGTGTGTGTGTGTGAGAGAGAGAGAGAGAGAGAGATGTGTTTTACTTGTTATAGGGTAGGAGTTTAGATAAACAAGTTTGTGCAGTTCTTATTTTTCCAATATAGAAATCTCTGGTTGCAAAATGATTTTTCCTGATGATGGTGCATCTGTACTTCATGTCTGTTTTAACTGTCGCATACCGGATAATATAAACTGTAGTTACATTGATAACCATTAAATAAATCGTGTTTTTATTTATTTTTTAGTGATTTTTTTAATTTCTCAAAAATAATGAAGTAAATATGCATACAATTTTATTTAAACTGTAAGATCAAGTGTTCTAATATAGTGAAAAGTGCAAATGGTTGTGGTGATTCTAATTTGTTTGCTCAAGTTGTTTACAAATGGCACAAAAACATTCGGGAAACAATTAATCAATTAAAGAGCATGACAATCTGGAAAATTATATGGCGTTCCAGGTTGCATGGCACCTGAGGGATTAGGTGACCCTTACTAACACACACAGATAAACATAACTGGCCCGCATGCCTGTGGTATGAATCGTCTACTGGAGCGTCCACTACATAACTGCAACTTTTATAATATTGTTACGACGGTCTACTCGATCGTCGTAGGTATAGTGGAAACAAAATAAGTACAAGACATCAGTTAAGTCACTAATCACCAGCTTTAATTTTTATAGTTAAAGAGTTTGTAATTAACAACACAGTCTCTACAACAAATCAAATTAAAATTTCACACATAATAAAATGTCCACTAAAATTAAACACAATTGTATTACAATTATACCGTCCGATTATAAAACACCAATCTTAACTAATAACCACTTGAACGTGGACAGTAATATCGCAACTATAACTCTCGAACCGCACTGTAAATATATCGCACTAATACTGACTGAATGTCATTGAGTACTGGTATTTATAGCCCCATGGAAATCTAGACGATTCCACATACTATGTATTACCACTAAACTATGATGTAATTGCTTGCGCCCTTGACACAGTGAGAGCGGCCGGGCCAATTCTCAAACCGTCTAGCAAATGCGTCTACAAGCACGTATGCTACACACAGTAGAACAAGATTCTTCTGGCACATTCGACAAACACGTAGACTGTTCTGTAATGTCGTAACATGCCTCCTCCTTAAGCCTGTTCGTCCCGAACTGGCAAACCGTCTCTGAAGTAATACTCGACCAGGTGATTTAGGTGGATGTCCTTGCAAAAGATAATTCTCCGGTTCTTCGAATTCAGTCTTGTGTGATCCGAACATCACATTCCCAGGAATGCGAGTATTCCGCTCAACCACTAGTTTTGCTGGAATCACTCCTGTTGTGTCATGTGCTGATGACCTAAACACCACTGGCTGATCCAAGTTTGTTTGGTTCTCATCAACAACCTCTTGCGTAACCTCATCTCCAACCACTTTGCCCTCGGGCGCTTCTATCAGCTCAGGAACAAGCAAGAGTTTTGTCTCGACACCCATAGTTGGCTTTCCAATCACTTCTTTTGTTGTTACACTTATTTGTATTTCCTCTGCTAGTTCTTCCTCCATTTCGGCTTGCAATAGGGAGGGTTTCTCTTGACCAGACCTGTTGACTTTTTCTTCGACTAATGCCACTCGCTTAATCGAATGGTTGGTAGACCCTGTCATTTTAGCCATGCAAAGCTTTATCTTCTCTTGGCCAACCTTCAGGACATTCTCTTGTAAGTCCACAACGAATCCGTAGGCATTCATAATGTCCATGCCAAGAATCACTTCATCGACAATGTCTGCAAAGAGCATTTGGTGGCTAAACTCGAGAAGACCCAGGCGTCCATGTACGTCTACCTTTCCTAGCACCTTGACGGGGCTTCCAGTCACATTCTGTATTGTACAAGAGCTAATTTGAGGCCGTCGGTTGCTGATTAAGTCCGGGCGCACAATAGACACTGTTGCGGCCGTGTCAATTGTAAATGATGTTGGTTTACCTTCCACAAACCCATTAACAATCAAGTTTTCACTGGTCTTATGTAGCGTGGAAACAGTGTGCTGTTCTGAGGCTTTACTTCTCCAATTGGTGCGATCACTCTCTTCTCTCGGTATCTTCTTCTCCCAACAGTCTACCTGTAATGACCACGTTTTCCACAGTTGTAACAGTTCGGTCTTCTGTCTTTTTCAAATCGTTGCGCCTGTCTTGAACTTTTGAATTGTTTGTCCGACAACACTGTTTTTCTGCACCCATCGTAATGGCAATGTGATACAGGGATCCTCTGACTGCAACGTGATGGCACAAACCCATTAATGTAGCGGGACACTGACTTGGCAGCTTCAAACTCTAGGGCGTGAACAAGACCTTCTGAACTATTTTGGTGTCTTGCTATTCATAACACTTGCTGAAGTTCACAATCTGTGATGCCATCAATAAATGTCTGCACCGCAAACCTTATTCAGAAGTCTTCTGGTGCTTCAGGATAATCGTCTACTCGATCGTTGTAGGTACAGTGGAAACAAAATAAGTACAAGACACCAATTAAGTCACTAATCGCCAGCTTTAATTTTTACAGTTAAACAGTTTGTAATTAACAACACAGTCTCTACAACAAAACAAATTAAAATTGTTCACACGCAATAAAATGTCCACTAAAATTAAACACAATTGTATTACAATTATACCGTCCGATTATAAAACACGACTCTTAACTAATAACCACTTGAACATGCACAATAATATCGTGACTATAACTCTCGAACCGCACTGTCAATATATCACACTAATACTGACTGAACGTCGTTGAGTACTGGTATTTATAGCCCCATGGAAATCTAGATGATTCCACATACTACGTATTACCACTAAACTATGACATAATTGCTTGCACCCTTGACACAGTGAGAGCGGCCAGGCGAATTCTCGAACCGTCTAGCAAATGCGTCTACAAGCACGTACGCCACACACAGTAGAGCGAGATTCTTCTGGCACATTCTACAAACACGTAGACTGTCCTGTAATGTCGCAACAATATGAATTTGTTAACAAACAAGCTTAGCTTATTTGTCATCTCCATAAAATTTTAAAGTAAATGATACCAAACACCACATGGTTGTGATATATTTTAGCTGTACAACTAAGTCTAATTTTTAATCAATATTATATACAAGACAGGATTTGTTATTATAGAAAAAAACAAATTTTCATATTATAATTTTGCACCATGAATGTAAATTTTGAATACATTTTTGTTTATAATCATCAAGATATCACCAATATACTTATTACTTTATAATAAAATCTTTATTAAGTATTCCAATTCTTTGCTTTAGAAATCCCTAACACACTCATATTTATCGCAATTATGTATTGTTTGGACTCACTTTTCTCACAGTTTCATGAAGATTACAAACATTGTAGTTTAATTTAGATTATAAGCTAAATTAAAAATTTATAGTTTTGAATTGGACCGCTGGATACTTGAACCGCTCGGGTTGTCCCTGGCTGGGCCAGGCCGGTTGTGAGTGCACATGCGAGAGTAAGAGTCTTCTAATCCCTTAGGTGCCATCCAGTTTGGGACACCATATAGGAATAACTCATAAAGAAGTGAAAGAAGTAAAATATTGTTGTTAATAACTAAAATCCTACTTAGGAAGTTGATAAAGAAACTAAGATTTACACATGGTCCATACAAAATGATTGTCACTGATATTTTAAATGTGAATGAGTGGCAGTGCAATATGTAACAAAACTAGAATACAGGTTCCGTCATAAGAAATTACTGATGAAACAATAAACTAAGTTGCTAATGAGTCAACATTGGTGCAATGAATCATAACTCTTGGATTTCGTTGTCCATGATGTGTCCGTTATTTAACTAAATATAATTATTTCACTACCGACTCGGAACACAAAGTTTTTTATGGGTAAAAATGTAAAAGTTTTACCTTATAACCTGAATCGGTTTTCCCTTTTAAAAAGCTTCTTCAGGCAGCCTCTAAAGAAGCTTTTTAAAAGCGAAAACTGGTTCAGGTTATAAGGTAAAACTTTTACATTTTTACCCATAAAAAACTTTGTGTTCCGAGTTGGTAGTGAAATAATTATATTTGGAATCATAACTATTATGGGTGTACAGTAATGAAGATGTGGTACAAAGGTCCAGCCTGATAATACATGTCAGGTTTATTCTTCATTGTTTTCATAAATTGTTGTGTTTGATAAGTTTCTATTATAAGGTGCTTAACCAATTAGTACTGTTGTGTTGAAGCTATTCATACGAAACTGTCAGATTTATGGAAGAGGAGTTCATAAAAGTTTGTTGATTATGTATGCATTATCATTGATATTCATAACTATAATCATGTCTGTTATTGTGATAGTGCACCAGCTTACACAAAATTGGTTGTTTATGAATTTTGGTTTTAAAATAACATTTCATAACAATACTGTGACCACCATACTTACCAGATATGTTTGTATCCTCTGATGATGGCAGGAAGTAATGAACTAAAAACATTAAAACATTTTAAGTAGGCCTACGGATGCCAATTGACACGATAAAACATTAAGCTACAGTAGTAGACATGTCTGTATTAGATACCAGTAGCTAGCAAAAACCTGTTTAAGGGGAGTCACTACTGAAACTGATAAGGGGTCACTGACTAAAAACTGATAAAAATTAAAAAAATATTTTTTTGTCCTAAATTGTCCTCAAGATATCACTCTATTAAAAAATTATATATACATTAGCATGTAAATCTTTTTTATATGAGTGAGGTCTGAAAAGTCCATGCAAAAACAATGAAAACATAATTTTTTCCAGCAAATTTCATTTTATTTTTCAATATAGTCCTTTTTTAGCTTGATATTCCCAATGATATTTTATTTGACTTAACTTGTCTCAATGATATTCTAGTGTTTTTTTTTTATGCCTTCCAAATACAGTAATATGATTTTGGCAACTCAGCAAAATATGCATTAGTGTCCTATTCAACTTCTTTATTAGTTAGGCCTATAAATTTCCTACCAGTGAGCCATTTTTTCATGTTTGGAAACAGGAAGAAGTCCGAAGGAGCCAAATCAGGTAAATACAGTGAATGAAAAAGCAGTTGGTAGCGTAATTCATGCAGTTTTGCTATTACAGTTGCACCTCTGTGAGCGGGTGCATTGTCCTGCTGAAAGAGCACTTGTTTCTTTACCAGATGTGGTTGTTTCTGCTTGATTTTGTTGTTCAATCAAACCAGTAATGCAGCATAGTACTCTCCTGTTTTTATTATTCCTTTTTCAAGATAGTCGATGAATATCATGTCATGAGCACCTCAGAAAATAGTGGCCATAACCTTGCTGGGGGAAGGGATCGTCTTCGCCTTCTTCGGAGCAGATTGTGACTTGTGGAAAACAGGAAAGGTGAAAGAGTATAGGAAGAAAAAGAAATAAGCTCTGCCTAAAGATGAGAAAAGAAGGAAAGAATAATAACTATGGATCAGGAGAGTTTTAAAAATGTATAATTGAGAAATATTAAGTAACCAACTAAATGTTCCGTGTTTAAAAAATCAAAGCTATGCACAATAACTTATATGATGCTATACAATAAAGACTTCTTTGATTGAAATGTTGTGTATTGCTTGCATCCTATTATATAAAAAAAGGTATGTCACAATCATTGCAACTGATTTTAGTAGTGATACTAGTAAAACAGTAAAACATAGAACTGTTTTACAAAATTGACATTTTCAAAAAATTGTGATTTTCACTGTTTTTTTGCACTAAAATTTTGATATAACTCAAAAACTACTGAACATAGAGACTTGGAAGTTTTTTATGGGTATTCTACACCGTATTACCTAAAACTTCAAGCATGCTTATAAGATTTAACTGTTTAGTCATTAGTTTAAACAGATTTTCTTCATTAAACATATGCAAAAACCAATTACCAAATAGTTTACTTGCGTAACTTAACAACCAAATCCATGCATCAGTGTTTAGGGGATTTCATCAGTTTCAAAATGACACCTTAATAATCATTCTAGGGCTTATAGTTTACAGGTTTCAGCAATTCAAAAAATGTTTACAAATTAAAAAAAAATATTTTTACAGGCCTTAGAAATAAAAAAATTTCGTTTCTGTTTTTAATTATATAAACAAATCTAAAATAATGTAGTAGAAAGAGAAAATACAATTGAAATATTATGATTATGATACTACTGCATCCTGCAAATATCAGTGAATGTACTTGTGTACAAAGTAATTATTTAATTTGATTTATTCCATTTTACATATTTTTAAGTTTTCAAATTTTCATTTTACCCTATGGAGGCGTTAACACACAAAACCTTATCCTTGTTGCACCAGTGGGATCTTGTAATATATGTACTTCTATTATACCTTTGTAAAAGAACAGATTATTTCTTTCCATTTCTGTACTTGCACTGAGTTCGATTCTTACCTTCTTGTATAAAATGCACAAACAGTATTGTAGTACCGTTGTGTAGACTACAAGGATGTATAATGCAGTCACTTTCTACTGTTAGGATTATATCTCATAGTTGTATTACATGAGATCATGTATTCTGGAATTGTCTGTTCTTCATTTCCTGTTGAAAACTCTTAAGGCACACATGTAATGCAATTCTCTAAAGTCGAGCAGTTTTCAAATTTTAATGTGTAATTATTTACATGACTGCCAAACAGCAGTCTTAAAACATATAGCTCAGACCTCATTCCTCAATTCAAATTTGTCAAACTTTTGAATTCAGTTAATTTTTTTATTTATATTTTAATAAGTGATCTCATTATACCAATTTTGTCATATTTAAGTCAGCTTTGTGGAAATCTTCCATTTTTAATACTGTTTCTAACCATTCAGTTGTAAGATTCATAAGAATTCTGTGAGAAATTTTTGTTTGCCAATTAGTTTATTTCTTAGAAACGTATCTAGTGAATCCCATATTTATCAACAATACCATCATTTTTTTAAGAGTATAAGCTATATAAATCTATAGATTTTCCCTTTTTATTGCCCAGATCCCTAATGTCTTGTTTTCTTTAAATCTAGTAATGTTTACTATTATGCAGTGGCGGCCCGTGTTTAGATTGCAAGGCTGCACAACCTCCATTAAATCCCCAATTGTATTTTAAATTATAGAAGTATGAATAAAATAATAACTAATAATAATGTTTTTACGCTAAATAATTGTAATTAATCATTTGGTGATTGAAAAGCGCAAAGCAATACTAAAAACCGTACACGCTTTTGCCGCGGTGTATGCACCAACTGTGACACGCTTTGTATATGGGGAAATACACTGGAGTAGTGCTGTGGCTGCTTAGATTTGGGTGCACCTATTGCAACAATATAGGCTCACTTGGTGAGATTAGGGACTGCAAACCCCGATTGTACGTTACGCCGCCACCAGTCTGTTGGTAAATAACACGTGGTGTGCCAGGTAGGAATTAGTAAGTTTATGTTGTTACGCTACTTGAGTTAGTTAGTGTCGGTCAAATGTTTTGTGAATTTCGTTGTTAGTGTCAGTCCAATTCATCGTGAAATGTAAATAGTGGTACATATATCGAGGATTAAGGTGTCATAGTGTAAGGTATTTATTATATTTAACTGGTAGGATGCAATGAATTCTGTCATAAACTTAACAAAAACACTAACTACGTCATAACAAAAACAGTTTACGTCATATTGAGAAAACAAAATTAAATTACGACAGTAGGTAGGCTACACCAGATCTTTCAAATTTAATCAAAATGTAAAATTAGGTAACAGAATATTTAATCGTAAATTTAAAAAAGATTTACGTCCTAGATGCTGAAACAGCCATACAACACACACTTAACATAGACCATGATACCATATGCCATGATATAAAACGAAAATTACAACACACACAACAATACGAACATAAACAACACAATAATGAATTCTAAACACTAAAAAACATAAAACGTAAATTACAAGAACACAACCTAACCATACTCAAAGCAGACAAATGTAATATAAATGTCATAATGGAAAAACAGGCTTTAAACAACAAAATCGAAACATTTTTTAATGAAAACAACATCACTAAATTAAATAAAGACCCCACCCCAAAATATCACAAACAAATAAACAAAACCCTAAATAACACAAAACACATAGTATCACCTGACAACATCAAATATCTAAAACAAATTAAACCAAACGCCCCTACACTAAATGCACTACCGAAATTATACAAACCAAATATTCCCATCAGGCCACTTATAAACAACGCACAAGCACCTGCACACAAAATAGCTAGACACTTAGATAAATTAATCAGAAATAGCATAAATTTAACAAACAACACCACTGTCAAAAACAATCTAGATCTAGTGAATAAAACTCAACATGTCCACATTCCACACAAGCTTCATTTGACATAACAAACCTTTACACCAATGTTCCCATAAAAGAAACTATAACTACATTAGAACAATTACTAAAAATAAATAACACACCTGAAACACACATAAAAGAGATCATCCATCTAACAAAAATTATCACTGATCAAAATTATTTTGCACACAATAACATGTTTTACACTCAAACAGATGGACTACCCATGGGCTCCCCTATATCAGGTATACTAGCCGAAATATTTATACACACCATAGAACAGGAACACATACTGAACAATAACAAATACACCGATAAAATAATATATTGGCACAGGTATGTTGATGACATTTTACTCCTCTACAACGGCAACAAAAGACAAATAGAAAATTTCCACAAATACATTAACACTATACACCATAAATTAAAATTCACGCTTGAAATAGAACTAAATAATAGCATAAACTTCTTAGACCTTACAGTCACCAAAACAAACAACACACACACATACAAAATATACAGGAAACCCACCACATCAGACATGGTCATACATAACTCATCCAACCACCCAACTCAACACAAACATGCAGCTTTCAACTACATGCTCCATAGGCTCACTTCAATATCCCTAAACACACATGACTACCAAGAAGAATTAAACACAATCAAATATATAGCTGTCAAAAATGGATACAACCCCGATTTAATAAATAAATTACACAAACGCATCCTAAACACAAAAAGTAAAACACATCAGATCAACAGCACACAACCCAGTAAATACATAACACTTACATACTACAATTCCAATACGCACAAAATTGCAAACACATTTAGAAAACATAATTGTAAAGTAGCCTACAGAACCAACAACACCATTAGGAAACACATAAATAACACTAACAAAGACACAGACACATACAGCAAAACAGGGGTATATAAATTAAATTGTAATGATTGTCACCAATTCTACATCGGCCAGACGGGAAGATCTTTTTCCTCCAGATTTTCAGAACATTTAAAAGCCCTCACCACAAACTACATACATTCCACATTTGCCACACATTTACAAAACGAAAACCACAGTTACACAAACATAGAACACAACATGGAAATACTACACTACTTACCTAAAAGTAGAAAACTAAACACAGCTGAACAATTTGAAATATACAGATATCACACACTACAACCAAACAACATATTAAATGAACAATTACATTATAGTTCCCATACACTATTCGATACACTGATCCAACACACACAATTGAACCTCAGCGCCAAATCCCTCCCACCATCAACCCCCACCACACACACCTATAGTCCATAACCGTTATTCTGTACAATGACATTCAGTATTTACTCCCACTGAGGAAGAGGAACATCACCTCGAAACGTATGGGGAAGTGATAAAGAAAGTAAGTTCATATTGTGAAAGTATATATATATATATATATATATATAATAATAATTTTATAAAGTGAACGAAGAGGATGAATCAACAAGATAATTAAAAAAGATTTATACGATAAATATTCATGGTTATGTGGGTGAACCATAACCATTAAAACTGCATTATTTTGTTTTCCTTACGTATTGTTTGGAGAGGAGGTGACTTGGACATTTTCTGTTCAGATAATAAAACAATTTAATAGCATCCAACCCAACTGCAACCCCCAAATTTTTCAACCACCAGCCACCACTGCTATTATGTCAGCTCTTTAAAGCAACACTGTTATTACTGCTAAAATTTTCTGTTTTTATTATATTTACAGTGTTACATCTTAAAACAATGACTTAATTGGTGTGGATCTGAAGTAGTTAGACAATGTTGAGAAAGGGTTCCTGATTGCATTTTGCTGCAATTAAGTAGGTAAATCCATCACACCTTAATTCTTTAAATTGGCCTCAGAGACTTCTAATTAATATTAAAAGTCCAGATGATTTAGTACCGGTACCAAATTTGGTTAACCAATGATAACTCATAGAATACAAAGAATTCAATTTATTCAGAGTGTCCTCTTGCTCTATAATATTTATTCCATAATGCTTTTCAATTTATTTATGGGATGAACAGGAGTTCTTGAGTTCAAAACTTCAGAACAATCGTTTATAATGTTTATAAATTAAACAAGATGATAATTCTCAGGTGAATTGCACAATATTTCTATAGCAGCAGTCTGAGACAGTAGTTCTGCTGTCACTTTTATTTTCCCTTTTACTCCCAGTATGAAGCAAGTGGGCTTGTTATAATATTTTACTATGAACTAAATACAAATGACAAAAAACGTGTAAAACAAATTTAAACATTTTATTTGCCTCCAAAAGCGTTTTAAGACTATAAAACAGGTTAATTACCTTCCGTCACGCTTCTTGAAATCCGAATACAGGACTACTCGAGTTTCGACACATTAAGTGTCATCATCAGATCCTCAATGAATATGGGTAAAACTACATTTGTTGATGTATGCACATCTCGTCAAACGATAAAAACAACACATACATAGTAACAAAAATATTTAAATAATTTGACACACATTAAAAACAAGACAAAACAGAACGAAACACAATACACGCGGCCGCCGCGTTCCTGCGCAGGTCCGCGGTGGCCGCGTGTATTGTGTTTCGTTCTGTTTTGTCTTGTTTTTAATGTGTGTCAAATTATTTCAATATTTTTGTTACTATGTATGTGTTGTTTTTATCGTTTGACGAGACGTGCATACAGCAACAAATGTAGTTTTACCCATATTGATTGAGGATCTGATGATGACACTTAATGTGTCGAAACTCGAGTAGTCCTGTATTCGGATTTCAAGAAGCGTGACGGAAGGTAATTAACCTGTTTTATAAAACAAATTGCTGCAAACTACAGAAAATACAGAGTGATAGTAACAAACTATGATGACATGATAATGTCTTGCTGCTGCACATGCAACCTATGTTACTTACCATCTAATCAAATATATTTCAACTTACCGTCTGCGGTTTTTAGAAACAACGTCTTTACAAAGTTGACATGTTTCGGGACACTTGTCCCATCATCAGAACTTAAAACAATCGCGTATCATTTAAAGTTGATACACTTGTCAATCAATTAAAACATTAAAATCCAATATGAAACAAATAACTTAAAACAATATGATACTTAAATGTTTAAAGCGAGCGCGAAGGTTTACCGATGTACATCGTATGGAGATTGACCGCGCACTGAATTACGTTTTGCTCCCACCACGACAATAGCGCAAGGCAGTGCCGTACAATACATTTGACTTGAAAACCAATTTATCATTTAAAACACGTGGCTTGGTATCAGTATTGTTATATGCTTTATAAATTTCATACTCTTCAAGAGCGTTCAAATATCGCCCTTTCTTACATATGTGAAGGGGTATTAAATTAGTTTTAAAATTAGTATAATTATGATTCTCGGAAATGAGGTGTTCTGCAAATTTTGACTTGATATTGTCCAAACTGTGAAAGTGTGTAGGCGGCCTATGTTCTGTAAATCTTTTTAAAAAACTACGTCCTGTCTGGCCCACATAAAAGGCGTCACAATCGTCACATATCAATTTGTAAACACCAGTTTTGTGTTCAAGGCTGGTAGTTCTGCGGACACGAAGATTATTCATAATATTATTAGTGGTTTTGTAAGTGACCTTTATATTGCTGGTTTTATTAAAAATTGACCCAAAAATCTTAGGCATAAGGTATGTGTACGGTGTTGCAGTGTATTTGCGTGTTGTATTCTCGCGTGTTTTATGTCCGTTAATGTTTCTATGCTTTTTCTTATGTTTTCGAAGGATGTTGTTCACCATATCGACATCATAACCATTAGTAACTGCAATGTGTTTAATGGTGTCTAATTCCTCACGGTATTCTTTATGACCGAGGGGCAAAGATAAAAGTCTATAAATCATACTGTGGAAGGCAGCCAATTTCTGGGATAAAGGATGAAAAGACTTAGCATGTATTACAATATCAGTCGTTGTGGGTTTTCTATAGATGTTAAATTGTAATTTTTTATTATTGTCCTTGGCAACAGTTAAATCTAGAAAATTCAGTTTACCATTGTCTTCACTTTCATTTGTGAACCGCATTTTGTCATTGATATTATTCAAATAACTATGTAACTTATCAATTTGCCTTTGTGTACCTTTGTATATTAAAAAGGTATCATCAACATACCTGCCGTAAAATATTATGTTATTCTTGTGTTTGTTATTAGTGAGAATGAATGAATTTTCGAAATTATTCAGGTATATATCTGCAAGAAGACCTGAAAGTGGAGAACCCATTGCTAACCCATTTTGTTGGCTGAAAAATTGATTATTGTGGGTAAAATAATTTTGATCAAGAACTAACTCCAAAATGTGCATCAATTCATTTATACTATGAATATCCAATTTATTAGTATTAATAAGGTTAATCTTAAGTATACGCAGGGTCTCAGCTACTGGTATATTCGTCAAAATTTGCAGAACACCTCATTTCCGAGAATCATAATTACACTAATTTTAAAACTAATTTAATACCCCTTCACATATGTAAGAAAGGGCGATATTTGAACGCTCTTGAAGAGTACGAAATTTATAAAGCATATAACAATACTGATACCAAGCCGCGTGTTTTAAATGATAAATTGGTTTTCAAGTCAAATGTATTGTACGACACTGCCTTGCGCTATTGTCATGGTGGGAGCAAAACGTAATTCAGTGTGCGGTCAATCTCCATACGATATACATCGGTAAACCTTCGCGCTCGCTTTAAACATTTAAGTATCATATTGTTTTAAGTTATTTGTTTCATATTGGATTTTAATGTTTTAATTGATTGACAAGTGTATCAACTTTAAATGATACGCGATTGTTTTAAGTTCTGATGATGGGACAAGTGTCCCGAAACATGTCAACTTTGTAAAGACGTTGTTTCTAAAAGCCGCAGACGGTAAGTTGCAATATATTTGATTGAACAACACGTGGCTTGGTACTAAACATTTGGAATTTATTCCTTTTAAACATTACCATCTAATGTCTAATCTAAATACTACATGATTATATGTACCAAAATGTTTAAGTACACATCATCTCCTTGATAGAATTATCAACACTATTATACTAATAAGTAGATTTATGTATAACACCATCTGGTGTCCCATATATTTTTCACGACTGGTGTACTGTAAAAATTATTTTACTTGTCTCTGTGAAGTGACATTTTATTGTTTAAATTTAAAAAGTTTACTGAAATATGTTCCTTTATTTCTTATTTTTGTTTACAGGATGTTGTACGTCTCTATAAGAGTATACGCAACAAAGTGGGACTGTTTAGAGTGAACTACACAGAGTTCAACCACCTGGATTTCCTGTGGGCACGTGATGTTAAAGTTTTGGTAAATGATAAAATTGAGCAATTAATCTCTGCAGAAAATGATTTTAAGGGTGGATTCGCCAACTCAGTGCAAGATCCTTTTTTACACACTGCACACCCTGTTTCCAGAAGTTCGAGCGGCCTTTCTGTGTTTGAGGCAGGCTTCAATGAAATAAAATTGAAAGCAGCATCAGCTGCTGACTTGTTGAAAATTAAGAATACACTGCAAAACAAGTGGAAAAGCTTACAGAAACAATTACCCAATTGGCAGAACTGGCAGAAGTCATTTTCAAAGAAAATCAGTGATTACAAGGAATCATTACAAAATATCAACTTGGAATCAGTACAAGGGTATATAAAAAAGAAAATATTAAGCAGTGACACATAGAGACTTGCAGTAACAACTTTCCCTGAAGTTGCTATGATGGCTGTTACATTAAACGAATTTATGGAAACCATATAAATACAGGGTTTTGTTTTGAAGTTTTGAAGAAATACCAATTCCTTTAAGTTATCAAATAATATAGTTTGTAATCAGTCTGATAAAACCAAAATACTGTATAAGGAAAACATTGGTATATAACTCCAAGATGTGTAGTAAACATGATTTTTTAAAATTACATTTTAAAAATACCTACTCAATTTGTGTCAAATTATAACCGCTAATTCTTTCAGATTTATATAATGTTGCTATATGGTAACTCATATAAGGTCTTTTTTTAAATTACAATAATAATTTTGTCTGCAAGTGAAGGTATTTTGTCTTGCATACATTCACATATGAATTCAACATTATTAGAGACTTACAAAATCGATAATTGATTTTTGATTATTTTCATATTATTATTATTTGATTAAACTTATAATTTATTTTTAATTAGTCATTAATAGATTTTATAAGTCTCTGATCATACACAATCAATCTGACAAATATGTGAAGGAGAAAATACGGTAACATATAAAATAACACTTCTAGATAAATTTAATTGTGATAAATTTAACAATTATGAAAAAAATATTTTCCTGGGTTTTGTTGTCCATGACGTTGATTAACTAATTACAATTAAATATAATTATTTCACTACGACTCTTATAAGGTTATAAGACACTAAAAGATTATAAGGTAAAACATTTACGTTTTTACCCATAAAAAGTTTTGTGTTCCAAGTCGTAGTGATATAATTATATTTAGTTAAGTAACGGACACGTCATGGACAACGAAATCTAAGAATTTAATTACAATTATATCATTACTGACTCAGAACACTAATTTTTTATTGGTAAAAATGTAAAACTTTTACCTTGTAGCCTGAACTAGTTTTCGCATATTACAAGCTTCGTCAGAGGCTCAATTAGTGTTCCGAGTCAATAATGATAAAATTATAATTAGAAATATTTTTTTTTTTAAGTTTTAAATTTCATATTGTTGGATATGCTTATAATAGAATTATCTTTAGCATAATGAATACGTCAGTATTTTCTGTTTTCTTTAAACATGCATACAGATTTTCTCATTCTGTGAAACATACATCAGGCAATATACAATTTAATATTGTTTAAGAAAGAAATTTTAAAGTTAAAACACACATAGATTCAGTCTATGTTAACACTTGGAGAACAAACTTATGCTGTGAAAGATATGTGAAATTAAAACACACACACACACACACACACACACACATTTAAAAAATATAAACAAAATTACTATTATTAGAACATTGAAGTTCCTTTTTATAATATTAAGGAGTTTACTATTAGTTTACAAAATAAGTTATGTTATGTGTGTATACACTAGATTGCATTTGTGGTAGTATTAAAATTAGATATTAGCGATTGTATCATTATATCTGTATATTAGACATCAGATGTTGTGATCTTTATTTATGTTTTTGTCAATCATTTTTCTGTACATAACTTAATTTTTGTTTGCTGTTAACAGTCAGTTATTATAAAATATGGTTAGATTTCTGATTAGTGTAATAAGTTAATTTGTAAAACAAGTTTCAAAAATAAAGTCATCAACTTTCTTCAGTTTTGAGCATTTAGAATTAGTTATTATATCTTATAAGTTCATATCTAATTAAATTTATGATGAAAACATAAACGAAGTTTATTAGAAATTGCTGTTGATAGTTGCATTTTTGTATTAAAATAAAAGCTGTATTTTGTTGTTAGACTATCATTCAGAATATAAATAGAGGTTAGGATGATAGGCTAATGTACAGCGATGACATGGCAGTTAACTTGTGAATTCCATGCTTCTCCCCAACATTGTTTGTGCATCCGTGCTGAGCCACCACATCTGACATAAATTCCTGTAAGCTTGACATATACCCTTAAAGTGATGTCTTTCAGAATAGTTTCTTGTTGTTTTTGTATTTTGTTTAAGGTAGTTTAGGGAGAGGGGAGGAGCAGAGAGAGAGAGAGAGACAGACAGAGGGGGAGAGAGAGGGGGATGGAGAAAGAAAGAGAGAGCATATACCCTTATGAAATATTGTTGTTAATATAAGTCTATTTTAGTTTTATAGTCAAACTATATTTTAATATAAGTTTTGTTATTAAAGTTAATAAAATTTCTGGAAATCAAAGCTACATTTATTACCCTGTTTTAACACATTGTGAATAAAACTATAGAGTGTTTTTGAAGTACAACTAAAAATGGTGTTTTATCACTTTTATTGTGCTCATGACTGGATTATGGCTTACAATTTTGAATCTTCTATTTGACATAAACACTCTAAAAAAATATTTTCCCCAAATGTAATTACAGAAAATCATACAATTTACATTATTGTATTTTAAATATGTATACGTTTTGAATAACCAATTTCCCAAAATTGTATTACGGGTAATAAAAATTGCAATTTTGTATTAAAAAATAAATTATACTTAAATAAAAAATATCAGTCTAACAGCAAACATTTATAACAAAATACTCATAGCCAAAAACACAAAATTAAGACATCGCAAAACAGTAAGATGTTCAGGACATCTTAAGGCTTCAACCTTATATGCTTGCGAATGCTTGGGCGTCTTTTCCACAAAAAAATATTAAAACGAGAAAGAAGAATATTAAAAAAATTTATAGCCCAAAACATGAAAGAATTTTAATTAAATGAAGATGCAAATGAAGAATTTACAAAGATTTCTTTAAACCTTCCACAGAAATGGGGAAGGGAAGATTATAATTTTATGGACATTTAGTAAGAATGGAAAATAAAAGCTTAATAAGTTGGCTATCTGAATACGTAAGAAACATGAAAATTCAGAACAGATCCCAAACATAGGTGAAGAAACAATGAAGTACAGAAAGTAACAGATGAATTCAAGCTGGAAGAAAAGATCAACAGACAAGGGAGGTAAGGTGAAATCATAGAAGAAGGAAAGGAATGAAAGAACAACAGCCTACTGAAAAAAGAGAAAAGACATGGCCTATTTAAAAATGTTCAGTGTGGTCAGAAATGGGCTTAAATGGTTAAAATATCAAAAGATAACATAATTAAAAATATGTTCTACAGTACCAGTATGAAGTAATATTACAGACAACCAATCTTCTAATATAGTCTGATTTTAAATTGTTTAGCTTTCTATGAGCACTTTTACACACACACACACACAGCGGTGGCCCTAGCCCTTTATTAGGATGGAACGAGAATCCCGTTCGGCGCCCCTTGGTCGACACCTTTCGAATCAATTATAATTCAGTTTCTGTTAAGTAAAACACAAACTTCTCAAAAATCAATACGTTCATTGAATCAAAATTAAATTGCTACTCATATTGCACTCTTGCTGCAACATAATCAAAATTACTATTAATTAGTATTTAGTATTTAACATTTGGATCAGTTTGAATAATTTTAAAACTAAAAATCAGATAACATAATAAAAAAAAAAAAAAAAACAGGAACATCGATATTCTATGTAGTATTTTACGTATTACTGTGATACTGATAATAAAAATAATAAACAAATACCAAAAACTCTATGTACCTAATTATAAAGCGACCATGCAAGGCCATCACTTGTGAAGAAGGCCGAGATTTGATACAAACTTTCTATAGTTCGTTCGATTGGTGGCGCGGGAGCGAGCAGAGACCGTGTGGCATGTGGCGGGGTGGTTGGTGGTGGCATGCTGGCCGAGTCCCGTGCCGCCAATGATATGCATAACATAATTATTTTTCATTATAGGATACATGTAGCCAGGGGCGGCCCTACCATACGTGCAAGTGGTGGACGGCACCAGGGCGCAGGGCCCAGGGGGGTGCCGAAGCCTTAAGTAGGAAATATACTCTAATTAATTTAGGTTAATTTTTGTTTAGTACGACTTAGATATGTATAACACATCAGGCATGATAATTATTCAGATTTCAACTTAAATTCAATTTTTATTCAATTAAATTTTGATAAGTGAAAATCGGTGCATATTTGCTAAAGTTATTTATCGAAGAGTTTCCCGACACCCACTGTTACGGGTGTAAAATCATAAAATTTATTGTGGGAAACTACACGAAATGTGATTTGTTCACTCAGAGCGACCACTATGGAGATCTAGTACCAACTATGCAAAGTCGTTCAAAACACCAGAGCTGTTATTTTCGTAGCGCCAAAACGGTGTTGTTTACATTCCACACTCAAAGCACTACGAATGAACTACCGTGGGCGAAATTCGTTCGTAGCGCTTCAAGTGTGGAATGTAAACAACATATACTTTCTTCTAGATCTCAACAGACGTCGCTCTGAGCGAAGAAGTCGGTTATCACCATTATTCAACCGGATCGATTATTATTTATTTGAAACCTGCTGAAAAGTAAGTAAGTTTTATCGATTCTACTTATTTTATCAATCTTATTTATATACAGTAGAACCCCGCTAGTCCGAACTAATTGGGACCGGGGCTGGTTCGGATTGGCAAAAATTCGGATTATCCAAAATAATTATTATTAAATAATTATAATTATTTATTTGATTTAAATATGGTCTTTAACTTATATGTAACTCATATATGCCCGTTTTTTATTCAACGAATGCATTAATATTTTACCTTATTATCCGTCTTGTGACTTCCCTTTTTCTAAACAACACTACGCGTTTCAGAACGTATGTTCCATCATCAGGTGTAATTACTCTTGCGAGGTCGTCGAAACATTAAGAAATATCATAAACACATAAAACACTAAACAAAAGTACGTATTCAGTACCTAATGCGCGCGATACGTTTTCGGTGCGCACCTTGACAAGACGAGACGGATAATAAGGTAAAATATTAAAATATTAATTTATTCAAAATGTGACTTGGATACGAGTATCATGGATTTCAACGAATGCATTTTACGGTTTATAAGAGTTGAATATTTCATAAAATATTATGTAGTACAGTACTGTAATACAGTACAGATAAGGTGAACAGTATTGACACTGACGTTCGGTGCCTTTCTAGTGCGGTATTGTTGTTTACTATCACGGGCACGCCAGGGCGTCAATGACTCATGCCAGTTTCTTAGTAATCACACTTCCCCCACTCTTGTTTGTTTCTTCTCGTGGCCTTGCTTTCAGTAGTGAGACACTTGCCAGTCTGAGACATTGTGTGTGCATTCCAACTTACATACGTTTTCAGTGTTGTTTTTTAAGTGCGTATTGTATAAAAATGGTCGGTAAGCGGAAACATAGTTCATGTGCACTAAAAGATAAACTTGAAGTGTTGAAACGTTTGGACAAGGGTGAAAGTGGAACGAAATTAGCAGTCGAATTTGGTGTGGGTAAAGCAACAATAAGTGACTGGAAGAAAAACCGGTCCAAGATTGAACGGTTTTGTGCGACAACATCCGAGAAGACTCTCGAGGAGCATCATACATCAAAAGTGTCACAATTTGACAAAATTGATGAAGCCCTTTTCATATGGTTTTCACAAGAAAGGCAGAGAGGTACTCCACTGAGTGGTCCCCTAATCCAAGAAAAAGCAGTTCACCTCAATAAGCTGATAAATGGTGATCATTTAAGTGAATATTATTCAACCAGTGAATAAGTGAAGTGTTAATATTGAAGTGTTTATTTGGAAATTCTGTTAATAAAGTATAGAAACTGTAATCTAAGTACTGTACAGTACAATAATTGAATTCTGTTTTTGTAGTTTTGTTTAAGAATTTTATTCCAGTAATTGTAGGCCTACTGATTAATACGTATTACAGTGGTTAGTATTATTTTCTACTGATTTTGCAAAATGTAACCATTTTATTAGAAATGTAATGAAATCATTTGTCACTTCATGAAATCTGCAGTTGTTTTTATAGCTTTCCTTGCCTATTTGGTTCCTGGAGGTGGTTCGGATTATCCGGAATTTCGGACTAGCGGGGTTCGGACTAACAGGGTTCTACTGTAGTTGAAGTTAACCTGAACTAAAAATATATGGCAGTGGAAACACGGGCTAGCGGCAAGAAATACAGATTATTTGCATTAACTTTAATGTTTGGAGATGGCTGATGTGGATGTGAAAAAAAACTTTCCGGTGCACAGAATCGAAAAAGAAAAGTTGAAAAAGAAGTAAATGCGAAGAAATTTACAGGTTCCATCAAAAAATTTCTTCAATCTAGTAAGTTGCGGTAATTGTTCAAAATTATTAACACTGTAAGGAGCGGTGGGAGGTAAACATTCCACCTTTATGTTTTTAGTTTTTAAAGAATTATTTAACTATTTCACTAATAAATTAACGCTTTTTTGAGAAAATGCACTTTGTCCCCTCTTGCCCCATATGAAGGGCAAGACGGGACGACCTATTCGTAATATCAGTTTTAAGGGATATTATTAATTGTTTGTTACATTCTTTCCCAAAATATACACACGTGATGACGTGAACGTCTACCTCATCACTGTCACACAGATTTTTCTTTATTGTTGACTAGCAATGAAAAAAGATTAATCGAAATATTTTGATACCCTGATCTGGCTCATTGCCCTCATTCGAATAAAATTCTTTTAAAATAATTTTCTTCTTTTTTTAAAAATTAAAGAGTCTAATATATAATTTATTTTTTAATAATATTTAGAACTGTATTCATTATAATATATAGAATAAATGTAGTAATAACAATAATTTTTTTGTTAACAAACAATATATTCTATAAAAAATCATATTTTTGAAAGAAAATGTACACTTCTTAGGGTTAATTTACCTACTTTGTGTTACCTTTTCTTTAACAGGCCCATCTTCAGCTTTCGAAAATCTAGTTACAGAAGAAAATCAAGAAGATATCGAAGATTCTAGTCCTATTTTTGCAGTTCCGTCTGCAGAGTCTTCCCCTCTACCAGTTATTGAATGTAACCCAGTAGAATGCGCCAATTACTCTTCAGAAATGGAAATAGGATTAATTCCTAAGGATGCAATGAATGATCTTGCCTTATGGCCTGAAGTAATATCAGATAACCTAAGGATATGTTTAGTAAATCACGGACCAGTACAGTTAAACAATTTTATTTTTCCGAAGGATAATAAAAACAGGCCATTTTCAAATGTATATTTTATAAAGAAGTTACGAAATAATGAAACTGTTGAAAGAGACTGGCTCGTCTCCTCAAAATCAAATGATTCTGTGTATTGTTTTTACTGTAAACTTTTTAATGTTAATGCCACTACTTTTAATGATAAAATGGGATATAAAGATTGGCAACATTTGTCTAGAAGTATAGAACTACATGAAAAAAGTTATAACCATTTAATGAGTGTTAAAAAGTGTCTTGATTTAAAAAGTTGTATTTTAAAAGGAAACACTGTAGACTCCATAAACCTAGCTGAGATTGAGCGCGAAAAAAAAAAAGGCGGATAGCTGTAATAGAAAGAATAATTTATCTCATCCAATTTTTAGCGAAGCAATGTTTAGCATTAAGAGGAAAGACTGAAACTATATTTAAATCCGATAATGGAAATTTTTTGAAATTGGTTGAATGTATTTCTAATTTTGATAATGTATTAGAGGAACACATTGCTCGCATCCAAAAAACTCAACATCGTATGCCTCATTATCTTGGTCATAAAATTCAGAATGAAATAATCTATATAATGAGCAAAAAAATTAAAACAACTATTGTTAATGACCTAAAACTTTCAAAATACTATTCAGTTATTTTAGATTGCACTCCTGATATCTCACATGAGGAGCAAATTTCAGTCATTGTTAGATTTGTATTTTTAAACCCATCTACAAAATATGCTGAAGTGAAGGAACATTTTTTGGGTTTTTTCCCTATCACTGATACTACTGGCCAAGGGCTGTCAACATTTCTTTTAGAATTTTTGACATCCTTGAATATTGACTTAAAGGATATGTGCGGTCAAGGGTATGATAATGGTGCAAATATGAAAGGCAAAAATATCAGCCTTCAGAAAAAAATTCTAGAATTAAACCCACGAGCTTTTTATGTTCCTTGTGCGGGACACAGTCTTAATTTAGTCGTTAATGATGCAGCTAAGTGTTCACTAGAAATAACAAATTTCTTTTCTATTGTTCAAGAAATTTATATATTTTTTTCAGCATCAACTTCTCGTTGGCAGACACTTATGAGCATGGTTCCTACTTTAACTTTAAAACCATTATCTACTACTAGATGGGAGAGCAGAGTCGAAGCATTAAAGACACTTCGTTTTTACCTAGGAAAAATTTATGATGCTTTATATTCAATTTATTCTGATGACAAAAGAGATACTTGACTCAAAAAACTTAGCTAGTTCGTTAATATCAAAACTAAAGTCGTTTAAATTAATTTGCTCTCTTGTTATTTGGTACGATATATTGTCAAAAATTAATATTATTAGTAAAGCTTTGCAAAAATCTGACATTGCTCTGTCAGAGGCAGTCAAAATGATATCTCAAATAAAAGATGATTTAGTCAAAACTCGTACCGAGTCTGCATTCAAGGAAATGATAAGTAACGCAAAAACTGTTGCCGAAGAAGTTGATGCAGAAATTGAATTTCCCTTAGCTACCCGTCCCCGTCCCAGAAAAAGATTTTTTAATTACGAGGTTGTGGATGAACCCATCTCTGATCCAGAAAGCAATTTCAAAATAAATTTCTACTATTATTTGCTGGATACTGCGATATCAAAATTAGATGAACGATTCGAACTTTTAAATGAAAACAACATGTCTTTTTCCTTTTTACAAAATATTAACAATTGACAAAATTTAAATTCTGAGAAAAAAAGAATGCTGTGTTTAAATTTACAGCAGAAATTGAGCAATGGTTCAGAATCGGACATTGATGGAGAGGACTTATTCAATAAACTCGAAATTTTACCAACGTTCGTTGACGATTACACAACCCCATTAAATATTTTGAATTACTTGCTTTCAAACAGTTTGGTTTCAGCATTTCCGAATTTGTCAACTGCACTACGAATTTATTTGACATTACCAGTCACAGTGGGCCACAGTGAAAGATCTTTTTCAAAATTAAAATTAGTTAAAAATTATCTTAGGTCAGCAATATCTGAAACTAGATTAACTACTTTATCAATAATTAGTATCGAACATGAAACTCGTATAGAAGTAAGTGACATTGTTAGGGATTTTGCTAATGCAAAGGCTCGAAAAGTAAATTTTTTGTAACTTTGTAAGTTATATTAGTTGTTTATAATAAATAAACATTACTTACTAATTCAATTTTTAATTTTGTTTCATTATACTTTGTATAAATGGCGCAATAAACTATTTAACATAAATAAAACAAAAGTTGGTTTCTATAAGACCCCAGATATCCTCAATAACGGCTTACTCCTATTTTCCCATCCAATTTTGTAAGTAATTTGTGTGATGTGGGATGGTGTTTGTAGTAACCTGATAGGTTTCAAATGTAACGACTGGATAAAGGTTGGGGGGACGCCACGATAGTTCTCGCACCAGGACGCCAGATAGGCTAGGGCCGCCACTGCATGTAGCTAAGAGCGAAATGTTGCAAAAAGGCGCCAACAAAATTTTATTTTTTTCACAATCGGATTTTGGCACCGCTCCTCACCCGGCGCCTAGAGCGGTCGCTCCTCTCACTACCCCAGGGCCGGCCCTGCACACACACACACTTTAAATTATGTTTATTATTATTTTCAATTTGTTTAGAAAAACCAACTGTACAAAATGTATAGATATGATACCACAGAAGTCTCATTGATTATTAACCAGTTTATATTCTCCACTTTATCTCTCTTTTGGAGCTGCTCAATAGTTGGTGGACATAGTCTTGGTTTTTCCCTTTTCTACAGAGAGCACAAAATGGAGTGCACAGTGTACTCCCATATGAGCATAAGCGCAGTAATAAATATGCTCTTGCCATCGCCAAGGGGATTCAATTTTCAGTTTACTAGCAAACTTTAACATAAATGTTTTGTGCACAAAAACATTCACTAGTTCTGAAGACATTTAACACTGAAATACATGTAATGTGCGTTGAAGATTTTTGGAATAGTTTGCATTCCCTTGTGTTAAATAAGGCCACAGCTGCTTGTCTATCATCCCAACCTTAACTGGCTCTTTATTGACATTGTCAATCACGATGTGTTCTTCATGAGCAATGATGTCTGCTGCCAAACTTTCAGCTACTGTGCAGCTTATGGCTTTACTGAATTTTACAATTGTTGCTACACCATACTCTCCTGCAATTGACATAATTTATCTCTTTTGGTCCAGTACAGTTCTCTTGCCATACCGGGTCCTTCCAATAACTCCTCCCTTGGCCCAAAATGGAACAAGAGTCACTAGCAACAGGTAATAATAATGCCTCTGGGTTTGATGACTGAGTGAAGTATAGGGTGTGTAGAATAGCCGGGCAAGTCCTTTTCTTCATTCTCTCCATTGTTGTCCAGCAAGTTTCAAAACTTTTTATGGCCAGGTTCTCCTCATCTTGGTCATCCTGTTCGGTGTTTTCCCTGTTGCTGTCATCTTATATCAGATTTCAGACCACCAACGGTGATGTGCTGTAAGTTTCAAGGTCTACAGACATGACTGTCAAAGATATTTCTGTGTGTGTGTGTGTGTGTGTGTGTGTGTGTGCGCGCGCGCAAGCTGTGCATACTCCAGGTGTGAATGGCAGGTGGTAAAGGTAGTGGTTGCTCTTCCTTCTTCTTCTTCTTAGTCATCCTCTTCTACCCAACTGGTGTTGAGTTTTTAGAGAGAGCTCTTCATCTCAGCTTGTCCTATCCAAAACACTGGCACAGGCCCAAACAGCTCCCCTGCCTCGTACAGACTTCTTGATGTTATCCTCCCGTTTCGTTCTGGGCCGTCCTCTTCCTCTTTTGCCTTCTGGTTTTGCCTCCCATGCTTGGTCTTGGGTACCTTTCCTCATTCTTCCTACACATGTGGCCAAACCAACACAGTTGTGACCTTTCAATTTTATCATTTAAAGAGAAGGGTGCTCATGCACAATCTGTTAAAGTCCTCTGTCTAGCAATACAATATGTAAAGAAACTCACATCCAACCTACAGTAGAACAAAAGTAAGTTAGTTACGCATATACCTATCAAGCATATTTTTAAAGCATATTTCTTTTACCTTATTTTATTCTTAGGTTAAACTCCCCTGTAATCAATATATTTTTGGACTCCTCTCATGAAACCCTTTATTTAAAATCCTACAAAACAAGTCTTTGATTTTTAATTTTTTGTTTTGTTTTGACAGTGTGTGCCGTGTTGATTTGTAAATCATGCATCATTTAAGGATCTTTTGACACCTCACTTGACAAAATGCATACAGCCATTTATGTTCTATGCAGGAATTAAGGAGCTTACAGACATATGTGCCAAAAACAATCTCCTCCTTTTTTTGCAGTCAGATAACAAAATTTACATCTGCACATATAATATTTTACTAAAAGTTAATAAAATAATGCCATTTCTACCGTTTTATCTTTCATAAAATTAACTCATTCTGGTTTGTTTCGTTTTTTATTCATTGATACTCCCAGATGCAAGACAAATGATTGGGCACCTTATTTTTGCATGTCAAGTAACAAATAATGAACAAATGTATCATCATAACAATACTGGATTGAAAGAATAGAATGAAATTTCCTCTGCATTGGCAATCCAAGCTGTGAAAATGTGATCCCAGAGCAATAATGGACAAATGGACAGCTAAACCAATGTGTGTGGTATTCTTCTATAACTCTCTTTCATGCACAGTCAGGTAAAAGGTTGTTCAATCTCTTCCCAGCTTCCCATACTTTATCTGATCTGTACAATATTGTTGACATTTGCATAAACTCATGGTGTGCACATATGGTCTCGTGAACATATGGGAGATAAAATCTCATCAGCATACTCTAAGTTAAATTTAATATCTTAATTTAAGTAGCTAAATAGAGAGATTTAAGTAGATAGAAATACAATTGGCTCGTTTTCCATCATCTTGTGAGCCTGTGGTGTAAATGAAATTTAATAAATGCTAAATTGTTGTACTCCAGTTGTAACAGTAATATATCAACTGTGACAGTTGTCCTTTATTGTTACAAAACAAGTTATATACTAAAGAGTTATACATTATTAATGTTAGGGATACTTCAATATTAGTAATGGGAAGTTAACTTATTTTGTCAAGGATACACACTTTTTAAAGTCAAAACAATGTTAGATTTTATAACAGCCATATTGATAAGGCATGGATTTGACAAACATTTGTTGTGTACTGACACTTGACAAGATGTACACTATTGACTGGTCATACAATTGCATCATATAATAATGGTTACGGCTAAAATATGTTCTGGTGTGATGTCTTCCATAGTCTTGAGGTTGTGAGTGTACTTACAAGGACAAAGTTCCAGCTCACAAGAGATGTGATGAAACTGTACCAAGAGAGGGGATGATGTATGAAAGGTATTTACAGGTTTATGTTAAATTAGAGCATAGATAATTTTATGTGTATATTTTAGGCATCTTTACAGGGTGCAAACAAGTGTGTTCTAGGTTGACCTTTATCAGTTCAAAGTAGTAATTTTTACATCTTGTTTTGATTAATGGAAAATAAAATCTGAGGAAAAACTTATATGAAGAGAACAATGACCCAATGTAGTAGTCTGTGGTAAATGCTTAGTTCAGGGTCTGGAAGAGTTTTCATTTCTATAGTCAGAAAGACTCCTCTAATGGATAGGCAATGATGGAAGAAATAGTGTATCATCATTCTGCTTACAATGTAAAAATTTCTCTGTCAACTAAAATACTTTGGTCCTCACAACAGACTCCTCAACAAACAGACCTACTTTGTTTGTAGAGTTACTACTCATGTATTATATCTTTTACTGTTGTCACTATTTCACTTGGACTTTATATTACTAGTACTATTTTTGTATAACCTATGTAGTTTGTATAGTTTGTTATATTTTCATTACATACAAGGTCTGTAAATTAATTAATGAGACTAAACAATTAGCAGTCAATATGGCAACACTGTACGGTTTCCATTGACACAGATGGTTAGATAAACAGCTGATTGATATTGAGAATTAATATTTATTGTCTATTGTTGCCATGTGAAATAGAAACAAGCTTTTCATTAAGTGATTTTTTTGTTGTGCGTTATAAAAATGAGTGACCTCAATTATGAGCAATGTTGTGCAATCAAGTTTTGTGTTAAACGCGGGCACAGTGGTACTGACACTTTTACAAAATTTACAAAGGCGTATGGAGATGAAGCTTTATCAAGATCACAGGTTTTCAGATGGTTTAAAGCATTTTCAGGTGACCGGGAATCAATTAAGGATGCTCCACACTCTCGAAGACCGTCAACGTCAAGAACTGACAACAATGTTGATCGAATCAGGGACTTGGTGTGGTCTGACCATTAAGTAACCATCAGAATCATTGCAGAACAGTTAATTTGAACCACACTACAGTTTATAAAATTTTGAGAAAGGAATTGGGAATGAGAAAAGTTTGTGCGAAATTGGTCCCAAAAACCTCATTCATGAACAGAAAGACAACAGAATGGAGGTGTGCTGTGATCTTCTAGGATGAATTGAAAATGATCCTGATTTTCTAAACAGTGTTATTACTTGTTATGAATCATGGATCTTTGAGTATGATCCAGAAACAAAACGCCAGAGGAGGAGTGGCATACACCAAACTCACAATGTCCCCAAAAGTGAAAATGAGCAAATCCAGAATCAAAACCATGTTCATTTGTTTCTTTGATAATCATGGCATAATCCATAAGGAGTTTTTGCCTACAGGGCAGACTGTCAATCAACATGTTTACTGAGAAATTCTTGAAAGGCTGTGGAAAAGAGTTGCCTGTGTGAAACCAGCCATCATGAACACCTGGCTGCTGCATCATGTCAATGCACCTTGTCACACAGCACTCTCGGTTTGTCTAAAGTGCTGTGTGGCTTCCCAAGGGAACTATTTTGAAGGCGATAGAGTCTAGATATAGTCTGATTGTAAATAAAAGGTTTTACAGAATTTGTCTCATTACCTAATTTACAGACCTCATATATCTGATTAAGCATTTCAGAATATAAAACATTGGATGTTAAAAATTGAATACTAATTGCTGAATTTAAATAGTTGATTTCATTTAGTAACGGCGATTCATTACCTTTTGATCTAATATAATGTGGTAGGAACACTTGCAGGAATATCCTTGGAAAATAGTCAGTTACTTTTGATAATGTAAATTGTCTGCGACTTTGTAGTTTACATAATATATTGTTACGATCATCGTATGGTACAGTGGGAACAAAATACAGACACCAATGAAGTCACTAATAACCACCTTTAATTAATCATAAATAACAATTTGTAATCAACTTGTATAATAATTCAAGCTAAATTTGACCACACCCAATAATAATGTCAACTATTGAGTTGCACACTAACACAATACCACTTCGCTGCAATACTTCGTGCCATACTTGATTAAATTGTCACTTATAACTGACTTCTAAGCAGTAGCTGTCGCCTATATATAGCCTGCAGTGTTACAGATATTATGTTCCATATTATGTGTCCTTAACAACCATTTGAAAACTCTAGAAGTACTTGAATGCACCCTTGGGAGAAACATGCAGCTGTTCGGCTGTCCGAGAAATGTGTAGAACGACACTCTCCATTGTCTGAGAATGTTCTGTCGTGACAATATGCACCTGTCCTACATGAGGATTTTCTAAGTTGGTCATTTTAAAGATAATACTCTTCTGAAGAAATTTCTAAATTCTATTCTTATTACAACCACTAACACATAACAGTGGATTACACAAAAACAATGCAATCTTAGATTTTAACACCCTGACTTAAAACACAAATAAAGGCATAAATCAACCATAAAAGTATATGACAATTATAGTATACTGAGATAGTTTAATCCTTATGTGATAATAGAAGACAGTTAAAAAAATGTAATGAATATCAATTCATAAGAATTACATAAATCTTGAGAAAGATCAATAGCTAAGTCAGGTACATCTTGTCGTAACCTCCTGTCACAAAAACCTTCCTCTTACCTTTTCAGGATATTAATTGAAGACTCACTGAAGGATAATTGAAGGATATTAGTTTGGTGAAACACATTAGTTAATAATATTTAAATAAACACAAAAGCTTGGTAGTTTTACAATTTATTCTCAAACTCTGACAATTGTTCCATCCATTTAGGCTATTCTCAAAGAGCTGGTAAGAACAGCTAAATAAGATTACTGTGACAGTACCTTTATCTAACGAAAATTTTAATAAATAAGTTGATACAATAAAAAACCAGAGCAGAAAATAACAGTTATGACAGAAGAATAATAGACTCTTAAAAAAAGAAGATAATTATTTTATATTACTTCTGTCCCATAAAGCCAGATCAGAATAATAAAATATTTCATTCAAAAAATTGCATTTACTTCAGATAGAATTAATAATCAATTAAAAAAGCATGGGTTCAACCTGGTGTCAGTATAGAATACAGAATATATTCCCTGTTCCGCCCACTCACTAAACCTATTTGGGGTAACAGCAGCCGAAACCTGTGGCAATGCTTTAGCATTTTTTGGCCTTGTTCAGACCGTTGGGCTGTTTTGAAAGAAATTTTTAAAGATGGTTGTCCTGTGGTAAAATCACTGTCAGTTACAATATGGTCGGCCTAAGCTGATGCTTTGAAGGCTTTGCTTAAATCTCTGCCCAAAATAACGGAATCATTGAAGAAAATATCTGAGGATGTTGATGAAAAGCCTGCCTGTTGCCAAGAGTCAAAAGGCTTAGCACGAAAACTGCAGAAACCAGAAAATGTGTTTTTGCTGGTATTCTGGGAAGAAGCTATGAATAAATTTCACAAAGTTAGTAAAGTTTTACAAAACGGAAATGTTGACATTGGGAATGTTGTTACTCTGTTCACATTATTGGAAAATTACATGGTTTTATGTAGAGACAAGTTTTCTCTATACTTACAGAAGACTGATATTATAACAAAATCCAGTGAATGGAGTTGTGAAGCTCGAAAACGAAAACCCAAACTGTTCTTTGACGAAAAACAAGAATCATCTGATTCTGACTCTAATCTTGATGTTAAAGAGTATTTCAGGACAGGAACTTATCTTGTAATAATTGACAGGTTAATTGCAGAGAAGCTGCAAAGAAGAGCGGTAGCATATGAAATGATCTTCAAGAGATTTGGTTTTATTTTAAACCTGCCGATAAAAATATCCTTTCTTGCTGCAGGGAGCTTGTGAAAATATATAGCAAAGATTTGCAGGATACTTTTCCTGATGAATGTGTACAGTTTAAATACTTCCTGAAGAACACACCTCATGCGACTTTTTCTGAGCCAAGTTCAGGAACTGACGACAAAGAAGAGAAAGAGAAGAAAGAAAAGAAAAAAAGATCATTCTCATATCTTCTGTGTACAGTTAGGGAAGGAAACTTACAAAACATTTTCCCGAACGTAGAAATTATCCTTAGAATTATTCTAAGTATGGCCGTGACAGAATTGCGCTGGTGAACGTTCATTTTCTACAATGAAACGTGTTAAGAACTATTTGCGAAACTCAATGGGAGAAATTAAACTGAATGCTCTAGCCGTCATGGTGATCGAAAGTGACATGACTGAAGCGCTGGATTTGGAAGAAGTTATAGAGAAATTTGTTAAAATCAAGCAGCGGGGGAAAAGTGATCACAGTATAAAAATTGAAAAAGTAAAGACTTTTTACTGTGCATTAGAAACCACCAATGGACTTGTTGAACGTAAACGTTAAAAAGTAACGTAGATATTCGTGGACTTTCTACTGGATAAGATTGCAATGCTGTGACTAAAAAATGTTGATAATGAATTAATAGACTTAGTAGTTTTTTGTAGATTTTTAACAATTAATTATTATGCATTGTAGTTTGTAATCGATCACTGTTCAAAATGTAATTAAAAATGATTATTACTCAAAGACAATTCTATTACTTATTTATAGGCCTAATCCTAATGACAGTCCTCATTTAATAGTCTAAAAAACGCGTGTAATGTGAGAATAGGCAATAAATATCGACGACGACAATTAATTGGGAGTGGGGGCGCCGGCCCTTGAAGTGCCTAGGGGCGCCTAAATCCTAAATGCGGCCCTGAAGCAGCCATTTAGTTTTGTTAATTTTAGAATTTGCATTCATATTATACTTGGATTTTCCAGTCACTTGATCTTCCCTGTAATTCACTCCACCACCCCTTCTGCCCACCACCATCTGCAATACAATCCCTTAAACATAATTATGTTTACTCTCTAATACATTTTTTGTATTAGTTGTTCTTTAAGGATGCGAAAAAATACCATCAACATAAATTATTTTCATTCTCATCTGTGAATTTCAATTACAGCTGAACAAACTGCAAAATATTCAAGCATTCTGATTTACACGTGACTCATAAATAGAATTAACAAATGTTGTTATGTACTTACATCACACAGAGTACTGAAATCATGTGTATGTGAATGAGACAGTGTAAACTAGTAAGCTCCTTGAGTTGAAGAACTTGCTCACTATATTGAATAAGATAAATTTATTATTAAGTAAATATCAATATTAGATTAAAAATTTTTTGAAAAACTATTTTCAAAAAGGAGAAAAGTATTTTAACACACCTAAAATTATTGTATAAAAAGCTGTAAAAAATGAAAAATAATTTTTACATTCAATGCTATGCAATATCAAAAAAATAAAATTTTGCAAAAAAGGCGCTGTATCATAACATTTATTATGAATATATATGTACTTGGTGTTTTACGCAACATGGCTGAAAAACTATCTTTCACATAGCTCTATCCCAATACACTATTTGAAGTCAGTGCCAAGTCATTTTTTAAACCTTACTAACTCATCAAATGTAACACCAAATAACGTTTTACAAAATTGAAAACCAATTGATCCCTGGGTGCTACAATATTCACCCCTCATAGAAATTACCTTAAGCATAAGGTAGAAAAACAAAAAGTTGAATTCACATTTGTAGCTTCTTATATACGTACCCTGCTGGTCACTATTCTCTCACAGGTGCGTGAGCTCCCTTCTTACTAAAACTGTTCACACTGTATGCAACTCCTAGTGGTTTCTAAAAGAACTTAAAAATTGGCCATTTGTCATTCACTTTTACAATCAAAAGCCGATAAGCCCACCTTTTCCAACCAAAAAGTATTATGTCCATAATCTCAGCTTTTCATCACGTATTTTGTTTGAGGTTATAAGGGATGTGGCATATTGTTAGTAAAGTCTTATTTTTTGCTAATAGAATTCATTGAGATGTAAATGATGAGAACAAAATGAAGAACAACTGTAACAGTGAGATGGAGTGTAAAGGAAGTTTGTTATATCTTCTAAATATTTCTTTTCAATAATTTTGAATAATTATTAGAAAACCATGCAACTATAAACTGGAGCAATTGATTGTGGTGCTGTTAGTATTAGTTATATAATTAAAACAAGAAAAAACTGTTCTCCATACCATATAAATTAAAAGAAGTGACTTTCACACATGGTTAGTGCGATGAATCCTAAAAGAAAAAAAACTTGTGCAAACAATAGAATAACATAATTCTTTACATGTTTGACATGAGTTTTGGTTCATATCAATTGAATGAGTGAAGTAGATTTTCAGTTTTAATCAACTGTTTAGAGTCTATCTATCTCCTTGGTGTGTGTTTCATGCTTATGTTTGAATGCATGAACCAATTTTCATAAAACTTGGCATGTGTTTCCAGACTTACTCCAGACCCCTAATGTTTTTGAGACTGATCATCAAAAAAATAGGGAGGTAGGAAGTAAAAAGTAAGTAAAAGTCAAAACATTAGGAAAAAATCATAAGGTTTAACTATCATAACCATATGAGGCATCAAATTAAACTGTATTTAACCAGTGGTTTATACAGAATTTGCCATGGGGGGGGGGCTGGTCGTGTCAACTTCATATAAAAGAAAAAACAAGTTAAGTGGTTGAAAAACGTGTGATAACATGCTGAAATCAAGCCCATTAAAATAAATGGTAATTGACACCTTAAAACATGTGTTGCTGAAACATTGTTTAGAAGGTACTTATTGACTGAGTAAATTTTCCTATATTTAATTTTTCAAGCATTTATGCAAGTGAAATTAACCTGTTTGTATATTTGAAAAAAAGAGTTACATCTATATTAGCATACACTGCTGAAAAAATAATAAAATAGCTCCAAAATTAAGAGCTTAACAAAATTCGTCAACTTTTTTGTCCCTCTGGAGGGGGGTTGGTCCTGTCCCCCATGTAAATACGCTCCTGGATTTAACAAACACCTGCCCGCATAGTGTTCAGTTATTGAAATATCAAAATGTAGATCAAAATTATAAAATTCACAAAAATTCATATGGGGTATCAAATTAAAGAGAATTTTAACAAAAATTTGAATATATGTTTAATTTTTGGAATTCTTAAACTCTGGATATATAATATCTTAAAAAGTAGTTTAAAATTTAGAATAATTGTAATGGGGCAGAAGGGAGATTTTTTTATTTTAAAAAAGCCACACTAGGATATTGAGTTAAATAGAATGCTAGCGAAAGTCTATAATAGTGTTCAGTTTTGGAAATTTCTAAAGATTTTAGACCAAGGCTTAAAAGAGAAATCAAACATTGGAAAACAAAATTAAATATTTATGTCAGGTATCAGACTAAAGAGAATTTTAACCCAAGTCTGAATGTAATGTTTATTCTGAAAAAAATTAACTTAATGTGCTGCAGGGACCAAAAATGGGACCAAAATAGTAAGCAAATTGTATAAATTTATGTGGGGAATCAAGTCATAAGGAATTTTATTCAAAATACATACAAACTTAGTATTTTTAATAATCTAACAAAATTAATATCTCGAAACACTCCTTACACATTTTGGACCCGCTTCAAGCTATTTTAGATTTTAAAAACTTTGCACACTGTTATCAGTTATGTGTGTAAAGTATTAGATATACACCCATGGATATCCATTGAAACATATATAAACTTGAAATCTAGGACTAAATGTTTGTCTATTGGGCATTGTGATTGTAAATGTACTGGTAAATAAAAATTATGCATAGTTCAGAGTTTTGTGTATTTTTGTTCCAAGTTTTTATTCTGGAAACGTCTGCTTTACAATTGTAATTTTATTAAAAATTGTAGAGCAGAGTTTTTTAATTTTTTTTACAATTAAAAAATTATCAAATATTGAAATTTATCTAACAATAAATGCAATTTGTTCAAAATAGTGAGCGAGTTGTGCAGATCAGAGGACTGTCTAGCAAACCCACTATCCAAATTGCTTCAGTATTTCTATATTCAGATTATGCCATTATTAAATTATGAAAATATTTTATTAAGAATTCTTGGTTTATTATACTAATAATTTTTCTCCATGTTTGTTTTTCAGGTGTTTGAAGGATGGTGAAACAGTTTGTTTTGTCTGTCAGGGAAGTTTTAGCAAAACCCTTGATATATCTCAGAAAGAATACTAACATCAACAAAACAAGTTCGTGAAGTAAAAGTATAAGAGAAATTAGATGTTGTGAACCACCATTCGAAAAATTTAGTAAGTGAACGAGATGAATTTTAGAAAATCGTTCCAAGTCTATGTGCAGAGGAAAGTCATCACACTAGAGGTAAGTCACAGAAAGTATATTTGCCTTCTGAATTAAAGCTTAACAAATTGTGTATTTTATTCAAAGCAACAAACATTTTAACATTGGGATTGGCTACCCAGCGACTTTCTGTATAAGACAAAATGAAAATGAAGCAACAAAAAATCATGAAGTTACAGCAAAATTAAAACTAGATCTGGAGCTTTACAATATTTGAGCTAATCAATTTTACATTTTGCTAAAGGAATTGAGAAAACAATAATTCAGTTGGTGAAATAAATTTCATATTTGCTTTGCAAAAAGTTCAAGATTTACCAAGCTATCCAGTAAATATTGTTACACGAGAGTTGTCTTTTTATTGCTTTTGTGTAAAGCAGACTTGATGAGATAGAAATTCAAGCTTTATTGCACAAGAACAAGCAGGAATGAGTGCAAATTAGGTTTCTGCAGACTTGGCTAGATTTATACTGAATTAGAATCTAGGTAGTAGTATAAGAATAGCCACATGTTGATGTACTGGTTTTGACATGACACACCTTCTTCTTTTAAGGTTTTACTGTTAGATGGTGGTCTTGAATCAAGAAAAATCTTAGGATATCTATTTGGATCACAGACAAGTTAAAAAAAAGTGGGTATTGATTGGCCACTCTTTGATACAAAAGTTACGCAATTACCTTATGAAAGTTTGGAGAATTCAAGATTTTAAAAAGAACTTATATACCGGTATATGGTACCATACAATTAAGATTAAATAGCAAGTTCTGTCAACTTGTTGAAAAGAAATGTTCTGTTTGTGTGTCCTTGCCCAAGTAAATTTAAATTTGCTGAATGAATGAACAAGGGGAGCTGGGTAGTTACCAACGAATTGAAGTGTTTAAGGAAGTGTTAGGTTCTGAATGAGACATAGAAATAGATGAGCCCATGTGTGCAACTATGAAGAAGCAGGTAATGGTACAGAATACTTGATACAAACAAATCACAATACTTTTGAATGAAATTACTTTTTCAAGTATCTCTACTTTTGGAGAGGTATTGATATTGAAATATTATTTTGTAAAATGTATTATTACGCTTATGAAATTTTTTTTTTGCAGATTGTTGATTTTATTAGTGAAAAATAATTTTGTATAATAAAACTTGAAGAATAAAAAAAATTATATTTAATTTTGTGAAGTTTGTCTATCATACTCTATCATTGTTAAATATCTAAACTTAGTGTTATTCCTGAATTCAGTGTAACATAATTTTTTGAATTTTGTACAATTTTTGAGGTAGTTTTGTTGGTACAGTTTGTTAATTTCTTTAAAACATTTGCTTGATCAATACTGTTTTCTGAAAGTGCACTCTTCAAGTATACTTTAATAAGTTATATTATCCTATCACTGTCTATTAGGTAATTGTTAGATTACTATCTGTTAATTTTGAAACATTTTCTTCTTCTTCTTCTTCTTCTTCTTCTTCTTCTTCCTCCAAAGCACTACAGCACTGCATGGACCTTCAATATTTGCCTCCACTCACTCCTTTCTCCTGGCAGGCATCTGATTTCCATCCTCCCCAAATCCACTTCCAACTTTTGCAGCCATAGCCTTCTCTATCTTCCTACCCACCTCACTCCTCCTACTCCATTATACAGGATTCTCTTCCATTGCCTGCCAGAAGACCCACTCTCTCTACATGCTCTAACTGAACAAATTCAACTTTCTATTGTATTGTATTTATTGTTTATAGCTTAAAGGTACCATACATAAATACCATGTATGGTACCTTTAGGCTATAAACAATAAATACAATACAATAGAAAATTGAAATTATAGGTACCATTAGTAAAACAATAAGTGTATGTATATTATAAATACATCACATTATCATTAGTTATGAACAAATTCATCTGGACTTGACAAATCATACTCCCCTCCTTCAAGTACGTATACTATCTTTCTAATATTTGATCCTCAAGTATATTTGCAGAATATATGTTTATTCATGAGCAAACATTGTTAAAAATAATAAAGCTTACTGTTCACTGTAAACAAACAATTGTTAATAAAGATGTATAACTTTATAATTAACACTCCTCTAATTATCACTCCTCTAATTATTCATTAATGATACTGTGATCACTATAGTCTTGGATATGTAAATTATTCAAGTTTGTAGTATTGGTCGAACAATACCAAATTATCATTAGAATTATGTTTTACATTTATGTGTATATAGATTTGTGTGTGTGTGTGTGTGTGTGCAGCACTAGTCTTCCCACTGCTGAGTAAAAGCTTCATTGGTCAATTTTCAGTGATTTCTCTCTAGAGAATTCCTCCTTAAAAAATACAGTTCTTCATACCACAGTACTTAACCAGATTATCCCTCCACCTAGCAAAGTGTCATCACTGAGACTCTTTTATATCTCTTGACCTCCAATCTAGAGACCTTCATTACCATTTTCTCCTTATCTAGCCAAACAACTTTGCCATCTCTGTTCAGTTGTGTATGTACATGTTGTGTATACACAGGGGTGCCCACAGGGGGGGGGATCATAGCGCAAGTTGCACATTGAGAATTTTTGGGGGGGATTTTTTCAAGAATAACATTTTAAATCCAACATTGATGGAAATTTTTACCGTGTTTGTGCAACAAACTAAGCTATTAGTAAAAAACTAAAGCAATTGCATATCTTTATGATTGTTTTAACAAACTGGCAGCATAAATGTCTCTACCAGTACAACTAGTAGTAAATTTTGTTTTGGAATTTGGAAAACTGACCCTGGCAGCCTGCAGCAACATCCTGTCAATGAGTCAGAGGGTACGTGAATAATAAATCGTGAATGTAATTATGTGTCAGTGTGCTAAGCTTGTAGACCGGCGGGCAGTGGGGGGGGACTTTTCAATTGGGGGGAGTGCTGAGACTTTGGGGGGGTTGCACATTCGGCCTTGGGGGGGATGGGCACCCCTGTCAGTATACATATACATAAACATACCATGTTTTATTATTTAAATTTCTGTATGTTTTATCAAAGTTTACTCTTACTTTCTAGATATACAACATCAAAACTAGACACAAGACAGCGACACATCTATTATGATGAACAGCTTGAGCTGGTGTTTTCTACTTTTCAAAATAATTGATTAGACTCCCAGTTCTTCTCTTATTGTGTCACTTGTTACTCAGTGTCTTCTAATTATACCTCTAACCAGAAGTATAAGTAAGGACACTTCAAATTGTGCTTCCTCACAGACATAAAGTATGACACTGTCATGTAGTTTCTCCAGATTTCTTTAGTCAATATCCATGTGAGGCAAGTATCTGAGAATGTCTGAAAGCAGTAATACACAGTTATGGCAGTCCTATGGTTGACAACCAACAAGCAAGAAATTAAAATACAGGCCTTGGAAATGGCATTTTTAAGAGGAATTAAAAGATATTCTAAACTTGATCGTATAAAGAATGAGGCCATAAGGGAAGAATTACAAGTTTTTAGCATGAACAACTAAAGTTTCATCTTAACTTTAGTTAATCCTAACTAAGTTAATCATCCTAACTAAGCTTAATCTTATAATCTTTTACGTTTTAAACAACTATGGAAAGAACACTTAGAAAGAATGTCAGATTCAAGACTCACCAAAAAGCCTGGAAATTCAAGTCTATAGGACACAGGTGTATGGGTAGACCCAGGAAGAGATGGCTGGAGGATCTTTGAGGGCAGAACAGGCACCTGTTGTGAAGATGATGATAATGTTGATAATCTGAAACTTGTATGGAGTCTACAATATAAAAAAAATCTTTGAAATAATACAAAATATTAAATTACAAGATATTGAACTTCAAAACTTCTTAAGCTGATGCCCTTATACAGGGACCATGTTTATAATTTGTTTTTCATTGAGTTTAATAGTAACACCCATCTGTCAGTTTTATACATTATGATAGTCATAAAAATTGTTTTATATACTGTCATTTTTTTACCACATACTTTTCTCCTTCCCTTATGAACATTTTATTTAACCATTGGTATACTAATGAAGCAGTCTTCCATTTCATGTTCCATTCTTCAATTTCTATCCATCAGAGTAGTCCCAAATGAGCCAACATTAATTCATTTTTACTTTTAAACTGAAATCCTGTTTTAAGGATGTGTAAATGCTTTTCCTACACGTAACATTAATTTACTGTGCTTATTTGTAATTCAGTTTCTTTAACTCTTTCTCTCATAGTTGTAGATTCATTTTTAATTTATATTTACATAAAATAGATATCATTAAGTTATCATTTGAGTTCACTGTGATCCAACTGAGTGTAATTTTTGAAGACCATGGTACTTGAACTGGAATGTTGCAAAAATATTTCAGTAACAGTAAGCAGTAATTTTTTATTTATTTTTGTTTTGCAGTTACAACACATTATTGTAATATCAGCTTTTATAAAATCTCTACACGTGTCGTGCTAAAAAGCAAACACACAGAAAATTTATCAGTGTTAATGGGGTCATGGTTCAATTTTGCCAGTAATAGAAACAACTATTTTATTACCTGTTACAATTAATGTCTCTGTGTGTGTGCATGCACGCATGCATGTATGAGTTTTGTGTGCATGTGTGTTTATTAATTAGTACATTTTCATCTTAATACAGAAATTTTATATTGGCTAATATAATTAGTCTCTCTATAATTAAATAATTATTAACTTAATTTCTGCTTACTTTGTTATTAATGAATTTTTAATTATGTTTTTCCTTTTTATTTATTTTATTGTCTGTTTTTACGACAAGTTTTACTACCAAACATTATTATATATTAACTGATGAGTTTCTTTGCCACTGTCATTTCTCAATTTATAAACAGTTTTTTAAAATCCTTATTTGATCACAATATTGCAAATACAATATTACAACAACACAATAGAGTGATGAAACATAATACAGGGCCCCCCTAGTAATCACCATGTTGGGGCTTCCCTCACATACGTACACATAACCAGGACCACTTACTGCTTCACAGAAACAAATCAAATCAATTAGTTTCTTGATTTACAAAAAAAGATTATTAAAGTTAAAAACACAAACCCCGTAAGCTCCATTAAATAAATACAATATAAAAGCAAAGCAAAGCAAAAGCAATTAAAGAAATACAGAAATATAAAAATCTACAATATTAATAAAAGAATACAATTCCACAACACAACAAAATTACAATATAATTTTTTTGTTTATTAATTAATTTTTTCAACAATTTTTAAAATTTATTTAATACTTTAATGTGAAATAAACCATGTATGCAGCAAAAATTATTATTACATCTTTTCAATTTTACTTTACATATGTTACTGACATTTTCTTGACTGGGTAATATGCTTATAACAATTAATGTTAGTCATAAATATATATTGGACATTTACGTTGCTAATGATGATTGCCAGTTCCCATCTAACCTACTAATGCCATTAACCTACTAATTTTGCAATTTCTTATTTTGAATCTACTTGTCACTTTGAATTATATGTGTCCTTTCAGTTTTTACCATATTTATTTCAGTATTATCAGTAACATCACTGACTCTGTGTGTATGTGTGTGTATGTGATAATGAGCAAAACGGACTTGTTTTAATTTACCAACACTTATTACAATTAACAGCTCTGTTTATATCACAGTTTAAGTATTCAGTTGGAGCTAAAAATGTCAGTGAAGCAAGTCATATATTCTCCAACAAATAAAGATATTTGTTTTTACATTTAAATTCTGAAATTTTATTTCAGAAGTTGTAATAGCAAATATTGTATGATTATTTCCAGATCCCACAGATTTCATATTGTTATATTTCATGACCAAAACCTAATGATTTGATGCTTTTTCGACTTTATTTCCTTATCCATATCAGTTCTGTTATCCAATTTCCCATCCTATTTCAAGGTTCTGACCAGTTGGAGCTTTTTACCTTCTAGCAGGTTACTAGTCTTCCTGGTGGAGCAGAATTTTCTGGAGGGGTTTTCCCACTTAGCCAACATGATCTGGTTAGTCAAAAGTGCTGTAGATCTGTGTTTCAGTCTCTCCCATCTAAATGATATCATACATCCACTGTACACGATGCACGCAGGGTCATTCGACTGGATTAAAGATTGACTGCACCCAGGGTCATTCGACTGACATCTCCTAGGATGTGGAATAATGATTTATTGGCAGAGGCGATTCAAACACTCAAACTTCTAATTCTTCATCAGAAAACAAAAGTCATTACTCTGAGTTCTGCTGCTGTGCAGGCACTGGTGAACTACAGCATCTCTGAGACTTAATACCAATCTTTGATCCTCTCATAATTTTTATATGAGCAGGAATTTTTTTATGTGAGAGGAGGTCTCTGTATACCCCTGTCCTGTAACAACGAACCTGTATATTGTAACGTTACATAACCCGGTCCCAATAAATTAAATCATGTAAGAACATAAAGGTCAGAAATGGGTAACCTATAACTAGCTCCAAAATTAATCTGTATCACTAAACATTGTAAACAATTCGAGTGATATACAGTGACAAGTGAGTTATAGTGTACCCATTGAGGTAAAAGTGAAAGTGAATGAACTTCTTACAGAATTGTGCTGTAGGTTTGGGAATTATAAAACTATGAGAGTAGACTATAATGCTACTAACTGATTCTGTATTTTATTTATTTATTGTAATATTTATATTGTGTAGACAACCAATTGTAATACCTAAGTTAATTTTATATTTTTAAAATATTTGTGTTATAATATAAGATAACCCAGGGTTCGTTTTAAAAAACATAAAAAGTTTAAATGTCAAAGGATAATAAAAAATTAAAATAATACTATATGAGGGAAATGGCAGCAGGAAGTAGTGCAGTGTAGGAATACTATGAAAAACTAATAAATAATATATAAATTTATTTAAAGATAATAAAAATATCAAATACTTATATACAAGGTCATAAGAAAATGAACAAAAACCTATTATGTAAACCAAATTGGTAAAGAAACCGGAATGGAAAAGAATTATTTTTCGGTAAATAAAATATAAATTTATAATAATTACAAACTGCCTGTATAATAAAAATATTATGGGTTACTAAGAGTGACGAAAATAACAAGTATTGTTAATAATAAAAATTGGGAATAAAAACCATAGAGTTGAAAAAATGATGCTACTACAATTATAATAAAAATAACCTTTCTGGAACTTTGGAGGAGAGAAAATTAGTACAAAATTAACAGGCAACATGACCACTATATAATCATCCATGATTTATCAAAATTAAATGGTTATACTCCTTAATAAACAGTGAAAGAAAACCTTCTGATGATTCAACCTGGTTTCGCCATAGTTCAAGTTGACGATAGAATATGAGCCAGACGGTAAAGAAATTATAACTCAAGACGGACCTCACCAGAGAAAAAGCTTCATTCCAGTAAGAACCATACGAAGAGAGGTAATATAAACATTTCGTTTAATAGTTCAAGAAGAAAACGCATTCCGAACGTTGATATAGAACACGAAACTAGTCATTTAATCACATGTTTTTTAAAGTAAACAAAAGCACGCTGCTCTCTTACAGGCCATTCCTGGAACTACATACTAAACGAAAAATAAACAAATTTATTTAATATTTTTTCGGTATTTGTAAAGCTTAGTAATTATCCATTTCTGACCATCTCATAACAAAAAGAACTTACCCTGAACCCTGGGGAATTATTAAGAATTATATATTAATTGATGTTTTTGAAAATAGTGTAAAATTTGGTAAACAAAACCATATATGTTTTTCTCTTTAGACAATTCCATGTTTACTCTATGAAGTCGAGATTATGTTTTATTTAAGGAAAGATCAATTGTGATACTTGTATTTTGGTGGCAGGAAACAAAAAACCAATAATATAAATAAATAATATTATTGAAAAATGATATTGAATAATAAAGTGTGTTATAATTTTTGTAGTGGGTAGTTGTAATAGATTTCAGCACAAAAACAGAAGAGATCAACACATCGGATCAGATTTTGCTATAGTGTAGGCTGGTTAAACTAGGTGTGGAAACTTGTCTCACAATCAGCTGATTTAAATTACAGCGAACAATTTGAAAAGATCAGAAATCGTCTAAACCGAGTGTAAATAATCGGTACTTACTCTCTCTTCCTCATAAGGCTGAACAACTTCCCTGCTTGACCCCAAATCACACACTCTCGATTTCGGCTTTTGATTGAGTAACATTACCAAACACTTTATTTTTAAACTTCAGTTATTATAATTCATAACTGGCGACTGCGGAGAGGCGGAAACTTTGATATCTCAAGGCAGTACGTTACAGATTGGCGTACACAACATTGGGAGCTTAATTAAATAAGACGAACACCCAATAAGCAACATACAAAGTTTTTGCTAATACCTCTAACAAAACCGCTATGTTTCAGATTGGCGCTCAACGTAAAAGGGCTGTAATTAGAAAAGAATTTCGATATATTTAATAAAAATATACCAAAAAATCCAATTATCGTCGGCAGTTATGAGAAAACAAGAAATGCATAATACCCGAGGCAAATCGAAGAAGAGGGCAGAAGAAAAGGAGAAGGAAGAAGGTGGAGAGGAACAAGAAATAGAATTAGTCACGGACAGTGAAATGGACCAACAGACAGGGGATAAAGAAGAAACCGAAGTAATTATGGACCCGGAAACGGAAATAATTGAAGAGGATGCCCAAGGGGACCAACCAGCAAAAGCGGAAGCCAGAAGAGAACCAGATTGGCAAGAAATTATGAGGATGATGATGGAGAAAATTGATAGCATTAAGGAAAGCAATAAACAAACAATAGATGAAAACTCAAGGAAACGAAATGAAACCTTGAGCGAAAAATTTAATAAAATAGATGAAAAGTTGAAGCAAACCAAGGAGGAAAATAAGGAAAATTTTAAGAAACAGGAGGAACAAAATAGACAGACCAATGAGAAAATCGATAGCATTCAGGAAAGTTTAGTCAAACAACTAAATGAAAAATAGAGACCATTCATGGAAATATCAAACAAACCATGAATGAACAATACAGTGAACTGAAAGAAACTGTTGAAGGACAAAGAGAAGAGATGAATGCAAAATTTGAAGAGAATAATGAGAATTTAAAACAAATTGAGGGTAAGATGGAGAACTTCAACAAGGAATTAAGAGAAAATCTAGAGAGTAAAATTGAACATGTCAGTAATACGCTTAGCCAAAGAGTAGATGAATATAAGGAAGAGGCAGAGAAGAAATTAATAGAAACTAACCAAAGATTAGATACAACTGAAGAGAAGATGGAACTAATTAAAACCGGAGTCGAGGCACGAATGGAAAAGGAAGAACAAAATAATCAAGCTCGTGTAATGGCCATACGACAAGAAAACAATGACCAGTTAGATAGTATCAAGAGCAGTCTAAACTGTAAAATTTCAGAGTTCCATAAAACAGTAGAGAATGTAAAAAATCGGTGTGATAGCCAAGCAGAGAAATTAGATAATTTGCAACAAATACAAACCAATTTTCAATGTGATGTGGATAGAATAGGTTCTAGATCTGCATGCAGTAGTCATCATGTTTATCAAGACAGTAAGGAAAGTGTAAACTTTCGGGATTATCGCAGAAACCCACTTGAATTTTTAGGGAGAGTAGACGAAATTTTGAACAGATTAAAGGAGAATCGATGGAATATGATCAAAGGTATATTAGACGAATCGTTCAAAAATATCAATGATAATTGGTGGACAGCAATCAGGAACGAGGTGTGTGATTATGGTGGTTTCAAAACAATGTTCATACTTAAGTACTGGTCAGAGTCAGTACAAAACATTATTAGGGACGATATCTGTCATGGTAGGTATGACCGTACTGTGGGACAAACACCTACTGCCTATTTTTTGGGGAAGGTGTGTATAGCAAAGTATTTAGACCCTAAGATACCTGAAGAGTGTCTAGTGACCAAAATGGCGTATCATTTCGAAGAGAAGATCATCAGTGCCCGATTGAGTGGACAAATAAAAACTATTGGAGGCATGGAAACGCTACTAGAAAATTATGAACAGGAATCTTATTATAGGAGAAGTAGATGGAGGTCAGGGAATACTGAGGAGCGAAAGAATGAACCACCAAGAGAGAATCGACCTAGAGTCAATTATGTACATGCTAATAACAATTATTACAGTAATAGTTACCAAGGAAAACGTCCGTATTTTAACCAGAGACAAAATTATGATCGAAGAGATGAGAGAAACAACTACAACAGACAACAATGGAATGATCATGACGAATATAGGAGGTCCAGAAGTGGAGATAGAAATAGGGACATACCCTCAGGAGATCCACCAAATGACAATCAGGGAACTAATCAAGCCCAAATAAATTATCTAATGGCTGATGAGAGGGATTCGAGGAGACCCGATGAACAGCAACAAAGAAAAGGGGACAAACGAGTTGACCGTGGGAAAAATCAAGGGTCTAATCCTGGTTCCAGTAATAAAGATGAGAGGCTATATACATACGATAATATTGAAATGTATGGTAGTGATCCGCAATTGGGCAATCCAATAGCGAATTTTATTGACAAGTTTAATCAACAGAATCCACGGGAAAAATATAAGAGTGGATCAATCCATGTTGTGAATGATACCGAAAACGGTTAAACTAATGTTAAATGAAATATTGAGAAAAAGTATTGAAAGACAAAAACCCCAAAATTCTAAAAAACTGTAAGGACAACTTACTCAACAATTTATCCAGGAACAAGACGATTTAATAAAAAGCATGTAAGGACATCTTACTCAAGTTATTTTGAAACCATATAATTTAACAAAAAATAATAACAGATTAGTAATTAAGAGTTATAAAGAATTGATTTAAAATGAAATAATAGGAAAAAGTAATATTTTTAATGGTAACAAACAGAAGAAAAATTAAATGAACAAAAACAATTGATGGTAATGGGCTTAGATAAGAAGAATAAAGAATAATTTAATGACTCCAATGAAACTGAAGGAGGATGATAATTAATACAATAATTAGAATTTCTCGGAATTGAAGATTATATAAGAAGAAATGATACGGAGAAATATGTCACAAGAAGTAAAGTCAAAAGAATTTTAACATAAGGCCTATCAATAATGTTATATGCTATTAGTCAATGGAAAAGAAGAAGGAATCAAGGAGAAGAAGAAATATATAAATAAATGCAAACAGCTACAGTATGAAGAATCCCAAAAGTGTTTAGTACTAGTCGCTAATTGACTACTACTTATAAGTTTTTTATTTTTATGTATTGACCGTAGAAATGTTCCGGCAATAATTTTCCTGAGCAGGGATGATGTTCCCCTGGTCTCAGAAGGTGTAAGGATGGACAGAGGAGTATGGACCCAGAGTGGCCACCCGACTGGTACCACCGCACAAGATAGGGAAAAATGTTAGGGAAATTGAATATTTAAGGGATAATAATTATAAAATAGCTGAAAAGAGTGATATTAGATTCCAGAAGTATAGATGAAGAAAATAGAAGGAAGATAGCAGACCAAAGCTTAATTGATAAAGATAATTTATAGAAGTAAATAGAAATGAGTGTTAAAACAAGTTTAATATGATTAGTGTGACCAGTCCTTATCAAATAAAATGTGGAAGTACCACTACCCAGAGAAATAATTGATGAATTTGCCTCCAAGAGAGAGAGAGTAGAGTAAGAAAACAGCAATTACCACCAGTCTGAATTACCAGAGAGTATAACCAGTTTGAAATGAAACACTATGATGAAGAATAAAACCAAGACTATTAGGAGAATTGAAACAATCAACAATTTATTTTAATAGACGAGTAACCAAAATCAATTTGTTCTAGTGGGGGGGCTTTATATGTAACGTTACATAACCCGGTCCCAATAAATTAAATCATGTAAGAACATAAAGGTCAGAAATGGGTAACCTATAACTAGCTCCAAAATTAATCTGTATCACTAAACATTGTAAACAATTCGAGTGATATACAGTGACAAGTGAGTTATAGTGTACCCATTGAGGTAAAAGTGAAAGTGAATGAACTTCTTACAGAATTGTGCTGTAGGTTTGGGAATTATAAAACTATGAGAGTAGACTATAATGCTACTAACTGATTCTGTATTTTATTTATTTATTGTAATATTTATATTGTGTAGACAACCAATTGTAATACCTAAGTTAATTTTATATTTTTCAAATATTTGTGTTATAATATAAGATAACCCAGGGTTCGTTTTAAAAAACATAAAAAGTTTAAATGTCAAAGGATAATAAAAAATTAAAATAATACTATATGAGGGAAATGGCAGCAGGAAGTAGTGCAGTGTAGGAATACTATGAAAAACTAATAAATAATATATAAATTTATTTAAAGATAATAAAAATATCAAATACTTATATACAAGGTCATAAGAAAATGAACAAAAACCTATTATGTAAACCAAATTGGTAAAGAAACCGGAATGGAAAAGAATTATTTTTCGGTAAATAAAATATAAATTTATAATAATTACAAACTGCCTGTATAATAAAAATATTATGGGTTACTAAGAGTGACGAAAATAACAAGTATTGTTAATAATAAAAATTGGGAATAAAAACCATAGAGTTGAAAAAATGATGCTACTACAATTATAATAAAAATAACCTTTCTGGAACTTTGGAGGAGAGAAAATTAGTACAAAATTAACAAGCAACATGACCACTATATAATCATCCATGATTTATCAAAATTAAATGGTCATACTCCTTAATAAACAGTGAAAGAAAACCTTCTGATGATTCAACCTGGTTTCGCCATAGTTCAAGTTGACGATAGAATATGAGCCAGACGGTAAAGAAATTATAACTCAAGACGGACCTCACCAGAGAAAAAGCTTCATTCCAGTAAGAACCATACGAAGAGAGGTAATATAAACATTTCGTTTAATAGTTCAAGAAGAAAACGCATTCCGAACGTTGATATAGAACACGAAACTAGTCATTTAATCACATGTTTTTTAAAGTAAACAAAAGCATGCTGCTCTCTTACAGGCCATTCCTGGAACTACATACTAAACGAAAAATAAACAAATTTATTTAATATTTTTTCGGTATTTGTAAAGCTTAGTAATTATCCATTTCTGACCATCTCATAACAAAAAGAACTTACCCTGAACCCTGGGGAATTATTAAGAATTATATATTAATTGATGTTTTTGAAAATAGTGTAAAATTTGGTAAACAAAACCATATATGTTTTTCTCTTTAGACAATTCCATGTTTACTCTATGAAGTTGAGATTATGTTTTATTTAAGGAAAGATCAATTGTGATACTTGTATTTTGGTGGCAGGAAACAAAAAACCAATAATATAAATAAATAGTATTATGAAAAATGATATTGAATAATAAAGTGTGTTATAATTTTTGTAGTGGGTAGTTGTAATAGATTTCAGCACAAAAACAGAAGAGATCAACACATCGGATCAGATTTTGCTATAGTGTAGGCTGGTTAAACTAGGTGTGGAAACTTGTCTCACAATGAGCTGATTTAAATCACAGCGAACAATTTGAAAAGATCAGAAATCGTCTAAACCGAGTGTAAATAATCGGTACTTACTCTCTCTTCCTCATAAGGCTGAACAACTTCCCTGCTTGACCCCAAATCACACACTCTCGATTTCGGCTTTTGATTGAGTAACATTACCAAACACTTTATTTTTAAACTTCAGTTATTATAATTCATAACTGGCGACTGCGGAGAGGCGGAAACTTTGATATCTCAAGGCAGTACGTTACAGATTGGCATACACAACATTGGGAGCTTAATTAAATAAGACGAACACCCAATAAGCAACATACAAAGTTTTCGCTAATACCTCTAACAAAACCGCTACGTTTCAATATGTATTTTGAGACACTATCTTTGGACACAGTAGAGAAACTAAGTAACGGACACAGTGGTTATTTAATAATGTATAATTGGTTTGGGCTCATGTAGTCAAGGGCTTTGTGTGTGTTTTGATGGACTTAAACAATTCACAGATCATAGAAATGGAAATTGAGAAACATATCGCTTTGGTCCAGCGTCTTTCCAAGATACAGTTCAGATAGAGACAGGTCGATCCGAGGCTTCTAGTACTATGAGATAGGAAAAAAATGAGTGTATTGGGAATGTAACAAATGTACAAGATTAAGCTGACGTTAGAGAACAGGTTGGTATGCTAAATCGAAACGTCACAGTTCAAAATATTTGATAAAGAAGCTACAGATAGCAAGACATGTATATAATACAATGGACACCTTTGTGACATTAAGAGGGAAGGGGGAGGTCCAAAATGAGATAATCTAGCTAGATGACTGGGGTACTCGACAGAGAAGAACGGAGAACACAAGGGGAGCTTATGTCCTAAAACGGTGGTATATGCTTTATAGATAGAAATATGTCAGACCATTCGGCCGTCTAGACATAATATTGTGTAGACGGCTCGCTGCTTCCTTTTTTTAGACCTGAGGTCAACTGAGAAGCAGATGAAGGAGGATTGGGGCACTCCCTTTAATAGAAAAACAGTTACACTAACCCGACACATAAATTATTAATAAAACCGCCAAAAATAGTCTTAAAATTATGTTTAACCAACAGAGTAACGATTATATGACGAGGAAACCAGTTCAAAGAACGTCGAAGGAAATACTTCGCAAAATGGATATCACGAGACAGAAATTTGGTGAGGCTTTGAAATGCAGATTTACAGAAACAGTATTAAATTGCTGCAGACAGGTGAGGCGATGTGACTGAAAGTGAAAGTATCGCGGTTATCTGTTTTATGTTCGACCGAATTGTGATAAAGTACGCCCTATATCGAGACTAAGTACGAGTGTGAGATAATACTGAGAACACATGAAAACAGCAATACGAGACTTAAAACAGTTGAGAAACCAAACATAAAATTATATTTGAAAAATAGCTAAACTTCCTTATACTAGCACAGATTCCTAAAAATAAGAATAATTATAACCAGAAATTGAAAAATACGAGACAAACGGACAAATTATCTTAGGTTTGGGAACTGATGTAGTTAAAGTTATAAAATTATTCTGACGTTGCCATAGGTAGATATCGAACAGCTACAAGGGCGTATTTACGGGAACAGAACCGGACCCCTTCCCAAAAGGGTCGAAAAACTTCACGAATTTATTAATCTCTTGATGTTTAGGCTGTTTTATTATTTTTTCAGCTGTACACGCTAATATAGTAGTAACTCATTTTTAAATATGCAAACAGGTTTATTACACAGAATTATAGTACGATACGACATCACAGAACAATCTACGTGTTTATCGAACGTTCCAGAGGGATCCAGAATGTAATGGGGTGGTGTACGTGACTCTTGAAGCATTCGCGAGACTTTTATCGAAGCCGCCAGCCGCGCGGACTGTGTCAAGGCCGCAATTAATTACGTAGTACACACTGGCGCTAAGACGCAATTTGGAATCTTCTGGTCTGTGCGCGGATGTATAAATACAAGGCGGCAGCGACCTTAGTTGTCAGTATAGTGGCGATATATTTACAGTGCGGTTCGAGTTATTATCGGGCGATATTACCGTGTGCCTTCAAGTGGTTATTAATGAAGTGTTTAATAATCGGGCGGGACAATTGAAATAAAATTGTGTTTAATTTTAGTGGACATTTTATTGCGTGTGAACAATTTTTATTCGATTTGTTGTAAGAGACTCCGTTGTTAATTACGAACTGTTTAACTGTGAAAATTAAAGCTGGTGATTAGTGACTTCATTGGTGTCTTGATTTTGTTTCCACTGTACCTACGACGATCAAGTAGACCGTCGTAACAGTACATTTGAAATATGAAATATAGGAAAATCAATTCAGTCAGTAAGTATCTTGTAAATAATGTTTCAATAACGCGTATTTTTATTGTGTTGTTACCTGACTTTAATGGGATCGATCTCAGCCACTTGAAAGACAGTAATGTTGATCCGTCTTAACTTGTTTTTCCTTTTGTATGAAGCCGTCCCGAACCCGGACCTCTCCCCAAAACCACATTATAGATACGCCACTGAACAGCTAATATGCCTACATTAGCTTCTCGCTCGTAAATTTTCGTTAATAGTAACAACACACGCCATTTCTATTATAACAAAACGTTCGTCCTTACTACGATGAAGATTCGCATCCTCAGTGGTAAAGATTTACAGAAGCTTTACCACGGAACGGGCGAAACGTTTGGTGCTCATAACGACGCACCTATGCGCGTACCGTTTGGTTATACTAGAAATTAAACGACGTGTGTTGTTAAACAGAAAAACAGATTTCGTCGAGTTTACGAGCTTAGTTTCGTTTCGGTGTCTCATCCTCTACAAAATGGTTGTATTCAGTGAGAAATTGGTTGAGCTTCTTCTTAGTCATCTCTTCTACCCGTCGGCTGTCGAGGTTTTCGGGAGAGCTCTTCATCTCGTCCCGTCCAGTGCCAAAACCCTGGCACGGGCCCAAACTGCTCCTCTGTCTTCTGCACTCTTCTTGATGTTATCCTTCCATTTCATTCTGGGCCGTCCTCTGGTTTTGCCGCCCATGCTCGTCCCGGGTACCTTTCCTCATTCATCCTACAACGCGGTTACGAGCTTTCAATTTTATCATTTAACGAGAATATCTTCAAATTCTTCCGGATGTTAACGTTTCTCGCCCTGGCTCTACGAGCTTTCTTCTTGATTCTCCTCAGGAATTTAATCTCCATTGCTTAGTGGTAGTTAGTTAGTAATTGGTTGATAATGGTCTTGTCCAATGGGAATTAACGAACTGTTCTGCAGTTGTGTGTGATACCTTTGAAACGTAAGAGATTTCTAAAAAAATTAATCCAACCGGGAACAGTAGCGGATTCCAGTATTGTAACGTTATTTTACGTGCTTGGTTCAAATGGGCTGAAGATGTATTCCGTGTAATGGTAGGGAAACCCCAACCCACATTCAAACTAATATAAATATTGATTGATATTATTAAAACTAGTTTGTCATTAGAGTAATAGTACATAGGTTAGAATAATATGTAGATTATGTTCCTCACGTATTATTAGTTATACTATTTTTATCACGTATTTATATCCACAGTTTATACTTATGTATATTAATAGACAGAATGTCCTGTATAAATGTACTTTGCATTAATAGGTAAACATAGTTTGTTCTACGAGATTCCAGAATAAGCGCTTGGAATTTTATCGACTTGTCTAGTAAGTGACAAAAGCTGGTGAATGACGCATTAGCAACCTATATTACACGGTCGTAGACGGAGAAGTCAGTCAGTATTTATTGTGAGTTCGGTTAAGTGAGTGTGTCAGTATGCGTGTTTGACATCACATCTGTGGATCGGTATTATATTTGTGTTGTTGTTTGTATAACTTACGATTCTATCGATAATGAATATCACAGTTGTGAATCGAAATTTGTATTTTCTATGCTATATATTTACTTGCGAAAAATTATTTTGTCATAACGACAAATAAACAAGGAGTCGAGAGAGTGATACGAGTGTTATTATTTCGATCGCTGCCTAGAAGACGGCAGGATGCAGCTAAGAGTCGTATTAAACCTTTTTACCTTATTCTACCTCTTCTACCGTATTCCGATTCTCAACTCGAAGCTCGGAATCTTGAACAACCCTGTAAAAGATTGTAGTAGTGACCAATTCCAACGGGAAGAAGGGACAGGTTTGTCGACGACAGCGAGAGAAGTCCATTGGATAGGGCGTTTGACACAAAGCACAAAACAAATTCGATCTACCTGGTGTTTAGAAACTAAACTGCTCAGATTGCAACAAATTCTACATAGGCCAGACAGGACGTAGCTTCAAACAAAGATACATTGAACACACAAAGGCACTACACTCCACTACAGAACCCACCTTTGCGAACCACTTCATTGAAGCAAACCACACATACAAAAACATCGACAATAACATGGACATTCTACACGTACACACAAATGGCCGAAAACTAGACACTCTAGAATCATTGGAAATATACAAACACATAAAAACGACATCCTAAACGAACAGAAGTAGGGGGAAAATGCCGATTCAAACCCACAAAGGAATGCCGCCTTCTTAAAAAACAATTAAAAAACACTAAAAAACATGATCTCAGAGATGACGCCGCCACCGCTGGACCCGCAGCATCCCGATGGACCACAGCATCCGCGAATTTCCGCGAATAAATTTTTTTATTTTTTTTATTTTATTTTTTTAATTAAATTGATTTGGTGGGATGAGGTTCAATGGACCACTAGCATCCGTGAATATAATTTTTTATTTTTTTAAGAAAGCTGATTTGCATATCAGTGGGTGGTGTTGGGTGGGAGGTTTTTTTATTTCATATCAGTGGGTGGGGGGGTGGTTCCAACTCGAAGCATTATAGTGTATACTAAAATATATGATCAGGTGTACCAACCTTTGCATGAGTTCAAATTTGTCGTGTATTATAATGTATATTAAATCTATATGATCAGATGTACCAACATATATTAAATCTATATGATCAGGTGTACCAACCTCTGTAGTATTATTATAGTGTATAGATATTTTATATGAGCAGGTTTGTCAACATTTTCTGTGGCGGGGGGAGGGAAATTCAAATATGTGTTATATTGTGTATGTATAGAGCAGATCTGTCAACATTTTTTTCTCTTCTGTGGTGGGAAATTCAAACTATATGATCATAATTGGTACTCTCTCTCGCTCTCTCACACGTTGTGTATGTCTCTCTCTATCTCTCTCTCTTGTTGTCAAACCGTTCTCCTCTCTCTCTGTGGTCAGTACCGAGCGCATGTATATGAAATTAGAAAGTTTATATTTATTCGACAAATATTAACGTCCTCTCTCTCTCTCTCTCTCTCACTCTCACTTGTTTCAACTGTGTCAACAAATAGTAACGTCCTCTCTCTCTCTCTCTCTCTCTCTCTCTCTCTCTCACTTTCACACGTTTCAACTATGCAAGGTTCCATACCCTTTCTCCTGTCTCCCTCTCGTACATTGAGTAGTCGGTGTGATGAATAAATAATTTTAGCACTATCTCTCTTTCGTTGTCAAAACATCGTCTTCATTTTTCAATGTATTAAATAATTAATTAATAGTTTTATAATGCAGTCAGTGTGATTGATCCTTGTTAGAAATATATATATTTGGCGTCAATGAACTACTTACCTGTTATGTTGTTACAGACAATACTTCTGTTTTAAGGTTGCAGTTTACACACACACACATAGGTTCAGTAGTGTATAGCGAAATAAATTAAAATTATACACACACATGAAAACGGCGGCTGAAATTCATACAAATCTTCTGATGTAACAGTTCACAAAAAATAAATTAATTGTACACATGTTCAGAGGTGTAGAGTGAAATAAAATAAAGTCATAATTTGTTTAAATGATTAAATATATTTTAACATTGTAATATAATTATTACAAATTTAAATAAAAATTAAATAATTGATATATATAGAGATATATTGTGTGTGTATCTTTGGTGATAACAAGGGTATTGTACTCTTCCTTTAGCCCCACTAGTTGGGCAAGTCAATTTGTAATATAATTACAAATATTACAAATAGAAATAAAAATATAATTGAAATTGAAATATGTGTTGGTATGTGTTGATACGTACTGATATTTTGTCTTGTTTATCACTGGATCAGTCTGACTCCTTAAAGTCTCATTGGTTAGGCTAGTCAAATGGTAATATAATTTCAAGTGTAATAATAAACAAAATATAAAGATATTGATGATAAGAAAATGTTATAACTAGGTGTGTTTGATTGATAAATAATAAATACATCAAACTTTAAAAATTTTGCAAATATTTTTTCTTGTGCTTGTATCGAATTTGACTGAATAATTTAATTTAATTAATTGATAATTAATTAATTATTTGAGTTTGTAAATTCCTCCTATATCTATTCTCTCAATGTGAATTATGTTTTTGCTTAATAAAAAATAATAATAACATTAATAGTAGAAATAAAAACAATGCTGGTAACTGAATACTGATTTGCGTTTATTCATTCAAAATTGTGCGCCAGTCAAACTGCGCATGTCCCAGGCACTGGCTAATATTCGCCACAGTCGGCAGTGAGAAAGATTAACAAATATGTTTTTTACAAGTTTAAATTTATGGTTCTTTTAACGAGTCGAAATGGTCAGAGGGCAAGGAACAAGATACATTTAACAGGTATTCTTAAACTAAATGTTAACATCTGAAATAGAACAGAATTATTATTACAATTGTCAATTAGAAAGAAATTATTTAAAATTCGAACCAAGTCGAAGAAATGACGTCACTCTGCTCCAGGTAGCACTGCACCGTCTATGTGAGAAATTCAGCAATGGCCGCCGTCTGCTTGGTTTTAATCTGCTATGACGCCGTTGGAATTGAAGATCTTCTCCCACAGAAATAAAACGATGTTCCCTTTTCCTGCAAAGTGGTGTTGTTCCAAAATATAGTGTTGAATGTCCCCTCGTCGTCTGCGATGTCGAATTCTGGATGGATCTCTTGTGTAGTGTGATGTTCAAATATGCGTGTTGGTTTTGTGAATTCGTTCCAAAATTGTTCAAAAATGGCTGTCGATTTTTGGTGTTGCGTTTTATCGTGTTATACTGTGTTTTTGGAAACTTGTGAAGTGTTAGACATAGATAAATAATGTTATTTCACTTGTTAGTTCATCTCCGTTACACGCCACATAACCACACTTGGTTTTAATATAAATTATTTGGTTTTCAAAACTCCACTAATACATTTTTCAACTGTTCAGCTTTGCGATTAACAATAGACTAAACGACGCAACGTCGTCGTTTTAGGGCAATTTGTGGTATGTCTTTTTCCTCTTCATATTGTTTAATTATAAAATATCTGTCTAAGACTTGTTTCACTATCTAACTATACATAACAAGTTTTCTTATTTTTTACTGTATTTCCAATATTTCTTAATTTTACATGAATCTAACTATTCAGTAATATTGATTATTTAATTTTACATCTTTTGATATATAGCTGGGTTTGTTTCAAACTCATTTAAGCCCAAAAATTACAATTTTAGATAATTATTGTATGTCACATATTTTGTACAAATTCAGTGTTTTAAAGGTTTTTATTTGTTTTTTCGGTATAATATTTCCATGGAATACACCTAATAACTCCGTAATTACTTTGCTGTTAGTAATTTGGTTATTAAAACATTTCAATATTGATTAATTTGCTGTTTAGTCTGATTTGATTACTATCATAAGCCTATTTTTGACTGTTTCCAAAAGAAGTTAGTTTTCTTTCTTTTGTCATTCTATTTGCTATTAACTGTATCTGTATTAATTATATTTTCAATTTCTGTATTGTATGTATTGAATTCTATTCCTATTACATAGATTAATTCTTTGATAGATAGTTTTTTTTTTTTTATAGGCCATTCTGTGTTTACAAACATAGTGTCTTGGTGGGTCTGTTTGTACATTATACATGGTTTACTGATTTGAATAAAATTATTACCTTTTTATGCCCTACTTGCCTCTCTGACTTACACAATGGAAAATTAAATGACATGATTTTAATTACAATAGAATATCTTGTATCTACTAAACTTTCTTTATACTAATAACATCATTGAACCATAACATGAACATCTTATGCCTAATTTTAACAAAAACATCTTATTATCAACTATTTTCCATATATCACCTAATTTTAACAAAAACATCTTATTCCTATTATTTTTTCCTGTATCATCAAATGATAACAACATAGCTTATCCTAGACATAATTTAATTAGAAAACATAAAAAACTCCTATTACTAGTAACACTGTCAGTCACTAACTGTCTTGTGTATGTATTATTCTTATGAAAACACTTTAACTGTGATAAAAAAAACTCGTGTATCTATTTACACCTTACATCTAAAATATTATTTAATTAATAATAAATAATAAACATCTTAATATTAGGCATACCTTCAGTTATGAACTGTCCTTTGGTATTTTTGTCCTCACCATTTATTTAGTTATAATTAAAGAAAACATTTTATATGTAATAGTCCTTCTTATATCTAATTTAAAACTCTTATTACTAGTAATGTTGTCAGTCCTTAGACTGTCTTTCATTTCAATGGTTTTATTATTATTATCCTACACTCATGGTAGTCTTTTTATAATACTTAAAACTTCATTGAAGATTTTTTCATAGATTTTTTTTAACTATGTTTCTCACTGTACACTCTGTAGTTTCTTAATTTTGTTATCTCACTTCACTTTATTGTATTCTACACTCTGGTAGTCTTTTTAGTGAGTTCTACTCTATGGTAGTCTCTTTTGACATATTTTTTGACATGTTACACTTACAACTAATATACAATTTGTTTTTATAGTATTGTATCTTGTAACTTGTTTGGGGTTTACCTATATCGGTTTCAATTTTGTCTCATGGTATTTAATATATGATTAACACTTTGTTTTGGCATATCTCTTCCTGTTTCTGGTCTCTGTTGGAATCTTGATATGTTTCGTCCCTTCTTCAAATATCACATTAGTAGTTTCCTTATTAAAATGGTTTCATGACAGATTATTTCCTTTTTTATGGTCCTTCTTTTTGTACTGCTTCCCCAATCTACTGGGTATACTGCTGGTTTAACTGGTTTTTTCATAGTAGGTTATTTTAATTAATGGTTTTCTTTATTATCTTCCATTTTATTCACATTTTATAGACTTAATTATACAGTTTCTAGGGTATTCCTTAAACAATTTATTCCTCTCACTCACTATGGAACTTTCTCTTTTATTCATGTAACATTAATTCAAATGTTTAGTGTGATAATTTTGTTATGTTACATATGCTCTCCTGTAAAAGTGATTAGTTCAGATCATACTCTGTATGGATGAAATAATTACTACTAATTCTTTTGTATTTCCATTTCTCCGTGATTACATGTTTTCACTGTATATACCTTCTTTTTCCACCATTGCTTCCTCTCAGCTGATGTGTATCTCCTTCATTTGTTTCTTTTTTCATTGATAAGTGATCTTCAATCTTGTGTATAACATTATCATTTTATATTCCTTCTTATTTGGTGCTTCCTCACCAGTATGTTTACTCCCTAACATTCCCTAACAAATTAATTGGAACAGTTCAGAGTGGCACTTTTGGCTTCAATCCCTGCTGTCCAATACTTCAATTGAGTCCAGAGGTATTATCATCTCTGCTCAACACATAAGACTGATGGCATTTTCTACATCCAGTCATAAAAATAAATAAACAGTAAAAGTAGTCATTTTTGACTAAAATAAACATCTTTAGATTCTTCACTTCATAATACGTTATATTAATTAATACTTTTATACACTTGACTCTTCTTCTCTCTTAAAGCTTATTCCATATTAGGTGGTTTAGGTATGTGGTATCATATACATTTTATCATGTTTACATAGTAAGTAGTATTTATATTTACTCTTTCTACCATCTGGTATCCATTGAGTTACTTTTATTGCTCATGGTATAACATGAATTAATTCTTTATCACTTTCACTATAACGGTGGTTGTTGTAACAGCATTATCATTATTAGTATCAGGTTTTTTTTTTTGTTTTTTGGTCTCACTATTTGGTCTTTAGTGAGCTGGTCCTTCTTCATTGTTCCATTTTTATTAAATTATTTTCTTTGTGAGTTTGGTTAATTTGTTCGATTAAGTCATATGACATTCTGGTTTCCTTTCTCCCTTAGAATTTTGTATCTCTTTCTTACAAAATCTTTCTTCATATTTCAGAGTTATTTCCCATCATTTGTATGAGTAATGATGTGAGTTTAATGTTTTTTAATTTTAGACATTTTTATTCAACTACATTCTTTCTTGTTCATAGTTGTTTTTCAAATATTTTGGTATAAGTTGTACTTATTATTGTTTTGAATTTTGACATTATTATTCCTCAAAATTCTTTTTGCATTCATAATAGTCTTTGAATGTTTGTGTAAGTGGTACTTACTAATTATTTTGAATTTGGACAATTATTATCTGCATCCAAATTCTTTTTACTTGCATAATAGTCTTTGAATATTTGTGTAGCTTGTACTTACTATTGCTTTTGAATTTTGAAGCTTATTATGTTCAAAATTCCTTTTATTTATTCACAATAATCTTTTAAATGTTTTGTGTAAGTTGTGCTTACTGATTTTTGAATTTTTGTAATTATTTATTTATCAAAATTCTTTTTGTATCATTCACAATTGTTCGAATATTTGGTGTAAGTTGTACTTACGATATTTTTGAATTTGGTAATTATCTATTTAGCAAAATTCTTTTTTCATTCCCAATATTCTTTCTGATATTTGGTGTAAGATGTTCTTACTATATTTTTGAATTTTGTAATTATTTATTTATCAAAATTCACAATTTCTTCATAATAGTTTTAACTCATAATTATGAGTCCTCCAAATATTTTTTAATGGATAACTGATTATAAGTTCCTTTTACTTTATTCGAAATGATATCCTTTAGTACATACGTATTATTATTATTGTTTTTAATAATCAGGTATGGGCCGGTATACAGCAGTAATAACTTTTTGGTAATGCCTTCCAAAGTACTGGGTAATTCCCTGTTTTTTAGCAGTACCTTTTCTCCGACTTCATATCTTATTATTTTCTTAACAGCCTTTTGATATTTGTTCTTGCGCCTTTCCTGGTCTTCAGCCAATTTATTATAGAATCTAATTCGATTGAATTTGTATTCTTGACTCCTGGGGAACTCTATTATGTCTTGTATTTCTCTCGGAGGTGGTCTTTCATACATTGCCGTGTATGGCGTGGTACCAATAGTGGTGTGATATGACAAATTAAGGAATTCTTCAGTCGCTAATAAATATTCTTGCCACTTCTTTTGTTGATTATAGCAATAAGTCCGTAATATTCTTCCGACCTCTCGCAGTACCCTCTCCGCTGGATTGCTGCTGGGGTGGTAGACAGACGTCTTGTATGTCTTAATGCCCAATGTATTCAGAGTGTTTCTCCACCGCCAACCCTTAAATTGCGTTCCATGGTCGGTGATTATGGATGTCGGGCATCCTACCTCTGGAATGTAATGATTTGTTATTATTTCTAGAGTCTTCAGAGTGGTGGCTCTGTTCACAGGGTATAGTTTTGTAAATTTTGTAAAATGATCCATCATAATAACAATATACTTGTATCGATGGCGTCCGCCACTGCGGGGAAATGGACCGCATATGTCCAGAAAAACCTTTTCCAGTTTGGCTTGTGAGGTAATTGGTATCATCATACCTTCCTTTCGCTCATTGTTGGTTTTCACCAACTGACATATCATACAGGTTTTAAGGTAGTTTCTAGTTTTTCTATTGATACTTTTTATGTGACAATTCTCTTCTATTGCCTTGATCACCTTCATGGCTCCCATGTGACCGTATCGTAGGTGATTGTCCAGGATGATATCCTTTTCGATTGTAGTAGGGATCATGATCTTCCAAACGTCTTCGTCAAGGGATGTCTTGATGAATAAAATCCCATTATGTATACAATAAAATTTGTTTATTGTGTCATCTTGGTTGGAGAGACGAAGTTTAATAGAGTTTAACTTCGGATCGGACTGCTGGTGTTTGCTGATGTCCTGCACTATCTTCTCTAAATCAGATCTGTCCTTAATGATGTTATAGATTTTCAAAATGCTCTCCTTTTCGCCTTCGAATGTTTGTTCTTCCAGATTCACTCTTGACAATACGTCGGCTACTACATTTTTACTTCCAGGAACATACTCCCACTGTATATCGTATTCCTGCAGGGCGAGTACCCATCTGGTCAATCTACCATGGCTTAATTTGCATCTTCTTAGAAATGATATTGACTTGTGATCTGTTCGGACGGTCACCGGATATCCGAGGATATACGTCCGAAACTTCCCGCAGGCAAAGACTACACTTAGCAGCTCTTTTTCCGTCACATTATAGTTCTTCTCACACTGGTTAAGGGTTCTGCTGGCAAAGCTCACTACTAGATGGTTTCCACTTTCATCTTCTTGGTACAGTGTTGAACCCAAGCTAATATTACTAGCGTCACAGTTTAGAAAGAAGGGTCGGTTAAAATCTGGATGGTTGAGCATTACTGCATCTAAGAATTTCTCTTTAATTGATTTGAAGGTCTCGTCTTGTTCTTGACCCCATCGCCATTTATTCTTGGACGATAACTGGTACTGAAACTGGGCTGTTAGTTCGGAATAATTATTCTGGAACTTCCTATAATAGTTACATAGGCCCAAAAATGATTGTAGTTGCCTTCTGTTTTTTGGTGTAGGGAATCGTTGTATGGCGTCTACCTTTTCTGTTGATGGTGTTATTCCTTGACTGTTTAGCTGGAAACCCAGGAATTGAACTTCTTTAGCTATAAGCTTGGACTTGTCCAGTTTAAGGGTGACATTATTTTCAGCAAGCTTCTTCAAAACATACTCCACACGATAACAGTGTTCCTCCCAGCTGGTTGATGTTATTAGGAGATCATCAACATATACAGTCGTGAATTGGAGCGCTTCTGGTCCTAGTATATGATCCATACAGGCGACAAAAACAGCTACTGAATTAACCAACCCGAAGGGCAATCTCTTAAACTGATAATTGCGCCCTTCGAAGATGAACGCCATGTATTGCCGGCTTGCTGGGTGCAACTCCACTTGCCAATAGCCGCATACCGTATCCCAAGTGGTAATGAATCGTGTTCCGTGGAACCTCTTCAAAATTTCATCAATTTCGCCAGGTGAGGTACGATCGTTTATTATCATCTTATTTATCTCCCGAGCGTCAAGGCAAAGTCTTACCTTCCCATTTTTCTTTTGTATGGCCACAATTGGGCTAGTGTATGGCGATTGACTGCTCTCGATGATATCTCTACGGATCATATTCTGGATCTCTGATCGTACGGCTTCTTTCAAAGATTGTGCTATTGGGTATGACTTTCGGTTGAATTCTACCGGCTCTCTGAATCGTATTGAGCATTGGTAGTTCCGGATCTTTCCAGGTTCGTCAGAAAATACAGCTCGATATTTCTCATATATTTCTACCAATTGATTCCGCTGGTTTTCCGTTAGTTGCTCGTTAGTATTGTGGCACTGGAAGTTATGTATCTCTTGGATCTTTTGTTTCCATAGGTCTTCCTCCGAATCTTGATGTACTGGCTTGTTGTTTGTTGAGTGGTTAGATAAGTAATTCACCTTATTTTGGTGGTCGAGAAGTCGTTTGGAGTCTAAAGTCTTGTTATCAGTTAAATTGGCTATCCAGGTTGAACCTTCAGCAAAGAGTGATACCCTTCCTCGGCACAAGTCGATAATTGCTGAGTTTCGGCGCAATATGTCGCATCCTATCATTATGTTGAAAGGTAATCCGGCTGCAATAAGAAATATCATATCCACACTAATGCCCTGACTTTTGACATTGAGGGATACCTGCTTTCTTATGGTCTTGTTCTGTCGGCCGGTAGCTCCTACAAGTACAATGTTATTAATAGGTAGTACCGGTAAGTTTTTATGGCATTCCTGCTGTATCCGGTCCAATTCATTTCGATTTATTATGGAGACATTGGCTCCAGTGTCTATCATTATAGGAACAGAAATACCTTCAATTTCTGCGATTATGTATATTATTTCATTATCATTATTTTTAATATTAAGCTCACTTTCTTCTAATAGGTCCTTACGGATGTCCTTTAAATAATTGCTGTATATTATGGTAAAATTTTTCTGTTTTTCTTCACATTCATACCTACTTGATTAAACCCAGCAGATTGGAGCAGTAAAGGGTCATTGGGTTTTATTACTGCCTCCGTTCGTTTAAATGTTCCGCTTCATTACGGATCAGGCCGTTGGAAGCGTCAGCTTGTAGTCCTGAGGCTGTTTCGTTTGGTTCTGCTCGATCGTCTGGTTGGGCTTCTGTTACAGGTAGTCTTCGCTGATTATCCAGGCTGGAACTACGTCTGGGCTCGTACTCTCTGTACCTATTACTTCCCTGGCTCCCTTGGAAAGTCTCGTACTCGTAGTATCGGCTCCTTCTTTGAGGCTGGTATCTTCTGTGTCCACTGCCTTCTGCTCGGATGTAATTAACATTAGGTCGATATGCCCTGTAATTGTGGTTACCTCCACTTGGGTAATTTCGGTTATAATTACCATGATAATTATTATTATTAGAAAGGTTGGGGTTCCTCTGACCATTTTGAACATAGTTACTATTATTATTGTAATAACCGTTGTTATTTTGGGGACGGCTATTATTATTATTATTATTATTGTTGTGGTTGTTGTTATTATTATTATTCATACGAGGAATATTACTATTATTATTATTATGGTTAAGCCTCGGCAAATTATTGTTATTTCTAGGGTTATAATTGTACTCGGCATTATTCCGATTTGCGGAATTATAATTGTTATTATTACCCACATTCTGCCGATTATTATTATTATTCAAATTATTGTTGTTATTCCTTGGTTCCGGCTTTTCATACCTCCTGCGACTTTGACGGTAATAGTTTTCGTGCTCGTACATCTCTAAAAGCTCGGTCATGGCTTGCACCGTTTTTATTTGACTATTTCGTCTGGCTCTGATAATATCCTCCTCGTAGTGGTATGAGAGTTTGCTGACCAGGCATTCTTCCGGTATTCGGGGCTCTAGATGTTTGGCCACGCACACCTTTCCTAAAAAGTACGCCGTTAACGTTTGGTTTCCATATGGGTTGTACTTCCCATGACATATCCCGTCTCTGGCGATATTTTGCGTTGATTCCGACCAATATTTGGCCTTGAATAGCCTTCTGAATTGTTGATAGTCGGTCACCTCGTCTCTTATTGCCATCCACCAATTGTCTGCTATTTCTTTGAACGGTTCGTCCAGCACCTCTTTATTCTCCCTCCAGCGATTACCTCTGTGTTTGGCAAAGTATTCCTCGATTCTTGCTAGGAATTCCATGGGTTTATTTTTATAAAACCTGAAGTTAATCCCTTCACGATTTTCACTGTTGGGACAACTGGTAATGGTTGTCGGTCGACTATGGAATAGGTCTATATCGGTCTGGTTCTGTCGTACCTGACTGTTGATACTGGTCACAGCAGCTTCTATGCCGTCACATTTTTCTGTGAATCGGTCCTGCACTCGCTCCCAGTCTTCCCGTGTTTCCTTTAGTTTTTCCTCCAACGTCTTCCTAGTCGTTTCTTCAATGGTGTTAACCTTCGTATTTATTTCTGTTCTAATACTCCGTACTTCTTGTTCGGTTTGACTCCATTTTTCGTCAGCTCTGGCAACCCTTTGTTCGATTACCGTTATTTCCTCTTCTACTTTCTTGCTGATTGTCTCATTGTTTTCAGCTATCTTCTGGCTTAATTCATCCTTCAATATTTCCATTTTTCCGTCTAACCGGTTCATGTTCTCCTGGTTCGTCTCCTTCAATTCTTCTCTCAATTGCTGACTATTATTCTCCATCTTTTTATTGGTTTCTTCCAGTTTCTGGCTTATCTGGGTCAATTCCTCCTTCGATTGTTTATTGTCAGTTTTTATTTCCTCCATTTTCTCCTCCATCTTCTGGATATTTTCCTCCATCTTCTCCTCGATCTTCTTAATATTTTCCTCCATTAGTAATTTATTTTCGTTTTTTATTTCGTCCACCTTCTCCTCCATCTTCTTACTGGTATCTCCAATTTTATTACTTAATTCCTCCTTCAATCGTTGGTTATCATTTTCCATCTTCTTACTATTTTCTTCGATTTTCTTGTTGGTATCTCCGATTTTATTACCCAACTCTTCTTTTAACTGTTGGTTATCGTTTTCCAGCTTCTTACTATTTTCTTCCATCTTCTCCTCTATCTTCTTACTGTTTTCTCTTAATTCCTCCTTCGTTGTTTTAAATTCTCGGAGTAACATCTCCATCATTTGATCAAATTTTGTATCTTCCTTTGCGGTGGATTTTTCCGGCTGTTCCTTCTGTGGTGCAGGCTTATTTGGTTCTGCTGGCGGTAACATTAACTCCACATCTTCCACTGGTGTCGCTTCTTTATCCTCCATGTTTATCTCCTGCTCGGCCTCCATAGCCCTTTTTCTTGATGTAGCTCTCCTGTGCATCTCGCTCCCTCTTCTGACCTGTTGATCGTTGCCAAGCTAAAAATAGGAAATTGGACAATCGTCCTTATTTTATAACACTATTATCTCCTATTTAAAGCCCCTTAAGTTGGACGCCAATTTGTAATATAATATTACAAATATAATAAAAATTAAAATAAAATTGATATATATATAGATATATTGTGTGTGTATCTTTGGTGATAACAAGGGTATTGTACTCTTCCTTTAGCCCCACTAGTTGGGCAAGTCAATTTGTAATATAATTACAAATATTACAAATAGAAATAAAAATATAATTGAAATTGAAATATGTGTTGGTATGTGTTGATACGTACTGATATTTTGTCTTGTTTATCACTGGATCAGTCTGACTCCTTAAAGTCTCATTGGTTAGGCTAGTCAAATGGTAATATAATTTCAAGTGTAATAATAAACAAAATATAAAGATATTGATGATAAGAAAATGTTATAACTAGGTGTGTTTGATTGATAAATAATAAATACATCAAACTTTAAAAATTTTGCAAATATTTTTTCTTGTGCTTGTATCGAATTTGACTGAATAATTTAATTTAATTAATTGATAATTAATTAATTATTTGAGTTTGTAAATTCCTCCTATATCTATTCTCTCAATGTGAATTATGTTTTTGCTTAATAAAAAATAATAATAACATTAATAGTAGAAATAAAAACAATGCTGGTAACTGAATACTGATTTGCGTTTATTCATTCAAAATTGTGCGCCAGTCAAACTGCGCATGTCCCAGGCACTGGCTAATATTCGCCACAGTCGGCAGTGAGAAAGATTAACAAATATGTTTTTTACAAGTTTAAATTTATGGTTCTTTTAACGAGTCGAAATGGTCAGAGGGCAAGGAACAAGATACATTTAACAGGTATTCTTAAACTAAATGTTAACATCTGAAATAGAACAGAATTATTATTACAATTGTCAATTAGAAAGAAATTATTTAAAATTCGAACCAAGTCGAAGAAATGACGTCACTCTGCTCCAGGTAGCACTGCACCGTCTATGTGAGAAATTCAGCAATGGCCGCCGTCTGCTTGGTTTTAATCTGCTATGACGCCGTTGGAATTGAAGATCTTCTCCCACAGAAATAAAACGATGTTCCCTTTTCCTGCAAAGTGGTGTTGTTCCAAAATATAGTGTTGAATGTCCCCTCGTCGTCTGCGATGTCGAATTCTGGATGGATCTCTTGTGTAGTGTGATGTTCAAATATGCGTGTTGGTTTTGTGAATTCGTTCCAAAATTGTTCAAAAATGGCTGTCGATTTTTGGTGTTGCGTTTTATCGTGTTATACTGTGTTTTTGGAAACTTGTGAAGTGTTAGACATAGATAAATAATGTTATTTCACTTGTTAGTTCATCTCCGTTACACGCCACATAACCACACTTGGTTTTAATATAAATTATTTGGTTTTCAAAACTCCACTAATACATTTTTCAACTGTTCAGCTTTGCGATTAACAATAGACTAAACGACGCAACGTCGTCGTTTTAGGGCAATTTGTGGTATGTCTTTTTCCTCTTCATATTGTTTAATTATAAAATATCTGTCTAAGACTTGTTTCACTATCTAACTATACATAACAAGTTTTCTTATTTTTTACTGTATTTCCAATATTTCTTAATTTTACATGAATCTAACTATTCAGTAATATTGATTATTTAATTTTACATCTTTTGATATATAGCTGGGTTTGTTTCAAACTCATTTAAGCCCAAAAATTACAATTTTAGATAATTATTGTATGTCACATATTTTGTACAAATTCAGTGTTTTAAAGGTTTTTATTTGTTTTTTCGGTATAATATTTCCATGGAATACACCTAATAACTCCGTAATTACTTTGCTGTTAGTAATTTGGTTATTAAAACATTTCAATATTGATTAATTTGCTGTTTAGTCTGATTTGATTACTATCATAAGCCTATTTTTGACTGTTTCCAAAAGAAGTTAGTTTTCTTTCTTTTGTCATTCTATTTGCTATTAACTGTATCTGTATTAAATATATTTTCAATTTCTGTATTGTATGTATTGAATTCTATTCCTATTACATAGATTAATTCTTTGATAGATAGTTTTTTTTTTTTTATAGGCCATTCTGTGTTTACAAACATAGTGTCTTGGTGGGTCTGTTTGTACATTATACATGGTTTACTGATTTGAATAAAATTATTACCTTTTTATGCCCTACTTGCCTCTCTGACTTACACAATGGAAAATTAAATGACATGATTTTAATTACAATAGAATATCTTGTATCTACTAAACTTTCTTTATACTAATAACATCATTGAACCATAACATGAACATCTTATGCCTAATTTTAACAAAAACATCTTATTATCAACTATTTTCCATATATCACCTAATTTTAACAAAAACATCTTATTCCTATTATTTTTTCCTGTATCATCAAATGATAACAACATAGCTTATCCTAGACATAATTTAATTAGAAAACATAAAAAACTCCTATTACTAGTAACACTGTCAGTCACTAACTGTCTTGTGTATGTATTATTCTTATGAAAACACTTTAACTGTGATAAAAAAAACTCGTGTATCTATTTACACCTTACATCTAAAATATTATTTAATTAATAATAAATAATAAACATCTTAATATTAGGCATACCTTCAGTTATGAACTGTCCTTTGGTATTTTTGTCCTCACCATTTATTTAGTTATAATTAAAGAAAACATTTTATATGTAATAGTCCTTCTTATATCTAATTTAAAACTCTTATTACTAGTAATGTTGTCAGTCCTTAGACTGTCTTTCATTTCAATGGTTTTATTATTATTATCCTACACTCATGGTAGTCTTTTTATAATACTTAAAACTTCATTGAAGATTTTTTCATAGATTTTTTTTAACTATGTTTCTCACTGTACACTCTGTAGTTTCTTAATTTTGTTATCTCACTTCACTTTATTGTATTCTACACTCTGGTAGTCTTTTTAGTGAGTTCTACTCTATGGTAGTCTCTTTTGACATATTTTTTGACATGTTACACTTACAACTAATATACAATTTGTTTTTATAGTATTGTATCTTGTAACTTGTTTGGGGTTTACCTATATCGGTTTCAATTTTGTCTCATGGTATTTAATATATGATTAACACTTTGTTTTGGCATATCTCTTCCTGTTTCTGGTCTCTGTTGGAATCTTGATATGTTTCGTCCCTTCTTCAAATATCACATTAGTAGTTTCCTTATTAAAATGGTTTCATGACAGATTATTTCCTTTTTTATGGTCCTTCTTCTTTTTGTACTGCTTCCCCAATCTACTGGGTATACTGCTGGTTTAACTGGTTTTTTCATAGTAGGTTATTTTAATTAATGGTTTTCTTTATTATCTTCCATTTTTATTCACATTTTATAGACTTAATTATACAGTTTCTAGGGTATTCCTTAAACAATTTATTCCTCTCACTCACTATGGAACTTTCTCTTTTATTCATGTAACATTAATTCAAATGTTTAGTGTGATAATTTTGTTATGTTACAACATTCACAATATAAAATTCACAATTAAATAAATACATTATAAAATTGATATTTTTTCGAAAGTTTATATATAATTGTGTGTCGTACTTGTAGAAGAAGCAACCTGCAACATAACAATACAACAACAACATTAAAATCATGTTAAATATCACACACACAGATGCACACCCAACGCGCATACATACAGACGCATACGCAACGTAATCACACACACACACACACACACACATACATACGCATACGCAACGTAACCAAACACGCAACGCGCCCACACACAGACGCAAACGCAACGTAATCATACACATACATACAACGTGTACACGTTTGGTTTGAATCATGTACATGTAGGGCCAATAAACAGATAACAGATTTAAATATGCTATAGTCATTGTAAGACGTTACAATCATTGAAGTGTTTAATAAGTAAATTGTATGTATGTATATATCACTGAATAATAATAATATAATCGCTCTAGTGTTAACGTTTGCTGCAACAGGTAAAGCAGTTTACAAATAATTACATATAGGTTCAGAGGCGTATAGTGAAATAAATTAAAAATCCATTCATCAAAACTTTGTAAATTAGAATCTGCACTACATTCAAACACACAGTGAAAAAAAAAATTAGTAATGTAGGTTGTTACCTTAACGTGGTACATGCAGAACTAGTGCTGTTACAAAATATATATATATAGTAGGAAAGCCCACAGACTACTAGAAATAGTTATCACCTGAAAAAAAAAGAAACCACACATTACGAACTAATATGTATAAACACAAATATCGTTACAATAATAATAATAATAATACATAAACTTACGTTTACTGCCGTCCGAACTGAAGTGTGAGGAGGCAATAACTATAGATATCACAGTAAGAATTTTTGTTGTTGTTTTTTTGTTGTTAACCAGTGGTGTAACGGGGAATTTTAGCAGGTGGAGGAGCAGAGTCGTCATCGTCGTCGGCATGTATCCGATAATGACCGTACGCAAGCGTATCACGACCATTGTCTAATATATAACGCTTATCATCATACGGTGACAACGCTTGCTTATTTACACGCATCGTGTACAACGTATGATGATTGCTACGTAAACACAACGCACTGACAGAAAACGGACAATGATCAGTGAGACACTTGCGATACATATCATGTCGCAGACTCCTCTTAATAGCAACTCGAGGCACACCTTTACACACACGTTTTTGACTCGCATTGCTAGAATCTTCGTTGGCCACAAGGAACGAATAACATTTCGCTCTGAGACCTACGAATTCTCTAATAGGACGACCACACGTTTCATCCTTGAACAGTCCAACAACCTTTTTGTTCTTAAGGCTATAACAAGGATGAGACGTAGGGTAATCCGAGGTGTCAAAAACGTGCAAGTCCTTCTTCATATCTGCATACAAGTCTGATGTTTGAATATGATACATCAGACTGTCTGTATCAGTCATTAACAATTTAACGTTGCGGCCGTACTTGGCGACAGCATAACGATAATGAAAGTCGTACATTATTGTTTTGCTAACGTCAAGCACCGTGAAGCCGACATACACGGGACGAGAAAGAACAATGGATTTTTTACGGAGTGAAAGCCCCACCAGATCGTTCGTATAACGAATCATACGTTTTAGCCTGGGTGTGGAAACTAGTTTTTGAAGCCGTCGTTCATTCGAGACTAGTTCAAAGTCTATATGTTTCCGTACGTTCTCCAGCGACTTACCGTATACGGCGTTGTTCATCAGTTTGAAAAGGTCTTTTTCAAAGCTGTTGACGGCTGATTGCCTCTTGCGGGTGTTGAAATCGATAAACGGTTTCAACCAAGCGCTTTGCTTAAAACACAACACCCTATGAGTCGCTTTCAGCTCTAAACCAAGACTTAAATACAATTTCAAATTTCGATAATGGAGAACGTAATTTTGTTTGTCCTCCAAAGTTGTTAACAACTTCTCTACGGATGACCCTGATTCGTTATACGATGATCTGTATATACTCTCGTGTAAACGTTTGGAAAAGGGAGAAAGGATATCGTGTGTTATGCGCTGGCGCACAGGTGCAAGCGGGTAGTCGGAATGCAGGTCGTGTAAGGTATTAGGATAGTGTAGGTCGACTTCGAGGATGTACCCGATGTCAGCATCATCACTCACAGTACGTACGTCCAAGGACTCGATTTCGTTACGATCGAGCCATCGGAATTCTGCGTAAGGGAGTGGTTGCGACATGGCTGCACCGTATAAATTGTTACAGTCCGTATACAGAATGAAGGAGGTCGGTTTCGAAACATCGTACTGGTCTGGAATCAGAGGATTGTTAGCGACTGCATGACGGTTGGATATCATCGCGCAGCCTCCGCGGATCCCAGACTCGACGTACAGATGCATATTTATTTCTGTCAACAGTTCTAATTCGACCCCAGTCATTTTTAGCATCGCGTTCCAAGCGAGTCCGGGAAGCGAGTAAAAATGACAGGGGTCCAAGCAGTAATCGCGTAAGGCCATGTCTCGGAAACTTTCAAAGACATCGGCCAGCAGCATTACGTCTGTCAACAAATACAAATCATGGTAATCTCCAAACGTACGCAGATTGAATGCACTCCACACGTTTTGCGCGTGCTCGTAATCTGCGTCCGAAATAGATGATTCCATCAACCGGTTATCAAAGTGTTCACGAGCGGGTAGACTTGTTTCGTTGAACCGATCAATACTGTCAACATACTCGTATGGGTATACCCCCTTGCGTACGAGCAGATTGGTCTGTTCATCGAAACCCCGTCTAAGCATTTCCTCTCTGAGCAAAGGAAATTGGCTCCCGGACGCGGACAGATTGGTAACGAGTGTGTCCAGAGAGCGATTAAGAAATTGAAAGGAGTCTACGAAACGCAAGGGACCCAGGGAGAACGACACGTAACGCTCACTGGATGTCGCGATGCAGGATACGCGTTCGTCCTTATATTTCCCTAAACCAAGCATTAAATGGTGACAGTCGTAGCCACGAAGGTTGTGAAAGAAGACGGGGATATGACGAGGCATCTTGTAACTCAGATTACAGCTATTATGGGCTGCTCCCAAGAATTTCCCCGTAAGATGACAATGATTGCGTACCTTGTCATCGTCTGTCAAAGGGCGCTCACACAAATGACAAACGGTGGCGTTAGTGAACGCAACATTGTCATCATCGGACATAATTAATTGTACATTATGTCGTACCACCTTCATCATATCCTCGGCGTCTTTCAACAACCACGAGAAGAACGTGTCTACAACGTTTTCACCCCGATAAACTTTAGCCTCTCTCCAAAGGCTGTGCGTATGATCGACGATAGCATAGGAGAAACCTGACGGGATATGCATCGCTTCGTATGATGTGGACGATACAGGAGGAGAAGTTATTTTCTGACGGGCACCGCTGCTATCAACGGAGTAGAATTCACCTAACTCGTGCACTGTCGTCGGGACGTCGTTACCAGGTGAACACGATTGAAGCGGAGTGATGAGGGACTCGAAGTCGGCGTAGACGGTGAAGGGTACTTTAAGACAGTGCGCGTAATTTTTAAAGGACATAAACTTCTCCTCCTCCGTGGGCATTTTGGTTTTCTGCTCGCCGTAAGGTGTGCAGTAGGGGAGATGATCGGACAGACCATGTTCTGTGGCGAAACGATGCAGGCAGTAGTCGCAGTAAAATGATTTATGACCGTGTTTTGTTAGGGATGATAACAATCTATTCATGTTACTGATAAGACAGTAATGTTTTCGGCTATTTGTATCGGTCAGAAGCAAAAGATTAACGTGATGCGACCTGTCCTTATTCGGGGTAATTCTCAGAGGGTAAACCTCATTTTTTGATTCATTTTTGATATTGTCTTCTATATCATAACCGAAAACGTTTATAGAAATGTTAGGATTCTGTGCTTCAAATTTGGAAATGGACTTTAACGAAACAGGGTACTCGATACCGGACATATTTAATGTGTTTATGAATGGGATGTATTTTGAAGCACGGTCTCTATGACGTTCTTGAGGGTGTATGTGGGCTAGAACAGACCACAGAAAACACATTTCATCGTGGGGGTTCTTGATGTTGACTACTGCCCTGGTGTGTGAGAGTTTTCGCGGGGTTGGAAGGTAGGAGGACGCTGCTAGAGGCTGGTACCGTCCAACAACCAGTTCCAGCTTCAGTACAGCATCCACCGACCATCCGCTCCCGTCACGGGTAAAATTAGATATGCTATTGAAGATTTTATCGTAGGATTCATCGAGTAGACAATTCAACTCGTCGCTGTCGTCCGCGAGCAACGTGCGACAACGTCCGTGGAAGACGGCGTCTTTCGTTACCTCTTTCTCCTCACCACTGTCACCATCTACCACGGTTTTGGTAAAACGTATCCTGCACGCAATATGCCACTTGATATTGCGTAAACGTGCCTGCTCTGTCTGAATATCCTCAAGCAATAAAGGACGTGCCTCAGTCATTACGAATACTACGTCATGATCCGACACGTTGACGTTCACTGGAATGTAGTCGAAGGTTGTGATGCACCCTCGGACACTACTGTTCCTCTCGATATAAAACCGAGTCACAACTGAAACAATAGAAACATGAGTATTAGTAACCAATAGGAATGATAAATAACGTGTACACACAAATTCATGTTTGTAGTAAATAAATAACACTCGTCGGGGGGTAATATGTCAGTTTATTACAAACCGTGAAGATGTCGACTACTCCTGATTTTAGTATTGAAAGTGAAAGAATAAAATCATTCAAGTATTGGGAAGTGACGTTTATCAGCCCCGACGAGTTAGCGTTTGCGGGGTTCTACTTCTACCCTAGAAATTTCGATGTTTGTGGACATAGTATGTCATTCGTAGACGATAGAGTTAAATGCTTTTGTTGTGGAATTGAATTAGTTGATTGGAAAGAAGGTGACAAACCTATGAAGGAACATGAAAAATTTTCATCTACATGTCAATTTCTAAACGATGTTAAGAGTGAGACTTTTCATACACACACCAATAGACATAGTATGACTCAAACGTTAATTCGCATCAGCAAGTTTGCACACTACATAATTACAAAAATAATTTCTTAACTGTGAACTTTTTTTTACCTTGTTCAGTCTGCTCCTCCCCACGTTCCTGCTGAAGGTTAGCCATGATCTTCAAGAGAGAGTGAGAATGAATGAATACTGAAAAACAAAAGGTACTGTTATAACGCTGGTATTATGTTAGTGTATCTTAAACGATTTATATATATATCAATTTGTAGCGCATGAACGTGTGATAAGTAAGACGTTGTTGCAAGTGAGTGGCGAGGTGTGTGTGTGTGTGTGCAACTGTACTAAAAAGCTGTTATGCGCATGCGCAAATAATTCAAATGCATTTACGTAGATGACTGAAAAAGAGATGATTTACATAATACATGTACGCCAATAAATATGCTTAGAATTAAAATATTTGTTATGATTTTAGTAACATATAACAGCGTCTTACATACCACTCGAATCTATATATACTGTTCTGTTTCAGATAATAATAATAATTTGATCACACACACACACACACATGTATTAAATCAATAAATAATGCACTTGATAAATTATGCTTACCAAACTAACGTATGTTGAATACACACACAGGAACTTGTGTATACTGAGACGCACAATAATTCAAGCAGTCTTTCAACTATTAAAAAACTGCTGAGATAGATTTATCAACGCACGCAAGCAGTCAGTGTGAATCCGATAAAATTCAGTTATACCTAAAAATATATATATCTTCAATTAGAAGTGTATAAAAGGTACAGTAAGAATATATTTCAGAAAATTGTATTAAATTCAAATATATATCTTCAATTAAAAGTGCGTTAAGAATAAAAGTACGTTAAGAATATATTCAGAAAATTGTAATTTGATCATACGCATACGCTTACACACACACACACACACACACACACACACGAACACACACACACAGACGCACACAGACGCATACGCAACGTACGCACACACGAACACACACACACAGATGCACACGTACACCTAACGAACGCATACGTTAGCATGGATCATGTTAGGTCCAATTACGTATGATTTTAGTAACATATAACAGTGTCTTACATACCACTCGAATCTATATATACTGTTCTGTTTCAGATGATAATAATAATTTGATCATACACACACACACACATACACATACATGTATTAAATCAATAAATAATGTACTTGATAAATTATGCTTACCAAACTAACGAATGTTGACTACACACACAGGAACTTGTGTATACTGAAACGTACAATAATTCAAGCAGTCTTTCAACTATTAAAAAAAAAACTGTTGAGATAGATTTATCAACGCACGCAAGCAGTCAGTGTGAATCCGATAAAATTCAGTTATACCTAAAAATATATATATCTTCAATTAGAAGTGTATAAAAGGTACAGTAAGAATATATTTCAGAAAATTGTATTAAATTCAAATATATATCTTCAATTAAAAGTGCGTTAAGAATAAAAGTACGTTAAGAATATATTCAGAAAATTGTAATTTGATCATACGCATACGCTTACACACACATGTATTAAATTAAAATATATATATCTTCAATTAGAAGTGTAATATAAAAAATACGGTAAGAATATATTTCATAAATTGTGATTTGAACATACACATACATGTATTAAATAATGCAAATAATTTTTACGTTTAAATAAAATCTGTACATACAATAAATTATACTCACCAAAACTATTGTATGTTGACTACACACAGGAACTTGTATATACTGCGATTGCACAATAATACAGTCTTCCAACTATTAAAAATGTCGTGATAGATTTATCAGTGCACGCAAGCAGATCAAATGAGAAATTATCGTTAAATTTGTTGAGTATATATTGGTCTCTGGTGGTAGGGGAAAGCCGGTGTTTGTTTTGGAAGTGAATACTTTCTAATCCATAATTACTTGCGGTGGTGCAACTAATGAGTGTCATGTGTCATATTAGAAAGTGAAAGGAGGATTTAGCGAATACACACAATGGTTTATTTCGGTATAACCCACTGAACATACATGCAATTAGTTGTATAGTAATCAGAAATGTGTGTGAGAGAGAGAGAGACAATTTAATAGTTTTAATTTTATACCACAAGGTAAACTATATTTTTTTAAGACGGGGGTTGTTTCCGAAAATTATTATTTAAAACTGATAATTGTTTTATTAAAATCTCACGTACGTGCCAAATTAATTGCCGACGACGGACTCTGCTCCCCCTCCTGCTAAAATTCCATCTGTTAAAAACAAAAGAATTCTCACTGTGATATCGTTAGTTATTCTCTCTCCACGCTTCAGTTCGGACGACAGTAAACGTAAGTTTGTGTATTATTATTGTAATGATATTTGTGTTTATAAATATTAGTTTGTAATGTGTGGTTTCTTTTTTTTTTATAGTATAATGGAAAACGCTGCTGTAATAATTGACTTTCACTGCTTTTATGATGACAACGGCAATTATATAGTAAAGGAGTTGTCGGTTATGGACGTAACACGTTTTGCATACAGACATTGGATTTTCGCCCCGCCTGCTACAGTCGTTACGAATTCGAAATACACTAGAACCAACTGCTGGTTAACGACAAACTATCATGGGCTAAGATGGGATGAAGGAGAGACACCGTACGACAATCTTGTTTCAGTGTTAACAACGTATACGAACATATATAAATATGTGTTTGTGAAGGGTCTTGAGAAAAAACGTTTTTTAGAATCGAAAATAATTCATTATCATATAATAAATCTTGATGACATTGGTTGCCCAAAAGACGTACCAAAAGACATTCCTGGGGCGTTATGTCTTACACATTGCAATTCTTCTTCTACACTATGTACAAACCATAATGTGCACGCACTTAGAGAGTGGATAATTAATGATTTTTCTGTTATACAAACATTTTTAATGTAAGTGTCTCATAGCATTGTTAATTTCATTAGGTAAACTTGTATATGGCTGCAGGCGATAACTATTTCTGTCGACTTTCCTAATATATATTATGTAACAGCCATAATTCTGCATGTATGTACATGCAAAGCTTCAGGGGATGAAAAACACCATCTGTTAAAAACAACAACAAAAATTCTTGCTGCAGGCGATAACTATTTCTGTCGACTTTCCTAATATATATTATGTAACAGCCATAAGTCTGCATGTATGTACATGCAAAAACACCACCTGTTAAAAACAACAACAACAAAAATTCTTGCTGCAGGCGATAACTATTTCTGTCGACTTTCCTAATATATATTATGTAACAGCCATAATTCTGCATGTATGTACATGCAAAAACACCACCTGTTAAAAACAACAACAACAAAACTTCTTGCTGCAGGCGATAACTATTTCTGTCGACTTTCCTAATATATATTATGTAACAGCCATAATTCTGCATGTATGTACATGCAAAAACACCACCTGTTAAAAACAACAACAAAAATTCTTGCTGCAGGCGATAACTATTTCTGTCGACTTTCCTAATATATATTATGTAACAGTCATAATTCTGCATACAAAGCTTCAGGGGATGAAAAACATCACCTGTTAAAAACAACAACAAAAATTCTTACTGTGATATCTATAGTTATTGTCACTCCATACTTCAGTTTGGACGACCGTAAACGTAAGTTTATGTATTATTATTATTGTAACGATATTAGTTCGTAATGTGCGGTTTCTTTTTTTTTCAAACGATAACTATTTCTAGTAGTCTGTGGGCTTGACTTTCCTAATATATATATTTTGTAACAGCGCTAATTCTGCCTGTGTGTATGTACATGCAAAGCTTCGGGCGATGAACGTGAACTTTCCTGATGACCACATCACCACCACCACCATTACTTTCACTAGTCTTCTTTGTAGTCATTGTTTAGTTCCACCTAGTTTGATACAGACGTCTTCACTTCTCATAAATAATGTCGTTTATCACAAAATTCAATGCAGTTTCTGCTATTGAGTACAAACGGTGTGCAGAATTAACATTGAACAAGCAGTATCCGATTGTTAACATGGTGCATGTGGACACAAGATATGGGAAGTCTGTGCTTGTAACGTTGGAAGATGGTGAGCTACGCTATCGTGTATATCTACCTAAGAGGTATGCTTGCGTCTTTACAGATGAAGAGCTCCGTCATATAAGCCCCAGCGACCTACATCTCGTGTTTCGAGGCATGAGGAATCAAACAGTACATATGGAAATCGTACCTCGTTAAGGTAACAAACTACTTTTAATAAACAATTTTTTATCATTGTGTGTGTGTGTACGTATGTTTGAATGTAGTGCAGATTCTAATTTACAAAGTTTTGATGAATGGATTTTTAATTTATTTCACTATACGCCTCTGAACCTATATGTAATTATTTGTAAACTGCTTTACCTGTTGCAGCAAACGTTAACACTAGAGCGATTATATTATTATTATTCAGTGATATATACATACATACAATTTACTTATTAAACACTTCAATGATTGTAACGTCTTACAATGACTATAGCATATTTAAATCTGTTATCTGTTTATTGGCCCTACATGTACATGATTCAAACCAAACGTGTACACGTTGTATGTATGTGTATGATTACGTTGCGTTTGCGTCTGTGTGTGGGCGCGTTGCGTGTTTGGTTACGTTGCGTATGCGTATGTGTGTGTGTGTGTGTGTGATTACGTTGCGTATGCGTCTGTATGTACGCGCGTTGGGTGTGCATCTGTGTGTGTGATATTTAACATGATTTTAATGTTGTTGTTGTATTGTTATGTTGCAGGTTGCTTCTTCTACAAGTACGACACACAATTATATATAAACTTTCGAAAAAATATCAATTTTATAATGTATTTATTTAATTGTGAATTTTATATTGTGAATGTTAAAATATATTTAATCATTTAAACAAATTATGACTTTATTTTATTTCACTCTACACCTCTGAACATGTGTACAATTAATTTATTTTTTGTGAACTGTTACATCAGAAGATTTGTATGAATTTCAGCCGCCGTTTTCATGTGTGTGTATAATTTTAATTTATTTCGCTATACACTACTGAACCTATGTGTGTGTGTGTAAACTGCAACCTTAAAACAGAAGTATTGTCTGTAACAACATAACAGGTAAGTAGTTCATTGACGCCAAATATATATATTTCTAACAAGGATCAATCACACTGACTGCATTATAAAACTATTAATTAATTATTTAATACATTGAAAAATGAAGACGACGTTTTGACAACGAAAGAGAGATAGTGCTAAAATTATTTATTCATCACACCGACTACTCAATGTACGAGAGGGAGACAGGAGAAAGGGTATGGAACCTTGCATAGTTGAAACGTGTGAAAGTGTGAAAGTGAGAGAGAGAGAGAGAGAGAGAGAGAGAGAGAGAGAGAGAGAGAGAGAGAGAGGACGTTACTATTTGTTGACACAGTTGAAACAAGTGAGAGTGAGAGAGAGAGAGAGAGAGAGGACGTTAATATTTGTCGAATAAATATAAACTTTCTAATTTCATATACATGCGCTCGGTACTGACCACAGAGAGAGAGGAGAACGGTTTGACAACAAGAGAGAGAGATAGAGAGAGACATACACAACGTGTGAGAGAGCGAGAGAGAGTACCAATTATGATCATATAGTTTGAATTTCCCACCACAGAAGAGAAAAAAATGTTGACAGATCTGCTCTATACATACACAATATAACACATATTTGAATTTCCCTCCCCCCGCCACAGAAAATGTTGACAAACCTGCTCATATAAAATATCTATACACTATAATAATACTACAGAGGTTGGTACACCTGATCATATAGATTTAATATATGTTGGTACATCTGATCATATAGATTTAATATACATTATAATACACGACAAATTTGAACTCATGCAAAGGTTGGTACACCTGATCATATATTTTAGTATACACTATAATGCTTCGAGTTGGAACCACCCCCCCACCCACTGATATGAAATAAAAAAACCTCCCACCCAACACCACCCACTGATATGCAAATCAGCTTTCTTAAAAAAATAAAAAATTATATTCACGGATGCTGGTGGTCCATTGAACCTCATCCCACCAAATCAATTTAATTAAAAAAATAAAATTAAAAAAATTAAAAAATTTATTCGCGGAAATTCGCGGTGCTGTGGTCCATCGGGATGCTGCGGGTCCAGCGGTGGCGGCGTCATCTCTGAGATCATGTTTTTTAGTGTTTTTTTATTGTTTTTTAAGAAGGCGGCATTCCTTTGTGGGTTTGAATCGGCATTTTCCCCCTACTAACAGACACAATTCAAATCACACGCATTATTCGAACATATCACACCCCACACACACAATATCGATCTTTCAAACGTCGATACCGTCACCAACAACAAGACGTACAGTGCTCCCAGCGCCAGCCTCTGAAGAAGCTTTTAAAAGGAAAACCGGTTCAGGCTATAAGGTGAAACTTTTACGTTTTTACCCATAAGAAACTTTGTGTTCCGAGTCGGTAGTGAATTAATTACATTTACAAAAATATTTAATTACAATACTTAAATCTTAGCCCTCGAACTGAATTGATCGGTAAGAAAAGAAAAAGGGAGCTGACTAAGTATATGACTATTGGAACTTGAAGTATAAAACTATTATGTCAAGCTGGAGTACAGAGAAAATTGTTAAATAGAAACAGAAAACAAATAGAATAAAAAGAGAAACATAAAAATGCCTGATTGATATTACCGCCATTTCCGTATAGGCCTTGGGCGAGGCCTCACATTTTTGTATTATTCAGTAAACCAACTTCCGCCACTGAGAGAAAAAAATGCAGACACAGACAAATGTTTGCGTAGGTGAGATTCTTAGAGCTCTTAGAAGCATGAGAAGCATGTGTGTTTACAACTTACTTGGAATTCTTCAGAATTATTTAAGGGGTCCCTACAGAGCTACCTAAGAAAGCAAAACACAAAACGTTCGAAACTTAATAAACTAAATATCGCTGTCCCTATGGGGAAGTTTATGACAAAGACATAAATTGGATGAAGAATTTGACGAAACTAAAAATCAGTTAGAAAAACTCTCAAGACAGAAAAGAAATTACCCTACGAAAAGCTGAATTAAACACTGTTCACAGTTATCTCGCCGGTAATGAAGTGTTCACAGCCTTCTCGAAATTAGAAATCTGTTTGAGATTGTTCGTGTCAGTGTTGATGTCAAATGCGACCGCTGAAAGGTCTTGATCAAAACTTAAGATTAAAATAAAAGTGTACTGAGAAATGTTATGAAACAAGGCCTTCCGTATAGTGTGCGTCTTTTAAGTATTGAGAACGATTTATTATTGTAGTTGACAACGATTACAGTTTTGTCTTAAAACCTTAATGCAAACGCACTGTCTATACCTCAAATGTTTCCGCTCTTCGGGGATAAATAACAGATAACATATATACAGAGAGAGAGGGGGGAATAGGTTACACTATTGCTAACACATTAGATTTGTATGGAAATATTGTAAAACTAGAATCCTCCATGAGCTGAAGGACTCGCTCGCTATTTTGAACGATCTACATTTATTATTATTTAAGTTTCAATAATAAAAAATATACAATCAAAGAAATTACCGACTGCAGCGCTGCAGTTCTGGTTGCATATAACGCTCATTGCAGTAGAACGGTGGCATCAGTCCCGCGCATTTTTCTACGATGGGAAATCACGTTCTGCTACTGTGTTTTCTTTCCGGTTTAATTAATCTGTGCTGTGGACAAAATGATCTAACAACAGTAGGTATTGCTGTTATTGTTATTAATAATACGTTTGCCATTATGTAATACAAACTATATTTAATTTAGAATAGTAATTATAATTATCGTATTATTGATGTCATTAACAAAGTTGCATGTAGTTTTAACTGACGTGATACAAATCTAATTTCTAGCAGAACAAATCCATAAAATAATCAAATGTCAATACATAAAAAAAATTCAAATTGTGTATTTAGGTTTAAATTCGTTATATTTTCAAGTAGTAATGAAGACGCTTAATCAAATCGTCAGCTTATTACAAGAGTTGAATTAAGAAACGAACGTGACCCAAACTGTATATCTTTTAATTAAAAACGTACATTACGCTACCTACACCTTATCTTCATAATAAAATTTGTTAAATAAATCCATGAATGATTGGTCCTATTATTTTAATTTTAACCGGGAAATAAATATTATTTACAAGTATCGGTTGTAATCAGTGTTTCATTTCGTGTACTGTACTGTGTTGTGTTATACAACATATGTCGTGTTTTGCTGATTTTATTGACTTTTAATCGTTGTGAAATACCCAGTTAAACAAGACAAATGTCATCATATAACAACTAAATTATAAACAAATATTTTCCATTTAAAGCATCGTCGCTCTCATAGGCGTAACTTGGGAGTGGCAAGGGGGGCACTCGCCCCCCCCCCAATGTTCCGAGCATTATAAAATTTTGTTTCCAGTTGTTATAAATAAAAACTAGCAAATAGCCAAACAGGAGACAGTTTCTATGCTTGTGAGCACAGTAAGCACTATTTATCAACGTCTGTACTGTTATCAGACGACTAGTTGCCATAAATGTATTATTCTTATTTCTTTCGAAGAAACTTGTAAGGGGAACGTTTGACAGATTTGAATGGTATACGTCAAAATAATATTTCTGTTCGGAAAAAAAGCAAACGCTAGAGCAGTGGTTCCCAAAGTGGGGGCAACGGACCCATGGGGGTCCGCGACCATGTTTCAGGGGGTCCGCGGGCACTTTAAAGAAAAAATAGAATATAGTATACCGCAATTTTCTCCAATTTTTTGTAGTCTAAAATCTAAATTTTAAAATCTTAAAACAATTAGTAGAAGGTTCCAGTATTTTTTTGGTGCAAACTAATTGTAATTGTAAAGTAATTTCAGACTAATATCTTTAATCATGTCGTGTAGCAGATCGGTTTGTCAGCCGAACTGCCTAGAGCGCCGCATTAACGCAGAACTGATCGCACTGTTTTAGTCCACGTTTAAGCACTGTATCTCGCGTATAAGCACTGTATCTAAGCAAACCGTTTTTCCGTGTAGCTGGTTTTACGCCTAAGTAGTTGGATTTCAACACGTGTGGTTGGAAAGATAGAGCCGAGGTTGGCGAAATTAGGAAATAAACTTGATGTCGAGAGTGACTTAATATTGAAATTATGAGACATTAAACCTAATATTGTAGAGCTAATTGTTCAAAAGCAGCTTCATTGTTCACATTGAACTATGTTTGATATCATTAATATTATAATTTTTCAAGTTAAGAGAATTTTGATTTTAATATATTTAATTAAAATATAAGAGTTTGTATCATATTTACTGTTCGTTTTCTTTCATAACTCAGACAGTGTCTGTGAAATTTTTAATTTTTTGAGGGGTGTCCGCGGACTGAAAAGTTTGGGAACCACTGGCCTACAGTATATTTGTTCTAGGTAAACATAACTGGAAGTACAACTTATGAAGAAAGGTTTGTTGACAGTGGCGGCGATAAGGCCCCCGCAGACCCCGCGGTGCGGGGAGGCCCCGACCCTCATGGGGGGCCCCAGTTGGCCCAGTCATGGGACATAACTTGTAACATGAAAAATAAGCGTAAACGAGTTGTAAAACGCTTCTTTGTTGAATTATCAGTTGACCATAGAATTGACGACCCAGTGAAATCATTTGAAGTAAAAGTTTTCAATGCAACACTAGATATTGTAATAGCTCAGCTACAAATGAGATTCGAAGGATTGCGTTGCATTGATGATAGGTTTTCATTCCTGACGCCTCAGAATTTAGTAAACTTCTCACAAGAGACAATAGTGGAGAAAAGTAAGGCTCTGGTAAATGTGTATCCTGGTGACCTTTCCACATCACTGCCTGACCAAGTAATATCCTTCAAAGCTCTGATGGCCAAAGAAATTGTACACAAGAAAAGAATTCGAGAAATGATGAATTTACTGGTTGAAGAAAACAGCTGCCTTATGAGTTGCCTCCCAGACTTAACTACACCTTTGCAGCTTTATTTAACCATACCTGTCACAACAGCTACAGCGGAAAGAAGCTTTTCAAAACTTAAATTAATTAAATTAAGTCATACTTAAGAAGTACCATGGCCCAAACTCGGTTGAGTGACTTGGCACTGTTAAGCATTGAGCATGAAGAGACACAGAAAACTAATATCGACGAAGTGGTTGAAAAGTTCTTAGCTATAAAAAAAGAAGACTAGGCTTAGGAAAACAGTGAACTTTGGTTGATCCTCATCTGTAAATATTGTACATTACTTGAGTTCGAGTGTTATTGAATTGGATTAGACTTAAGGAGAACTTGTATAGAGTATATTCAAGAATTTTACAAATTCAGTTACAAACTAATTTAAATGTTTGAAAAAAGCTAGAATGTTACTTTGGTATTCGTTTTTAAATAATAAATTTTTAACACTCTGTGTGCGGTACTGTTTCATAGTCTGTTTCATATCTTTGACGTAAAAATAAATCATTCTTTTTATTTTGGTTTTTTATAGTTTGTATAGAACTTTGTCTATTTAGCAACAATGAATTTTAAGAGTTTGTACACGTGTAAAACATCATTTGCAAATTGCAAACGCTTTGTGATAGACGAGGAAGTATTCACAAACCATTGTTGTGAAACACACGTAAATAGAAACTCATTTGAGTGTTTTCCCCTATTACGTATACAAAATTTAACCATTTTTATAGGGCCCCCTAATTAGTTTCGCGGGGGGCCCCCGTTTCGTTAGCGCCGCCACTGTTTGTTGATCATTAAAAAATGAAATTGTCCCTAGCTTACTAACTAAGAATTATTACTAAACTTTCTAATTTTGTATATAATATATTTTATTATATAGATGGTCTCACTACACACTTGAATTTATGAAGCTTTACCCTGCTTCCCAAAGTTAGGCCCCAAGTTACGCCCAATGTCGCTCTATACAGGGTGAGTCACGAAGATATGCAGAGACTTTAGGAGCTCATTCTACATGTAAAAATAAAGAAAAAAGTACATATAAATATAGGTCCGCAAACGCTTCGTTAGCGAGTTATGGCTATCCAAATATTTTATTTATTATTATTATTAATTTAGCCAATATTTCAGCTTCTCTGGTCATATTAGGCCGTACTGAAGTTCTAGGAACCCAAATTAAGGAACAAACTTGATGGTTTCATATAGTTTTTGACCTGAAACTTGAATAAAATAAGTCCCAGTACTGTAACTTCAATAGTTTTTGGGAAAACTGGTGAAAAACGCAAAAAATCGTAGTCGAAAAACACACTTTTTTACGTTTGACGTACAAAACTTTGTTAAATTGCCAATAAACAAATAAAACTTGTAGTAAATTTAATTATGAGAAAACTGGTGTAAATAAAAGTAAACAGAAAGTGAATAAAAGTTGAATAAAATGGACTTTTATTTAGAACAATATAAATCAAAATATCACTGAAAAATATTTTAAACGAAAACCAAGTTAATAAAATTTACAATAAATTTTCGAAAATGTGTCCATCGACTTAAATGCATCTTACTGCACGATTGTGGATTGCTCGTGTTGCTCTTCGTAGTCCAGCAGGGATGTTCTTTATTTGCGCAAAAGCATCAATAATGCGGGCAAGTAACGCCTCGCGGGTATTTACTTTCACCTTGTAAACATTATCCTTCATCCATCCCCATACACAAAAATCCAACGGCGTAAGATCTTGTGACGATTTAATTGATAATAAAATATTTAATAATAAAAAAAAATTAAAAAAGCATTAAGTATTTTTAAATCGCACTATTAAACCTAATACCCCTGTACTGACTCAGAATAAGTATGAGATTTAAATGGGAAAAATCAAACTAAACAAGTAATAAAAATTCGTATTGTAAAAAGCTATTAATATCACAGTTAACCCTTTAGTAAATCATCATGCGTTGACCTGTTTAATTCCGGACACAACGTGCTTAGCGAACCGTCTGTAACTTAGAAATGTATGAAAATCGTAATGTAAGTAATTAGTAATTTGAAGGCACGAGTAGTAGTTAAAATAATTCCTGTAAATTAAATGAGTATAAATAATTTGTTTCTTCTTGTTATAATAATGTCTATTTAAATAAAAGTAGGAACTATATTATCGCGGAGTACTCGCTCCGCTTCGTTGTAATGTACCAGTCGTATCAAGTTAAGAGTTACTATGCCGCCGTCAGACAGTACACACCTCCGAGCGAGAGCTCTTCAGAAATGTGTTAATTACATTTAAATATAACGGTTAGCTACCACTACAAAACGTGGGGAGCTAGTATTTTTTAAATACATAAGATGTAGAAAAGTTTGTTTAAGAAATGTAATAATTTAAGAAAAATTAACAACACGTAAACAAGGTGACGTCTCTACTTAAGATGTAAACTCTAGTACAACTCTATATGTGAATATGTGACCTGCACAAACTGCACACATGGACGTCTACAACCCATACGACGCTGACCAGGACCGACGTGGATCAACCCAACTTTAACCAGCATTACTTCAATCTCCTCACTGATACAGGGGCGAGCGAAGGTGCGTCCCATCACATCTGTTAACTGTACGGGCAGACGCTGCTTGTGTGATACATTTGCATTCTGGGCTGACAAGCGTCTGCCCGTACGATTAATAGATGGGATGGGATGCGGCTGCTTTCTATCCGAGTCTTTATAGACTTGACGATAAACCTGTAGCTTATTTTCGGTTTGTTTAGCTGTGTGCGGTCTTCCTACGTGTGTTCTCTCGTAAGCAGAAATACTTACAATATTTTATGTAATCGTTCAGCGCTACAGAATGCGAATGTTTCATACTTTTGTCTGACATAACCTCAGTAACAGCGTGTTACTTGAAATTTGAGGATTACTAATTAACTGTCTTCACACATCTGTTCCAAATTACACACTTATCTAAATCACAAGTTAAATTAATCACACAGAATCTGGCCATGGTTGGATTGTACTTAATTAAGCTCTGTTCAATTGCTATTACAATTATTAGTACGCATAGCGAATAATTATTTGTTTTAAATAAATAACAAATGTGGAGGCCAAATTATGCACATAAGGTGATAAAAATACTTTACTGTATTAAATGTACAATTTATTGGTTTTACAGAAAATACCAGTACTTACACATGAATGGAGAAAATGCCAGTACTTACTCAGACTGCATTATCAAATATATGAATATTGTAAAGAAACAAAGGATTCCTCTCCTTAAAACCTCACTGTTGTAAATCAATTTAGTAACGAACTACTTGTTAATTATGTGAGGACGTATGTTATAGTGTATGATACCAGCTGGAGACGTCAAATTGTAAAGAAATCTTGTCTATGGGTGTAATTAGTTATAAGAGACTCCTGTGTAACAAATGCCAAGTAATACGTTGTAGGTGGCGATCCGTAACTACTAAACTGCTGTTACCTGGTTTAATTAATATGTTATTCACTAATATACCTTTCGGTTGTGACCGGTGAAACCCTCAGAACATAGATTATTAAGTCCACAAAATTAGAATTATGTTCCTGAATTTATAATGGTATTATTCTATAGACTTAATTTAGTTCTCAGTGGTTGTTTAATATGAGCAATATATATGGAGTATTTACTGAATGTAAGTGGTATTTGTTTCAACCCTAGTCCCTCAACGATAAAAATTTCATTCAAATTTAGTATTAAAAAACTAGTTAGTTCAGCAATCTCCCGTCCCACCAGCTGCAAACTTGGAGCGCTATTACTAGAAATAAGTGTACTTATAGGTTAGTTATTCGGAGTGTTTGTATCAATCTGTTAATAAATTATTACACCAACTACATATAGTATTTTCTCTGCAATGACTAAAACGTTATCTCATACAACAAATGTACTTTATTTATTTTTCTCTGGTATTTAACAAGTTACGTTGTCTCAGACAAACAATAAGACGATCCAATCGACTCTCCCAACATATATCGATTCTTAATTATTCAAACTCTAAAAAACATATATACTTGAAAATAATGACAATTACTTCTTATACCAGGATTCGTGTAGTTCTTTGAACCATTAGTAAGGCCAGGTAAAACGCATAATTAAGGTTGTTCAATTTACAAAAGAATAAAATTATTTACTTAAAATACAATGATATGAAAATAATTTGTTTTTTACCCAAACGACGAAAGCTTCGTTAGGCGGTGAATGTTTGTCAACAGCGGTCAAAATCCAGTTTATATCGTCTTCACCCAGTAAAACTGCTCTGGTTTTCAATGAATTGATGATGGTAATCCCACAGGAACTCTTGTGCTTCGATTCTTCTTTTGCGTCTTCACAATTCTTGGTCCCAACGAACTGGAATTAGGATCTCAGCTTACGCTGTCAATGAAGGTTATTTCGTCAACCGAGTCTTCTGTATTTCCAAATATTTCCGTTAATTCAGGCTTTAACTCTTTACTGGTCTTCAATTTATAGCATGAATTGGTTTGATACCAAATTCAGCGGAATTATTTAGTGACTGAGGTGAGAAGCTTTCAATTCTTTTTTATTTTACTCATTGATAATTTAGAGTGTTATTTAATTTGTACGATTCATTAGCGTTCAAATATAATTGTTTTACAAAAAGGCTTTATCAGTTTGGACATATCTTTCCTTTATATTTATTCATATATTTTTATATCGGTTCATTTCAATCTAATCGCTTGTAACAATCAGAACCATCTATCCAAAATCAACAACTTATTATATATCAGTTGCCTTAACAACCACGTTTTCTATATATCCTTGAGCCGGCATTATAGAATATTACTACTTCTTTCCAATAAAATACTCCATGCTTGGATTAATCTTGAATCACATAAAACTTTCCCCTAACCTTCCTTACTAAACAGTAAATGTTTTACTAGAGTTTCGTTGGACTGGGTTTACTAAAAAGGTATTAATTTCCTTTCACTAATATGGAATTTAGGCCTATAGATTCATTTACAACCATTATAACATTATTTGGTTTTTAACTTAATTTTCTTTTTACCTGACCTACTGTACAATTAATTATTGATTACATAGTTAATTACATGAATTTTAATTTACTGGTGGTTAGTTGTTTTTATATTAATTAACTGGTTCTGGAACCCTTTATTAATTTATGACATAATTGTCAGAACTACTTGTTAGATTTAAAACACTGGTCACACTCCTGATCCAGTTTATAAACATTAATTAGAACAACAGTATTTTTCAACATTATACAATACTGATAACTTAGTACAGTACCTAACATTGGTAACTATACTGGGTTATATAAATACAAATCTAATATAAACATAAACATAATTATTGGTGAAGTATTATTATCAAATAACATTATTTCATTTTTAGTATATTCAACATACAATATAAAATACTCTGTGACCTGAACATGCCACAGTACAAAATAAACAATTCATAATATTCAATCATTCCTTAGTCTGGCTTTTATACATTTAATACTAGTCATTGCCTCCTTCTGGTTTGAGTTACTTCTCGAGCACATGACCTATTGAACAACCTTAAGTCAGGGTATGGTCCTTGACCATATTTCATACAATCTTTTATGTAACGTTGGGGAACCTCAACTATGTTGCGTTACAATATATATCGTTCTTTATAACATATTTTAAAACTTTTGATATTAATATTTTCAATTATACGTTTTAAGCACCTAAATTTTTTATAATACATTTTAGGTTACCTTTTACTGAGTAAAAATTAAACGAATTCATGTAGTATTCATGTTCATCTCTTAAACATTCAAATACCTATAGCTGGTCTTGGCAAGTAGGTAGCATGCATAACTCTTCACAGTTATGGAACAGTGGTGATATTTCAGTTTGACACATTCAGCACTCTGCTGTCTGTAACTAAATTGTAAAATAATTGTGCTCCAAGTATAGACAGCATAGTGATTTCTGAAACCACTTATTTCAGACTTATGGTGTGCTATACACGACAGCAAATTTAGAAACACATTAAAGCTTGAAGGTTTTCATCCTAGAAGTTACACAAATATGTTTTGATGTCTGCTGTTGAATGACATGGTTTCTAAGTCCAGCATTTTTATCGTCATATAACTAAGCAGTGTTACATGTGGTAACTGTTATCAAAAGTGTTTGTATTACATTTTTTTTTTTTTTACTTTTATACTTGTCTATAATTGCAACTGAAATTTAAAATTTTTATGATTTTCCATTTTGAATTAGAGTTATAGCAGATAAATTCAGTATTCCTGCTGACACACTTAACAACTGTTTATAAAAATTGCGAACAATTTTACAAAACAGTATTTTTTCTAACTCGCATGTTATAAAATGATTAAAAACTGTCAGGTATCCTGACATTAAATCCTGGATATCAAGTATCATGATATTACATCCTGGATATCAACTATCCTGAAAAAGCAAAATATTTTCTAAGACAATTGCACCCATTGACAGCCAATTAGACTCTCCAAAAGGTGGGAAAATAATTATTTTCTTAATTTAAATTTATATTTGTAACATTTTTTAAATATCGGTATGGAGAACCATACATTACTTCCATGTTCTAAGATTTATATTTAAAATCATAATGGAAATAAAATATTTCCATAGAAACTACTTCTTTCTACTTATTGATTCAGCCTTAAGCACAGTACTGTGCATGTGGTCACTATTGTCTAACATTATACCACCTCACATTATCGCACTCGATTTTCACTGATGATGACAGTCAATGGCACTGCCGAAACGTCTGGTTTTGCAGAAAACATTGTAGGCCTACTGTGCCCAAACAGCCCGGGAAGAAATTTTCACACTAAACTACTTCATTGTTGCCGATAACGTACTACACATATAAAAACATGAAACGTTGCAGGTAAACTACCCATTTCCCTTAACTGATCTTCACCAAAAACAATAATTCACGACTACTCTGCAAATCAGGCTGCATGCAAAAAATTATTTGATTCTGTTGAATTTGCAGCTTTTATTGTTTGCCATAGAAAAAAATATTCACACACACACTTTTCGAAAAATGACTTTTTTCATGTTTTGAAGATAGTACAATCAAAATCTGCAAAAATCTCAAGCACGATTTTTTTTGCCATCACCAAACTTCCATTTCTTTAAGGAACATGGAAGTAAAAATCATTAATATTTAGTTTGAAATTAGTCGTAATAATTATCTTAATTTCTGGCATTATTTTTTTAATAGTTTTAGCAAAACTAAATAAAAGATCAATCTGTTTCACTAACTAAAGGACCTTGTCAAGGGATAACAGAATGAATGAATACTCAAACATTATGTGTTATTTAAAAACCATGTATATTCTTTATTTATACTGTACATTCACTTACAAAACAACTTTGTTTATATCTTCTACATAACAAGCAGTTTATTTTCAACATTTCAGCACCAACCCGTTAACTTATAAATTTCTTAATATACTAATAAATAGATCACAATACACTTTTCTTAACAATTAAGTACAAATTTTGAGGCACGCAAAATTCTGGGTTACCAGTATATGTTGGACTAACAAGTTAAATTCGGTATTTGTGTATGTAAATCCCCCTTTTAATGGCTAAGTTAAGTGATGGGCTAGAAATTTTATATATATATTTTATAATATATATATATTATAATATATATATTATTTTATAATCGGCTACATTAATAAACAATTAATTAATTTACATCTTCTTTTAGCCAACACACTTGATTATCATACATGGAATAATAAATATATTAATATGCTTAAAATACTAAATAAACACAAAACAATTAAATTTAACACAATCAATAAAAAACTTAAAAATCTACTAATAAATAGAACACCTAAAGAAGATAACCAAAATTTACACACATTAAATAATAACCACACTTTTTACCCAAAATTCGTAAATTTATCTAATATTAAATTCACGGAAAACGAAATAGCTACCCTAGAATCATCAAACAAAACAAATCTTAAAAATGTAAACAAATATGTAATAGATAATATCATAGTCGAAACTGAAAACGCAATTAATAATGTAGAACAAGAAAAACAAGATAAAATAAGAACAGAAGCCTCAATGGAAATAATAAAATTTGTTATTTTAGATACGTTGATGACACTCTGTACATTTCCCAAAACAATGGTATAAATATAAATAAAATATTCAACTCCATAAATAATTTACATTCTAAAATAAAATTCACGTTAGAAGAACAATGTAATAATAAATTCAAGTATTTAGACTTAACAATAAAGAAAAATGAAACACATTTTGAATACGCAATATACAGGAAACCTTCTCAAACTGACTTAGTAATACCAAATACTTCTAATCATCCTCCCCAACACAAAATGGCAGTATTTAATTCCATGATTTACCGAATGCTTAGGATCCCATTAAATAACACAGAAAGAAACAAAGAAAGAAAAATTATCCAACAAATAGCAGTTAAAAATGGATACAAAATAAAAACTATTAATAAATTAGAAAATAAAATTAAACATAAAATCACTAATAAAATTCCTAAAAACACTACATTTAAAAATTCATCTATTAATAATAATATAAAATATACAACCTTCACTTATTACGGAAATATAACTCAAAGCTAAATAAAATATTTAAAGATACTAATTTAAAAATATCTTATAATACAGATAATATAATTTGTAATAAAATAAAACCTAAAACTAAATCCAATACTCACAATAAAAATGGAATATATAAAATAGAATGTCCAGATTGTAATAAATTTTACGTGGGCCAGACGAAGAAAATAACTACGAGATAGATTCGTTCAACACCGCAATGCATATATAAAACCAAATATTTATAAATCTAATTTAGCCACACATTGTCTAAATAATAACCACCAGTTTCCAAACATTGAAAATATAAAATTAATTAAAAACATACAAAAAAGTCAAAAAATGAATATTTGGGAAAATCTTAACATTTACAAACACAATAACAATAATTCATTAATTAAAGAACAAACCCAAATAAAAACAAAACAAGACGATCTATTTAAAATTATAAATTTATTGATCAAATTATTGATTCCATTTTTGAGCCATGGGGTCAAAGAATTTTGAAATTTCTAAAACTGTACAGTATATTCAGATTTTCGTTAAAATTCTCTTTAATCGATGTCCCACATGGAATTTGTGATTTTGTCAAACTTTTGCCCCACTTTTTGAAACCTGGTGTCCCAAAATTTGAAATTTACAAAAAATAATACTATATTTGTATACACTAATTTTAGTTCTATTGGCAAACAAACTAGAGGAAGGAATACTCAGATCTTTTGTTAGTCACTTTTTTTTTTTTTAAATAGTGTTTTGAGGAGGAAAGAGTGGTTAGACTTGTGAATTATATTGTTCATCTTGCTGTATAAGGAAAAGTCAAGAACTACTTTTACAAGAAATTGTGTGGTTGTAACAGGAATTTTACATTTCCCTGGAACGAATCCAATTGTTATCTCACTGAAATGTATTTCAATTGTGAAAGCATTACATATCAAGTAACTGAATGTAATGAGAATGCACCTGTGCACACACACACACACAGTGTACTTATTTGTTACTTGTTTGTTCCATAACATTGATTACAATTGCAGCAAAATTGATCAAAATGACATCAAATACATGGACATGTATACATGTACTACCCTCAAAACACGAAAAAAAGTCATTTTTCGAAAAGTTTCTGTGTGTAGATTTTTTTCTATGGCCAACGATAACAGCCGCAAATTCAAACAGAATCAAATAATTTTTTGCACACAGCCCTCAATTGTAGAGTTCTCAGGACCTATTGATTTTAGTGAAGATCAGTTAAGAGAAAGCGGTAGTTTACCTGCAACATTTAATGTTTTAATAAGGGTAATTTTTTCTATGACGAACGATAACTGCCGTAAAGTCAAACAGAATCAAATAATTTTTTGCATACGTCCCTAATGTGTAGAGCACTCAAGGTCTTTTGATTTTGGTGAAGATCGGTGGAGAAGAAGGGGTAGTTTACCTGCAACGTTTTATGTTTTTATATGTGTAGTACGTTATCGGCAACAAAGAAGTAGTTTAGTGTAAAAATTTCTTCCCGGGCTGTTTGAGCAAAGTACAATGTTATCTGCAAAACCAGACGTTTCGGCAGTGCCATCGACTGTCATCATGAGTGAAAATCGAGTGCGATAATGTAAGGTGGTATACGTTAGTGACCACACAGTACTGTGGTCAGGCTGAATCTATAAGTAGAAAGAAGTAGTTTCTGTGGAAATATTTCATTTCCATTATGATTTTAAATATAAACCTTTGAACATGGAAGTAATGTATGGTTCTCCATACAGATATTTTAATTGCTTTTAGTTTTACATTTGATATGTAAACGCATCAAGACAGAAATAATCGCTGCTGATATTGAGTTTAGCAATTTAACATGATAATGTTTGTTATATAGTAAATATATTTGTAATATAATTATTTAGAAAACATGATAGAAGACAATTCTTACCTTTAACTTGGTTACACAAGCACGCATCCAAAATAGATACAAAAGTGCGCGCGGTAAAAACTTACCAAAATCAGCTGACAAGTATCAGCTGAGCCCGCCAGGTGACACGTGTGTCGGTGTCACGGTCGGTTAGGCACTTTCCCCTCCAGTGCCCCCACCACGTCGCCAGATTGGTCACCATCAGCTTGGATGTTGGTTCCGTAGACGCTTGTATAATTTTCTTTAAGCAATAAATGAAACTAAAGAAATGTAAACTGTAGTATTGAAAATCATACGTTGTAACGTTAATATGGAAATGTTAATTATAATCCCTTTAGTAAATAATACCATTCTTCAAATGGTTAATGTAATCTTGCAAGCTCCTAGATGAGCATAGTATAAATCAGACGTCTTTACTATATTTAAGGTAAACTAAAGTAAACTCGGATCCGAGGTAAAAATTACATGATCAATATGATCCCTAGTTTTACAGAAAACCCTTTTGAATATTTTAGTATAAATAATTATGTTATGGGATCTTTTCATATCATTTGTTAATAAAGAGATGTCATCTTATTACACATTGAAGTGAGTGCATAAATCAGTGAAATACCTTCCCCTCGTGTCCTAATAAATAGCGTAAATATTAGTGTTAATTGTGTTGAGTTTAATTTCAGTTCGTTACAACGTAGGCAGCCTGTATAATTGGCGAGTGTCAATTATGATGGGTTCCCTGGATTTGTAACGTAGCCCCAACGTTACAATCTGGTGATCTGGGTGGCCAGGATTGTGGACCGCCACGACCAATCCATTTATCGGGGAATTGCTGATTTAAATAGGTGGAAACAGCACGAGAGAAATGTGGAGGCGCGCCGTCGTGCTGCAAGAGAAACGTCTTCAAGCAGTGTCGGCAATTCTTCTTGAAGAAACTGTAAGTACGCCTCACCTGTTAAGCGCTCTTGGAAAGTAAACGGTCCAATCAACTGATTATGAATAATCCCACTCGACACATTAAAGCAAAATCGCTGTTGAAAGTTACGTTCCACCGTTGTATGAGGGTTCACTTCTGCCCATGAGTGTTCGTTTCGTAAGTTGTTTATGCCATCACGACTGAACTGTGACTCATCGGTAAACAAAATGTATTTGTAGAGTTGCCGATGAGTATTTAACCAATTGCAGAACTCCAAGCGAAGGGCAGGGTCTCCTGGATGTAGACTTTGTACGATTAGGAGTCCTCCATACTTTAGATTGTGAAATTCAAACTCTGAATCTCTTAGAAAGACGTCTTGTACTGACACCCGGACTACGTTGAACAGCAACAATAATGTTTTCATCAACATTAGTATATCATGTTGGAGAGGACGGTCATACGGGATATGAATGCTAGGAAGTGAACCTGTTTCCCGTAACATACAAAATGCCCCACTAATAGTTCTTTGATTTGGAATCCTGCGGTAAGGGTAACGTTGGCTATATTCTTCAACAGCAGCCGTAGTATTGCCATCATACACACCGTAAATAAACACCATATCGGCGTATTCCTCCGTCGTAAATAAGTATGGCATTACTACTTCAATAATACCAATAATATCAATGCAGTATACGACTGTCTACTTGCAATACTGACAGGACAGGACACACATAAACTGAAACTCAATTGTAAGCTTACAAAATGACTCAAATATTGTACAATTCAAAAAACTTAATTGTTGAACAGCTGTTATTATTGTATTGCCAACTTATGAAATAAAAATTTCTCCAAATAAATTATTCCGTATTTTTTGTTAAGGTTTTCTGCGTAAAACCTTCTTAAAAAAAATTTCCTGTTGTCATGCCAATGATAACCTGATAATAATTTTTCAGGTCAGAAACTATATGAAACCATCAAGTTTGTCCCTTAATTCCGGTTCCTAGAACTTCAGTACGGCCTAATTTTTACCTATTATTAAAATTTGTTTGGTATTGACAGATGGAACTGTTGATTAAACAACTGACTGCTACGTGCCTCTCAACCAATCGCCGTACTCAAAACTGTAAACAGTAACTGTAGCAACGCACACTGTTGCCAATAATGTCCCACACGTACTGTTATTCAAACCAGTGTGGAATGTCGCGCCACAGAGTGAACTGTTAGTCTGTTTGTTAAGAGTGCTGTGTTCTCGGTTACACTTGTTTGATTATTCGTGGGTGTACGTTAGTTTAATACTTAAATAGTTGTGTTGCAGATACAAGTTTATTGCTAATTAATTTCTAATTACTTAACTAATTTCTGACTAATTAACTAAGTGTAGTGAAAACGTGTGAATCTATTATTAACTAAATAAGCATAAGCATGTTTAAATTACATGTTTACCTAAGTATAAATTTACTTTATTTTGTTCATTTTACGGAACTTTGTGCGTGCGATTTTTATTTTAAAACAATTTGTATAAATATCTACATTCTTAAATTTTGAATTCTTTAAAATACGTAACAGCTTTAACCTATACGCGTTTACTTTCAAACAGAAGGTATGTCTGAAAGTGAGGAAACTGGGAAAAAGCGTGGTCGACCGCGAATACACCCGGTAAAAGAGAAAACACGTATTTCCGGTCGCGGAGTACCAATTAGAGGGCAGTCCAGAGAATTCGTTTGTTCTCTACGAGCTTATTTCGAGAAAGAGAAGGAACATGGTGGGCCTCTGATTTCAGTTGGTCAAGTTGTTGATAGAACAGCAGCTGCACTCTCTATAAGTAAAAATACGGTCGTTAACGATAGGTAAGGAGAAGTGTAAACAAAGCGAGGAAGCTGGCCCTTCTAAACTGGAAACACCAGGTAAAAAAAGACGGATAGAAAAACGTGTTACTAATCTGGATGCTTTTGCAGAAGATGGGATCCGTCGCCACGTATATGAGTATTACAGTCGTAAAGAGTATCCTACAATAAAAAAGCTACTCGTTACTCTTCATGATGCAGAGCTTTTCACTGGTAGCCACTCGTCTTTACGGTCCGTAATTAAAAATTTGGGATTTAAATTTACTACCGTTTCGGGTAGAAAAGTATTAATGGAGCAACAACACGTAGTAGCTTCTCGCTGTAGATTTCTTAGGGGTGTAATAAATAAAAATTTTAATAACGTCGTGTGGGTTGACGAAACATGGGTGAACGCAGGACATTCTTTAAAAAAGTGTTGGTCGGATGATTCTACGGCGGGAACTATGCCAGTGCGAATTGGAAAAGGTGGAAGACTTATAATTATCCACGCCGGAAATTCTCAGGGGTTTATTCCCAATTGCCTCTATGTATTTAAATCGAAAAAGACTTCTGACTATCACGAAGAAATGAATCACAACAAATTTAAAACATGGTTTGAAGAATTCCTGTTAAAGAATATTCCTCCCAATTCAGTGATCGTGATGGACAACGCCCCATATCATTCAGTGATTAAAGACAAGGCTCCAACAATGGCTTCAAAAAAAGAAGAGATGGTTGAATGGTTAAAACGCCGAAACATTCCATTGACAGAGGATATGAAAAAGGCTGAGTTGATGGAATTAGTACTAGTTAATAAACCAAAGTTTCCTGTGTATATTGTTGACGAGTTGGCTGAAAGTTACGGTCATGAAGTCATCCGGTTGCCTCCATATCATTGTCACTTTAACGCCATAGAACTAATATGGGCCAGGGTTAAAAAATACGTTGCCATAAATAATACAAAGTTCACGATGACTAAAGTAGAAAAATTAACAAATGAAGCCATGCAAATGATTACTGGAGAAGACTGGAAGAAGGTAGTCGAACACACCAAGTCAATTATTGAAGACGCTTGGAAAAATGAAGGTATAGTGGAACAGCAGGTAGAAAATTTGATCATTTCTGTAAATTGTTCGAGTGACAGTGAATCAGTTGAATCTGAAGATAGTGATTCTACATTAAGCGGAGTTCACCCATTATAAACGTAAGTTTTTATTTTGTTTAATGTTAGAAGTAATGTTAAATATAAAATTGCAATACAAAAATATTTAATTTTATCTTTAACTAAACAAAAATTGACAAACGAAATGTTATAGTCCAATATTACAAATTTCTATCAATTATAAATTAATATTTCACTATTTATAGGCAGTTTCATTTATGAAGAATTCGCAAATATTTATGCTTGCTTAATACCAAATTATCTGTATTTATTAAGTTCATGATATAATAATAGAGTAATTATTTATCACGTTTTTCGAGTAAATTATTATGATATTAAATCCATACCAAAATATTAAGTAAGATCTCATATTACCATAGTTGGACTTAACTAGAATTTGCGTAACACGGTTCACGTCATTTCACAAAATAAAAGATTTTTTACGCGATGTGAACAGATTAATGTGCACTACGATTAAGGCAATGCACAGTATAATACGTACATGTTATTGCAACCATACATTAAATAATCGTATTCACTACGATATAAGCTACGCGACTTCACTACAAAAGCATCTCTGGATGCCTTACTGTAATTAAAAGTACATTAAGAGGTATCATATCATGTTTTAAAAGTAAACTGTTTTGTCTTGAAAATCCGTATTAAATGACCTTGAGCGTGAATGTGCTGTAAGTTGTTTGTATGTGAATCATTGTTTTGTGTTTATCAACTTGTAGAAGTCACGTGGTCAGAGTTTGGCAACATTGTTTCCCTTTCAGTACAAACGTCAATACCAAACAAATTTTAATAATAGTATAATATGACCAGAGGAGCTGAAATCAGGGTAAAATATTTGGCTAGCCATAACTCGCTAACGAAGCGTTTGCGGACCTATATTTATATGAACTTTTTTCTTTATTTTTACATGTAGAATGAGTTCCTAAGTCTCTGCATATCTTCGTGAATCACCTTGTATATAAAATTAAAGCTCCATACGTCTGTCCTCATACGGGTAGACTGAGAGTAATTCGATTCAAGATCTTTTATTTTTTTGGTTTTTCCAATTAAAAATGACAGCACAATATAGCAAAAACAGTTTTGCAAATTACGAACAGGACGTGACAGACCTCAGCGGCTATATGTAGGCCTACTGACTTGAGGCTGCAGATTTAAAACTGTGAAACCGCTCGAGCGACTTCGTTACTGTTCGACCGCCGCCGTTGTCTAATCACTGGTCTAACTCTTTAGTCCAACGCTTACGTGTATAATAAAGCCGGGTATTTTTATCCCAATCTTGTTTTGCTGTGTATATAGCGGATGCATATATAATCAAATGAATATTGATTGTGATCAGATTTAAGTAATAAAACATAATATAGAATTTATTTAACCATTCGTTGTATTGCATTTATTACCCTGAATATCAGTGGGTGTCTAGATAAATATGAAACTTTTTACTACATCATCGCATTAGTATATGAAATATACGTTCATTAAAAAACTTATTTTATACTATTTTAGCGGTTTTAGGTTCGGTTTTTTGAACTCGTAATGTTGGTTTTGATATATATTGGTTTAATCAGTCGTGGTAAAACTCCTCTTTACCTGTGCACTAACTTGGCATGATAGCTTTATATTTATCTGGAGTCCGATTAATCAATTATTTTTGTTTCTGGAGGTAAAAACGCTGAAACAAAATATACAGTTCAGGGTAATAAATGTAAGAAACGATATGGTATAAATTAATTCTCAATTGTGCTTATTATTTATTTTAGTCCATTACTTAGTACCTTTATACCTTCACAATCAATATTTATTTTAATATTGAATGTCTTTTTCCTCTCTAATATAAATTTATTATTCTAGTACCATATCAACTTGAAAGTGTGATGAATAACCTGTAAAAATTTCAAGTCTGTAGCACAAACAGTTGCTGAGAAAAACTGTCGGAACGATCGGTTGGATCGTTTGTAAAACCGATTTTAACACGGGAAACCATATAGGCCTACAGGTACGGTTCCCACCTCCTTAAATTGACAAGACCACTTTAAAATGTTACACGAAATTTCACATCGAACACTTACAGTGCGTGTACCTAATAAAAATTGGGGTCTTTTCCATTATGTGTCTACAAACTCTCTCAGTGTTCACGAGCCCGCCAACCTCCCCCACCAATGTTCTCGCCAGTCCCTACTCTTACAGTAGTGGTGTGAAGGAGGGGTGATTAGCATACCACTGCACACGCGCGGGCGCCTTAAATTCTTTTTATTTTGTTTCTTTTTTTTAATTTTTATAATGAGGGTTTGAAATTTTTTTTTCGTATCGGCCATCTAAGGACCACATGCCAATTTCAATTCTTTACTCTTTGTTCTTTCCTTTTTTTCCCAATATTCTTTCATCTTCTCACTGTGTCTCTTCTTCCTGTCTTCAGTCCACTTTGAACCTGCATTTTTCTCTCTCCTACCCTGGACTCCCTCCATTTTTAGCACTTTTGCCCAAAAAACTTCTCCTTCAATTGCTTCTTCTGCATGTATATTATTTTTTCCTAAATCCCACAGATATTTGAAGATTTGCTTTGTCAACCTATTGTCGTTCATTCTATATAAATGTCCAAAAAATAATAGTCTCCTTTTCTCATTGTTTCTGTTATATTTTCTATACTTTGATATATTTCAACATTACTTCTTAATTTCCAACCTTCTGAAGTTTTTCGTGGGCCTAATATTTTCCTAATAATTCGGGGTTTTTATCGTATTTTATTTTTACGATTATTTAACTTACATTACATTAATTAGATAATCGAGGATTGTGAATTAATCCCTAGTTTAAAAAAAAAAAAAAAAAAAAACGGCATCTTCCTCATTTCGGACGACAGTTAGTAACTCAATCAAATTTAATTTGAATAAAGTAATACAAAGAATAAAAGTATATAATAATAACGTTAATAATATACACACGAAATAAATGTAAAGAATAAAGAAAACAAAATAAACGCGTGAAAGAATAAACGTATGTAAGAAGAAACGAATGTAAATAACTAACGAAAGAGAAACTTTGAAAAATGAAACAATGTAACTAACTGCATAACGTAAAGGTAGAATCGTAGACTCTATTCCAAACTACTCGTTCAAAAAAAAAAAAAAAAAAAAAAAAAAAAAGTTACCCTGATTAACGAAAGAAAGTGCTGGCGGAGCGGCCGCGCGGCGACCGAGTTTGTAGTAAAAACATTATTCCACTTAATAACCTCGTTGAAACGTAAAATACAGGGCTAGAAATGTCTAATGAACTGTATTTTAATCATGAATTAAAGACGTTTTTAACAAACTTTTCTAATTTTTAAAATCTTTTTTCAATTAATTTACATTGAGAGTTAAATAAAAAAATACACGAATTTTAATTAAAAATTTAGGTTTTATCGTTTTTATTACGTAAGAACTCAGAGGTTAAGCATCGGAAAGACATTTCTTGTACACAAATGGTAGTCCACCTTCTTTAGTACAATATATCAAAAATTGAGATTCCTACGATTAATATTAACGACGTTATTAATTTTTTCCAAATGTACTGTTAACTCCGTTATTAATAATTTTTTTCATTGTTTTTTCACAGTAAGCATAACAAAATTGTATTCATCAATACAAAGTGGTATGTAACCTTCAAATATTACGAAATATAACCGCAATCAGTTAATATAGGAAAATTAGAACTAACATCGCTCAACGGCGCGCGATCGAGTCAAGGTACAGTAACAGCCCAAAGAAAGTGGTTCATACGCTCACGGCTCACACATTGACACATAGCCAACTTACTACGAGTCACCAACCTCTCATAAGTATATACTTAGTTATCTGTCTACTTATTTAATCTAATCTTCTACCTGGAGATCTGTCAAAAACGTACATCTGACCAGACTTTTGTGGTTTAGTTGAACTACATGCTTTTTATAACAGATGGAGTGTCTTGAATGATTGTTTATTACTCTTTTGCGGTACGGTATTTATTGTTTTCTTGTTAATAAACTGTTTTTGTTTTGTGATCAGCTTTAATACTACTAATTGAAGTGCAATGTAATTACTGGGAAATTGTTAATGCCATTCAAATTTCTCAATAACTAATTATTTAACTATGAAATACAGTTTACAGTTTAAAACTACCGAGCAAAGCTCGGTCTACCAGATATTGCATAATTATAACAGTATTTTACTGTTATAATGTAACTGAAATGTAAAAACAATTAGTAAATTACTTGTTATTAGCATTGACAAATAAATAATAAATACAGTACGGTACTTACAAGTATTGTACTGTTCTTCAGCTTTTATGGAATCCGCTCATAAAATATGTGTATAAATCATAAAAATACATTATTAAAACACTCTATAAAAAACACTTATAGCTGTGAGTTAGTAGTCTTCAAACAAAAGTTCTCTGATACCCTCCATTGGATCGTCATCACTATTATCATCTTCTGAACAATTATCATCCTCGGAGCTACTGCTGTCTCCCACGGATATAATCATTTCCTCCACAGCTTCTTCCATTAGTCCTTCGTTATTCAATGCATCGATAATAACTTTTTTGGTGTGGTCCACTACTTGCTTCTACCTCTCAGCAGTAATTCGATTAAATCCGTCTTTAGTCAGTCGTTCAACTTCTTTTAAAGTAAACATTTTGTTGTTTTCGGCAACATACCCCTTAACCTGAGCCCATATAAGCTCAATGGCGTTAACATGGCAATGGTAAGGTGGTAGCCTTATCACTTTGTGACTCTGCTCTCTATCAATTCATCAACAAAATACCTTTTGTTCTGGGACTTGTGCCATTTCACTAATTCCAAAAGTTCTGATTTTTTCAAGTCGGTTGTAGATTTAATATTTTTCCTATCCAGCTATCCAAGTATGTCAGCTTTTTTATCTTTGCTTGTGGGAGCTTTATCAATTTGCTTAGAATGGTAGGGAGCATTGTCCATGACTATTACTGCAGGCTCTTCTAGGTTATTTAGCAAAGTTTCAGAACACCAACCGAAGAATTTGTCGTGATCCATATCTTCATGGTAGTCACCGTTTTTTTTCGATTTAAATAGGAGAAGGGAATTTGGAACAAACCCTTTTGAAGAACCTACATGACATATTATTAATCGTTCACCTTTCCCTATAGCTGTTAACATTGTCCCCTGAAGTGACTCATCAGTCCATCCTTGTTTCAAACAATGCCCAGCATTGACCCAGGTCTCATCGAACCAAATTATATTATCGAAATTCTCGTCTTTGATTTGGCGAAGAAAACGACACCTCCAGGCAGCGACATCGCTTCTCTCCATAATCACTTTTCTGCCCGAAAATTTTCTCCACGTAAATCCTAAACCTTTTAGCACGTTTCTAAGCGAAGACAGACTGCCATTAAACAGCTCTTCATTTTCCAACGATGATAAGAGTTTTTTCAAAGTGGGATATTCTTTTCTGTAATATTGATACACATGTCTTCGTATAGCGTCTTCCTGAAAAGTGTCAAGTTTTGTCACAGTTTTCTCCCGTTTCCTCTGTTTGCCCGGAGTTGAAAGTTGGCTATTACTGTCATCTTGTATTTCTTTCAATTCTTTTTCCTTGCAAACTCGCACAACTGTATTTTTATGTATTTTCAGAGCATCTGCAGTTCGCTGTATTGCATTATTAACCGGAATCAAAGGACCTTTGTTCGCCTTTTCTCTATCAAAATATTCCCGCACTTTGCACACAATTTCTCTTGACTGTCCTTTCATAGGTACGCCTCGGCCCGAAGTTTGTCTTTTCTTTGGAGTTCGAGTCCTAGGTCTTCCCCTACGTTTCCTTGGTTCAGCCTCGTTACGTTGCTCCATGCTCAGCCACCGAAGTATATTCACACAAAATAACTTAAAAACACGTCAATTTATAATGAAAGCACAAGAAACTAACACTTAAAATCAAGATAACCAACAACCGGACATCACTCAACCACCACATCAACTAAATTGAAAGCTGGAAGTTTCCCTTACCCTTAGTGTGCGTATAACGGTTCAGTTTTCCTGGAAGCGTGTGCTATTTGTATACATAAAGGAGAGGCCGAGATGCTGGAATGACGGTAGCGCGCGAATAAAATGGGTCCACTAGGTTCTGACTGTACTTCCACCGCAGAGCGCCACGCATTGCTCTCTGTGAAATTCACTTTATATATTAATCCATTGTAGTGTTCCTATCACGTACAAGGTGTAAGTTGTATATGTCTTCTACATTTAGTTATCTAAAGAGAGTGTCACGCAAATCTCATTCATGTACAACTTTTAACAACTGAGTTAACAGGACATTAGAAAAAAATTAATAACGTCGTTAATTTTAATCGTAGGAATCTCAATTTTACTTCCATGTTCCTTAAGGAAATGGAAGTATGGTGATGGCAAAAAAAATCGTGTTCGAGATTATTGCAGATTCTGATTGTACTACACTCAAAACATAAAAAAAAGTCGTTTTTCGAAAAGCGTCTGTGTGTGTGTCTGTAGATTTTTACTTCCATATTCCTTAAGGAATGGAAGTATGGTGATGGCAAAAAAAATCGTGTTCGAGATTATTGCAGATTCTGATTCTACTACACTCAAAACATGAAAAAAAGTCGTTTTCCGAAAAGTGTCTGTGTGTGTGTCTGTCTATCTGTCTGTAGACTTTTTTTCTATGGCAAACGATAACTGCCGCAAATTCAAACAGAATCAAATAAGTTTTTGCATACAGCCCTGATTTGCAGAGTACTCGCGACCTATTGTTTTTGGTGAAGATCGGTTGAGGGAAAGGGGTAGTTTACCTGCAACGGTTTTTTTTTAGCAAGGGTAATTTTGTTTGTTTGGCAAACGATAACAGCCGCAAATTCAAACAGAATCAAATAATGTTTCGCATACAGCCCTGAATTGTAGAGTTCTCAAGATCTGCTGATTTTGGTGAAGATCGGTTAAGGGAAAGGGGTAGTTTACCTGTAACGTTTTATGTTTTAACAAGGGTATTTCCTATGGCAAACGATAACAGCCGCAAATTCAAACAGAATCAAAAGATTATTTGCATACAGCCCTAAATTGTAGAGTTCTCAAGACCTATTGTTTTTGGTGAAGTTCGGTTGAGGGAAAGGGGTAGTTTACCTGCAACGTTTTTTTAACAAGGGTATTTTCTATGGCAAACGATAACAGCCGCAAATTCAAACAGAATCAAATAATGTTTTGCATACAGCCCTGATTTGTAGAGTACTCAAGACCTATTGTTTTTGGTGAAGATCGGTTAAGGGAAAGGGGTAGTTTACCTGTAACGTTTTATGTTTTAACAAGGGTATTTCCTATGGCAAACGATAACAGCCGCAAATTCAAACAGAATCAAAAGATTATTTGCATACAGCCCTAAATTGTAGAGTTCTCAAGACCTATTGTTTTTGGTGAAGATCGGTTGAGGGAAAGGGGTAGTTTACCTGCAACGTTTTTTTAACAAGGGTATTTTCTATGGCAAACGATAACAGCCGCAAATTCAAACAGAATCAAATAATGTTTTGCATACAGCCCTGATTTGTAGAGTACTCAAGACCTATTGTTTTTGGTGAAGATCGGTTAAGGAGAAGGGGTAGTTTACCTGCAACGTTTTTTTATCAAGCGTATTTTCTATGGCAAACGATAACAGCCGCAAATGCAAACAGAATCAAATAATGTTTTGCATACGTCCCTGAATTGTAGAGGTCTCAATGACTTTCGATTTTGGTGAAGATCGGTTAAGGGGAAGGGGTAGTTTACCTGCAACCTTTTACGTTTTAACAAGAGTAAAGTACTTGAAAATTTATTTAAACTTTTTGAAACAATGGTAATTGTTAAAAATAAAATAATTTTGTTGCCAGGCAATAAAATTATAATTTTTTCATTTTAATGTAATATAATATTTTTCATTTAATACAGCAATAAAAAGGCAGGTAAGACACAGCCTGGCTGTTTGGCTGAAAATGATTTTAAATATAAATCTTAGAATATGGAAGTCATGTATGGTTCTCCATACCGATATTTTCTATGGCAAACGATAACAGCCGCAAATTCAAACAGAATCAAATAATGTTTTGCATACAGTCCTGATTTGTAGAGTACTCACGACCTATTGTTTTTGGTGAAGATCGGTTAAGGGAAAGGGGTAGTTTACCTGCAACGGTTTTTTTTATCAAGGGTAATTTTGTTTGTTTGGCAAACGATAACAGCCGCAAATTCAAACTGAATGAAATAATGTTTCGCATACAGCCCTGAATTGTAGAGTTCTCAAGATCTGTTGATTTTGGTACACATCGGTTAAGGGAAAGGGGTAGTTTACCAGCAACGTTTTATGTTTTAACAAGGGTATTTCCTATGGCAAACGATAACAGCCGCAAATTCAAAAATAATCAAATAATGTTTTGCATACTGCCCTGAATTGTAGAGTTCTCAAGACCTTTTGGTTTTGGTGAAGATCGGTTAAGGAAAAGGGATAGATTACCAGCAACGTTTTATGTTTTAAAAGGGTATTTTCTATGGCAAACGATAAGAGCCGCAAATTCAAACATAATCAAATACGTTTTTGCATACAGGCCTGATTTCTTGAGTACTAAAGACCTATTGTTTTTGGTGAAGATCGTTTGAGGGAAAGGGGTAGTTTACCAGCCACGTTTTTTGTTTTATCAAGGGCATTTTGTATGCCAAACGATAACAGCCGCAAATTCAAACAGAATCAAATACGTTTTTGCATACAGCCCTGTTTTGTTGAGTACTAAAGACCTATTGTTTTTGGTGAAGATCGGTTAAGGGAAAGGGGTAGTTTACCAGACACGTTTTTTGTTTTATCAAGGGTATTTTATATGGCAAACGATAACAGCCGCAAATTCAAACAGAATCATATAATATATTGCATACAGCCCTGAAATGTAGAGTTCTCAAGACCTGTTGGTTTTGGTGAAGATCGGTTAAGGGAATAGGGTTGTTTACCAGCAACATTTTATGTTTTATCAAGGGTAATTTTTATTTGACGAACGATAACTGCCGTACATTAAAACAGAATCAACTACTCTTCTGCATACCTTTTTGAATTATACAGAACTCAAGGTCTGTTGATTTTGTTGAAGATCGGTTAAGGGGAAGGGGTAGCTTACCTGCAACGTTTTATGTTTTAACAAGGGTATTTTTTCTATGACGAACGATAACTGCCGTAAATTCAAAGAGAATCAACTAATGTTTTGCATACAGCCCTGAATTGTAGAGGTCTCAAGACCTATTGTTTTTGGTGAAGATCGGTTAATGGAATAGGGTAGTTTACTAGCAACGTTTTATGTTTTATCAAGGGTGTTTTCTATGGCAAACGATAACAGCCGCAAATTCAAACAGAATCAAATAATTGTTTGCATACAGGCCTGAATTGTAGAGTACCTAAGACCTGTCGTTTTTGGTGAAGATTGGTTAAGGGAAAGGGGTAGTTTACCAGCAACGGTTTTTCATCAAGGGTAATTTTTCTATAGTAAACTATAACAGCCGCAAATTCAAACAGAATCAAATGATGTTTTGCATACAGCCCTGTATTGTAGAGTTCTCAATACGTATTGGTGTTGGTGAAGATCGGTTAAGGGAAAGGGGTAGTTTACTAGCAACATTTTATGTTTTAACAAGGGTAATTTTTTATATGACGAACGATAACTGCCGTAAATTCAAACAGAATCAACTAGGTTTTTGCATACCTTTTTGAACTAAAGAGAACTCAAGGTCTGTTGATTTTGTTGAAGATTGGTTAAGGGAAGGGGTAGTTTATCATCAACGTTTTATGTTTTAAAAATGGTAATTTTTTTATGACGAACGATAACTGCCGAAAATTCAATGAGAATCAAATAATTTTTTGCACCCTCTGAGTTGCAGAGAGCTCAAGGTCTATTTATTTTGGTGAAGATCGGTTAAGGGAAAGGGGTTTGTTTACCTGCAACATTTTATGTTGTAACAAGAGAAATGTTTCCATGACGAACGATAACTGCCGCACATTCAAACAGAATCAAATATTTTTTTGCATGCTTCGCTGAATTGTAGAGGACGGAAGGTCTGTTGATTTTGGAGAAGATCGGTTAAGAGAAAGGGGTAGTTTACCTGAAACACTTTATGATTTAACAAGAGTAAAGTACTTAATTTTTATAAATAAAGTATCCTGATAAGAAGCTCATAGTAATCCACTGTAGAAACGTAGATGAAATATCTATAAATGAAGAAGTTAAGTGAACGGGGTGGGGGTAATTTTCTATTATTAAAAATTATAGTCGAAGGTGGAGGGGTGAATTTTTTATATGTGTACTACGTTATCGGCAACAAAGAAGTAGTTTTTTGTTAAAATTGCTTCCCGGGCTCTTTAGCCGTAGTCCAATGTTTTCTGCAAAACCAGACTTTTCGGCAGTGCCATCGACTGCCATCATCGGTGAAAATCGAGTGCGAAAACGTGAGGTGGTATACGTTAGTGACCACAGTACTGTGGTTAATGCTGAAGCAATAAGTAGAAAGACGTAGTTTCTATGGAAATATTTCGTTTCGAATATGATTTTAAATATAAATCTTAGAACATGGAAGTCATGTTGTATGGAACCCTCCATACCGATATTTTGATATATTGTACTAAAGAAGGTGGACTACCATTTGTCTACAAGAAATGTTTTTCCGATGCTTAACCTCTAAGTTCTTACGTAATAAAAATGATAAACCCTAAATTTTTAATTCAAATTCGTTATTTTTTTATTTAACTCTCAGTGTAAATTAATTGAAAAACTATTTAAAAAATTAGAGACGTTTTTTAAAAACGTCTTTAATTGATGATTAAAATACAGTTCATTAGACATTTCTAGCCCTGTATTTTACGATTCCACGAGGTTATTAATTGGAATGTTTTTACTACAAACTCGGTCGCCGCGCGGCCGCACCGCCAGTCACTTTCTTTCGTTAATCAGGGTATAGTAGTGGTGGTATGCTAATCACCTCTCCTTCACACCGCTACTGAAGGAGTAGGGACTGGCGGGGACGTTGGTGGGGGAGCTTGGCGGTTCATGTGAACACTGCGACGGTTGTTTGTAGACACAATGGAAAAGACCCAAAAATTGTTACACTAAAAATAAAATTACATTTAAAATTTTAAACTGAAACATTGACATGCTTACAGGCCATGTATAGGTTACGTAAATAAATACACAGACAACATACCAAAAAATCGGTATGGAGAACCGTACATGACTTCCACGTTCTAAGATTTATATTTAAAATCATTTTCTAAATGAAATACTTCCATATTCCATAGAAACTACTTCTTTCTAGTTCTTGCTTCAGCCTTAACCACAGTACTGTGGTCACTAACGTATTCCACCTCACATTATCGCACTTGATTTTCACTGATGATGGCAGTCAATGGCACTGCTGAAACGTCTGATTTCTTAAAATTACTCATGTTAAAACGTAAAACGTTGCAGTTAAATTACCCCTATCCTTTAACCAATCTGCACCAAAAACAATAGGCCTTGAGTCCTCTACAATTCATGGTTGTATGCAAAAAATTATTTGATTCTGTTTGAATTTGAGGCTGTTATCGTTTGCCATAGAAAAAATTCTACACACAGACAGACACACACACAGACACTTTTCGAAAAATGACTTTTTCATGTTTTGAGGGTAGTACAATTAGAATCTGCAATTATCTCGAACACGATTTTTTTGCCATCACCATACTTTCATTTCCTTATGGAACATGGAAGTAAAATATCGGTATGGAGAACCATACATGACTTCCATGCTGTAAGATTTATGTAAAAAATACTTTTCGAAATGAACTATTTCCATAGAAACTTCTTTCTTCAGCTTTAACCACAGTACTGTGATCACTAACGTATACCACCTCACGTTATCCACTCGATTTTCACTGCCGAAACGTCTGGTTTTGTAGAAAGCATTGGATCAAGCCCAAACAGCGCATGAAGGAATTTTAACAACAAACAACTTCTTTGTTGCCGATCACGTAGTACATATATACAAAAAATTATCCCCTCCCTCATCAACTATAATTTTCGTTTATATAAAATTACCCCCAACCCGTTCAACTAGCCTCTTCATTTATAGATATTTCATCTATGTTTCTACAGTGGATCATTAAGATCTTCTTATCAGGATACTTTATTTATCAAAATTAAGTACTTTACTCTGTTACAACAAAAAATGTTTCTGGTAAACTACCCTTTCACCGTAACAGATGTTCAACAAAATCAATAGGCCTTGAGTGCTCTGCAACTCAGGCACATATGTAAAAAATTATTTGATTCTCTTTGAATTTACGGCAGTTATCGTTCGTCATGAAAAATATCTCTTGTTACAACATAACATGTTGCTGATAAACTACCCCTTTCCCTTAACCGATCTTCACCAAAATCAACAGACCTTGAGTTCTCTACAATATAGGGATGTATGCAAAAACTCATTTCATTATGTTTGAATTTACGGCAGTTATCGTTCGTCATATAAAAATTAAACTTGTTATCACATAAAACGTTGCAGGTAAACTACCCCTTTCTCTTAACTGATCTTCACCAAAATCAATATGTCTGAGTCCTCTACAATTCAGGGATGCGTGCAAAACATTATTTGATTCTGTTTCAATGTGCAGCAGTTATCGTTCGTCATAGAAACAATTACTCTTGTTAAAACATTAAAGGTAGCCGGTAAACTACCCCTTTCCCTTAACCGATCTTCACAAAAATCAAAAGACCTTCAGTGCTTTCCAATTCTGGAACGTATGCAAAAACTTATTTGATTTTATTTGAATTTACGATAGTTATCGTTCGTCATAGACAAAATTACCCTTGTTAAAATATAAAAACGTTCCAGGTAAACTACTCCTTTCCCTTAACTGATCTTCATCAAAAACAACAGACCTTGAGCACTTAAAATTTAAGGAATGTATGCAAAAAATGATTTGATTCTCTTTGCATATGCGGCAGTTATCATTCGTCATAAAAATAAAAATATCGGTATCGAGAACCATACATGACTTCCATGTTCTAAGATTTATATTTAAAATCATTTACGAAATGAAATGTTTCCATAGAAACTACTTCTTTCCACTTATTGCTTCAGCCTTAACCACGGTATTGTGGTCACTAACATATACCACCTCACGTTATCCACTCGATTTTCACTGATGATGGAAGTCGATGGCACTGCCGAAACGTCTGGCGTTGCAGAAAACATTGGTCTACGCCCAAACAGGCCGGGAAGGAATTTTAACAACAAACTACTTCTTTGTTGCCGATAACGTAGTACATATATAAAAAAAATTATCCCCTCCCCCTTCAACTATAATTTTCGTTTATAGAAAATTAACCCCACCCCGTTCAACTAGCCTCTTCATTTATAGATATTTCGTCTACGTTTCTACAGTGGATTATTAAGATCTTCTTATCAGGATACTTTATCAAAATTAAGTAGGTACTTTACTCTTGTTACAACAAAAAATGTTTCCGGTAAATTACCCTTCCCCGTAACAGATCTACACCAAAATCAACAGGTCATGAGTCCTCTACAACTCGGGCACATATGTAAAAAATTATTTGATTCTGTTTGAATTTACGGCAGTTATCGTTCGTCATGAAAAAATTTCTCTTGTTACAACATAAAATGTTGCTGGTGAACTACCCCTTTCCCTTAACCGATCTTCACCAAAAACAATAGTTGTTGAGAACTATACAATTCAGGGCTGTATGCAAAAAATTATTTGATTATGTTTGAATTTGCGGCTCTTATCGTTGCCATAGAAAAAAATCTATAGACACAGACACACACAGACACTTTTCGAAAAATGACTTTTTTTCATGTTCTGAGGGTAGTACAATCAGAATCTGCAATTATCTGGAACACGATTTTTTTGCCATCACCATACTTCCGTTTGCTTATGGAAAATGGAAGTAAAATTACACTTGATTTATGTATTTAAAGCCGTGAATTAATAAAATTATTGTGCTAAAATAAAAACACAAAACCTTAACCAAATGTTTACCTAATTCACATCTGACAACAGAATGTAGAGGTGGGGATGGCTGAGAATGAATGCAGCCAAACGACTAACGAAATTACTCGAGCGATTTCATAGTCTTTAATCTCCAGACTCAATTTATGTACTGTACATTCTTACATTGGTGAGTGGATGGAATTTTGCAAATATGGGCATTTTTATGCTACAACAGCACGTTTTGAAAAAATATCGGTATGGAGAACCATACATGACTTGCATGTTCTAAGATTATTTACGAAATGAAATGTTTCCATGGAAACTACTTCTTTCCACTTATTGCTTCAGCCTTACCCACAGTACTGTGGTCACTAACGTATACCACCACACGTTTCACTGATGATGCAGTCGACGGCACTGCCGAAACGTCTGGTTTTGCAGAAAACATTGGACTACGGCCAAACAGCCCGGGAAGGAATTTTGGAATTTTAACAACAAACTACTACTTTGTTGCCGATAACGTAGTACACATATAAAAATTATCCCCTCCCCCTTCAACTATAATTTTCATTTATAGAAAATTACCTCCACCCCGTTCAACTAGCCTCTTCATTTATAGATATTTCATCTACGTTTCTACAGTGGATTATTAGGATCTTCTTATCAGGATACTTTATTTATCAAAATTAAGTACTTTACTCTTGTTACAACAAAAAATGTTTCAGGTAAACTGCCCTTTCCCCGTAAACGATCTTCACCAAAATCGAAAGCCCTTGAGTCTTCTGCAACAAAGGCCCATATGTAAAAAATTATTCGATTCTATTTGAATTTACGGCAGTTATCATTCGTCATGGAAATATTTCTCTCGTTACAACGTAAAATGTTGCTGGTAAACTACCCCTTTCCCTTAAACGATCTTCACCAAAATCAACACGCCTTGAGTTCTCTGCAATATAAGGATGTATGCAAAAACTTATTTGATTATGTTTGAATTTACGGCAGTTATCGTTCGTCATAGAAAAAATTAAACTTGTTATCACATAAAGAGTTGCAGCTAAACTACCCCTTTTGTCTTAACTGATCTTCACCAAAATCAATACATCTTGAGTCCTCTACAATTCAGGGATGAGTGCAAAACATAATTTGATTCTGTTTCAATGTGCGGCAGTTATCGTTTGTCATGGAAACAATTACTCTTGTTAAAACATTAAAGGTGGCCAGTAAACTACCCCTTTTCCTTAACCGATCTTCACCAAAATCAACAGGCCTTGAGTTCTCTACAATCTAGGGATGTATGCAAAAACTCATTTGATTATGTTTGAATTTACGGCAGTTATCATTCGCCATAGAAAAAATTACCCTTGTTAAAACATAAAACGTTGCAGGTAAACTACCCCTTTCCCTTAACCGATCTTCACCAAAAACAAAAGGGCTTGAGAACTCTACAATTGAGGGCTGTATGCGAAACATTATTTGATTCTGTTTGAAGTTGCGACTGTTATCGTTTGCCATAGAAAAAATCTGCAGATACACAGCTAGACACACAGACAAACAGACACATATACAGACACTTTTCGAAAAATGACTTTTTTTCATGTTTTGAGGGTAGTACAATCAGAATCTGCAATTATCTCGAACACGATTTATTTTTTTCATCACCATACTTCCATTTCCTTATGGAACATGGAAGTAAAAATTCTTTTCTTTGGCTGACAGCAGAGCCGCAAGGCCACTATTGCTTCACAAACCATTATTTGTGAATGTGCAGATTCAGATTGAAACTCATAAAGCGAATGGTTTTTTACAAAATTAGCAAGATAATTTAAATTTAAACGGACTGAAATTTTCTTCTTTGTACAGAGGACGAAATAGATTTTAACATATTATCTGTGACAAATACAAGACTATTAATCGCTTAAGATTAATAGTGGTATTTTTGTCATCAACTTACGGTCCATGTACAACAATAATTTGTACGTTTCTCAGGAATATTCATTAAATCTGTTAACGATGTCAGTATAATTCCGTGTCAACAATAACAGCTGTTGTTTGTTTTGAGGCACTGTGGATTGCGTTTGGTTCAACTGGTTCCTCCCTTCTTCTCCTCTCCTCTCTCTTCCTTCCCACATCTCCTTCATTCTTGATCGATGTCTCCACTCCTTGCGTCAGTCCAGACGGCATCTGTCCTCTTCTTGGTATATTCCTGAAAACCTTGGGCATTCTTTAATTTCTTTTTTGAGTGGCAAGCATTCTTCAATGTCTTCTTGAGTAATCTGGAGTAGCTGTTACTTTTTTTTGTACTGGCCATCTAAGGACCACATGCCAATTTCAATTCTTTACTCTTTGTTCTGTTTTTTTTTCCAATATTCTTTCATCTTCTCACTGTCTTTTCTTCCTGCTTCAGTTCACTTTGAATCTGCGTTTTTCTCTCTCCTACCCTGGATTCCCTCCATTTTTAACACTTTTGCCCGAAAAACTTCTCTTTCAATTGCTTCTTCTGCGAGTACCTATATTATTTTTTTCCTAAATCCTTTTTTCTTTAATCCAACTTGATGTTGACTTCTTCCCCCACAGATATTTGAAGATTAGCTTTGTCAACCTATTGCCGTCCATTCTGTATAAATGTCCAAAAAATAATAATCTTTTTTTCTCATTGTTTCTGTTATATTTTCTATACTTTGATATATTTCATCATTACTTCTTAATTTCCAACCTTCTGAAGTTTTTCGTGGGCCTAATATTTTCCTAATAATTCGTCTTTCCAATATTTCTAGTTTGTCTAAATTATAACTCAATGCTAGACATTCACTTGCAATAGGTATTCTGGCTTCACTACTGTACTGTAATGCCTTATTTTCGCATTTTTAGATATGCACTTTTTATTGTTAATGTCTTTAGTTATATCATATGCCCTTTCCATCTTATGAATCCTGTCTTCTGTAGCAGATTTATTGTTAATGTCTGTAGTTATATCATATGCCCTTTCCATCTTATGAATCATGTCTTCTACAGCAGATTTTTCCAAGCCATTTTTTTTTTTATTAGCTGTTGTTTTATTATTATTTAAATTTAATACGTTTGTTCAGCATTGTCTAAGAGAAGAGAGCGCTGGGTATCTAGTCAGTCGAACGTGAGCGATGGTTTTGTTACAACCCAATGAGCACTAGGACGTTCGGTCAGTGTTTATTACAAAATGAAATTAGGTGGGTGTAAATTAGACAGAAACTGTCGCACAGACGGGGAGTATGCCAGGCGAGGGGAGGGGGTGGAACGTTACTCATTTTCGATGCGATGACGTGACACCTCTCCGAAGTCGGGACCCGTACCCGTACCCAAAGTTCTGTCAGTACTGGTGCGCCGCCGTTGTGTGTCCCCTTCCTGGTCCAACTTCGTTTAGCTAAGGAGCGATGCTGGACAATGAGTAAAGGACACAACAGCACTTTGGAGACGTCACCATTGTTTGAAGAGCTGATATGACCTTGGCTTTTGAAATTGTATATTGAATACTGTATTCGCTTGAGACATATTCACATAAGTATCGAATACAATCTGATGAAACCAGGGCCCGTTTTGACTAGCAGGGCCTAGAATCGTTTGGCTCAAGTCTAGAGCAGTTACTGTGACGTGACCGCTGACAAATAACTGTGCAGTCGTCAAAACGTTTGCACATCCGAACTCCCAGTTCCAGCTTGGCATTCCGAAATGCCCCGTGAGAATGAACCTCATGGAGATTTCAGGCTGGGGAGGGACAATTCCTCAAATTATTGTCCCTGTAGCCAATGAAGGGCAGGTCCCTGTACTCTTGACCGCAGAAGGGTCTGTTGATGCCAACAGCCACAAAACACATAGAAATGTGTATGGTGAAGGAACAATTGACAACAGTAACATGTTAAGTTGGTGAGAAATATTAGTGAATTTTAATTAACAAAGATGTGTTAGTGGTTATAATCACAAACCGAAATAACACTGTTGCACACCACTATAGAAAAATTATTCCGATTAGTGCTTTCAAGCTTCACAGCTTATCATCAGATCGGAAATCAGATGATTAGCTGTGAAGCTTTTAAGCGCTAATCAAAATAATTTTTCTGTAGTGGTGTCCAACATTGTTACTTCTGTTAAAGATTGGTGAAGATGAAGCCAGTGTAGAAGATGTGCATAGTGGAAGACACTGACAGCAATTACTGATGTTAATGTTGCTAGCAAACTTGGCAGCAGTCACATTACTTTCAGATTATTCACACCTGCTTGACAAATGTGCACCATGCAGATTCTTCATCAGTCGACAACTGGTTTGAAAGACCATTGGCAGAGGCTACAAGTCTATATGGTACTGTTAGTGCCAAGACTTGAATATAGCTGTATGATCCACAGTCGTAGAATCAGTTCATACAGTGAGAGTAGTCTAACTTCTCATATCTTAGATATTCAAAACCATTGCTCAGTACACAGGTTCTGGAGAATGAAAAAGAGGTGACTTGATTTTCTTGAGCATGGGAAACAATATTAAGTGGCTCTGATGGTGCATGACTCATGAAAATTCAAAACGTTGTCTGAACAGAAATAGAAACACACAACTGGAATGGAGTCAACTTACACCATGACAATATATGGATTGCCTATTTATGAAAGGCCTCATGTCACAAAAGTAAGTTGCGGGAAACTGAAGAAAACTGTTAATTTTGAAAATGTTTAGAATTTCCTATATGTATTGGTATAATTCTATGTTGTTATTGCTCACACAATTTGTAAATATTAAAAAAACAATTTACCATGTTTAATTATGAATTTATGTATAATTTTAAATGACCAACAAGATGTCTTTCAAAAATAAAGAAGGGATATTTTTAATAATGCAAAAGTAATATACTGTTTTTTACTAAATTTATTAGATCAGATGTAACTGAATGTCACAGAATATTTTAATAAAACTAGTTATACCATTACTCACAAACATATCCACAAAAAGTAAATTACATTGTGGTTTTATAGTCATTGTCACCTTGTAAAATAACACTTCACAGATAGCTTTAGTACACTGTCTCATAATCATAACACAAAAAAGAAAACAAAGCAGTTACATTTGAATTTTCAATATAAACATATCAAGACAAAATAGAAAACATTAAGAATATGCTAATCCTGAGGTGTTGTAGTTTTTTGTAGATATTCTTTTTTTAGTAGGCCACTGCAGTACTTCATTGTAAAAATTGTGCTACTCAAGGGGAACATATTGCACAGCCTTTTCCAAATCATTTATTTTTTTGTCATGGATTGGCCTTTTCTGGTCATAGGCTTGCTGAGATGGTACTGTTATTTCAGATGAAAAAGTGATTAGTTTGATAATTTTTTATTGACTCCATTGATGAAATTTGATATCAAGACTGCCCATCTCTTTGATTTTTTGCAAATAAATTCTTGATACACAGACATACTGAAGTATTCCCTTTTCCTTTTTTTAGTATCTTAGTTTCTTCTGAGGCTATTATCTTTTTATAAAAGTTGGACCACCAATTTTGAAAATCAGTTTGTATTAAATCAACATTGAATCTTTGTAACGGTACAGAATTGGGTGAGAAAGAATGTTAAGAAATAGTAATTAAAACAGTGTACAACCTTTGGAGAACCCCTGCTTTAACCAAGATGCATACAATGTTATTGGAGACCAGTCTGTGTATGTCTAGACAGTTCGTCTAGTCGTATTACGCAACTACCTGCAGCTTGTGCTGTCTGTGAATTGCAGAAGAATACATAATTGCCACAAGCCAGTTTCATCAGGAGGTAACAGCTGCAGGAGTGGTTGGCCCAGTTTAAATCAGCCAATCAGAGGAGGCGCTATACAACACACATACGCTGGCGGGCAGCCAGACCAACGCCCAACACCTACACAGTTGGAGAGCAGTCGAGCAGTCATCAAACAGGTCAAATCAACTCATCATAGTGAATAAACGTTATAACAGTGGCCTCGGAAATTTCGGTAGGTCAAAGCGGAAATGGTAGCCTAGACCTACCGAAACATATTGAAACCGAAACATCAATGAAGAATACGATAAAGAAACTGGACCGTGATATAAGATGAATTTTTAAATTAAAGTAATTAGAACAGGGTAAGTGTGTTTTAAGTGAAAGTGCATGGGAAGATGGCAGAACAAGTAGAATAGCGAGAAAAGTTAAGTACAGTGAATGCATTGGCCAGCAAGTTTTTGAATTTTTAAACAGTAAAGTGCTTAGTAAAAGGGGGGTAAAAAGTATATATATAAATCTGTAAAGAGTGAGAGAGTGTATGTGAGGGAAAAGGGGAGCAATCATTAATCAAAGTATTGGTTTCTAGCTAAAAAGTAGTTGTTAAAAGAATTTTGGTTAAATAAGTTTGTTTCTAATTGTTAAGAAAGAGTAAAAGAGAAAGAAGGGAATATTGCGTTGTGAATAAAATAAGATTTGGTTTAATATAAAAAATGTGTTAGAGTAAGTTATTACCTCATAACCATTTCCTATTCTGTGCTGAAAACCTCGTCTAATGTTCCGGGGAATTTTCTGAAGTAAGAGGAAGTCAGATAGCGGGATTATTTTAATTTTTTATAAGGGCAAGAGTGTTTAAGTTTACATATTCATCTATAAAATATGTTGGCGACCTGGGAAGTTTAAAAGGTAAGTTCAAAGTATTATGAAAGTAAGTAATATTCTGGCAGCAGTGAGTTTTATTATTGTATTATTTTTATAATGGAAAAAGAATAATACCGTTACATCTTCCTTTGTTGTAGTCAGAATCATTTCCATTGCATCCTTTACAGTATAATATCTGTCATTTTTTCAGTTTTTTTTACCAGGCCAAAATCTCTATCATTGGGTAAATATGAGTGACCCCTGATTGGAAATCTTTACACCCCCAGAATCTGTTAGAGCCATTATAATTTATCATTGCATTATTTTTGTTTTGTTCTGTACAGTTATTTCTGTAGAGTTAGAGCTCATTAATGGTGGCGGAATACATAATCATTAATCTATCTCATCAAGAATGTGCAAACTTCATTACTTCCCTTTTGAGCGATTCCTTCATGATACAAATAAAATGTTGCTGTTTCATTTTTGTTGTGAACAGTGAACGTGAACGCATATACAGATAGCTGCATAAGGTAGTAGGTATCTTGTACAGGAATATTTGGCAAAGAATTGTTTTGCATATAACCAAAACACAATATAAGTGCATTTTTATGGGACTCACAATATTCCTTGGTTTCCAGTGAGCTGAAAAATTTATTGCTTCTTCTTTGCACACAAGTAGCTGTGCTACTGCAAATCTTTTTGCAGTATCATTTACCTGTGGATTTTTAATTCTTGTGTTAAGTTGTTCACATTCACAGCAGGTATCAATTTGTGGCCTTATAAAAACATATAAATGAAATATTCTTTGTATATTTTGAAATAAAAAGTGTACTTTATATTTGTATCATTGTATTTTTCAAAAAACAGGGAATATATTTTTTGAACATCTAATTTGGCATGTAAGTCATTTATCTCTTTCATTGCATAATGGCTTACTTTCAAGGGGAATAATTTAATACGTTCTTTAACTTGGTCTGTATAATCATCTTTTGAAAAAGTCTTGCGTTTTTGTTGCTGGCCCCTTAACTCTCTAGGTGACTCACCTTTAGAGAGAAGTTCTTCAAGTCTTTTTACTTTTTTTCCCCCAATACTATGTGAACTTAGAAACATGTTCTTACATACTTGGATTCATTTTCCCCCAACTACAACATGAAATATAAATGCACTTTTATGGTCAACAGAATGTCTAGGTCTAGGTTGGCCTTCTCAAGTTCTCCGATTCTTGATTTTCTCATTTTTATTGCATGAGCTTCAATTAATGACTGGAAAAATATGTCTTCTTCATCTTTGGTAGTAAAATTCCCACTCCTTTTGAGAGTGTTAACACATGTTTACTTATGAAAGGCCTGATGTCCATGACATATGGCCATTCATAAATAAACACAAATTTTAGTGGACAACAATATTTCCGTAACTAGCAATGAGCAAGAAGCCTTTCTAAACCAATCAATGTACATCTGCATGGAGAATCGATTAAAAAAAAATAAAAAATAAAATTTTTTTTTAAATTTAGAAAAGTGGACATAAGGGTTTTCATAAATAAGCTGTTCATATGAGTCCACTCTTCCTTGAGAACATTGCATATTTCTTCAAAAATTGAACGGTTCCACAGACCTTCATTTAATTAGTTGGATAAAGCAAAGCTTTCAAGAGCATTTGAAAGTGGGTTTAACAAATATGGTTTCAAAGGTGTTGCAAATACAATTAAACTGACGGAGACTATTTTCAGTAATATTATGTTATTAGCAAAGAGTTGCTATTTTTATTGACATAGTTAACCATATTTTTAATTAAAGGATTATGACACGATGTGTAGTTACCATTTATACACAATTATAAAACAATCTATAAACATCTCACCTACCTTAATTTTGGATCCAAGGTCCTCTCACGAAATGTGAATGTAAACGTGATTTTGAGGTTGTAATAATAACGTACACTACTCTCTCAAAATATAATAAGATTCAAGTTTTATTAAAATTTACTTCATTTTAATTTCTTTAAAATTCTTTAGTACATCCCTTCTCCCAACTATTGGCACATTACTATTTCCCTCAACTGTACATTAATACATTTCTTACAAGCGTTTGTTAATCCATAATATTATTACCATACTTTTATACTTCATATTCTACTTGCGTTAATTTCTAAATCTAAATAAGGCGAACCCAGCTTGCTCACACACACTTCATATTCTACTTGTGTTAATTTCTAAATCTAAATAAGGCGAACCCAGCTTGCTCACACACAACTCTCATTCCATTTTACCCCCCATTTTTTTCTTTTAGGCCCTCATTAGAATTAATTTTGATTGAATACTGTTACTTGTTGTAGTGGCGTCTCCCCCGACCGCGTGGCGCGTCACACACCAAGTTCTCTTTCGGTGTCCAAAATGTTTATGATTTCACATTTCTTGATTCCTCATTAAATACTGCACTCACTGTTCATTTTGAGACATCGTTTCACCACTTCTATTCTTTTTTAATTAATAATTAAAAAATTTACTGATGAGCCACGTTTGGTAGTTTGCCTGGCCAGGCGAAGCGTGGATGGTGACTGCCGGGAGTGTTAACCAAATGCCCCACTCCAAAAGTCGAACAAGACGGAAATTACCAATGCCTCCTGTTGACAAAACGTTCGTCACTTCTCACATAGTATGGACTGTCCAGGTGAGTTAGACGTTGACGAAATTGCACTGCCTTTCGTCACGTCACTCAAGTGGGTGTGGTTTCACTTATATTTCCGCCCGCATGTTAACACGTTGTGATATAAGTTTTCAGGTTCGACATTTTCCTTGGCGTCCCTTCCGCGCACATACTGGTATTTGCGCACACTAGTGCGTCACACAACACTTGATTTCCTCGAATGAAATTGCGTTGCCGAACATACATCGCATTCCACTGTTCCTTTTGCATAAACCGTTTCATGGCTGGCACTGTCTGCGTCGATCACAAATATGTTTAATAAGATGGAATAAAATTTTCAACAAAATAAAATACCCCTTTTCTGCCCCGTTACAACGATGGATATTACTTCCCTTTACTGGCTAACCTTATACAACCTGCTAGTCATTAGGACTGCTATAAAACAATCAGTTGCACTATATAAACAACATACAATTAATGGTTGTGAATGCATATTCCAGTGTATATTTGGGGCCAATATTCAGCATATTATTTTTGTCAGTCATTAGTAATAACATAATACTTAAATATTACAATTCTGTTTTTATATTTTCAGCCTGTGATGATAGCAAAAAATGGATTTCCAGCTGAATCACATGAAGTAACAACTGCTGATGATTACATTTTGACATTGCATAGAATCCCTGGCACCAAATCAAAGGGCTATGATAAGTCACTGTTGCCAGTATTCTTGCAGCATGGTTTATTGGACAGTTCATCAGGTTGGATTCTCAGAGGCCCTGATAATTCACTCGGTATGGTGTTGAGTCTGAGGAATTTTATAAAACAATGTGAAACCAATATTTCATATATGTCATATACTTATCCCATAATATATTAGAACATCTGTTGCTGTCACTGATGTATCAACTGGTGGGTAGGAGAATTATAACCACTTTTTCTAACGTGAACATACCACTAAATTACAATGTTTACATAATCATTTTAAAGAGTTGAGTAAAGTAAACATTAAATAATGCTTGGATTTCATTGTCCATGACATGTCTGTTTCTTAACTAAATATAATTATTTCACTACGACTCAGAACAAAAAACTTTTTATGGGTGAAAACGTAAAAGTTTTACCTTACAACCTGAACCGGTTTTCACTTTTAAAACCTGAACCTCTGAAGAAGCTTTACAAAAGTGAAAACCAGTTCATGTTGTAAGGTACAACTTTTACCCATAAAAAGTTTTGAGTTCCAAGTCATAGTGAAATAATTATATTTATTACATAATGTTCAAGAAACCTCACAGTAAATGATACAAATATTATTTCTTATTTCTGAATGTTTTTTTATTTTAATCTTTCTAATTAGATGTGTTACTAAATTTTTTTAAAAATTTAGTAATTTCTTGAGTTGATTTTGTTCTTATTTTATCTTGTGTATATTCTTCTAAATGATTTATGGCATTTTCAGTTTCTACAATTAAAGTTTCAATTGTACGTTTATTAATTATTGTCATTTTTTATTGAATAGACAATACCTGTTTGTCTAGAGGTGTAAATGTGTCCTGACTGACATTATTATTTTTAGAATTAGTTACCTTTTAGTCAAATTTTATAACCGCCACTGGTTGATTACAGCAATGAGACGGAATGTGGTCTTTTTAAAGCTGCACATTGTGTTACTAAATTTAAAAATTTATATTTGTAAACATTATAGTTTTTTTAAAATAACATTACTTAACTAATAATTTATATTGTAAAATATATAAAGGTTGTTCCGGAAGACTGAAAGAAGGAGATAATCACAAACTACAAGTATACATAAACAGAATTTTAATGAAGAAAGTTGTGTTAATGGTTATAATCACTGTTGCACACCACTATAGAAAATTTATTCCGATTAGCGCTTTCAAGCTTCTCAGCTCATCGTCAGATTGGAATTCTGACATTGTCAAATTCTGATTATAACCACTAACACAACTTTCTTAATTGAATCGGCACATACTAAAAGGGCTTCAGTCAAGACGACCCCGTTTTGAGAAAAACGAAAAAAACTGTTTCTACCCAATCCAATCATCAATTAAAATAAATAAAAATTACCAGAAGCTAGTACTTACATTGCTTTATCTTTCTATTGTGTTTAAATTTTTTGTGACTATTAATTATTTTTAAAAAAATTCTTAAATGTGCTTGACTTAGGCCCTTTTAGCATGGAATAGGGTTTTCAATAAAACATGGTTTTTTAAAGCATACATTTGGAATAGTTTATTGGATATAATGAAAGTTATGTGCCTGTACATAGTTATTAGAAGAAAAGTAAGAACATTTAAGTGTTATTAAGTGATTAAAATGAAATATTAGTCATCATCTTCAGCACTGTCTGCAGTAGTTGGCCAGTCCAAAATCTGTTTGAAAAACTCCGAATGTTCATGAGGAATATATGGCAATAGCTTCCTGATATCGTTTAGCTTAGCAAATTTTATTGGGACCTTTTCCAAATGGTAAGCAACCTTATCTGGAAGCACGATTCTTGAGTTCCTGGTGTTTTGATGCAAAAAGTATGGGAAACTGATGAATCAATAAAGTTTCTACCCACAATCCGAGAGCAAACCTGGAATCATAGCTGTAATTCATTAATGAGCAACTCATGAAACACACTTTCTGATTTAGTGGAACATTCCGTGTTTTACTTTCTTCAGATATACACTTTCTTTTATAAAACTTAGGCCAACAATTTTTGAACTCAAGTATTTCTACAGATTGTACTTCTTTAACCATAAACTTTCGGGATTTACTTGATTGTATTATAAGGTTGGTCAGTTCATGAATGCTATAAATCCTATCATGTTTTTTAACTCTTTTTTGATAATGCCAAAATCCCTGTCACAGGGGAGGAATGAATGACCCCTGATTGGGAAAAACTGTTCAATTTTTTCAAATCGCTTACTGTCTGTTAACGCTAAAAATAACCTTGATAAAGCATGGTTTTTATTTTGCCCCCCCCCACAATTATCTGAATACACATGTAGCTCTGTGTACTGTGGGGGGACAGTCTTCAAGAAGTCATAAACTAATGAGGAAACCTCATTCGGCCCTTTCTTAGCAGTACCTTCGTGATAGATATAAATCACAGCTTTTTTTTACTCATGTATGCAAAACACACTGGTTTGTCAACCAGACGGAGATAGAAGGTCTCCTGCACTGGTATCTGAGGCAGTTGCAAGAAAAATGACAGGTGATCAAGACAGTGTAGACAACAGACTGGGCAGTGTAGGCAACAGCACACGCTAAAAAGACCTCAGTCACTGACTAAGGCCTTTCTAGCACATGTTGATATTTCCATCAGCCATTTTCATACCAAAAATGGATGTGACTGAGGCCCTTTTAGCATAGAATGATGAAGCTATCCTCAAAGATGGGATTGTCATGAATAACTCAATTTACCATTTTTTGTGACTGAGGCCCTTTTAGCATGTGCCAATTCAATTACAAGTATACATATTTGTATAGTTTATAAATGTTTGTAATTATTATTACTACTATAGGCAACATGCTGTTCATAATCTCTAATCCCTTTTCCACTGCCCATTCACCATGTAAACTCTGTCTCCCCTCTTCTTTGCTCTCTACAGGTTCTTCCATTCCATATTTTATTTCACTATATTACGATCAGAGACTGTCTGAGAGTGTGACCAAACTAATGACATTTTCTTATCTTTTCTGGAGTTCTTTGGCTAATTGTATGTAGACTTTTAGTTACAGAATTTTATTTTGAACAGAACATTTTATTAATTTAATATAATTTACAGCATACATGCTTGCCAGTAAAGGTTACGATGTCTGGCTGGGAAACGTTCGTGGCAATACATATTCCAGGAAACACATATCCTTAGATCCAGATAATAATGTAGCATTCTGGAAATGGTCGTAAGTTAACATGTAGTTAGCACAACATAGTTGGTTTTCCTTTATTTTATGTTGTATTTATTCCACTCCACACGTGTTTACAGTAGCGTACATTTAAGTAACCAAAAGGAGGAAGGAACTAAACAATATCTGAGTTAGTGTTGTTTAATGAAAACAACAGATGAACAGAAATTCACTGCAAACCATCTCATTGAAACAAAACACACATAGTTAAACATCGACAACAACATGGATATTCTACACGTACACACAAAAGGCCAAAAACTAGACACTCTTGAACAATTGGTAACACTCAAAAACACATAAAAACAACATCCTAAATAGTATAACCAAACTCGCTCGTGTCTCGTCTCTTCTTTCGTTCGTATACCCCTGTAAAATATAACAGGGGTTCTGTGTTCTTGCTCTCATGCCTCTGTGAAATATAACAGTGTGTCTGAGTGTAAAAATGTGTCTGTGTTTCTTACCACTGCGTCCTCGCACGGCGATGTACTTCACGATGTTTGGGCCCGTAGCGAACGTACTGGGGGACCAGGTATCGTGGTTCCCGATCTGAGGGTCAAACGTAGTGAACATTTGCTATACACGAATATTTGCTAATAAAACACGATTTAACACACACCGTATAGATTTATTATTAATTTGAAGTTAATATTTTATAGACACAAGTTGTAATTAATTTTTCATATATAATTCTGCACCGGATAATTCTTTATAAGACTCTTTACAGGGTTAAACAATCGACTTTTGAATACAAATAAACAGTATGGCGTGTTAATATGCCAATCAACAAATATTTCGGTCGATGTTTGTGGGTTGTTTGGATCACGTTAAAAGGTTCAGATGCAGTTACAATATTAAAAATACACAACCTTACAATGTTTTTTCCTTAAGTAGGATAATGTGTAGTGGTAATTGGTTTGTTTGAGTGTCATACAAGAAGTTTAAAAGTCGTACATAAATATGAGGTTAGTTCTATAGTTCACAAATTTACAGTGATTTAATATTTCGATTCAATCCTTGCAAGAGAATAAAAATGATTCAGTGGTATTCAACATACATTGAGAAATATTCAAAGTGCGTTTATTTTTGGAAGTTGAAATAATTTAACTGATACTTAACAGCGTTGTAGTACGGTATTACTCTGGGTGTCGAGAAGGAAGGATGGTGGCATCAATATAATTCATTTATTCTTTAATCAAGCTTCGGCATCTTTTTCAAAGTTGTTTTGGACTTATTTTGATACTTCGTCTTCAGTTAAATGTCTTCTCCCTCTGGTCATGGTATTCCGCATCCATCAGACTTCTTTACGATCGATTTCTATACTTGGTTTTACTTTTGAGATGTTTTAACTATGAAAATGTGCAGTACAGAAATTCCGCATCTGGCTTGCGATAGCGTCACTTTCTAAGTAATTGTATTTAACGGTAATTACCTCGTTAAACGGTCATTTCCATGGTTACATCATTGCTCTCATTGGGTGAGCTGAACATGAACACATTGTTATCAATTTTCGAATTCCTTTCAAATCTTCCCATATCTTCGGAATTTCTTCCTCCTCTTATCTTCCTTCTGAGTTATTATCTAAATGCACTGTCATTTATATTTTCTCACAAAGATTATTTTGATACCCCACAATATTAGGTTTTATCAAGTTTTCTAAGTTTACAATTAATTTCATACTTACTAATTACATTTCTTTGTTTATATAATTCCTTAATTTAATATTTGGTTTTTAATAATAACTACCATTCATCCTTGATGAATTAGTCACCTTGGATTTGTCCATTACATGGTGATTTTTAGAATCAGTAATTGTTTATGTTTGACCGTTAGGCCTGTTTCACATTTAAGTAGCCATTACTGGATTTTTATGGCTTCATACACAATATATTTCCTTTAGTCCTAAATTGTTATTTTGCATTTATAATTGGGTTTAATGTCTCTGGATGTGTTTTAATTTAGTCTTTGTCAGTAACAACTGTGTTATTCCATCTTACTTGCTAATTACTTGCTACTCATTTCCAATATAACATATAACATCTAGGTCTGTGGTCTGTACGACTCTTACAGCCATATCCAATTCATAAATAACAGTTTATACAATTCATTATTTCTTATTTGTTGTTCTGGTGCTAAACAATCTCACCTCTATTGAACTTTTTTTTCCATTAAACTCCCCTTATAACATGGGTATTTACTTAATGTTAATACAGACTTATTTTCTAATGCTTTTTGCTCTCCCTTCCATGTTAACATCATCTGATTACTTTTCCTTGTGAATCACACCTTTAAACTTTTACAATACATTTTTAAGTTATAACAATACTATTTCCTAGTCATCACAGTGAATATCACTACTTAGTGTTCATTATTTACTGAATCAATGTTCTATCCTAAATACTATTCATTGTAACTTTGTTAAATGTTATTGTTCACTCTTAAAACTAAAACATGAGTTATTTTACTAAGTCTTTACCTTAGCCTACACTCCTCTTACTATTTTTATGATAGACAATATTTGTATTTATTTTTCACTTGCACTTTCTTAAATTATTTAGTGTTCATTATAATTTACTTAGTGTTTCTTTAGTATTATATCACTCCAGGATAAATCACTTTCACTAATTCAACTTCCATTTATTTCTCATCATTTTATTCTCTTTCTCTACCCACTATCTATATAAAATTATTAATATTGTGTCTTTCTTAGTTAACAAATTACATATATCCCTAACTCTTTTGTTTAGTGTACTTTTATACATTGTTTCATATTACTGATGGTTTATAATTGTCATTTTATCAATACTAACATTCATTAATAGTTTTGGTTCTTAACCGAATTTCATTGTCTTTATTATTTTGGGTTACATTATTTCTCCCTTCTCTATTTTTTATTACTTGTCTAGTTTTCTTGATGCGTTTCATTTTGTTTTCTTCCTCATGGGTTTGTTCTCTCTTGGTTTTCATTCTTCTTCTCCTTCCTCCGTCTTGTTTTCTTTATTTTGGTTTCTTAACTGGCCAATCTCTGGGGTTGGGTCAATGTCGTTTGTCTGTCAGTCTATTATTTTAGTTTCTTTATTAATCACTTTCGGTTTATTACTCCTTCTCCTTCCATGTTAATTACCTTTTATTTATTTTTTACTCTCCACATAATTTATTTATTCAAACATAATATCATTTAGCATTTTTTATACATACTTATTGTTATCAAAATTTATCTGATTTGGTGATGTTATATAATGCTCTCCCACCAAAATTGATCATTTTATAAAACGTGATTCTAAGTTTGATGAAATTATCAATTGTATTGTATCATTTTCTTCTTAAACTCTCCTGCTTCTCACTCGATTTTATGCTTAATTCTGTATCTTTTATTTCCTTTCTCCTGATTCTTTTCTTCGTCATTTTTTCTTATTACGAACTGGCTTATTGATTTTTTATTATAAATTATTCCCTATAAATCTTATTTTCCCTAACTAACTTTACTTTGTAGTTGCAATCGATTCGGATGGGCTCTATTGGCTTACCTAACTCCGTCGTTCAAAACTACTCTTATTCTGAGATCAGGGGAACATCATCCCTGCTCAGTAAAATGATTGCTGGACTTATTCAACAATCAATCTCAATTAATGAATCTTAAATACAGTCATCTCGTGACTCAACATAATAATAATAATCATAACATTTGTTGGGAATCTTTTACCTTTATATTTCATTATTGGTCAGTTCGGGTCATGTATTTTTTCATCTTTCTTCATAGATACTGCTTAGTAATACTTGAAGCATTGCTTTTTATTGATGCAATTCACATTTTTATTCATTTTTAATTACTTTTTGTTTCATCTCAATTCATATTACAACTCTTAGAATGTTTATTTTATTTGTTTTGTTTTTTGATCATTGGTTTTCTTAATCTTACTTCCCATTTCTTTCTAAATAGTAGTGGAAGTTGATCATTTTGTTTGATATTATTTTTTTCATAACTTTTTAAATATCATAGTAAGTTAGTGTTTCTTACTAGTTAGGAATATTTGTAGCTTATTCCTTTATAATATGTTTTGCTTTTTTGTGCCTCATATTTTGGCTAAAGATTATTGTAACTTAATCTTATTCTGTTAGGAATGTTTTGTAACTTCACTCCCTTATTATTAATTTTTACTTAAATATTATAGTAAGTTATTGTTTCTTACTTTATGTGGATTCTTGGTAATTTTATTTCTCCATTTTTATGATTGGTCTAAAATATTCTCGAAATATCTGTGTAAGCTGTCCTTACATAACTTTTTTGAATTTTGAAATTCATTTTTTATATATATTTTTTCATTATTATTTATCAGTAAACTCACTTGCTGAGATTATTCTTTCTTTTTATTCCAACTAACTTGGTTGGCTTTTTCAACTTGAATTCCTTTCAGTTAAGTTTGACTGTCATAGTATTTTTTAATCGATGCTTGGTTATATACCCCCTTTATTTTCTGGGTGGTGGGGTTGGTTATTTCATATGTGTTATTGCCCTTGTCTTGTGTGATAGTGTACGGCCCGACATATAGCAATAGTAATTTTTTCGTAATGCCTTCTATGGAGCTGGGTAATTCCCTGTTCTTTATTAATACACTCTCTCCTATCTGGTACTTGATCGTATGTGGATGGTTCTTAGAGTATTTAGTTTTCTGCTGCTCTACCTTCTCTGCAATTTTGTTATAAATTCTTCTTCTTTCAAATTGGTATTCGGTATTGGTGGGAAATTTAATCAAATCGTTTATCTCCCTAGGTGGTGGTCGTTCAAACATCATTGAGTATGGTGTGGTTTCAGTGAAGTTGTGGTAAGCAAGATTTATAAATTCTTCAGTGGACTTTAGGTAATTGTGCCACTCCTTTTGTTTGTTATGGCAGTAGGTCCTCAGAATTCGGCCCACTTCTCTAAGCACTCTCTCAGCTGGGTTACTGCTGGGATGATAAACAGATGTTTTGTATGTTTTGATACCATGTTCCCAGAGTTTATTTTTCCACAAACTTCCTTTAAACTGGGTCCCACGATCGGTTATTATGGCCGTAGGTTTTCCCACTTCTGGTAAAAAGTTGTTCAATATAATTTCAATGATTTTCTTGGTAGTAGCACGGTTAATAGAATATAATTTGGTATATTGGGTGAAGTGATCGAATATGATGATTATGAATTTAAATCTGTGTCTTCCTCCACTGCGAGGAAATGGACCACAAATATCAAGAAATACTCTCTCTAATTTTTGGCTTGATATTATGGGTATCATCATACCCTCCTTCTTAGCATTGTTGCATTTCACCATTTGACAGATGTGACATTTTTGTATGGTTTGGCTTACCTTTCGATAGATACTCTTGATATATACTTGCTCCTCTAGTGCCTTTACTACTTTCATGGCACCCATATGGCCGTACCGGATGTGGTAGTCCATGATTATCTGTTCTTCTGTTGTAGATGGGATTACTAGTTTCCATTCTCCGATGCTAGGGTTATTTCTGATGAATAATAAATTGTCATGTACTTCATAATACTGTACAAGGGGTTCTTCTTCCTTCAGTATTCTTTCTCTGATACTCACTATCTTTGGGTCCACATTCTGCTGTTTGCTTATCTCCAGCGTTATCTTTTCCAAATCTGTTCTATCTTTAATGATGTTATATACTTTGACTAGCAGTTCTTTTTCTCCGTCAAATGTTTGTTGCTGGATGTTGATACGTGATAATATGTCAGCAGCAATATTTTTCTTTCCTGGTATGTATTCCCAGTTAATATGGTATTCCTGCAATAGTAGTATCCATCGGGTTAGTCTCCCATGGCTAAGCTTGCATTGTTTAAGGAAAGATATTGATCGATGGTCACTCCTCACGGTTACGTTGTACCCTAAAATGTATGTCCTGAATTTGTCGCAGGCGAATACAACACTAAGTAACTCCTTTTCCGTGACGTGGTAGTTCCTTTCACATGCATTTAGGGTTCTACTTGCAAAGCTTATGACCATATGTTGCCCCTTCTCATCTTCTTGATACAAGACAGCACCGACACTCACGTCGCTCGCATCACAATTCATGAAAAATGGCTTTTGGAAATCCGGATGGTGTAGCATGACGGTGTCTAAAAATTTTTCTTTTACCTGTTCAAATACCTTGTCTTGGTCGGCTCCCCATGTCCATTTATTTTTTGCGGATAACTGTTTTTGAAATTGTGCTGTCAGCTTGGAATAATGGTCCTGGAATTTCCGATAATAATTGCATATTCCAAGGAAAGATTGTAGCTGTTTTTTATTTCTAGGTGTTGGGAATCTTTGTATTGCTTCAACCTTCTCTGCTGAAGGGGTGATACCTTCTTCGGTCAGATTAAAACCTAAAAATTGTACCTTGCTGGCTATAAATTTGGATTTGTCCAGCTTAAGGGTAATATGGTTATCTGATAATTTTTTCAAGACTGTCCCTACTCTATTACAGTGTTCTTGCCAATTTGATGATGTGATCAACAAGTCATCTACATATACGGTAGTAAAGTTAAGTACCTCTTGTCCCAATATCTGATCCATACACTAGACGAATACAGCAACGGAATTAATTAATCCGAATGGCAGTCTCTTGAATTGGTAGTTTCTCCCATCGAACAGAAAAGCTAAGTATTTTCTACTGTTCGGGTGTAGCTCTACCTGCCAGTATCCGCAGACTGTATCCCATGCGCTGATGTATTTCGTGCCATGGAATTTCTTAAGGATCTCTTCAATTTTGCTTGGGGACGTTCTATCATTTACTATCATCTTGTTGATTTCTCTAGCATCAAGGCATATTCTTACCTTGCCGTCCTTCTTTGGTATTGCCACTATCGGACTGGTAGGTATACGGGGACTGGCTTAATTCTATTATATCCTCCTCCATCATCCAGTTGATCTCAGCCTTCACTGCATTTCTTTGAGAGTATGCGATAGGATATGATTTTTTCTTAAAATCCACGGGCTCCTTGAATATAATTTGATATTGATAATCTTTTACCTTTCCCGGGGCATCAGAAAAAATGTGTCGGTATTGATTGTAAATTTTTATGAGATCCTCTGCCTGGTGAGCACTAATCGGTTGATCTCGTACTTCTCTTTGGAATTGTCTGATCTCTTCCAACTTGTTTGACCATATTTCTTCGTCCTCCCACTCATTCATTATTTTTACCTGTGCTTGTTGACAGTAATTATTCTGTAGTATTGTATAACAGTGGTTTATTAAAGGTAAATTGACACCCTTCACTATACTGGTTGTCCATATTCCATTTTCCATGTTTAATGACACTTCTCCCTGCTTTAGATTAATTATAGCAGAATATTGTCGGAGTATGTCACATCCCACAAGTATTGTGAATGGTAGGCCACTGGCAACAAGAAAAGACATAGTGAATGTTATTCCTTCACTTTCAAGTTCCAGGGACACTTGTTTCCGGACAGTTTTGTTTTGTCTGCCGGTAGCACCGATAATTGTTATATTATTTATTGGTAGAGTTGGTATAGGTGTACTACTCTTTTGTTGTATTTTGTTTAACTCTATTTGGTCAATTAGAGATATGTTGGATCCAGTGTCGATCATTAATGTTGACATTACTCCATTGATTTGGGCATTCACGTACACTATATCACTGTTTCGGCTGGGCATTGGTTGATTACTTTCTTCGACCAATTCATCTCTTATATTTTTTAGATAATGCGTTGTTATTATAGTGATTATATCTTTCGTCATCGTACATTCCCCAAGAGATTGGTCCAGTGATGGGCTGTCCACAGTTTTCACTGGCCTTAAGCGTTTAAATGAGGGTTGACCTCATTGTCCCTAACTTCATTATTGTTTGATGGTTGGTTAGCGTTCGGCTCCTGTTGATTATTCCAGTCATCCACGCTGTTCCTGGGATCTTCTTCGAATGGGTGACTTCTTGTATCGGGTACCTGGTTAAAGTATGTTCGCCGATAGTTAGATGGGGGATAGTTTCTTCCTGGACTCCGTTGTCTTTGTCCCCTCATGTAATTTACCTGTGGCCGGTATCCTGGATTATTGTTATGGTTATTGTTTCCAGGGCGATAATTGTTATTATAACCATTCAATGGGTAGTTACCCCTGTAGTTGTTATTATTATCGTTTCCACTTCTGTTAAAATTTCTGGGCGCGTTATTGCCCCGTGGGTTCTCTTGATGATTGTTAGGGTTGTTTACCGATGGCTTATTATCTCCCTGTTGATTTGGTGGTACTTGTCCATCGTTTATTCTATTATTCCTGAAACTGGACACTCTATTTTTTCTGTACTGCCACTCATGTTCATGGCTTTCCAATAAGCTAGCCATGTCTTGGATGGTCTTTACCTGGCTGTACATCCGTGCTTTTTGGATGGCATCATCGTAGTGGTAAGATAACTGTATTACCAGACACTCTTCTGGTATACGTGGTTCCAAATTCCTGGCCATGCAGATTTTTCCCAAGAAGTAGAAGGTGAGGGATTGTCCATTTTGATTTTCATACCTTCCATTGCTCAGGTTATTGCGGACCGTGTTCTGAGTCGATTCAGACCAGTATTTAGCCTTGAACTGGGTCTTAAATTCTTGAATGCTTTGGATGTCTGGTCTGGTGGCAGTCCACCAGTTGTCGTAAGTCTCCTTGAACATTTCGTCCAGCATTCCTCTTATTGTTGTCCACCAGGTCTCTCAATTTTTGATGATTAACTCTTCCACCCTCTTCAAGAATTCAATAGGGTTCCTTTTATAATTACGGAAGTTAATAGTATCTCTGTTGTCCATGTTCATGACATGATTATTGTTACATGGTCGGTTACGCCAGGCGTCCACTTCTTCCCGTAATGACTCTTCTATTCTGTGCATTTCGTCAATCCTTTGTTGGTTTTTGTCTACTTTGCTGTCTATTTTGTTTAAATTGCTGTAAACTCCTTCCATTCGTTCACCCAAGTCTGTTCGTACAGCTGCTACCTCTTTCTGGTTTTCTTCCCGGACTTGATGTATGTCCTGGTCCATCTGGGTACATCTTCTGACTGTTTCTTCATGACCTTCCTCAATTCTTCTTTTATTTTCTCCTTCGAGATGGTTCATTTTATTGAGCACTTCCTCCCGGATTTCAGAAACATTTTCGTTGGTTTTCTCTAGCTTCTCCAACGTCTCCTCTAATTTTTCATTTGTTTCAGTTATCTGCTGTTTAGTTTCTAGCCAGTATTCTATCAATTGGTGTTGTAATGTTTCGTTATTCTGGTTAATGGTTTGTCTCAACTCTTCCTTGGTACTTTCATTGGTACTAATTATTTTTTCATTGATTTGTTTTAGACTCTCCTCACTCTTGTCAAATTTTTCATTAATTTGTTTTAAAATGTGACTGGTTTCTTTCTTCATCTGTTTCAGACTCTCCTCATTCTTGTCGAATTTCTCCTCCTGTTTCTTGAAATTTACACTGGTTTCTTTCTTCATCTGTTTCAGACTCTCCTCGTTTTTGTCGAATTTTTGGTTAATTTGTTGTATCAAACTTTCATTATTTCGTTTGCTTTGTTCAGCCATAGCTTCCACATTATTAGTTGCCAATTTGGTTCTCCTCTACCTTCTCCCCTGTCACCCGCCTGTGTTTCCATTTCTTCGTCTTGGGTTGGTTCTGTTGTGGTTATTGCTGTCTCCACTTCTTCAATTGGCGTTCCTTCCTCTTCTTCCCCTCTATTTTCTTCCATTTCCTTCTCCTTCGCCAAATTTTTTTGATAAACCTCTTGTGTGCATTCTGATCTCCTTTCGTGACCGCTGCTAGAACTTCGTATCTTCCTTTTTTCAAGCTCCACCAGTTGGTCGCCAATTTATAACCAAACTCGCTCGTGTCTCGTCTCTACTTTCGTTCGTATACCCCTGTAAAATATAACAGGGGTTCTGTGTTGTTGCTCTCGTGCCTCTGTAAAATATAACAGTGTGTCTGAGTGTAAAAATGTGTCTGTGTTTCTTACCACTGCATCCTCGCACGGCGATGTACTTCACGATGTTTGGGCCCGTAGTGAACGTACTGGGGGACCAGGTATCGTGGTTCCCGATCTGAGGGTCAAACGTAGTGGATAATCTCTGGGTGGTGCCAAATTGTTTATATAAAACAATTAAAATGGTTTCCTTATCAATGTTCTATTTGAACGAGGCGACGAATTCAATCCGTCCCGCCTTTTCTCAAATTTTTGTGAATCGAGTTAGCAGTTGCAGTATTCGCTACTTGCGCGCTAGATGTCGCCTCAGAAACATTTGCTATACATGATAATTTAAACATACACTTTTCTCATGAAAATAAAACATGATTTAACACACACAGTATAGATTTATTATTAATTTGAAGTTAATATTTTATAGACACAAGTTGTAATTAATTTTTCATATATACTTCTGCACCGGATAATTCTTTATAAGACTCTTTACAGGGTTAAACAATCGACTTTTGAATACAAATAAACAGTATGGCGTGTTAATATGCCAATCGACAAATATTTCGGTCGATGTTTGTGGGTTGTTTGGATCACGTTAAAAGGTTCAGATGCAGTTACAATATTAAAAATACACAACCTTACAATGTTTTTTCCTTAAGTAGGATAATGTGTAGTGGTAATTGGTTTGTTTGAGTGTCATACAAGAAGTTTAAAAGTCGTACATAAATATGAGGTTAGTTCTATAGTTCACAAATTTACAGTGATTTAATATTTCGATTCAATCCTTGCAAGAGAATAAAAATGATTCAGTGGTATTCAACATACATTGAGAAATATTCAAAGTGCGTTTATTTTTGGAAGTTGAAATAATTTAACTGATACTTAACAGCGTTGTAGTACGGTATTACTCTGGGTGTCGAGAAGGAAGGATGGTGGCATCAATATAATTCATTTATTCTTTAATCAAGCTTCGGCATCTTTTTCAAAGTTGTTTTGGACTTATTTTGATACTTTGTCTTCAGTTAAATGTCTTCTCCCTCTGGTCATGGTATTCCGCATCCATCAGACTTCTTTACGATCGATTTCTATACTTGGTTTTACTTTTGAGATGTTTTAAATATGAAAATGTGCAGTACAGAAATTCCGCATCTGGCTTGCGATAGCGTCACTTTCTAAGTAATTGTATTTAACGGTAATTACCTCGTTAAACGGTCGTTTCCATGGTTACATCATTGCTCTCATTGGGTGAGCTGAACATGAACACATTGTTATCAATTTTCGAATTCCTTTCAAATCTTCCCATATCTTCGGACTTTCTTCCTCCTCTTATCTTCCTTCTGAGTTATTATCTAAATGCACTGTCATTTATATTTTCTCACAAAGATTATTTTGATACCCCACAATATTGGGTTTTATCAAGTTTTCTAAGTTTACAATTAATTTCATACTTACTAATTACGTTTCATTGTTTATATAATTCCTTAATTTAATATTTGGTTTTTAATAATAACTACCATTCATCCTTGATGAATTAGTCACCTTGGATTTGTCCATTACATGGTGATTTTTTTTACAATCAGTAATTGTTTATGTTTGACCGTTAGGCCTGTTTCACATTTAAGTAGCCATTACTGGATTTTTATGGCTTCATACACAATATATTTCCTTTAGTCCTAAATTGTTATTTTGCATTTATAATTGGGTTTAATGTCTCTGGATGTGTTTTAATTTAGTCTTTGTCAGTAACAACTGTGTTATTCCATCTTACTTGCTAATTACTTGCTACTCATTTCCAATATAACATATAACATCTAGGTCTGTGGTCTGTACGACTCTTACAGCCATATCCAATTCATAAATAACAGTTTATACAATTCATTATTTCTTATTTGTTGTTCTGGTGCTAAACAATCTCACCTCTATTGAACTTTTTTTTCCATTAAACTCCCCTTATAACATGGGTATTTACTTAATGTTAATACAGACTTATTTTCTAATGCTTTTTGCTCTCCCTTCCATGTTAACACCATCTGATTACTTTTCCTTGTGAATCACACCTTTAAACTTTTACAATACATTTTTAAGTTATAACAATACTATTTCCTAGTCATCACAGTGAATATCACTACTTAGTGTTCATTATTTACTGAATCAATGTTCTATCCTAAATACTATTCATTGTAACTTTGTTAAATGTTATTGTTCACTCTTAAAACTAAAACATGAGTTATTTTACTAAGTCTTTACCTTAGCCTACTCTCCTCTTACTATTTTTATGATAGACAATATTTGTATTTATTTTTCACTTGCACTTTCTTAAATTATTTAGTGTTCATTATAATTTACTTAGTGTTTCTTTAGTATTATATCACTCCAGGATAAATCACTTTCACTAATTCAACTTCCATTTATTTCTCATCATTTTATTCTCTTTCTCTACCCACTATCTATATAAAATTATTAATATTGTGTCTTTCTTAGTTAACAAATTACATATATCCCTAACTCTTTTGTTTAGTGTACTTTTATACATTGTTTCATATTACTGACGGTTTATAATTGTCATTTTATCAATACTAACATTCATTAATAGTTTTGGTTCTTAACCGAATTTCATTGTCTTTATTATTTTGGGTTACATTATTTCTCCCTTCTCTATTTTTTATTACTTGTCTAGTTTTCTTGATGCGTTTCATTTTGTTTTCTTCCTCATGGGTTTGTTCTCTCTTGGTTTTCATTCTTCTTCTCCTTCCTCCGTCTTGTTTTCTTTATTTTGGTTTCTTAACTGGCCAATCTCTGGGGTTGGGTCAATGTCATTTGTCTGTCAGTCTATTATTTTAGTTTCTTTATTAATCACTTTCGGTTTATTACTCCTTCTCATTCCATGTTAATTACCTTTTATTTATTTTTTACTCTCCATATAATTTATTTATTCAAACATAATATCATTTAGCATTTTTTATACATACTTATTGTTATCAAAATTTATCTGAATTTGGTGATGTTATAATAGACAGACACAATTCAAATCACACACATTCTTCGAACATATCACACTCCACACACACAAAAGTCAACGCCATCGCCAAGAACAAGTCGGACAGCGCTCCCAGTGGCAGCCTCTGACGAAGCTTATAATAAGGGAAAACTGGTCCAGGCTATAAAGTAAACTTGTACGTTTTTACCAATAATAAACTTTGTGTTCCGAGTCGGTAGTGATATACTTATATTTAGTTTATGTATCTGTTACCTTAAAAGTTATAACAATTTATCCAGTGGCGGCTCGTGATTTAAGAGGCTGGAGGGCACGGCCTTTAGGCTTTATAAAAATTTGAACTCACCTCAAACATTGTGAGCTCCTGTAGATAGTTTGCGATTTTATTAATAAACATAACTAGACACATTCTTAGTCTATTCACTGTATTTAGTGTTGAAAGTGTCCACAAAACGTCTATACTGTTTCCGCCAAAAAGTAATACACTATATTTACACTAGGCCTATATTATTTTTATGATAGCTACACTCTAAACAGATAATTTATTTGTAGACAAAGTCCATTCGCCTTTCCTAAAAATTCATGAATTTTTCTAGCACTCTATCATCAAAGTCCTTTATTTCTTTAACAAGTTCCTCGCTGATACATAGCATTGCAAAAGCATTCAGTCTCTCGTTTTTCATTGTATTTCCCAAGAAAGTTTTTAGTCTTTTCAGAGTCAAAAAGCAGCGCTCAGGTTTAGCGGTTATCAGAGGGGTAGTTATGATAATTTATTTAAGTTTCAATACACTTTTAACATTGAAGTAAGATTGTTCTTTCGTAAAGTTAAGAAGTCTTATTGTGCCTTTAATATAATATATTATAATTGTTTCAATTCACTCCAAACTTTGTTTTCTTATAAGAAAGAGTAATGCTGAATCACTCGCTTGAATTTTTCTTCCTAAAGGTTTGTAGAAAAAAGTGGAAATAAATCGTCACTGAACATCAACGAAGCTGCCACCAGGTGACCCGTGTAAGTAAATCTACCTTTTACTTGGGCTATAATGATGTCACATACTTCTTTTGCATCCCTATTCTATTGCTGCATCCAACATTATTGTACATTTTTCTTTGTTGCTCAAGGAATCCTTGTTTATTTGTGTTTCTATTTTATTTATTTTCTCCCTCCCTTTCTGCATCTCATTTTCAAAAATTCTGATGTCACTTTGCCACATTACACTGCCTTTGTTCTTACTCTGTAGTTATTGGTATATTATGTTCATGTGATATAGAGTTCTATAGAAAAAATTTAGCCAGAACATGAAATTTTGATTCAGAAGAGTCCTTCTGTGACCATTCCTTCATTAACTGAGAGTTTGTTTGCACACTTTTCTTCAAAATTTCAAAACATTCTTCCAACTTATATCGGTTTTTGTACACAATGTTGATTGTACGAATGTAGTAATTCCATTTTGTTATAGAAACTCTAGGTAACCTGGCTTACATTACTTCCTCCAAAACGTTCGTTCATAGAAATGAGTGTGAGAAAAGTGCTGGAATGGTAGATAGATTTGAGAAAGATCTCTAACTTTGTTGTTTATACTTGTTGCTTTTTCTAATAACAAATTATTTGATGAGTGTAACAGTGTATAAATTATGCGAGCGGATACACTTCTCTAATTTTTGCCTGTACACCTCCAACAGAACCACACATAACATTAACGCCATATGAGTCTCAGCTATTAACATTTCCTGTGATGTGTGCAGAAGAGGATTTTTATCATCCATTATGCACTTTGCTAAGGTTTCTGCATATTTACCTTCAGGACTGAGAAATCCGCAAAACCTTTCGTATACCGATCCCTTAACTAGGGATCCCTAACTTAAAAACTAATACCATATGCAGTGGCTTGTCACATCGGTTGTCTAGTCACATTCGATTGCCACAAATTCAGAAGCTTGTATCTCCTTTTCTATTTCTTCCCTGCAGACACTTGGGTAAAATGATAAAACAAAACCTAATAATTCGACACTACAATGTTTGCCTAAATTAATCGTGAAGCTATTAAATAATACACATACTCAAAACCTAAACACTAAACAAATGCCTGTACTGAATTAATCACAGCGGAGAAAGTCTAAACACCTAAAAGAGCAAATTTCACACTATCAATAGTCTGCGATTAGTTGTACACAGTGAATCACATCACTTTTTGCTCAACAAGGCGCGATAGGAGACGCGCCAATTGCCAGTGGAAATACTGCCTATAAGCTTACAGGTTCATTCAACGTTGGACAGAGTGTGGGATGGAGAAATGGGCGCGATTATTGGAAAAGCGCCGTGATGATGTTCCGAAAAGATTTCTGCTATTGTTACGTTAATTACTTTTTAAAATATATATAAATATATTAATATAATATCTTCCACCTACCTTGAAAGTTTCGTTTCTCTGGGGCCAGGATTCTTTCGTACGAACGCTAGATACAAACATGTGTGTCATGGGTTCTCGAAATAACTAACTCTACACATCGTTATGAAGAGAATTGATAATTTTTAATGCTCAAATATTGAAATTATTGTTTACCAAATACATTTACATGTCGTCAAATGTTGTGCAACTCTGGTTCATTCATTTTACTTTTATCTATATATAACTAATACTAATTACTTACTCAAGATAGCCCAGCCTTGCTCACTCACGCATACACACAGACCCCGAAAAATTATTTATTTAGGCCCCTATTTACAAAAGAATATAAGCACATATTTTGGTTAATACAGTTACTCATCACTCTTGTCGGCGTCGTGGCGTCTCACCCAACATTGTCTCATTTGATGTAAACGAACGTTACGGTTTCACTGGTGTCACAATTTTCTTTCATTCGACCCTGTTCAAAGGGGTTTTGATATTTTCACTACTTTAGTCATAGTTAATATGTATTGATTCACTCGCAGCGTCTACCTAGCCACGTGTGGCTCTACCTGCATCGTTGTTACGGTCGTTATAGTGCTATTAACTTTTATCGCGACCACCCGTTCTGCTCCTGGGCACGTCGCCGTCGCCCCGTAATTCACTACTGCTCGATTCACATTTTTATTACACAGGTTGGATGAACTTGGGTTCGGCCGGCAAACGCACCACGGATCCCGTCCGATATGTTAAGGTGTGATGCGCCGACTGACTGACGCTCTGATCTGTGTTGGTGATGCCCACTTCCGTCAGCTCGAGTTGTGATTGGCTGCGGCGCTCACGTGGCCAGTCTAATTAGTCACGTGTTGTTCCGTTCGGTTGTTGAGTTTGGTGTCGAGATTATCGCCAACGGCGCACGGGCGCACATTTACAGTCACATTCCATCGTTATCGCTTTGTGCCTTACTCGGACTGGCACGGATCTTAATACAGGGTGTCCAACAAGCATTTTTGAGTGACCGTAAAGGATGTCCAAACAAAATTCGTGCTTTTTTATAAAAAATAAAACCCTCTCCTTTCAGACCCATTACTGTAAGAAATAAAATGACCCAATTTTGACACGTTACAATACCCCCTCAATGAGAATTCTGCTGTCCAGAACAGAAGAAATCTCATTGATAAATCCCGAAGAGGACCGGTGAGGAACTGGTGCCAACAACCCCCTTGTTCTTACTCTACATGGGTACATGACCCCCCTGGCTTGGCGACTATGGACGCATCTGAACGAGATCACTGGACTTCTCCGTAAGAGATCCCAACACCGAAAAATCGAACAGACAAGTACCACAGCCCACCTCACCTTCTAACATGCTACCCCCAAAAATTCTCAATCCCTGGCTTAGATTATGCCAGATCCTCCACCGATATGTTTCCCCTGTTATGCAAGCTGGGCTGCCTTTAGCAGATACTGGGCTCACACACACTCACATTACATATTATACATTGAAAAATTCTTTAAAATTTACTATTTCATCTAAGAAAAAAAATTCAGAATTCAAAATAAAATATTGTATCAAAAAAATTCTCTTCCTTATTTTCTGTTTTATTTAAAATGAGTTAATTTAAACATTTCTCCTAATTAAACATATCCTTAACCTAACATGTGAATACTTAGAGTCTAACAATACAATGCAATACAAGAAATCAATAAAATAAACATGGTTGGTACACAAACAATAAAATAATCAAAGCTTAAAATATTCATAAGCTGGCAGGCGCAAAATCAAGATTTTTTTTTTTTTCAAAAAATCACTTTCCAAAAAATTTTAAAATTCAAAAAAAATTTAAATTTATTAAAATGTTTCCTTTACATATAAAATTATTTAAAGTTTGTTTGAATTGATAAAATAAACAAATTAAATTGACTTCCTACTACACAAGCTTAGTGGGTGTATGACCTCACAGTCAGCTGATCAAAACTAGGTCAAGTCCAAGACCCTTGACCTACATATGCTATGTATACTTTCTGAAAATATATTTAACATCTGTAACATCCTAACTTGAAACACAAAACATAATAAAATAAAATATTTAAAATAACAAAATATTATTATAAATAATAAGCAAATTGACATTTACATTATTCAAAATAAACAATTCTTAATTTTACATTATTTTCAAATTCTATCAAAATTCTGTCAATGGTGTCGAAACAAAAATTTTATATCTTTATTATAAATCTCTTTCTTTATTTAACAATTTTACTCTCCATTACTGTGGGTGATTTAAATACTTATCTCATTTAATTTATTACTTGATCTGTATACATATATAATCTTTCTCCCTCTGACTCTAACTTCTAACAACTGTAACCCACATGACACCCATCTCTATCAAAATATCTACCAAAACACTCCCTAAACCCAACTTATCATTAAACTCCATTCGCCACCTTCTCTCTATATATATAAAAAATACTCTCTAACCCTTTGTACATAGGATACGTGTTTCCCCCCCAAAAAACTCATTTCCCTTATCTGGCCCCTGGATTCTACCTAAGTCCCCACTAAATCGATCCCAATCCCGTCCCAACTTATCATTATGTTGCGGACTCCCACATTACACTACCCCCTACTACAAAATTGCCATCCCCAAAATCTCAATCTCATTACCTTACTACAACTACAACAAAATAACATCATTAATTATAAACATCAATATATCACTCAAAATTCTACACATATTCTCCATTACTACTGTGTCGACATCAATACTTCTCAAAATTCTATAACATATATTAACTCAAAACAACATTACATTATTTTCATCTCTACCATTTCAGCTCTAACTTTGACTTGGACTGATCTACGTGTCCCACAAAATATTCCTCACCCAAAAAACTATCTTTTATTAGCTTGCATAAATTATTACTTTACTTCTCACTTTATCAAATTATTTTTATCATTACTTTAAAACATCTGTAATACCTTAAAACATTATATTAAACATTAATTACTTGGAACATTTATAAACCATTTTACCAGTGACATTTTATTGCTAATCAGCTGATCACCCTAACGCAATTAAAACACATCTCAAAATTGAACAAATTACATGAATATATAGGTTTATCAATACTCACTTCTGACCTCTTTGTTTCCCCTCTTTCTGATTCTGATACTTTGTGTTAACCGCCTGCCAGACGATTTATTTACTTGGTTGCAAATATACACATATAATGAAAACACATATTTTTATCAATGCTTATATCTAACCTACGATAATAAAATAATACATTTAAAATTATAGCATGAACACCTTATATTGAATGTATGAGCATCTAATATACTTAAACAGAGCACAAGCATTTTTATTGGATCAAATTCGAATTAGCAATTTTTTATGTTATGTTGTAAAATTTAAATTCGTGGCTCATCTGAGCCACCTCCTAGCCACACACTCTATTGCAAATTATGGAGGACTGTATCGTCCTTTTCGCCTCCACAAAGATGGCATATTTTGGAGTAGTTTGACCTCTCCATGTCTTTGCTTCGGCTGTTACATTTAAAAGGTTCAGATATCAACATACCTTTGTTATATAGTTAAACGCCCTTAAACGGGTCTACCACCTGGCTTTGCTGCCCCCAAGCGGGCAGAGTGGTAGCCGCTGTTCCATAGTGCCGGGATTTTCCCTAATGTTCGCCCCCCATTCAATTTCTACTATATACCAATTTCAAGTCAGCTATGGTCAAGGGACTTGATATGACCATAGCTGGCCGCTAGCCAAATCCACGATTAGTGCTGGTAAGGCAGTAATCGCCCGAAAAGTCGGGGAAATCTAACTTCATTTCAGTGCCTGTTACACTCATCATTAATATGTGCGACACGTGTGTTGCACAATTTTCGCCATTTTGGCCTCCGATGGAGGTAACACTCTCTGTTACCCCCAACCCATTTCGCTATCTATGAGAGCACAGGCCACCCCCGCAATAGCAGCTTAATAGCTAACTAATTAAAATTGATGAACTAAAACTTTCAACAATTGCAGTTCCACACTCCATTGTTCTATCACTTCATTGAGCACCAATCTACCCCCCAAAAATATCCCCACTTCTTGTATTGACAACAAGTTTTTATTTTATTACACATCTTTTCAAAACGTTCCCATACTCACTGATACTAAAACTTGACAATTATATTTGGTCACTTAATTCTAAAATTTCTTTAAATTTAAAATTATACACATCCAAAATTATTTTGGTATATTTTTTTTTTTTCAAAATTCTATTTACATTGGAGGCTGACTCTATCTATCCTTAACCATAACTAGTAAGATCGTGGCCGCCTGAAATGGGGGTGTTTTGCGATGAAGTATATAAAAATTCCAGACCAGATCTACTTTGTGCAGTTACTTCCCCTTGATACCCAACTGTACTACCTTAACTCTCTCATTTCTTCCAACCCGTCGTCTGATCCGGAATTCCCTACACTTCTCCGCAAAACTCTTCATTTCGGTGTAAGCAAAACTACTGTCAATGGCTCAACTTGAATTTTGCCATTGACACTAAAATATTTAAGTTTGTATGCACTGCCCTGTATTTAGGTACATTTAGGTATAGCCTCCATTATGTACAACACTCTAAGGCAGTGCAGGCACGTGACAGGTACACCGAGACCGCTGCACCTGGAGTGTATTTAAAAAATTTAATGCGTGTCACGTACCTGTTGGGGTCCCCCTCCCTGTTCAAATGTGTAGTTAAATTTTCTAGTTTATACCAATTTTGGTGGAGCCGGACCATCGTTGTTTTCACCGCCCGAAGGAAGATCCGCCAACCATGGCCCGCCTCCAAGTTCCGAATTCCACGGCCAGGACTGGTAAGATCGTGACCGCCCGAAAATGGGGGAGGATCCCTTCTAGAAACATATAGAAAAAACAATTAAATTACATTCATACACTTAATCATTGATACAAATCCTTATGCTGACCAAAATAATTTCAAATTTGTAGCGTTGTGCGTTCCAACTATCTCCCTCGTTTCTCTATTCTGTAACACATATGAATTCCTCATTTTTACCTCTATTATCTCGTACGGCCCCTCATAGAGCAAGAAAAATTTCTTGATCTCCTTGTCTTGTGCACTTGATAAATCGTGGCGTCGCACCAATACCAGCTGTCCAACCTCGTACTGCGTCCACTTACCTTTCATGTCATGTCTCTGTTTTCTCTTCTCCCCCTTCGTCAACAAACTTTCATTCGCTAGCCTAAGTTTAATATCGTGACCAATAGTGTTAGTTTCTGGTGGATACTCAATTAATTGTTCCAAAATTCTCTGTGGACGCTTTCCTCTGATTAGCTCGTAAGGTGTGAACCCCGTCGACTCGTGGGTGGTGCAGTTAAGCCAATTTTCAATTTTCTGCACATAGAGTGGCCACTCGCTATGTTTGGCGTGGCAGTACGTCCGGAACATTCTTCCCAACTCCCTCATGACTCTCTCCGCCTGATTGGACTGCGGGTGATATACTGCGGTGTGCTTTGGGATGATACCCTCCCATCCGAGAGTCTGGCGCCATCTCCGCTGATGAACTGCGGCCCATGGTCGGATAATATCACCTTCGGCTTTCCCACGTTGATCATGTAGTCGCGTGTGATCTTCTCACTCAGCACCTTACTTGTTGCTCGCTTCACACTATATAACCTTACATATTTGGAAAATGTGTCAAGTACAACAAAAATATGCATCACTCCGCCCCTACCCTTTGGCAATGGGCCGTACAAATCTACAGCTACTAAATCAAATGGGTTTTCTACTTTAATGTAATTTAGTTCTCCTTCTAATCTATAATTCACAACTTTAGATTTCTGACATAATTCGCAAACTCTAAGTATTTTTCGGACGCGTTTCTCCATATTTTTAAATAGACAGGATTCCTTTAACACATTCACACACTTCCGTGCCCCAAAATGCCCGTATCTAAGGTGACAGTCCCACACTATTTTCTCTATCAACCCTTCAGGTATAACTAACCTCCAATCTCTCTCTCTCCCCTCTACTTTTTTAAACAAACTCCCCTGAAATACTTGAAAATATTGTTTATAACCAAACTCATCTACATCTGATTCTACACTAGTAATTATTTTATTTAATTTACTATCAGCTCTTTGCATTACATTTATATCCTTCAATTCTTCCTCAAAAAGTTTATCTTCCCGGGATAGTCTATAAATCTCTATTTCTTTAATATCTCTACCCATTCTATTTCTGTCTGTGTCTACTCGTGATAGTGTGTCTGGCACCCTGTTCTCTACACCCTTAATGTATTCCCAAGAAAAATTATACTCTTGAAGAGCTAACACCCACCTGGTTATCCGGCTGCGTGTGAGTTTACAAGTATTCAGGAACGACAGCGCTTTATGGTCCGTCCTGATGATGGTTTTGTTACCCAGCAGATACGTACGGAACTTCTTCACGGCGAACACTATACTGAGGAGCTCCTTCTCGGTGGTAGTATAGTTACGCTCTGCAGCTAGCAACGTCCGGCTGGCGAAGGCAATGGTTTTGTGTTCTTTCGCCTCGTCCTCTTGGTATAGTTCCGCTCCAAGTGCTATATTGCTGGCGTCTGTCTGTAAGTAAAATTTATCATTAAAATTCGGATGGTTCATTAATATCATATCAGCGAACTTATTTTTGATTTCGTTGAACGCTGCTCTTTTGTTATCGCCCCACCTCCATTGTTTGTTCTTTTGCAGCACGGCGCTGAGTCGGGCCGTCGTCTGGGCGTAGTTCCGCTGGAACTTCCTGTAAAAATTACAGAGACCAAGAAAACTTTGCAATTGTTTTATATTTTTAGGCTCCGGGAACGTCAGGATGGATTCTACTTTATCCGGATTGGCACGTATCCCTGTAGGTGTTATGATGAAACCTAAAAAATGTATCTCAGTTTGCAAAAATTTTGATTTGTCCCAATTCACTGTCAAACCTCCCTGGCATAATTTCTCCAATACATACTCTAAATGTTCTACATGCTCTTCAAATGTTCTAGAAGCTATCAGAATATTGTCAACGTATAGTACACGACTCAAATTATCAAATTGTACATTAATACTCTGCTGCAACTGAATATTCTGTTGTTCGAATTTGATATTAAAATTGTTATTTTGAGCGTCAAAACGACTCTCAAATTTTTCGTCAGTTGCATCTAAACGTTTACTTAAATCACTATTTTTTACCATGTTTTCAGACATAGTTTGTATCAGGTTGAATATATCGTTCATTGATAATTCTTTCGCTTTACTTGTTACGGGAGTTGATATCGCTCCCGGTGTGCTAAGTACAGATGCTTCTATGTTATACTCATTTATTGGCGTTAATTCTGTCTGAATACCGGAGTCAGCATTTACTTGACTCTCGGTCTGACTGTCAGATAAGCTGACTTCATTGTTATCTGCCATTTCTTATTTTATACTTGATACTTGTGTGTAACTATAATATAATCAATATAATGTATTATATAACCAATTTTGCGTTAATAACGCACTTCTGTTTTATTCCGCTAACCCCAAAAACATGTTTGTATCTTTTCTGTAGGTACGGTCTTTAATATTTTAATTAATAAAAACTGTCCCTGTTCGGGCGCCATTGTTACGTTAATTACTTTTTAAAATATATATAAATATATTAATATAATATCTTCCACCTACCTTGAAAGTTTCGTTTCTCTGGGGCCAGGATTCTTTCGTACTAACGCTAGATACAAACATGTGTTTCATGAGTTCTCGAAATAACTAACTCTACACATCGTTATGAAGAGAATTGATAATTTTTAATGCTCAAATATTGAAATTATTGTTTACCAAATACATTTACATGTCGTCAAATGTTGTGCAACTCTGGTTCATACATTTTACTTTTATCTATATATAACTAATACTAATTACTTACTCAAGATAGCCCAGCCTTGCTCACTCACGCATACACACAGACCCCGAAAAATTATTTATTTAGGCCCCTATTTACAAAAGAATATAAGCACATATTTTGGTTAATACAGTTACTCATCACTCTTGTCGGCGTCGTGGCGTCTCACCCAACATTGTCTCATTTGATGTAAACGAACGTTACGGTTTCACTGGTGTCACAATTTTCTTTCATTCGACCCTGTTCAAAGGGGTTTTGATATTTTCACTACTTTAGTCATAGTTAATATGTATTGATTCACTCGCAGCGTCTACCTAGCCACGTGTGGCTCTACCTGCGTCGTTGTTACGGTCGTTATAGTGCTATTAACTTTTATCGGGACCACCCGTTCTGCTCCTGGGCACGTCGCCGTCGCCCCGTAATTCACTACTGCTCGATTCACATTTTTATTACACAGGTTGGATGAACTTGGGTTCGGCCGGCAAATGCACCACGGATCGCGTCCGATATGTTAAGGTGTGATGCGCCGACTGACTGACGCTCTGATCTGTGTTGGTGATGCCCACTTCCGTCAGCTCGAGTTGTGATTGGCTGCGGCGCTCACGTGGCCAGTCTAATTAGTCACGTGTTATTCCGTTCGGTTGTTGAGTTTGGTGTCGAGATTATCGCCAACGGCGCACGGGCGCACATTTGCAGTCACATTCCATCGTTATCGCTTTGTGCCTTACTCGGACTGGCACGGATCTTAATACAGGGTGTCCAACAAGCATGTTTGAGTGACCGTAAAGGATGTCCAAACAAAATTCGTGCTTTTTTATAAAAAATAAAACCCTCTCCTTTCAGACCCATTACTGTAAGAAATAAAATGACCCAATTTTGACACGTTACACTATTACCTAATATGAAAACATTTTCTCATCCAAAGTATTAAATAAAGTTATAACATTGACTTTCCACGAGTGGTGATAATGGATTTTTTAGTGATGATTTAAACTGGAGGGCGCGCGCCTAACCTCCCTAAGAATGAGCCGACCCTGAATTTATCCACAACTATTATGCAATAACCACTTCATTGACTACATGACTATGCAACTCCAAACTTTTATAAACACTTATATAAAAGGATATGTATATATCAACAAACGTTGTTAAGTTTTTTTACATATAATTTTTTATGGTTTCATTTCCTGGCTTCAGTTTATCTGTGCCTAATTAATAACAAATTGTTTGCTACAACATTTTTCATTACATTTTACCTAACTTTCCTGCTGCCACTTCCGTTCCAGGAATTGTTTGCTACTGTACATAATTCATAATTAGATGCGTTTCTCAGTGCAGTTGGCATACTTCTGTTTAATTTCATTCTTCCTTCTACATTTGGGGATTAAGCATTTGCCAGCCAATTCCACACACTTTGTTTTTGTGTTACAGAATCTGTATTTTACTTATGTATAACACACCTATATAGTTATTTATCTGGCACTGTTTGTTTACATGCGGTATCAACTTGCTTTTTTTAAAGATAAAGTTGTTCAGAAACTGTGTATTTCAAACTTTATAATTTTCTCTAAAAACTTTTTACTTCACTTACAATTGTGACATCTTTTGTACAGTCAAGTAATAGCATGAAAAAAGGTAAATAATTATTTATAACCATTTCATGTTTATGAATTGTTTATAATCACAATTTCTAACTGTCATAATCAAAAGGCAGTTTGTTCTGGTGTAATTCAGCAATTACTTTCTACAGCCATGTGATCTTGAAAGCTTGATGTTCATTTTAATTTTCTCATTATTTAAGACAGTCATTTACTTTCTTCATAATACCATGGTACAGTAGTAAGTTACGGTAGTAATCATTAACACTTACCGTTACTAGTACCAGTTTTTGTCATTCTTTTTTATTCAAGTCTTCACCTGTTTACAAACAGACTTTGTATAGTCTTGCCTACATTCTTCAGCCCAATCAAATTATGCATCACTATGGTCTAGGCTCTACCATGAGTGTTGAGTGGTGGGGGGCCAAATTGCTCCCTATTGTTTTGCGTTCGTTCTGGATTCTATATATCTAACGGAACAATACCATCTTGACTGTAGGGTGCCTAGACTTGACAGTTCCGTTTACTAGTTGACTATTAAGTCAACTTAAAAGTATTTATAGTAAATAAAATAAAACAAATGTTTATGTCAATGTATTGTTTACTTTATTTGTATGCATATATAAGTTAATTAGATTGCAATAATTACAATTTTATTTGAAATTTCTTGCCCCTGCTATTGCTACAACTTCGTCTTTCAGAAAATTGGTGTGCAGTTACATAACACCAGAGTCTTTGCAATATTTAATTACAATGATAAATCCTGATTGTCATTTGTGTTTTTCATTAACCACATTTAATAAGCAAAGTTGTATGTTACAGAGAAAAATTGTTGATGTATTGTGTGTTGTTTACAGATTTAATATCAGAGAGTACTTTATTGCACAATAAGTAGAATTAGTAAGCTTGCTTTGTTTTAATTTTAAATATGTATTATTTTAATATATAACATAATATTATATATTGTATTACATTAAATCAATTATATTATGCATACAATTATACATTATATATTTTATTATATTATTAATATTAATACGATGGTCTACTGATCGCCGTATGGTACAATGGGAAACAAAATTCAAGACACACTGTAACCTCTCTATGCTTTTGGTATTTATTTTATTTCCTGTTAAATTTCTATCTCCTTGCTTGCTGGCTTTCAAAGAGAGGTTACAAGTTATTTAGAACTAGGCAGGAGCCTAGAGAAGCAAAATTATGCTGGGTCCAGTATGACGGGACTTGCAATGAACTCAGCCATAATATAACAATAACAGATTTATTATGTCTCTGGAATTCATACATGTGTACAAGATAAATATTATCTATATAAAACTACCAAAAGGTACATCATGGCAAGCATGTATAAATTAAGTGTACATCAACATAAGTGTGCACAAAGTAAATGTGTATACATATATATAATAGAAAAATTTGAATCACAACTAGCATATATAATTCCAGTTTGCCTAAGAACAAGTGTATATAATTGAATAGAATTACATAAGAACAAGTGTATATAACAGCATATAAGTTAAATGTACATACATAAATAAAATATAGAATGCACAAACACATGTAAAATTCTCCCCGTCGTGTGGCTAGCTAGACACATAAAACACACATACAGAACACAAGGTACACAACTCACAGTCATTTACTTTCAACACGCATGCCCCTGTAACGCACCCACCCACTGAGTTAAGCAACTATCATTTTATGTCCCGGCAGTGACAAAATATACGCCCGTCGGCCACCCGTTCAGTAGGATAACATAAACTCTAAACCCCTTTAAAGACGAATAATTCATGAAGCATAAATGAAACTGGACCACCCATTTGTCTAGCATTCCGTTTATTAATGACCCATGATGAGTGTGTGAACCTTTGTTCCGTTCACAGCACCAGGTAATGTTAACAAACTCCTCACCTACTTCCAGACAGTGTTTATAAAATTCTAGACAGTATTGACTTCACAAAATCTCAAAAAGGAATTAAATCCTTATGTACATTAATAACAGAAATTAATTGATTGAGGCTTTACAATATCAGAAGATTTGGACAATATGTATATCTATTTAATTTACCCAAAAAGAAAAGGATGAAAACCAGTTTTATATTCAAAATTAAACAGCAACTTCTCTACGTGTGAAGTCAACCCATATATGTGTTTGCCAGTTAAGAAAACAATCAGCTTAGCCCTTGTGCAAGGGGCAAAATCGGCTAAAATATTTCAAGAACATTAATAAATCATTTCGATTAGCCTCAGATAACTGTATAAAATAATTAGAAAAAGAGTACAATAAGGTGGTTGTGCTCTGGCATCTGTGGGAGCGCGCCCACATGTAGTTGACAAAACTTGACAGGACATCAGCCTGTCTGAGAATGCCCCAGCGCGTGTCCAAGAAACGAAGTGCCCTTTGTAAACCCTTAAAACGTCCCAAAAAAAACTTCAGGAAAGCCCCCAACCCTTAATTGTGAAACCACAGTCAATATAATTTTTTTTTTTTACACCACTGTTCCAGCCGGAACAGAACTACTGAGCAATAATTAAATTTTGAAAGAGTAAATCAGATGCAACAATAAAAATGGTACAAGATTAAAATCTCTCTATGGCGCGCTCTCGCAGTGCAGCACGCACTTACAGACAAAGCATTTAGTGTTACTTAACTGAGTTATAAAAGGTATATGAAATTTTAAGTTAAAGTGTTCAGAGTCATGATCACAGTTCACTTCCCAAATAGAGTCTGGACACGTGGTCCCCGGGCATCTAAGTTATTCTCATAAAACAGGCACACTGCCGGTTCGGCCCCCAAAAAGAAAAAGCATAAATGTCACCTCATAAGTGCTGGTGAGTGCAACGTGGTGATCCCGTCTCCATCTCCCTCTTCGTAGGCGGTCTTGATATGGTTCACAGCTTGAGCAGGTAATCGGCTCAGAGCCAGCCAGGAACCCGACTTAGGGCGAGAACCCTAAGGAATCAAGTAAATTAGAGAACAGTCTAAAAGAATGTACACCCGAGTTAAGGTAATTAACCTCTTAACGGGCCGCCAGCTAACTCTCACCAAAGGCACAAATTTAATTAATTAAAGTTTTTACAACCTGCTTAAATAGTCTACATTCAGCTATGGAATAAGTGAATTTGCATTATGAACAGAACTTATTAAATTGTGGCATAATATAAAGTGAACTGTACTCAGTCAACATGCTTCGACAAACTTTTGCAGGTTAAACCGGCCACGTGCAGAGCAGTAATCATAATTTAGTCAGAAAAATTTTAACAGCAAGTCACTCACAGCTTTGAGAATGTTTTACCTTCAATTAAGGTTGATACCGAAAGCTCTCACACTTCATTCTCTATTCGTGAAGCTAATTAACAAGACAGCGACAGTATACAACATGTACCACACAGTTCACTACTTGACTGCACACCAAGTTTTGTAATTAAATTTTTCTTTATGTAAAGCACTTTTACCATGAGAATGACTCTTGAAACTTCTCGCATTATAACAGAAAATACTAAGGCATGGCAATACAAAGGGCGTAGCGTACAACAGAAAAAAAATTATGTCTTACATAATTTTGTCAGGTCGCACACACACATAAATACGTACTTCACAAGATAGCGTAAATCTTGTTATTAAATATCCACACAATTAATAAAATAATTAAATCTTACCGGGGTGTCGTTATATTTTCTACTCCATTATGTAGAAGATAGAAACTGCGCAGAAGGAATACAAAGAGCGGAGATGGAGTACAGTCTTTCTAGTAGAGGCAAGCGACGACGACTGATTTCCATAGCATCAGATCGTAGCGGCCGAAGTAGAGATGCGCGCGCACTGCGCACAACACCGCTCCCCTTTACACCGCCGGACAAAGGTCGCGCGACACCCTCACGTTATGTTACACAAAAAACGAAACCTTTCTAGCATATTTTGTGACGGCGGGCTCCGCGCCTCACTCGCGCATACCACAACCATGAAAACTTTCTAGAATTCATATTTTGCAATCGCCGGCTTCGAACCGGCACACCCCCACCCCGAAAGGGCAACCCGGTTGCCCCACAAAACTCGGGAAGGTACCCTGCAGTGTACTCCCAACTGACAATTCCGGTAGATATCGTGGGTAAGGTGGCTAGGCAAACCCGCTCCCAGGAGAACAGCACCAATCCCCATGCGACCCTCTCCGCCACGCCAACCCCACGGGACCGCCCAAACACGTCACCCTCTCCGGTGACCACCAATTACTCCCACCGGTCCCACTCACATATTCGTCATACGACCAAACAAGGTATCTCCCACCTTGATATGTGAGTGACCGTACTACTCCCGTCCGTCTCTCGGACTGACCAGCCACATGCACCCACAAGGCATCTCCCTCCTTGCCATATGGCTGGCCCACTCCCTACACAAGGGCGGACGGCCCCGCTTAGCCAGACAGAGAGGACCGCACCAAGGGCACACGAACATTAATCCCATCATTTACTTATTCGAATACACCATAACTAGAGGGGGTTTACTTTTCTACAGTACCTACTACACAACTTTCTCTCGCAACAAAAATAACACCAGGAAAACCGGAGAATGCGGCATGGCTCGGACCCTATAATGAACAACATCAACCTCAGCAACTATTAACAATCAGCAACAGCACACCATCACTCCATCTAACCTTTAACACAGGGGAAACTGACGATCTCGAGGACCACAAGCTAAGTCTCTCTCTAACTCCGTTTGATAATTTTTTTTTTTTTTTTTTTTTTTTACTAAGGGGAGTGGTAGGAAAATTGGGAAGATGAAATGGGGCAAGGATCATTGAAGGGCAATAGCTAGGACTGAGGGCAAGGACCTGGCTACCTCCGGAAATAAGGAAGAATGGAGGAAACCAAGGCTCGCGTGGGCAGGGGCGCAACCCTGAAATAGATGAACACCACTGGGAATGTGGGGAACATCTACCCGCTACCCGTTAACCTCTACTTCTTACCTTTCTATGCCGCACTTTAGGTATTCGCTCCTTTCGGACACCACTCTCCAAGAAATTATCTCGTGTTGACCTGTACTGACTGGTTTCTTCGGGATCAGAATCAAAGCAACTTACCTCACTACTTTCACTCCGCTTTGGATTATGCTCATCGTCTAACTCCTCTGCTACAATTTCTTCCTTTTCTACAACTTCCCCTTCTTCGTCCACATAATCCAAATCAACATCATGACACTGCACCTCCTCAGCATCTTCCAGTTGCTCCTCTGATCCGTCTTCAACCGCATCTTCCCTCAGCTCCTCACCAATTTCTTCATGACACTCATCGCCAGCCGCTTCACAAACTTCCTCACTAACCTCTTCTCCAATCTCATTTTCACTAACACATTTATCATCAACATCATCGCCACTACCACCATCTGAACATTGCACATCCTCGTCCTCCTCTAGTTGCTCACCTGGTCCACCTGAAACTTCCTCCCGTTCCTCGGAATCCTCAACAATACTTACAGAAGGCGTCTGCACATCCTCACCCACTACATCACTCTCACTCACAAACTCTACAACGCTGCCACCAAATTTCTCCTCAACTTCTACCTCATCTACTTCTACTACACTTGCGGCATGGACATCCCCTTGTCCATCCACAACCTCAGAAACACTCGCAGCCCGGACATCCCTGTGTCCATCTGCAACTTCAGACTCTACAGTCTCCCTAACACCTACAACTATACTCACCTGCGCAGCATCTGCAGACCGCTCTTCTGACTCTTCTGTCGATTCCACTCCTTGACCACTTTCAGCAACCACAATGTCCTCAACGTCTTCCACCCTGGAAACCAGCTGTCCAGGTTCATGTGCAATGACTAAATTAATTTCGACTGGCGATGGTGATGTTACAGGATCTGGATCCCTCACAAACCGAGATGTAAATACCGGAACAAATTCTGCGGCCTCCGGATTCAACCATGACGTCCTCTTTGAGTTCGGTAATTCAGCATTAACTGGCGCGTTCTCATCCTCTTGTATTGATCCACAGAAGTTATTCCGCTTGTCTTCTTCTGCTTCACCTTCTTCATCCACTACTCTCTTAGGCACTTGTACTTCCTCTTGAACTTTTACAGTTTCCTTTTTCTCCAAATAAGAATAACGCCTTGGTACAGGCTCCCTACTTGCCGCTGTCTGTTCCCTAACATAATTTCTTTTTCCCCTGTTAAATTCATGTTTCTTTGTTTTCTGTGCTGTAGCTGTTGTTACCGTCTTCACACTTGCCACCCCCTTGTAGCCTCCATCACTTCCGGAATATACAGGCTTTCTAAGCGTCTCTTGGGTTTTCCTCCAACCTCCATGTTTGTCCCTTTTGGCTCTTCCTGATGAACCACTGGAGGATTGGACATCTGTGGCATCTCTTCCTCGGGACTCGTCAGCCGCCTGGACCGTTCCTGAAAGCACACACAGTCGCTCAAGGTCCGCAAAACAACGTGGACGATCTGCAAATGCCAAACGAGATCTCTCCTGGGGAGTCAGTCCTTGCAGAATTGCTTGGATAACTTCCGTCTCCGGTAACCCCAATCTTAACACCCGGGCCGCTTTCCGTATATCGCGCACGAAGTCTCCTAACGCCTCTCCGTAGGCCTGTGGGCGATAGAATCTTTCCAACTCAAGCTTGAAGCGTCGTCGAGTGGGTATGAAGAAGTTCAACACCTCCCCATGGAAAGCATCAACACTGTCACCCCGACGCAGAGCCTTGGTGACCAGATTAGCCAACGTACTCCGGCAATACGGGTATATAAGAAACAAGACCTCCCCATCGGACACCCCTGGGAAATCTGCCACCTGCAGGACCAGGTCCAAGAAAACCAACAGCTGATCCTCATCAAATCCATCCACCACCGGAAATTTCTGGAGAACGCCTGTAAGAGGGTGGGGCAATTTCTCATAGCATATCCCCGCCAGAATTACACAATTCAAAACAAATCCCCGCTAAACACCTAACACAAACATAACCTACAAAAACATATTAACAAAAATCGGAAAAACTCAAGTACTGTCCTTCCTTTGAGTAGACCCCCGGGTTCTCTAGCGCTGCGGAAACCTGGCCTATTCAGAACCATGCACTCCACGATGGAAGGAAACAAGAGACAAACAAGAATACAACACACACATAACAGCAAACAGCAACTCGACACACACGTCGTACCAACACATAATTGACAACAACCAACTAACCCTCAACTACAAGTCCTAATTCAGAAATGCAGACTCATTCGACATCAACCGGACACAAATCGGTTCCGGTACCGATTTCCGATCGGGCCATACCGCATCCCATCCATATAACACGCGAAACTCCAGTTAAACTCCCCCATCAACTCTCATCATCCCTGGCTACACTTGAGACTCCCCGGCCATACAAGCTATCCAAAATATCAAAAAATTTTTTTTTGCAACATAATTAACTGCCTCAGTGGTGCGACCCGACTCACAATTTAAACAACCTACAATTAGCCTACACTGGCATCTATCCACTATTTTACAACAATCATTAATTTACAACTGCCTTAATATTCCCGAGTCTGCAAGCCCCGTCACACACCAGGACCCAAGGGTTCAGGCCTAAAATGAACCACGCTCCGGCTACCATTTGTAACCTCTCTATGCTTTTGGTATTTATTTTATTTCCTGTTAAATTTCTATCTCCTTGCTTGCTGGCTTTCAAAGAGAGGTTACAAGTTATTTAGAACTAGGCAGGAGCCTAGAGAAGCAAAATTATGCTGGGTCCAGTATGACGGGACTTGCAATGAACTCAGCCATAATATAACAATAACAGATTTATTATGTCTCTGGAATTCATACATGTGTACAAGATAAATATGATCTATATAAAACTACCAAAAGGTACATCATGGCAAGCATGTATAAATTAAGTGTACATCAACATAAGTGTGCACAAAGTAAATGTGTATACATATATATAATAGAAAAATTTGAATCACAACTAGCATATATAATTCCAGTTTGCCTAAGAACAAGTGTATATAATTGAATAGAATTACATAAGAACAAGTGTATATAACAGCATATAAGTTAAATGTACATACATAAATAAAATATAGAATGCACAAACACATGTAAAATTCTCCCCGTCGTGTGGCTAGCTAGACACATAAAACACACATACAGAACACAAGGTACACAACTCACAGTCATTTACTTTCAACACGCATGCCCCTGTAACGCACCCACCCACTGAGTTAAGCAACTATCATTTTATGTCCCGGCAGTGACAAAATATACGCCCGTCGGCCACCCGTTCAGTAGGATAACATAAACTCTAAACCCCTTTAAAGACGAATAATTCATGAAGCATAAATGAAACTGGACCACCCATTTGTCTAGCATTCCGTTTATTAATGACCCATGATGAGTGTGTGAACCTTTGTTCCGTTCACAGCACCAGGTAATGTTAACAAACTCCTCACCTACTTCCAGACAGTGTTTATAAAATTCTAGACAGTATTGACTTCACAAAATCTCAAAAAGGAATTAAATCCTTATGTACATTAATAACAGAAATTAATTGATTGAGGCTTTACAATATCAGAAGATTTGGACAATATGTATATCTATTTAATTTACCCAAAAAGAAAAGGATGAAAACCAGTTTTATATTCAAAATTAAACAGCAACTTCTCTACGTGTGAAGTCAACCCATATATGTGTTTGCCAGTTAAGAAAACAATCAGCTTAGCCCTTGTGCAAGGGGCAAAATCGGCTAAAATATTTCAAGAACATTAATAAATCATTTCGATTAGCCTCAGATAACTGTATAAAATAATTAGAAAAAGAGTACAATAAGGTGGTTGTGCTCTGGCATCTGTGGGAGCGCGCCCACATGTAGTTGACAAAACTTGACAGGACATCAGCCTGTCTGAGAATGCCCCAGCGCGTGTCCAAGAAACGAAGTGCCCTTTGTAAACCCTTAAAACGTCCCAAAAAAAACTTCAGGAAAGCCCCCAACCCTTAATTGTGAAACCACAGTCAATATAATTTTTTTTTTTTACACCACTGTTCCAGCCGGAACAGAACTACTGAGCAATAATTAAATTTTGAAAGAGTAAATCAGATGCAACAATAAAAATGGTACAAGATTAAAATCTCTCTATGGCGCGCTCTCGCAGTGCAGCACGCACTTACAGACAAAGCATTTAGTGTTACTTAACTGAGTTATAAAAGGTATATGAAATTTTAAGTTAAAGTGTTCAGAGTCATGATCACAGTTCACTTCCCAAATAGAGTCTGGACACGTGGTCCCCGGGCATCTAAGTTATTCTCATAAAACAGGCACACTGCCGGTTCGGCCCCCAAAAAGAAAAAGCATAAATGTCACCTCATAAGTGCTGGTGAGTGCAACGTGGTGATCCCGTCTCCATCTCCCTCTTCGTAGGCGGTCTTGATATGGTTCACAGCTTGAGCAGGTAATCGGCTCAGAGCCAGCCAGGAACCCGACTTAGGGCGAGAACCCTAAGGAATCAAGTAAATTAGAGAACAGTCTAAAAGAATGTACACCCGAGTTAAGGTAATTAACCTCTTAACGGGCCGCCAGCTAACTCTCACCAAAGGCACAAATTTAATTAATTAAAGTTTTTACAACCTGCTTAAATAGTCTACATTCAGCTATGGAATAAGTGAATTTGCATTATGAACAGAACTTATTAAATTGTGGCATAATATAAAGTGAACTGTACTCAGTCAACATGCTTCGACAAACTTTTGCAGGTTAAACCGGCCACGTGCAGAGCAGTAATCATAATTTAGTCAGAAAAATTTTAACAGCAAGTCACTCACAGCTTTGAGAATGTTTTACCTTCAATTAAGGTTGATACCGAAAGCTCTCACACTTCATTCTCTATTCGTGAAGCTAATTAACAAGGCAGCGACAGTATACAACATGTACCACACAGTTCACTACTTGACTGCACACCAAGTTTTGTAATTAAATTTTTCTTTATGTAAAGCACTTTTACCATGAGAATAACTCTTGAAACTTCTCGCATTATAACAGAAAATACTAAGGCATGGCAATACAAAGGGCGTAGCGTACAACAGAAAAAAAATTATGTCTTACATAATTTTGTCAGGTCGCACACACACATAAATACGTACTTCACAAGATAGCGTAAATCTTGTTATTAAATATCCACACAATTAATAAAATAATTAAATCTTACCGGGGTGTCGTTATATTTTCTACTCCATTATGTAGAAGATAGAAACTGCGCAGAAGGAATACAAAGAGCGGAGATGGAGTACAGTCTTTCTAGTAGAGGCAAGCGACGACGACTGATTTCCATAGCATCAGATCGTAGCGGCCGAAGTAGAGATGCGCGCGCACTGCGCACAACACCGCTCCCCTTTACACCGCCGGACAAAGGTCGCGCGACACCCTCACGTTATGTTACACAAAAAACGAAACCTTTCTAGCATATTTTGTGACGGCGGGCTCCGCGCCTCACTCGCGCATACCACAACCATGAAAACTTTCTAGAATTCATATTTTGCAATCGCCGGCTTCGAACCGGCACACCCCCACCCCGAAAGGGCAACCCGGTTGCCCCACAAAACTCGGGAAGGTACCCTGCAGTGTACTCCCAACTGACAATTCCGGTAGATATCGTGGGTAAGGTGGCTAGGCAAACCCGCTCCCAGGAGAACAGCACCAATCCCCATGCGACCCTCTCCGCCACGCCAACCCCACGGGACCGCCCAAACACGTCACCCTCTCCGGTGACCACCAATTACTCCCACCGGTCCCACTCACATATTCGTCATACGACCAAACAAGGTATCTCCCACCTTGATATGTGAGTGACCGTACTACTCCCGTCCGTCTCTCGGACTGACCAGCCACATGCACCCACAAGGCATCTCCCTCCTTGCCATATGGCTGGCCCACTCCCTACACAAGGGCGGACGGCCCCGCTTAGCCAGACAGAGAGGACCGCACCAAGGGCACACGAACATTAATCCCATCATTTACTTATTCGAATACACCATAACTAGAGGGGGTTTACTTTTCTACAGTACCTACTACACAACTTTCTCTCGCAACAAAAATAACACCAGGAAAACCGGAGAATGCGGCATGGCTCGGACCCTATAATGAACAACATCAACCTCAACAACTATTAACAATCAGCAACAGCACACCATCACTCCATCTAACCTTTAACACAGGGGAAACTGACGATCTCGAGGACCACAAGCTAAGTCTCTCTCTAACTCCGTTTGATAATTTTTTTTTTTTTTTTTTTTTTTACTAGGGGGAGTGGTAGGAAAATTGGGAAGATGAAATGGGGCAAGGATCATTGAAGGGCAATAGCTAGGACTGAGGGCAAGGACCTGGCTACCTCCGGAAATAAGGAAGAATGGAGGAAACCAAGGCTCGCGTGGGCAGGGGCGCAACCCTGAAATAGATGAACACCACTGGGAATGTGGGGAACATCTACCCGCTACCCGTTAACCTCTACTTCTTACCTTTCTATGCCGCACTTTAGGTATTCGCTCCTTTCGGACACCACTCTCCAAGAAATTATCTCGTGTTGACCTGTACTGACTGGTTTCTTCGGGATCAGAATCAAAGCAACTTACCTCACTACTTTCACTCCGCTTTGGATTATGCTCATCGTCTAACTCCTCTGCTACAATTTCTTCCTTTTCTACAACTTCCCCTTCTTCGTCCACATAATCCAAATCAACATCATGACACTGCACCTCCTCAGCATCTTCCAGTTGCTCCTCTGATCCGTCTTCAACCGCATCTTCCCTCAGCTCCTCACCAATTTCTTCATGACACTCATCGCCAGCCGCTTCACAAACTTCCTCACTAACCTCTTCTCCAATCTCATTTTCACTAACACATTTATCATCAACATCATCGCCACTACCACCATCTGAACATTGCACATCCTCGTCCTCCTCTAGTTGCTCACCTGGTCCACCTGAAACTTCCTCCCGTTCCTCGGAATCCTCAACAATACTTACAGAAGGCGTCTGCACATCCTCACCCACTACATCACTCTCACTCACAAACTCTACAACGCTGCCACCAAATTTCTCCTCAACTTCTACCTCATCTACTTCTACTACACTTGCGGCATGGACATCCCCTTGTCCATCCACAACCTCAGAAACACTCGCAGCCCGGACATCCCTGTGTCCATCTGCAACTTCAGACTCTACAGTCTCCCTAACACCTACAACTATACTCACCTGCGCAGCATCTGCAGACCGCTCTTCTGACTCTTCTGTCGATTCCACTCCTTGACCACTTTCAGCAACCACAACGTCCTCAACGTCTTCCACCCTGGAAACCAGCTGTCCAGGTTCATGTGCAATGACTAAATTAATTTCGACTGGCGATGGTGATGTTACAGGATCTGGATCCCTCACAAACCGAGATGTAAATACCGGAACAAATTCTGCGGCCTCCGGATTCAACCATGACGTCCTCTTTGAGTTCGGTAATTCAGCATTAACTGGCGCGTTCTCATCCTCTTGTATTGATCCACAGAAGTTATTCCGCTTGTCTTCTTCTGCTTCACCTTCTTCATCCACTACTCTCTTAGGCACTTGTACTTCCTCTTGAACTTTTACAGTTTCCTTTTTCTCCAAATAAGAATAACGCCTTGGTACAGGCTCCCTACTTGCCGCTGTCTGTTCCCTAACATAATTTCTTTTTCCCCTGTTAAATTCATGTTTCTTTGTTTTCTGTGCTGTAGCTGTTGTTACCGTCTTCACACTTGCCACCCCCTTGTAGCCTCCATCACTTCCGGAATATACAGGCTTTCTAAGCGTCTCTTGGGTTTTCCTCCAACCTCCATGTTTGTCCCTTTTGGCTCTTCCTGATGAACCACTGGAGGATTGGACATCTGTGGCATCTCTTCCTCGGGACTCGTCAGCCGCCTGGACCGTTCCTGAAAGCACACACAGTCGCTCAAGGTCCGCAAAACAACGTGGACGATCTGCAAATGCCAAACGAGATCTCTCCTGGGGAGTCAGTCCTTGCAGAATTGCTTGGATAACTTCCGTCTCCGGTAACCCCAATCTTAACACCCGGGCCGCTTTCCGTATATCGCGCACGAAGTCTCCTAACGCCTCTCCGTAGGCCTGTGGGCGATAGAATCTTTCCAACTCAAGCTTGAAGCGTCGTCGAGTGGGTATGAAGAAGTTCAACACCTCCCCATGGAAAGCATCAACACTGTCACCCCGACGCAGAGCCTTGGTGACCAGATTAGCCAACGTACTCCGGCAATACGGGTATATAAGAAACAAGACCTCCCCATCGGACACCCCTGGGAAATCTGCCACCTGCAGGACCAGGTCCAAGAAAACCAACAGCTGATCCTCATCAAATCCATCCACCACCGGAAATTTCTGGAGAACGCCTGTAAGAGGGTGGGGCAATTTCTCATAGCATATCCCCGCCAGAATTACACAATTCAAAACAAATCCCCGCTAAACACCTAACACAAACATAACCTACAAAAACATATTAACAAAAATCGGAAAAACTCAAGTACTGTCCTTCCTTTGAGTAGACCCCCGGGTTCTCTAGCGCTGCGGAAACCTGGCCTATTCAGAACCATGCACTCCACGATGGAAGGAAACAAGAGACAAACAAGAATACAACACACACATAACAGCAAACAGCAACTCGACACACACGTCGTACCAACACATAATTGACAACAACCAACTAACCCTCAACTACAAGTCCTAATTCAGAAATGCAGACTCATTCGACATCAACCGGACACAAATCGGTTCCGGTACCGATTTCCGATCGGGCCATACCGCATCCCATCCATATAACACGCGAAACTCCAGTTAAACTCCCCCATCAACTCTCATCATCCCTGGCTACACTTGAGACTCCCCGGCCATACAAGCTATCCAAAATATCAAAAAATTTTTTTTTGCAACATAATTAACTGCCTCAGTGGTGCGACCCGACTCACAATTTAAACAACCTACAATTAGCCTACACTGGCATCTATCCACTATTTTACAACAATCATTAATTTACAACTGCCTTAATATTCCCGAGTCTGCAAGCCCCGTCACACACCAGGACCCAAGGGTTCAGGCCTAAAATGAACCACGCTCCGGCTACCATTTGTAACCTCTCTATGCTTTTGGTATTTATTTTATTTCCTGTTAAATTTCTATCTCCTTGCTTGCTGGCTTTCAAAGAGAGGTTACAAGTTATTTAGAACTAGGCAGGAGCCTAGAGAAGCAAAATTATGCTGGGTCCAGTATGACGGGACTTGCAATGAACTCAGCCATAATATAACAATAACAGATTTATTATGTCTCTGGAATTCATACATGTGTACAAGATAAATATGATCTATATAAAACTACCAAAAGGTACATCATGGCAAGCATGTATAAATTAAGTGTACATCAACATAAGTGTGCACAAAGTAAATGTGTATACATATATATAATAGAAAAATTTGAATCACAACTAGCATATATAATTCCAGTTTGCCTAAGAACAAGTGTATATAATTGAATAGAATTACATAAGAACAAGTGTATATAACAGCATATAAGTTAAATGTACATACATAAATAAAATATAGAATGCACAAACACATGTAAAATTCTCCCCGTCGTGTGGCTAGCTAGACACATAAAACACACATACAGAACACAAGGTACACAACTCACAGTCATTTACTTTCAACACGCATGCCCCTGTAACGCACCCACCCACTGAGTTAAGCAACTATCATTTTATGTCCCGGCAGTGACAAAATATACGCCCGTCGGCCACCCGTTCAGTAGGATAACATAAACTCTAAACCCCTTTAAAGACGAATAATTCATGAAGCATAAATGAAACTGGACCACCCATTTGTCTAGCATTCCGTTTATTAATGACCCATGATGAGTGTGTGAACCTTTGTTCCGTTCACAGCACCAGGTAATGTTAACAAACTCCTCACCTACTTCCAGACAGTGTTTATAAAATTCTAGACAGTATTGACTTCACAAAATCTCAAAAAGGAATTAAATCCTTATGTACATTAATAACAGAAATTAATTGATTGAGGCTTTACAATATCAGAAGATTTGGACAATATGTATATCTATTTAATTTACCCAAAAAGAAAAGGATGAAAACCAGTTTTATATTCAAAATTAAACAGCAACTTCTCTACGTGTGAAGTCAACCCATATATGTGTTTGCCAGTTAAGAAAACAATCAGCTTAGCCCTTGTGCAAGGGGCAAAATCGGCTAAAATATTTCAAGAACATTAATAAATCATTTCGATTAGCCTCAGATAACTGTATAAAATAATTAGAAAAAGAGTACAATAAGGTGGTTGTGCTCTGGCATCTGTGGGAGCGCGCCCACATGTAGTTGACAAAACTTGACAGGACATCAGCCTGTCTGAGAATGCCCCAGCGCGTGTCCAAGAAACGAAGTGCCCTTTGTAAACCCTTAAAACGTCCCAAAAAAAACTTCAGGAAAGCCCCCAACCCTTAATTGTGAAACCACAGTCAATATAATTTTTTTTTTTTACACCACTGTTCCAGCCGGAACAGAACTACTGAGCAATAATTAAATTTTGAAAGAGTAAATCAGATGCAACAATAAAAATGGTACAAGATTAAAATCTCTCTATGGCGCGCTCTCGCAGTGCAGCACGCACTTACAGACAAAGCATTTAGTGTTACTTAACTGAGTTATAAAAGGTATATGAAATTTTAAGTTAAAGTGTTCAGAGTCATGATCACAGTTCACTTCCCAAATAGAGTCTGGACACGTGGTCCCCGGGCATCTAAGTTATTCTCATAAAACAGGCACACTGCCGGTTCGGCCCCCAAAAAGAAAAAGCATAAATGTCACCTCATAAGTGCTGGTGAGTGCAACGTGGTGATCCCGTCTCCATCTCCCTCTTCGTAGGCGGTCTTGATATGGTTCACAGCTTGAGCAGGTAATCGGCTCAGAGCCAGCCAGGAACCCGACTTAGGGCGAGAACCCTAAGGAATCAAGTAAATTAGAGAACAGTCTAAAAGAATGTACACCCGAGTTAAGGTAATTAACCTCTTAACGGGCCGCCAGCTAACTCTCACCAAAGGCACAAATTTAATTAATTAAAGTTTTTACAACCTGCTTAAATAGTCTACATTCAGCTATGGAATAAGTGAATTTGCATTATGAACAGAACTTATTAAATTGTGGCATAATATAAAGTGAACTGTACTCAGTCAACATGCTTCGACAAACTTTTGCAGGTTAAACCGGCCACGTGCAGAGCAGTAATCATAATTTAGTCAGAAAAATTTTAACAGCAAGTCACTCACAGCTTTGAGAATGTTTTACCTTCAATTAAGGTTGATACCGAAAGCTCTCACACTTCATTCTCTATTCGTGAAGCTAATTAACAAGACAGCGACAGTATACAACATGTACCACACAGTTCACTACTTGACTGCACACCAAGTTTTGTAATTAAATTTTTCTTTATGTAAAGCACTTTTACCATGAGAATGACTCTTGAAACTTCTCGCATTATAACAGAAAATACTAAGGCATGGCAATACAAAGGGCGTAGCGTACAACAGAAAAAAAATTATGTCTTACATAATTTTGTCAGGTCGCACACACACATAAATACGTACTTCACAAGATAGCGTAAATCTTGTTATTAAATATCCACACAATTAATAAAATAATTAAATCTTACCGGGGTGTCGTTATATTTTCTACTCCATTATGTAGAAGATAGAAACTGCGCAGAAGGAATACAAAGAGCGGAGATGGAGTACAGTCTTTCTAGTAGAGGCAAGCGACGACGACTGATTTCCATAGCATCAGATCGTAGCGGCCGAAGTAGAGATGCGCGCGCACTGCGCACAACACCGCTCCCCTTTACACCGCCGGACAAAGGTCGCGCGACACCCTCACGTTATGTTACACAAAAAACGAAACCTTTCTAGCATATTTTGTGACGGCGGGCTCCGCGCCTCACTCGCGCATACCACAACCATGAAAACTTTCTAGAATTCATATTTTGCAATCGCCGGCTTCGAACCGGCACACCCCCACCCCGAAAGGGCAACCCGGTTGCCCCACAAAACTCGGGAAGGTACCCTGCAGTGTACTCCCAACTGACAATTCCGGTAGATATCGTGGGTAAGGTGGCTAGGCAAACCCGCTCCCAGGAGAACAGCACCAATCCCCATGCGACCCTCTCCGCCACGCCAACCCCACGGGACCGCCCAAACACGTCACCCTCTCCGGTGACCACCAATTACTCCCACCGGTCCCACTCACATATTCGTCATACGACCAAACAAGGTATCTCCCACCTTGATATGTGAGTGACCGTACTACTCCCGTCCGTCTCTCGGACTGACCAGCCACATGCACCCACAAGGCATCTCCCTCCTTGCCATATGGCTGGCCCACTCCCTACACAAGGGCGGACGGCCCCGCTTAGCCAGACAGAGAGGACCGCACCAAGGGCACACGAACATTAATCCCATCATTTACTTATTCGAATACACCATAACTAGAGGGGGTTTACTTTTCTACAGTACCTACTACACAACTTTCTCTCGCAACAAAAATAACACCAGGAAAACCGGAGAATGCGGCATGGCTCGGACCCTATAATGAACAACATCAACCTCAACAACTATTAACAATCAGCAACAGCACACCATCACTCCATCTAACCTTTAACACAGGGGAAACTGACGATCTCGAGGACCACAAGCTAAGTCTCTCTCTAACTCCGTTTGATAATTTTTTTTTTTTTTTTTTTTTTACTAAGGGGAGTGGTAGGAAAATTGGGAAGATGAAATGGGGCAAGGATCATTGAAGGGCAATAGCTAGGACTGAGGGCAAGGACCTGGCTACCTCCGGAAATAAGGAAGAATGGAGGAAACCAAGGCTCGCGTGGGCAGGGGCGCAACCCTGAAATAGATGAACACCACTGGGAATGTGGGGAACATCTACCCGCTACCCGTTAACCTCTACTTCTTACCTTTCTATGCCGCACTTTAGGTATTCGCTCCTTTCGGACACCACTCTCCAAGAAATTATCTCGTGTTGACCTGTACTGACTGGTTTCTTCGGAATCAGAATCAAAGCAACTTACCTCACTACTTTCACTCCGCTTTGGATTATGCTCATCGTCTAACTCCTCTGCTACAATTTCTTCCTTTTCTACAACTTCCCCTTCTTCGTCCACATAATCCAAATCAACATCATGACACTGCACCTCCTCAGCATCTTCCAGTTGCTCCTCTGATCCGTCTTCAACCGCATCTTCCCTCAGCTCCTCACCAATTTCTTCATGACACTCATCGCCAGCCGCTTCACAAACTTCCTCACTAACCTCTTCTCCAATCTCATTTTCACTAACACATTTATCATCAACATCATCGCCACTACCACCATCTGAACATTGCACATCCTCGTCCTCCTCTAGTTGCTCACCTGGTCCACCTGAAACTTCCTCCCGTTCCTCGGAATCCTCAACAATACTTACAGAAGGCGTCTGCACATCCTCACCCACTACATCACTCTCACTCACAAACTCTACAACGCTGCCACCAAATTTCTCCTCAACTTCTACCTCATCTACTTCTACTACACTTGCGGCATGGACATCCCCTTGTCCATCCACAACCTCAGAAACACTCGCAGCCCGGACATCCCTGTGTCCATCTGCAACTTCAGACTCTACAGTCTCCCTAACACCTACAACTATACTCACCTGCGCAGCATCTGCAGACCGCTCTTCTGACTCTTCTGTCGATTCCACTCCTTGACCACTTTCAGCAACCACAACGTCCTCAACGTCTTCCACCCTGGAAACCAGCTGTCCAGGTTCATGTGCAATGACTAAATTAATTTCGACTGGCGATGGTGATGTTACAGGATCTGGATCCCTCACAAACCGAGATGTAAATACCGGAACAAATTCTGCGGCCTCCGGATTCAACCATGACGTCCTCTTTGAGTTCGGTAATTCAGCATTAACTGGCGCGTTCTCATCCTCTTGTATTGATCCACAGAAGTTATTCCGCTTGTCTTCTTCTGCTTCACCTTCTTCATCCACTACTCTCTTAGGCACTTGTACTTCCTCTTGAACTTTTACAGTTTCCTTTTTCTCCAAATAAGAATAACGCCTTGGTACAGGCTCCCTACTTGCCGCTGTCTGTTCCCTAACATAATTTCTTTTTCCCCTGTTAAATTCATGTTTCTTTGTTTTCTGTGCTGTAGCTGTTGTTACCGTCTTCACACTTGCCACCCCCTTGTAGCCTCCATCACTTCCGGAATATACAGGCTTTCTAAGCGTCTCTTGGGTTTTCCTCCAACCTCCATGTTTGTCCCTTTTGGCTCTTCCTGATGAACCACTGGAGGATTGGACATCTGTGGCATCTCTTCCTCGGGACTCGTCAGCCGCCTGGACCGTTCCTGAAAGCACACACAGTCGCTCAAGGTCCGCAAAACAACGTGGACGATCTGCAAATGCCAAACGAGATCTCTCCTGGGGAGTCAGTCCTTGCAGAATTGCTTGGATAACTTCCGTCTCCGGTAACCCCAATCTTAACACCCGGGCCGCTTTCCGTATATCGCGCACGAAGTCTCCTAACGCCTCTCCGTAGGCCTGTGGGCGATAGAATCTTTCCAACTCAAGCTTGAAGCGTCGTCGAGTGGGTATGAAGAAGTTCAACACCTCCCCATGGAAAGCATCAACACTGTCACCCCGACGCAGAGCCTTGGTGACCAGATTAGCCAACGTACTCCGGCAATACGGGTATATAAGAAACAAGACCTCCCCATCGGACACCCCTGGGAAATCTGCCACCTGCAGGACCAGGTCCAAGAAAACCAACAGCTGATCCTCATCAAATCCATCCACCACCGGAAATTTCTGGAGAACGCCTGTAAGAGGGTGGGGCAATTTCTCATAGCATATCCCCGCCAGAATTACACAATTCAAAACAAATCCCCGCTAAACACCTAACACAAACATAACCTACAAAAACATATTAACAAAAATCGGAAAAACTCAAGTACTGTCCTTCCTTTGAGTAGACCCCCGGGTTCTCTAGCGCTGCGGAAACCTGGCCTATTCAGAACCATGCACTCCACGATGGAAGGAAACAAGAGACAAACAAGAATACAACACACACATAACAGCAAACAGCAACTCGACACACACGTCGTACCAACACATAATTGACAACAACCAACTAACCCTCAACTACAAGTCCTAATTCAGAAATGCAGACTCATTCGACATCAACCGGACACAAATCGGTTCCGGTACCGATTTCCGATCGGGCCATACCGCATCCCATCCATATAACACGCGAAACTCCAGTTAAACTCCCCCATCAACTCTCATCATCCCTGGCTACACTTGAGACTCCCCGGCCATACAAGCTATCCAAAATATCAAAAAATTTTTTTTTGCAACATAATTAACTGCCTCAGTGGTGCGACCCGACTCACAATTTAAACAACCTACAATTAGCCTACACTGGCATCTATCCACTATTTTACAACAATCATTAATTTACAACTGCCTTAATATTCCCGAGTCTGCAAGCCCCGTCACACACCAGGACCCAAGGGTTCAGGCCTAAAATGAACCACGCTCCGGCTACCATTTGTAACCTCTCTATGCTTTTGGTATTTATTTTATTTCCTGTTAAATTTCTATCTCCTTGCTTGCTGGCTTTCAAAGAGAGGTTACAAGTTATTTAGAACTAGGCAGGAGCCTAGAGAAGCAAAATTATGCTGGGTCCAGTATGACGGGACTTGCAATGAACTCAGCCATAATATAACAATAACAGATTTATTATGTCTCTGGAATTCATACATGTGTACAAGATAAATATGATCTATATAAAACTACCAAAAGGTACATCATGGCAAGCATGTATAAATTAAGTGTACATCAACATAAGTGTGCACAAAGTAAATGTGTATACATATATATAATAGAAAAATTTGAATCACAACTAGCATATATAATTCCAGTTTGCCTAAGAACAAGTGTATATAATTGAATAGAATTACATAAGAACAAGTGTATATAACAGCATATAAGTTAAATGTACATACATAAATAAAATATAGAATGCACAAACACATGTAAAATTCTCCCCGTCGTGTGGCTAGCTAGACACATAAAACACACATACAGAACACAAGGTACACAACTCACAGTCATTTACTTTCAACACGCATGCCCCTGTAACGCACCCACCCACTGAGTTAAGCAACTATCATTTTATGTCCCGGCAGTGACAAAATATACGCCCGTCGGCCACCCGTTCAGTAGGATAACATAAACTCTAAACCCCTTTAAAGACGAATAATTCATGAAGCATAAATGAAACTGGACCACCCATTTGTCTAGCATTCCGTTTATTAATGACCCATGATGAGTGTGTGAACCTTTGTTCCGTTCACAGCACCAGGTAATGTTAACAAACTCCTCACCTACTTCCAGACAGTGTTTATAAAATTCTAGACAGTATTGACTTCACAAAATCTCAAAAAGGAATTAAATCCTTATGTACATTAATAACAGAAATTAATTGATTGAGGCTTTACAATATCAGAAGATTTGGACAATATGTATATCTATTTAATTTACCCAAAAAGAAAAGGATGAAAACCAGTTTTATATTCAAAATTAAACAGCAACTTCTCTACGTGTGAAGTCAACCCATATATGTGTTTGCCAGTTAAGAAAACAATCAGCTTAGCCCTTGTGCAAGGGGCAAAATCGGCTAAAATATTTCAAGAACATTAATAAATCATTTCGATTAGCCTCAGATAACTGTATAAAATAATTAGAAAAAGAGTACAATAAGGTGGTTGTGCTCTGGCATCTGTGGGAGCGCGCCCACATGTAGTTGACAAAACTTGACAGGACATCAGCCTGTCTGAGAATGCCCCAGCGCGTGTCCAAGAAACGAAGTGCCCTTTGTAAACCCTTAAAACGTCCCAAAAAAAACTTCAGGAAAGCCCCCAACCCTTAATTGTGAAACCACAGTCAATATAATTTTTTTTTTTTACACCACTGTTCCAGCCGGAACAGAACTACTGAGCAATAATTAAATTTTGAAAGAGTAAATCAGATGCAACAATAAAAATGGTACAAGATTAAAATCTCTCTATGGCGCGCTCTCGCAGTGCAGCACGCACTTACAGACAAAGCATTTAGTGTTACTTAACTGAGTTATAAAAGGTATATGAAATTTTAAGTTAAAGTGTTCAGAGTCATGATCACAGTTCACTTCCCAAATAGAGTCTGGACACGTGGTCCCCGGGCATCTAAGTTATTCTCATAAAACAGGCACACTGCCGGTTCGGCCCCCAAAAAGAAAAAGCATAAATGTCACCTCATAAGTGCTGGTGAGTGCAACGTGGTGATCCCGTCTCCATCTCCCTCTTCGTAGGCGGTCTTGATATGGTTCACAGCTTGAGCAGGTAATCGGCTCAGAGCCAGCCAGGAACCCGACTTAGGGCGAGAACCCTAAGGAATCAAGTAAATTAGAGAACAGTCTAAAAGAATGTACACCCGAGTTAAGGTAATTAACCTCTTAACGGGCCGCCAGCTAACTCTCACCAAAGGCACAAATTTAATTAATTAAAGTTTTTACAACCTGCTTAAATAGTCTACATTCAGCTATGGAATAAGTGAATTTGCATTATGAACAGAACTTATTAAATTGTGGCATAATATAAAGTGAACTGTACTCAGTCAACATGCTTCGACAAACTTTTGCAGGTTAAACCGGCCACGTGCAGAGCAGTAATCATAATTTAGTCAGAAAAATTTTAACAGCAAGTCACTCACAGCTTTGAGAATGTTTTACCTTCAATTAAGGTTGATACCGAAAGCTCTCACACTTCATTCTCTATTCGTGAAGCTAATTAACAAGGCAGCGACAGTATACAACATGTACCACACAGTTCACTACTTGACTGCACACCAAGTTTTGTAATTAAATTTTTCTTTATGTAAAGCACTTTTACCATGAGAATGACTCTTGAAACTTCTCGCATTATAACAGAAAATACTAAGGCATGGCAATACAAAGGGCGTAGCGTACAACAGAAAAAAAATTATGTCTTACATAATTTTGTCAGGTCGCACACACACATAAATACGTACTTCACAAGATAGCGTAAATCTTGTTATTAAATATCCACACAATTAATAAAATAATTAAATCTTACCGGGGTGTCGTTATATTTTCTACTCCATTATGTAGAAGATAGAAACTGCGCAGAAGGAATACAAAGAGCGGAGATGGAGTACAGTCTTTCTAGTAGAGGCAAGCGACGATGACTGATTTCCATAGCATCAGATCGTAGCGGCCGAAGTAGAGATGCGCGCGCACTGCGCACAACACCGCTCCCCTTTACACCGCCGGACAAAGGTCGCGCGACACCCTCACGTTATGTTACACAAAAAACGAAACCTTTCTAGCATATTTTGTGACGGCGGGCTCCGCGCCTCACTCGCGCATACCACAACCATGAAAACTTTCTAGAATTCATATTTTGCAATCGCCGGCTTCGAACCGGCACACCCCCACCCCGAAAGGGCAACCCGGTTGCCCCACAAAACTCGGGAAGGTACCCTGCAGTGTACTCCCAACTGACAATTCCGGTAGATATCGTGGGTAAGGTGGCTAGGCAAACCCGCTCCCAGGAGAACAGCACCAATCCCCATGCGACCCTCTCCGCCACGCCAACCCCACGGGACCGCCCAAACACGTCACCCTCTCCGGTGACCACCAATTACTCCCACCGGTCCCACTCACATATTCGTCATACGACCAAACAAGGTATCTCCCACCTTGATATGTGAGTGACCGTACTACTCCCGTCCGTCTCTCGGACTGACCAGCCACATGCACCCACAAGGCATCTCCCTCCTTGCCATATGGCTGGCCCACTCCCTACACAAGGGCGGACGGCCCCGCTTAGCCAGACAGAGAGGACCGCACCAAGGGCACACGAACATTAATCCCATCATTTACTTATTCGAATACACCATAACTAGAGGGGGTTTACTTTTCTACAGTACCTACTACACAACTTTCTCTCGCAACAAAAATAACACCAGGAAAACCGGAGAATGCGGCATGGCTCGGACCCTATAATGAACAACATCAACCTCAACAACTATTAACAATCAGCAACAGCACACCATCACTCCATCTAACCTTTAACACAGGGGAAACTGACGATCTCGAGGACCACAAGCTAAGTCTCTCTCTAACTCCGTTTGATAATTTTTTTTTTTTTTTTTTTTTTACTAGGGGGAGTGGTAGGAAAATTGGGAAGATGAAATGGGGCAAGGATCATTGAAGGGCAATAGCTAGGACTGAGGGCAAGGACCTGGCTACCTCCGGAAATAAGGAAGAATGGAGGAAACCAAGGCTCGCGTGGGCAGGGGCGCAACCCTGAAATAGATGAACACCACTGGGAATGTGGGGAACATCTACCCGCTACCCGTTAACCTCTACTTCTTACCTTTCTATGCCGCACTTTAGGTATTCGCTCCTTTCGGACACCACTCTCCAAGAAATTATCTCGTGTTGACCTGTACTGACTGGTTTCTTCGGGATCAGAATCAAAGCAACTTACCTCACTACTTTCACTCCGCTTTGGATTATGCTCATCGTCTAACTCCTCTGCTACAATTTCTTCCTTTTCTACAACTTCCCCTTCTTCGTCCACATAATCCAAATCAACATCATGACACTGCACCTCCTCAGCATCTTCCAGTTGCTCCTCTGATCCGTCTTCAACCGCATCTTCCCTCAGCTCCTCACCAATTTCTTCATGACACTCATCGCCAGCCGCTTCACAAACTTCCTCACTAACCTCTTCTCCAATCTCATTTTCACTAACACATTTATCATCAACATCATCGCCACTACCACCATCTGAACATTGCACATCCTCGTCCTCCTCTAGTTGCTCACCTGGTCCACCTGAAACTTCCTCCCGTTCCTCGGAATCCTCAACAATACTTACAGAAGGCGTCTGCACATCCTCACCCACTACATCACTCTCACTCACAAACTCTACAACGCTGCCACCAAATTTCTCCTCAACTTCTACCTCATCTACTTCTACTACACTTGCGGCATGGACATCCCCTTGTCCATCCACAACCTCAGAAACACTCGCAGCCCGGACATCCCTGTGTCCATCTGCAACTTCAGACTCTACAGTCTCCCTAACACCTACAACTATACTCACCTGCGCAGCATCTGCAGACCGCTCTTCTGACTCTTCTGTCGATTCCACTCCTTGACCACTTTCAGCAACCACAACGTCCTCAACGTCTTCCACCCTGGAAACCAGCTGTCCAGGTTCATGTGCAATGACTAAATTAATTTCGACTGGCGATGGTGATGTTACAGGATCTGGATCCCTCACAAACCGAGATGTAAATACCGGAACAAATTCTGCGGCCTCCGGATTCAACCATGACGTCCTCTTTGAGTTCGGTAATTCAGCATTAACTGGCGCGTTCTCATCCTCTTGTATTGATCCACAGAAGTTATTCCGCTTGTCTTCTTCTGCTTCACCTTCTTCATCCACTACTCTCTTAGGCACTTGTACTTCCTCTTGAACTTTTACAGTTTCCTTTTTCTCCAAATAAGAATAACGCCTTGGTACAGGCTCCCTACTTGCCGCTGTCTGTTCCCTAACATAATTTCTTTTTCCCCTGTTAAATTCATGTTTCTTTGTTTTCTGTGCTGTAGCTGTTGTTACCGTCTTCACACTTGCCACCCCCTTGTAGCCTCCATCACTTCCGGAATATACAGGCTTTCTAAGCGTCTCTTGGGTTTTCCTCCAACCTCCATGTTTGTCCCTTTTGGCTCTTCCTGATGAACCACTGGAGGATTGGACATCTGTGGCATCTCTTCCTCGGGACTCGTCAGCCGCCTGGACCGTTCCTGAAAGCACACACAGTCGCTCAAGGTCCGCAAAACAACGTGGACGATCTGCAAATGCCAAACGAGATCTCTCCTGGGGAGTCAGTCCTTGCAGAATTGCTTGGATAACTTCCGTCTCCGGTAACCCCAATCTTAACACCCGGGCCGCTTTCCGTATATCGCGCACGAAGTCTCCTAACGCCTCTCCGTAGGCCTGTGGGCGATAGAATCTTTCCAACTCAAGCTTGAAGCGTCGTCGAGTGGGTATGAAGAAGTTCAACACCTCCCCATGGAAAGCATCAACACTGTCACCCCGACGCAGAGCCTTGGTGACCAGATTAGCCAACGTACTCCGGCAATACGGGTATATAAGAAACAAGACCTCCCCATCGGACACCCCTGGGAAATCTGCCACCTGCAGGACCAGGTCCAAGAAAACCAACAGCTGATCCTCATCAAATCCATCCACCACCGGAAATTTCTGGAGAACGCCTGTAAGAGGGTGGGGCAATTTCTCATAGCATATCCCCGCCAGAATTACACAATTCAAAACAAATCCCCGCTAAACACCTAACACAAACATAACCTACAAAAACATATTAACAAAAATCGGAAAAACTCAAGTACTGTCCTTCCTTTGAGTAGACCCCCGGGTTCTCTAGCGCTGCGGAAACCTGGCCTATTCAGAACCATGCACTCCACGATGGAAGGAAACAAGAGACAAACAAGAATACAACACACACATAACAGCAAACAGCAACTCGACACACACGTCGTACCAACACATAATTGACAACAACCAACTAACCCTCAACTACAAGTCCTAATTCAGAAATGCAGACTCATTCGACATCAACCGGACACAAATCGGTTCCGGTACCGATTTCCGATCGGGCCATACCGCATCCCATCCATATAACACGCGAAACTCCAGTTAAACTCCCCCATCAACTCTCATCATCCCTGGCTACACTTGAGACTCCCCGGCCATACAAGCTATCCAAAATATCAAAAAATTTTTTTTTGCAACATAATTAACTGCCTCAGTGGTGCGACCCGACTCACAATTTAAACAACCTACAATTAGCCTACACTGGCATCTATCCACTATTTTACAACAATCATTAATTTACAACTGCCTTAATATTCCCGAGTCTGCAAGCCCCGTCACACACCAGGACCCAAGGGTTCAGGCCTAAAATGAACCACGCTCCGGCTACCATTTGTAACCTCTCTATGCTTTTGGTATTTATTTTATTTCCTGTTAAATTTCTATCTCCTTGCTTGCTGGCTTTCAAAGAGAGGTTACAAGTTATTTAGAACTAGGCAGGAGCCTAGAGAAGCAAAATTATGCTGGGTCCAGTATGACGGGACTTGCAATGAACTCAGCCATAATATAACAATAACAGATTTATTATGTCTCTGGAATTCATACATGTGTACAAGATAAATATGATCTATATAAAACTACCAAAAGGTACATCATGGCAAGCATGTATAAATTAAGTGTACATCAACATAAGTGTGCACAAAGTAAATGTGTATACATATATATAATAGAAAAATTTGAATCACAACTAGCATATATAATTCCAGTTTGCCTAAGAACAAGTGTATATAATTGAATAGAATTACATAAGAACAAGTGTATATAACAGCATATAAGTTAAATGTACATACATAAATAAAATATAGAATGCACAAACACATGTAAAATTCTCCCCGTCGTGTGGCTAGCTAGACACATAAAACACACATACAGAACACAAGGTACACAACTCACAGTCATTTACTTTCAACACGCATGCCCCTGTAACGCACCCACCCACTGAGTTAAGCAACTATCATTTTATGTCCCGGCAGTGACAAAATATACGCCCGTCGGCCACCCGTTCAGTAGGATAACATAAACTCTAAACCCCTTTAAAGACGAATAATTCATGAAGCATAAATGAAACTGGACCACCCATTTGTCTAGCATTCCGTTTATTAATGACCCATGATGAGTGTGTGAACCTTTGTTCCGTTCACAGCACCAGGTAATGTTAACAAACTCCTCACCTACTTCCAGACAGTGTTTATAAAATTCTAGACAGTATTGACTTCACAAAATCTCAAAAAGGAATTAAATCCTTATGTACATTAATAACAGAAATTAATTGATTGAGGCTTTACAATATCAGAAGATTTGGACAATATGTATATCTATTTAATTTACCCAAAAAGAAAAGGATGAAAACCAGTTTTATATTCAAAATTAAACAGCAACTTCTCTACGTGTGAAGTCAACCCATATATGTGTTTGCCAGTTAAGAAAACAATCAGCTTAGCCCTTGTGCAAGGGGCAAAATCGGCTAAAATATTTCAAGAACATTAATAAATCATTTCGATTAGCCTCAGATAACTGTATAAAATAATTAGAAAAAGAGTACAATAAGGTGGTTGTGCTCTGGCATCTGTGGGAGCGCGCCCACATGTAGTTGACAAAACTTGACAGGACATCAGCCTGTCTGAGAATGCCCCAGCGCGTGTCCAAGAAACGAAGTGCCCTTTGTAAACCCTTAAAACGTCCCAAAAAAAACTTCAGGAAAGCCCCCAACCCTTAATTGTGAAACCACAGTCAATATAATTTTTTTTTTTTACACCACTGTTCCAGCCGGAACAGAACTACTGAGCAATAATTAAATTTTGAAAGAGTAAATCAGATGCAACAATAAAAATGGTACAAGATTAAAATCTCTCTATGGCGCGCTCTCGCAGTGAACAGTCAACATGCTTCGACAAACTTTTGCAGGTTAAACCGGCCACGTGCAGAGCAGTAATCATAATTTAGTCAGAAAAATTTTAACAGCAAGTCACTCACAGCTTTGAGAATGTTTTACCTTCAATTAAGGTTGATACCGAAAGCTCTCACACTTCATTCTCTATTCGTGAAGCTAATTAACAAGGCAGCGACAGTATACAACATGTACCACACAGTTCACTACTTGACTGCGCACCAAGTTTTGTAATTAAATTTTTCTTTATGTAAAGCACTTTTACCATGAGAATGACTCTTGAAACTTCTCGCATTATAACAGAAAATACTAAGGCATGGCAATACAAAGGGCGTAGCGTACAACAGAAAAAAAATTATGTCTTACATAATTTTGTCAGGTCGCACACACACATAAATACGTACTTCACAAGATAGCGTAAATCTTGTTATTAAATATCCACACAATTAATAAAATAATTAAATCTTACCGGGGTGTCGTTATATTTTCTACTCCATTATGTAGAAGATAGAAACTGCGCAGAAGGAATACAAAGAGCGGAGATGGAGTACAGTCTTTCTAGTAGAGGCAAGCGACGACGACTGATTTCCATAGCATCAGATCGTAGCGGCCGAAGTAGAGATGCACGCGCACTGCGCACAACACCGCTCCCCTTTACACCGCCGGACAAAGGTCGCGCGACACCCTCACATTATGTTACACAAAAAACGAAACCTTTCTAGCATATTTTGTGACGGCGGGCTCCGCGCCTCACTCGCGCATACCACAACCATGAAAACTTTCTAGAATTCATATTTTGCAATCGCCGGCTTCGAACCGGCACAACACCCACATTACAGCCGAGCTCCGCTGGAATAGCCAAGAAACATGTAGAATGTTCTGTAATGGCTACAATTTTTTATATTTAATCACATTATTATTGTTATTTCCATTAAAAATAAATAAAACTTTATTGTAAGTTAGTAAACTTTAACATATTAAATTAAAACTCCCAAAACATTGTAAAAACAATAAAATATACAGAGTTATTCAAAAATAATGAACCAATTTCATAACAGAATGTTTTATTAAGGAAAAGTAATTCAAAATTCCAACCAAATCACAAGTATTCTTCTCATAATCAAGTTTTCTTTCCTGTCTTACAAGTGTTCAATGTGGCCACCACTTGCAGCACAGGCAACATCAAGGTGATATGAGAATTCTTCCCTGACGCCTAGCAACATATCCACTGAGTTGATCGCTGTTGTTACTCGATGTTTAAGGTCATTCACGTGGGAAGTGGTGGAAGAAAAAATCGTATCTTTTACATATCCTCATAAGAAAACAATGATAAAGAGCAAGGTCTTGGGCCCCCTTCTGATCAATCCATCGTTGGGGCACTCTTTCATTCAGAAAAGCTCAAACCATCTGGGTGTCAGTGGGGTGGTCCTCCATCATGTTGTAAAATAAAGTCATTTGAATATGCTTGCATTATTGGGAAGAGTCGTTGTTGAAGCGTATCGTGATATACCATGTCTTCTTAGCACATGCCAGATAGTGGTCAATGACTCATTCCATGACAGTGCTTGAGAAGTGAAAAATTGCTTCATTGAAATCGGTTCATTCTTTTTGAATAACACCATATATTCTTGTTTTTTTTAAAATATAGAGTATTATTTATTATTATTACATTATAATATGCTATTTATTATTTACCTGAATCAGGTATAAAACTTTATAACTTACTTTAATTAAATATGATTTAAAACTTAAGTAATATTAAATTACATTTTACATCATTTATATGAATCTGAATTTTAGGTGGCATGAAATTGGTAAGTTCGATATTCCGGCATCAATCGATTATGTCCTTAGAAAGACTGGACACAGTAAATTAACTTATGTTGGGCACTCGATGGGTACCACAGTGTTCTTCGTAATGTGCTCCTTGCTACCCGAGTACAATGAAAAAGTACACAGGATGGTAGCACTTGCACCAATAGCGTTTATCTCTCATACTAAAAGCCCAATCCGTTATATGGCACCACATGCAAGGAAAATTGAGGTAAATAAGTATGAATTTTATTATCAATGCTTAAAATAGTATTTACGTATATACATACATCCTCAGCGCTACAGCCCAGTCTGGGCCCTGGCCTCCAAAAGAAATCGTCCCCACTGGTTTCTACTCCCGGCCAATGGCCACCAGTTTGCTGCACCCAGCCTCACTGCCTCCTTACCAACCTGGTCCAGCCATCTTGTACGCGGTCTTCCTTTCCTTCTCCTTCCCATCGGCAAATAATTCATAACTCTTTTTGGGATTCTATCCTCCACCATTCTCTGCACATGTCCAGCCCAACGCAATCTGTTAATTTGTATGAGTTGCATGATCGGAAATGCTTTAAACCTTTTGCACAACTCTCGATTATGCAGTCGCCTCCAAATGTCGTTTTCCTTCACAGGGCCATAGATTCTGCTCAGTACCTTCCTATCAAACATGGATAGTTCTGCAGTGTGATGGACGGTTTGATAATGAGTGTGAAGAGGCAACTGAATTCAAAAACAAGACATACAAATTAATGATCCAAAAGAAATGCACTAGGGCTGTTCAAGAGGAATACAGGAAAATCAGTCGGATGGAAAATAATATTCATAGAGGAAAAAAGAGGGAGTATATGATGAGACAGATAAAAAAGATAGAGGAATATAAGAGTAAAAGGCTGATCCGAGATATGTACAGGAAGGTGAATGATATGAGACAGGAATTTCAGCCTAGAACAAATGCCTGTAGGGATAATAATGGTGGCCTTGTGAGTGATACTGCTGGTGTAATCAGGAGTTGGACAGAACACTTAGAAGAGTTGCTAGGCTCAGTTAGGGAGGCTTCGATGGAGGCATCTGAGGATGAAGAGGAAGCAGGAGAATTCGAGGATGATAGAGAGGAGTTGGTGCCATCCTATGACGAGGTGTATGAAGCTCTAGAAAAGCTTAAAAATAACAAGGCAGCAGGTTTCGATGGTTTACCAGGGGAACTATTAAAGAGCGCAGGAGGAGATTTCATAAAGGAATTTGCCCATCTCATAGAGCGAATATGGCTGGAGGAGGTAATGCCTGATGAGTGGAACAATGTTTCATATGAGTGAGATGAGTGGTGTGTTTAATACTTAAAAAGGGTGATCCGCTCATATGTAAAAATTATAGGGGCATCTCTCTACTTAATACAGCATATAAGGTATTGTCCAACATCATATTTTCTAGACTGCTTCCATACGCTGAGGAAAACGTAAAAGAATATCAATGTGGATTCACTAGGAATAGGTCAACAACAGACCAAATATTTATACTAAGGCAAATCCTGGAAAAAACGTTGGAATATGGAGTGGCCACTCACCATCTCTTTGTGGACTTCCAGTCGGCATATGATTCAATCAACCGGAAAATGCTATATAGAGCTATGAAGGAGTTGAAAATAGTATTTAACAAGTTTAAATGTAGGCCATTTGGAAAATCATTGCATGCCAGTGAATGTACCAATGTAATGAACAGGAAGTGGTATTATTACAGATATGTCTATTGTCAGTGTCATGTTATGAAAATATTGTTCTTCTTTGAGTTCACATTATAAGAACTCTCACTCATTTATGTCTATGCAGTCGGCCCTATTGTAGTTCTCTGTTTGATCAAGCTTGATCATTTGTAACAAATTACTGCATGACCACTTTCTGTTTCCTACTGTATTTCAGTAATTAAGTTGCAATATTGCACAACAACCAGTTTTTGCAATCAACAGCATTTACACAGTTTTTGGTACTCTCCATATTAAGTGTTTGAAAACAAATAACCTAAATGGTTAAATAATCCCATTATAAAACAACACACTTCTAAAAATAATGTGAGTACAGTAATTAGTATTTAATAATTAGTAAACAAAAGTATTTAGTAATATAGTTAAAAATGTAGTTAGTGAAATATAGAAAACAACAAATACATAAAAAACATTAATAAATTAAAAATATAACAATTGAAAACATTATAAAAATGCATAGATGATATACAATTAAGTAAATGAAGTTATAAAAGTAATAAAATGAAAATAACTGTGAATCAACAAGGCAGTATAACTGCTTTATTTCAGCTGTCGTTATAAGTCATATCAATTTTTAAATTTTAGCACTTTTACAAGGCAAAATGTAAATTTCACTATTTTCTTTCATCTTCAATTAAAGAAGCATAACTTCAGCGTATAAGGTATAAAAAGTTAAATTCGTTTCAAAATAGATTACTTATACGCATGTCTTATTCACAATTGAGAGAGTAGGCCAATATTTTCAACTGAGTTAGTAGACATAGATGTTAGTATGGCCAGCAGAGATGTATGCCACAGTGAGCCACTCTGAACTGCACCAGCTAAAATTATGTTAGGGAATTAGGGAATTAAATAAACAAGGGAGATAATTGCATGGAAAGAAAAATGATTATGATTCAAATAGAAGAGAATGAAGGGATATAAGAAGAACATGAGAGTCAACTTGGAAAAATACAACAATTGATGAATTCTTCAGAAAATAAGTATACGAATTCAGAATTAATCAATTCTTATAGGAAGTCATATGTGAATACCATGAAAGAGAGAATACCATGAATCGATATAATACGTTAGCATCTAGGCCCAATAGATCAAAATAGTGAGGGGATATGCCGAAAGTGACTATCATCATAAGGAAGAGACATATCAAATGCAATTATCATAGTGAGAAAATAGACTAATTTGTCATAAATATAAGACAATGATTATCATAATAGTGAGTGAAGATGTGGAAGAATATAACTATGTTAAATGAACATGAGTTATCACAAATAGTGAGTAACCAAGAAAAGCATCACAAATGACAAACAATTAACATGAAGAAGAAACAGTTGAATAACCAGAAGAAGAAGAAGAAGAAATGTACCATGAAGAATGAGGATTATGTATGACCAGAACAAGACATCAACATTCCCAAAATATGGAAAGCACCACAATTAATATAATAACCAGAATAAGAGTAATGATTATAAGATTAGTAGTAATAAAAAACTACCTATCAAAGAAGGACATAGTGAAACCAGTATAATAAAAAACCAAGTGTTGAACCTTAATAAGTGATCACAAACAGTAACAGTGAATAATTTATATAAGTGCAACAATAAATAATGTAATAACACTAACACCAAATAAGCAACACAGACAATATTAGTGAAGTGTTTATAACTGAGGGAAGTCAATAAAGATTAATAAGTGAAAAGATCAACGGTTATCAAGTGAAATACACAAACAATTAGTGTACCAATTGTAATCCAAGATTGTAAAACCACAAATATACTCAGTAAGACCACCAATTTAATGATACTGAAAAGAGAAATAATTGCTCAAAGAGATCAATGATAAAAGCTTTATAATCCTTGATATGGAATGTGCCTGAATGTCATAGTAACACAGGACAAAATGTAGATAAATGTTAAAGCCAATAAGTAGTAAACAAAATAAGTTGTTGAAAAGAAACAAATCAATGCATACAAGCCAAGATACAACCCACCAAAATGTGTAACATAGTTAGATAAAAAACCAAGTATTATTGTATAAACATATAGTGTAAAATGTGTACAACATGTGCAAAACATAGTAATAAACAATTATAGTAACATGCCATAATGACATGACAGTATTTAAGATGAATACTGAATAAAGTAAGAATCATATTGTTGCCAACTAAGTGACACATAACCTCACCTGAACTGGACCTACAACATAAAATCATACACAATAATTGGATAAAGTAGTTATCAATAATTGTTTCATACAGAGACCAAATAAGAATAAATGTGTAAGACGATGAATACCATATGAACTGAAAGACACAACTATATGAGTCAGATTATTTATAATAACAATAAACCAATTAGACAGAATACCATGTGACCATAGAGTTAATCAAAAAACCTTAACAAAACTTGTAAAGAGAGAGTAAGAAAGTTTACCAATAGTTAGAGGAATGTTCAATACAACTATGAGAATACCTCACAATCATTGTACAAGTAATTTAATAACTGGAATTTAATAAACTAACTAACTGTAATCATAGGACTAGATGTAAACGACCATCATACAGTAACTTAAAGAAATTTCAGCTAACAAAAAGTTAGTAAGTTCACTAAACAGACCATGTACAACAATTGTACACAATTTAATTATCAACAATGCATATAATATGTGGTAAAAATAACTAAAGAGTGACAGAATGGCGATATAAGAGCATAATGTGTTTAAACAATGCTATATATGTAAATAAGATAACATTTGCCGAAATAAAGTATTAGCAAATGTATGTAAGTGTATCAAATAACATTATAGTACCAAAGATATGTAGTAGCATAAGGAATAATGGTGATGTAAGCAAATATAAACATTTGGACATAGATGGCTTGTACGCCATCAGTACATTTTGCTTAAATCACAAATATGTTAATATTATGTATTAGAGTATAAGAGAAATGGACTCCAGACATTTAATCATAAGCATTAAGATATAATTACACCAAAATATAGTGGAAAAAACTTATTTTTATTAAGAGCCACTATATGAATTTTGAATAAAGTGAAGTGAGTTATTAATGGACGGAATTATTACTTGTTTGGACTTAAATTAAAGACACAAGTATCCGCAAAACAATGCCAACTATCCAAATGACAATCAGACGATTAATAAGGAACTTATGAATATTATAAGATTTTCTGTCATTTCCGATTGGAAAGGAACGCGTCATAGCTGAGTCTCAAACCCAAAGCATATACGCTAAAAATTAAAATTTTAATTTAACAAAGGCATTTGGGGTAGAGAGTACCGCCTTCTGAGCCAATAGGATGATCTGATTTTACCAGACGAGAGCAGAAGCTTTGATGAGAGGAACTAATTGTCTTCCAGCCACCGATGCGAGCGGAGCCTGCGACAGTCCTCTAGGAAATTATTTTAAAATGTGTGCGTAAGAGTATATAGCCATAACTAACCTCAACTGAACACCAATTTTTATCGAGTGACAGTGTTGTGAGTGATACAGTGAATTGATAAAAACATGGCCAGTGTATAATAAAGGCCATGTTAAGTGAAAAGATGCAGGGAGTATTATACGTTAACAATTTTTAAAATAAAATGACAAAACAATATTCGTTGGTTAACGAAAATTATAGTCGACTACGCTAGCCAAGCAAACACACTATGCATGGTTAGCTAGCAAACGAATTATTATCAGGTTAAATGAATAAAAGTTCTCGTCTGATTTAATGACGATATTTAATTAAAATATTTTAATATTCATGTTAGGAAAATAATAATAGAAGCGGAAATAATAATTTATACCGCAAACCTTACTTGTAAAATTTAGTCGCTTGCTTGACTACGATTTCAGCAGTACTTAACAAATAATAATTTAATATGCGAGAACAATCATTACCGCTAATTATACATCTTATTACAATAAATAATGTGTTTGTGAAGATAGTATTAAGATTTTTATGATATTAATTATTCTATTTTTGTTAACTTACTCTCATATGTAGGTGAACTAACCTATAACCAACACGTATTTGTTTGCCAACAGAGAGTCACTTCTGTCATGAATAATAAGCTTGTGAATAGACTCGATAATAAGAGTTTTTCGTTTTTTTATCAATTCCAGTTCATAATAATAATAATTAAACCAGTAACATTGTTTTAATAGTGTAACGTTTATAGTGTACACAGCTTTTAGCATCAGAATGCAGCACACCTGCCGTACAATAATTTGAATATCATATTGAGGTTAATGTTTTTAATTTTTTTGTCTTTTTAATCATAATATATGAATAAATATTGTTGTTAAATAAACATCTTTGTATCTTGCATCATGTACATTCAAAGGATTCATGAAATTTGGTAATGCTTATAACCAAAATAAACATAACCTAAATTCCCATATTATTGTACATTGTACCAGTGTTACCAGCCCTGAGCTGAAGAAGATTCAGAAATTAATGAACTTTGTTGTTTTTTAAAAATTATTAGTAATTGTTTTTAAAAGGGATTTTACTGAATTTCACTAATGTTAATAAACACCTCAATTTGTTACCAGTGAACAGAGAGTCTTTATTTCTATTAAATAGGTACAAATAATTTACATTTTTAGAAGCAATTGTTTCACAAGGTGGCGGCAATTCCAAGCGGGCAAATTTAAATATTCAATTCACAATTGAATATCATTGTCATTTTGTTTAATATGTATATGCCAATATCCAGGCAAAGTATTTTGTATGTTATTAATGTATTTCCAGTGAGATAGAACAACCTATTAAGAAGATCGAAGACGTTCACGGATGGTAAGTGGGGAGGTGAATACAGCAAGATATCAGTGATTATAATCCTTTTCAAACATAAACATTAATTTAAATTTAAACATTACTAATACAATCATTTACTAAACAACACTAATCATCGATGTTTACATTACAACGTGAGGAGTGAAGAAGAGTCTACTACTAAATAAAATTTTAAACCAATTTAAAATAAAAATACAACACTAATCTACCCATCCTAAAAGTTGTTTTGTAACAACATGACGCCCAACGTGGGAGCGTGAATTAGGACGACGATACTCAATAAAACAAATAAATAGTTATTAAACCTAATTTGGCGGCAATTACATTGCAAAGATATAAAGATGTACCGAAGATCGACGTCGAAAAAGCGAGCGGTGGAAGCCGAAAAAGAAGCTAGAATGGAGGAGAAGGAAGCAACGTCGGCAGAAGACGTGGAAGAAATATTACTTGCAATAGAAGACAGACAACCTGAACCGGCGGAGGTGGTCCAGCAACCAGAAGGTCAACCGGAAGTGAACCTACCAGAGGTAAAACAACCTGAGACGCCAATTCAAACAGGAGATGCAGCGTTCCAGGAATGGATGAGAAAAATGTTGGAGTCAATGAAGGAAGATAACCGGTCGTTGAATAAGAAAATGAATGAAAACAGTCAATCCACAAACCAGAAAATAGAATCTTTGAAGGAAGATTTGAATAATAAGATAGATGAAACAAATAAGAAGACGGAAGAATCAATAAACCAGAAGACGGAAGAATTTTTGGAGAAAAATATAGAATTAATTAGAGAAAATTTATCTGAAGAATTGGGAGTCAAAATCGGTGAAACCAATAAAAAGATAGATGATCTGAACGAGAAAATTAATAAGGAAATTGAAGCAATGAAGAGTGATAACGAGAAGATATGGCAACAGATGGCCGACAATAGCTGCAGAACTGAAGAGATCGCAAGAACTACCATAGAAACAATAGATAAGAAGTTTGAAGAAAACCTAGAAGCGACGGAGGATAGGATGACGGTGATGGCGACAGAAATCCAGGGAGAGATGTCTGACGTACGACGAGAATGTGAAATTAACAAACAGGAGATTGTGCAAACTAAAACAGATCTCAACAACCGTATTGACATCCTCGAAGAAACCCGTAACAAACAAATAGGGGTAGTAGAGCGCAGACAAGCAGAAATGGTAGTCGCACACACCACACTAGGGGAGAAGTGTGAAGAGATGAAAACGACAGTAGACGCGGTAAAGAACCAGGTGGATAACGACAGAGGACAATTAACCGAGCGGCAACAACGAGAATTCAACGACCTCAGGGATGAGATGAACCGTCTGAGAACATACCCAAGTGTAATAGCAGGATTACCATACCTGGATGGACGGGAGAACATAGATTTCCGAGCATATAAGAAAAATCCACTTGAATTCTTGGAGAGAGTGGACGAGGTACTGAACCGTAATAAAGAGAATCAATGGACGATAATAAAAGGAATGCTAGACGAGTACTTCAGAAATGTTTTTGACAATTGGTGGACGGCAACCAGACATGAAGTAAATAGCTACGCAGCGTTCAAGGTGGCGTTTAAAATGAAATACTGGTCAGAATCCACCCAGAACATAATAAGAGATGATATAAGTAATGGCAGGTACGACCCTAACGGTGGACAATCTATGACGACATATTTTCTAGGAAAGATCTGCCTAGCGAGGAACTTGGAGCCAGCAATACCGGAGGAGTGCCTGGTAACTAAACTGGCATACCACTTCAATCAAGGTGTATCCCAGGGAAGATTAAAGGCACAAATAAAAACGGTACAAGGGATGTCCGCGCTCCTGGAAAACCACGAGAGGGAGCGGTACTACCAAAGGAACCGTCAGGGACAAGGACAACAGTATGACTGGGGTGGACCGGGTAATAATAATCCCCATAACAACAATGATAGGCCCAACTATAGAGGGAACTTCAATAACCCGACGCGGTTCAATAATAATCAAAATCCCAGACAGAATAACAGTGGTAATAATACCGACCATAACGACCGGGAAAATCAAAATAACCCTAGGCCAAATAATCACCAGGGAAATAACAATTACCGACCAAATAACAATTATTACCGGCCGTATAATAATCATACCCATAATAATAATAATTATAGACAAAACAATGGAAATAACGGTGGGAATAACTTCAGAAGGGTACACTACGCTAATGCCAGTAGAGGTGGCAATAGTAGACCGTACTACCAGGGTCGTCGGAGTTACCACAGTAATAACAGTCGGAGCAACAGCGAGGGAGAAGATCACGAATCTGGATATCACACTAACAGGAGTCACAGTAGCGAAGATAATCGGCGAGTACCAGGAAATACGGAAGTTTATCATAACGGGAATGGACCAGGATCCCAAGAACAAAGTGCATCCACCTCATCAGACAGGCACCCGGACAATGGTGACCTGCCTTTAAATGGGCAACGGCAGTGAAAACCGCAACATCACCCTCACTGAACCGGTCTATTGGGTCTAATGTATCAGGAAACACAACGGAATCAATTGTAATTCTCCAAAATAATTACTTAAAAAATATTCGCCAAGATTTAATGGAAGAAAAAGAAAATCACATCGATGACACCGTTAATAGCAAAATCGCCTATATATCAGTTAATGTCAACGGGATCAAAGTGACGGCCATGATAGATACAGGGGCCAATGTATCATTAATTGATAGAGTTGAATTAAACCGGATACAAACAGGGAATAAAACAATAATACCAACGTTGCCGATAAATAATATTATCTTAATTGGAGCAACGGGTCGGCAGAATAAAACTATCCGGAACCAAGTGCAATTAGAAATATCAGGCAACGGCAAAACCATCCCAATGATTTTCTTAGTAGTGAGTGGGCTACCCTTTACCTTGTTAATCGGTTGCAACATATTAAGGAAATATGCGGCCATTATCGATATGAACAGAGCCAAGGTATCCTTAAAATCAGGTGACATTAGATGGACAGCTGAGTTAATCGAAAACAGGAAGGCACCTCCTGAACACATCATATACTACATTCTGGAAGGCCACGACCAGAGAGAGCAAATGTCGATCAATGGAGAGATTCGCCATAGCCAAGGAGACACGTTGTGGATGGAAAAGCTAGAAGAAATTAAGAAATTCCAAACAGCTAGAGTTGACAGGATTCTAACAGATGGACAGATAGCAAAATTAATTCAAATTTATAACAGACACAGGCATGTATTTTTGGATACGCCAGGGAAAGTGAAAAATTTCCAGTGCGAAATAAAATTCAAAGAACAAACTGAATTCAAAAGAAAATCTTACCCTATAGCTTTTTCGCTAAAAGAAGCAGTCCGCTTAGAAATACAATGGTTAATAGAAAACGACATCATTGAACTAAGTAACTCCCCGTACACAATCCAATTGTAGCAGTACCAAAGAAAAATGGTGCAGTAAGGATTTGTTTAGACGCCAGGCAGATAAACAAAGCCATAATAAATGACAGGACGTCGCCTGGAGAAATCGACGAGATCCTTAAGAAATTCCATGGTATAAGGTACATCAGTATATGGGACACAGTGTGTGGGTATTGGCAGGTGGAATTGCACCCCAACAGCAGAAAGTATACGGCCTTTATTTTTGAAGGGCGTAACTACCAATTTAAAACGTTACCCTTCGGCCTGGTAAATTCCGTAGCAGTCTTCGTAAAATGTATGGATGAAATCTTAGGTCAGAATACACTCCAATTCACTACAGTGTATGTTGATGATTTGCTCATTACCTCCAACAACTGGGAGGAACACTGCAACAGGGTGGCACAAGTATTGCAAAAATTGGATGAGAACAATATCACATTAAAATTGGAGAAATCCAAACTCATAGCAAATGAAGTGCAATTTCTGGGCTTTAATTTGTCTGAATCTGGCATAACCCCAGCACAAGAAAATATGGAGGCGATACAGCGCTTTCCTGTACCCAAAAACAAGGAACAGTTGCAATCGTTTCTTGGGATTTGCAATTATTACAGAAAATTTCAAAATAATTATTTGGAGTTGACATCTAAGTTTTCCCAACAATTGTCATCAAAAGATAAGTGGAGATGGGGACCTGAACAGGACACAACCTTTGAGATGATAAAAAAGAAGTTCCTCAAAACTGTAATGTTACATCACCCAAACTTTAATAAAAATTTTTACATGAATTGCGATGCAAGTGATGTAAGTCTGGGATCCATCTTATATCAAGAAGACAAGGAAGGCAACCATCAAGTGATCAGTTTTGCTAGCAGGACACTCAACAAGTGTGAGCGCAACTATCACACTACGGAGAAGGAACTCCTTAGTATAGTGTTCGCTTGCAAAAAATTCAGAACATATATTTTGGGATACCCAATCACCGTGTGTACGGACCACAAATCAATATCATTCTTAAAAAACTGCAGATTAAAGCATGGCAGACTGACGAGATGGACACTAACACTCCAAGAGTACAACATACATTGGGAATATGTCCCTGGTAAAAACAACATAGCTGCAGACTTGTTGTCCAGAGTAAACATACAGACCCAAACCTTTGAAGGAGAAAAGGAGACCATCGCTAAGGTTTACCATATTTTGAAAAGCAGATCCAAATTGGCAGACATACTAACCAATATACAAATCAACCAGCAAAACGATTCCAAAATCAGCCATATAATACAGAGATTGACAGAACAAGACGAAAGAGGTGTTCCATATTATTGTATCCATGATAATTTATTGTTCACTAAAACTAAACAATCCAATGAGCAATGGAAAATATTAATACCTGAAATTATTGAAAAAGAAATTGCAATTGACTACCATATAAAATATGGAGATATGGGGGCCATAAAAGTGGTCAAAGCATTAAAAGAGCATGTATACTTTAAGGATATGAATCGTAGAGTGAGAAGGTACATACAACATTGTCATCTGTGTCAGCTAGTTAAATGCAACAATGAAAAGAAAGAAGGAGTGATGATACCCATTACATCTACAAGAAAACTAGAGAAGGTGTTTGTGGATATTTGTGGACCATTTCCACGCAGTGGCGGCAGACACCAGTACAAATACATAGTGATAATTTTCGATCACTACACAAAATTCACTAAACTCTACGCCATAAATAGGGCAACGACAAGCAAGATTTTAGAAATTATCACATTAAAATACATCCCAGAGATCGGAAAACCCCAGTCCGTAGTCACGGACCATGGAACACAATTTAGGGGCCGAAAATGGCGGGATACTTTAATAGACCAAGGTGTGAAAACATATAAGACATCAGTATATCACCCTAACAGCAACCCTGCAGAAAGAGTCTTGAGGGAGGTAGGCAGAATCTTAAGAACATACTGCTACACACAACAGAGGAGATGGGAAGAATATTTATCCCCAGCCGAAGATTTCGTAAACTTAGCTTGTCACCAGTCAACTAATGAAACACCCTATACTGCTATGTTTGAACGAAGACCACCCCGAGAAATAACAGAAATAATTAATTTTCCACGAGGAATCAAATATGAATTTAACAAAGCAAAATTTTATAACAATGCAGTTGAGCGAGCTGACAAACTCAGACTCAAGTATAAAAAATCACAGCCTAAGATCATAACATACGAAGTGGGAGATAAAGTGCTATTAAAAAACAGAGAACTCCCAAGTGCTATAGAAGGAATTGCTAAAAAATTGTTACTGCTATACACAGGCCTATATACTGTTACCAAAAATAATATGAACAATACATACGAAATACAAGCTCCTGTAACGAAGAAAATTAAAGGTAATTATAATCAGACTTCCATGAAACGATATATTGAGGATTGAATAATGCAAAAAGATGGAATATTATAATGGAAATTATTTAATGTTGATACTAAGTACGAAATGAAAATTATAAATGTAAGAATAAATGTTGACAAGATATTAATATTATGATATAAAAGTGTAATCCAAAGAAATAATGTAAAATGTGAAGAAAATTGTAATTTTACCATCTTACCCGTACAAATAAAAGAAGATATACGAGGCCGACACACACCACCTATGGCACAAAAAAAAATTTCCAACAGCCAGTCAACAATAATTTACCATCTTACCCGTACAAATAAAAGAAGATATACGAGACAGACACACACCACCTATGGCACGAAAAAAAAAATTTTTCCAACAGCCAGTCAACAGTAATTTACCATCTTACCCGTACAAATAAAAGAAGATATACGAGACAGACACACCACATATGGCACGAAAAAAAATTTCCAACAGCCAGTCAACAGTAATTTACCATCTTACCCGTACAAATATAAGAATTCATACGAGGTGGACAAATAACATCTATGGCATAACAAAATAATATTTCCAAGAGCCAGTCAACAGTAATTTACCAACTTACCCGTACGACTAATGATTAGAAAGAAAAAAGAAGATATACGAGAACGAAAAGTAACACCTTTGGCACATATTAAAATTCCAAGAGCCAGTCAACTAGTAAAATACCATCTTACCCGTACAAATAAAGATAAGAAAGAAATATACAAGATGATATACAGAAAAATCAACATAAGAAGTTGGAGAAATGGAAGTAAGTAAATATTATTGATATGAACAAATATATGATACACAAACACAAGGCAAAAAACCAAAAGAGAGCCTATACTAAATGAAATGTAACACAAAGACATGAATCATGAAGATGAAGAAGATTATGAAGTGACGTTCAATGTAATACCAAGAGAAAAGATTAATTGATGACAAAGAAGAATGAAAAATAATATACTAACGAAGGAGATCATGTGAAAATACCAGTGATGAAATGTAAACAAACTATCCCAGTAAAATGTGAAGATTTAAGTTAAGATGAATCAAGAAGAAGAGAATATAATAATGTATAAACAGCAGATGCGTGAGATAATCCCTAGGATATTTATTATTTGTCGAATGAACGACTACTTTATATTTTGAGATGAATTGACTGATGAATGATTCCAGCAATCATTTATATTATTGACAGAGATGATGTACCTCTGAATTTATTGATGTTAGTATGGCCAGCAGAGATGTATGCCACAGTGAGCCACTCTGAACTGCACCAGCTAAAATTATGTTAGGGAATTAGGGAATTAAATAAACAAGGGAGATAATTACATGGAAAGAAAAATGATTATGATTCGAATAGAAGAGAATGAAGGGATACAAGAAGAACATGAGAGTCAACTTGGAAAAATACAACAATTGATGAATTCTTCAGAAAATAAGTATACAAAATCAGAATTAATCAATTCTTATAGGAAGGCATATGTGACGTATCAAAATAACGGTTACATAAAAAATATATAATACGTCAAATGAAAGAGTACCATAAGCATATTTCATCAAGCATGGAAGAAGGAACAGAAGTATGAAAATCAAAAGTGTATCTATAAATGAATAGTATTAAAGCAACCCAACGAAGAAGAAAGAAGAGTCATAAGAATATATCATCGAGTAGAAAGAAGAAAGAGAGAATACCATGAATCGATATAATACGTTAGCATCTAGGCCCAATAGATCAAAATAGTGAGGGGATATGCCGAAAGTGACTATCATCATAAGGAAGAGACATATCAAATGCAATTATCATAGTGAGAAAATAGACTAATTTGTCATAAATATAAGACAATGATTATCATAATAGTGAGTGAAGATGTGGAAGAATATAACTATGTTAAATGAGCATGAGTTATCACAAATAGTGAGTAACCAAGAAAAGCATCACAAATGACAAACAATTAACATGAAGAAGAAACAGTTGAATAACCAGAAGAAGAAGAAGAAGAAGAAGAAGAAATGTACCATGAAGAATGAAGATTATATATGACCAGAACAAGACATCAACATTCCCAAAATATGGAAAGCACCACAATTAATATAATAACCAGAATAAGAGTAATGATTATAAGATTAGTAGTAATAAAAAACTACCTATCAAAGAAGGACATAGTGAAACCAGTATAATAAAAAACCAAGTGTTGAACCTTAATAAGTGATCACAAACAGTAACAGTGAATACTTTATATAAGTGCAACAATAAATAATGTAATAACACTAACACGAAATAAGCAACACAGACAATATTAGTGAAGTGTTTATAACTGAGGGAAGTGAATAAAGATTAATAAGTGAAAAGATCAACGGTTATCAAGTGAAATACACAAACAATTAGTGTACCAATTGTAATCCAAGATTGTAAAACCACAAATATACTCAGTAAGACCACCAATTTAATGATACTGAAAAGAGAAATAATTGCTCAAAGAGATCAATGATAAAAGCTTTATAATCCTTGATATGGAATGTGCCTGAATGTCATAGTAACACAGGACAAAATGTAGATAAATGTTAAAGCCAATAAGTAGTAAACAAACTAAGTTGTTGAAAAGAAACAAATCAATGCATACAAGCCAAGATACAACCCACCAAAATGTGTAACATAGTTAGATAAAAAACCAAGTACTATTGTATAAACATATAGTGTAAAATGTGTACAACATGTGCAAAACATAGTAATAAACAATTATAGTAACATGCCATAATGACATGACAGTATTTAAGATGAATACTGAATAAAGTAAGAATCATATTGTTGCCAACTAAGTGACACATAACCTCACCTGAACTGGGCCTACAACATAAAATCATACACAATAATTAGATAAAGTAGTTATCAATAATTGTTTCATACAGAGACCAAATAAGAATAAATGTGTAAGACGATGAATACCATATGAACTGAAAGACACAACTATATGAGTCAGATTATTTATAATAACAATAAACCAATTAGACAGAATACCATGTGACCATAGAGTTAATCAGAAAACCTTAACAAAACTTGTAAAGAGAGAGTAAGAAAGTTTACCAATAGTTAGAGGAATGTTCAATACAACTATGAGAATACCTCACAATCATTGTACAAGTAATTTAATAACTGGAATTTAATAAACTAACTAACTGTAATCATAGGACTAGGTGTAAACGACCATCATACAGTAACTTAAAGAAATTTCAGCTAACAAAAAGTTAGTAAGTCCACTAAACAGACCATGTACAACATTTGTACACAATTTAATTATCAACAATGCATATAATATGTGGTAAAAATAACTAAATAAGAGTGACAGAATGGCGATATAAGAGCATAATGTGTTTAAACAATGCTATATATGTAAATAAGATAACATTTGCCAAAATAAAGTATTAGCAAATGTATGTAAGTGTATCAAATAACATTATAGTACCAAAGATATGTAGTAGCATAAGGAATAATGGTGATGTAAGCAAATATAAACATTTGGACATAGATGGCTTGTACGCCATCAGTACATTTTGCTTAAATCACAAATATGTTAATATTATGTATTAGAGTATAAGAGAAATGGACTCCAGACATTTAATCATAAGCATTAAGATATAATTACACCAAAATATAGTGGAAAAAACTTATTTTTATTAAGAGCCACTATATGAATTTTGAATAAAGTGAAGTGAGTTATTAATGGACGGAATTATTACTTGTTTGGACTTAAATTAAAGACACAAGTATCCGCAAAACAATGCAACTATCCAAATGACAATCAGACGATTAATAAGGAACTTATGAATATTATAAGATTTTCTGTCATTTCCGATTGGAAAGGAACGCGTCATAGCTGAGTCTCAAACCCAAAGCATATACGCTAAAAATTAAAATTTTAATTTAACAAAGGCATTTGGGGTAGAGAGTACCGCCTTCTAAGCCAATAGGATGATCTGATTTTACCAGACGAGAGCAGAAGCTTTGATGAGAGGAACTAATTGTCTTCCAGCCACCGATGCGAGCGGAGCCTGCGACAGTCCTCTAGGAAATTATTTTAAAATGTGTGCGTATAAGAGTATATAGCCATAACTAACCTCAACTGAACACCAATTTTTATCGAGTGACAGTGTTGTGAGTGATACAGTGAATTGATAAAAACATGGCCAGTGTATAATAAAGGCCATGTTAAGTGAAAAGATGCAGGGAGTATTATACGTTAACAATTTTTAAAATAAAATGACAAAACAATATTCGTTGGTTAACGAAAATTATAGTCGACTATGCTAGCCAAGCAAACACACTATGCATGGTTAGCTAGCAAACGATGAATTATTATCAGGTTAAATGAATAAAAGTTCTCGTCTGATTTAATGACGATATTTAATTAAAATATTTTAATATTCATGTTAGGAAAATAATAATAGAAGCGGAAATAATAATTTATACCGCAAACCTTACATGTAAAATTTAGTCGCTTGCTTGACTACGATTTCAGCAGTACTTAACAAATAATAATTTAATATGCGAGAACAATCATTACCGCTAATTATACATCTTATTACAATAAATAATGTGTTTGTGAAGATAGTATTAAGATTTTTATGATATTAATTATTCTATTTTTGTTAACTTACTCTCATATGTAGGTGAACTAACCTATAACCAACACGTATTTGTTTGCCAACAGAGAGTCACTTCTGTCATGAATAATAAGCTTGTGAATAGACTCGATAATAAGAGTTTTTTGTTTTTTTATCAATTCCAGTTCATAATAATAATAATTAAACCAGTAACATTGTTTTAATAGTGTAACGTTTATAGTGTACACAGCTTTTAGCATCAGAATGCAGCACACCTGCCGTACAATAATTTGAATATCATATTGAGGTTAATGTTTTTAATTTTTTTGTCTTTTTAATCATAATATATGAATAAATATTGTTGTTAAATAAACATCTTTGTATCTTGCATCATGTACATTCAAAGGATTCATGAAATTTGGTAATGCTTATAACCAAAATAAACATAACCTAAATTCCCATATTATTGTACATTGTACCAGTGTTACCAGCCCTGAGCTGAAGAAGTTTCAGAAATTAATGAACTTTGTTGTTTTTTAAAAATTATTAGTAATTGTTTTTAAAAGGTATTTTACTGAATTTCACTAATGTTAATAAACACCTCAATTTGTTACCAGTGAACAGAGAGTCTTTATTTCTATTAAATAGGTACAAATAATTTACATTTTTAGAAGCAATTGTTTCACAAGGTGGCGGCAATTCCAAGCGGGCAAATTTAAATATTCAATTCACAATTGAATATCATTGTCATTTTGTTTAATGTGTATATGCCAATATCCAGGCAAAGTATTTTGTGTGTTATTAATGTATTTCCAGTGAGATAGAACAACCCATTAAGAAGATCGAAGACGTTCACGGATGGTAAGTGGGGAGGTGAATACAGCAAGATATCAGTGATTATAATCCTTTTCAAACATAAACATTAATTTAAATTTAAACATTACTAATACAATCATTTACTAAACAACACTAATCATCGATGTTTACATTACAACGTGAGGAGTGAAGAAGAGTCTACTACTAAATAAAATTTTAAACCAATTTAAAATAAAAATACAACACTAATCTACCCATCCTAAAAGTTGTTTTGTAACAATATATATATTGTAACAAGCCGCTGTTCGTCTATGTTAAGCCCCACTGTTGTGAGCGCCAATTTGTAACAAGACCTGTTTACACTGGTTACAAATAAATATATATCTTCTGTATTGTACAAAAAAAAATTTTTAATTTAATAAAAAAAAAATTTTCAAAAAAAATTTTTTTTATGTTTGTTGGTTGTTGAATATTTTTATAATAATTCTCGTTATGAGTTTCCGTTGAAATTTTAGAATTCTGCGAGTTTATTTGGTTAATATATGCACTTCTGGTTGACCGTAAATGAATCTAGAGTTAATCAGATTGTCTTACTACCCTAATCGATTTGCGATTTTGTGCTCTGCTCCAATATATTACTCTCCTTTATATATGGTCGTCTTCCAGTAAGTCCTGTTGTTAATGTAAACTCTTATAATAATATGTGAAATAATTTTTTAACCCAGATAATTGAATTAGTTTAATTTATTAATAGTTATTCGAAAAATATCGATTCAAAATCGATATTGATACAATGTTGACTCTTTCTACAGGGATAATCGATTTTACAAACAGGTTATATTATATGAATGTTTATAATGGTTCTTTTAGTGGTTATAGTTATATAGTCAGAGAAGGGGAAGCATAGAAAGTATAACATGTACAAAAATAATCTTAATAATTAATAAATGACAAATTGTTAATAATATTTAATGTTTATAATAGTTGAGTTTTCAAACCAATGCCGTCTGCTGAATTCAATCTGGAGAAGTCGCGTTGCATCACGGAACCATCACGGCGGCTAGCTGAGTTAATGGAATGTCGGCTGTCAATTCTGACAAATAAAATCGCCTTCACAATTGTTTTATCACCTCCGTATTAGTGTATACTGTCTATTATGTTGTTAGAAGTGTTCTGGGTAATTGTTCAGTGTCCACTGGCTTTAATTGTGTTGTGATAGGTGTGTTCACTGTTGTCGGTTTGTAGCTAAGAATCATAAAATTTTTTGTAAAGTGAAATATTAATGTTAGACGGTTTTACTGTTTTAATTCACTTGTATTATGTTGCGTATCGATTGTTTTCACTGTTGGTGTTGTTGTGTTTCACTGATTAAAAGTTTAAAATAACAAATTCGGTAACTCTCGATTTTTTCACTGATTTTATGTTAACCTTATATACGCCATTATAATTCGCTATAGAGGTTCTTAGAGCGATCTCACATCAACCGTTCTCATTGAATGTTAATTAAGAACTATCCTACTTCCTTCGTCTCATGAAATATCTTGCCAAGTTAACATTGGAAAAGTATTGTTTAAATATTTTTCATTTCCTATTCATGTGATTCTAAAATACATTATAATCGGAATATTTTTTGTTTATTGATTGCTTTTGTGAATTATTAATTACATAATCTTTACCTCCTTCTGTTTAATTTGACATACAGTAGTCTATATTTATTAAGTTTTTTGTTAAAATTGCTATATTTCTGTCTTTTTGGAAATATAGGCCCAAAATCAGCTTCCTGTTCTTGTCCAAAATATTAGCCATGTTAGGTGTTATAAATATGATTATAATAAATTTCTGATTGATATAAATCCTTACCTTTCCTTAATTTCTTATAAATTTAACAATTTGATCCTCCTTTTAGTTAAAATCCATTAATTTACTATTACTCCTTTGAAATGGTTAGATATTACATTTTGAAATTATTTAATAATTTTATCCAACCTTTTATATTATTCTTTTAAAGTATAGTTTCTGTTATAGTAGTTGGTGTTTGATTTACCTTATATAAATCTTACTAGTTTACATGGTTTATTAGACTTCTTTACTCAAATATAAATGTTATTGGAATTTACCATTTTGCCTAGATTCTATTGTTTTACATATACTGGGTTTTTAATATTACTAATCCTATATACCCTCTCTGACTGTCTAAAGTTAATATAATATCAAATAAAAATTCCTTATACCACTATTGGAACTTGTAGCATGGTATTCCTGCTCATACTATAAAAACAATATTGAACATTAATTATCAGCCTTTTAAGTTAGACTTGTTTAGTTGAACTATTTTTAAAATACATAATAAAGATTTTATAAACTGGTACAGTATACATACATAAACCTTTTATGCTGTATGTACACTGTTATATTAATAAACATTCTTACACTAAATAAAATTCTATTCTCACTTTGAAATGTGTTGGCTTTAAACATAAACATAATAGCCATTTAAAATTTTTATGTTAAACTTAAGTTAATCACAGTCCTTTCTGTTTACATTGTATTATAATTTAATCCCCTTTTACAGTAATTATTCCCCCTCTGCTCTCTTTATCATTTCCATCTCTATAAATGTTTTTTGATAAAAAGATGTGTCCTCCTTTATGAAACATTTGACATATAATCATAACAATACTTCATGCTATGTCATTTCTGTATTTATTATAAAACTTAAAGTTATTTATTGTATATAGTTACAATATCTGTACACCTTTATTTAAAGTTTATTATATGGGATTCACTTGCACTGTTACACTTACACTGTTGGTTCTTATTTATAATTGAGTTCTACAATATGCTAAGACCAAACTTTTAGTTATAGGGAACTGTGAAGATTTGTCTATTTGATTACATAATAACTTTCTTTGGTGCACTTCTATTTACTACTAAACACTTTTGTTTATAATTATTTTACATGAGGTTTTGGGGTGTTATACTTTCTTGGGGTTATATTAGTATTTGGTTCAGGGTTTATTATTTTTATCAATAGGTTTTTCATGGGTATTCTTCGTAGTTCTCCCATCCTACATCTTCTTTTCTTCATTTCTTCTGTCTTGGGTTTTCCAAGGTAAGTATTTCATTATGTCCTTCGGTTGGTTCGGGGTATCTTCTTTATCACCTGCTCCTAAACTTCCTGGGTAATCTCCTGATTTTATATATGAGTTCCTTTGGATTTAATTTCCTTGATACTTTATCATTGCATTTTATTATTTAATTATACCTTTCTTTTATGGTGGTGTTGTTCACTTTGATATTTAATTATGTTCATTTGATATTTAATTCTTTTCATTTGATTTTTTAATTATTTTCATTCGATATTTATTTATTTTGCTTCGAACTTTCTTTTGATTTAATTAATTTAAATGTAATTATGATCATTTTTGAATTATTAATTAGTGGATTATCTGTCATGCTACAATATATATATATATATATATATATATATATATATCAACAATACAGCCATACGCTGTATTAGGCATTAATTTAAATAAATATAAAATTTGTAGAATTTGTATAAGTTACGGGTAAATGGACAGATCGGGAGATTGTAAAAATACTTCATTGTTAGATTAAGGGAGCAATTAACCTGTTCCGACACGCAGTGAACACCTGGTCAAGATTGTATTGTGAGATTGTATGTGTGTTACACGTGTATCTTGTGTGTGTTAGTGATGCATGCAAAGACAGGAATCTCAGCAACCCGCCCCAAGTAATTAATAAAATAACTATTTTAATTCACTGTGCGAAAACTAATTAGTGTATGATCAAACCAAATGCACCAAAGTGTGTGTAAAATTTATAGTTATCCCCAGTGAAAAGATGATGTTAATAGAACACGTTATGCGAAGTCAGTGCAAAATAAACGTGCTAAAAAATGCGAATCTCGAGAGGGTATAAATTAAGGGTTCGACCAAAAACCCTTCTCTTCATTTCAAGACACAGTTGCAGTCGGACATGCTGTCCATTGGCAAAACAGTTTATTTTTATTTCTATTAAAAGTCGCAGTAACGAAAGAAATAACGTTCGTTAAATTCATGACAATATTCCGGAAAAAGTAAATACTGAAATCATAAGTCTACCAAGAGTATACACACTGCTGGAGCGACGCTGGACTCTAGACGTATCCAGGAACACACTGCTGGAGAGCGACGCTGGACTCTAGATGTATCCAGGACCACGCCAGGACAGGAGGAATGGAAAACTAACTCTGGACAACGCTGGACCATGGACAACAAGTCGTAAGATCATCAGAACTCAAGGTGACATGCGTAATGCATTTTTAAATGATTTTTAAAAAAATAAAAAGAGCTCATAAAGACTATATCAAAAGACAGTAAATTAAAATAAAGACAAATTTATACTTAGTAATAATATTTTAAAATGTAGATAAATGTTTAGTCGTAAGAATGAGCGATCGCATATAAAAAGAATTAATAAATGAAAGAGAATTTAAAGTAGAGAGAGTAGAGTTATTATCAGAATAAACAGTAAATTGATTTGATATTTGATCATAGAAAAGATTAATTTAAAGTTGAATATTAAAAGAAATGCAAGTCTACAAGCAATTAATATAATTTAAATTGAATTTTAAACATTGGTATAGACTGAGCGAGTAGAGGTTAAGAAAATTTATTTCATAAAAACATTTTAATTTTATATTTAATTATAAGATTAAAGATATAAGATTATATCTAATTGTCTAGATATAAGATTATTAACATGTTTAGATATAAGAGATTTTTTTTAAATATGTGTAATGTTGTATATCATAAGATATAAACATTTAATAATGAGCAATATCATGACCGACAATTATTAATGATGTTTATGAATATTTATAATATTGAGTAAATAATAAATATGAGTTTTAAATACTGATAAATAAAATACTCTTATTATAGTTACACCTGGTATCATTATACAATAGCGTGGAACGAAAATGGCCTTTTTTTAATTTTTTTTTTTTTTTTTTAGTTTTGTAATAGTGGGGAAAAGTTGCCTTTTAGGTTAAAAAAAAAAGAAAAAAAAATGTGTTGCTATACTACAACATCTTGAGGTGCCGCAAAGAGCTTAAAATTTGTAAAAAAATTAAAAAATTGAAAAATTATAAACTTTGATAAATTATTTTTTATGGTTTTCTCGTACATATAATGTTACAAAAGATAGTTGTAAATACATATATAAGCATTAGAATTGGAAAAAATTAATAATTACAAAATATAATAATAATAAAAAAATATTTTTTAATGTCAAACATTTGTATTTTTGCTAATTTTGAAACTTTTGCAAACATTTTGGTTGTTACAAATAGTAGTAAATAAGGTTGAAATAAAAGCTCGTCAAATCAATTATATATTTTTTTTTATTAGAGCACACATAAAAAAATATCATAATACACTTTTAAAGACATTGAAAGTTCGTTTTTTATGATTTTAAAAACCCTTAATAATTACAAATGTTACAGCTGCAAAATGTTTGTTTCTACTTCATTGACACATTAAACTGTTTTTTTGTATCAAATTTTGGCATGTTCTCACGTGAGTCAATTTTTGCTCTTATACATCCTTCTCTTGCGATTGAACCACAGACATTTTGAGCCGATTCGGTCACCAGTTTCACAGCTGTTTCCACTGCTTGCGTGTGACAAGGGAGCTGGGGAAAGTCGATAAGCGGGCCCACTTTACTATTTGGTTGAGCTTCAGATGTCTTCCGTATAAAGTCTTTGAGAGAGTCAATGGAAACATGTTTTACCAAGGGGGTTCAGTTACGTCATTTTCAGCCCATGAGATCATGTCAATGTAATCCTTTGCGTCGAAGTTTATCTTTGGAACTTTAAACTTCCTGACTCCACCTCTACTTCCTGTTCTTGCTTTTAAAACACGTCGTCAACCAAGTTCTCTTACATTTTTGCGCTCATCACATAGCATGGACAAAAGGAGATTTTCTGCAGCAGCAAAGTACCCATTTCTTTGAATAACTGGGTCTAGAACGTTCTTGAAATCATCAGAGAGATAGCGTGAATATGAGATAAGCTTAAACAGATGTTTGGAACCATAAGTACATGAAGGTTTTAACTTAATGTTAAACCACACAGGTGCATACACTTTCACAATGTACTGAGCCAGAGTCTTAAGGTTTTCAGTTGGATTTTCAGTTGCCACATACAATCTAAGTATACGGTTTGCTAATGTAAGCCACCTGGAGTGAGCAAGTTTTCCAGGGTTTCTTAAAGATAAATCTAGTGAGCAATTTCCACTTGATACAGCGATACACATATCCAATAAATACTTCTGATATGTACTTAAATCATTTATGTTCTCCAAAAGAGGAAGGTTATTTTCAATTGGCAAGAAAGTAACTACAGGAAGATTAGCACAGTTTTCCAGCTGCTGACCTATTTCACCTTTAAACTCATTGGGTCCCTTCGTTTTACCATCTAAATGACAAAAAAGATGTTGCAAAGGTAGCTCATTTCCTGTTTTTATCTTTCTATTCATATTAAAATGCCTATTTGAAACTTTTTATTGCATAATCGAGACACGTAAAAATCTTTGAAAAAGTTACAAAAAGTGTGTTTTTATAAAATTTTACCGCTCTTGCGGCACGTCAAGACATAATCCAAAAAGTTAAAAAAAAATTGTATGTCTTTTTTGATATAAAAACTGCTTTTTTGACAGTATTTGAAATAAAATAAAATTTGTGACAACTTCTTAAAAAAACTTAAAAATGTAGCGAAAATTGCAATTTTATGAAAATTTATCGTCCTTGCGGCACCTCAAGACGTGCTCCAATATTTTTCATATCTTTTTTTATCTTATCTACACCAAAAGGCAACTTTTCCGCGCTATTACAAATTAAAAATCCAAACTTGATTTTTTTGTTCCACCCTATTATACAACCTGCATAATTTCCAGTATATCGAAATTACATATACATTCATTATATAATTTTGTCGCTTCCAATGTGAGGCTCGATATATGTAATTGTATCGTTGTATAAAATTTTGTCACCCTTGAACGTGAGGCCCGACACGCCTACATTTATGTATATGTATCGTTGTAATATATATATATATATATATATATATATTATAACACATTATATATTTTATATATAATTTGAATTAGTGGAGCCCCACGATCTTGGAGCGCCAAAATATGCAACAATTTTGATAATTCAAATAAAAATCTATTTTGTGTTTGAATAGCCCCACTTTGGAAGCGACAAAATGTAACAATGCAATTTTTATTAGAGGAGCCCCACGTTCTTTGGGACGCCAAAATGTAACACATTAACCCTTCTGTGCAATTTAATTTGTACATATTTAACTCATACACTCTATATACCATTACTAACAACGTGTATGAATAATTGGGGTGTAGGTATAATTATAATAAGAGTAACTCTTTTTACGAATTGTAATATGCTTCATTTATTATTTGAAACAAACAACCAAAAATATTATAATATTATGAAAATCATGATTAATATGCCATGTGATCTTCATTATCGATGGTTTCAAAGTGTCTTTACTATTCGTGTCAACATTACAAGCATATCTTAAATTCTAAATATTATATTATTTATTGTATATAGACTTTTCGTCAATATGTTAATGTTTCTTGCTTGCTCAGTCTAAATGTGTGCTAAATTAAAAGTTATTACTGCATTCTTATTCTATCTTTCTTAATACCTTTGTATGGCTTTAAAAAAATCATTTTAGCACATTTAATTTATTACTATAAATGACTCTATGTTATGTGCTTTTATCAAGAAAAGTTAAATAATTCAGTTACTAATTTCAATGACTCTACGTTATGTTCATTACGAACAATAATTAAATAACCTTTTTTTGATTACATATTATATTGAATTATATTATATTACATAAATTGAATTTTATTTATATCTACATACTTATTATTATGTTTACAAAAATTGTTTTGACTTTTAGAGTTTCTCAATGTCTTTCTCTTTGAAAATTATGTATTGGTTTTTCGTCACCTTAATTTCCGTAGAGTTGTCCCATGTCCTCCAGTGATTCCTTCGGTCTTCTCCTCCTGGATGTCCTCTTGTCCTCACTGCTCGTCCTCTCGTCTCTTGTCCTCCACGGTACATTGACTGCTGTAGACTATGATGACATGTTACTCTGGATCTGTAGCCGTTATTATAGAAACGTCTCCAGTCTTCTGCATCTCCTTCCTCTGTTAGTCGTGCTCTCGTACTCTGTCAGGCGTTGATGTTCTTAGATGTCAACTGCTTGTTGACGTCCGACAATTTCTTCGTTACGGTATTTTTTTATTATTGTTTTTATTACTTCTAATAAAAAAAAAACATTACCGTGATACTTTATAAGTTCAGTTACAACATCGTACTGATGTTAGATTTTAAATCTAACTTCATCCAAAATAGTTTAAAAAATTCGTGTCAAGGACCGGCATAGCGTACCGCCGCGACTATGGTTTGTTAAGGGAGAATGATTAGCTCTGCTGGGCTTCTATTTATATCCACACAGAAAACTGCACCTGTCGATTCAGGAATCAGCCTGTCGACATTTGAAACATGGTGTGACAGCCCCCACTTCCGTCTCATTTCACATAATTGCACTTTTTTTGCCAATCACACTGTTTAACGCGGATTTCACGTTGCTAAAATAGCATATCATTTAATGACTTATGAGATGTGCAATTATCATGATGCTCACACTACTAGTATAATTATGACGCATTAAAAATCGCACTGTGCTCGCAGTGATTGTCCGAATTACGTACAATTCGCACTGCACTCGTGCCGATTTTTACATATTTTTAGAAGTTTTTACCTTCTCACTAACATTTATGGTTTCCTTAAAATTAATTATTTTCTTAATTTGTCATTTACTTGAGGGGTGAGATTGCAACTTTCAGGATCAGACAGGCTTCGCGCACACACATTATTTACTTGTATACACACATGCAGTGGTAATTGCGTGATGTTTGCCTGTTGGTTCCTGCTTGAAAACCAGCTTCCAATCTCACACCTGCTCGTCTATTATATATTATTGAAATTAACTAAAATATTTACAATATATTATGTATGCGCATTACAGCCTTTGCTTGTACTGTCGCAATATATATATATATTATAACTCTATTTTGCTTTGCTCTTTTGTACGTACGCTTTATTTATTTTTATCAATATAAGCATATAAATGATTGTAGTGTGAAACGACCTACCTGCTGTGCATTCTTGCGACTTCTTCCGACTAAGGGCGTAGGAATTTGTGTTTTGAATTCGCAAGTAGGTTAATTCAAATGTACAAAAAAACAATAATACCGTTATCATTATTTTGGATAGTTTTGTGATGTTGGTAGGCTTGTAGTACAGCAATAAAATACAGTGTTGGGTATAAAATTGGGGTTTATTACTCTAATAGCACATATGAATGAAAAACGTATAGCTAGACCAATCCTTAAGTACGAAAACAGTAATTAGTATCTTGTATAATGTTTTCTGAATGGGTGTTAGCATTCAGAAAACGAGCTTATTTTTTTTTTTTGAAATTTATACGAATTATATTTTTATTGATTTCAAAAAAAAGTTAATTTTAAAATAATGTAATTTATGAATTTGCAATGTTTTATACTGATTTTATTACTTTAAGATGCTTTTAAAATACTTTGAAATAAATTAGCCGTGAATCTAGTTCAACGTGCTTTTTATTTACTTGTGATTTGTTTCACGTATACTGCAGTATAAGTCTCTAAGTAATTCAATGTTAATATTTATACAGCGCTTGTTATCTACGCCTAATTCTTATCTATTGATTATTACTTAAGCTTATACGTGTTATACAGATTATCACAACATGAGTGTTTCTTATTAATTTAGAGTCTCTGTTTTATCGGCATCTGAATTAATTTAACTTTACAATGATTTAAAAAGAAAAAAAAAATAATCTTTTGAGAAGTGTATAAATTGTTTTTGACTTTCCTGGTACTGAAGATTGTGATGAGGTCCTCCTGGAATCCCTCGGTGTCCTGGTCCAATCGGCTAGTGGCGATGATTTCCTCTGCGTCTTGGGTTCCCAGCAAAGAGTTTGGTAACCAGCAACTCTCCTCCTTCTGCAACTGTTGATGGTTTAACGTCTGTGGTTTTAACGGCTGTAACTGGTTCAGGCCCTCGGTCCGGTATACGCTGCACTCCTGGTGTGTGTATCTAGTCTCGGGTGTCGCTCTGCTACGTCAGTTCTTCAGCTCGTACCACGTACTAGATGGCCTCGTTCTGTTGTACTCTTGATGTGACTTCACGTAGTATATACTTGATCTCTTACATGCATACGCCAACAGGTTAATGTATTGAGCTGTATGCTTATTTGTTGACAAATAAGAGTATCGTAAGTAAACATCTTCACTGGTCGAGCCGTTACAGATGAGTTAACTAAGACGATCGTAGGTAGATGTCTTCACACGTCGAGTCTTTTTAGATGAGTCAACTAAGACGATCGTAGGTAGACATCTTCACACGTCGAGTCCTTTTATATGAGTCCCCATGTTCAGCCCGAATTTAACGGTTCGTCCAAGTTTGTAGAATGATCTGATTGGCTGAAACACTCCCCCTTCTACTTGTAATTTAATCACCTCAGTTCGTGAGAAGGAAAAATTCCCACAGTTTGAGAATTGTTATTATTCTTAATATTCTGAAAAACACCGGATTCAATTTGTCGGTCCGGATGTCCGATTGCAATTTGTATTGCGATTATCTTGGCTGCAAGCCAAGTTATGCTTATTCTAAAATATACATCTGATTGATAATTTTTATAACTATAACCTATTCAAAGCTCTACCCCGTAGTTCACTCACTATGGGAGTTATTTAAATAAAATTTATTATCTTTTTTAATCTTTAATTATATGCATTGAAATTTGCACACCCTATTACTAATATTTCGACAAACATTTTTGCTATTTTGGTTTTGCCTGTATTTATCGGTCTCCGAAATATTAATAATTTAAAATTAGGGCATGTCCCTAATTGTTATAATGGTGTGTGCTTACGTAACGCCACCGGTCATTGCCGTTGGTCGCTGTACAATTCATTTGAATGCTCGCTACAGCACGAGACATGATTCTAACGATTTAAATTTATTCTACATTTGATTTTGAAAATCTTTTACATATGACTCCAAATCTATGAGATTTGGTAATGTTATATACATCCCCACCCGTTAAAAAAAAAAAATGAATGTAGACTATACAGTATTTTTTTTGTTTCTCTACATGTACATTCGTTATGCTTTACAAATCATACATTGTTCTGTTTATTTACTAAAACATACACTGATATAAATACCCTTCATCATACAAGATTCATATACAACTTAATTCTAATAAATTAACATCATGTGCTAAAATACTGTGTAACAATGTTTGTAGCATTGGTAGTAGTTTATAGCAACGTTTAAGAACGAATTTCACAGATAGTGACAGACAATTGCGAGCACGCGCGCTCAGGAATGCGCTTCCGTTTGCCTACACTTTTATCACGGTGCTGGCGCCGTTAATAGCCTGTGCGTTTAAAAACCAGCTGTGTTTACTAGTGCGCGTGTCGTCGCATTGCAAGTGCAGTTCCTGCTACGGTCCGCTTTCTCACGCCTGTATGTTGTAAGAGCGTACGTGTTTGTGTGTGCGTTTGTTCCAGCGCTACGAACTGATTGTTATTCATTTAAAACTTATCTACAATTATTATTATTTATTTCCAATACATTTAATTTTATTTTAACAATTATTATTAGTATTTAAATCATTTTTAGCCCTATACGATTTATATTTACATTGTTTCTATCATTTTGCATCAACGCACCTAAGACTTTTATATTGCTCATAATATTTTCTTAATGAGGCTGCGTGATATTTTCGTATGGTCTTTTTTCTGTCTAGCGTCATGACGATGAACGTGTGAGGTGCAAGCTGTTCGGCTAATAGGTAGGGCCTGTTGTACAACCGGAAAAACTTCGTTGCTACGTTCAAGTCTCGGCGTCCAACCGGGTTTTGCTTTTAGATGTACTTTCTCACCTAACGCAAAGTTCGTCAGTTTATGACTGGTGTTGAACCTTTCCGCTCGCCTTCGTCCTTTTGCTGCTATTCTCTCTCTTACTAGTTGATTCTTACACTGAACCGGCAGAGGTAGGTTACTTGTTTTTGGCGTGTGCAAATATTCATGCCAAAATCTTTCCGGTTTTAGTCCAGAGTCTAACTCCACTGGTGTGTATTCTGTTGTGTCGTGGTAGTTCTCATTTATTGCTGTTTCAAAAAATGGTAAGAATTCGGGCCACTTGCTCTGATCTTTATGACAATAAATTCGGAGCATTTTTCCTATCTCTCTATGATGTCTTCATCCAACATCCGCTGTATCTCTTGCTGGACCTCGGCTTGGTACTTCATGGGTACTTGGTAGAGTCTTCTTACGAACTTCTCTGGTTCTACAATATTTATATTGTGTTGATAAACTGTCGTGATTGAATGTCGCTTGCTGAAGATATCGCTATACTCTTCTTGAAGCGATGTCAACCTTTGTTGAGTTTGGGAATCTGAGGTCTGTTCCCCCTTTTTATCCCCTTCGTATTCAATTACGTGTTTTGGCGGGCGCGTAATTTTAATTGGGTCACCGTACTCTTGTGTTGGTGTGTGTGCTGTGTTTAAATTGAAAATGTAACTAGTGTCGTTAATGTTGCATTTTAACAGGTGTTCTCTAATGTCGATTTCCGCGTGTATTTGCTGCAATACATCAACTCCCAATAATATGTCACATATTAAATTTTTTATCTCTACTACACACACTTCAAATTGCACATTTTGTACCGCGATTGTTAAATAACGTTGCGTGTCAATTTTTTCTCTAGTGCCTGTAGCTGTGCGTATGTAGAATTGGTTGATTGGAAGCGATGGGGCTGTACGAAAATATTTTTTGTTCGCACGTAAAAACCTTTCGCTAATACCAGATACGACGCTACCGGTATCCAGTAGTACCTGCGTGGGAACGCCGTTTACATGCGCCTGTAATACCGGATACGCTGTGCTAGGCGGGCTTTGTTGTGTTGTATTGGACTTTAACAACGGCTCTCTTACCTCCGGCGGGAACACATTGTTAACGGGTACACACGTTACATTACAAAAATCACATTTTTCACATATAATATGATTCTTATATCTAACACTCTTATTTCTAAACATTTTTGCAGGGCTTATTGCACATCCTTTTTGGATGCGCCTGGTTGCACGTTTTTTGTAGGGTGATAGTGTTTTACATTTGCGACAGGGTCTCTAACGGTTTCTGCTTCGCTCGTTTGTGTGGTCGTACCGGTGTCTGATATAGCGACTGTTTGAATGGTTCTCGTTGGAGTCCCATCGTTGCCTCTGTTTTGTGGTTTCTGCCTGCCGAAATTTTGCTTACCCTTATACTCAAAGGGTTTATTTGACGGTTTTGGCGGTGTTTGTTGTGGAGCCGAACTGGTACTGGGCCTCGGATCGGTTTGGGTATGATATTGTCCACGTCTATTTTGGCCATCATTATTTTGATTATAATTTGGGTTATATCTCCACCCGCCGAAATCAAAAACAGTTTCGTTTTGAGATACTAATATTAATAATTCATCAACCGCGCGTATTCCTTGCGTAAATGCGGCTACACGAATATTATGGTTAAAGTGGTACGCCAATTTAGTGACTGTCGACTTCGGAAAACGCTGGTGTCAAATGTTTAGCGCGTTCAACTTGTTGTATAATATAATTTTCAGACGTTATACCCTGCTTCCGGTCATAACGTCCGTATTCAAGTTCGTTTCGCAAAAGCCTCTGCGTGTGCGAATTCCAATAACGGTTTTCGAACATCTGTCTGAATTCCGCGTATGTGGTAATTTTATCATGTACTATATTATACCATCTCTTCGCTGAATCCCGCATCGCGTTAACGACCCATTGTATCCGGTCTTGGTCCTCTAATCGCGAACCTACTCTTGCCATTTCGTTTTCGCAAGTTAGCAAGAACTCGATCGGGTTTCCGTTATTTTCGCCAGTGAAATACACTCGGTTCTTTTCGTCTGCTTGCCCTTGTACTAAAATATTTGGAGCCGACTTCCTACGTACGTCCTGTCGTACTTTAGAAATCTCATCGTTAAGTGTTTGTAATACATTTTCTCTATTTGTGTCAATATCAGAACGCGTTTCTACAATCGACGCGTCTAGCCTAGTGACTTGGCGATGTGTTTCCGTTGTGCCAGCTTGTATTCGTACTTCGAGCGTATCAACTTTTTTAGCTACATCAGCGGTTTGTTTTTCGCATCTGCCGATGTGTTCTTTAAATCGCCCCTCCATGCGCGAAACCTGTTCAATAAACGATTTATGCATCGTGGTCTCAAAAACCTTAAACCGTTCATTTATCCTTGTCTCGACCATATGAACTTTCTCGCCAACTTCGGTGATTTTAGAATCTAAGCCTTTCACGCTTTCATCGATTTTAGCAGTTATTTCTTTATTTACTTGTTCGAATTTTGCATTGATTTTTGCATCGGTTTGTCTTATCTCTGCGTTTATATCCACGTTACTCTGTTCTAGTGTCTCGGTTAAACTTGTTTTTTGTGCGTCTATTTTAGCTGTTAATTCCGTGATATTTAGTTCAGCTTTGGCTGCACTTTGTTCAAATTTCGCGTCTATTTTAGCTATTAATTCCAGGTTTGTTTGTTTCATTTCTGCCGCATTTTGTTTCATTTCTTGTAACAATTGTTTCAACATTTTGTCTGTCTCCATTTTTACACAATACTTTTAGACACTTTATTCCTGTACTTATACCAATTCACAAAACTTTCTTTGGATTGTTGGAGTTGGACGCCAGCTGTTTTACTAATTAAAACAGCAAAATTTGTTTTAAATTATTTTCTTTAATTAAATTTAATTTATGATTTAATATTTTATCAAATTTTATGATTAATCGGGCCCCACGGTTGGTCGCGCCATTTATATTTTGCTTTGCTTTTGTACGTACGCTTTATTTATTTTTATCAATATAAGCATATAAATGATTGTAGTGTGAAATGACCTACCTGCTGTGCGTTCTTGCGACTTCTTCCAACTAAGGGCGTAGGAATTTGTGTTTTGAATTCGCAAGTAGGTTAATTCAAATGTACAAAAAAAAAAACTATAATACCGTTATCATTATTTTGGATAGTTTTGTGATGTTGGTAGGCTTGTAGTACAGCAATAAAATACAGTGTTGGGTATAAAATTGGGGTTTATTACTCTAATAGCACATATGAATGAAAAACGTATAGCTAGACCAATCCTTACGTACTAAAACAGTAATTAGTATCTTGTATACTGTTTTCTGAATGGGTATTAGCATTTTTTTTTTGAAATTTATACGAATTATATTTTTATTGATTTAAAAAAAAAGTTAATTTTAAAATAATTTAATTTATGAATTTGCAATGCTTTTATACTGATTTTATTACTTTAAGATGCTTTTAAAATACTTTGAAATAAATTAGCCGTGAATCTAGTTCAACGTGCTTTTTATTTACTTGTGATTTGTTTCACGTATACTGCAGTATAAGTCTCTAAGTAATTCAATGTTAATATTTATATAGCGCTTGTTATCTACGCCTAATTCTTATCTATTGATTATTACTTAAGCTTATACGTGTTATACAGATTATCACAACATGAGTGTTTCTTATTAATTTAGAGTCTCTGTTTTATCGGCATCTGAATTAATTTAACTTTACAATGATTTAAAAAGAAAAGAAAAATAATCTTTTGAGAAGTGTATAAATTATTTTTGACTTTCCTGGTACTGAAGATCGTGATGAAGTCCTCCTGGAATCCCTCGGTGTCCTGGTCCAATCGGCTAGTGGCGATGATTTCCTCTGCGTCTTGGGTTCCCAGCAAAGAGTTTGGTAACCAGCAACTCTCCTCCTTCTGCAACTGTTGATGGTTTAACGTCTGTGGTTTTAACGGCTGTAACTGCTTCAGGCCCTCGGTCCGGTACACGCTGCACTCCTGGTGTGTGTATCTAGTCTCGGGTGTCGCTCTGCTACGTCAGTTCTTCAGCTCGTACCACGTACTAGACGGCCTCGTTCTGTTGTACTCTTGATGTGACTTCACGTAGTATATACTTGATCTCTTACATGCGTACGACAACAGGTTAATGTATTGAGCTGTACGCTTATTTGTTGACAAATAAGAGTATCGTAAGTAGACGTCTTCACTGGTCGAGTCATTACAGATGAGTTAACTAAGACGATCGTAGGTAGATGTCTTCACACGTCGAGTCCTTTTAGATGAGTCCCCGTGTTCAGCCCAAATCTAACGGTTCGTCCAAATTTTTAGAATGATCTGATTGGCTGAAACACTCCCCCTTCTACTTGTAATTTAATCACCTCAGTTCGTGAGAACGAAAAATAATTCCCACAGTTTGAGAATTGTTATTATTCTTAATATTCTGAAAAACACCGGATTCAATTTGTTGGTCCGGATGTCCGATTGCAATTTGTATTGCGATTATCTTGGTTGCAAGCCAAGTTATGCTTATTCTAAAATATACATCTGATTGATAATTTTTATAACTATAACCTATTCAAAGCTCTACCCCGTAGTTCACTCATTATGGGAGTTATTTAAATAAAATTTATTACCTTTTTTACACTTTAATTATATGCATTGAAATTTGCACACCCTATTACTAATATTTCGGCAAACAGTTTTGCTATTTTGGTTTTTGCCTATATTTATCGGTTTCCGAAATACATGTATTAATAATTTAAAATTAGGGCATGTCCCTAATTGTTATAACGGTGTGTGCTTACGTAATGCCACCGGACATTGCCGTTGGTCGCTGTACAATTCATTTGAATGCTCGCTACAGCACGAGACATGATTCTACTGATTTAAATTTATTCTACATATGATTTTGGAAACCTTTTACATATGACTCCAAATCTATGAGATTTTTTTTTTTTTTTTTTTTGCTCTGGGCTTTGCGGTTGTGCGTCGCAGAGACGAACCGCACGGGAACTGAGTTCCGAGCTACCATCTGGAGCTCCTGCCTCGTGGCCCTGCCCAAGTAGGGCGTGTGCTCTATAGCAGGCCTTTCTCGGCTGTTGTGCTAGCCTACGCTAGCGCAGTATACACCGAGGGCGTTTCCATGAATCACCTGGGCGTATACGGTACCTTCCCAGCCCAGTCACTAGAGGTTTGTCTGGGAACCTCGCCGCACGTGCATAAAATTTGCGTGCAAGCCGCCTGAAAGTGTCGTCTAAGGAGCGGACGCCAAGTCCTCTCCTTAGAAGGCGAGATGAGAAGCGACGGGGGACTTTGGCCGCTAGCCGAAGCCCCTTGTCGAGGACGCTCTGCAACTTCTTTTTATGCATTGCGGCGAGGTAACCCCAGACCGGGCAGGCGTAGGTAATGACCGGCAGCAGATACGCGCCGACGATCATCCTACCCAATTTCCTGGTCATGGCTGGGCTGATCAGGAGTGGAAACAGTGCGCACAGGCGAGTGGATGCTCGCTTAAGAACTGTCTGTGCGTGGGTACGCCAGGTGAGCCGACGGTCGAGGTGTAAGCCGAGGTACTTGACCTCGTTGGACCAGCGCAAGTACGTTCTGCCGATACGTAGTTGCCTAACGGGGTTCTTCCGTCGCTTAGAGAATTCGACGGCTACGCTCTTGGTAGGGTTGAGGAGCACTCTCCAGTTATCAGTCCAGTCCACGAGCGTGTCGAGCTGGCGCTGCAGTCGTAGGACGGCCCTTTCCTCATGACGATCGGCCGTAAATACAGCCGTGTCGTCAGCGAAGAGGGCCATCTGGACTCCAGGCTGTCTCGGCACGTCGTTGACGTAGATCGAGAACAGAAGGGGGCCTAGAACACTACCTTGAGGGACGCCGGCTGTGATTCGCCTCTCGGAAGAGACTGAATCGCCAACTCTCACGCAGAAGGTCCTCTCCGTCAGAAAGCTAGCAACCAGATGGAGGTAGCAGTCCGGGAGCTGGACTTCCCTAAGTTTGAATAACAGGCCATCATGCCATACGCTGTCGAAGGCTTTCTCAACATCTAAGAAACATCAAATCTATGAGATTTGGTAACGTTATAATATATATATTGTGACTGCAGCGGTATGCAAATATCTGCTCTCCGGTACCAGCGGTGGACACAGCGAGCCAATCCGGCATCAGCAGCCGCCGAGACGTGACTAACTTCGTGTTCAGAGCTAGCGAATCAGCGATCCTGGTTAGTTAATAAAACCCGGGCCGGCAGAAAATTTTGCACACTTCATTGCCACGCCATCGGACGCACTTCATCTCGTCTTCTCTCTCGGACGACATCGAGGCGGAGTCAGCCGGAAGGAACAGCCGAAGAATAGAACCGCCGCCGTTCTTGCGTCTTCGCAGTCCCGTTCCGCGCCAGCGATGGATTTCACTGGGCCGGCAGCTGACTCTACAACCAGTGCCGGAAGAAGAGGGGGACTGCAGTACGCCACAAACAGCGGGCGCAGCCGCCGAACATCTCAGCGCGGCACTACCAACATCACCGTTCTCGCCACTCGGTCCTTTTTAGGGCCACCAAAAACATTAGAGTGTATGATTGGCGCCATTTGTCATGCGGCAAGCCTTTTGTCCGGTGACTATATATATATATATATCCACTGCACCATCAGTTCCCAGTATCAAAATAGCAATTACCAATGCTCTCCTTTCTTTCTCAGTCAATAGGTCTCATCCATTAAATATAAAATTAAGAAACTTGGGAAATTTCAGCTTAATGTCCTTACTAATCTTATTCTTAGTGGCAAGATAATGGTTTTGACATTTGCTCCTGCATCAAAATCACTCCAAATCAGAGTACTACTTAAATCTGGGTAATCAAAGATTTGTTTAAGTCTGAACTGTAACGGCCACTTAGGCCATTACGCAAAATTTAAAAACTAGGCTACTTGGCCTAGAGGAAGCGAAAAGTGTGCTGGAGCCCAAACAGAGTGACAGGATATGCAATCAACTCTCTTGTAATAAGTAACAATTTTTTATTAGTGCTGACATGTGACACACTGTTATAATTATGTACCATTTTCTTTAAGAACATTAATTTACGTTATTACAAAATATTCAGTTACAAGTTTTTTTTAAACAGCTGGAGTTCTTGTACCATTTTCTTTACGAGCACTAATTTACGTTACTACAAAATATTCAGTTACAAGTTTTTTTAAACAGCTGGAGTTCTTGTACCATTTTCTTTAAGAGCATTAACAAGATGTTTAACGTGAACACCAGGGGGCCAGTCTATTGAGTTGTTGTTGACTGAAGGATAATAATTAGAACGCTCCCACCTATACTTTTGTTGAAGAACTCAAAGGGTACCATGCTGACCAGTGTGCCATGAGTGCTGCAGATGGTCCTCAGAGTGTGGTGAATCTCCAGCAAGCCTCATTCCAGGCAGATGTGGGTCCTTCAGTGTTCTGTTGGATGAGTATTCCTGGGCCTGACGGCTTCGGGGAGCATCCTGGTGCACTGCTCTGCAGATAGTGGCAGATGTTGATGTTACTACCGCTGCTTTCCCTTTCTCCCGGCTGGTGCGGGGACCCTATAACATTTTTATTTGGAGATTAGCCGTCAGTCAGTACACCCACATATGCACTCTCTCGCCTCGGAACACAGACACCACACACACTGTCACAATTTTTTATCAACATTTTATTTGCTCTTATTAATTCAGTATGGTTTATTTTATCCAGTTATAGTCATTACTGTTTAATTAACTTTATCAAAAGACAATCGAACACAATGTCACCACGTGTTTCCAGACCGGAAGTAACGTGTAAATCAATTTTGTAATACAAAGGTTTTAACAATGAAATAGGCTTTACAGACGTCTGGGCCACACACACACACACATTTACACAAACATAACACATAATCCATCATTAAATGAAACATAGAATAATATAACTGAGCCTAACCTGAAAACCTTTACTGGATTATGAAGTCATGGAAAGATGTACGAAGCACTTAACCCTGGGCCATCAGACCATCGGACACTCTCCTTGAAGGTTGGCGAAGAAATGAGATGAGGCCAGGATTAGATGGTCCCACTATCCGGCATAAAAGCGACCTGTTCAGATTTGCTGATCATAACCTTTGGTAACTTCCCATTAACAACGTACAAGAAACAGCTGGTACAGTTGACTAGGCCTGCTAGATAGCGTTGCTGTGGTGTAGACACAGCCTTGGAAATCACATCTTAATAATCGAGGTAGTTGTGTCGAGCACAGCTGCCACACGCGTCAAACCCGGGCACAGAACTTCTTCCTTAGTAAGTAGTAGTAGTAGTAGTAGTAGTAGTAATTGTTGTTGTCATTGTTATTGTTATTGTTGTTTATACTGTAATTTCAGTTTATGATTTGTAACTCTTACTGAGATCAAAGCTATGTAGCTCAAGAAAGGAATAACCAGTGAGTGTCCTGGGTATAACGAAGCTGCACTTGTTAAAATGTGAGACATTAAAATACTCTTATGCTATATATCTATATATACTTTTATTTGTATCTATGTATCTATCTATGATTAATTTTTAGTCTCAACAAAATGCAACTATACAGTGAAATTTACAGTTCAGTTCAAGTATCTCTTTATTTTAATTCGTTTTAAGTTCAGTAGAAAATCTGTTATGTTTTTCCATGTAAATTATTTATATATAACTTTTTTATATGTTTATAAAATATAGTAAATTAAATTGGAGAACCCAATCTGATATCAGATTATGTTTTGCCATTTTTTCTATGATAACAAGCACATCATAGCCAGTCTAAAAAAAATACACAGTGCTGTTATATGAATGAATACACTGTAAGGCAGAAAAGAAGTAAAGTTTGTATTGGTCAATACTAATAACATAATAGGGCAGGGGGCAGTATTCTCCTTCTGGACTAATACCATAATGCAAAGTATGTTCAGTTCTGATTGAAAGTCAAGACTGACACTTTTTAAACATACTGTATAAACAATACAAAACTCTCCAGAAGAATGTATTTGTTAATAATATCATGTTCCTATCACTTGGGTTTTAACGCAACAGCTTGTCAGCAACCCATTTAACACTTTCGCTGCAGATGGTCCTCACCTGAGGCCCTGCTGTAGCCCTCTTACGGGCCACATTTCAAAGTAGATAATAACGAAAACATTGACAGAGCAATTATTTTACAAAGTGCCAGTACAGCAACGAGCGGCAAATATTTGAAACATCAAAACAGTCTAAAAAATACAAAATAATTTTATTTACTGTGCATACACATATACACTTGTGAAATATTTTATAAACTGTGTTGTGTCATTTTAGTGCATTACAGGATCTACTTTGGAAGGGCGACAACAATAATAAGTGGTAAGTGAAAGGTAAATCTACCAGTGTTCCAAGAGTGAATTAAAACATTACTTATCCGCTTTTAAACCTTTTGAACAAATAAACCATAAATAATAATAATAATCAAACAATTCTACACACAAAATAAAAATGTAACAATAGTTAGGGATAAATTAAATTAGTTTTATTTAAATTTCATAATTTTTTAATGTTAAATAATAAACACATAATATATAGTTGATATATCATTTTACTTTAACTTTTATTATTAAAATTAATTTTTAAATTTTTATTAATTGTACAGTTATTTTTGTCTATGTAGTAGTACTAAAATCGTTAAGATTTAATAAACAGTGTTATAAAAAATATTTGTTCATTTCATTGTAACCTGGCAAAAATGTTCTTTTTTTTTATTGTAAAGTGCATGAAATGGCAATACTACAAGTGTGATACAAAAATCCGAAGTAAATAAAAGTGTTTTAGAATCAACAAAATATACGAGTTTTAGTAAAAAACAGTTCACAGTTTGGTTTCAGATTCACAAGGCGAAAAAGTGAAGGTTGCAGCTTATCTTCCCTAATAGATGCCAACAAGGAGATACGCAAAATCACCAGTTACATTGTCATTAATTAAAGGGTGACCCAACCCTTGGTCATTAGTTTTCTAGTTTGGCAGCTGTCAAGTGTAAATTTAAAGTTATAAGAGATAATAATTCTTTTCTTCCTATCTTTTATTGTAATGTGCAGTCAAACCCCTACAAAACAATTTGGATATCTATAATCTCTATTTTTACTCAGAAGTTTGGATTTCTAAAATTATGAATTAATAAAAATTGTTTACCATTTTATTTGGGAAATTTATAAAGGTATAATGCAGGCTTAGCATAACAAAACAGTAACCGGGGCGGTTAGTATAACTAGCCCCTAGCATGCGAACTTCCCTTCCCGAACAACTTCCCGCTTATGGATGGGCCTCAGGTGAGGACCATCTCCTAATTTCACTTCCGGTTGATTTTCTTTTCCTCCAAACTACTAACAAAAACATAAAAAATGATAAATAATACATCAATGTGAAATATTAAAAAATATATTCACCTGTAACTAAGGAATATTCAAAAATTACTGTCCGCAATGAAAGTGTTGAGGATGGAGTGAATGATAAATCACTCTTTATAATTACTGAACTTCTGACCCAGCAGGCACTGCATATTTCATGATCTTATATTACTATATACATTAATATATGTTGCTGACGACTTAGTTGTTAATCAGATGCACTTTAGTGGGACTTTAATTCTTAATTACAAATAATGATTTGCCCAAGGTGAAAAGACAATTAAATAGATAAAGTACTAGTGCTTTTATACACACAATCACACACAAAGTAATAAATTATTAATGTTAATACAAATTGTTATATGTTGTTTTGTGTTAATAGTGGTTTTATAACAAAGTTGGGCGTGGAGAATTTTTGTCAAGACATTTTGTACTAACTGCTGGCCTGAAATTAATGTGTGAAAAGTTGTATATTCAAAGGAAGATCTGTGCACATTTCTTGTTTGCTATCGTCGGCCACAATTCTGATGAATTCCTTGAGGTAAGATTTATTTTTGGAAGCAATTGAAAAAAAAAACCAAAGAAATCAACATTCTATAATTCAATTGAATGAATGTGATTATATTAATACACAAATCTGTGTGTGTGTGTGTGTGTGTGTGTGTGTGTAGGGGCTGTTGTGTTGGGGTGCACACTATGCTGTCAATAATTTTTACAGTTGTTTAGTGTTTAATTTCAGTTTTTGTACTTTGTATATATTCAATGTAAAACACTATATGTTACCAAACTTTCAAATAAAAATTTAAATAATATGATTTACATTCATTTGTTATTAACCTGGTCTTGGGATTTTTTCAGATTTTGTCATCATTTGATCTATACAAAAATGATAATTTTTATTTATAAATTCTGGCAGCAGTGACTTACACAATGATGGCTAACACTGCATTATTTTCAACGTGTAATTTGGATTTAGATATTTATAGCTTCACCTAATAATAATAACAATAATAATAATAAATTCACTTAAGTAATGTTTTATCTTATAAATTACCTAACTATGTACTAGGAATCAATAAATTGACTAAACATTCCATTTTTATTAATATTTGAGAATAGTGAAGTTCCTTTTTTAATATTTAGATAGGTATGTAACAAAAAAATGGACAGACAACTTTTTAACAAAGTAAGTTTTCATGAATGTATCTTTGTTTAAATTGTTATTTTACCTAATAATTAATACAATAGTAATTTACTAGAAATTTTTTAGTCTTAACAAAGATGACTACATTTATCATAATGTACAGAAATTGTGGTGTTAATTTATGATACTTTTACATATTGTAGTTAACAGTGGGTTGATTTGGACTCTACATCCTCAGAGCGCTTCTTGTTTGTTAAGGTTTTGATTATTTAACTAATAAGTATTTATTATAAAAATCTTTAGAGTAGAAAGAAATGGTGGAGGAGAGTTGTTTACAACTCATTTGAAGTATGTGTAATCTAAGAACCTCCCTAATAAAGGTACAAGTTCAATAACAAATTATCAGAGTTGCTTCTGAGTGAATATACACTTAGTGGTATTGCATCACTCACAACTAAATAAGGATCTGAAATATGTTGTTAAGAAAAATATAACCATAACATGCATTTCAGAAGTATAGAAAATATTATATATTGTTATGGCGGTCTCACTGATCATTGTATGGTATAGTGAAAACCAAAATACAGACACCAATAAAGTCACCAATTAACAGCTTTACTTAATCACAATTAATAATTTGTAATCAACAAGCTAGTCTCTTACAACAATTCAAGTTAATTTTCTACACACAACAATAATGTCAAGTATTAGTCTTCTGCACTAAATATAACACAGTAATCACTTCTCACAATATTTCGACAACCACTCGATCTACACTAAAGAAATCGCTCACTGTAAACTGTCTTCTAAGCGGCAGCTGTCGCCTATATATAGCCTGCAAAGTTCCATAATATCTGTCAACAAGCACTTGAAAACTCTAGAGGATACTTGAGTGCAGCCTTAGCAGAAACATGCACCTGCTCAGCTAGCCAAGAAATGTGTAGAAGGACACTCTCGCCTTTTCGAGAGGATTCCGTCATTACAATGTGTGTGTCTGTGTGTGTGTAATGCGGCAATATATCCATAAGGAGAAAGTAAGGAAAATTCTATAAATATCAAAAATAATTTTTCACAGTTCTATTGCAGAATCATTTTATTTTTGTCTGGAAGTTGAGATTTATTTTTATAATATTAAAAAACGGTCTTTAAGAAAGTAAAAACTGTATTCCAAAGAATAAAGTTGATTTCTTCTCAAGAAGAAATATGAAAAAATAAACAATTTATTTCTTCCTATACCATGTTTGTCCCTCCGAAAATTTCACTACAAAATACCTCTCTGGATCCTCATTGTAAAATGTGGTTTTGTATAATACTTGTGCATGTATGCAGACTCATGTCAATTCGCTTAAAATGTTTAGGAGATAGTACCATTGATAACGGACCACAATCCAGCAGGTGCATCAATAAAGACATTCATTCATTATGCGCAGGGAATTGAATCATGTAAGTCTTGGACTGTTGCGACTTGTATGTACAAATAATGTATACATAAATGTACACTATTTCTTACAGTTGTTTCTATATAATGTTATTAATACTTAAACAATGTTCTTTCTATGTTATGTGTTTATACTAAGTAACTTGTAATAATAATTTTTATTAATTTTTCAGCAAGGTTTGGTCAATTTGATTACGGTAAAGACAATATACAGATATACAATTCTGATGTACCACCGAGTTATAATCTGTCTAGGATAACAGCTCCAATTTATATGTATTATGCAGAAAATGATCAACTAAGTGATCATCGGGTATGTGAAACTGAGATTATATTAGCACCATATCAACAACTTGTGAATTTGTTTGTCAACGAATATTTTTCTTTTATTACTAATTGATAAAAATTTTTTAAATCATACTTTGAACATATTCCTAACACAACTATAGGCATAAAAACCACCTGTTCCAGTTGATTTAAAATAAAATCTACATTGATTATAAAATGCAATTGTTACAGTGCACCTTGATAAGACCTAGGATACTTTTCATGAGTGTCAGACCAGTATCATAAGAAAATTAAATACTGAAACTACAGTTCACTGAAATGTATTAATAAGTGTGTGAAGTGTATAATATCAATTATAGACTAGAATATGTAATATCTTAAAATAAATATACTGCAAGAAGAAGGTTCATTTTTACCTCCCGTACGTTTCACAGAAATTCATTCATTAGAATATTTAATTCCTTGGCAAATATTGGCAAGAAATTAGTGAAATGTATACCAATCATGTGTCTTAACAGCTGATAAAATATGTCTTGCAGTTGTAACATGTATGTATATAGGACTAATGCTAAAAGCATTCACTTTAATGATCAACACCATCATCATTCTTCAAACACTGGGTCCATGGCCTATGCACCACACCACCACAGAATGAGTTCTCTTTCACTTAGCTGTCTTGCTGCTCAGCGCTTGAACTTCAGTGGTGTATATACTAAAACTGAAATGATACAGTATGGCCTCTGTGAAAGGATTTTGTGCAACTGCATGAAGCAATTCACAGTTTGATGCACTGTTAACACTTTGAGTACCGTGGCGTTTGTGCATAGACCATCCCCTATGACCAGCGGTTTTTTAAAAAAAAGCACTGTTGTATAAACACTCATAAATACTTAATACAGTGTAATACTAAAAAAATAATTATACCACACTTTTTCCTACTTTCCTCTTATGAAAATACTTATAATATTTTTATTATTGATTTTATATATTGCAACTAAAGCTGTTTAAAAAATACGTTTTTTGTACAATTATTTTAACTAAAAAATTCTGTCAAATATTGTTTATCGATTTCATAACTAATAATATAGTAATTAAAACAAACACACTTGCTGCTATCAATAACATGCAAAATAAATACGAAATAACCTCAGAAAAACTGCAAACCTCATGTAAACAAAAATCACAACTTCCACCTAGAACATGCAAAATGTAAACAAAGTCATGATGCTGCCAACTGCAGGGGGGCCATTCCGGCTTCCCGCGCTAATCTAGCGATCAGCTGTTTTTGCCGCGTGACGTGTAATGGTGGAAGACATACGCGCGAGTCTTGATTTACCATGCAATCTTAGCTGAGACAATGTCCTACTTAGCATCTCTCTGCTGTTTACACGAAATATTAACAATAATTGTAATGAGCTATTCATATAGAAAAAGGATCAAACAACAAGATAAAATGGTTTGCGGCAAAAAATAATGGTAAAATCTATTTCTACATTTAATAGAAAAGTAAGCAAGTCTGTCCACATACAACATTGACAAAATGGCACAAGATGTAAAATTAAGTCGGAAAGGAGGCGATATTATATATATATATATATATATAATTTTTTATTATTCGTTAATTTTATATTAATAGAATTATTTCGATTGTTATTAATTTACTTAGAAACCTCTGATGATACTGATATTTTTCAGTGAAACGTGCGTCAGGTGTTAAAAAGAATATACGAAATGATACTACTTGCAGAAGAAACAAATTGAAAACATCACAAATTTTATATATATATATATATAATATTATATATAATAACAGTAATATATAATATTATATATATATAATATGCCTGCCTGGGTGGGTGCGCGTACGTGCACACGCGTGCGTGTATAAACATTTCTATGTAGTATAATATATTTGAAACAAGCTTCCAATTATTATAATTATAATCAATATCATAATCATTTTCTTTATGTACATTTTCATTGTTATAACGTTAAAAACTGAAGCTAGTACGTTTAGTTGTAAACATAAATACTTTTATCAACGAAATGAAAATGGTTATTTAGTTGATACATACCTTCATAGGTGACTTAAATTTTTGAAGACGAAGCTACCCAGAGCCGACTCTTTGTTGCTGCATACTTTTCAAGTGACTTGAGTTTGAGCTGTTTGTTCAGATGGCGGATTCTGATGAATGTTCTTGTCCTGACGTACAGACAAATGACTTTCTCGTCCACCTCTGGAAATTTAGATTTGAGTAAGGTGGCCAAATAAGAGATAACTTTCACTTGTTTTGATACTGTACGTCCGTGGAAAGAAGTAAAAACTATCTCAAACTGAATCAGTTTTTGTAACCACTCGTCTGACGGATGGGTAAGCCCCCCTTTGATATAATCGATATCCAGTCATGACTATGTTCCCCGGAAAGACACAATGTTTCGCCTCTCACACCTAGACTTTCATCAATGAAGCGGCACTTGAATGCGATGTACCCGGCCAGATATTTTAAGGCATCTTGAGGAACATCGTTGTCACTTTCAGACGGGGCCAAGTCCTCTGTATTTAACAATTCTGCTTCGTCGGTGTCATTATTCGGAGAACTTGGTATTAACGTATGTTCAACTATGTCTATGCATAGTTCATTGGTAACAAACTGGATGAAATCCTCGTCAGAGTCATTTGATTCCATAACTTCGGTGGAATGAATGCTACCATCCTCAGCCACAGACGCACTTCCAGATAACGGTATATCGTCCGTGCTACCCGTTAAAAGTAAGAGCCGAATTCTGTTGCGCACTTCAAAGGGAGTGGGATTATTATAAAAGACGCCTAATCCCCGAATTCGTGAAAAAAAGTTTTCAAGGCAATCTTGATTGAATCTAGCGGTCAAAATGTACGTCACCCCATGAATCATTGTCATTTGTTCATAAAGGCCGAACAATGAATTTAAAGATATAATGAAACCTTTCTGAAAAGGTAGTAAACTTTTTTTACTTGCTACTCGCATGTTAGTTATTACTTCCAAAAACCTTTTTAAGGTATTTTCTTGGCTCCTTAAATTCATGCCGTACCCACTTCTGAGGGGCGTTTTCTGGTCTTTTGGAAGTCTTGAGTTTAAAACATCAAATGCATCGTTTACCAGTTCGATGAAGCTGCTTTCGCGCTCTTTATTTGCAACATACTTCAGCGCCTTTGCTGTACGATTAGAAAACAACTGTGCAGCAAATCTTACATTTTGACGAGATCGACCAGTTACGTTAAGGTGTATCTGACTAATATTGGGTAGAATCGTCAATTCTCCTTTCTGTTGCTGTAACAGATTTTCGATTGTATCTTTTTTAAGCTCAGTGCCGTCGCAAAGTAACAACCCATGGTCTAGAAAATGATTTCTAAGCAGCTTCAAAAGATGAGGTACGTCACAGAAAACCCACACCTTATCGTTTGTAGTCGGGTTAATGAAGAAATAAAGATTCAATCAAGATTGCCTTGAAAACTTTTTTTCACGAATTCGGGGATTAGGCGTCTTTTATAATAATCCCACTCCCTTTGAAGTGCGCAACAGAATTCGGCTCTTACTTTTAACGGGTAGCACGGACGATATACCGTTATCTGGAAGTGCGTCTGTGGCTGAGGATGGTAGCATTCATTCCACCGAAGTTATGGAATCAAATGACTCTGACGAGGATTTCATCCAGTTTGTTACCAATGAACTATGCATAGACATAGTTGAACATACGTTAATACCAAGTTCTCCGAATAATGACACCGACGAAGCAGAATTGTTAAATACAGAGGACTTGGCCCCGTCTGAAAGTGACAACGATGTTCCTCAAGATGCCTTAAAATATCTGGCCGGGTACATCGCATTCAAGTGCCGCTTCATTGATGAAAGTCTAGGTGTGAGAGGCGAAACATTGTGTCTTTCCGGGGAACATAGTCATGACTGGATATCGATTATATCAAAGGGGGGGCTTACCCATCCGTCAGACGAGTGGTTACAAAAACTGATTCAGTTTGAGATAGTTTTTACTTCTTTCCACGGACGTACAGTATCAAAACAAGTGAAAGTTATCTCTTATTTGGCCACCTTACTCAAATCTAAATTTCCAGAGGTGGACGAGAAAGTCATTTGTCTGTACGTCAGGACAAGAACATTCATCAGAATCCGCCATCTGAACAAACAGCTCAAACTCAAGTCACTTGAAAAGTATGCAGCAACAAAGAGTCGGCTCTGGGTAGCTTCGTCTTCAAAAATTTAAGTCACCTATGAAGGTATGTATCAACTAAATAACCATTTTCATTTCGTTGATAAAAGTATTTATGTTTACAACTAAACGTACTAGCTTCAGTTTTTAACGTTATAACAATGAAAATGTAGATAAAGAAAATGATTATGATATTGATTATAATTATAATAATTGGAAGCTTGTTTCAAATATATTATACTACATAGAAACGTTTATACACGCACGCGTGTGCACGTACGCGCACCCACCCAGGCAGGCATATTATATATATATATATATATAATATTATATATTACTGTTATTATATATATAAAATTTGTGATGTTTTCAATTTGTTTCTTCTGCAAGTAGTATCATTTCGTATATTCTTTGTAACACCTGACGCACGTTTCACTGAAAAATATCAGTATCATCAGAGGTTTCTAAGTAAATTAATAACAATCGAAATAATTCTATTAATATAAAATTAACGAATAATAAAAAATTATATATATATATATATATATATAATATCGCCTCCTTTCCGACTTAATTTTACATCTTGTGCCATTTTGTCAATGTTGTATGTGGACAGACTTGCTTACTTTTCTATTAAATGTAGAAATAGATTTTACCATTATTTTTTGCCGCAAACCATTTTATCTTGTTGTTTGATCCTTTTTCTATATGAATAGCTCATTACAATTATTGTTAATATTTCGTGTAAACAGCAGAGAGATGCTAAGTAGGACATTGTCTCAGCTAAGATTGCATGGTAAATCAAGACTCGCGCGTATGTCTTCCACCATTACACGTCACAGCGAAGCAACCAATGAGAGAGTAATTGGCCGGAGTGGCCTACCTTGTATTCTAGTTACATTGGCCAACTGTACAAATTATTTTCTTAAAAACTATTTTCTTCAGTCAGTGCTGCAATCTGATGGCAGAAACACGAACTAAAATGTCAAATAAAACTTCTGCATTCGTTCTGTGGTGTAATAGTATGACGCGAAGCATTTGAAAGCATTGAAAAGTGAGTGGCGTAATATTACGCCACCTGTCAAAATACCAACTCCACTGGGGGTGCAATATTATGTCGTCGTTCCTCAAAGTGTTAATACTTGTATACAAAAATAATAATTCTGTAATTGTATACATGTGATTTTATGAATGAATTTCTTTGTATGAGGCCTGCCCAAAAAGTATCCAACCATTTCAGATACTACAGTAACTGATTATGCAACTGTATTGTAATTTATTAGCCAATCAGATGGCACATTTTGATGCATATGTGAACACTCATCAATGTATTGGACTATAACGGTAGCTGTGAGACTCTGTTGTGTAAACACGTGTTGTCTATGATGTTGAATTCATAATTTTCTTCCACAATGAGAAGTCTGGGCTTTTGTTTTAGAGTTATGGTTATAAACTCGCAACTCATCTCAAGTTATGACCTTTTGAGAAAGGATTTTTAGTGATACTGAGGAAATCTTGCGCAACGTCAGCATGCAAAATCTATTTGCTTTTGTGACAGCAACTGTTGTGCCGTACGTAGGTGTACGGCAAGTAGCGGTTCTACGGATTCCGGGCGATATTTTCTTGCATCTGGGGAGTTCGCGTTGGACAGTGGTCACTTCGCTATCTATGAGAAGTTACGGTAACTTCGGAACTTGTGGTGGCTCTCGCTCCGAATTTTGGATACTGTCGCTATCTGTAAGAGACTTCGCACAACATAACTATTCGGTCCCGCTGCTTGGTGCGGTGTTTGCCGTGAGTAGAGGGTTTGCTGTTTTGACTTGAGTGGTGGGTTTGGCCTGTGGTTTTCGTCGAGTGGAGAGTTGTTCTTTTGACTCGATGGGGTGGTTCCGGGTCAGCTGGGTAGAGAGAGACGAGGGTTGATGTCAGCTGTTCTATTCAGGAGCTGTTCTCGCCACGTGCGGTCTTAGAGATCGGCGTTTGAAAAGTTTTTTTATTGTTTTATAAGGCCTGGGTTTTTTTAATTAATCATGGCAGGCTAAGAGTAAAGTGTGCCAAGGGGGTCCCTTGGGGCCCGGCGGCCGTGATCCTGTGAAGACCGAGATGTGATTTATGCGTGAGTAAATTGAGGAACTCAATTGTAAGTGACACTTTGCAAAATTGTGCAGGTATGGAAAAATAATAATTATTAAATTTTTGCCTGGGAGGCGTTTTTGCGCTGCTTGTTTTGGAGTCAAGTGTGGCCTAACTGTTTCTAACACAAAAAAAAAGTAAAAAAAAAAAAACAACTGTTGCTTAATTCTGGATATTTTTTTTTCTTTCACTTCTCTATATATTGGGAATATAATAGACAGGTTTCTGCACTCATTGCAAATTTTTGAACGCAAGTTTTTAATAAAAGAAAGGTCTGGTGAACCTTACTAGTGTCTTATGTGACTAGTTTCTTATTCGACTGTAATAGATTCTGTGCAAAATTTCTACCTACAAAAAAAAAAAGAAAACAAAAATTAAAAAAAAAAAACTTAAGAAAATGTGTTAGGAATTGGCCAGTGTGCTCCGGGGCCGAGTGAAGCAAAGTTCAGCCGAGTTCCTTTAATGCTCATATTCAGTGTGTTCATATAAATGTCTTGTGTGTTAATTGTGGAAGCATGTAATTTCTAGTATACCTTTTACTATAATCTGTGTGGAACTTATCTTGTGGCAGCCTTTTATTGGAACTTGTAAATCTGATTATGAAAGAGTTGCAGATCACCTACAATTGTAACAATTGCCCTGTACTAGAACTGTAATTCAGGAGCATTCAGCCTATTAATAAAAATGACTGAACTGCTGTACAAGATGAAATTTTCACTATTTATATATTTATAAGAATTGTAGATTTATATGCTCATAGTGTTGTTAATTCTCTATCAATGTACAGTGACCTTTTAGAATTCTTTGGTAGATGTATATACTCATATTTAATTTCATTCTCTATCCATTTACAGTCACTGTGAAAATTCTTTTGTATATGTATAGGCTCATAATTCCATGCACACAACATATTACATGGCTGAGAGATATATGTACCTGACTATTTGTTAGTTTCTTAATAATGGTGCACTCTGAAATCTGCAAGCCTTTGTGCTACTCAAGTTTATGCAGGTTTAGGGAAAACTGAGCACATGCACTTGTGAATTCCACACAGAGTGTATAATCACCTATCTTGTGTTTCCATTATATTTTCCTAATTATATGATTATCTTTCAATTTTTGAATTAGATTTCAGAGGGCGCATGTCGTTATGTAATATGTTTGTTTAAATTGTTGTAGGATAGACTCGCTTGTCAATGCTTGTTAAATGGTTTATAAGATTGTTGATATTATTGAAAGTGTTTATAGTACAACCAGAGGGGGACTAAAAAGGAAAAAAAAAGACTTAGTGTTATTAAATGTTATATTTCGAAAACCTCTGGATTTACTCTTTGTACTTATCAATGTTAATGTATTTATTTCCAAATGGGTGAAGGTAAAAGGTGCATGTCAATGGTGATTTGCATGCCATGTAAGAGAGTTTAAATGTTTTACAGATTTTATATAATTTTAATGGAATATTTTTTTAATATGGAATTTTGAATATTTTGAAATTTAAATTCTGAATACGATGTCATATATTTTAAATATGTTATATATTTTATATATTCCTAATGGAATACTGTCACCTGAAATATTGTATATGATTTATTATTTCGAAGAGTATCAATAAATTGGTAATTGTTGAATTTAAACAAAAAAAAAATTTGAGGTCGCCTCATTCGTCCGATTCCCCAATGGTTACCCAGCATGTGGACATTCTTCCACTAGGAGTCTTCTCCTAGTTCAAGTGAACAAGTGAGCCGGTCATCAAGGTAAGTTGTAGTTTTTAAAAATTTTTTTTGGTGGATGTCAAACTTAGAACATGTGTCAGATTTGGAAAGTTAAAAATTTTGTTGTGATGTCTTTGGTGATGAGCGGCTCACAAATGGTAGCAGAGCGTGGTTGGACGTAGTCCTGGCCACCTCTGAAACGAAAATTGGAAATGGATGAGGTGACCTCCAAATCTTAGTCGGACAAGTTCTGTCAAGAGTGATGTTTATTAGTGTTGTAAATCTTGGTCTTTGGGTGCGGTTGCCGGGCCGGGACCCCTAGGGTGGGGTTGAGCACAGCCTGGCGATTTCTGATGGTTTTGGGGGTTCTTGAGTGTTTATTTGTTTGTTTGTGTTTTTGTGTGATCATGGTTGTCTTTGTTGTCGTATCGCACTTCATCTTGGTCTTCATTGTTGGTCCGGTGCCGGGTCGGGGACCCTGAGGCACCTTGATTGTCAGCTCTTGTTGAATTCAGTTTCTTGTTGTTGGATACTATGGCGGAGCAGGGGCAGAGTAGGAGTCGTGAAGGCCGCGGTCTGGTGCCCGAATATTTCACAAAGGACGAACTCCTTTTCGAGATACGTTTGCGGGGTGGGGTTCCCCAGAGGGACGTGGCGTCCTTGCGGCGTCAACTGCGGGAACTACTGGTGGGTGACGCTCCCATCCGGAGGGTCGAAATCGAGGATTTGGAGGAGGAGCTGGCCGTGTGTGAGGACAAGTGGGTCGAGTTCTCCACCCTGATGGAGGACTCGGAATATATGGGGAGTTCCACCCGTGTTTGGCAGCGGGTGACCCAAAGGATGCACCACTTGTCCGCCCGCCTGAGTAATTTGCTTTTGCAGGATGATCTGGAGGAGGAGGGTAGGCGGACGGCGTCGGCCCTCCAGTCAAAGATTGGTCTACCTGGGGAGGCTCCCGAAAGCCCTAGTAACCTGAAGGAGATGCCCATGCGCCAGACCGTGGCCCCTGAGCGGGTGGGTCTCCTAGGGGAGCCTTGTAGCGCTCTGGTGGAGGAACGTCCGTCTATTTCGGTGGGCAGTCGCCCCCAGGGATTTCAGGGGGAGCATGTGGAAGTGCCTCGAGGGTTGGGTACTGCACCTGCTAGTGTTAAGTATGAATCGTTGCCGAACCCCATTTATGACCTCCTCCGTCGGCTTCCAGTGGTCGACGGTTTGGACCCTGACCAGCTTGTCCAATTCCTTGAAGGGGTTTTCAGTATTTTTGATGTCCCTGGGGTGACCGGCGCTGCCCTGTTAAATTTGATTTACCCGTATTGTCGGGCGCCCCTGCTGGATCGTGTGGTCTGGCATCTGGGCGCGGGCGGGGATTTTGAGGCGTTCCACAAAGATGTGTTGGAACTGTTTATCCCCGGGAGGCTGCGTGACCGGATGCGGCAGCGATTTTTCTACAGAGTTCAGGGGCAAGGGGAACAGTTGAACGTATTTATAAACTCGATCAAAAGTGCTGCCCGTGTGCTGCGGGTGGATGTGTCGGAGGCTGAGGTGGTGCGGGTTATCTTGGAGGGCCTTAATCCGCAGGAGAGGTCAAGGTTGGTGTTTTTGGAGCGATCGCGCAGCTTCGCTGATCTTAGCGAGGCTTGTGTCTTCGCCCGCACCATCCAGATGAACGATGAGGCTCGCTCCGGCCGTTCCGAATTCCCTGTCCCCTGTTCCTCATCTGGTCAGCAGCGGCCTACCCGGGAGCAACGTGGTGGCAACCCTTGGAAAGAGCAACGTGGTGGCCACCCTTGGAAAGAGCAACGTGGTGGCGACTCTGAGAGGCGGGAAGTCCGCTGCTATTCCTGTGGGAAGATGGGGCACTTGGCCCGGAATTGCCCCCTCAAACGATCGGAGGTCTCGCGGGAAAACCGTCCGTCAAAAAACGGCCTGCGTGGGGGGGATTGAGGGGACGCCGGTCCCTCCCCACGTTTGGTAGCGATGTCGCATCCCAGGTCCCGTTATGTGCAGTTGAGACGGGACACCCATTCGGGGAGGCCGATCCCAAGCCGATTCGTCCGGGTCTCTCCGTGTGTCCATTTTTGGAGCTGGAGGTCGGGAAGGGCCGGGTTAAGGCCCTGGTGGACTCCGGATCGGCACGGTGTCTTATCTCCTACCGTGTTTACCAGCAGTTGGTCCGGGAGTCATTGATCCGGTCGAATACTCCTTCGTCGGTGGTATGTTGGACGGCCTCGAGGGAGGTCTTGCCGACCTCCATATTGGTGGCTTTTAAATTTAAAATAAACTATTTTTCGTGGGTTTGGGAGTTTCTCGTGGCTCTGAACTTGAGTGTGGACTGTATTGTGGGTGCGGATTTTATTATGAAAAGTGGCATGGTTCTCGATATCCAGGGGCACGTATGCTTCTTTAAGTTCAACCGTGCAGTACGCATCCCCTTTCTGGGATATCGGGATGAGGCGGGGGAAGGTCTTGAAGAACTTCAACCCCCGGCGTACATCAATACTTTAAGCCCATCTCTACAAACTGCTTTCCGTAAATTGTGTGATGAGTTCCCCGAGGTGCTGACCGCCAACCTCGGACTCACTCACAATTTGGAGTATCGGATCCGCCTGTTCGACTCCGCGGTTGTCCGTTCGCACCCGTATAAATTCGCTCCGCCTAAGATGACCATCTTGCGTGAGAAGGTGCAGGAATTGTTGGACCAGGGGGTTATTGAACCTTCCACGTCGGCCTATGCCAGTCCAGCATTCCTGGTGCCTAAACCGGGAGGGAAGCATAGGCTGGTCATCGATTATCGAAAATTGAATCAGAATATTGAAGTTGAGTCGGTGCCCCTCCCGGACCTGCATTCGGCCTTTGACTGGTTTTCGCAGGCCCGATATTTCACCATTTTCGACCTGAATTCAGCATACCACCAGATACCCTTACACAGGGATTCTCGGCCGTTCACCGCCTTTTGCGTGCCGTGGAACTTGTACCAATACAAGAGAGTCCCCATGGGACTGGCGGTTGGTGCGCAGACGTTAACCCGTCTATTAGACTCCGTGTTCCACGACATTAAATTCCAGTATGTGTTTAATTATCTGGACGATCTGCTCATTTACAGCTCCACTCTGGAAGAACACATGAACCATCTCCGTGAGGTGTTGTGTCGCTTGAGGCGCGCGGGGCTTACGGTGAATCCCGACAAGGTGAAATTCGCCCAGGAGGAAATTTCTTTCCTCGGTCACCTTGTCTCTCATAAAGGGGTCACGGTTGATCCAGAGAGGACGCAGGCAATTCGGGATTTTCCTCCTCCTCGGGATGCTAAAGGGGTGGCCCGCTTCGTGGGCATGGTGAATTTTTACCGGCGGTTCATCCCGGGGGCTGCTGAGATTGCGGCTCCCCTAAATTCCTTAAGGAAAAAAGGGGCCAAATTCGTGTGGGGAGACGCACAGCAACGTGCCTTCGAGTCCCTAAAGGAGTCCATTTTGTCGCCGCCCGTGCTTCGGATGCCCGATTTCACGAAGCCTTTCATTGTGCAATCCGACGCCAGCTCTGTGGCGATCGGGGCCGTGCTCTCTCAGGAGGTGGATGGTGCTCGGCAGCCAGTTGCATTTGTATCCAGGACCCTTACCAACCCTGAAAAGAAATCCTCGGTTTACGAGTTAGAGTGTTTGGCGGTAGTCTTCGCCCTTGACAAGTTTAGGAGGTATTTGGAACACGCTGAGTTCCTATTAGAGACGGACAATCAGGCACTCTCGTGGCTTCTGGCGCACCCCCGTCAACTGGGTAAACTTGGCCGCTGGGTGGTCAAGATCTCTTCTTTTAAGTTTCGGGCACAACATATAAGGGGGACCCAAAATGTTGTTGCCGACGCTCTGTCCCGTATGTATCACCTACCCAGTGAGGAGCCAATAAATGAACCATGCGCCGTACTCCTGGAGTTCCCCCTCGCCTTCACGGAAGTTATCCCTCATCAGCTTGATGATGAGGTGTTGGGTCCTATCATCGACAAAATCAAATCAAGCGAGATGAAGGCTCCCTATCATCTGTCCAAGGGCGTCCTCTGCTGCAGGGAACGTAGAGGACGGGTCCCTAAGATAGTGCTGCCGAGCAAGTTGGTGCCAATGGTCTTCCAGTATTACCATGATTCCCCGGTTGGAGGCCATTTGGGTGTTTCAAAGACCATCGCCGCGATCAGGAGAAACTTCATCTGGAAAGGCATGGACCGGGACATCGCCACCCGGGTGAGGTGTTGTCATCTGTGCAGTCTGAGCAAGCCCGCTCAGAACACCAAGTTGGGGTTGCTGTCTTCTGAGGTGGCTGGCAGACCGATGGAGAAGGTTTTCATCGACTACGTGGGTCCTTTCCCGCGTAGCAAGGCCGGGAATTCGTTCCTCCTTGTTTGTGTGGACGCCTTCTCCAAGTATGTCTGGCTACTTCCATTGCGTCAGGCTAGTACTGCCAATACCATCGTAGCCCTTCGGACCAGTATTTTTCAGCATTTCGGGCTTCCCTCCATCATTGTCTCAGACAATGGCCCGCAATTCATCTCGAGGCAATTCCGAAACATGTGTTTCAGGCACGGCATCCGGCATGTAACCACTTCCCCCTACCACCCGCAACCTTCCCACGCTGAGCGATTCAACCGCAACCTGAGATCCGCTCTTATCGCCTATCACGCGGAGCAGCAGAATACGTGGGACCAGAATCTCCAGTGGTTGCAGATGGCGTTCAATTCGTCCCTTCATGAAAGCCATCGTGCCGTGCCTTTTGAGGTCATGTTTGGTTTCTCCCCCGCTCATCCCCTTGGTAATTTGTGGAAACTGGAGGATCTTCTCCCGGATTTGCCTAACGAAGGGGTCGTTCACAGGTGGAAGGATGTGAGGAGAGCCCTGCTCCGATCGCACGAGCGCGTGCGGCGTCGCTATAATGCTGGGAGAGTCCCCAACCCTTTTAAGGTGGGCCAGCTGGTTTATTGCAGGAGCCACCCGCTCAGCTCTAAGGTGGAGGGTCGCGCTGCCAAGCTCTGCTATAGATGGTTGGGACCCTTCCGGATTTCTGAGTTTGTCTCGCCCGTCACTGCCAGCCTGGTGGATCCGGAGGATGGGATGAAGGTGAGGGTGGCCCATGTGTCCCATTTGAAGGCGTGTGCGCAGATGGAGCTTCCGTGAGAGGTAAATTTGTAGTGTTCACCCCAGTTAGATTTAGTTAGGGTCCTCGGTTTGGTTTTCGGGGGGCTTCGCTGGAGGGATTGTGTTTTATGGTTTTACCTTTTAGCGTTTTATTGTTTTCAAGTTTTATCAGTATTTTAGCTCCTTTCCTTTCCTTTCTTATTTCTATTGCTTTAGGCCGCGGCCGCTCACACTCCCCGTATCTTCTACACTTACACACACTCAGCTACACACACACACACACACACACACACACACACACACACACCTTGTCCTTCCTTCTGGTGTCCTTTCGTTTTCAACTTCCGCCCGGTTTTATCTTTTATTGGTTTTTAGTCAGTCCCCGCTTTTCTTCCGGTGGTGGCAGTCCCAGTGTCGTCCAACCCGTTGGACTCCTTTTGTTGTGGGGGTGTGCCGTACGTAGGTGTACGGCAAGTAGCGGTTCTACGGATTCCGGGCGATATTTTCTTGCATCTGGGGAGTTCGCGTTGGACAGTGGTCACTTCGCTATCTATGAGAAGTTACGGTAACTTCGGAACTTGTGGTGGCTCTCGCTCCGAATTTTGGATACTGTCGCTATCTGTAAGAGACTTCGCACAACATAACTATTCGGTCCCGCTGCTTGGTGCGGTGTTTGCCGTGAGTAGAGGGTTTGCTGTTTTGACTTGAGTGGTGGGTTTGGCCTGTGGTTTTCGTCGAGTGGAGAGTTGTTCTTTTGACTCGATGGGGTGGTTCCGGGTCAGCTGGGTAGAGAGAGACGAGGGTTGATGTCAGCTGTTCTATTCAGGAGCTGTTCTCGCCACGTGCGGTCTTAGAGATCGGCGTTTGAAAAGTTTTTTTTATTGTTTTATAAGGCCTGGGTTTTTTTAATTAATCATGGCAGGCTAAGAGTAAAGTGTGCCAAGGGGGTCCCTTGGGGCCCGGCGGCCGTGATCCTGTGAAGACCGAGATGTGATTTATGCGTGAGTAAATTGAGGAACTCAATTGTAAGTGACACTTTGCAAAATTGTGCAGGTATGGAAAAATAATAATTATTAAATTTTTGCCTGGGAGGCGTTTTTGCGCTGCTTGTTTTGGAGTCAAGTGTGGCCTAACTGTTTCTAACACAAAAAAAAAAGTAAAAAAAAAAACAACTGTTGCTTAATTCTGGATATTTTTTTTTCTTTCACTTCTCTATATATTGGGAATATAATAGACAGGTTTCTGCACTCATTGCAAATTTTTGAACGCAAGTTTTTAATAAAAGAAAGGTCTGGTGAACCTTACTAGTGTCTTATGTGACTAGTTTCTTATTCGACTGTAATAGATTCTGTGCAAAATTTCTACCTACAAAAAAAAAAAGAAAACAAAAATAAAAAAAAAAAACTTAAGAAAATGTGTTAGGAATTGGCCAGTGTGCTCCGGGGCCGAGTGAAGCAAAGTTCAGCCGAGTTCCTTTAATGCTCATATTCAGTGTGTTCATATAAATGTCTTGTGTGTTAATTGTGGAAGCATGTAATTTCTAGTATACCTTTTACTATAATCTGTGTGGAACTTATCTTGTGGCAGCCTTTTATTGGAACTTGTAAATCTGATTATGAAAGAGTTGCAGATCACCTACAATTGTAACAATTGCCCTGTACTAGAACTGTAATTCAGGAGCATTCAGCCTATTAATAAAAATGACTGAACTGGTGTACAAGATGAAATTTTCACTATTTATATATTTATAAGAATTGTAGATTTATATGCTCATAGTGTTGTTAATTCTCTATCAATGTACAGTGACCTTTTAGAATTCTTTGGTAGATGTATATACTCATATTTAATTTCATTCTCTATCCATTTACAGTCACTGTGAAAATTCTTTTGTATATGTATAGGCTCATAATTCCATGCACACAACATATTACATGGCTGAGAGATATATGTACCTGACTATTTGTTAGTTTCTTAATAATGGTGCACTCTGAAATCTGCAAGCCTTTGTGCTACTCAAGTTTATGCAGGTTTAGGGAAAACTGAGCACATGCACTTGTGAATTCCACACAGAGTGTATAATCACCTATCTTGTGTTTCCATTATATTTTCCTAATTATATGATTATCTTTCAATTTTTGAATTAGATTTCAGAGGGCGCATGTCGTTATGTAATATGTTTGTTTAAATTGTTGTAGGATAGACTCGCTTGTCAATGCTTGTTAAATGGTTTATAAGATTGTTGATATTATTGAAAGTGTTTATAGTACAACCAGAGGGGGACTAAAAAGGAAAAAAAAGACTTAGTGTTATTAAATGTTATATTTCGAAAACCTCTGGATTTACTCTTTGTACTTATCAATGTTAATGTATTTATTTCCAAATGGGTGAAGGTAAAAGGTGCATGTCAATGGTGATTTGCATGCCATGTAAGAGAGTTTAAATGTTTTACAGATTTTATATAATTTTAATGGAATATTTTTTTAATATGGAATTTTGAATATTTTGAAATTTAAATTCTGAATACGATGTCATATATTTTAAATATGTTATATATTTTATATATTCCTAATGGAATACTGTCACCTGAAATATTGTATATGATTTATTATTTCGAAGAGTATCAATAAATTGGTAATTGTTGAATTTAAACAAAAAAAAATTTGAGGTCGCCTCATTCGTCCGATTCCCCAATGGTTACCCAGCATGTGGACATTCTTCCACTAGGAGTCTTCTCCTAGTTCAAGTGAACAAGTGAGCCGGTCATCAAGGTAAGTTGTAGTTTTTTTAAATTTTTTTTTGGTGGATGTCAAACTTAGAACATGTGTCAGATTTGGAAAGTTAAAAATTTTGTTGTGATGTCTTTGGTGATGAGCGGCTCACTGTGGCATGAATTTTGTTGCTGTGTTTTATTGCAAGATCATCCACCAAAATAACTGAAACACAAGTTCACAGAATCCCCAGATCTTCTTCCAATTCTTGCACTGTCAGCTGTCGATTTTTGTTTACTGCAACCTGCACTTGTTCAACATTTTTGGGTGTTGTGCTTGTTAAAGGCCTTCCAGAATGTAGATCACATTCAATAGATTCCTGGTCATTTTTAAAGCATCTGTGCCATAATCTTGTATGTGTATCTCTCATTGAGTTCCCTCCAAAGGCCTTCTTAATTTTTGTGATAGTTTTCACAGACAAATGCTCAAGTTTTATAAAAAATTATGATAAAATTTTGCTGATCTAGTCATTCCCATATTATGAATGTGACAGTCATAAACAACACGTGTTTAGACAATAAAGCCTTACAGCTAACTGAATAGTTTTATATGTTAACGAACATTTATGCAATGCATCAAAACTTCCCACCTGATTGGCTACCAAGTTATAATGCAGGTGCATAACTGATTCCTATAATATTCAAAACAGTATACTTTAACGTCAGACCTCATATATGTTGTTCTCATATTACAACTTGTTACTTTCAATAAATTTAACATTTCTCTCAGTGAACAATAAAGCAAGAAATCTAGTTGACAATTTAGATGGCAATAGACAATTTAGTTTCAGCACTTTGTTATAAAATAATTTTTTAATGATGAATTAGCTAGTAAAGACTAAGTTAAGAAGTGGTTTAATGTAATGTACAATAGGATTGAGTATAAATTATATCAACATTGATAATGATGTCTACAAATCATTTACTGATGTGTTGTGGAACACTGGTGCACTCTATACATGTCTCATGATTACTTTTTTCTTTGTGTGTAATGTAGATTATTAGATTTTCCTTATGGTAATTATTTTGCTTCTATGTCAGTGATACACGACTCTGTAAAACACTCTATTTACAGCCTTGTATAAAAGGCTTAAGCTAAATACAGTTCTATATAAGGCTGTGCCTGGTTTAAGGTTTTTTCAGTACTCAAAACTGCAATCAGATGACTAAAATGTTAAATCTTTTTACAGGATGTTCACCGTCTGGCTAATAGCATTGACTCCAGAATGTTGTTGTACAAAGTGAATTCTACACAATTCAACCATCTGGATTTCTTGTGGGGAATTTATGTTAAGGAATTGATAAACGATAAAGTTGTAAAAATAATATCAGGAAATTGATTTAAGGGCGTTCACAAACTTCATACAACATGCTTCAAAACTCAGTCTACATTTGATTTCAAAGAAAAAAATTATAAATTTGGTTTAGTTTAGTTTAATAAAGCAGAAAGTAATGTGAAGTGATATAAGATGTTTCTCTGATAAAATTAAATTGTCAATAAACCCACCTTTTCTTTTTATTATATTAATATTGACTTACCTTTTAAAACCACGTTCATATTATGTTTTATGTACCATGCTGGTTCAGGCGCCATGTTGTATTGCCAACATAAGATTTTATTTTTACCTAAGGGTTCCAGGATTCTATAAGCGTTTTCAGAGACGGGATGGTTGTTCGAAATAAGTAACTCAGATAGCATTTGGTAAATAAAACTTGTGCTTTACTGACATTAATATTTTAAAATAATTGCAAGAACAAAACAAGATGGAGTCCTGATTACATACGAAACAAGATGGCGGCGAAGTATTTCCGCTGCATTAACTCTAGTTACATCGCAATTACATACATATTTTTATCTTCAATTTTCAAATTTATTCTATTCTCAAGTGACTTTATAACATACTGCAGTTATTATTTAAATTTGTTACGTCATCTGGTCACGTAACGTGAAACAATGCCTGGTGACTATATATATATATATATACATATACCGGCACATGCACACACACACACACTCTACAATATAATTCAACGGTTCAACGGTACATGTTAATAAATTGTATTTTTGAGCTCATAAAATTAATAGGTAGTGATTTGAATTTTGACTTCCCTGGGTTCGGATGATTGAAGTTCTTGTCAGACATTCCACATGGTCCAGCAGTCGTTCGGCCGAACGTTATCTGTTTCTTTCTGTTCTTTTACACCACTGACTTTAATTTACATTGTGTACTGTTAGTTTTTTAACTGATTTGAATTTTCACCTTTTAATTACATTTTAAACACTTTTTAAAGACTTATGTTAACAATTGTTGGCCAGCAGATTTTACAGCGTGCTGTTGCACGGACGGTGTTGTGTCGACTGAGAAAGACAACATGGGCTATATTCCCTATGTGGAAGGGATAATTCGTCATCAAATCTATTGTTTTCTGGCGATGACGGCATTGTTGTACGTTTTAGTTATTACGTCTTTCGTACTTTTGATGATGTTTTTAGGAGTGTCTGATTGTTGCTGCGTCTGCCTTGCTGACGATCGGCACGTACACCAGTGACCTTGAGGTAATTTGTCGTTACATATTGTGTTGTAGTATATTGGGAAATTTTACCCTCACATTTCTGATTACATTTGAATTACAATAAAATTATATTTTCATGTACCTAAATTCCTTTACAGACCTACTGTACCGTTACAAAACCCCCTCAATGAGAGGTTTTATGCCGAGGCATAAAAACTCTCATTGACACATTCATACTTCCTAAAGGGATCAGCTCGGATATGTCGCCACAACCCCCTGTAGTGTTTACATAAAAAGAATACAATTAACCTACCCTTGGTCCAGTGATTGTGACAGTACCTACATGACCTTACTGGACTTCTCTTGCGAGATCCCAACACCGCAAGGACACTCAGGCACTTGATGTTCCTGCTCTGACGCGCTGGCCAGCTCAGGACCGCCGCCACAGCATCACCACACTCTGAAACATCCAAATAAAAATCAAATAGTGGCCTTGTATAATGCCATATCCCCAACTGATCTGTTTCCCCTTAGCTGCATTGGTTTACGTTAATAGGCATTGGTTTTACTTAATTCCTAATATCTCAAACACAAAATAAAACAAGATTTATGATGGAGACCTCTTTCTCTTTTGCATTCCTACATTTTTTATCAAAATTTTGACTCCAGTCAATAATATTTTAACTCTTTCCAACACAAGAAGAAATATACTCTTACACTAAGGCAATAACATGTAAAATAATTCATTAAGTTTAACAGAATCAACAACAATTTATCTCTATATCTCTAATTTAGAACCAAAACACAAATACATTATGGCAAACAATCTATCTATTCAAAATTCATTGATCAGTTTTCCTGATACTAATACTTCTTCGAAGCAAAATCATAATTATCTTTTATGCTTTACACCAATATCGATGTTATCTACTTAATATTTAATATTCGTTTAAACGTTACTACCCCTGTAGCAACCTCCTCACCACACACACTATGAACCTACAACATAATAAAATATAATAAAACATTTACTTTGAACATTAACATTGTTACGTTTACATTAAACAATTCACATTTAAAATAATTTGTATAAAATTTATAAACACTACTATTATCATTTCCCTCAACTCTTTTATATCAAACTTTTAATTATTCATAATTGTACCATTTAATTCTATACAAATTCAAATTTATTATTAACATTCATGTTACATCGCATTTCATTTCTTATTACCTTTCTACTATGAATTCTCTATTTAACATTTCACATTTTGATCATTAATTAGTTTGGGTGACTCTCAGTTATTCACTATAATTTGACTTATTGAATTGGCATTTATATATCTAACCTTACTCCCTTTCTCCCTACTAACAATCACTAACAGAATTACCTAGGGTGACACCAATCTCTCACTAATAACCCCCTTCAGCACTAATTCCACTTATACCATTCTCCTCTTTTATAATCAAATATCTAATACCCTCTTTGTATCTAGGATGTGTGTTCCCGACCTTGGCAATTCCATTCATCTCCTTTTGCCCTTCCCATAATCTCGGCAAACACTCCTCGACCCTTCACAATTCCCTGCCCAACGACGCACATTGATCACTCCTTACCAACTCACCCTCATCTACAAAATTTCACCATCAACAAATATATTTACCATTTACATTTCTCACCTTCTCTACATACACAGTGCATTCAAAAAGTCCCGGGACTGATGCTGCTATAGACATACAGATGGAGCTATCTCTGTGTCACAGCTGAAACACTATGTGACAACCTTCACCCACTTCCTGTGACAATTGCATTGTTAAGGACTCATTCCATAGTAAACAGCGACACTGTTAAGTTTATCTGGTTTTTCCTTGTTGTCATAATTTTCGAGATGGAGCAAAGAGCTGCAATTAAATTTTGTTTTAAATGTGGAAAAAGTGCGACAGAAAAGTTTTCGATGATGCAACTTGCATATGGAAAAGGTTGTTTAAGTCGTAGCAAAGTGTTCTAGTGGTATGCACGTTTTAAAAATGGTCGTGAGTCTCTAGAATATGATCCAAGAGATGGGCGCCCCTCCACAAGTGTGACTGACGAGAATGTCAAGCGTGTCTGTGCTGCACTGTCCGTCAACCATCGGCTGAGCGTCCAGATTTTATCAGAAGAGATCGGCATCAGTGTGGGTAGTATTTACACTATCGTGCATGACATACTCGGCAAACGGAAACTGTGTGCCAGGTTCGTTCCACACTCGTTAACAGCAGAGCAAAAAGAACAACGTGTGGAAGCGTCGCGAAGTCTCGTTGAATGGGCCGATGACAACCCGAATTTCTTACAGAACATTGTCACAGGCGACGAAGCGTGGTGTTTCCAGTATGACCCATCTACCAAACGTCAAACAGCTGAATGGCGCGACCCAGGAGATGGCAGACCCATGAAAGTGAGGGCCACAAAATCAAAAGTGAAAACAAAGCTGATCACATTTTTTGATTCAAGGGGACTGATCCACAAAGAATTCTTGCCAATCGGCCAGACTGTAACTGGACCATTTTACAAAGAGGTACTTGATCGCCTTTTGAAAAGAATTCGCAGGGTTAGGCCAGAAATGTACCGATCAGGGGAGTGGTTTCTTCTGCATGACAATGCTCCAGTCCACTCATCATTGATTGTCTCACAATTTCTCGCTGGAAAATCAGTCACAGTGATTAACCATCCATCCTACTCACCAGATTTGGCTCCGGCTGACTTCTTTCTGTTCCCTAAGCTGAAGGTGGCACTGAAGGGGCAGCGTTTTGATAATATAGAGACAATTCAGAAGAATGTGACAGCTGTTTTAAACACTATTTCGAAAGAGAATTATGTGCATGCCTTTCAACGATTGTATGAGTGATCTAAAATCTGTATAGAGAGGGAAGGGATGTATGTTGAATAAAAATAATAAATAAATAAATAAATAATAAAATTTCATTTATCTGGAAAAGTTGTGTCCTTAATAGCATTAGTCCCGGAACTTTTTGAATCCAGTATGTATATGCACTATCTATTGTGTCCCTATCACTACCCCGTTTCTGTATTATTTACTCTTATTCCCAAAATTCTTATTTCTCTAACACCCATTTACTTTGGTTGACTCAAATGCCTTCTTAAATAATCCTTATTACCCCAACTCTATCTTTTATAATATTTCACCTTAATATGATCATTGCAAACCTACTCTAGAAAATTCATCACTTATCTCATAACAATAATGTAGCTCCATATCCAAACATATTATCTGTTTAATCATATACTACTCTTTATAGCATCTAAATCTCAGAAATTATTTAAATTCATCATCATAACATTAATTAATTAATTAATCTCCGTTATTTAATTCAATCAATCATTTAAAATTTCACAATTACTTTAGTTACCTTAAACTTCACAATTATTCTCATTACATTTATTTAGTCTGAAAAAAAATGTTATCACTATTATTCAATCAACTCCTATTATCTACATACATGTTTACATAACATATAATACACAACATAATGTAATACACAAATACATTTAACATTGACACATAAAAACATATACAATCCAACTTATTATTTGTTATCATTGACCAAAATCGTTTCACAAGACAATCCATTTCAAAACCACACTGTTCACATTATTAAATGTTCATAAACAATAAAATCTTTATCCACCATAATCAAATAACAATCTAATCTTAGGTCTACACACATTATTTTTTATTGAATATCTTATATTATTACTATCAATATAAAGATAATTCAATTTGTTATAATTTTCCACAATACTATTATAATCAATATGATCACTCCATTCATTATCTCATATACCTTGTCACGATTGAGCATGGTCCTGTCGCCTTTAGTATTATCTGTTACAACCAGGTAAGTTATTATAAAGTCATTATTATCGTCATCATAGTTATCTACTACTACACCCATTACACCATAAGGTAAGTGCTTGTTATCATCTACTACTGCTGTACTTATTACTTCGCAAGGTAAGCCTTTTCTATAATCAACTTTCTCGTTATTTATTTTCTCTATTAACTCTTTATAATTTCTCCCAACCTCAAACAATCTATCTTCCTGTCACCAGACCTCTCTCTCTCAACATATCCCTCATCATAACACCAAGTCACACACTCTCTCTCTCAATATATGCAGGGGACACTACAACTTTATTGCTGCACCACCTATCAGGTGCACAAGAAATCCAGGGACAACTATTTGCAGACCATATGTCTCCCAAATATACTCTTGAAGCCTTTTCTTCACCCCCAACTACAACATCACGGGAAAAATTTACCCCCTGCAACCCCTCTACATGTATACTCTCTCTCCACTTTCTCTCTGACTCATCAATACATACTAACATTCCATTATTACATTCTAAAACTTCATCAGTACTCTCAATATTCACCCCATTATTCTCTAACACCATATTTTTATTTATATTATCATAATTCCCAACACCACTTACCTCATTATGTCATCTGACCGTCTTTATTTACGTTTAATTTATCTGTTTCTACACTATTCTCTACCCCCATTTTCGTCTCATAATTGTCATCTACTTCCTTCTTTGTAAAGTTATCAATTATGTTATTTACTCTATTTATTTGTCTATCAAACACCTCGCTAACTGATGCTACTATTTTTTCTTTCATATTTTCGTAACATGCATTATTTCGTTAATCTGTTTATCAAAATTAAAATTTTGTTTTTCACTTCACTAAATTTCTCATCAAATTTGTCAAACTTTTCATCAAACTTTACACTCTGTGCATTAAGTTTCTCATCAAAATTATCAAACTTTACACTCTGTGCATTAAATTTCTCATCAAAATTAACAAACTTTACACTCTGCGCATTAAATTTCTCATCAAACTTTACACTCTGTGCATTAAAAAGCATTTGCATAATTTTCATTATTTCATTCTCTTCAGCTTTTTTAATCGGGACTGGTGTTGAGTGAATTCCTTCACTCATAATTTGCGATTCAGTTACACTTAACTCGACACTGATCTGACTCATTCACAATGTTAGTTAGGCTGACACTCTCGTTGTTGTTTGCCATTTTTAAATGTATTATTTTTTTTCAAACTTTTGCTGTATGTCTAACATATAATTAAACACAACATAACCTAATTACTTACATATTAAGTATATTTTACGTATCAAGTCCCCTTTTCCAACAACCATTTGTCTCTGTATCAGGCTTATTTATATAAAATTTTCTTTATATAATGTCCCTGTTCGGGCGTAATTTGTTAATAAACACACCTTTTCTTTTTATTATATTAATATTGTAATAGTACCAAATATGGTAGTTACATAATATAAGCTAATGTAACGTCAAGTAAGAGAAAAACATGGAAGTATGTCTAGATAAATAAACCTAAGTGTATAAAAGTGTGTATCTACAAATATATTAATAAAAAATCCAACGATGAAAAAGATAATATTAACATAGCGACACCAAATACAAAATGAAAAAAGAAAATGCCACGAGCCAAAACAAAATATCAGTAACCAGACCCAATAGGATCCAACAGTGAGGGGAACAAACGAAATAAGGACCAACAAGCTCCAACAGCAAAGGAGATAAATAAAAGTAGCAACTACAATGAAGATATTTGAAGAAGAAGAAAGAAGAAGGACCAGGAAGAGCACAATGAAGAGAGAAGAAGATGGACAGAAGATATAAGGATTCAACATAAACCACGTGTACTAAAGACTATATAAGTGACAAAAGAAATGGTGATTATGAAATGTGAAAAGAAAACCAGTGTTTAACGTTTAAGGAACCACAAACAATTACAGTGTGTACTTAATATAAATGTGAAACCTGTGAATAATTAACTAATTTCAACTGAATAAACCACACAAACAATTACAGTGATGAAGTTTACAGTGTAAGAAAATATGTTAATTTCATAATGAAACAGCAAGAATTAAAATAGTCAAATAAACACAGACAATGAGTGTGACTAATTTAATAAAGTTGTGATCAATACAGATAATCATAAGACCACCAGAATAGAACAAAATAGAACAATTATGTTATTGTTCATAGAGAACTGACAACAAATAAAAAACCTTTGTTATGTATCAAACAATGACAGGAATTAAATTCCACCATTGACCAGAACAATATTGTAAATAATACAAAAAGATTTGTGTTAATGTTTAAGAAGGAGTTGTATAAACATGTGTAACAAAATAATTGAAATATTATAGTAAGATACCGTACTGAAGTCAGTTTAGTAGTAGAAAAATACTGCACTAAAACAGATGGTACATTGTTACATAACCCCACAGGGAAGACACCTATTTCAACAGAAAATGATACATATTAGTATAAATAAATGATCATCAAATATGATATCAAACAAGAATTTGTTATATATAAATAATAAATCCTAAGAGACAATGTAATATATTGCAGAACAATGCAAATAGAACAAGTCAAACATAATGGCACAGAGAATAGCAGAGATGGAAAAAGTATGCCAATTTAGTTAGGCAAAATACACTATCAAAGCATATACCAATGTTAATAAAAGTATTACCAGTAGTGAGATAAATATCTGATAATACATTGAGAACAGATTCTGAACATAACATTAACAGTATTGTAACTAAAATATTGTAAACTAACTAACTATGTACATACAACCAGAAGTAAGCTGAACCATTGTATGACCAATTAGTTAAGAAAAATATTGTATCAAAGATTGAGGACAGATTGTTACAGTTATTACCAGTAGTAAGAGGAAATCCCCATGCTACTTTGAGAACAGACTATGACCATAAAGACAGTCATTTTATACACAAACAATTAAAAACCAAATGACTATTATGAAGAAACCCAAATGTAAACAAACCATGACAGGCAAGTTATTTATGAAAAATATAACATATAAACTTGTGTAAAAGTAAATGAAAACATTATCAAAAGTCAGAATAATGTCTAATACTACTTTGGAAACCCAAACCAAGTGTAACAATGACAATTTAATTGTTGTATTAGAAAAAATAAATGACTACTATGATATGACACAACATAAACAGGCCCATTACTGAAAAATTGAAGGGTTCTGAACTAATTAAAAGATAACCATTGTATATAATGAATTAGGTACAATATGTGTACACTAATTACAACCATTACATGATATAATTTATATAGAGAAAACCAAAAATAAGGTGAAAAATTGTATAAGAGAGATAGAAGAGGACTGAAACTATGTAAATAGTAGATTAACCACAGTCATATATAAATATTATAGTGTAAAATTGTGTAAATAAACTTTACTAATATTATTAGATTGTAATATTACTGTTTTAATTAAGGAAAATTAGTTTTAAGCACATTTATGGAAAATCAAACATGGACGCTTAATGACGCCATAACGAGTTTTGTGTAGGGAACAATTATTCCCAAATTTTAAATCAAACCAATTGAGATATAGACTCAAAGTGTTTATTTAAGAAGTGTTTTAATATAAATAAATAAAATCTGGTGTAATGGACTTATAAAAATAAGGTACACCAGAAATAATAAATAAAATCGTTATTGTGATAGAAGTGACGGACGGAAAATATTCATTCTTAGACTTAAATTAATAAGCAGAATGTCCGCAATTCACTGACATCAACCATTTAATGATAGGACGTAAATTAAGAAAGTTATCGTAATTTTAAACTTTCAGTTAAATTTTTGTACCAGTGCTGACGTCAAAAAGCCTCAACACCAAAATCGATTTTGTTAAAAAATTAAATATTTTAATAAAACAAAGGCTTTTGGGTCAGAGAGTATAGTGTTTCCAACCAATAGAATGAATGACTTTCGACAGACAAGCGAGAGACGCCGAGAGGAAGCATTACAGTTCACGTCTAGCTTTCCGACGGATAGCCCACGCAACTCGACGACATGAAGAAGTTTTTATTTTGAATTTGTGCGCGACATTTGCATTAAGTAACTAACATACATAACCTTTAACACTACACCAAACTATATACGAGTGAAAAGTGCGAAGTTATTTAATTAAACGAGTACGGTTAGTGTATAATGTCAACCGTACTTGCGAGTGATGTGATAAATAAAAAACAGGGAGTACAATTTTATTTAAATAATACTGAACAAAAATAATAATTTCATAACCAACTAATTTTTGATACTATGCAAGTCAAATAAGGCGAAGTATTAAAAACCATGATAGAATTATCAGAATTAAAGAAAAAATTATTTCACACTTATTAAAATATTATAAAAATATTTTAATTATTTTTTATAACTTAAAAAATTATGTTTGAAATATTTATAACTAAATACAAGAATGGACATTAGTCACTCATTTGACTAAACTTATTTTTCTCGATTTTTTCGATGTTTTGAAGTATACGTTATTAACTTTCATACGAAAAATAAATGTAATCCTGATAATAACATATCATAATATTACGAATAATATGTTTATATGTATAGATTAAGAAATAATAACTATTAAGAAATACTTAACCATTGTGACAATACCCGTTATGACTAACCTCAGAATCGTAGCGGTAACTTGACAATTTCAATATTACCGATCTGTTCTCAAGTAACATCCAAATCAGATATAAATACTAACAAGAGTTTTTTGATAAATTTTTCTCTTGCGAATAAATAATTTTTAAAACGAATTATTAAAAGAAAGTAATACATTTTTAACTACTGTACAAGTCATCCAGCTTGATAATTGTAAATGAGTATAATAAGTTGCGTGCGCATTCCCGCGTACGATAGTACCATAAATATCAGATACATGGTATTAATTTTGATTTTTATATTTATTTGCTTATTATTAACTATTGTTCATTTTATATCGTTAATCATATTACATCTTGTGCCTGGTATCATGTTACCTAAAAGAACCTTACGAAATATGGTAATCCACTAAGACAAGATAACATAACCTCTTGAAGTTAAATTATTGTACCAATAACAGGTTTACCAGCCTTGAGATTGAACAGAGTTTCATTTGAATTTTTTAATTGTAATCAGTATTTAAAAGGTTGTTAGTTTTTGATTGTTAATTGTCAAAGATTTTATGATTTATTGAATTGTTAATAAACCTTCACCTTTATTACCAGTGAAAAGAGTATCATTTCTATTCTAAATCAATTCATTTATTTTTTAATCAGTTCTACCACAGGTGGCGGAAGAGTTTAAAAAGAGCTAATCATAATTCAGAATAATAATAATTAGATATTATTTCATTTATTTTGTGTGTGATACCATATTAAAGATTCGATCTGAATATTTACTTGTATATAAAGTTCATGTATTTCAGCAGCACCGTCACTGGACAGGACTGAAGTATTCACGTGTGGTAAGTGAGGGAGGACATTATAGAGTGCGCGAACCATTTTAAATAAAAGAAGTGGACTATTATTACGCACCCATTAAAAACGATACAATAACACTAATAACCTTAATAGTTGCAATTACATTTTTTTTTAGAAACAACATTATCGTAGATACCGGTGTGTATCTGCACTCACACGACCACACCACACCACCATAAGTATAGTGTACTTGTAAAATTCCTTTACAAGTTGGCGCCCAACGTCTGAGCACGAGTTAGGGAAAATATACCGTAACTAGTAACATAATTACCCCAATCCGTGAAAAGACAGCAGGTACATTACCAGTATATCAAGATGTACACCAGCAGATTAAAATCGAGATCAAAGTCAAGATCAACGTCGAGAAAGAGGGCAACAGAAGTGGAGAAGGAGGCCAGAAGGGAAGAAAAGGAGGCTATGTCGACGGAAGACATGGAAGAAATGGTAGTGGAAGTAAAGGACAAACCAATTGAACCAGCGGAGGGGGGTCGACAACCAGACGAGGAGGAACCGGAAATCATATCTCAAAGCGTTCTACAGGAAATCCATCAACCCATAGAACCAACGCGATCTGAAAACAGGAACATTGTCGAAATGTTAATGAGTATGAGAGCATCAATGGAAGAAGGCCAGAAGAGGATGGAGGAATCACTAAAGGAAGGCCTGAAATCCACCAAAGAGGAATTAAACAGTAAAATAGAAGAAGCCAGTCGATCCACCAAAGAGGAATTAAACAGTAAAATAGAAGAAGCCAGTCGATCAACAAACCAAAAAATAGAGGAAGGCCAGAGGGAGAACCAGAAACATATGGAGTTGTTAAAAGAAGAATTTAATAATCAGATAAACGAGACGAACAGAAGGATGGAAGATGGTCAAAGAAAAACCGAAGAATTATTAGAGAAGAAAATGGCCATAATGAAAGAGGATTTATCGGCAGAGTTGGGAGTAAAGATTGATCAGACCAACCAGAAGATTGATGAAATCAACGCTAAATTTAATCGAGATGTTGAAACCATACAAGCTGACCACGAAAGAATATGGCAACAGATAAATACCAATAGTGACAAGATAGAAGAAACCGCTAAGGATACGGTGGAAATGGTTGAGAGAAGATTGGGAGAAAATGTCGAGGAAATCGAAAAACAAATGGCCATATTAACGACAGAAATTAATGTCGAGATGTCTGAAGTGCGGAAAGAAGGAGAAAGTACCAGCCTAAAACTAGTACAGACAGAAATGGACCTCAACCACCGTATTAGTGATGTGGAGAAAACCCACGGTACACAACTAGGTGTGATAGCGCAAGAGCAAACAAAAATGAAGGCAGCGCAGTCAACGTTAAAAGAAAAGTGCGAAGAAGTCTCTGGAAAGGTAGACGCTATTAAGCAGCAAGTGCATGATGACAAAACACAATTAACAGAACGTCAACGGAGAGAATTGGACGACCTCCGAGACGAGATGCATCGTCTGCAGACAATACCAAATTTCCTATCCGGATTGAGTCACTTAGAAGGAAGGGACCAGATTGATTTCCGAACCTACTCTAAAAATCCGCTGGAATTCTTAGAGAGGATAGAAGAAATAATACAAAGAAACCGAGAGAGCAGATGGTCTATCATTAAAGGTATGTTGGATGAATCTTTTAAAAATACATTCGACAATTGGTGGACAGCAACCCGTCATGAAGTGGGGAGTTATGACACTTTCAAGACGGCATTTAAACAAAAGTATTGGTCGGAAGCCACACAAAACATCATAAGAGACGACATTACAAACGGAAAATTCGATGTGAATGGAAGGCAATCGATGACAACCTACTTCTTAGGAAAAATTTGCCTGGCAAGGAATCTGGAACCTGCAATCCCAGAAGAATGCCTGGTTACAAAACTGGCCTACCATTTTAATCAGGGTATCTCGCAGGGGAGATTGAATGCACAGATAAAAACAATTCAAGGAATGTGCGACCTACTCGAAAGCCACGAAAGAGAAAGATATTATCAACGGAATCGACAGGTACCTAGCCAAGCATACGATCGAGGAGGACCTGGAAACAATAACCCTGCCACTCACAATGACAGGAATAACACAGGAAGAAATTTTAACAACCCACCAAGATTTCAAAATCAACCAATACCACGCCAAGACGGAGGTGGCAACAACATAAATAGAGGAAACGATAATAACCATCGTCCAGGTGGATACCAGAGAGATATGCATTACCAAAGAGGTAATAACTACTACAGGCCATATCAAAACCAATCTCCTAATCATCAACCACGACCAGGTAATGGTAATCAGAATAACAGTCATTTTCGCAGGGTACACTATACCCATGCCAGCCGAGGTGGGAACCGTAGAAACTATTATCAAGGACGGAGGAGTTTCCCAAACCAGCACAGTCACTCCAGTAATAGTGACAGAGAAGAAAGAGAGTCCGGCTATCGATCAAACGGAAGCGACAGCAGTGGAGGTCATAGAACAGCCACGCAAACTACTGAAGTATACCACAACGGACATGGACCTGGAAGTCAGGAGCCCATAGCTTCAACGTCACAAGACAGGCACGATAACGGTGACCTGAATTTAAACACCAACCGGCAGTGAAAAGCCCAAGATCACCCTCACTGAACCGGACTATTGGGTCTGATGTTTTGGCAAAACCTTCGAATCATCGCAAAATATACAACAACAACTACCTAAAAAACATAAGAAAGGATTTGATGGAAGAAAAAGAAAGTGCTATTGGCGATACAAGCAGCAGTGAAATTGCGTATATATCTGTGAAAGTCAACAACACAAATGCCACAGCAATGATAGATACTGGTGCCAACGTATCATTAATTGACAAGATGGAATTGGACAGAATCCAATCAGAAAATAAAGCTACCATACCAACATTACCAATTAGCAACATAATTCTCATCGGAGCCACCGGACGTCAGAATAAGACTATCCGACAACAGGTACAACTAGATGTATCAAGCAATGGGAAGACAATACAGATGGTATTCCTAGTAGCCAGTGGGCTACCGTTCACTCTACTCATTGGTTGTGATATATTGTGCAAATACACAGCAATAATTAATATGGATACAAATACGGTGATGATGAAGACAGAAGAGGTTGAGTGGACCGCCAATTTAACAGAATGCAGGAAGGCACCCTCGGAACATGTAATATATTACATCAGGGAAGGCCGTGAACACCAAGAAGGCGCCATCAACCAGGGACTTCACAACAGTCCAGAGGAGGCTTTATGGTTGGAGAAAATTAATGACATCCGAGAATTTAAAACCGGTCAGAACAGCCAAGAGTTAACTTGGGAACAACGGGATCAGCTAATAAATATATACTACCAATATCGCCACGTATTTTCTGATACGCCTGGGAAAATAAAGAATTTCCAATGTGAATTAAAATTCAAGGACCAGACAGAGTTCAAGCGAAAATCCTACCCTATCGCCTTTTCACTGAAAGAAGCTGTAAGAGAGGAAATTCAACGTTTAATAGAAAATGATATAATTGAAGTAAGCAATTCACCATATACCAACCCTATTGTCGCTGTACCAAAGAAGAATGGTGCAGTAAGAATTTGTTTAGATGCTCGTGAACTCAACAAGACCATAATTAATGACAGGACATCGCCTGGAGAAATCGATGAAATACTAAAGAAATTTTATGGTACAAAATTTTACAGTATATGGGATACGGTATGCGGATATTGGCAGGTCGAACTGCATCCGAACAGTAGAAAGTACACTGCTTTTATCTTTGAAGGCCGAAATTACCATTTTAAGAGATTACCATTCGGTTTAGTGAACTCAGTGGCAATATTCGTCAAATGTGTGGACGAGATACTGGGCCACAGCACATTACAGTTTACGACAGTTTATGTCGACGACCTTTTGATCGCCTCTAACAATTGGGAGGAGCACTGTGACCGGGTGGCACAAGTATTGCAAAAATTGGAAGACAACCACATTACATTAAAATTAGATAAATCACAATTAATCGCAAGGGAAGTGCAATTCTTGGGGTTTAACTTGTCAGAATACGGAATTACACCATCCCAGGAGAAAATGGAGGCAATTCAGCGTTTCCCCGTCCCGAAGAACAAAAAGCAACTGCAATCGTTCCTCGGAATCTGCAATTATTATCGGAAATTTCAAAATAATTATTCTGAACTGACAGCTCGATTTTCAGCACAGCTATCATCAAAAGAAAAATGGAAGTGGGGATCAGATCAAGATTCTACATTTGAATTGATTAAAGAAAAGTTTCTTGAAACTGTTATGCTGCATCACCCCAATTTTGATAAACAGTTTTTCATGAACTGTGACGCTAGCAACCTAAGCCTTGGTTCTGTACTCTACCAAGAAGACCAAGACGGGAATCATCAAGTGATCAGTTTCGCAAGCCGTACTTTGAACAAGTGCGAACGTAACTACCATACAACGGAAAAGGAATTATTAAGTATAGTGTTTGCATGCGAAAAGTTTAGGACTTTTATTTTAGGATATACAGTAACAGTGAGGACAGATCACAAATCTATTTCGTTTCTTAAAAACTGCAAGTTAAAACACGGCAGACTGACAAGATGGACTCTTACACTTCAAGAATACAACATACAGTGGGAGTACATACCCGGAAAAAGCAACACAGCTGCAGACGTGTTGTCCCGGATAAACATTAACGCCCAAACATTTGAAGGAGAGAGGGAAACCATTGCGAGAGTCTACCACCTACTGAAGAGTAAATCCGAACTCACTAACATATTATCTGATATAACCAATCATCAACAACAAGATCCCAAAATATCACTGATTATCCAAAAACTAGCAAACAATGATGCAAACATAAACCATTACTACTGTACTCATAATCAATTGTTATTCACCAAACACAATAAAAATGATGAAAGATGGAAGGTAGTTATCCCAAAAGCCCTAGAAAAAGAATTGACCATCGACTACCACATACGCTATGGTCACATGGGCGCAGTGAAGGTCGTAAAGGCATTGCAGGAGCATGTGCATTTCAAGAACATGAGTAGAAAAGTCAGAAAATATGTCCAGAATTGTAATATTTGCCAACTGGCAAAATGCAGCAATGAGAAGCGAGAAGGAGTTATGATACCAATTACATCAACGGCAAAGCTAGAAAAAATTTTCTTGGACATTTGTGGACCATTTCCACGGAGCGGTGGAAGACACCAATATAAGTATATCATCATAATATTTGATCACTACACCAAATATACTAAGCTGTACCCACTCAATCGAGCTACGACAAGTAAAATACTGGAAATAGTAATAAATAAGTATATACCCGAAGTGGGTAAACCATCGATGATAATTACAGACCATGGAACGCAATTCCGAGGACGAAGATGGCGGGAAACACTGATCCATCTGGGAATAAAAACATACAAAACATCGGTGTATCACCCCAACAGCAACCCTGCTGAGAGAGTGTTGAGAGAAGTAGGAAGGATTTTAAGAACCTACTGTCACAGCCAGCAGAGGAAGTGGGAGGAGTATTTATCCCCGGATGAAGACTTCCTAAATCTAGCCTACCATCAATCGACTGACGAAACACCATACATGGCTATGTACGAAAAAAGACCACCCCGGGAGATCACAGAGATCATTAATTTTCCAATCAGTGCAGAGGTCAAATTTAACAGAACAAGATTCTATAATAATGCAGTTGAAAGAGCTAATAAATTGAGGCTCAAGTACAAAAAATTGCACCCCAAAATTATCAAATATGAAGTGGGAGACCAAGTGCTTATCAAGAACTCCCAAGTACTATCGAGGGCATTGCAAAGAAACTGCTACTGCTATATACCGGACCGTATACTGTGACTAAGAACAATCTAAACAACACTTATGAATTGCAGAACCCTATTACAAAAAAGATAAAGGGTACCTATAATCAAACTTCAATGAAAAAATATATTGACAATTAAAATATGGGACTAAAAGTGAAAAGATGGCGATAAGGATTATTTTATTCTGGATATTATATAAAGGATGAAAATATTTGTTATGAAAAATGAAGGTATAATTATGAATATAACTGTTGACTATATCAAGATGAAAAATGAAATGTGGCTATGAAGATTATTGTTACTTAAAAGTGAAAAATGAAAATATGATTATAAAAATAGATGTTGACTAAAGAAAAAAGGATGTGTTATTGTTATGAAAATTATTATTATGTGTATATTAAATGAGAAGTAACTGTATAATTATGTATTGAACATTGAATATATTGTAATTTCATAATATGAGAAAACATGCCCCAAGAGAATTAATGTAAAGGATTCAGAACATTGTATTTATTAATAAAAGCATACTATAAAAAGAAGAATAACATACGAGGCCGACAAATACCATCTTAGGCAACGATTTCCAAGAGCCACATCAACAAGTAAAAAGAACATCATACCCGTACTATAATAAAAATGAACATACGAGACAGACACATAAGATCCAAGGCAAATATAATTTCCAAGAGCCTAGTCAACAAGTAAAATTTAACATCTTACCCGTACTACATAAAAAGAATAACATACGAGGCCGACACACTACAACTATGGCACTACAAATTTCCAAGAGCCACGTCAACAAGTAAAAACTTAACATCTCACCCGTACTAATAAAAATGAACATACGAGAACGACACATTACAACTTAGGCACGATTAATTCCAAGAGCCACGTCAACAAGTAACAAGAACACCATACCCGTACTATAAAGAAAGGAAGAAGGAGCAAATGAGAAGTTGGAAAAAATAAAACCAAAGTAATGTATTAATGTAGACAAACCACCACACACAACCACATTGTTTCTAGTGTATTTTACTAGAGAAAAGCCAATACCACATGGAATAAATACCAAATAAAACCATGAAAAAGAAGAAAAACAAATGTACTTATGAATTATATCTAGAAGATTGAAACCTGAGATGAAGAATATGACGCGACGACATTCAAAGTGACAACAAAATGAAGAGATTAATCAATGATGAAGAAGAATAAAAAATAATATACTAACGAAGATAATCATGAGAGTATACCAGTGAGGAAATGTAAAACAAACTATCCCTATAATATGTGAAGAATATAGTTAAGTTGAATCAAGGAAAGAGAGAATAACAATGTATAAACCGCAGATGAGTGAATTAATCCCAAGGATATTTATTATTTGTCGGAAGAACGACCACTACTATTATTTTTGATGATTTGAGATGAATTGACTGAAGAGTAATGCCAGCAATCATTTATTATTATTGAAGGAGATGATTTGCCTCCATATTTATTGAAGTTAGTATGGCCAGTAGAGTTGAATAGCCAAAGTGAGCCGCTCTAAACTGCCCCAGCTAAACTTATGTTAGGGAATTAGGGAACTAAATAAACAAGGGAGATGACTACATAGAGAAGATATAAATACGATTCAAATAGAAGAAAGTAAAGGGATATATGGAAAAAACATATGAATCAACATGGAATGTACAACAATTGATAAATTCTTCAATGAAAAATACAGTATAATAATTCAGAATTAATCAATTCTTATAGGAAGGCATATGTAATAGTACCAAATATGGTAGTTACATAATATAAGCTAATATAACGTCAAGTAAGAGAAAAACATGGAAGTATGTCTAGATAAATAAACCTAAGTGTATAAAAGTGTGTATCTACAAATATATTAATAAAAAATCCAACGATGAAAAAGATAATATTAACATAGCAACACCAAATACAAAATGAAAAAAGAAAATGCCACGAGCCAAAACAAAATATCAGTAACCAGACCCAATAGGATCCAACAGTGAGGGGAACAAACGAAATAAGGACCAACAAGCTCCAACAGCAAAGGAGATAAATAAAAGTAGCAACTACAATGAAGATATTTGAAGAAGAAGAAAGAAGAAGGACCAGGAAGAGCACAATGAAGAGAGAAGAAGATGGACAGAAGATATAAGGATTCAACATAAACCACGTGTACTAAAGACTATATAAGTGACAAAAGAAATGGTGATTATGAAATGTGAAAAGAAAACCAGTGTTTAACGTTTAAGGAACCACAAACAATTACAGTGTGTACTTAATATAAATGTGAAACCTGTGAATAATTAACTAATTTTAACTGAATAAACCACACAAACAATTACAGTGATGAAGTTTACAGTGTAAGAAAATATGTTAATTTCATAATGAAACAGCAAGAATTAAAATAGTCAAATAAACACAGACAATGAGTGTGACTAATTTAATAAAGTTGTGATCAATACAGATAATCATAAGACCACCAGAATAGAACAAAATAGAACAATTATGTTATTGTTCATAGAGAACTGACAACAAATAAAAAACCTTTGTTATGTATCAAACAATGACAGGAATTAAATTCCACCATTGACCAGAACAATATTGTAAATAATACAAAAAGATTTGTGTTAATGTTTAAGAAGGAGTTGTATAAACATGTGTAACAAAATAATTGAAATATTATAGTAAGATACCGTACTGAAGTCAGTTTAGTAGTAGAAAAATACTGCACTAAAACAGATGGTACATTGTTACATAACCCCACAGGGAAGACACCTATTTCAACAGAAAATGATACATATTAGTATAAATAAATGATCATCAAATATGATATCAAACAAGAATTTGTTATATATAAATAATAAATCCTAAGAGACAATGTAATATATTGCAGAACAATGCAAATAGAACAAGTCAAACATAATGGCACAGAGAATAGCAGAGATGGAAAAAGTATGCCAATTTAGTTAGGCAAAATACACTATCAAAGCATATACCAATGTTAATAAAAGTATTACCAGTAGTGAGATAAATATCTGATAATACATTGAGAACAGATTCTGAACATAACATTAACAGTATTGTAACTAAAATATTGTAAACTAACTAACTATGTACATACAACCAGAAGTAAGCTGAACCATTGTATGACCAATTAGTTAAGAAAAATATTGTATCAAAGATTGAGGACAGATTGTTACAGTTATTACCAGTAGTAAGAGGAAATCCCCATGCTACTTTGAGAACAGACTATGACCATAAAGACAGTCATTTTATACACAAACAATTAAAAACCAAATGACTATTATGAAGAAACCCAAATGTAAACAAACCATGACAGGCAAGTTATTTATGAAAAATATAACATATAAACTTGTGTAAAAGTAAATGAAAACATTATCAAAAGTCAGAATAATGTCTAATACTACTTTGGAAACCCAAACCAAGTGTAACAATGACAATTTAATTGTTGTATTAGAAAAAATAAATGACTACTATGATATGACACAACATAAACAGGCCCATTACTGAAAAATTGAAGGGTTCTGAACTAATTAAAAGATAACCATTGTATATAATGAATTAGGTACAATATGTGTACACTAATTACAACCATTACATGATATAATTTATATAGAGAAAACCAAAAATAAGGTGAAAAATTGTATAAGAGAGATAGAAGAGGACTGAAACTATGTAAATAGTAGATTAACCACAGTCATATATAAATATTATAGTGTAAAATTGTGTAAATAAACTTTACTAATATTATTAGATTGTAATATTACTGTTTTAATTAAGGAAAATTAGTTTTAAGCACATTTATGGAAAATCAAACATGGACGCTTAATGACGCCATAACGAGTTTTTGTGTAGGGAACAATTATTCCCAAATTTTAAATCAAACCAATTGAGATATAGACTCAAAGTGTTTATTTAAGAAGTGTTTTAATATAAATAAATAAAATCTGGTGTAATGGACTTATAAAAATAAGGTACACCAGAAATAATAAATAAAATCGTTATTGTGATAGAAGTGACGGACGGAAAATATTCATTCTTAGACTTAAATTAACAAGCAGAATGTCCGCAATTCACTGACATCAACCATTTAACGATAGGACGTAAATTAAGAAAGTTATCGTAATTTTAAACTTTTCAGTTAAATTTTGGTACCAGTGCTGACGTCAAAAAGCCTCAACACCAAAATCGATTTTGTTAAAAAATTAAATATTTTAATAAAACAAAGGCTTTTGGGTCAGAGAGTATAGTGTTTCCAACCAATAGAATGAATGACTTTCGACAGACAAGCGAGAGACGCCGAGAGGAAGCATTACAGTTCACGTCTAGCTTTCCGACGGATAGCCCACGCAACTCGACGACATGAAGAAGTTTTTATTTTGAATTTGTGCGCGACATTTGCATTAAGTAACTAACATACATAACCTTTAACACTACACCAAACTATATACGAGTGAAAAGTGCGGAGTTATTTAATTAAACGAGTACGGTTAGTGTATAATGTCAACCGTACTTGCGAGTGATGTGATAAATAAAAAACAGGGAGTACAATTTTATTTAAATAATACTGAACAAAAATAATAATTTCATAACCAACTAATTTTTGATACTACGCAAGTCAAATAAGGCGAAGTATTAAAAACCATGATAGAATTATCAGAATTAAAGAAAAAATTATTTCACACTTATTAAAATATTATAAAAATATTTTAATTATTTTTTATAACTTAAAAAATTATGTTTGAAATATTTATAACTAAATACAAGAATGGACATTAGTCACTCATTTGACTAAACTTATTTTTCTCGATTTTTTCGATGTTTTGAAGTATACGTTATTAATTTTCATACGAAAAATAAATGTAATCCTGATAATAACATATCATAATATTACGAATAATATGTTTATATGTATAGATTAAGAAATAATAACTATTAAGAAATACTTAACCATTGTGACAATACCCGTTATGACTAACCTCAGAATCGTAGCGGTAACTTGACAATTTCAATATTACCGATCTGTTCTCAAGTAACATCCAAATCAGATATAAATACTAACAAGAGTTTTTTGATAAATTTTTCTCTTGCGAATAAATAATTTTTAAAACGAATTATTAAAAGAAAGTAATACATTTTTAACTACTGTACAAGTCATCCAGCTTGATAATTGTAAACGAGTATAATAAGTTGCGTGCGCATTCCCGCGTACGATAGTACCATAAATATCAGATACATGGTATTAATTTTGATTTTTATATTTATTTGCTTATTATTAACTATTGTTCATTTTATATCGTTAATCATATTACATCTTGTGCCTGGTATCATGTTACCTAAAAGAACCTTACGAAATATGGTAATCCACTAAGACAAGATAACATAACCTCTTGAAGTTAAATTATTGTACCAATAACAGGTTTACCAGCCTTGAGATTGAACAGAGTTTCATTTGAATTTTTTAATTGTAATCAGTATTTAAAAGGTTGTTAGTTTTTGATTGTTAATTGTCAAAGATTTTATGATTTATTGAATTGTTAATAAACCTTCACCTTTATTACCAGTGAAAAGAGTATCATTTCTATTCTAAATCAATTCATTTATTTTTTAATCAGTTCTACCACAGGTGGCGGAAGAGTTTAAAAAGAGCTAATCATAATTCAGAATAATAATAATTAGATATTATTTCATTTATTTTGTGTGTGATACCATATTAAAGATTCGATCTGAATATTTACTTGTATATAAAGTGCATGTATTTCAGCAGCACCGTCACTGGACAGGACTGAAGTATTCACGTGTGGTAAGTGAGGGAGGACATTATAGAGTGCGCGAACCATTTTAAATAAAAGAAGTGGACTATTATTACGCACCCATTAAAAACGATACAATAACACTAATAACCTTAATAGTTGCAATTACATTTTTTTTTAGAAACAACATTATCGTAGATACCGGTGTGTATCTGCACTCACACGACCACACCACACCACCATAAGTATAGTGTACTTGTAAAATTCCTTTACAAGTTGGCGCCCAACGTCTGAGCACGAGTTAGGGAAAATATACCGTAACTAGTAACATAATTACCCCAATCCGTGAAAAGACAGCAGGTACATTACCAGTATATCAAGATGTACACCAGCAGATTAAAATCGAGATCAAAGTCAAGATCAACGTCGAGAAAGAGGGCAACAGAAGTGGAGAAGGAGGCCAGAAGGGAAGAAAAGGAGGCTATGTCGACGGAAGACATGGAAGAAATGGTAGTGGAAGTAAAGGACAAACCAATTGAACCAGCGGAGGGGGGTCGACAACCAGACGAGGAGGAACCGGAAATCATATCTCAAAGCGTTCTACAGGAAATCCATCAACCCATAGAACCAACGCGATCTGAAAACAGGAACATTGTCGAAATGTTAATGAGTATGAGAGCATCAATGGAAGAAGGCCAGAAGAGGATGGAGGAATCACTAAAGGAAGGCCTGAAATCCACCAAAGAGGAATTAAACAGTAAAATAGAAGAAGCCAGTCGATCCACCAAAGAGGAATTAAACAGTAAAATAGAAGAAGCCAGTCGATCAACAAACCAAAAAATAGAGGAAGGCCAGAGGGAGAACCAGAAACATATGGAGTTGTTAAAAGAAGAATTTAATAATCAGATAAACGAGACGAACAGAAGGATGGAAGATGGTCAAAGAAAAACCGAAGAATTATTAGAGAAGAAAATGGCCATAATGAAAGAGGATTTATCGGCAGAGTTGGGAGTAAAGATTGATCAGACCAACCAGAAGATTGATGAAATCAACGCTAAATTTAATCGAGATGTTGAAACCATACAAGCTGACCACGAAAGAATATGGCAACAGATAAATACCAATAGTGACAAGATAGAAGAAACCGCTAAGGATACGGTGGAAATGGTTGAGAGAAGATTGGGAGAAAATGTCGAGGAAATCGAAAAACAAATGGCCATATTAACGACAGAAATTAATGTCGAGATGTCTGAAGTGCGGAAAGAAGGAGAAAGTACCAGCCTAAAACTAGTACAGACAGAAATGGACCTCAACCAGCGTATTAGTGATGTGGAGAAAACCCACGGTACACAACTAGGTGTGATAGCGCAAGAGCAAACAAAAATGAAGGCAGCGCAGTCAACGTTAAAAGAAAAGTGCGAAGAAGTCTCTGGAAAGGTAGACGCTATTAAGCAGCAAGTGCATGATGACAAAACACAATTAACAGAACGTCAACGGAGAGAATTGGACGACCTCCGAGACGAGATGCATCGTCTGCAGACAATACCAAATTTCCTATCCGGATTGAGTCACTTAGAAGGAAGGGACCAGATTGATTTCCGAACCTACTCTAAAAATCCGCTGGAATTCTTAGAGAGGATAGAAGAAATAATACAAAGAAACCGAGAGAGCAGATGGTCTATCATTAAAGGTATGTTGGATGAATCTTTTAAAAATACATTCGACAATTGGTGGACAGCAACCCGTCATGAAGTGGGGAGTTATGACACTTTCAAGACGGCATTTAAACAAAAGTATTGGTCGGAAGCCACACAAAACATCATAAGAGACGACATTACAAACGGAAAATTCGATGTGAATGGAAGGCAATCGATGACAACCTACTTCTTAGGAAAAATTTGCCTGGCAAGGAATCTGGAACCTGCAATCCCAGAAGAATGCCTGGTTACAAAACTGGCCTACCATTTTAATCAGGGTATCTCGCAGGGGAGATTGAATGCACAGATAAAAACAATTCAAGGAATGTGCGACCTACTCGAAAGCCACGAAAGAGAAAGATATTATCAACGGAATCGACAGGTACCTAGCCAAGCATACGATCGAGGAGGACCTGGAAACAATAACCCTGCCACTCACAATGACAGGAATAACACAGGAAGAAATTTTAACAACCCACCAAGATTTCAAAATCAACCAATACCACGCCAAGACGGAGGTGGCAACAACATAAATAGAGGAAACGATAATAACCATCGTCCAGGTGGATACCAGAGAGATATGCATTACCAAAGAGGTAATAACTACTACAGGCCATATCAAAACCAATCTCCTAATCATCAACCACGACCAGGTAATGGTAATCAGAATAACAGTCATTTTCGCAGGGTACACTATACCCATGCCAGCCGAGGTGGGAACCGTAGAAACTATTATCAAGGACGGAGGAGTTTCCCAAACCAGCACAGTCACTCCAGTAATAGTGACAGAGAAGAAAGAGAGTCCGGCTATCGATCAAACGGAAGCGACAGCAGTGGAGGTCATAGAACAGCCACGCAAACTACTGAAGTATACCACAACGGACATGGACCTGGAAGTCAGGAGCCCATAGCTTCAACGTCACAAGACAGGCACGATAACGGTGACCTGAATTTAAACACCAACCGGCAGTGAAAAGCCCAAGATCACCCTCACTGAACCGGACTATTGGGTCTGATGTTTTGGCAAAACCTTCGAATCATCGCAAAATATACAACAACAACTACCTAAAAAACATAAGAAAGGATTTGATGGAAGAAAAAGAAAGTGCTATTGGCGATACAAGCAGCAGTGAAATTGCGTATATATCTGTGAAAGTCAACAACACAAATGCCACAGCAATGATAGATACTGGTGCCAACGTATCATTAATTGACAAGATGGAATTGGACAGAATCCAATCAGAAAATAAAGCTACCATACCAACATTACCAATTAGCAACATAATTCTCATCGGAGCCACCGGACGTCAGAATAAGACTATCCGACAACAGGTACAACTAGATGTATCAAGCAATGGGAAGACAATACAGATGGTATTCCTAGTAGCCAGTGGGCTACCGTTCACTCTACTCATTGGTTGTGATATATTGTGCAAATACACAGCAATAATTAATATGGATACAAATACGGTGATGATGAAGACAGAAGAGGTTGAGTGGACCGCCAATTTAACAGAATGCAGGAAGGCACCCTCGGAACATGTAATATATTACATCAGGGAAGGCCGTGAACACCAAGAAGGCGCCATCAACCAGGGACTTCACAACAGTCCAGAGGAGGCTTTATGGTTGGAGAAAATTAATGACATCCGAGAATTTAAAACCGGTCAGAATAGCCAAGAGTTAACTTGGGAACAACGGGATCAGCTAATAAATATATACTACCAATATCGCCACGTATTTTCTGATACGCCTGGGAAAATAAAGAATTTCCAATGTGAATTAAAATTCAAGGACCAGACAGAGTTCAAGCGAAAATCCTACCCTATCGCCTTTTCACTGAAAGAAGCTGTAAGAGAGGAAATTCAACGTTTAATAGAAAATGATATAATTGAAGTAAGCAATTCACCATATACCAACCCTATTGTCGCTGTACCAAAGAAGAATGGTGCAGTAAGAATTTGTTTAGATGCTCGTGAACTCAACAAGACCATAATTAATGACAGGACATCGCCTGGAGAAATCGATGAAATACTAAAGAAATTTTATGGTACAAAATTTTACAGTATATGGGATACGGTATGCGGATATTGGCAGGTCGAACTGCATCCGAACAGTAGAAAGTACACTGCTTTTATCTTTGAAGGCCGAAATTACCATTTTAAGAGATTACCATTCGGTTTAGTGAACTCAGTGGCAATATTCGTCAAATGTGTGGACGAGATACTGGGCCACAGCACATTACAGTTTACGACAGTTTATGTCGACGACCTTTTGATCGCCTCTAACAATTGGGAGGAGCACTGTGACCGGGTGGCACAAGTATTGCAAAAATTGGAAGACAACCACATTACATTAAAATTAGATAAATCACAATTAATCGCAAGGGAAGTGCAATTCTTGGGGTTTAACTTGTCAGAATACGGAATTACACCATCCCAGGAGAAAATGGAGGCAATTCAGCGTTTCCCCGTCCCGAAGAACAAAAAGCAACTGCAATCGTTCCTCGGAATCTGCAATTATTATCGGAAATTTCAAAATAATTATTCTGAACTGACAGCTCGATTTTCAGCACAGCTATCATCAAAAGAAAAATGGAAGTGGGGATCAGATCAAGATTCTACATTTGAATTGATTAAAGAAAAGTTTCTTGAAACTGTTATGCTGCATCACCCCAATTTTGATAAACAGTTTTTCATGAACTGTGACGCTAGCAACCTAAGCCTTGGTTCTGTACTCTACCAAGAAGACCAAGACGGGAATCATCAAGTGATCAGTTTCGCAAGCCGTACTTTGAACAAGTGCGAACGTAACTACCATACAACGGAAAAGGAATTATTGAGTATAGTGTTTGCATGCGAAAAGTTTAGGACTTTTATTTTAGGATATACAGTAACAGTGAGGACAGATCACAAATCTATTTCGTTTCTTAAAAACTGCAAGTTAAAACACGGCAGACTGACAAGATGGACTCTTACACTTCAAGAATACAACATACAGTGGGAGTACATACCCGGAAAAAGCAACACAGCTGCAGACGTGTTGTCCCGGATAAACATTAACGCCCAAACATTTGAAGGAGAGAGGGAAACCATTGCGAGAGTCTACCACCTACTGAAGAGTAAATCCGAACTCACTAACATATTATCTGATATAACCAATCATCAACAACAAGATCCCAAAATATCACTGATTATCCAAAAACTAGCAAACAATGATGCAAACATAAACCATTACTACTGTACTCATAATCAATTGTTATTCACCAAACACAATAAAAATGATGAAAGATGGAAGGTAGTTATCCCAAAAGCCCTAGAAAAAGAATTGACCATCGACTACCACATACGCTATGGTCACATGGGCGCAGTGAAGGTCGTAAAGGCATTGCAGGAGCATGTGCATTTCAAGAACATGAGTAGAAAAGTCAGAAAATATGTCCAGAATTGTAATATTTGCCAACTGGCAAAATGCAGCAATGAGAAGCGAGAAGGAGTTATGATACCAATTACATCAACGGCAAAGCTAGAAAAAATTTTCTTGGACATTTGTGGACCATTTCCACGGAGCGGTGGAAGACACCAATATAAGTATATCATCATAATATTTGATCACTACACCAAATATACTAAGCTGTACCCACTCAATCGAGCTACGACAAGTAAAATACTGGAAATAGTAATAAATAAGTATATACCCGAAGTGGGTAAACCATCGATGATAATTACAGACCATGGAACGCAATTCCGAGGACGAAGATGGCGGGAAACACTGATCCATCTGGGAATAAAAACATACAAAACATCGGTGTATCACCCCAACAGCAACCCTGCTGAGAGAGTGTTGAGAGAAGTAGGAAGGATTTTAAGAACCTACTGTCACAGCCAGCAGAGGAAGTGGGAGGAGTATTTATCCCCGGCTGAAGACTTCCTAAATCTAGCCTACCATCAATCGACTGACGAAACACCATACATGGCTATGTACGAAAAAAGACCACCCCGGGAGATCACAGAGATCATTAATTTTCCAATCAGTGCAGAGGTCAAATTTAACAGAACAAGATTCTATAATAATGCAGTTGAAAGAGCTAATAAATTGAGGCTCAAGTACAAAAAATTGCACCCCAAAATTATCAAATATGAAGTGGGAGACCAAGTGCTTATCAAGAACTCCCAAGTACTATCGAGGGCATTGCAAAGAAACTGCTACTGCTATATACCGGACCGTATACTGTGACTAAGAACAATCTAAACAACACTTATGAATTGCAGAACCCTATTACAAAAAAGATAAAGGGTACCTATAATCAAACTTCAATGAAAAAATATATTGACAATTAAAATATGGGACTAAAAGTGAAAAGATGGCGATAAGGATTATTTTATTCTGGATATTATATAAAGGATGAAAATATTTGTTATGAAAAATGAAGGTATAATTATGAATATAACTGTTGACTATATCAAGATGAAAAATGAAATGTGGCTATGAAGATTATTGTTACTTAAAAGTGAAAAATGAAAATATGATTATAAAAATAGATGTTGACTAAAGAAAAAAGGATGTGTTATTGTTATGAAAATTATTATTATGTGTATATTAAATGAGAAGTAACTGTATAATTATGTATTGAACATTGAATATATTGTAATTTCATAATATGAGAAAACATGCCCCAAGAGAATTAATGTAAAGGATTCAGAACATTGTATTTATTAATAAAAGCATACTATAAAAAGAAGAATAACATACGAGGCCGACAAATACCATCTTAGGCAACGATTTCCAAGAGCCACATCAACAAGTAAAAAGAACATCATACCCGTACTATAATAAAAATGAACATACGAGACAGACACATAAGATCCAAGGCAAATATAATTTCCAAGAGCCTAGTCAACAAGTAAAATTTAACATCTTACCCGTACTACATAAAAAGAATAACATACGAGGCCGACACACTACAACTATGGCACTACAAATTTCCAAGAGCCACGTCAACAAGTAAAAACTTAACATCTCACCCGTACTAATAAAAATGAACATACGAGAACGACACATTACAACTTAGGCACGATTAATTCCAAGAGCCACGTCAACAAGTAACAAGAACACCATACCCGTACTATAAAGAAAGGAAGAAGGAGCAAATGAGAAGTTGGAAAAAATAAAACCAAAGTAATGTATTAATGTAGACAAACCACCACACACAACCACATTGTTTCTAGTGTATTTTACTAGAGAAAAGCCAATACCACATGGAATAAATACCAAATAAAACCATGAAAAAGAAGAAAAACAAATGTACTTATGAATTATATCTAGAAGATTGAAACCTGAGATGAAGAATATGACGCGACGACATTCAAAGTGACAACAAAATGAAGAGATTAATCAATGATGAAGAAGAATAAAAAATAATATACTAACGAAGATAATCATGAGAGTATACCAGTGAGGAAATGTAAAACAAACTATCCCTATAATATGTGAAGAATATAGTTAAGTTGAATCAAGGAAAGAGAGAATAACAATGTATAAACCGCAGATGAGTGAATTAATCCCAAGGATATTTATTATTTGTCGGAAGAACGACCACTACTATTATTTTTGATGATTTGAGATGAATTGACTGAAGAGTAATGCCAGCAATCATTTATTATTATTGAAGGAGATGATTTGCCTCCATATTTATTGAAGTTAGTATGGCCAGTAGAGTTGAATAGCCAAAGTGAGCCGCTCTAAACTGCCCCAGCTAAACTTATGTTAGGGAATTAGGGAACTAAATAAACAAGGGAGATGACTACATAGAGAAGATATAAATACGATTCAAATAGAAGAAAGTAAAGGGATATATGGAAAAAACATATGAATCAACATGGAATGTACAACAATTGATAAATTCTTCAATGAAAAATACAGTATAATAATTCAGAATTAATCAATTCTTATAGGAAGGCATATGTAATAGTACCAAATATGGTAGTTACATAATATAAGCTAATATAACGTCAAGTAAGAGAAAAACATGGAAGTATGTCTAGATAAATAAACCTAAGTGTATAAAAGTGTGTATCTACAAATATATTAATAAAAAATCCAACGATGAAAAAGATAATATTAACATAGCAACACCAAATACAAAATGAAAAAAGAAAATGCCACGAGCCAAAACAAAATATCAGTAACCAGACCCAATAGGATCCAACAGTGAGGGGAACAAACGAAATAAGGACCAACAAGCTCCAACAGCAAAGGAGATAAATAAAAGTAGCAACTACAATGAAGATATTTGAAGAAGAAGAAAGAAGAAGGACCAGGAAGAGCACAATGAAGAGAGAAGAAGATGGACAGAAGATATAAGGATTCAACATAAACCACGTGTACTAAAGACTATATAAGTGACAAAAGAAATGGTGATTATGAAATGTGAAAAGAAAACCAGTGTTTAACGTTTAAGGAACCACAAACAATTACAGTGTGTACTTAATATAAATGTGAAACCTGTGAATAATTAACTAATTTTAACTGAATAAACCACACAAACAATTACAGTGATGAAGTTTACAGTGTAAGAAAATATGTTAATTTCATAATGAAACAGCAAGAATTAAAATAGTCAAATAAACACAGACAATGAGTGTGACTAATTTAATAAAGTTGTGATCAATACAGATAATCATAAGACCACCAGAATAGAACAAAATAGAACAATTATGTTATTGTTCATAGAGAACTGACAACAAATAAAAAACCTTTGTTATGTATCAAACAATGACAGGAATTAAATTCCACCATTGACCAGAACAATATTGTAAATAATACAAAAAGATTTGTGTTAATGTTTAAGAAGGAGTTGTATAAACATGTGTAACAAAATAATTGAAATATTATAGTAAGATACCGTACTGAAGTCAGTTTAGTAGTAGAAAAATACTGCACTAAAACAGATGGTACATTGTTACATAACCCCACAGGGAAGACACCTATTTCAACAGAAAATGATACATATTAGTATAAATAAATGATCATCAAATATGATATCAAACAAGAATTTGTTATATATAAATAATAAATCCTAAGAGACAATGTAATATATTGCAGAACAATGCAAATAGAACAAGTCAAACATAATGGCACAGAGAATAGCAGAGATGGAAAAAGTATGCCAATTTAGTTAGGCAAAATACACTATCAAAGCATATACCAATGTTAATAAAAGTATTACCAGTAGTGAGATAAATATCTGATAATACATTGAGAACAGATTCTGAACATAACATTAACAGTATTGTAACTAAAATATTGTAAACTAACTAACTATGTACATACAACCAGAAGTAAGCTGAACCATTGTATGACCAATTAGTTAAGAAAAATATTGTATCAAAGATTGAGGACAGATTGTTACAGTTATTACCAGTAGTAAGAGGAAATCCCCATGCTACTTTGAGAACAGACTATGACCATAAAGACAGTCATTTTATACACAAACAATTAAAAACCAAATGACTATTATGAAGAAACCCAAATGTAAACAAACCATGACAGGCAAGTTATTTATGAAAAATATAACATATAAACTTGTGTAAAAGTAAATGAAAACATTATCAAAAGTCAGAATAATGTCTAATACTACTTTGGAAACCCAAACCAAGTGTAACAATGACAATTTAATTGTTGTATTAGAAAAAATAAATGACTACTATGATATGACACAACATAAACAGGCCCATTACTGAAAAATTGAAGGGTTCTGAACTAATTAAAAGATAACCATTGTATATAATGAATTAGGTACAATATGTGTACACTAATTACAACCATTACATGATATAATTTATATAGAGAAAACCAAAAATAAGGTGAAAAATTGTATAAGAGAGATAGAAGAGGACTGAAACTATGTAAATAGTAGATTAACCACAGTCATATATAAATATTATAGTGTAAAATTGTGTAAATAAACTTTACTAATATTATTAGATTGTAATATTACTGTTTTAATTAAGGAAAATTAGTTTTAAGCACATTTATGGAAAATCAAACATGGACGCTTAATGACGCCATAACGAGTTTTGTGTAGGGAACAATTATTCCCAAATTTTAAATCAAACCAATTGAGATATAGACTCAAAGTGTTTATTTAAGAAGTGTTTTAATATAAATAAATAAAATCTGGTGTAATGGACTTATAAAAATAAGGTACACCAGAAATAATAAATAAAATCGTTATTGTGATAGAAGTGACGGACGGAAAATATTCATTCTTAGACTTAAATTAACAAGCAGAATGTCCGCAATTCACTGACATCAACCATTTAACGATAGGACGTAAATTAAGAAAGTTATCGTAATTTTAAACTTTTCAGTTAAATTTTGGTACCAGTGCTGACGTCAAAAAGCCTCAACACCAAAATCGATTTTGTTAAAAAATTAAATATTTTAATAAAACAAAGGCTTTTGGGTCAGAGAGTATAGTGTTTCCAACCAATAGAATGAATGACTTTCGACAGACAAGCGAGAGACGCCGAGAGGAAGCATTACAGTTCACGTCTAGCTTTCCGACGGATAGCCCACGCAACTCGACGACATGAAGAAGTTTTTATTTTGAATTTGTGCGCGACATTTGCATTAAGTAACTAACATACATAACCTTTAACACTACACCAAACTATATACGAGTGAAAAGTGCGGAGTTATTTAATTAAACGAGTACGGTTAGTGTATAATGTCAACCGTACTTGCGAGTGATGTGATAAATAAAAAACAGGGAGTACAATTTTATTTAAATAATACTGAACAAAAATAATTTCATAACCAACTAATTTTTGATACTACGCAAGTCAAATAAGGCGAAGTATTAAAAACCATGATAGAATTATCAGAATTAAAGAAAAAATTATTTCACACTTATTAAAATATTATAAAAATATTTTAATTATTTTTTATAACTTAAAAAATTATGTTTGAAATATTTATAACTAAATACAAGAATGGACATTAGTCACTCATTTGACTAAACTTATTTTTCTCGATTTTTTCGATGTTTTGAAGTATACGTTATTAATTTTCATACGAAAAATAAATGTAATCCTGATAATAACATATCATAATATTACGAATAATATGTTTATATGTATAGATTAAGAAATAATAACTATTAAGAAATACTTAACCATTGTGACAATACCCGTTATGACTAACCTCAGAATCGTAGCGGTAACTTGACAATTTCAATATTACCGATCTGTTCTCAAGTAACATCCAAATCAGATATAAATACTAACAAGAGTTTTTTGATAAATTTTTCTCTTGCGAATAAATAATTTTTAAAACGAATTATTAAAAGAAAGTAATACATTTTTAACTACTGTACAAGTCATCCAGCTTGATAATTGTAAACGAGTATAATAAGTTGCGTGCGCATTCCCGCGTACGATAGTACCATAAATATCAGATACATGGTATTAATTTTGATTTTTATATTTATTTGCTTATTATTAACTATTGTTCATTTTATATCGTTAATCATATTACATCTTGTGCCTGGTATCATGTTACCTAAAAGAACCTTACGAAATATGGTAATCCACTAAGACAAGATAACATAACCTCTTGAAGTTAAATTATTGTACCAATAACAGGTTTACCAGCCTTGAGATTGAACAGAGTTTCATTTGAATTTTTTAATTGTAATCAGTATTTAAAAGGTTGTTAGTTTTTGATTGTTAATTGTCAAAGATTTTATGATTTATTGAATTGTTAATAAACCTTCACCTTTATTACCAGTGAAAAGAGTATCATTTCTATTCTAAATCAATTCATTTATTTTTTAATCAGTTCTACCACAGGTGGCGGAAGAGTTTAAAAAGAGCTAATCATAATTCAGAATAATAATAATTAGATATTATTTCATTTATTTTGTGTGTGATACCATATTAAAGATTCGATCTGAATATTTACTTGTATATAAAGTGCATGTATTTCAGCAGCACCGTCACTGGACAGGACTGAAGTATTCACGTGTGGTAAGTGAGGGAGGATATTATAGAGTGCGCGAACCATTTTAAATAAAAGAAGTGGACTATTATTACGCACCCATTAAAAACGATACAATAACACTAATAACCTTAATAGTTGCAATTACATTTTTTTTTAGAAACAACATTATCGTAGATACCGGTGCGTATCTGCACTCACACGACCACACCACACCACCATAAGTATAGTGTACTTGTAAAATTCCTTTACAATATTGACTTACCTTTTAAAACCACGTTCACATTATGTTTTATGTACCATGCTGGTTCAGGCGCCATGTTGTATTGCCAACATAAGATTTTATTTTTACCTAAGGGTTCCAGGATTCTATAAGCGTTTTCAGAGACGGGATGGTTGTTCGAAATAAGTAACTCAGATAGCATTTGGTAAATAAAACTTGTGCTTTACTGACATTAATATTTTAAAATAATTGCAAGAACAAAACAAGATGGAGTCCTGATTACATATAAAACAAGATGGCGGCAAAGTATTTCCGCTGCATTAACTCGAGTTACATCGCAATTACATACATATTTTTATCTTCAATTTTCTAATTTATTCTATTCTCAAGTGACTTTATAACATACTGCAGTTACTATTTAAATTTGTTACGTCATCTGGTCACGTAACGTGAACCAATGCATGGTGACTATATATATATATATATACCGGCACATGCACGCACACACACACTCCACAATATAATTCAACGGTACATGTTAATAAATTGTATTTTTGAGCTCATAAAATTAATAGGTAGTGATTTGAATTTTGACTTCCTTGGGTTCGGATGATTGAAGTTCTTGTCAGACGTTCCACATGGTCCAGCAGTCGTTCAGCCGAACGTTATCTGTTTCTTTCTGTTCTTTTACACCACTGACTTTAATTTACATTGTGTACTGTTAGTTTTTTAACTGATTTGAATTTTCACCTTTTAATTACATTTTAAAGACTTATGCTGACAATTGTTGGCCAGCAGATTTTACAGCGTGCTGTTGCACGTACGGTGTTGTGTCGACTGAGAAAGACAACATGGCGTATATTCCCTATGTGGAAGGGATAATTCGTCATCAAATCTATTGTTTTCTGGCGATGACGGCATTGTTGTACGTTTTAGTTATTACGTCTTTCGTACTTTTGATGACGTTTTTTTAGGAGTGTCTGATTGTTGCTGCGTCTGCCTTGCTGACGATCGGCATGTACGCCAGTGACCTTGAGGCAATTCGTCGTTACATATTGCGTTGTAGTATATTGGGAAATTTTACCCTCACATTTCTGATTACATTTGAATTACAATAAAATTATATTTTCATGTACCTAAATTCCTTTACGGACCTACTGTACTGTTACAAAATATTCCTTGCAAATAAATGAAAAAGTATGCAGAAAAATTACTTGATTTGCAAAATTTAGTTTCAAGATAAGTGAATTATTGCAAGATTAATTAAAGGGATGTACCTAACAGAAAGTGTTAAGAAAATGCTTAAGGACTGATATATTTGTCTGAAGTTGCTGTGGCAGCTTTCTGATAAAATAACTTCAGAGCAAAATTTTGTTTAGGCTTTGTTAGTCATCTGTTTATTTCATTTTGAGTCCTGATAGCAGCAAAAATCTTTTATGAAATTTAGGTATGAACCCTTCTATCACTCACTAATGCTATTTTGTTCTGGATAACATTTAGTCTTAGTTGCTGTATTTTATAAGCAAACTAAATATGGGTAGCGGTTGACATTAATACAGCTTGAAAGAAATCTAAGTAATTGTTTTCACATTAGCAATTTTTATTAGAATAAAAATATAAGTGTCTACAAAAAAATTGTGTTTAATTTAACTAAGCTATAATATAAATTGTGGCCTATCATAGATTTTGTGTGTGTGGGTGTGTGTGTGTGTGTGTGTGTGTGTGTGTGTGTGTGTGTGTGTGTGTGTGTGTGTGTGTGTGTGTGTGTGTGTGTGTGTGTGTGTGTGTGTGTGAGAGAGAGTGAGAGAGAGAGAAGGTGTGAGGGGGAGAGGAAATTCGGTAGTAAAATCTCAGTATCATAGTGAACTGTTACATATTGTATGTATTCAATCTGTACTATTTCACTTTCATTATGGAAATTAATAAAACAATAAATTTTCAGCTTTTTTTTACTATTTTGAACATGTGAATAAAACTGTATTCTACCAGCCACACTATATGACTGTTTTTAAGCATTGTTTATGTATAATTAAATATATTGTTTCACTCACAGTAATACCGTATCTATGCAATTTTGTAAATAGAATATAGATTTCAAAATGTCTCTTTTTTGTATGAGAGATTTCCTTAAAAAATCTGGCCACCCCATTGTACTGGCCACAATATTATTTTATCATACATTACTAAGTAATACTATAATACTTATTATTACTAAGTAAAAACAATTTTCAGTACATCTGAATAGTGATTATGATTCACTGTGATACAATCGAATCAAAATTTTACCAATAATATTCTCTTTTAATATTTGGAAATTTAATATTTGAAGACCTATATTTTACACCAAGAATAAATGTGACAGATGTCAACAGGTGAATGTCGCTATAAAAAGGTTTATTTATGTCTACTATTCATACATGACAGAAAAATAATTCCATTATCTTTTAGAATTAGCCTTTACTTGTGTACTTTATTGTTCCTTTTGTCACAGTCGGCTCTTTCATAACAGAGATCTCGCTATTCAATTTCTGTTTATTTGATAAATTACTATAACCAGTCTAGAAACAGGCATGGAACAAGTAACTTATATACTTCTATGCTATGACTATTGTTTTCTCTGTCCGAGAAGAACACGGTTCAGTGAAATTAATAGGTAGTGATTTGAATTTTGACTTCCCTGGGTTCGGATGATTGAAGTTCTTGTCAGACATTCCACATGGTCCAGCAGTCGTTCGGCCGAACGTTATCTGTTTCTTTCTGTTCTTTTACACCACTGACTTTAATTTACATTGTGTACTGTTAGTTTTTTAACTGATTTGAATTTTCACCTTTTAATTACATTTTAAACACTTTTTAAAGACTTATGTTAACAATTGTTGGCCAGCAGATTTTACTGCGTGCTGTTGCACGGACGGTGTTGTGTCGACTGAGAAAGAAAACATGGCCTATATTCCCTATGTGGAAGGGATAATTCGTCATCAAATCTATTGTTTTCTGGCGATGACGGCATTGTTGTACGTATTAGTTATTACGTCTTTCGTACTTTTGATGATGTTTTTAGGAGTGTCTGATTGTTGCTGCGTCTGCCTTGCTGACGATCGGCATGTACGCCAGTGACCTTGAGGCAATTCATCGTTACATATTGCGTTGTAGTATATTGGGAAATTTTACCCTCACATTTCTGATTACATTTGAATTACAATAAAATTATATTTTCATGTACCTAAATTCCTTTACGGACCTACTGTACTGTTACAAAATATTCCTTGCAAATAAATGAAAAAGTATGCAGAAAAAATTACTTGATTTGCAAAATTTAGTTTCAAGATAAGTGAATTATTGCAAGATTAATTAAAGGGATGTACCTAACAGAAAGTGTTAAGAAAATGCTTAAGGACTGATATATTTGTCTGAAGTTGCTGTGGCAGCTTTCTGATAAAATAACTTCAGAGCAAAATTTTGTTTAGGCTTTGTTAGTCATCTGTTTATTTCATTTTGAGTCGTGATAGCAGCAAAAATCTTTTATGAAATTTAGGTATGAACCCTTCTATCACTCACTAATGCTATTTTGTTCTGGATAACATTTAGTCTTAGTTGCTGTATTTTATAAGCAAACTAAATATGGGTAGCGGTAGACATTAATACAGCTTGAAAGAAATCTAAGTAATTGTTTTCACATTAGCAATTTTTATTAGAATAAAAATATAAGTGTCTACAAAAAAATTGTGTTTAATTTAACTAAGCTATAATATAAATTGTGGCCTATCATAGATTGTGTGTGTGTGTGTGTGTGTGTGTGTGAGAGAGAGAGAGAGAGAAAGAGAGAGAGAGAGAGAGAGAGAGAGAGAGAGAGAGAGAGAGAGAGAGAGAGAGAGAGAGAGAGAGAGAGAGAGAGAGAGAGAGAGAGAAGGTGTGAGGGGGAGAGGAAATTGGGTAGTAAAATCTCAGTATCATAGTGAACTGTTACATATTGTATGTATTCAATCTGTACTATTTCACTTTCATTATGGAAATTAATAAAACAATAAATTTTCAGCTTTTTTTTTTACTATTTTGAACATGTGAATAAAACTGTATTCTACCAGCCACATTATATGACTGTTTTAAGGATTGTTTATGTATAATTAAATATACTGTTTCACTCAACAGTAATACTGTATCTATGCAATTTTGTAAATAGAATATAGATTTCAAAATGTCTCTTTTTTGTATGAGAGATTTCCTTAAAAAATCTGGCCACCCCATTGTACTGGCCACAATATTATTTTATCATACATTACTAAGTAAAAACAATTTTCAGTACAGCTGAATAGTGATTATGATTCATTGTGATACAATCGAATCAAAATTTTACCAATAATATTCTCTTTTAATATTTGGAAATTTAATATTTGGAGACCTATATTTTACACCAAGAGTAAATGTGACAGATGTCAACAGGTGAATGTCGCTATAAAAAGGTTTATTTATGTCTACTATTCATACATGACAGAAAAATAATTCCATTATCTTTTAGAATTAGCCTTTACTTGTGTACTTTATTGTTCTTTTTGTCACAGTCTGCTCTTTCATAACAGAGATCTCGCTATTCAATTTCTGTTTATTTGATAAATTACTATAACCAGTCTAGAAACAGCCATGGAACAAGTAACTTATATACTTCTATGCTATGACTATTGTTTTCTCTGTCCGAGAAGAACACGGTTCAGTGACTGTGTTAATAATACATAATAAGATAGCATTTGATGCTGATTAGTTGATGCTGCTTTCCAACTTAGATTGTACTGGTATGAAAGTCTATGTAAGTGGGCCTTCTCAGGTGAAATACATAGTTTCTACCTCAGGTTTCCAACTTAGATTGTACTGGTATGAAAGTCTATGTAAGTGGGCCTTCTCAGGTAAAATACATAGTTTCTACCTCAGGTTTCCAACTTAGATTGTACTGGTATGAAAGTCTATGTAAGTGGGCCTTCTCAGGTAAAATACATAGTTTCTACCTCAGGTTTCCAACTTAGATTGTACTGGTATGAAAGTCTATGTAAGTGGGCCTTCTCAGGTAAAATACATAGTTTCTACCTCAGGTTTCCAACTTAGATTGTACTGGTATGAAAGTCTATGTAAGTGGGCCTTCTCAGGTAAAATACATAGTTTCTACCTCAGGTTTCCAACTTAGATTGTACTGGTATGAAAGTCTATGTAAGTGGACCTTCTCAGGTAAAATACATAGTTTCTACCTCAGGTTTCCAACTTAGATTGTACTGGTATGAAAGTCTATGTAAGTGGGCCTTCTCAGGTAAAATACATAGTTTCTACCTCAGGTTTCCAACTTAGATTGTACTGGTATGAAAGTCTATGTAAGCGGGCTTTCTCAGGTAAAATACATAGTTTCTACCTCAGGTTTCCAACTTAGATTGTACTGGTATGAAAGTCTATGTAAGTGGGCCTTCTCAGGTAAAATACATAGTTTCTACCTCAGGTTTCCAACTTAGATTGTACTGGTATGAAAGTCTATGTAATTGGGCCTTCTCAGGTAAAATACATAGTTTCTACCTCAGGTTTCCAACTTAGATTGTACTGGTATGAAAGTCTATGTAAGCGGGCTTTCTCAGGTAAAACACATAGTTTCTACCTCATCACTGGGGTGAATTAGCAACACCGTGCCGGTTATTTCAGACACTGATGATGGCCTCCATAGAACCTAACAGCCAGGCTAGTACTAGTAATGTTGATACTGGCCATGAAAGTTAAGAACACTCATGTGTTTATGATACATAAGTCACGGGGCTTCACTGTAGAATACACTGCCTGTACCTTTTTCTTAGTTAACATCAATTCAATGTACACATCATGACACCTAGCTGGTATGTACAAACATCAATTCTTGGTTAATTTATTTTCTGAAGGATATTGTGCATTAAATTTTCAATTGGCCTATTTCAGAGTTTCTTAAGTAAGTGAATGTTCTATCTTATTTTTTATGTTTTACTTTTATTTTCATTTTGTTTTATTTCTCTCCAAGTCATGTTTATTAACTAATTAGAATTAATATTAGGCATTACCTGTATTAACTTCCCGTCTTGTGACTTATCTGTTTTAATTTCTAAAACGATGCGTTTCGAGGATAAATCCTCATCTTCAGGTTTTAATATTACAAAAACATCAAATTCACCCAAACGGGGTCGTCACTTACTTAAAACATAAAAACACACAACACATAACTTTACATTGATATAGTCTTGGCACAGTCCGATGCGCATCGTCTCGTTGCCAACGATTAACTGTTGTACTTTATCCTGTATGACCGTTATCATTTCCCATGGACACATCGATGTTGTAACGAGACGTAATATGTACGGTGTATTTATATCCGTTAATGAGGTTGAGATTGAACCTAATTAATCGTCTGAAACGTTGTTCACCATTTTGTAATATCTCTCGTTAAATTTTTATAAAGTATTAGTATTGGTTTGTATTTATTATTAGTTTTTTTGGTTTAGTGATTTATTCAATCCAATTCACTTTTTTTGTATTGAATCCAATATAAATAAATCTGTTCACTTACTCTTGAAGTTGTTTATTAAATATGTTTAGATTTTTATAATTTTTGTTCAATGTCTTGAGTTCGTATTTGAATAAGTTGCATTGACTTTTCTGCCATTAGCTGAGGTGAGTCGATTGGTGCATTCCTGTACTGAAATTAACATAAGCACAACATTTATATAATACTTACTGGCAGTTGTAGTCTGCTAATGATATGAGATAATATTGCTGTTGAGAATCATTAGATTTAAATTCTCGCTCTGACTCCTGGTACCAACCGTCTCTTGTTGCTCACCTAAGCTGTAATTCTATTCTTTTCAAGAAATGTCAACACTTTAATTTGTTTGTAAAATAATAATTATTTATTTAACTCGAGTTGAAAGATTGTTGTTACAATTCTATTATTTATTTTCTTTAAAAAAATAATTAAAGTCGAGTATGGACTCTTAAAATTATTAAACTCTCAGGGTGGTAAGACTGCATTTTGAAAATCGATTGTCTGTTTGTAAATAATTTGGTTATTATGCTTTATAAAATTAGCAGGTTCTTTGAGTCTGCAAGATACACTTCAACAATAAAATGCACTAACTGTGATAATGAGTAGGCGGAGAATAAAAATATTAATTGTTGCTTTAACATAACACAAAAATATGAACGATTGTTCATTGTTTACAATTGAGGTTAACTACGGTTCATGGTAACCTTACTTATTTGAAATTAATTAATGGATGCTTCTTTGAAGGCATTACTTATTTTGTACATCATTATTATGTATTAAATTCAGCGTTATTTTTCTGAATGATCTCCAAAACTGGATATAAACAAAACAGGTAATTCAAATTAATTCACTACTATTAGGGTTCACTCATGTGTGACCTTGAGTTAATGTACTACAATTAAATACAACAATATCTTAAAATTATTAATTGTTAGGGTTCATTATTCCCTCATTGATTATTCAACGTCTCTTCTTAAACAATTACAATTAACTTCAATCTAGAAAGTTAAAATTGTCATTAGCAAAATCTTTCATTTGATTATTGTTTATGTTATTTCTCGAAGTCCCCTTCCTTTTGGAAATCGGGTTATTTGTTATTTAATTTAAACAAATTAAATCCGCTATTGGTGTTCTTTAATTGATTAATGATTTATTATATAATATAATGATCATTTGCACTGATACTTGCGTATTCTGTTGAGTCGAAGAATTAACACTTTTTAATTTTTAATAATTCACATCACACACTGCCTATACACCTGAACTCCGTTATAGAACACTTTGAAAATAGACTTCACTGTCCTTTTGGTCCAACCTAACCTCAACTCAAAGTTTCGAGGTTAGTCGTGCATTATCAGCTGTCGGCTGTCAATTCAATGTTATGATGGCTGCTCGGCTAACGTGGAGTATCTCTCGATTGCCGGTGATGAACTGATTGATGTTACCTGGTCGGGATTCGGCACTTCGTATTTTTTAATGAGCTCTGATTGGCTAATTGTCTTTATGTTGTGTACTCTCGGCGAGGTTCATCAACACAGAAGCTTAAACTAGCGTCAGTGGCTGGGTCCAAGGCTATGATTTACTGGTTACACAGCCACGCGCAAGGGCTTGTCATTTATTAATTTTTTCTTATAAGTCAAATATTTTATCTATAATTACACTGACAATATTCTTATAACTCCCATCGTTTCTATCTTTTGATTACGAGTAATTTGCATACCGTCATCATATAGTTCTGATCTGGGGTTGATAAAACCGCACTTGGTACAAATTAATAATACTTCTTAAGTTACCTAATACATTAAATATATTGTTTTTATCCCGTGTGTTCATGGTGATAACATATTATTACTGTATTATGCACTTTTTACGCCTGGTCATTTACTAATAGTTATAAAATATCCATTTTCCTAGGTTCAAATTCTAGGCCTATTATCACATACATTGTTTATTAATAATATTACAATAATAGTTGTTGATAATACTATGTTATTATGGCCTATGCATAATGCATTGGTCATTATCAGTTCTGATAGTGTCCTTTTTATTTATCACTGGGTTTTATTACCTTAATTATAGTCTTTTAGGTGAGTTTTTAATACTCTTGAAAGTTACATTTTTTCGTGAGTTGTAATTCTTTCACATTAATCTCATTATTGTTTTATTATCTATTATCAGTGTTCTGCTAACACTGTTAGTACTGTGCAGTACAGTGGCGGCGATAAGGCCCCCGCAGACCCCGCAGCACGGGGGGCCTGACCCTCTGGGGGGCCCCGCACCCCTGGCCCCTAGAAAAAAATATGAAACGAGCTATAATAGGAAAAAAAGTTTTAATGGGATCCGACTACCGGCAAATTTGTATTTAAAATATGAAATATACGTTTTATTTAAGTGTATAGACATGCAAAAAAACTACGTTTTCCGAAATGACATTACTGTTTGTAGTTTGTAAGCGAAGCTTATCTTATCTCTTGTGGTGCCCGTACGTCCGGTGCAATGAGTCACTCGGCACTGAGAAGACGTAAACAAACAACACAATGTAGTTCAGTACTCAGTAGTGCGTCGCATCTCCTGCACGATAGTACTGTATTGCATTCATTTCGTAATTTAGTGCTGTTTAAGTTTAATAACTTAACATTTGATTTTAGTTTTTGTATTTTGTGTAGAGTTAGAGTGTTAGAGACAGAGTTTATAAAATGGAAAGTAAGCATGAATATTTAAGTGGTGCTAAGAAAAGGAAACTGCAAAAACAGCGAGAAGAATCTAAAAGTAAACTTTCAAAACTCGACCAGTTTTTAAAAAAATCATCAAAATGTGAAGTTGAACAACCCAAACCCGGGCCAAGTGGAAGTAATGAAAAAGAAACAAAAATCGGACTTGAAGTTGATTGTGACAGTGACAATAAACCTGATTTAAACATTAGTCCGTCGGATACAAGTGATACAACTACGGAAACAAATAAGCAACTGCAACATGAACAAGAAGAACAACTGCTAGGCATTGAATGTGTTCGCCAGTCCGAAGACATACCTGGACCAGAAAATCAGTTTGAACCAACTGAAGTTATAAGTAATCACGCAAATAAAACTAGTTTAGCAGACCCTTCCGATCCAAACTGCCAAAGTTTTGAGACAGATATTGCATTCTATAAAAATCAAGCTACAATGACAGACGAGATGAAAAAGTTAATAACGTTAAGTGAACCTTGTCAACCAAAGGGTCCTTTCCCGAATGATTCCGTTTCTAAGCGGTCTTTCAGTACAGCATATTATTCCTTCAAAACTGCAGCAGGCCAAATTGTTCACAGGTTTTGGCTTTGTTACTCTCGTAATCTAGATGGAGTCTATTGTTTACCATGTTGGCTTTTCAGCCAAAGTGCTGATGCCCAAAGCTGACGTGAAGGCGATATTAGAGATTAGAAAGGTCTCAGTAAAAAAATTAAAGTTCATGAAAGTAGCAATGCTCATTTACAATCTTGTCTCACGTATGCCACTTGGAAAAAGAGTAAAACGGTAGCTGATCAAATTTCCGATGAGCGGAAAAAATGGAAAGATACTTTCATACGGATTGTGGATGTCATTTGAACCATGGCACTGTGTTCATTGCCGTTTCATGGCCATAGAGAATCATTACATGAAATAAATCCTGAAAGTGGAAATTTTTTGAACATACTATCTTTAGTTTCTCGCTACGATTCTCTCCTTAGTGCACACTTAGAAAATGAAAAAACCAGATCAAAATACCTCCACCATGACATTCAAAATGAAATCATTAACTTGCTAGGAAAATCAGTATTGACTGCCTTACTAAAACAGATTCACTCTTCTCCTTTTTTTCTACAATTGTTGATAGCAAACAAGACATTTCTAAGATTGACCAAATGAGTGTTGTAATCAGATACATTAACGTAGTAGAAGAATCTCCTGGCAATTATAAAACTGTGATTAGTGAGTCCTTTTTGGGATTTCAAGAAATAAAGGATCCCAACAGTGAGGGGTTTCAAAGTAAGATTTTAGACTTTTTGAAAACAAATGAAATTGACATTAGTAAGTGTAGAGGTCAAGGTTATGATGGTGCAGCAACAATGAGCGGGAAATACTCTGGGTTACAGAAAAGAATTATGGATATAGTCCCAAACGCGAATTACGTACACAGTGCTGCACATAACCTGAACTTGGTGATCAATGATTCAGTATCAAATATTTCTGAAATAAGACAATTTTATGACATAGTACAGAAAACTTATGTTTTTCAGTGAAAGCTTACATAGATGGCAAGAACTTAATACTGCCGTTAAAGAAGACAGCTCTGCCAAAAATCTAACTTTAAAAAAGCTATGTCCAACAAGGTGGTCTTCTAGACACGACTGTCTGTTAGCTTTAAGAAATGATTTCAAAAATGTGATTAAGTGTTTGACAGAAATTATTCTGTACAGCTCAAAAAAACCCAAGGCAGAAGAAGCATTAGCAATTAGAAACCACCTGGAAAACTTTGAATTTATTCTTGTGCTCTGCCTTGAAACTAAGATTTTAGAGAATGTAAATATAACTTCAAAAGCACTACAGAGGTCAACTGTTGACCTAGGCAGAGCGTGGCAGTTTCTAAGCCACGCTTGTGATGAGTTAAAAGTTTTAAGAAAGGACTTTGCCGGCTTTCTTGCTGGTGCTAAACAATTGGCCCAGTCATGGGACATAACTTGTAACATGAAAAATAAGCGTAAGCGAGTTGTAAAACGCTTCTTTGTTGAATTATCAGTTGACCATAGAATTTATAACCCAGTGAAATCATTTGACATAAAAGTTTTTAATGCAACACTAGATATTGTAATAGCTCAGCTGTAAATGAGATTCGAAGGATTGCGTTGCATTGATGATAGGTTTTCATTCCTGATGCCTCAGAATTTAGTAAACTTCTCACAAGAGACAATAGTGGAGAAAAGTAAGGCTCTGGTAAATGTGTATCCTGGTGACCTTTCCACATCACTTCCTGACCAAGTAATATCCTTCAAAGCTCTGATGGCCAAAGAAATTGTACACAAGAAAAGCATTCGAGAAATGATGAATTTACTGGTTGAAGAAAACAGCTGCCTTATGAGTTGCCTCCCAGACTTAACTACAGCTTTGCAGCTTTATTTAACCATACCTGTCACAACAGCTACAGCGGAAAGAAGCTTTTCAAAACTTAAATTAATTAAGTCATACTTAAGAAGTACCATGGCCCAAACTCGGTTGAGTGACTTGGCACTGTTAAGCATTGAGCATGAAGAGACACAGAAAACTAATATCAACGAAGTGGTTGAAAAGTTCTTAGCTATTAAAAAAAGAAGACTAGGCTTAGGAAAACAGTGAACTTTGGTTGATCCTCATCTGTAAATATTGTACATTACTTGAGTTCGAGTGTTACTGAATTGGATTAGACTTAAGGAGAACTTGTATAGAGTATATTCAAGAATTTTACAAATACAGTTACAAACTAATTTAAATGTTTGAAAAAAGCTAGAATGTTACTTTGATATTCGTTTTTAAGTAATAAATTTTTAACACTCTGTGTGCGGTACTGTTTCATAGTCTGAATTTAGATCTTTGACGTAAAAATAAATCATTTTTTTTTATTTTGGTTTTTTTATAGTTTGTATAGAACTTTGTCTATTTAGCAACAATGAATTTTAAGAGTTTGTACACGTGTAAAACGTCCTTTGCAAATTGCAAACACTTTGTGATAGACGAGAAAGTATTCACAAACCATTGTTGTGAAACACACGTAAATAGAAACTCATTTGAGTGTTTTCCCCTATTACATATACAAAATTTAACCATTTTTATAGGGCCCCCCTAATTAGTTTTGCGGGGGGCCCCCGTTTCGTTAGCGCCGCCACTGGTGCAGTAGTTAATTCTGCATTTACATTGACAATTACTTTGGTTTGAAGTTACTCTGACAACTTGCATTTAGCTGTTACTAGGGTTTACTTATTATTTGTGTTATTATTGTTAATGAGGTGGATATAATCCTTGAATTTACTTATTTAAACGTTATTCTGCCTTTTCAGTGTTATTGGTTGAGTTCCTACTCTCTTATTACAAGTTTACTAGATAATTTTGTTGTCTCATGCAACCATTCTATGTTATGCATACGGTTATATTAAATTACATCAATTCAGCCTTTATGTTTCTTTAACACATTATTTGTTGTACATTAAATGTTCCTTATATTATCTGTTTATGTTATACTACAACATATTTTAGTTCAACATTGCTTTAGTCTTATTTTTCTATGGTTTTGTTGAAAACTAGTTGGCCAGATTAGGTTATGTTATCATTTAGTTATTCAACAATGGTTGATTGTCAGTTTTGAATTTCTACATTACACCTGATTTATTTAACTTTATATAGCACTGGTATATTATTGTTTGTCACTAGATTTCAATTTGCTTATCTTCACAATCTTTATCATTGATAATTAGTGGTTATTTATAATTTCAATTCCACTTTACAATATGTTATTAGTGTTTTGGACATAGTCCTTTTGTAATGTTTACACATCATTTAGCTATGAAATTATCATACTGTTACTCATTCTCTTTATTAACCTCTGTTTTCAATAGTTAACTTTTATTGAGTTCTTTTTGTATTGTATTATTAAGGAAGGTATTTGATTAATACGTTTAGGTCTGTGTCAATTTACAGCTTAGGGATTTAACTCATGTGGTTTGTCTCACTTATACTTTCTTTTTCTATAATAATACTTTTATTTGCATATATTAATTCATTCTAATTCATATTATTTCCCTTTGGTGGTTGACCTGAATATGTTTTCTTCTTATCTGCACTGATTCCTTCCTCACTCTTAATAAGTTTCTTCTTGATATTGTTGTCACTAGTTTCTTTCTCACTGTTTGATCTATTGGGTAATAAGGTATGTTGTCTCGTCGTTAGTCTTGTTTTATTTTCTTCAGTTGTACATTTACTGGTAATTCATTATTTATTTTATTCACCAATTTTGGCTTATAATACTTCTTTTATTCATGATTGTAGGTTCAACTTTGTAGATAAGTTTTATTTGTAGTGGCTTTCAATTCATTTGTGATACGTTGGCGTTGGATGTGTACCCTGGAAATGGAGAACAATAACTGCCTGAACTTCCTTGATTTCACTATTAGCAAATATAATGACCGATTTAGATTCAAAATTTACAGAAAGCCCACCACTACGAATATCACTATTGTAAGAAGACTGCTGTATGCCGGTCGTTACAAAAGATAATAAGTAGATGGAAAATTTTATAAAAATAAAATTTTCAAATAATAAAAAATTTTCTTTATGTTTTTTAATGTGTGTATATTGGAAATAAATCTGTTTTAAATGTTCTTGTAAAAAATTTGATAATCAGGCACGTATTTATTGACTATCGAGCACTTCTTGAAGATTTGAACCAAGTCTGGAGTTAAATAGATTAACTCCAGTTAGCAATCGATTGGTGATTTTTCTTGCTGGTCCAATATATCACTCAAATAAAATATTTTCTTCTTCTTTAAGTCCCTCAGTCTTAATAAATACTCTTAAATTAACCTGTGAAATAAATGACAGATAAGAAATAATGGAAATATAAAGATTTATTGAACAATTTAAATAAATAATCGATTTTTTATCGATGAAGAGCAATTATCGACTCCGTCTCGGGAATTATCGATTGTGCATACAGAACAAAATTTATGATATGTATTATATAAAAGACAGGTTCTTTGAGCGATTAAAATTAATAGTCAGAGAAGGGTGACGAGAAAGTATAACATTAACAATTAAACACAAATACAATAATTATTATTCAAAAGTATTTAAATAATTCCAATATGTAATATTTATAAAAGTTGTCAAACCATAGGCAGACTATGACGTCACTGCTGGATGGCGAATGCAGGCCGGCTTGAATTAAAAGATGGCCGCTACTATTTCTGGCGTAGTTACTGCGAACTCGTCATGTCCAAAAATCACGACAAAATTACCTTTGTGAATGTCTGAAATCTTCCCACACTGATGTAATATGTCTGTTAAGTTATTTGGTGTATTCTGAAGAAGTGTTCCGTGTAAACTTGTGTTAATTAGTTTATTTTGTATGTGTTCACTCCTGTGGGTTAAGTTTCTGTAAATGTGGTTATGCGTTGTAGAGTGACTTGTGTCAAATATACTGTTTTACTGTTTTATTTCACTCGTATCATGAAGTTAGGTGTTATTTCTCACTATTGCTGTTAAAGGTTAGGTAAATTTAGCTATGAAAGTGTTCAATTCATCTACCTCTCATTGCACTGACATTAATAGTAATAAGATGTACCATTTTCTACTCGATTTAAAGAACGTTTTGTCACTCAACTATTCAGCTTGATATTCAACAAAAGACTAATTAACTTGGTCAAAATTTTGCCCAGTTAATCTTTGAAAAAGTATTGTTAACATATTTCGATTACCCATACACATGATAAAATATTACATTATATATGGAATTTATTTATTTTATTCATCACTTTTATGAATTATGAACCTTATCATTGGTTTAATCATCTCATTCCTTTCAAATTGATATATTATAGTCCATATCTGTAGACATTTTGTGGAAATTAACAAATTTCTTTACTTTATGGAAATATAGGCTCAAAATTGGATTTCCGTCTTTATACAAATTTCCTCCATTTTAAATATCATTAATACTATTATAATAAATTTTAATTAGTCATATTCCTCTTTCTTTCCTTAAATACATATAAATTAAACCTTTGAACTGGTTTTTTGTGTTAATCTGTAAATTTGACATTGCTCTTTAAAATTAATTAATTTATATATTTTGAAAATTTACAATATTTTAAGGTATATTTCCTTATTATCATTTTAACTCATAGGATCATTCCCAGTAGTGTTTAACTGAGTTACCTTATCTAAATCTTGGTAGTTTACAGGATTTATAAGTGAATTATACTAGTTTATATTGGTTCTGTGAATTCACCAAATGGCCTAGATTTTAGAATTTTATATTTCTGTTTTTCTCAAATAAATTTAATCCTAACTCCTCCTCTGACTTTACATAGTTACTATTACATGAAAATAAAATGGTTTATAACTTATTGTGAGGTGTAGTATTTAATTAACACTACTGTTATTAAAATAAATAATTATGAACATTATTTAGCAATCTGCACAATTGAACATATTGCTGATATGGTTTAAACATATACTTTTAACTATTTTTGAGTTAACATAGCATACCTATTGAAACATTATTAATGGTATGTAGGCTATTATTTAGCAAACATAATTCATTTTAAAACACATAATATAAATCTTATTTTCTAATAACTCTTACAAATACATTTTACTAACACATTGATTTTATCGCTGTGAATAAACAGTCTATTTAAACATTTTAAACTTACGAATACTAAATTAATGCCAGTCCTTTCTGGTCTAAACCATTATTATTTATGACCCCCTGCATCAGTAAACATGACCTCCCATACTCTATTTATTAGCATTTTTTACAAATGTCTTGTAAATAAAGAGTTACATTAAAATAATAAAATACTGGAAACCTTCCATTTTATTATTTTATTATGCTGTTTATTATTGGATATTAAAGTTGTTATATAGCATACTGATAAGTCATAGTATCACTAACTTTAAGTTTATTGCATTTCTAAAAAACACTTACACAAATTCACTTTCACTGTTGGTTCTGATATTTTGAGTCTTATTATCTCAGACCAGACCTTTAGTAATCATGGACTGTTAAGACTTGTTTATTTTCTTATCACACAATAGCTTTAGTCGGTTCACTTCTTATAATACTATACAGCACTTTAGTTTTCTAAATAATTACATTTTTATAGGATTTTGGGTATGTTATACCTTCTTTTGAATCGTTTTTGTGGGTTTGGGGTTGATGGTAGTTAATAATAATAATAGGTTTTACAACGGTGTTTCTTTCATACTATTTCTTCCTCTCCTCCTGTCTTCTTTCTTCTCCTTCTTCTTATCTTCTTTCTTGTCTTCATTCTTGTCCTTCTTCTAGTCTTCATTCTTCTGGTCTTCTTGTCTTCCTTCTTTATTCTTGGGTAAACCAAGGTACTTGGTGTTATCTTGACTGATGTTTAGTTTGGAGCATCTAATTTATTCACTGATACGGACCTTGTTCTTCTCTAACGGTTTCAGGGTATTGTTTTCTTCCTGATCCCAAACTTTATTCTTCCCTCTTCTTGTTTTTGGGGTATTTTGGTATTCACCACTCTTAAACTGATTCTCTTTCTTCTTGATATGGTCTTATTTAATTTGTTTACTGCTCCTAGCTTCCTGGGTAAATTACTGATCTTATAATATGAGTTGCTTTCAATACTTTCTTTGATATTTAAACAGTGGTTTTTATATAATGTAATGAGGATTTTTATTTTATCGTGGTTCATTCCTTTGATTTCCTTAAATCTCATTCAATATTATTTTAACATATTTGATGTAATTAAACTTTATGATTTTATATGACTTAATAAATAGTGGATTTTCTGTCACGCTACAGAATGCCCTCCAGAAGTAATTTTTTCAGACTATACTTGCTTTGTCTGAAACAATTGCTTATGATAATTATTCTAGGTTTGTTATTATTCTGGACTTCCTTCCATTTTAAAAGTTTTCTTATTTATATTTGAGTTTATATCATTCTCATTCTCACTGGATCTTCCTTGATAGTAATAGTCATCTGAGTTTCATATTTATTATTTCATTTTCATATTTCTTCTTAGTATTTTCTCCTTGGGATATTTCCTCCCTATCGTTACCTACTTTGTGAGCTGGTTCAGTTCAGAGAGGCACTGTACGCTACTTTCCTCTGCTGTCCAATACTTCACACATATTTGAGTACAGAGGCAAATCATCTCTGCTCAAAAAATATATTAATACTGCTGGAATTATCTACAGACAGATTAAAAAAATTATTCAGAATAGTACACATTTGTTACTATTTAAAAAATATCTTTGGGATACTTCACTTATTACTTATTATATTTCTCAGAGATTTTAATATTCCTATCTCAGTTGTTCTTCTGATTCGTTAACTGGATGTTTCTTTCATTTGATATTATGGTAGGAAGCTCTTCTATTATTACATTTTTCAACTTTTCTTATCATATAAATCTTTTGGTTATAAATTCTTTATTACCTTCTGGTTTTTTTATTATAATCTGCATTATTTATAGTAGCATATCTTTATGACATTTTTAGACTGTTTCTTTGTTCTTATTATTTCCACTTGTTCTATTTTCTAGAATTTTTATAACTGTCATTATCATAATTGACCTTTAATTCATAAATCATTTTATATTAATTCGTTTAATTACATATATCTTTGATATTGTTCTCACATTATTCCTGTCATGGTTATTATACCTTTGAATGAATGTTTTTTATTAATTTCATAATGAGGTCATAATTTCTCCTCATACCACTTCAAAGTTTCATTATCTCATTATTCCAAATAAGTTTTTGTACTTTATTATATTCAATCACTCAAATCGTATCAACTCAAATCGTATCTTCTCAAATCGTATCTCATTTTTCTTTTAATTTCCTTTGGCATCATTTTATGGAAATGTTTTTACTCTTCATATTGAAATTAGACATGATCATACTGTCCAGAATTGTTTGTTTTAATTCTAAAGTCTGTTTCCTTTATTCATCCCATTATGATCCTTTATTACCATGGTAATTATATTTTATGCTTACCATCAATATGGTATTAAATCTCTTCTGTTTATCTAACCAAAGTGTTTCATTAATAATTGATTGGTAAGTTGTACTTATTCTTGGTTTGGAAACTTGATTTATACACAATTCAAAATTCACTCTTTTATATTATTCCATAAAGTTTTCTCCAAATAGTTGTTATGTAAAGTATACCTTGTTTTTGGAATCTTGATGATTTTATTCTAACTTCTTCTTATATTATTGTCGTAAAGTTTTTCAAATTCCTGGTTAGTAAGATGGTCTTACATTGTTTTAAAATTTTGAGGATTTTAAATTCTAACTTCTTCTTTTTTTATATATCTTCTAAATGGTTTCATTAATAATCTTGTAGTAAGATGTACTTACTTTGTCTTTGGAATTTTGATGATTTAATTCTAACTTCTTCTTGTATTATATATCTTCTAAATGGTTTCATTAATAATGGTGTAGTAAGATGTACTTACTTTGTCTTTGGAATTTTGATGGTTTAATTCTAACTTCTTCTTGTATTATATATCTTCTAAATGGTTTCATTAATAATGGTGTAGTAAGATGTACTTACTTTGTCTTTGGAATTTTGATGGTTTTATTCATAAAATTTCTTCATGGATGCCTGGTTAAAGACACCCTTGACTTTATTTGAATTAATTTCCTTGATTTCGTATGTGTTGTTGTTATTGTCCCTTGAGATAATATAGGGACCAGTGTACAGAAGCAATAATTTTTTTGTTATCCCCTCTAAGGAACTGGGTAATTCCCTATTCTTCAACAACACCTTCTCTCCAATGGTATAATGAATAACCTTACCCATACTTTTATTGTATTTATTCCGCCCTTTCTCCTGATCTTCAGCCACCTTATTGTGAAATTGAATTTTATCAAATATATATTTATGCTCTCTGGGGAACTCCAAGATATCTTCGATCTCTCTAGGGGGTTGTCTCTCGTACATTGCGGAGTATGGGGTTATTCCTATGGCTGGATGGTATGCCAGGTTGAGGAATTCTTCAGTGGCCTCCAAGTATTCTTGCCACCTTCTCTGCTGATCATGGCAATACGTTCTTAATAGGCGCCCCACCTCTCGCAAGACTCTTTCGGCCGGGTTACTGCTCGGGTGGTATACTGATGTCTTGTATGTATGAACCCCCATTGACAGCAGTGTATCCCGCCATTTCCTCCCCTTGAATTGTGTTCCGTGGTCGGTTATGATCGATACCGGTTTTCCGACGGTTGGGAAGTACTGGTTGATCAGGATTTCAAGAACTTTATTCGTAGTCGCCCGATTCGCTGGGTATAGCTTAACGAACTTGGTATAATGGTCCATTATGATGACGAGATATTTGTATCGGTGGCGGCCTCCACTGCGGGGAAATGGCCCACAGATATCCAGGAATACCTTTTCAAGTTTCGACTGCGAGGTTATCGGAATCATCTGCCCCTCTCTTTTCTCGTTGTTAGTTTTTACGAGTTGGCAAATGCGACAGTTTCTAATGTACCTCCGTACCTTCCGATTTATGTCCTTGATATGGCAGCTCTCTTCCAGGGCCTTTACCACCTTTAAGGCACCCATATGCCCATATCGAACATGATAATCGAACACTATCTCTTTCTCGATATGGGTTGGAATTATTACCTTCCATTCCTCCTAATATAATGATGGTTTGGAAAACAGGATTCCGTTATGTATGGTATAATATTGGGAGATTGTCTCATCCCCTGCTTCCAGTCTTGAGATAATAGTGACTAATTTCGGGTCAGCTTGTTGGTGTGTGCTTAGGTGTTCCAAAATTGATTGTAGACCGGCGCTGCTGCTGAGAATATGGTATACTTTCAGAATACTCTCTTTCTCCCCCTCGAACGTCTGTTTGTCAATGTCTACTCTAGACAATACGTCCGCGACGACATTCTTCCTTCCGGGGATATACTCCCACTTAAGGTCGTATTCTTGCAGCAATAGTATCCACCGCGTTAACCTTCCATGGCTCAACTTACAAATCTTAAGGAACGAGATAGATTTATGGTCTGTCCGGACGGTAACGGAATAACCAAGGATATAAGTGCGGAACTTTCCGCATGCGAACACGACAATCAATAATTCCTTTTCTGTAACGTGATAGTTTTTCTCACACGGGTTTAATGCTCTGCTGGCAAAGCAGATTACAAGATGTTCGCCCTCCTCATCCTCTTGATATAAGGTAGTGCCGAGGCTGATGTCACTGGCATTACAATTAAGAAAGAAAGGCTTGTTAAAATCTGGATGGCGGAGTATAATGGGTTCAAGGAATTTTTGTTTTATAAGAGTTAATATATTTTGTTGTTCATTACCCCAGATCCATTTATTTTTAGATGACAGTTGCGGCTGAAATCTGGCAGTCAGTTCGGAGTACTTTTCCTGGAACTTGCGGTAGTAATTACAGAGTCCCAGGAACGACTGTAACTGCCTTCGATTCTTAGGTGTAGGAAAGTTCTGAATCGCTTCGACTTTTTCAGCCGATGGTGAGATTCCCTTATCATTTAATATGAAGCCTAAGAATTGTATTTCTTCAGCAATAAAATGAGATTTTGCTAACTTCAGCGTAATATTGTTTGCTGCTAGCTTCTGTAAGACGTGTTCCACATGGTAGCAGTGTTCCTCCCAAGTTTCTGAGGACACTAGCAAGTCATCGACGTATACGGTGGTGAATTGTAGTGCTTCTTGGCCAAGTATCTGATCCATGCAGTGCACAAAGACTGCGACTGAGTTTACCAGTCCGAAGGGCAACCTCTTAAACTGGTAGTTCCGCCCTTCAAATATAAAGGCCAGATACTGGCGACTCTGTGGATGTAATTCCACCTGCCAGTACCCGCACACCGTATCCCAGGTACTGAAGTATTTGGTACCGTGGAACCATTTTAAGATCTCCTCAATCTCACCGGGCGAAGTCCTGTCATTAATGATCATCTTATTTATTTCGCGCGCATCTAAACACAAACGGACTTGTCCGTTTTTCTTAGGAATAGCCACGATAGGACTTGTATATGGGGAATGGCTACTCTCTATAATGTCACGGTTAATCATTTGCTCTATTTCAGCTCTTACTGCTTGCTTTCGTGATTGCGCAATGGGGTAAGACTTCCGGTTAAAGTCCACTGTGTCTCGGAACTGTAGAGTACACTGGAAGTTTTTCACTTTACCGGGCTCATCAGAAAAGACTGATTTATATTTGTTGTATATGTTATAATGTAATATTATAGATGATTCAGTGGTATAATCTTTATATATAGTTGTATTGATATGGTGTGTGTTGATGTTTAATCTTCAATCACTTCAGCCCCAAATTGGGTTCGTCAACTTGTTATAGAACAAGTAATACTAGTATATATTTAGTGATGTGTAGTGTGCTTGCAGGTACGCTCCGGTATCTGCTATTATGTTGTTTTTATAAAACTGCTCCAATTATAATTATTAGGAGTTATTAGTGTGATTGTATAATCTGTATAAGTGTCTATGAATAATTCACTCTTTTAATTTAAATAGGCTTCGCGCACTTTTGTTGTATGCCTCCCTCACTTACCACAAGTATCTGTTTCAGTCCTGTTCTGTGACGGTTGTTGCTGAAATACATACACTTAAAATGCACACAAATATTCAATTTGAATATTCAAAACAGTTAGTACACACAATATGAATGAATTAGCACATATAGGTAATACTTTAAATTACTCTCTGTTTGAATTCTTCCGCCACCTTTGGTAGAACTGATTTAAAAGAAATAATTTAATTTATATTTGAAATGATACTCTTGTTCATAGGTAAATAAGTGAAGGTTTATTAACAATTTTAAAATGGCAAATTTCAAAAACAATTAACAATCATTTTGGCTAATAATCCTTTACATAATAATTACAATTGATTAATTTTAACATAAAACTCTGTCCAGGCTCAATGCTGGTAGTCCTGTCTTTGGTACAATAATTTGAACTTAATAGGTTATGTTTTCTTGTCAATGTATTATCAGGTTGTTAGGTTCTTTGAGGTGACATGATATCAGTGTCAAGATGTAATATTAATAGAATTAAGAAAATTGAACAATGGTTAAAAAATAACGAATAAACATCAAACAATGAAAATTAATACCATATGTATGGTAAGTATGTTATTATCGTACGCGTGGATGCGCACGCACCTTATAAAACTCTATAGCAGGCGTCAAGCTCGTGGCTTGTACAGTTTCAATGTATCGTTTTATTTTCAACAATTAGTTTGATAAATATATATTTTCAAGAGAAAAAATTAATAAAATACAAAAAAAACTCTTGATATGATTTCTATTTGGTTTGGAAATTATTTGAGAACAGATGCAACAGTTAAATTAACAAGCTACCGCTACCATTTTGAGGTTAGCTATCACAGGTAATGCTATTATGGTAAATGATTTCTTAACGGTTAACATTTCTTAATTTATATTTTCTGAACACATTATTAATAACATTTTAACATGTTACTATTAGAATTGCTTTTATACTTTTGTACGAAAGTTAATGTTATTTATTTCAAAACATCGAAATAATCAAGACAAATAAGTTTAGTCAAAAAAGTGACTAAATGTTAACTCTTGTAATTAATGACAATTACTTCAAACATACTTTTTATAATTATGAAAATGAATTAAAATATTTATCTAATATTTTAATAAGTATAAATTGACATTTCTTGGAATTCTAATAATTCCATTATACGTTTAACCTTTCGCTAGTACTTGACTCTCGTAGCATCCATATATGTCTATTTAAAATTATTAATTTTTAAATCAAAGTTATTTAAATAAAATATTGTACTCCCTGTTTATTTATCACAACACACGCGAGTACGACCGGGATTATACACTATCGTACTTGTATAGTTCGGTAATACCGCACATATCACTCGGAAGTATTTTTGTTGTGTCAAGGTTATGTATGTTTATCAACTTATTGTCAATGGACGCGCACAAATTTGAAAATAATACTTTTTCATGGTGTAGAGTTGCGTGACCTGTCCGTCTGAAGGCTGTTCGTAGACTGTTACATTTTGCCGGAGCGTCTCTTTCGAGTCTGACAAAATGCGTTGATTTGATTGGCTGTAATCACTATAGTCTTCACCCCAAAAGCCTTTGTTTTATTAAAATATTTGGTGTTTTACCAAATTTTGACTTTGGGTTGGAGTTTATGTGACGTAATCACTAGTGTAAAAAATAATTGAAAAGTTAATAATTACAATAACTTCCTTATTGAACGTCCTATCGTTACATGAGTTATGTCATTGAATTGTAGACATTTTCTTCTTTAATTTAAGTCTAAACAACATTATTTTATTTACATCGCTTCTCTTAATATAACGTTTTTATTAATTATCTTTGGTGTTTCTTATTTTTATAAGTTTTTGACACCAGATTTAATTATTTTTAATAAAAACACTTTCTAAATAAACACTTGGAGTCCATTTCTCACTTGGTTAGTTTATTATTTGGAAATAATTATTTCCTTAACAATAGCTCATTATAGCGTCATTAGGCGTCCATCTTTGTTTTTATATAAATGTATTTAAAATGAATTTCCCTTATTTAATACAAGTAATCTTACAATCTAATAATACTAAAACGATTATTTACATGATTTCACACTTAAATATCTTTACATGATTGTATTAAATATAATATACATACTGTCTTATTCCTCTTCTACCTGTCTCATACAATTGTCAATATAATTTTAGTCTTTTCTATGTGAATTATATTATGTATTAAATGTCATTAGTGTACATATATTGTACTTAATGCATTACATATAGTGGTCAGCTTCTAGCTAGTTTAGAATCCTTCAATTCTTTAATAATGGGTTTGTTCCTATGGTGTCTCATCATAGTGGTCATTTATTTTTCATAAAAACAATAATTAAACTGTTATTGTTACATTTTGTTTGTGTTTCTATATTGGTATTAGACATTACTCCTACTTTTGGTAATGTTCTCATTTACTCTTAGACAAATTTATATGTCATATTTTTCCTAAGTAACTTACTTAACATGGTTGGTTTACATCTGATTTCTGTCACTATGGTCAGTTGGTTTCTAATTATTTGCATATATACTGACTGTTTTTATAGTTCTAATCTGTTCTCAAAGTTGTATTGAGTTTCCCTCTAACTACTGGTACTATTGTTAACAATCTGTGTTTAATCTTTAATACACTATTTTCCTTAACTAATGGGCCATACAATGGTCCATCTTACATCTGATTGTTTGTACATGGTTAGTTAGTTTACAACATTTTGTTTATAATACTGTTGTTATTATGTTAAAGATCTGTTCTCAAAACATTACCAGATATTGGTCTTACTACTGGTAATATTGTTATTCACTTTAGTATTGGTTTTGATATTGCACTTTGCCAAACTGAATTGGCATATTTGTTGTATCTTTGCTATCTCTGTTTGCCATTGCATTTGATTGGTTTTATTTACATGGTTGGATTATAATGCATTGTCTATTAGGATGTATTGTTATTTATAACAATTCCTTAATTGATATCATTGTTGATAATCATTTATTTTCATTGATATTTTTGGTTTTCTGTTTAACAGGTACCTTCTCTATGGGTTATGTAGCAATGTACCATCTGTTTTAATGCAGTATGTCTCTACTACTTACATGGTATCAGCATGGTATTCCACAATAATATTTTATTTATTTTGTGACAGATGTTTATACATTCCTTCTTAAACACTAACACATATCTTATTGTATTATTTATTATATTTTCTAGTCATAGGTTGAACTTAATTCAATCCATTTTGTTTGATACAAGGGTTTTTTATTTGTTGTCAGTTCTTTACCAAAAAAAAAAACATAATTATATTGTTCTATTTTGTTTTATTTTGTTGGTCTTACGATTATCTGTGTTGATCACAACTTTATTAAATGCGTCACACTCATTGTTCGTGTCTATTTGACTTATTTAACATCTTGTTGTTTTCATCATGGAATTAACATATTTTCATATACTTATAAACTTCATCACTATAATTGTTTGTGTGGTTATTCAGTTGAAATAGTTAGTTATTCACATGTTTCACATCTATTAAGTACGCACTGTTATTGTTTGTGTTTCCTTAAATGCTAAACACTGGTTTTCATCCTCACATTTGATAATCATTGTTTCACTTGTCACTTATATAGTCTTTGGTACACGTGGTTTATGTTGATTTCTGGTATGATTTATTCATCTTTTTCTCTCTTCTGAGTCAGCTTTCTTGTCCTTCTTCTTTCTTCTTTCTCGTTATTTTCATCGTAGTCATATTCCTTAATTGTTCCTCTCGCTGTTTGAGTTTGTTAATTCTTGTTTCGTCGTTTCCCCTCACTTTTGGAGTTTGTGTATTCTTATTTTGTCATCTCCCCTCACTTTTGGAGTTTGTTAATTCTTGTTTCATCGTTTCCCCTCACTTTTGGATTTTTTTAATTCTTGTTTCGTCATTTCCCCTCACTTTTGGAGTTTGTTAATTCTTATTTCGTCGTTTCCCCTCACTTTTGGAGTTTGTTAATTCTTATTTCGTCGTTTCCCCTCACTTTTGGATCCTATTGGGTCTAGTTACTGGTATTTTGTTTTGGCTCATGTCATTTTCTTTCTTATGTTTCGTAGTTGATGTCACTAGGTTGATATTATCTTATTCATAGTTGGATTTTCATATTAACACATTTGTAGATACACACTTTATATACATGGATTTACTTATCTAGATTTACATTCATATTTTTCTCTTACTTGCCGTCCTTTAAGCTCATTTTATGTAACTGCCATATTTGGTTATGTTACATATGCCTTCCTTTAAGAATTGATTAATTCTGAGTTATGATTATACTATATTTTTCTATGAAGAATTTATCAATTATTGTACATTCCATGTTGATTCACATGTTTTTTCCATATATCCTTTCGCTTTCTGCTCTTTGAATCATATTTATTTCTTCTCTATGTAATTACTTCCCTCGTTTATTTAGTTCCCTAACATACATTTAGCTGGGGTAGTTTAGAGCGGCTCACTTTGGCTATTCGACTCTACTGGCCATACTAATTTCAATAAATATGGAGGCAAATCATCTCCTTCAATAATAATAAATGATTGCTGGCATTACTCTTCAGTCAATTCATCTCAAATCATTAATAATAATAATAGTGGTCGTTTTTCCGACAAATAATAAATATTCTTGGGATTAATTCATGCATCTGCGGTTTGTACATTGTGATTCTCTCTTTTCTTGATTCAACTTAACTAATTCTTCACATATCATCGGGATATTTTGTTTTACATTTCCTCATTGGTATACTCTCATGATTTTCTTCGTTAGTATATTCTTTTTTATTCTTCTTCACCATAGATTAATCTCTTCATTCTGTGTTACCTTGAACGTCATTTCGTCATAATCTTCGTTCCAAATTTATTCTTCTGGATACTATGTATTAGTACATTCATTTTTTCTTTCCTCTTCCAGGTTTTAGTTGGTATTTGTACTTCATGTAGTGTTGGCTTTTCTTTATTCAAATACAAATTTGTCGTGTGTGGTTGTTTCTCTACAGTAATAGTGTTCATTTGGTTTATTCCTCCAACTCTTCTTTTTCTTATAGTAGTACGGGTGAGATGTTGTTATTCTACTGGTTGACGTGGCTCTTGGAATTAATTTGTGCCAAGGTTGTAGTGTGTCGGCCTCGTATTGACATCTTTGTTATAGTAGTAGTACGTTATCATTAATGAATACAATGTTCTAATTCCTTTACATAAATTCTCTGGGATCATTTTTTCCCACATTATAAAATGACAATATACATTCAATGTTTAATACATAATTACATAGTTACTTTTCATTTAATATAAACATATAATAATTTTCATGATAATAATTCACCCTTTTTCTTCAGTCAACACCTATTTTTATAATCATATTTTCACTTTTCATTTTGTAAATAACAATAATCTTCATGGCCACATTTCATTTTTCATCTTGATATAGTCAACAGTTATACTCATGATTATCTTTTTATTTTACACAACAAACATTTTCATCCTCACATAGTATTAATAATAAAATAATCCTTATCGCTCACTTTTCACTTGTAATTTCATATCTTAATTGTCAACATATTTTTTCATGGAAGTTTGATTGTAGGTACCCTTTATCTTTTTTGTAATAGGGTTCTGCAATTCATAGGTGTTGTTTAGATTGTCTTTTGTTACAGTATATGGTCCGGTATATAGTAGTAGTAATTTCTTTGCAATGCCCTCGATAGTACTTGGGAGTTCTCGATTTTTTATTAGCACTTGGTCTCCCACTTCGTATTTTATGATTTTGGGCTGCAATGTTTTGTATTTAATTCTCAGTTTCTGGGCTCTTTCAACTGCATTATTATAGAACTTGGTTTGGTTAAACTTGATCTCTGCACTTATTGGAAAGTTAATTATTTCTTTGATCTCTCGGGGTGGTCTTTTCTCGTGCATTGCCATGTATGGTGTTTCCTCAGTTGACTGATGGTAGGCGAGGTTTAGAAAGTCTTCAGCTGGGGATAAATATTCCTCCCACTTCCTCTGCTGGCTGTGACAGTAGGTTCTTAAAATCCTTCCTACTTCTCTCAACACTCTCTCAGCAGGGTTGCTGTTGGGGTGGTACACCGATGTCTTATACGTTTTGATTCCCAGATGGAGCAGTGTTTCCCGCCATTTCCGTCCTCGAAACTGCGTTCCGTGATCTGTAATTATTGATGCTGGTCTGCCCACTTCGGGTATGTATTTGTTTATAACTACTTCTAGTATCTTGCTTGTCGTGGCTCGATTAAGTGGGTACAGCTTAGTATATTTTGTATAGTGGTCAAAGATAATAATGATATATTTATACTGGTGTCTTCCACCACTCCGTGGAAATGGCCCACAAATGTCCAGGAAGATTTTTTCTAATTTTGTCACAGATGTAATCGGTATCATCACTCCTTCTCGCTTTTCGTTACTGCATTTGACTAGCTGGCAAATATGGCAATTCTGTATATATTTTCTTACCTTCCTATTCATGTCAGTGAAATACACATGTTCTTGCAGTGCTTTTACCACCTTCACTGCGCCCATATGACCATATCGTATGTGATAGTCGATGGTCAAATCTTTCTCTAGAACCTTTGGGACAACTATCTTCCAGCCTTCACCATTTTTATTGCTTTTGGTGAACACCAGTTGATGATGAGTACAGTAATACTGTTTAATGTTTGCATCGTTGTCTGCTAGTTTTTTAATAATCATCAATATTTTGGGATCTTGTTGTTGCTGTATAGCTATATCTGACAGTATTTTAGTAAGCTCAGATTTATTTTTTAGCAAGTGGTAGACCTTCGCGATGGTTTCCCTCTCTCCTTCAAATGTTTGGGCGTCCATGTTAATCCGAGACAACACGTCTGCAGCTGTGTTGCTTTTTCCCGGTATGTACTCCCACTGTATATTGTACTCTTGGAGTGTGAGAGTCCATCTTGTCAATCTTCCGTGTTTCAATTTACAGTTCTTGAGGAATGAAATGGATTTGTGATCTGTTCTTACTGTCACTTTATATCCTAAAATAAAGGTTCTAAACTTTTCGCAAGCGAATACGATACTCAATAATTCTTTTTCTGTGGTGTGATAGTTTCGTTCGCATTTGTTCAACGTACGACTTGCAAAACTGATTACTTCATGGTTCCCATCTTGGTCTTCTTGATATAGCACGGATCCAAGACTCAAGTCGCTGGCGTCGCAGTTCATGAAAAATTGTTTTTCAAAGTTAGGGTGATGTAACATAACGGTTTCTAGGAACTTTTCTTTAATTAACTTAAATGTAGATTCTTGTTCTGATTCCCATTTCCATTTTTCTTTTGATGATAGCTGTGTTGAAAATCGAGCTGTTAATTCGGAATAATTCTCCTGAAATTTCCGATAGTAATTGCAGATCCCAAGGAACGATTGCAGTTGTTTTTTGTTCTGTGGGATGGGGAAACGCTGTATTGCCTCCATCTTTTCCTGGGACGGTGTAATTCCATGTTCAGATAGGTTAAACCCCAAGAATTGAACTTCCTTTGCTATTAATTGAGACTTATCTAACTTCAATGTAATGTGATTATCTTCTAATTTCTGTAAAACCTGTGCCACCCTTTCACAGTGTTCCTCCCAATTGTTGGAGGCGATTAAGAGATCGTCAACATAGACTGTTGTAAACTGCAGTGTATTGTGGCCCAGTATCTCGTCCATACATTTGACGAATATTGCTACCGAGTTTACTAAGCCAAACGGTAGTCTTTTAAAATGGTAATTTCGACCTTCGAAAATAAAGGCAGTGTACTTTCTACTATTCGGATGCAGTTCAACTTGCCAATATCCGCATACCGTATCCCATATACTGTAAAATTTTGTACCATAAAACTTTTTTAAGATCTCATCAATTTCTCCAGGTGATGTCCTGTCGTTAATTATGGTTTTGTTAAGTTCTCGAGCATCTAAACAAATTCGTACCGCACCATTTTTCTTTGGTACGGCGACAATAGGGTTGGTGTATGGTGAATTGCTTACTTCGATAATGTCATTTGCTATCAAACGCTGGATTTCTTCCCTTACTGCTTCCTTCAGCGAAAAGGCGATAGGATAAGATTTTCGTTTAAATTCGGTTTGGTCTTTGAATCTTAACTCGCATTGGAAATTTTTGATTTTTCCGGGCGTATCAGAAAAGATGTGACGATACTGGCAATATATGTTTATCAGATGGTCCTTTTGTTCCCATGTCAGCTCTTGGCTATTTTGGTTGGTCTTGAATTCTCGTATCTCATTAATCTTGGTCAACCATAAATCTTCCTCTGGGTTATTGTGAAGCTTCTTGTTGATGGCGCCTTCCTGATGTTGGTGGCCTTCCCTAATGTAATATATTACATGTTCTACGGGTGCCCTTTGATATTCTGTTAGCTTGGCTGTCCACTCAACTTCTCCTGTCTTCATCCTTACTGTATTTGTGTCCATGTTAATTATCGCGGTGTATTTTCTGAGTATATCACACCCAATGAGCAGGGTAAACGGTAACCCACTGGCTACGAGGAATATCATCTGTATCGTGTTGCCATTGCTGGATACATCGAGTTGTACTTGTTGTCTAATCGTCTTATTTTGACGTCCGGTAGCTCCAATGAGTACAATGTTGTTAATAGGTAAAGTGGGTATTGTCGCTTTATTTTCAGATTGGATTCTATCTAACTCCACTTTATCAATCAATGATACATTTGCTCCGGTATCTATCATTGCCGTTGCTTTTATATTATTGACCTTCACAGCTATGTATGCAATCTCACTGTTACTTGTATCGCTGATAGCATTCTCTTTTTCTTCCATTAAGTCTCTTCTTATATTTTTCAAATAATTATTGGTGTAAGTTTTGCGAAGATTTGGATGGTTTGCCAAAACTCTAGACCCAATAGTCCGGTTCAGTGAGGGTACTACTTGGTTTTTCACTGCCGGTTGGCGTTTAAAGGCAGGTCACTATTCCCGTGCCTGTCTTGCGATGTCGAAGCTATGGGTTCCTGATTCCCAGGCCCATGTCCATTTTGGTAGACTTCTGTATTTTGCGTTATTGCTCCTTGACTTCCATTACTGTTGCTTTCGTTAGATCGGTATCCAGATTCCCGCTCCTCTCTATCGCTGTTGCTGGAGTGACTATGCTGATTAGGGAAACTCCTCCTTCCTTGGTAGTAGTTTCGTCGATTTCCCCCTCGATTGGCTTGAGTATAGTGCACTCTACGAAAGTGATTATTATGTTGGTTGCCATTGCTTTGTCTTGGGTGATGATTGGGAGCTTGATTCTGGTACGGCCGGTAATAATTGTTACCTCTTTGGTAAGCTGGCTCTCGCTGATATCCACCTGAATGCTGATTATTATTATTCCCTCTATTATTCACATTGTTGCCCCCTCCGTCTTGACGTGGTATAGGGTGATTTTGGAATCTCGGTGGGTGATTGTGATTTCTTCCCGGGCTATTCCTTTCGTTGGATGTGTTGGGGTTATTATTCCCAGGTCCTCCTCGATCATATGTCTGGTTAGGTCCTTGTCGACTACGTTGGTAGTATCGTTCTCTTTCATGGTTCTCCAACAGTTCGCACATCCCTTGGACTGTTTTTATTTGTGCATTTAGTCTTCCTTGTGAGATGCCTTGATTGAAGTGGTAGGCTAATTTCGTCACTAGGCATTCTTCTGGGATTGCGGGTTCGAGATTCCTGGCCAGGCAAATCTTTCCCAAGAAATACGTTGTCATTGACTGCCTTCCATGTGTATCGAACCTCCCGTTTGTGATATCATCCCTGACGATGTTCTGGGTGGCTTCTGACCAATATTTTTGTTTAAACGCCACTTTGAAGTTGTCATAATTCCCCACTTCGTTACGGGTTGCCGTCCACCAATTGTCAAACGTGCTTTTGAAAGCTTCATCTAACATTCCCTTAATGGTAGTCCATCTACTCTCTCTGTTTTTATGTATGATTTCTTCCATCCGTTCTAAAAACTCTAGCGGATTTTTATAATAAGTCCTGAATTCAATCTGGTCTCTGTTGTCTAGATGAGTCAATCCGGATAGTAAATTTGGTATCGTTTGTAGACGATGCATCTCGTCGCGGAGGTCATCTAACTCTCTTCGTTGACGCTCGGTTAATAGGGTTCTATCATCATGTACTTGTTGCTTAATTGCGTCCACTCTTCCAGATACTTCTTCACACTTGTCTGTTAGTGTTGACTGTGCTACTTTCATGTTGGTTTGCTCTTGTGTTATCACATTTATTTGTGTACCGTGTGTCCTCTCCATTTCGTTAATGCGTTGATTGATGTCTAACTCTGTTTGTATTAGTCTCAGGCTGGTACCTTCTCCCTCCTTTCGTATTTCATCCATCTCGACATTAACTTCAGTTGATAGGATGGCCATGCGCTTCTCGATTTCATCGACATTTTCCTTCAATCTTTTTTCTATCTTCTCTTCTGTATCCTTGGCGGCTTCCTTCATCTTGTTACTGTGGATACTTATTTGTTGCCACATTCCTTCATGGTCAGATTGTATTGTTTCGACGTCTCTATTGAACTTAGCCGTGATTTCATCCATTTTCTGGTTGGCCTGATCCATTCTGACTCCCAATTCTGCTGATAACTCTTCTTTCATGATGGCCATTTTCTTCTCCAGTAATTCCTCAGTTTTCTTTTGTCCATCTTCCATCCTCCTGTTCGTCTCCTGTATCTGGTTATTGAACTCTTCCTTTAATAATTCCATATGTTTCTGGTTCTCCCTCTGGCCTTCCTCTATTTTCTGGTTCGTCGATCGACTGGCTTCTTCTATTTTGCTGTTCACGTCCGCCTTGGTGGAGTTCAGTGATTCTTCCATCCTTTTCTGGCCTTCTTCCATTCTGTTTAAGTTTTCCTTGGTGGATTTCTGGCCTTCCTCTATTCTCTTTAATTCCTCTTTAGTGGATCGGTTGCTTTCTTCGATAGCTCTTAGTATTGTTAATAATTGGGCATCCATTATTGTCGTAGGTTTCTCGGGTTGGCTATCCTCCTGTATAATTTCTTGTGGTGTTATTTCCGGCAGAATCTCTGGTTGTGCTACTTCTGGCTCCTCATCTGGCTGTTGAACCCCCTCCGCCGGTTCAATTTGTTTGTCTTTTACTTCCGCTACCATCTCCTCCACATCTTCCGTTGACATAGCTTCCTTCTCTTCTTTTCTGGTTTCCTTCTCTGCTTGTGCCGCCCTTTTCCTTGACGTTGACCTTGATTTTGATCTTGATTTCAATCTGTCTGTATACATCTTGATCCTCTGATAATGTTCCTGCTGTCTTCTCACGAATTAGTGTATTTAGGTTATTGGTTATTGTATATCTCCCTAACTCGTGCTCAGACGTTGGGCGCCAACTTATAATGTAATATTATAGATTCTTCAGTGGTATAATCTTTAATATAGTTGTATTGATATGGTGTGTGTTGATGTTTAATCTTCAATCACTTCAGCCCCAAATTGGGTTCGTCAACTTGTTATAGAACAAGTAATACTAGTATATATTTAGTGATGTGTAGTGTGCTTGCAGGTACGCTCCGGTATCTGCTATTATGTTGTTTTTATAAAACTGCTCCAATTATAATTATTAGGAGTTATTAGTGTGATTGTATAATCTGTATAAGTGTCTATGAATAATTCACTCTTTTAATTTAAATAGGCTTCGCGCACTTTTGTTGTATGCCTCCCTCACTTACCACAAGTATCTGTTTCAGTCCTGTTCTGTGACGGTTGTTGCTGAAATACATACACTTAAAATGCACACAAATATTCAATTTGAATATTCAAAACAGTTAGTACACACAATATGAATGAATTAGCACATATAGGTAATACTTTAAATTACTCTCTGTTTGAATTCTTCCGCCACCTTTGGTAGAACTGATTTAAAAGAAATAATTTAATTTATATTTGAAATGATACTCTTGTTCATAGGTAAATAAGTGAAGGTTTATTAACAATTTTAAAATGGCAAATTTCAAAAACAATTAACAATCATTTTGGCTAATAATCCTTTACATAATAATTACAATTGATTAATTTTAACATAAAACTCTGTCCAGGCTCAATGCTGGTAGTCCTGTCTTTGGTACAATAATTTGAACTTAATAGGTTATGTTTTCTTGTCAATGTATTATCAGGTTGTTAGGTTCTTTGAGGTGACATGATATCAGTGTCAAGATGTAATATTAATAGAATTAAGAAAATTGAACAATGGTTAAAAAATAACGAATAAACATCAAACAATGAAAATTAATACCATATGTATGGTAAGTATGTTATTATCGTACGCGTGGATGCGCACGCACCTTATAAAACTCTATAGCAGGCGTCAAGCTCGTGGCTTGTACAGTTTCAATGTATCGTTTTATTTTCAACAATTAGTTTGATAAATATATATTTTCAAGAGAAAAAATTAATAAAATACAAAAAAAAACTCTTGATATGATTTCTATTTGGTTTGGAAATTATTTGAGAACAGATGCAACAGTTAAATTAACAAGCTACCGCTACCATTTTGAGGTTAGCTATCACAGGTAATGCTATTATGGTAAATGATTTCTTAACGGTTAACATTTCTTAATTTATATTTTCTGAACACATTATTAATAACATTTTAACATGTTACTATTAGAATTGCTTTTATACTTTTGTACGAAAGTTAATGTTATTTATTTCAAAACATCGAAATAATCAAGACAAATAAGTTTAGTCAAAAAAGTGACTAAATGTTAACTCTTGTAATTAATGACAATTACTTCAAACATACTTTTTATAATTATGAAAATGAATTAAAATATTTATCTAATATTTTAATAAGTATAAATTGACATTTCTTGGAATTCTAATAATTCCATTATACGTTTAACCTTTCGCTAGTACTTGACTCTCGTAGCATCCATATATGTCTATTTAAAATTATTAATTTTTAAATCAAAGTTATTTAAATAAAATATTGTACTCCCTGTTTATTTATCACAACACACGCGAGTACGACCGGGATTATACACTATCGTACTTGTATAGTTCGGTAATACCGCACATATCACTCGGAAGTATTTTTGTTGTGTCAAGGTTATGTATGTTTATCAACTTATTGTCAATGGACGCGCACAAATTTGAAAATAATACTTTTTCATGGTGTAGAGTTGCGTGACCTGTCCGTCTGAAGGCTGTTCGTAGACTGTTACATTTTGCCGGAGCGTCTCTTTCGAGTCTGACAAAATGCGTTGATTTGATTGGCTGTAATCACTATAGTCTTCACCCCAAAAGCCTTTGTTTTATTAAAATATTTGGTGTTTTACCAAATTTTGACTTTGGGTTGGAGTTTATGTGACGTAATCACTAGTGTAAAAAATAATTGAAAAGTTAATAATTACAATAACTTCCTTATTGAACGTCCTATCGTTACATGAGTTATGTCATTGAATTGTAGACATTTTCTTCTTTAATTTAAGTCTAAACAACATTATTTTATTTACATCGCTTCTCTTAATATAACGTTTTTATTAATTATCTTTGGTGTTTCTTATTTTTATAAGTTTTTGACACCAGATTTAATTATTTTTAATAAAAACACTTTCTAAATAAACACTTGGAGTCCATTTCTCACTTGGTTAGTTTATTATTTGGAAATAATTATTTCCTTAACAATAGCTCATTATAGCGTCATTAGGCGTCCATCTTTGTTTTTATATAAATGTATTTAAAATGAATTTCCCTTATTTAATACAAGTAATCTTACAATCTAATAATACTAAAACGATTATTTACATGATTTCACACTTAAATATCTTTACATGATTGTATTAAATATAATATACATACTGTCTTATTCCTCTTCTACCTGTCTCATACAATTGTCAATATAATTTTAGTCTTTTCTATGTGAATTATATTATGTATTAAATGTCATTAGTGTACATATATTGTACTTAATGCATTACATATAGTGGTCAGCTTCTAGCTAGTTTAGAATCCTTCAATTCTTTAATAATGGGTTTGTTCCTATGGTGTCTCATCATAGTGGTCATTTATTTTTCATAAAAACAATAATTAAACTGTTATTGTTACATTTTGTTTGTGTTTCTATATTGGTATTAGACATTACTCCTACTTTTGGTAATGTTCTCATTTACTCTTAGACAAATTTATATGTCATATTTTTCCTAAGTAACTTACTTAACATGGTTGGTTTACATCTGATTTCTGTCACTATGGTCAGTTGGTTTCTAATTATTTGCATATATACTGACTGTTTTTATAGTTCTAATCTGTTCTCAAAGTTGTATTGAGTTTCCCTCTAACTACTGGTACTATTGTTAACAATCTGTGTTTAATCTTTAATACACTATTTTCCTTAACTAATGGGCCATACAATGGTCCATCTTACATCTGATTGTTTGTACATGGTTAGTTAGTTTACATTTTGTTTATAATACTGTTGTTATTATGTTAAAGATCTGTTCTCAAAACATTACCAGATATTGGTCTTACTACTGGTAATATTGTTATTCACTTTAGTATTGGTTTTGATATTGCACTTTGCCAAACTGAATTGGCATATTTGTTGTATCTTTGCTATCTCTGTTTGCCATTGCATTTGATTGGTTTTATTTACATGGTTGGATTATAATGCATTGTCTATTAGGATGTATTGTTATTTATAACAATTCCTTAATTGATATCATTGTTGATAATAATTTATTTTCATTGATATTTTTGGTTTTCTGTTTAACAGGTACCTTCTCTATGGGTTATGTAGCAATGTACCATCTGTTTTAATGCAGTATGTCTCTACTACTTACATGGTATCAGCATGGTATTCCACAATAATATTTTATTTATTTTGTGACACATGTTTATACATTCCTTCTTAAACACTAACACATATCTTATTGTATTATTTATTATATTTCTAGTCATAGGTTGAACTTAATTCAATCCATTTTGTTTGATACAAGGGTTTTTTATTTGTTGTCAGTTCTTTACCAAAAAAAAAAACATAATTATATTGTTCTATTTTGTTTTATTTTGTTGGTCTTACGATTATCTGTGTTGATCACAACTTTATTAAATGCGTCACACTCATTGTTCGTGTCTATTTGACTTATTTAACATCTTGTTGTTTTCATCATGGAATTAACATATTTTCATATACTTATAAACTTCATCACTATAATTGTTTGTGTGGTTATTCAGTTGAAATAGTTAGTTATTCACATGTTTCACATCTATTAAGTACGCACTGTTATTGTTTGTGTTTCCTTAAATGCTAAACACTGGTTTTCATCCTCACATTTGATAATCATTGTTTCACTTGTCACTTATATAGTCTTTGGTACACGTGGTTTATGTTGATTTCTGGTATGATTTATTCATCTTTTTCTCTCTTCTGAGTCAGCTTTCTTGTCCTTCTTCTTTCTTCTTTCTCGTTATTTTCATCGTAGTCATATTCCTTAATTGTTCCTCTCGCTGTTTGAGTTTGTTAATTCTTGTTTCGTCGTTTCCCCTCACTTTTGGAGTTTGTGTATTCTTATTTCGTCGTCTCCCCTCACTTTTGGAGTTTGTTAATTCTTGTTTCGTCGTTTCCCCTCACTTTTGGATTTTTTTAATTCTTGTTTCGTCGTTTCCCCTCACTTTTGGAGTTTGTTAATTCTTATTTCATCGTTTCCCCTCACTTTTGGAGTTTGTTAATTCTTATTTCGTCGTTTCCCCTCACTTTTGGATCCTATTGGGTCTAGTTACTGGTATTTTGTTTTGGCTCATGTCATTTTCTTTCTTATGTTTCGTAGTTGATGTCACTAGGTTGATATTATCTTATTCATAGTTGGATTTTCATATTAACACATTTGTAGATACACACTTTATATACATGGATTTACTTATCTAGATTTACATTCATATTTTTCTCTTACTTGCCGTCCTTTAAGCTCATTTTATGTAACTGCCATATTTGGTTATGTTACAATGTTTATTAATTTGTTCGCTTGGTTTGTTGTTAAACCTTTGCCAGTTATACCGCTCCGGAAATCCCTGATCTCCTGGATTTTTTGTGACCATAAATCTTCATTGGAGGTGTCGTCTATCCTTTGTTCAATTATAGATGTTGGGTGGATGTAATTAATTTTGCGGATTTGCTGAGGATACTATCGGGAACGACTTGGTCACTACCCACCAAGTTCGCCGTCCAAGTATGTCCGTTAGAAAACAGCGATAATGTTTCAGTTCTCAGATCAATGATGGCGGAATTCCTCCTAAGCACATCACACCCGACCAGTATATTAAATGGCAGACCGCTCGCCACCAAGAATTCCATGTCAATCGCTATACCACAGCTCATCACACTGGCGGAGACTTGCCTAGGTATTGTTTTGTTTTGTCGGCCGGTTGCACCCAACAAAACAATATTATTCAACGGCAATGTTGGTAAAGTTCTCCCGCACTCTTGCTGTATCCTCTCCAATTCCGTCGTACTTATGATTGACACGTTCGAACCAGTATCGATCATTAACTTGGCTGGGATGCCTTCTACCTTGGCGTCAACATGTATTATTTCATTATTGAAGTTATTGGTGGGATTCCTCTTATCCTCTTCCAATAACTCCTGTCTGATGTCCTTTAGGTAGTTGCACCCTATGATGGTGATACGATTGTTATTATTCACGTGATTGTACTCATTATTATTATTATACCCAGTATTTAGGAGCAGTAACGGGTTCTGGCGATTTATTACTGCCTGTGCCCGTTTAAAGGCTAGGCATCATTGTTCCTTTGAGCCATACTAGTCGATGTCTCATTTGGGATGCTTAGAGTGGTTACCTGTCGATCTGTCCTATGGTCTTCCGGTCGTTCATGGTTCGACCTTCGTTCAGCGTCGTCCAAACTATTGCTCCTCCTTGCCGGATAGTACCTTGGTTGGTCCCGTTCTAGGCTCCTCCGCCTTTCTTCATATCCGCGGTAGCTATTTCGTCGATTGTGATCGAATCTCCGCTGTCGTCCATCTGTGGCTCGTATGAAGTTTACTCTAGGGCGAGGAAACCTATTATTATTAAAATTACCATTATTGGGACCCATACGATTAGTATTATTAGGGTAATGACTATTACCATAATTGGGGCTTCTCTGACTATTTGCGTTATTAGGGTAGGGATTGCGGTTACCCTGATAACCATTAGAGGGCCGATTCGGGTTTTGATGGTTTGGACCCGTATTATTATTATCATTGTAACTAGGATTGTTCACATTATTACTATTATTAGAACCGTTATTTCGCGGGTATGCCCGGCCTCCTTGGTACCCAGTATTTATGTGGTTCGTACCCTGGTTATTGTTCTGATACGTCCTTGGTTCGGGCCCATCACTTCTTCTACGACTCTGTCGGTAGTAGTCTTCATTTTCATAATTTTCTAGAAGTTCTGTCATTGCCTGGATGGTTTTTATCTGGCTGCCCCTCCTCGCACGAATTACCTCTTCATCATAATGATAGGACACCTTATTTATTAGGCATTCCTCCGGTATGGCTGGTTCTAAGTGCTTGGCCATACACACCTTGCCAAGGAAATAAGCTGTCATTGAACTACCGACTTGTGGTTTGTAGCGGCCGTGGCATATATTATCTCTTTTTAGATTTTGCGTGGTCTCTGACCAGTACTTGGCCTTAAATAGGCTCTTGAATTGTTCATAATTGTCGATGTCGCTCCGGTTGGCCATCCACCAATGGTCATTCACCTCCCGAAACGACTCGTCAAGAATTTCTCTGTTCTGGACCCATCGGTTCCCTCGGTGTTTCTCTAAGTATTCCTCTATACGTGCCAAGAACTCCATAGGCTTCCGTTTATATTGCTGGAAATTGAGCCATTCTCTGTTTTCTGAAATGGGGAAACTATGATATCCTGATGGTCTGTTCCGTATCAACTCTATCTCCTCCTGGCTCTGACGCACCTGTCCGGTTATGTTCGACATAGCGGCTTCCACGCCGTCGCATCTTTCGGTTACCTGTGTCCGCACTTTATTCACTTCGTCCAAGGCAAATTTCTTGGTCTCCTCCATTTTTGTTTTCTGTTGTTCTTGGACCTGAGTAATTTCCTTAGTTAACACTTCCCGGACTTCCAGCACTTCGTTTTCGGTCTGACGACATCTTTCGTCTACTTCTCTGATCTGCTGGTTGACAACCACGACTTCCTGTTCTAACTTCTTTACGATGGACTTCTTCGTCTCAGTTATCTTTCTATTTAACTCCTCCTTGGCCAACTCTATTCTCTCGTCTACTTTATTCATGCTCTCCTGGTTAACTTCCCTTAGTTCTTCTCTTAACCTTTGATTATTCTCGTCTATTTTCTCCTCCATTTTCTGATTATTTTCCTCCAACTGTTCCCTCAGTTGCTGATTGTAGCTTTCCATTTTCCTACTTGTTTCCTCCATTTTTTCTTCCATCTTCTTACTCAAATTCTTACTGGTTTCCTCAATCCTTTTATTAGTATTTTCTATCTTACGGCCTAATTCTTCCTTTGTGGATCGGTTGTCTTCCTTCAAATCCTCTAGTTTTTCCTTTAATGAATGGTTGTCGTCATCCATTTTCTTGCCTAAATTCTCCCCCATCTTCTTGTTATCCTCTTTTGTGGATTTAATTTCTTTCTTCAAATCTTCCTTCAATTCCTGATTCATTGATTTATTATCCTCTCTCATTTGTCTGAACATTTCCATTATGTTCTCTTCCATTGTTTTAGATTTCTCCTTTTCCTTCTCTGGGACAGTGACTTCCCCTGTTTGCGTTGTTACTTCGGGTTGTTCCTCTGTTGGTGCTGGTTGTTTCGGTTCCATCTGGATTAGTAACACTTCCGGATCCTCCACAGGTGTTGCCTCCTTATCCCCCGTGTCAACCTCTTTTTCGGCCTCTGCCGCCCTCTTTTTTGAAGTAGCTCATCTTTGCATTTTCTTCTATTAATTAACCGCTGCCAGGCTTATCTTATCAAGCCCTCTAAGTTGGACGCCATTTTGTAAGAAGACCGCTGTATGCCGGTCGTTACAAAAGATAATAAGTAGATGGAAAATTTTATAAAAATAAAATTTTCAAATAATAAAAAATTTTCTTTATGTTTTTTAATGTGTGTATATTGGAAATAAATCTGTTTTAAATGTTCTTGTAAAAAATTTGATAATCAGGCAAGTATTTATTGACTATCGAGCACTTCTTGAAGATTTGAACCAAGTCTGGAGTTAAATAGATTAACTCCAGTTAGCAATCGATTGGTGATTTTTCTTGCTGGTCCAATATATCACTCAAATAAAATATTTTCTTCTTCTTTAAGTCCCTCAGTCTTAATAAATACTCTTAAATTAACCTGTGAAATAAATGACAGATAAGAAATAATGGAAATATAAAGATTTATTGAACAATTTAAATAAATAATCGATTTTTTATCGATGGAGAGCAATTATCGACTCCGTCTCGGGAATTATCGATTGTGCATACAGAACAAAATTTATGATATGTATTATATAAAAGACAGGTTCTTTGAGCGATTAAAATTAATAGTCAGAGAAGGGTGACGAGAAAGTATAACATTAACAATTAAACACAAATACAATAATTATTATTCAAAAGTATTTAAATAATTCCAATATGTAATATTTATAAAAGTTGTCAAACCATAGGCAGACTATGACGTCACTGCTGGATGGCGAATGCAGGCCGGCTTGAATTAAAAGATGGCCGCTACTATTTCTGGCGTAGTTACTGCGAACTCGTCATGTCCAAAAATCACGACAAAATTACCTTTGTGAATGTCTGAAATCTTCCCGCACTGATGTAATATGTCTGTTAAGTTATTTGGTGTATTCTGAAGAAGTGTTCCGTGTAAACTTGTGTTAATTAGTTTATTTTGTATGTGTTCACTCCTGTGGGTTAAGTTTCTGTAAATGTGGTTATGCGTTGTAGAGTGAATTGTGTCAAATATACTGTTTTACTGTTTTATTTCACTCGTATCATGAAGTTAGGTGTTATTTCTCACTATTGCTGTTAAAGGTTAGGTAAATTTAGCTATGAAAGTGTTCAATTCATCTACCTCTCGTTGCACTGACATTAATAGTAATTAGACGTACCATTTTCTACTCGATTTAAAGAACGTTTTGTCACTCAACTATTCAGCTTGATATTCAACAAAAGACTAATTAACTTGGTCAAAATTTTGCCCAGTTAATCTTTGAAAAAGTATTGTTAACATATTTCGATTACCCATACACATGATAAAATATTACATTATATATGGAATTTATTTATTTTATTCATCACTTTTATGAATTATGAACCTTATCATTGGTTTAATCATCTCATTCCTTTCAAATTGATATATTATAGTCCATATCTGTAGACATTTTGTGGAAATTAACAAATTTCTTTACTTTATGGAAATATAGGCTCAAAATTGGATTTCCGTCTTTATACAAATTTCCTCCATTTTAAATATCATTAATACTATTATAATAAATTTTAATTAGTCATATTCCTCTTTCTTTCCTTAAATACATATAAATTAAACCTTTGAACTGGTTTTTTGTGTTAATCTGTAAATTTGACATTGCTCTTTAAAATTAATTAATTTATATATTTTGAAAATTTACAATATTTTAAGGTATATTTCCTTATTATCATTTTAACTCATAGGATCATTCCCAGTAGTGTTTAACTGAGTTACCTTATCTAAATCTTGGTAGTTTACAGGATTTATAAGTGAATTATACTAGTTTATATTGGTTCTGTGAATTCACCAAATGGCCTAGATTTTAGAATTTTATATTTCTGTTTTTCTCAAATAAATTTAATCCTAACTCCTCCTCTGACTTTACATAGTTACTATTACATGAAAATAAAATGGTTTATAACTTATTGTGAGGTGTAGTATTTAATTAACACTACTGTTATTAAAATAAATAATTATGAACATTATTTAGCAATCTGCACAATTGAACATATTGCTGATATGGTTTAAACATATACTTTTAACTATTTTTGAGTTAACATAGCATACCTATTGAAACATTATTAATGGTATGTAGGCTATTATTTAGCAAACATAATTTATTTTAAAACACATAATATAAATCTTATTTTCTAATAACTCTTACAAATACATTTTACTAACACATTGATTTTATGGCTGTGAATAAACAGTCTATTTAAACATTTTAAACTTACGAATACTAAATTAGTGCCAGTCCTTTCTGGTCTAAACCATTATTATTTATGACCCCCTACATCAGTAAACATGACCTCCCATACTCTATTTATTAGCATTTTTTACAAATGTCTTGTAAATAAAGAGTTACATTAAAATAATAAAATACTGGAAACCTTCCATTTTATTATTTTATTATGCTGTTTATTATTGGATATTAAAGTTGTTATATAGCATACTGATAAGTCATAGTATCACTAACTTTAAGTTTATTGCATTTCTAAAAAACACTTACACAAATTCACTTTCACTGTTGGTTCTGATATTTTGAGTCTTATTATCTCAGACCAGACCTTTAGTAATCATGGACTGTTAAGACTTGTTTATTTTCTTATCACACAATAGCTTTAGTCGGTTCACTTCTTATAATACTATACAGCACTTTAGTTTTCTAAATAATTACATTTTTATAGGATTTTGGGTATGTTATACCTTCTTTTGAATCGTTTTTGTGGGTTTGGGGTTGATGGTAGTTAATAATAATAATAGGTTTTACAACGGTGTTTCTTTCATACTATTTCTTCCTCTCCTCCTGTCTTCTTTCTTCTCCTTCTTCTTATCTTCTTTCTTGTCTTCATTCTTGTCCTTCTTCTAGTCTTCATTCTTCTGGTCTTCTTGTCTTCCTTCTTTATTCTTGGGTAAACCAAGGTACTTGGTGTTATCTCGACTGATGTTTAGTTAGGAGCATCTAATTTATTCACTGATACGGACCTTGTTCTTCTCTAACGGTTTCAGGGTATTGTTTTCTTCCTGATCCCAAACTTTATTCTTCCCTCTTCTTGTTTTTGGGGTATTTTGGTATTCACCACTCTTAAACTGATACTCTTTCTTCTTGATATGGTCTTATTTAATTTGTTTACTGCTCCTAGCTTCCTGGGTAAATTACTGATCTTATAATATGAGTTGCTTTCAATACTTTCTTTGATATTTAAACAGTGGTTTTTATATAATGTAATGAGGATTTTTATTTTATCGTGGTTCATTCCTTTGATTTCCTTAAATCTCATTCAATATTATTTTAACATATTTGATGTAATTAAACTTTATGATTTTATATGACTTAATAAATAGTGGATTTTCTGTCACGCTACACTATTCATGCTGAATCGTACCATTCCCAAAAAATGGCAGCCTTCAACACGTTTGTTCATAGAATGCTTGCTATTCCCCTTGAGCAAAAAGACAGAGTAGAAGAGACTAATATCATCAAAAGTATAGCTATCGCTAATGGGTATAATGGTGAAATCGTAGACAAGCTAGTAAGAAAACACTCAGTAAAAATCAATAGTAAAAGCAGTTTAACCGGCCCAGCTAAAAAAGATACTAAGTTTATAGTAACTGAGTACATGAATGTACTACCAGTCATTGTAAAGAATGAGTTAAAGAAACGTAAAATAACAGTGGCTTTCAAAACCACAAATAACATCAAAAAACGTTTAGGACAAAGAACTCACATCCCGGATGAAGAGAAAACTGGAGTATACAAGCTTGAATGCGATGACTGCGACAAATTTTATATAGGACAAATGGGCAGACAATCAGCCGAACGTTTTAAGGAACACCTACCCAAAAGAGATATCTCGAAAACAAGATCTAGTTACGCTCAACATTTGATGCTGTATAATCATAAGTACTCAGATTTCCACACAAACTTTAAACTGCTTCATAATTGCAAAAAAGGTGCATACATGAATGCTGTGGAGGAATATGAGATATACAAGGCTTCTAAGTTACAAGTGGACCAATTACTTAATGATAAAGTTTCGTTTTGATCTAATCTACTGTACAACACAGCCATCGATATCGATGTGTCCATGGGAAATGATAACGGTCATACAGGATAAAGTACAACAGTTAATTGTTGGCAACGAGACGATGCGCATTGGACTGTGCCGAGACTATATCAATGTAAAGTTATGTGTGGTGTTTTTATGTGTTTTAAGTAATTGACGGCCCCGTTCGGGTGAATTTGATGTTTTTGTAATATTAAAACCTGAAGATGAGGATTTATCCTCGAAACGCATCGTTTTAGAAATTAAAACAGATAAGTCACAAGACGGGAAGTCAATACAGGTAATGCCTAATATTAATTCTAATTAGTTTTTACTTTTATTCCAGAAACTGACGTTGCTTCTTATAAACCTATAACTTGGTCCAGTTATACTGTACATGTGTGAATATGTAATTCTCAGCAAGAGGTACCATAGCTGTTCCTTTGTTATCTTAGCCTTGTGCCGTGGCAAAATGTAAAGTGAATGCCTCAGCCATATCTCGTGCCGACAATGCCGGCCGAATATCAGGATCAAAGGTTGCGTCATCGTGCTCTGCTATATGTCGACCTTGACCGACATACAGCTGCGGTGCACTACAGCAAAATCTGGTCGGCGGCGGTCAGCTGTTTGTAACTCAACTATACGCTGAAAATTTTCTGTACACGCGTCTTTCCTTTTCGACACTCCGGCAGGGTGGTTGTTTGATGATGAGCATTCGTAGACTTCTTTATAATAACTGTGTAATTTTATAAAGTGCTTCAGGTGACCCCAAAGTATTCATGTATTAATAATATTAATGTTAATTTAATAAGGGCGTGTGTACTACAATGATAATAGCGTGTGTGTGACCCCAACTTGCCATGTTAATTCCGGTATGGCCGAGAGCACGTGCCGTCTGATTGAATGTAAATTTAAAACTGAATTTAAAGGAAAGAATATTTAAAGCCAGATGAATTGCATGAGTTGTAACAATATGATTATAATTGAACTGAAATTTAATAGTTAAATTAATAGTTAATTCAATAGTTAGTTTAAATTGTTTAAAAAGGTGAGCCGTGGCATTACTAAAGATAAGCAGTAGTCGAACTGAAATTATAATAGTGTGTGTGTGTGCAATCCGGGTTACGGGGCAAGAAAGATGTGGGGTCAAGGTGTTTTTTGGCTCCAAATTACAAATGGAATTTTTACAGGGTTCCCCGCATAGTCGGGAGGTAAAGGGGTTGCCGAGATGGGGACATTACATCCATCCCCATCCGCAGAGCTGAGCACCACGGTCCCCAACGTCATCAGACCAACCTAGACCCACCTACACCAAACGGAACTGCTGTGGAGAAGGAATCACACTATCCGGAGAAGCTCGTCCTTGCCTTCATCATCGACACTCTCATCCAGCATTAAATAGCAGGAATTCCTATTGTATGTGTCTTCAGAGAGCAGGTGGGAGAATTATTTTTATTAACCACACACACAGTACTCCACCCGTTATAACATAACCAATGAAAGACTCAGTTATAGAAAGTAGACTCGTATATCTAAGGGTTAACATTGCTCGGAACATGTCCTGTGGAGGCATGGTGCATGATGTGCTTATGGTGTTCATTATTATTGGGAATCTGCTTATAATAGATTTTAGTAATTTAATTGTTATTCGTGTTGTTAAATTTTATTATTATTATTATTATTATTATTACAACTTGAAAAATTTTAATCTCTACAAATGAAGGCAATTTGAAAATAACTTAAAAACTATACTTGAAAGATTTTAGTATCTATGCAATGAACAACTTGCATATACCTGTTATATAGTTTTCTTAATTTAATTAGTTAACCAGATTATTAGATGTCATTCGTATAAATTGAAAATCTCTTGTATTCATGAAATGAAAATAATTTGAAACTGCTTTTAAAACTATAACTTGAAAATAATTTAGAATCTATAACTCAAAAAATTTAATGTCTGGATTACCGTGATTGTAGTGGTTGATCATATTGTTACATGTTATTATTACTTGAAATATTTAATGTCGATAAATGAAAGTAACTTGGAAATAACTTGGAAAATTATACTTGTAAATTTGTAGTATTTATATAATGAACAACTTGTACCTCCTTGTTATATAACTTTAGTAGTTTCATTGCTGCTTAAATTGTCAAAAGTTGTTAGTGCAGATTGAAAATTTCTAGTGATTGCAAAAAAAATGAAAATAATTGGTGTCTGCTTGTCATACTGTTTTAATAATTTATTTGTTAGTTATACTATCAGATGTTATTAGTATAAGTTAACAATATACTAGTGTCTATGAAATGAGATTGATTGGAAATAGCTTGAAAACTATTGCCTTAAAATTATTTGATGTTTATAAAAGAAACATAACTGGAAATAACGAATGCACTAATAAAAATGTTGTTGCTGCTAATCAAGTGTTTTATTGCAAGTCCTGTCACGATGGGCTCAGTGCATCTTTTTCCATCTAGACCACGCGTCTAGTTTTATAAAATTAAGTAATGCCCCCCCCCCCAAATATAAAATGTTTTAAAAATTTTGGGGGACATTATTGCTTCGGATAATTTTGTTCCATCTTCACTCTATTTCTCACTTATAACAGCGTTCCAACACATTTTTAAATTATTAAAATCAGAACAATCTTTGTCCACCACCGTAAATGGATTTGTTTTCTTTCTTGTAGTGTGTAAACATCAGTGGCGAAGTTACATGGAGGCAATTGAGGCAATGCCTATCCTAAAAATTCTGTAGAATAAAAATTATAAATACGTATGAAGTACATAACGTAGATAATACACTGTTACTGTAATTGTCGAATTTACTAATTACATGCTTTAATGAGCGACCGCTAGGTGGTGACAAGTGACAGCAGACATAGTCCGTTTAAAGCGAATGAGGCAACGTGAACCTGCCTCACCGTTTTTTATGTACATCATATGTAAGCAATGTGTTGGCGCAACTGGGAAGTGCAGGGAGCAGGGGATTGACCCACGCTCCACACAAGTAGCGTTGAGGTATGTCTCACTGCTGTGCTGTGAAAAGAAAAGCGCACTGTGTTTTATGCGGTTATTAAAAGTGTGCTTGTTATTCCGCTGAACTTTTTTTAGTCGGTCAAGATTGTCATTTAAATTATTTGTGACATTAAACACATATATATATAAACTAATCAAGTTATAAATTTGGAAGTTCAATCAGTTATATTATTGTGTATGACTAATAAGTGTGTCGCCCAAAATGAGTGACCTTTTAATACTTTGTCAGATATTTTGAACTTCTTAAAAAGTAAGCCGTTTTCTTCTTGGACTTACAAAGAAAAATGTGGTGCTAAAAACAAGAGATTTACGCCTAATTTAGACATTAAACATTTTGATGGTAAATTATCTAGAAAATTTTAGTTTTCTTGGTACGAGCAATATTTGTGGTTGACAGGCTATTCCGAAACCAACAGACTTTTTTGTTATACATGTATCTTGTTTTCTGGTGAAAAAGAATGGATTTTATATGGAGTGACGGTTACAAAAAGCTTTCTTAGAAAAGCAGACAAACACCAGAATTCAAATAAACATATTCAAAATGAAGAGTGGTACCGTTTGCTGGGATGCATGAGGATTGAACATACTCTCTCTGAAGGGGCTAGAATTCAAGCTGTTAAACATAATGAAGTCGTGAAACAAAAGAGGCTTGTTGTTGAAAGACTTGTTGACATGGTGTGTTTTCTCGGGAAACAGGAGCTTGGATTTCGAGGTCATTTCTAAGGGGAAGACTCAGTAAACCGGGGTAATTATCTAGAATTGTTAGATCTTCTTTCTAAGCAGGAGCAGTAATTAGAGATCATCTCCAGTCTACATTAGACTTTAAAGGTACATCAAGCGATATTCAAAATGACTCGGAACACTAGGTTTTTTATAAGTAAAAGCAAAAAGTTTTACCTTACAGTCTTAACCGGTTTTCTCCTTTAAAAGGCTTCTTCAGAGGCTGCCACAGGTAGCGCTATCCGTCTTGTTGTGGGTGACGAAATCGAATTTCGAAAGATCGATGCTGTGTGTATGGGTGAGATATGTTCAAATATGCGTGTGATTTGAATTGTGTCTGTTCGTTTAGGATGTCGTTTTTATTTGTTTTTGTGTGTTTGTATATTTCCAATTGTTCTAGAGTGTCTAGTTTTCGGCCTTTTGTGTGTATGTGTAGAATGTTCATGTTACTGTCGATGTTTTTATATGTGTGGTTTGCTTCAATGAGGTGGTTTGCAAAGGTGGATTCTGTAGTGGAGTGGAGTGCCTTTGTGTGTTCAATGTATCTCTGTTTGAAGCTACGTCCTGTCTGGCCTATGTAGGCTCAGTCTTGATCATCACCGCGTCCTCTTGCCTGCAACGACTCACCTGGAGGTCACTGCTGTGATGTTGAACACTCTGGGCGGTGTCCTCTTGGTAGCGGCGTACAAACCGCCGCAAAAAGAGCTCCTTCACCCCGATTTAGCGGTCGCGTTCGATGCACAAGGAGGGTCATCATGGCCGGCGACCTGAATTGTAAGCATCGCGATTGGAACAGTCGCTTGACTGCCCCAAAAGGGAAGCGCTTACGCAGGTTTGCAGATTCACGCAGGGTGACAGTGATTGGGCCTGCCCAACCTACGTTCTACCCCTCACAACTCCGCGCGGCTCCCGATGTCTTGGACATAGCGGTGATCCAAGGAATTGACTGCCCGGTCCATGTGTCCACGCTAACGGAACTATCGTCCGATCATCTCCCCATCTTGTTACACGTCGCTACCCAGCACGTCGTACGCAGAGATGTCAGGAAAGTGGTAGAATGGGACCGCTATGGCCCGATATTAAGTCGCCGATTGCCAGAGGCGGAACCACTCGAAACCGTCCGCCAAGTCGACGAGGCAGTTGCCGCGTTTGACGAGGCTGTCATATCTGCGATCGACGCGTCTTCCGTGATGAAGCCTGGCGTCACGCCCCACTGGCAGCGGATCCCAGAGGAGACGAGTGCTCTCGCTTGCGAGAGAAATCGCGTCCGGAGACTCTGGCAGCGGACCCGTGATCCGGCCGACAAGGCAGCGTACAACCGGGCGACCGGAATTTTACGTCGTGAAATGCAGGCCTACCGGAGACGCTGTTGGGAACTCGCAGTGGCCCAAGCGGGGGACGGCTCGGACGAAAGTAGCCCTTACCGGATACCTTCGGCATTGGTAGGGAAGAGGCGCCGACCTCGTATCCCAGCCATTGCTGCGCCTTTCGGTCAAATCCTGGCTCGCCCGGAGGCGAAGGCCGAGTACTTGGGCGCGTGTTTCGAGCGTCAGTTCGCTCCAAACCCGCCCATGGACTGGGACTTCGATGAAGAAGTCGAGAACGAAGTGGAAGACTTTCTGTCTCTTCCGATCACTGCGGAACCCGAATCCATTACTAGGGAAGAGGTCACAGATCGGCTCGTTGAACTCGTACCGAGAAAAACTCCTGGCCTGGACGGCGTCTCGAACGCCGCTCTAATTCGACTCCCGGAGCAAGGAATACTTTTCTTGGTTGCGCTTTTCAACGCGTGTCTAAGACTGGCCTATTTTCCCCAGAAATGGCGAAAGGCGACAGTTATAGTGATCTCTAAGCAGGGAAAGGACGCTTCCCGTCCCGACAACCTCCGGCCCATTAGTCTGTCAGCCACGTCAAAGGTCCTCGAACGTCTTGTACAACGGAGAGTCCTAGTCCAAGAAACTTCGATGTACTGGTCCCCGAACAGTTCGGTTTCCGTGTGGGGCATTCCACCACTCATCAGCTGATGAGACTGGTGGAATACATCACGGGCGCCGGCTGTCGGAAAGAGCAGACTGTCGCCTGTTTCCTAGATGTGGAGAAGGCCTTTGATAGTGTCTGGCACGACGGGCTCTTGTTCAAGCTCCGGGAAATCCAGCTCCCAGATTGCTACCTTAGCATGATTGCTGGCTTTCTGACGGAAAGGACTTTCTGCGTTTTCGGAAACGACCACGTCTCTTCCGAGAGACGCATTACAGCCGGGGTACCTCAAGGTAGCGTGCTAGGGGCTCTCCTGTTCTCCGTGTTCGTCAACGACGCACCCAGAGAGCCTGGAGTCCAGATGGCCCTGTTTGCCGACGACACGGTGGTCTATACCGCCGAACGGAATGCTGACAGGGCTATCATACGACTTCAGCGCGCACTCGATGCGTATACGATGTGGACGGAAAGCTGGAAAGTTGCCGTCAACGAAACCAAGAGCTCCGCGGTGTTATTCTCAAAGCGTCGGAAAGAACCACGAGGACGAGTGAGACTCGGTAGAACGTATTTGCCCTGGTCGAGAGAGGTTAAATACCTCGGTGTCCACCATGATCGTCGGCTCACCTGGCGTGCCCACGCTGAGACGATGCGTCAGAGAGCGTCTGCTCGTCTCGCGCAACTGTTTCCGATACTCGCCAACAAGGCTGTGACCCGCAAGCTGGTAAGTTGATTGTCAACGCGTACCTGTTACCTATCATTACCTACGTTATTCCCGTCTGGGGTTACCTCGCAACCGTTCATAAAAGAAAGATGCAAAGCGTTCTCGATTGGGGTCTTCGGCTAGCGGCCAAAGCCCCCTATCGGTTCCCTTCTCGCCTTTTGAGAAGAGGACTCTGTGTCCGCTCCTTGGATGACACCGTAAGGCGACTTGCACGTAAATTTTACGTCCGAGCTGCGAGGACCCAGGCAAACGCTCTCATAGCTGGCCTTGGCAAGTACCGTACACGTCCAGGTGATTCTTGGAAACGGCCTCGGCAAATACTGTACTAGGACGGCCTAGTACGAGCATGCCGTTGTAGCGGCCACTAATTAATCAATTGAGATTTCGTCTGGACAGGACCACTAGGCAGGAGCCCCTACCGGATGCTCGGTACTAGGAAACCATCGGGACGTCTCACGACGCGCATCCCAACAGCTCTGGCAGCCTTCATCATTTGGCCTATCGAGTGATCCGGGGCGACACAGCCATGTGTCCTGTAAATTTTCGCTTTCGTCTTCGACTACTGTGAATCTACAAGTTTTAAAATTTTAAAGTCTAATGATTCAATTTTTATAAAGTTTAAATTAGTATAAAGTTCGGTACGATAATCACACCAAACTATTCGGTACTGCTCTTCAGTCGCAGCTCATATCACAGAATGGCACATCTAAACACAGAGGGAGGTAGGATTAAGGAATAATCAAAATTGTAAACTTAATTCAAAAGATAGAGAGAGACTATAAAATATTATAATATTTTTCTATCAAGTTATTCGTTATATCAAATTTTTATATCACTTTGTCTTATTAATTATCTCTGAAATAAAGAGAAATAAAGAGAGAAACATAACAAGATTATTGACATCAAATATAAATTTTGTGACATCTGAAAGAAATTCTATCTGATTTGTATTTTATTATATTTTTAATTATATCCATGTATATTTTAAACAAGTACATTTATTTCTTAAAATGATTTAATCGAATTATGTTGAATTAATTAATTTATATACGAGTATATATTTTATATATGGCTTAACTCGTTGATCTAGTGATCGAGGTAACTTTTCATGAAGATTTTATATTAAGGCTAATTAATGTATTAATTGTTTGAGAATATTGATTTTATTATTAATTGCTTGAGAATATTGATTTTATTATTGATTGCTTATTGCACCTTTGTATGCACATAAAGTTTTAAGTAAATTTCTCATTTTATGCAATATGAACTTATATATCTTTGCAAGAACTTTACAGAATATAAAAGTGTTAAAAAATTTAATGAACAGATCATAGCTTATATGCTATATATTACAAATTGTAAACTGGCATTGACTTATGCAATTATTGAATTTTATAACGGACTCACCCAATATTTAATTGATGCAACTGTGGAATTTTTGTAATTGGTTAATCTAGTATTTAAATTATGTTATTGTTGAACTTTAGCGATTTTTTGGATTTAATTTATTCTGTATTTAGTCGACTCAGTAATTCATCTTTCTCTGGCTGAAACACAATTATATAATATTCAGAGGTTTATCTTTATTCTAAAATAAACGGGTGCACCTTGACTCTGCTCACTAGCTGGTTGTACCGAGTTTTATTTTTATACACACACAATGCCTTCAGGTATTTATGTTAGACATTAAGACTATTTTAGGAGTATCTTATATTGTGTAAGCGACATAAGTAGTAGTAAGTATTTTGATTATTTCTGGTGTATTTTGTGTTACGTTTTTTGGGGCTCAGCAGTGTAACGTGGCACAAAATAAAATTAACTACAGTACAGTGGCGATTCGTCAGGTGACACAGGTGAAATGCTGCTTCACCTAAAATAACTGATTCAATGTGGTTCTTTTTACACAAAATTATTTTCAATTTTTAGTCAATTTTGTTAAAATTTTTTTTAAATTAAATTTCGTCTGTATAATATTAAAATAATATTTACAAGCGATGGAAATTGGTTACAGAAGCTGGACTTCGCTGCGATCACATACTACTCCACGTATAATAAGCCTACTGGTGGCGGAAAGCACTGAAATCGTAAAAGCAGCTTTCTGCATCTTGAAGGCTGCATCAGTTAATACGTCACTAACAACGCTCGGTTTATGATGGTTGCCATGACAACGTATGCCGTACTCAGCGTTCCCCCACACACGTGAAGCAGTGTCACTGTGCTGTTTCTCAGTGGTGTATGTGTACAGTGCTTCCAGCGCGTTTGTTTTGTTCGTTGTTCGTCGTGTGTGAAGTTTTTACAGAATGTTTCCTTCATATGATCCGGTATGTGTTTTATTAGAAACACCATTTTCAAGATGGAATAATGATGATAAGAAAAACTTTTTAAGCTGTGAAAACCCTATGCCTATACTGAAAGTAAATAAAGTTGCAAAAATAAAGGATAAGGTGTACAATTGCAACTTTAAACAAAATTGGTATTCAACGTTCGAATGGTTGTGTGGCAGTTATTATTCAAATAAACTTTTTTGTATGCCCTGCTTAATTATTAGCGTTAAATCAAGTGCGTGGAATAAGAACGGATTTGATGATTTCGGTAACGTTACTCGTGCTCTTTCCAAACATGAAGGTTCTTCTGAGCACATGCGTTGTGCATTGAGTTTTTCAAAACTAAAGAAAAATTTAAGTACTATCGAGGATGCTTTGAAGGAAAATTCTAGGTTGTATATTAAACACTTCAATGACAACGTTCGGCTTAACAGACATTTCATGCATCTTCCTATCTATGCAGTTCTTGCTGGGTTGTCAATAAACCAGGCCAAACAAAATACATGTGTGTTTCAAGATCAAGACATAATGAAAGAAATAGACTGGATGTTGGAGGCTGTAGCTTTGAGCAAGTGGATAATTTTACCTACCTGGGATCACTGCTGAGGACAATTTGAACAGTGAGGAAATCAAATCAAGGATAGTAAAGTAAAACAGGCATTTTTTCAAACAAGAAACTACTGTTAGCCCAGTGATTTAAGTTGTTTTTAGGACCAAATTGCCCAAAAAATCCTACTGATCTCGATTTTTGTATACAGCTTTACTTCGACGTCCTGAATAATGTGTGAAAAGTCACAATGCCAATCGTGTACGCGTCGTGAGTTATTGAAGGTCAAAGGTCACAAAAATGGTTATTTTCAAATATCTCACTTCCTATTGGTCGGATGACAATAGAGATGAATATCAAAATTGTAGATCTTAATATTCTTTATAAAAAAGGTCCTATGCAATTTTCACGTAAAACTAGCCGTTTCTGCGAAATGACGCAGAGAAAATATCAAAGCCGCTGAATGCATTCATTTCCGCACCACCTTCGAGTAGAATGCAAGGCGCGTTTTTTTTATATGGGTTTCTCAGCAGGACTAATCCATGCAATGCAGGGTTATGACATTAATAATTAAAAACAAATTTTAGTGGATTACTATGTAACTATAATTTGTTTTGCCCGACTTTGTGTGCGTCAAATGTAACATTAACTTTTTTGCTTACGATCTCAGGGTTTTTTATTGGTAATAATTTATATATTAGCAGTTATGCAATCAAATGTTATGAGACTCTAGTTTTCAATATTTATTCAGAAGGTGTTGAAAACTACTTCTAGTGATTAATTTCATAGGGTTTATCTTCAATAAACAAACAAGACGTGTTTATCTGACTACCATTAAATTTATTACGTTTAACGATTACTGTCATTAGTATCATATTTCTATTCTGCATAACAAATGATTATCAATAATTATTTTAGTACATGATTTCTATCAATAAACAATTATAAAAACTAAAATATCTCTTTAATATCTCAATATTCTTTTGAGTGTTATTAAAATATGATTTAATTCTTATACCTAATTACTTATTTCATTACGACATATAATTTTAAATGGATTCATTTAAATGTGAAATGTACTTAATTCTCTTTATATTCTAACACTTTGACTTTAAAATTTATGAGTAAGTTTTGAATGAGGACATTCTATCTTATAAAATTCTCTATGTGAATTCTTTTAGAGTGACAGACAGGTGATTTCGTAAAATAAAATTAATACATAAAATTTTTTACTCTTGGTACATTATCCACAAACTACGGCGTGTTGTCATGATGTGCTCTCCTTTTTGGTTCCTTAAATCAGCATATGGAAATGTAGATGTTCCGTCGACTGCTTTGAAAAGAGAATCATCTGTGTGCATAACACTGTGACTCTTTCTTGTAGTATTTGGCACATACACACTTTCATTATTTCACTCTTTCTATTAATAACCGGTAATTCCCAATTTTAAATTTAGTGGATTTATTGGTTACTATTTACTTCGGTTACGTTCACTGATATCTCGTAACGACTCATTCCGTTTCAACTCATATTGATCGTGATACATGATAAGATACGGTCTTTGTTTTGACGAGTTATTAACTAATAAACTCCAGTTCTCACTTCACAGATTGTTATCCATGATAATCTTACGTGATTTTAAGTAAAGCTCTCCGAACTTATTAACATCGAATTTCCGTAACACTTAAGCTCGACTCCACGAAGTTTAAGTTAGACTTTGTCTCGATTCGACTCTAGACTCTCGCAAACTTTCATATTTTCGTAAAATTAACAAAGTCTCTTTTAAAATAATACGCTACGAACTCCACCTCCGATTCTCTCGAAAATTTGTAAAAGACTCCTAAGTGTTTAAGTCCCTACTCCATAACCATTATAACGGACTCTACTGACTCTCCGAAACTTTAGTCACCGACTTCCGAAATTTTAGCAAAGACTCCCGATCTCACCTTCGTTCTGTGTATTTATTACCTACTCTTCTTTTTCCCACTATTTTCTTACATTTTCCCCACTTAAGTCCTTTTTCGTCCTCCTGCTTCGTTTCCATTGGTTCTTTTCTATATTTCTTAAGAAAATTCCCTCCTAGTACTCTCACAAGTTACTCTGCTCCGTGTTCATTGGTTTTACATTCTGGTTTTCCAAGAACTTCCCGTCATGAAACCCGCCTATATTCCAAGCTGTTTTCTGATAGGCGATTTCTGTTCCCACCAATTTCTTACTCTGGGTTCAGCTACCCTTTGCTTCAGTATGTCCGATCCCACGATCATTAATCTCTTTGGTATTGTTCTACGCCTTTTGACAGTGACATCCTTCCTTCTGTCCAGCTTGCAGATGCATCTGTTAATTAGTTCCACCCCTGGTGTAGTCTTTTCAACATGTTATAGTCATAATTCTTTCTGGCGTTTTTCATGCCTCTTAGCAAGACACCCTTTGTTTCTTACTTCGTCCAGATGCGCATGTTATGTAAGTTTCTCATGTGTGGCACTCTTTGTATTTCTAATTGTATTACTAGCCAGTGTGTTAGCCTTCGTCATATATTTTCTTAGTAAATTCTCATTGTACTTCATTCCGGCGATTGTTTCCCTTTCTTTCAGAACAATCCCTTAATTTCAACATGCTTCTGGCTCCACATGTTAACTTGGTTCACACGCCTCTGTAGTCTTTCCTGGTAAATTTTCTCTCTGCCGAACATCTGCTTTTGTTTAGATTTATGATACTTTTAGACATCTGTACGTCGACGTTGAAGGCTGTTACATCCATTGTATTTTTTCTTCTCCTTTTATTGTTTCTCCCATTCGTCAATGTCATTTCACACGCTGCCAGATGGTCCCTGCCTTTCTTTCAACAAAAAATTATTTTTTTTTTACGTTTTGGCGTTACAACTAATATAATTATTTAATATAATTAATTAATTAATATTATTAATTATTTTTTGCTTTTGTCTTCATCGTGCATGTCCTGAAAGTCATCGATGTTCGGCTCAAGCTCGTCGTCATTTTCTTCTAATTCTGTCAAGTTGCGGATAAAATATCTATTGGATTAACATCATTGTCCATGTCCAAAGCAGATGCATCAGCATCAAATGTTTCACGTGATGCAGCATTAGAAACAAGACTGACCATGACAGTCACCACAGACTGCGGAACATTTTAAGCCAATTTTTCTGCAACCGCAATTAGCACTGCAACCTTTCGCACAGTTGCAACACATTGTATTTAGCAATTTTAAAAACAAAATTTTGCAAATTTTCAAAATTTTAAATTCTGCAAATCCATAGAATTGGAAAGTGTAGCGAATTCAAATATTTGGGAAGCATTATTTCAGAAGATGGAACAACAAAGAATGACATCAAAAATAGGATACAGCAGTGAAAAAAGGCTATTTGTTTGCTAAACTCATTATTTTGGTCGAACAAAATGAAACTTCAAACTAAACTGACAATCTACACAACTATTGTAGAGCCCTTTTTAACTTGTGGCTGCGAATGCTGGCAACTTTCAGACAAAGAGAAAAAGATGATAGGAACTGTGGAAATGGACTTCTTAAGAAGAGCGTGTAATATTTCTAGAATGTAACATGTTAGAAACGAAGATATAAGAAGGAAAACAGGGCATATTTACAACAGCAGAAAGAATAGAATCCAGACAGTTGCTATGGTATGGTCACGTAATGAGGATGGAGGAGAAGCGATAGCCAAAGAAAGCATTGGACTTACACACCACAAAACAGGAGAAGAAAAGGAAGACTGACAACACAATGGAGAACAGGAATTAGGAAAAGCATGAGAGATCGAGCTATTGAAGACGATGACTGGAAAGATAGTGAGAAATGGCGATTGAAATGCGGGATGTGGCATAGACTGTAGAACCCCCGCTAATTATAATAATAATTAGCAATACGTCTGGCGCTGGTGGTAATAAAGTTGTAATGGGCTCCAAAAGTTGTTCCTGATAATCCATCCCCATTGTTGAGGGTCTACGTTTTTCCCTAACCGAGTTTGTACCTGGTAATAGACGCGGAGATGTTGTTGAGCGGCTGCAGCAGTAGGAGGAAGAGAGGACAATTTAACAGGTACATTAAGCCTTGTTGACTTGGCAAATTGTAAGTACCTATAATTATCAATGGACTTTTCGGTTTTTGAGGCACCATATTTATGACCAAAAGAAAAAGTATGCCGTTATTGTATATGGTTTCTGAAGGGCAATTTTCCTGTTGAAATACTTGTGCCGCTTGGTTCAAATCAGGATGTTTTTCAAATAATTTCATCACTTTATTTTTTCCCTTACCAAAGATCGCAGAAGTTGTGTCGCATCCGGTGATCGCGTGTAAAAATAATAGCCTATGTGTTTTTTACAGTGAATAAAATTGTTGATGCTTGGAGAAGAATATACTTTCATTTCAATATTTCCTTTACCAGGTTTCATAAAGAAAATGTTCTGCTGTGGAAGAGTACGCCCTATTAAAATAATCACAAGATCGACATCTTCCCCAACAACGACGGTGGTGTTAAGTTTTGATTCTTCAATAGCTGTTTCGATTATTAATACATCGGCATCGTCTAGCTGTGATGTTGACATCTTGTAATTTTTAGAGCAGCATCTGAATTAATCTATTTTTATTAAATCGGATCGAAAGAAATTTTTCTTGGGTGATAGGCACATCCATAGTTTCTTTAAAAAGAACTTCGACAGATCCAGTTACAGCTGCAGTTCGTCGAAGCTGTTCCATTGCTTTAATATTTTGACTGTTGTCATAATAGCCATTTAAAACTACAACTAAACTTAGCCATAATGTTTTTGTAAATAGTCAACATATCTTGTAAGAACACAACCAAAAATATCACCTCTCTGCCACACCACACGGTGAAGAAGAAATCCTCCATTCATGACATATTTGATGTTAGCTCCGTGGAATTCAGCAGTAATGGGTTCGAATAAATCGTAGATTTTTGATTTTGTATTTTTCCGTATGCCAGCATCGTCGAAATGTGCCATTGGATACGGGCTCAATTCATATTGTAAATAATCACGGAAATGTTCGTCGAATACTTTAGTCAAACTTATTCTTTGAAAGAGTAATAACGGCTCAATAGGAACCTTACAACCATGGACCATGGCGGAGCTGTTAGAGAAAGAACTCTATTCGCGTGCTTAAATTTTAATTAATTCAATTTTTCACCAATGATTTTTCCATGGACTGTAGACCTATTTCTTTGGCATTGTGACAGTTTATCTTTTCATCGAACATAACTCCGGTTGATATTGACACAAATTGATTGTTAGTTGGAAAAGGATAGTGTAGTGTGAACCATTCAATGAGTTTTTTTTACGTCGGCATTATCTGTGTTAATGCGCGAATCTCTTGAGTCGACATGTTGCTCCGTGGAGTTTAATGATACATTACTAAATCTTTCATTCATCGAAAACAACATTTATTGCATGCATCCCATATATCCAATAGATATTTTATCCGCAAACTTGACAGAATTAGAAGAAAATGACAACGAGCTTGAGCCGAACATTGATGACTTTCAGGACACGCACGATGAAGACAAAAGCGAAAATTAATTAATAATATTAATTAATTAAATATAAAATAATTACCATATATTATTAATCCACTAAAAATTGTTTTTATTGTTAATGTCATAACCCTGATCACATGGATTAGGCCTACTGGGGAAAACATGTAAAAAAAACGTGCCTTGCATTCTACCTCGAAGGTGGTGTGGAAATGAATGTATTGAGCCGCTTTGATATTTTTTCTGCATCATTTCACGGAAACAGCTAGTTTTACATGAAAATTGCATAGGACCTTTTTTATAAAGAATATTAAGATCTACAATTTTGATATTCATCTCTATTATCGTCCGACCAATAGGATGCGATATATTTGGGAAAAACTTTTTTGTGACATTTGACCTTTAATAACTCAAGACGCATACACGATTGACATTGTGACTTTTCACACGTTATTCAGAACGTCGAAATAAAGCTGTATACAAAAATCAAGATTAGTAGGATTTTTTGGGGAGTTTTTTCCTTAAATCACTGGGCTATGTGCTCTAGGATCCTAAGTTATAATTCTAAACTGAAAATTTATGAAAGCCTTATAAGACCAGTAGTGACTTACGGCTGTGAGACATAGACCATGCAGAAGAAAGATCTTAAACAATTTGAGAGGAAAATAATCAGGAGAATTTTTGGACCAGTAGTGCAACAAGATGGCACTTGTAGGATCCGCATAAATCTTGAATGTGATCTATTAATAAACAGTGAAAACGTAGTAAAATTTATTAATTCACAGAGTATTTGATGGCTAGGACATATTTATAGAATGGAGAAGACCAGAAACATGAGAGCTAGACAGAATGGAAACCCTTGGAGTCTAAGCCCTGAGGAAGATTGAGAAAGAGTGGATGATGGAGTGTGTTGAGGAGGACCTGCAAACCACGGGGATCAGAGGATGGAAGATTGTTGCTGAGAACAGAAGGGAATGGTGTAGGATTGTTGATGAGGTCAAATCTCATAGAGGGATGTAGAGGCAGAGGATGAAGAAGAAGAAGAATTACTCAACTTAGCATGAGGGAAGTAGAGGTTTTTGAAGTTTGTTCTTAAGAGAATAGTAATTCTAATAATTGATTTTTGTAATACGAGTATAAACAATCTTTAATACTTTTTATAGATACACACCCTGTAAAAGTAAGATTCTCATTTCTGATGTAATAATCTACAGACAATACTAAATACAACGTGCATATTAACAGTATTCCTCCTAGTGAGACTTATTGGCCACACTCATGGAATCATACCATGCACCATGCTTCCTGCATCAAGGATAGTGTAACTTTAAAGCCATAGAGATGGAACATACAATTAAAATGAATTCTGTGCTCTCTCCGACTTCATGCCAGTGGACTGTGATAAATCAAACTTCTTATTTTTTCGATTGCCTTAACTAAACATTTCTGATTCATATTCCAAAACATCTACTTAAGCAGTACACAAGAATAAAAGATAAAAATTATAAGATGAATATAATAGAAAGAATTAAGAGATTATTCTTATCTATAATAAGATGAATTATTAGTTTAGTCAAAACAACCAATGGGAAAAGTACCTACAGAAGAAGCTATAAAACAGTAAAGTCTACTTAATTATTTTATTGGTAAAAATGTAAAACTTTTACCTTTATCCTGAACCAGTTTTTGCTTATTACAAGCTTCGTCAGAGGGAGTCAGTAGTATTATATTTATAATCAGTTTTAGGGCTAAATTCATTTAAAATATACCAAAATATGAAGAATTAAAATACTTTTACTACTTTGTACATTTTGTAGACTTATGTAGTACTTTATTACTTCATTTTTATTGGTCAAGGATTTCAAGTCACATGGTAGTGCCAAATGTAAAACCCATAAGTACAATGTATTTCTCTATATTGCTCTTTGTCTCATCTGACTACGGAACCAAGTATAGGAGGATTTCTTGGACTTCTCAAAAGTGTCATTTACTATGAGTGTGTTAAGTTTGATGTCTCGATGTACTCAACGTTTCTGTGGGAAACTTCAAGATGTCTTTAGAGGGAAAGGCTTAACTGTTTCTTAGCAGCAATAGTTTTACTACAGTTAAAGAATGAATGAACTCATTGAATAATAATTGGATACAGTTTGTCTTAATCTTTTAGGAATGAGAGGCAAGCCAATATCACTTACCTGTACAGAAAATATGTTGACATAGTCTATTTCTCTGCTTGACAATAAAGTGTTCAGTGGAGTTTTAAATGATTCCATAATGTCCTTCTTGTGTACTGAAGAAAGAGGCAGTAATCACATTAAAATTCCTATCTAACAACTCCAGAACTCTAATATTTCTACAATCTTAGGCTTACTACTGCCATATATATTTAATTTTATTTGATCTTGTGGCCTTTAAGCTATTGTCCAGTGGATTTTGATTGCTATACATTTTTTTTATGAAGACAGTTTTGAATATCACCATCTTAGAATGGTTTACAACATTCTCCAGCATTTTTCATCTATCTCGGTCTTTAATAAATCATGCTGAAAGTCCCTTTCCCTTATATCTTTGTCCGTATCTCTCTCAAACAGACAAGGACTCCTAATCTCTTGGCCTCCTTTTTTCTTTTAGTTATTAATACGACACATGTTTTCAGGGATTCCGTGATCAGCCAGCCACTGGTTGTATCTGTATCCCTGTGATTCCGATATCATCTGTATTTGATTGTAAAATTCCCATAATTTTCTTCATCTGTCTGTTTGGTGATCTTTCTCTTCCAGACCTTATAGATACTTATCTCCAAAAATCAATTTCATTTGTTCTTAATGCTGTTTCTTTACCCTTTTGCTACTTCCACTGCTTTTGTCCTTTGGATCATTTTTGTGTTATGTCAATATTTTGTTTTGTTATTTCAAATATTGTATTACAAACATTAGTTTTTTTTAATTTTTATTGTAATTTTATTATATAGAATATTGTTTAACAGCCGAATAGCACTCCTTTCCATGCTGTTTCTTTTCTTAACTTAATAAAAGTCATTAAAACATACTTTTAAATATTTTAAAATAACAAATTTTTAATAAAACAAAATTTGATTAAAATATACATATTTTTTAAAATTCTTCATCAGTATGAAAACAAAATAAATATCTCAGTTAATTCAGCTTCTACTGAAGCAAATTCTTCCTTGCTAGTATGGTGTCTGTATATACTATAACACACAACACACACACACTCTCCCTTATGTTATTTAATAACATAAACTTCAGCCCACTATACAGTAATCAATCATTAGACAATCTCAAAAGATTTTTATTTTCCATGTTATTTTAAACAGTCTTCCCAGTTACAATTACTTCACTTTTTAATACACGTTACTACCAACTTATCAAACTGTAAATAAGTAATATTGCTAACATACAGTATATTCTATAAGGAATATATGCTTATCTGTGTCTTCTTTCTCTCCATTAGGGAGTAGGCAAATTGCCAGTTGCAGTCACAAAGGAATTACAAACATTTTACAAAATCTACTAGATGTTCCTACATCTGTTCATCTGACAGGCTTGTATTCCCAAATTTACTTGGGGAATCTGCTAGCTAGCATTCTATTCAGACAAGCACTCCATCTTTGTTCACCACATTGCTATCTTGTATACTAAAAATTTTAACACATTCGTAAGATGTCAAGATGTCATTGTATGCAGAGTTTACCCCTTTGCATACATCCTTCAAAAGATCATATGAATTTCATCTCCAATACTTGTATTCTAAGGCTTTTTTTTTACCAGAACCCATATTTTTAGACCTAACCTACATGGCTCACATCTTATAAAATTTTAGCTGAGTCTCTTTTCTTGTTTTCCTTGAATTTGTTCTACATATTGACTGAAACTTATGCCATCTACATAATAAACAATGTTGGAAACAAGATGGTAATGAAATACCTGCTTTACACTTTTATTAATTACTATATCTAAATTTGCAGTATATATTTATCCACAAAAGCTGTAGTTATTGTTTTCTGCACTGACATTTTCATATTATACTCTGAACAGGCCTGATGGACCTGAAACTTGAATTCATTTTGTTGGATATTTACCTGAGCAACCACATTCTATTCAAGTATGTATGTAGTTTCTTATCTGCTAGTAATAAAAGACAATCAAAAAAGTTAAATTGTGTAAAAAATAGGTATATTTGTAGTATGAGATGGATATAAATAATGCATATTAACATACTATAATACCAATTATATATTATAAATAATACAAATCCATTGTGTCACAGTATGTGGTAATACAAATCCTATGTGTCCAGTGCGTCTCTCCTATGTCTGGTACAAGATGTTGTGAGTTTAATGGCATCCAACATCCTGAGGCCTCCTGGCAGAGGAAATCATAATTTTTACTTTCTGATTACATCCAACAATTTGCTCCATTTATCATTAACATTATCCACGTTTTTCTTACTATAATTTCTTGGTATCAGCAAGATACCTCCATATATTAACTGTTGCTTACACAGAAATTATGAATAAGATCAGGTGACTGTTCTATTTGAATCACTGCAGACATACTTCATAACTCCCCCATTGCGATAATAATATTGGATAATGCAGTACGAGCATCACTTTCTTCAAACACTTGAAGAACATCCATTGCTTTCTGTGCATGTTTCTTTCTCAAGGTGTTAGTTAGGCCAATGCCAGGCCCTCCCGAAACAATTTCATGAATCTGAAATCACCAGAAATTACTTCAATACTAACACACTTTAATATTCTACATTAGTACTAAGCACAAACTTATATTCACTATTCAGGTATTCTGTTTTTTCTTCAATTTGTTTAACTGGAGAATATCAAGCTGCATAAATGTATGTAATTCTTTATTACTAAGAATTAAGATTGGAACTGTTGTAACAAATTTTACATAAACAGATCTAGAGATGCAGATATTTTGGGAGGAGGCAAATATTGAAAGAAAGAAACATTTCATTTTCAAATTTCTTTTTATACTGGTACACTGTACAAATTGTTCTTTGGATTTGAGCTTCTGACTATTCTGGAGTTGATATTCTGAATATTTGAAAAATAAAATTTCAAAATAAAAATGTAAAGGAATAGGTCAAAATAAGGGGACAAGCATGGAATAATCACACCACATTAATTAACAAATTACCAATAAGAAAGAGACCTTAAAGCTGACAAGTAAAGAGTCAGTGAGAATTCCCATAATGTGCATACATTAAATGTGCAATAAATGGCTATTACAGAGGGGGAGAGAGAGAGAGAGAGTGAGAGAGAGAGTTGGGGGTGTTATTGTATGCTAGAGAACCCCCAACTCATATTCAAGTAATACAGTATTGTGAATATTGATTGATATTATTAAAACTATTTGCCATAATACATAGGTTATGTTACTAAGATTTATTTACTTTATACACAATTGATGTATAACTTATGTATATTCATTGACACTATTTATAGAGACACTATTTATAAGATACACTAGACTGTTCTGCATGAATGTATAATACATTTATAGGTAAGCATAATTTGAACTACAATGTTCTAGTCAATACATCTAGAATGACCTGGACTATACTAGTAGTAAATGACGCATGATGTTGAATGACGACATTAGCAACTATATATAAAATTATAAAAAAAGACGGAGTTTAGTGTTAGGCATTCTTCACTGGGAGTTAGTGTGCGTGATTGATACCACATTTGTGGATCAATATTATATTTGTGTGTTATCATTTTGTTTGTATAAATCATGGTTTTGTTAATAACCAGTATCATAGTTGTGGGTCAAAATTGTATTTACTGTGTTATATTTTTATTTGTGCAAATTATTTGTGATTCAGTCAATAAACATGGTGTCAACAGTGATATGAGTATTTTATTTCAATCTCTGCTTAGAAGATGACAAGGTGTTATAAACATAGCCCCAAAGTCATAACTACAAATTAATTACAGTACTAGAGATTATTAACTATGCATATGACTAATGTTACTACTGCCAATGCTTCTATTTTTGTGTGTGTGGGAAATGTGAATGATTGGTTCTTTTAAGGCTACCCGTGCTAGATGCTTACTGACCATATATACTGATTCTCTAAAATGGAATCCTGAGAACAGAAATGCCAGAAAGAACCAAGACAATCTGTTTGTTGGTAGTCGAACAATTATAGTTGGGGAGCCAACAAGGATAATCAGCAAGGCAAATGAAATCTTATAAAGGAAAAGACATGGTTGATGAAGCAGTACTTAGTTGATGGTGGTGGGGGTGGTATTCTATATGGAGTCCTACCACAACTCCAAGTGTTATATAGGATACCACTGTCACTACCACTGCTATTACTTAAGTACTGCTAACTCACTGACTGAATCAAACAAGCGTTAGAAGAAAAATTCCCTTTGTATATCCAATAAGTGAGTTACCAATTATAGATGATGATAAATTAGAGATGTTTAGTTACAATTTGGCTTCATATTAAAAACTTTTCTTGTACTCAAAAAGGACATGACATCTCGTATTTCCATATTTTATGATGATACAAATTGTAAATGCTTTCAAGAACATATACTTATTTTATAAGTTATTAATAAGAACTTTTATGTTTGCATCTTATTTTGATAGGTTAGAGGGATCTGGATACTGTTATAAGGAAAGATAGAAAATCAAATTTATAAAATTTATTGTTTTCCCAAAAATTATACAAAATACAGTAAAATAAAAAACACCATTGGTTTTAAATATTTTTCTGTCACACTTCATAATTCATGGAGAAAAAAAATAACACAAAGAAACAATGACATTGTTTTCTCTTTGTTATGTGTATCTCTGTTACAGATGACATTGTTTGTGACAGTAAACGATTTCAAACTTATGTTGTTTTCATTTATATATTCATTGGGAAGCTGGTTGTTTAGTAGGTTATATAGGCAGGTTTTCCTTACAATAATTGTTGAAGTTAGTTTACATATAGCTAGCAATAATGTGTGTATGTGTGTGTGTGTTTTAAATGCAACTAAATAAAAATCTAACCTTAGCATAATCAACATGTTGTACACTTTCCAAACCTCTGTCAATTTCTACAAGAAGAGTTTTGTCTCTCTCCAAGTGAAACATGACAGGTGCTGAAGTCAAACTGAACACAGAACCAGACATGTACTGTGAACTAACTGTAAAAGGTTCCAGATCCAAACAAGCCTGTATAAATTCAAGAAAAAAATGTTTTAATTACTTTAAAATATAATAAAATAGATTCTCAAAACTCTAGTCTATTAATAACTTACTAAATAATGCTGTTTTAAAATACCCTGATTGTACATTACACAGGATTCTATTGTGAAATTTTTATGTACAAAATAGGCTAATTGGTATGTTGTAATTTTTACTCTAAACATAAAAACGTAGAGTAGGCCACAATTTGATTTTTATAATTTTGAAAACTATTTCTACTTTTGGATGGATAAAATATAGTGTTTTGTTTACAAGGAATGTCATGAGGATATTAAAATAACAATTATTTTCAGACAGAACCACAGATAAATCACGCAGTAAAAACAAAATTTTGACTGTGGACCACCCAATGGGTCAAGTAAAAAACAAATTAAACAAGCCCTAAAAACCAAACAAATCAAATTTTCATTTCCAGATCAACTTAGTTTCTTCATTTATCATTATACAGTATGATATATGATTTTGTATACACGTAACTCGAAGTTTCTTGCAGCAGTTGTATAATATTGCGATATTGTTCAGTACGGTTTCTTCTGCAAGTAGAGTATTGCATTTTTGTTGTTTCAATACATTACACATGTTTCACTGAAAAAATCAGCATCATCAGAGGCTTTTAAGTCATAACAAACAATCAATAACATTGTTGATGCTGTTGATGATGGTGATTTTTTCAGTGAAACGTGTGTGTAAGGTATTGAAACAACAAGAACGCAAAACTCTACTTGCAGAAAAAACCGTATTGAACAATATTACAATAGTATGCTATATATATCAAATTATTAAAATGACAATAAAAAAATTGAATAACAGGTTACAAAAAAAAACAATTCAATATTTAAAATTAGTAAATGTTAATAACAATAAGAGTTGACAATTGGTAAATACCAATTTATATCACAATAAAAAAATGTGTTGCAGGTACTGAAGTAAATTAATCTCATTAGAAGCTTCTTGGATTTCGTTGTCCATGACGTGTCCATTACTCAGAACAAATTGTGTTCCGAGTCGTAGTGAAATAATTATATTTACTCATTAGAAGATTACTCATTATTTTATAACATAGGGTTATATGACTGGCATCAACATTATTAAGTTGAAATAAAGCCAGGCTGTAAGTCTGTTGTCGGTTGCTGATAACTAGTGACATAGTCGGCTTATGTTTCAATCCCAACCCCTTCAGAGCCACAAAGCAAAAGAGAACACACATACGGCAGATCGTACCCAGATTGCTTATACCTGGTATTGTGTGGCTAACATCTGCCATATCTGTTCCAAATCTCAGAGATGTTAGGAAATGAGACTGTACTTTCTACTTTCTAAGTGCAGTATAGAAACTTGATTTCAAGAATTCCATCACTTCTCATAAGCCCAGTATGCTGGCTGACAGACATAATAAAATTTGAATATTAATTCTTCTTCACTTTGAGGACTAGGTTATGTAACTATGTTTCAGCAGCGATATATCTTCTTCCAGTGACTTTATGTAGGTTTATATCAATTTATTATTGTTAGTAAATTCAACAAGAAAAAATTCATCTTTGTTTAGTGTTCTATTAAGTTTACCATTGAAGAACTGTAAAGTTAGTTGTTTTTACATTTATTGAAAGAATCAAAATTCTTGTCAAGACATAAGGACCATGAACTTTTCTGTTTTCTCCTACTTTCTGTTCGTCTGATTCTATATTTACCAGTATTCTGTAGAATTTTTGGTATAAAGAACTTTAAGTTTTAGTAATGCAAATTTCTTTGTCTTTCTGTTTTCAGCATTTATTACAATTGAATTTTATGTTGGTATGTTAGTTGTAATAATACTGGTGCCTCCTTACAAAGTTTTGATTTAGGTTTCTTCATTTTTGACCTAGGAAATCCCTTGAATTCAACAAAGCTAAAAAGGTGTTACATTAGTTTTAAAAGCAATTGATGTGGAAGGTCTTGTTTCAGTGCTATTGACAGGTGAAGGGTCATTGTAAAACTACCAAGAATAGACAGCTCATTTCATTCTGTTCAGTCAGCTAGTCCATTAGTAGTGATGAAAGTAACAGACCAGTTTTCTTCTCACACTATCACAGAAATTCTCACAATGTTAGATAATCATCGTTTTGAATACTTGAAAAACAAAAAAGTGGAAACTACTTTTGAACTTTTGTCCATAGTGTTTTCCTGTCAGTTATAGAACTATATACAAAATCAGCTGCTGATAAAACAGTTTCATCAATATGAAAAGACCAAGATTGTTTGCAACCTTGAAAAATACAGGATGCATCAGAAATTCCTGACAGGTTTGAAATTAAATAACATGGTGCTGCCCTTAGTTCTGATAATGAACATGGTAAACTTTGTATGTAAGCTTTGGATTTCAGGTAACGCCTCAGAAAAAATTACATACCAAAAGATCAGGTGAATGGGGTAGCCATGTAATGTCTCCACATAAGGAAATGAGACATCCTGGAAACATCCTCCTTAGTTAGCTCTTCCATCAAAGGCCTTGAAATGTGGGCAGTTGCCACATTTTGTTGAAACCATAGTTTGGCTCAGTTTGTGCACCTTCTGTGACTTTCTGAGGTAAGGAAGTTTTGCAGCATAAAAATATACTGATCTCAGGTCACCTCAAAAAAAAAAAACCAAGCCAGTCACCTCAAAATTTGCCATGCCACACCACACTGTTATCCATTCTGTGTAAAACGGAAGCTAACTAATGTGTCTTGGATTGGTTTCAGACTAATAACAGAAGTTATCCTCATTAACAACAGGTGAAAATGGGTGCCATCACTCATAATGTCTATGGTGGTTTCTGTCATCATTTCCAACAAACCCAAAAATGTTTCTGTCTCTGCAAAAACTCAACGTTGTTCCAAGTCATGACGGGTCAAACCATGGATGACCATCATGTTACAGGCATGAAAGTGTAAGTCGGAATACAAAATTATCTGACAGTTTGGTTGGAGATGTTTAAAGTGGAGGAATGGTGATGAACTGAATAGCAAGGCTAGCCTCAATGGCCTGTCTTACTTTTACATTGTTTTCAGGGGTTCTTATGGATTGTGTCTTTCCCATTGGTTTTCATTTTGTTACTGCTGCCATCCTTCTGAAGTTCTTCACCCACATTAATAATGTTTCCAAGTAGGCACTTGACCATGATGGACAATGTTGAAATGCTGACATAATCTTCTCTGAGTGAGCACAGCAGTCATTGTTTAAAAGAAAATGCTTCAAGAGAGAAACCGTGATGGGTCACATCCTACAGCTCCATAGCAGAGAATAAAGAAGTCATATGCCCATCATCCCACCTTCCCAAGACTCGTCCACATGGCACAATAACACAATGGAAACCATCAGGCCCTTCTAATGTGCCCAGTAATTATCGGCACAAATTTTATGTTGATTGTCATTTATACACAATATGTTACATTGGAAATGGAAAGTTGAATGCACTGTTTAGTTTAAGATTACAAGTTACAATATGAATAATTTGGAAACTTGAAACTATTTTCAAAACAAAATCTGTTATTTGGAACTACAAATACTAAATAGTACCGGTAGTGAATTCTAAGCAATTTTTTAATGACACGTAATTCCTCAAAGAGTTAGACCCACAGTGTCACAAGTGGAGATACTGTAAAGAAACTGCTTTTAAATAATATAAAATTCTCTTTTTACTTATTTATACAATGATTTTTGTAGTCATATATGAGTGGTTCACAACCAAAGTAGACACCATCATGATTTTGTCAAAACACAGTTTAAAGTTTATTCCTCCAGCGCAGTTTCGTTCACTGAATGAAATAAATTGCTTTCTAAATCACCACAACTAATGGACTTGGTTTGCTGTGGCAGTAGATGGTACATACCATCCCAGATGACCATGTGACCTGATGTACATACTGGAGCCTTGAACTAACTAGATGTGGTCCACTTTGGTTGTGAGCCTTTCACATGTAGGAATTCAACAATTCTATTAGAATTACAAATACTTTATATATATATATATATAAAAACAATAGAATTATTTCGATTGTTATTAATTTACTTAGAAACCTCTGACGATACTGATATTTTTCAGTGAACTGTGCGTCAGGTGTTAAAAAGAATATACGAAATTATACTACTTGCAGAAGAAACAAATTGAAAACATAAAAAAAATATATATATATATATATATATATATATATATATATAAACTAAGTGGAATCAGAAATTTTACTTGAAAGATATAAAAACTTTTCTAATATAGTAAATCATTCACAAGCAAACAAACAACCCCCTTGTGAAAATGTATATTATTTAAAGAATACACTAGTGTCAGAACACATGTGAAAGAACGTAAATTCAATGATCCACTGTAGAACATGACCCAAACTTCATATTTATTGCACTCATTAATTTTGAATAAATTAAAATTGTATACTGTACATACACACTATAGATACAGTTACACACATAATTGTGTGTGTGTGTGTGTGTGCGTGCGTGCGCGCAAGTGCATGTGTGTGTGTACATGTGTGCATGTTTAAAAGTACATATAACAAAATTCGTATGCCCTATTAAAAATTACATGAAAGTTTGATCCAAGAAAATATATTATACTAAATATAATTATTTCACTACCGACTCGGAACACAAAACATTTTATGGGTAAAAACGTAAAAGTTTACCTTACAACCTGAACCGGTTTTCGCTTTTAAAAAGCATCTTCAGAGATTCCAAGAAAATACCATGAAATCCAAGAAAATATATTAGACTTTCACATCTTGTGTGTAGGACATTTCTAAGGCGGCAGTTACTTTGCATCAGAATTCATAATAAAATGTGATCATACGAAATTGTGAGAGTTCGTGAGAATTCGTAAGAAGTGAACAAACCCATTGTTGTTCTTAGACGCAATTAGTTTTCTTCAGACTTCTACGTACGAATACTCACGAATTCGTAAGTTTAGTCATATGCGACCAAAATAATTTAATTTTCATCAGTTTTCATATGAAATTTGCCATCTCTGGAAGTTGGAGATCATCTCATAGGAAGAAACCATTGTCGGTTGGCAGTGATTTACAACACTCGTACGATTTCGGAAAGAAAGTGTTTCCATGCTATTCTTACGATTTCCTATGAATTGTTACTCGTGAGTTCTCACGAATTTGCATGACCACAAATTCTGATGCATAATCGCAGCCTAAAGGATTCTTCAGAACATCTTTAACCAGACATACTTTATACCTGCCATGCAAGTGCCAAATGTTTTCCAAATTTATAACCCTGTTCCTGCAATTCTACTCCGTGTCCAGCAAGTTTCAACGTTCCTTGACAGGCTTTTCCAAGAAGAGAACCAGCAGACAGTTCATTTCGTTCTGTCCAATCGGCTAGCGCATCAGTAAGTGATGAAGGTAACGGGTTGTTTTGCTTGTCATGCCGTCCCAAAAATTCTCCTAATGTTATATCTCTCAAAGCTGTACCCATCATTTCAACTACCTAAAAACCATGAAAGTAATGTACTTTATAACCATACAGCCTTGAGACAGGTGCCAAAAATATAACACAAGTCAATATTTTGAAACATCATCATCATCATCTGGAGAAAACAAGTTGTTTTCTTTACTTTGTTTTGCTTTTCATGATTTTCAATGAAATTAGCATTCATGATGGATAAAAGTCATATTTACTGTTGAATGATATAACTCTTATATTACAAGTTATAGTTCTTTCATTGATGAAATATAGTAGTATGCACAAAATACAAAAATATGTTCTTATAAGCATTCTCAAAAAGTTAGTCAGATCATGTAAAATAGATTACAAAATTCTGAAGTACGTTTATTATTGCATTCTGAGTTGTTGTATTTAGAGTCACTTAAAAGAAATGAACATAACATTGTGAAAATTCATTTAATTTTACATGTATGTGCAACCTGAGCTATTATAAAATTTTGAATTACAGGACTTAAACAGTTCGTTTCATCTCGCATTGACTTATTAAACACTTTTTAGTGAAAAAGACTCAATGTGTCGATTACATATGGTTTATGAAAAGCGTTGCAATACGTCTGTTACCGAAGCTAATATTATAACAAAATAACGGTATGAAGCAACAAATGTGATTTGGATGTATCTTCTTGAAAAAAAAAAATAATAATAATAAGGTTTAGTCATAATGTGGAACTAGTCGTCACTGTTGAACAAATCATATACCGGTATTGAATGTATTCAAACACAAATTTTAGGCTGTCAAATTGTAGGTTCTAAAGTGTATATGAGACACATATAATTATTCACCTCTCTTGTGGAGAATATTTATTTAAATTATTATAAACAATGAGGGAGAGATTAAGAGACAAACAGACAAACACACAGATAGAAACAGACCAACAGTTAGACAGGCAGACTGACAGAGACAGAGAGTTTTAAAGATGAGAAAACTATTGTATTAATGATAGTAGCCCAGTACAATTTGCTCACAGGAAGTAAACAGGATTAATTGTTGATGTATGGTAATTACTCTAAGACGTAAAGTTAATGTATACTTAAAGAAAGATATGCTAACAGATTTGTTGAAGAAAGATGGTGATAACAGATAATAATCTATTCCTTAGCCAACAAAGTAGATAATAATCTATTCCTTAGCCAACAAAGTAACTAACTACCAAAAAAGTATTTGTATTCAAAAAGATTTTAAAATATGTTTCAATTTTTCTAATCTGTACTCCTCATCTAACTGTATTTAGCAGTCCATTGTTTAATTGTTTATTAATCAAAACAATCAATTGTTGTATTATTTTTGTTGTTGTTGTTGTTGTTGTTGTTGTTGTTGTTGTTATCGTTTTATTAATTTTTTTGTCCTCTCTTCCTATTTTCGTTATGGCTTGTATCTTGTCAGTGGCGGATGAAGCTACTGTGACAGTGAAGGATTTCAAACTAATGTTGTTTTTTCTTATATGCGCATGCTGTTTGAAAACAGTGAATTTTAATGGCAACAATTTTTAACATAATGGGGTCCAGTGCCCTCTAACCTGTTAACAAATAAAATAAAGACGTTTATAAGCTTACAGATGGTGTGAACAAATGCATGATCTTTACAAGAATAAACATTTAAGATAAAGTGTGTTATACGTAATGTGAACAATAGTATAATGAGCAATTAGTTATTGCATATCTGGAGGAAACAAACAATGTTTGACGCACATTGATAGACAGATCCGTATAAGGCACTTTGCTTATGAAATCTACATTATAGACTTTTTAGTAGATCTATTCTCATTTAAATAAAAATCATCAGAACAAAATATTAGAGCAGAATAAATCAGGCAATTTATATAGGCTTTAATGTTTTGCATACGAGAATGTTGTACATAATGTTATACGCATTTCATCTTTCATTATTTTTTTCAAATAATTAAGTAAGCAAGTAAAATTATAAGGAGAGCCACACAAAGTAATTGTATTACTGACATTATTTTATGGTAAAAATATTATACACGTATTCTGATCAGAAAAGAAATATAGAGAACGAAATTTCATTTATTTATTGCAAGTTATGTCAACCAGGAAACAAGAAAATTTTAAGCAAAATGCATACCTATATACTTTAATATAGCTGAAAAAAAAATAAAACATAAAAAATAACAGATAAGAGACAATAGAACTGAAGATAATTTTGTACTATCAACCATAGTACAGAAAGTCTCAAGTGAATGAGTGATGAAGGAAATAATGGCGGGGGGATGATGATGATGATGATAACATCTCAACTTTCTGGTAGTCTAAGCCATATCTCATATAATGTAATTTGTCTTAGAAATGATAAAACTTAATGGTTTGTAAGATTTACTTACCTCCTGATTGCATAAATTTGCTAATTCATACCAGGCATTACTTAACAAGTAATCACCACTAAGTAAGGCTATCTTGTTTCCAAAGGTCATGTCATTGAGTGAACACCGCTCTATAGATTCCCCTGGATAAATGTTCACCAAACCTTTGTGAACTAAGTGGCCTGTCCTTATCATTTCTGTTATTTCTGCCAGAGCTCTTTGGCTGTAAACAAGCCACACAATATATTTTTACACACTAACACAATGTGTAAGCAGATTGATGATTAAATAAAAATGTAACTATAATAACATTTTACAAGTTAACATTAAAATTTTTACTAGGCCTAAAATTACTCTTGTCCTTTTGTTGCCTTTTATTTCACAAAAGGAATTATACAGAAATGAAAACAGATTTCATGGGATGTTCTCAGTTACTAGGCCTACCCGAATACTGCAGATCTCTATTTTCCATGAGGGCCTACTGTATTCCTAAGCATTTCTGCTCACTTATTGTTCCTTGAAGACTTCAATAAGAAGTGCAGATTTGAATTTAAGATGGTTAGGCTTTCCTGATGAGAAAAGTAACTCCATGGAGAAGAGTGACTTCCAATGTACAGATTCTATTCCAACAACAAATACTCTTCCAGAGAAATCTTCTTTTTCTCTAAAATCTCTCCTGTATGTATAATCTGCCTCACGAGTATTTACTGAGAGAAGAAAAAGCCCATAAGTAAGTTTCTTATCTAAAGGAAGGCAAAAGGATTGTCTAGAGAGGGCCCCAATCATGTTTGCTGCTTAACGATTGGTACTTCCTATCAAGGATCACTTTCACTAGCTGTTTATAGCTGTCAGTTATGTGTTGCCTGGAAACTAGGAAGTTCCTTACCTAGAGAAAAGTGAAATTCTCAAAAAAATAAAGCCTAAGCATAACACAGAAGCCTAATTAACAAACTTTTAAATATTGTATGCATATTACCACTGCTTATTTGTTTACATGAGGTTAAAATAACACCAAATGATCTTAAATGGCCAAAACCTTATCAAGAATGAGCAATTAAGCTACACACAACTGAAAAAATATGTGTAAATACAAAGGTTATGTAATAAATGCTTCAATTTACCAAATTAAATTAAATTATCTATAAAAGTTTTCTTACGAGTGGAGAACTCCAGCTGATTCATCTTCTTCTTTTTCATCAACTGTGAGGTGACCTGCAGCTTTGGAAATAAGAAGCACAATAAGGCCCCAGGCTTGCATGTTGTTGCGTCCATTGTATAAGAGATTTCTGAAATGCGGAGTAACAAACAGTCTGATTATTTAAACAAATTAAACTTATATAAATTATGTTTGATGGCTGTGCTTGAATAGAGCATGGATGCCCCCTCTCATAATATACCTATCATTTATATATATGGATTGTCTCACAGATATATGTCATATTTAGTAGGTTGAAATCAGTAGGTTGAAATGAAATTACATTACACTCTATCAATAATATTTATTTAATAGATTTTTCCTCAATGGTTGCAGTTCACCTTCAAATCACTGTCATCATCCTGTTGCAACAGTAGCCTTTATAACTTGCTGGAAAACTAAAAACATCAAACAATTTGGTCTTCCTTATTTTTACCCAAAATTGTTGTATACTAGAGAACTCCCAATCTGCATTCAAAGTAATATAATGAATATTGATTGATATTATTAAAACTGTTTGTCATAACACAGGTTAAGTACATAAGTACATAGGTTATGTTACTCATACGTATTTACATTGTCCACAGTTTATGTATAACTTATGTATATTGATAGACACTATTTACAGAATACACTAGAATGTTCTGTATTAATGTACAACACAGTTATAGGTAACCATAATTTGATCTAGCAGATGCTAGAATATGCGCTTGGAATGAACTTGACTCTAGTAGTGACACATGTTGTTGAATGACATCATTACCACATGTATGTATATATAAAAACAGTAGTAAACAGAGTGAATAATCAGTTTTGATTCTGAGTTCAGTGGATTTTGTAACACAGTTAGTGTGTCTATTAATATTAGTGGATCAATATTATCTTTGTGTGTTATCTTTTTGTTTGTATAAATAATGGTTGTGTCAATTAGCAATATCACATTTGTGCATTGAAACTGTATTTTCTGTGTAATATCATTATTTGTGAAAACTATTTGTTATATTAGTAAATAAACAAAGTGTCAACAGTGATACCAGTGTTTTATTTCTATCACTGCCTAGCAGATGACACAATATTATATTAGTTTACATACCAATTCATCTTATTTTCTTAGCAAATGGTGATCATAATTTCTATATATTTAACTTTTTACTACCCTAATTTCATATCAGTTGACCAATAATGTATATTTTATACCTGCTCAAAGTTAGTAAAAAAAGCATGAACATATGTTACTAAAAACATACATGAACATATAAAGACAGTTATATGTACGTTAAAACAGCCTACACTAGTATGGGTATTCTATTGTATACAGCTTCTCATTATTCTCTGCTTTTATGCATAATTTCTTAACATTCTATTAATAGTTGCACACATTTTCTTAAACATCCTGCCAATACATAGCTCTTCAAAAGGTGATGTATTATAAATCGAGAATTTCATTACGAGTAAAGTGAGTTCTCAGTTTTAACTCGTCTATCTATTTGGATATGTCTCATGATAACTTTTAAACATGTCAACTGATTTTCGTAAAAGATGGCATGCATGTCCATACTTTTACCTTACAGAACTTTATTGTTCTTTAGATTGATATCCACAAAAATAGGGGAGGGGCGTGTGACGAAAAATGTGAGGGGTCAAAATTATGAAAAAGTTGCAAAAGCCTATATGGGGTATCGGATTAAAATGAAGTTTAACCACAATCTGAATATAGTGTTCATTTTTGAAAACTACAACATTTTTGGACATCAAGGCCCAATTAGTGGGTGAAAAATTTCATAAACATTCATGTGGGATATCAAATTAAAGAGAATTGCACTAACAATTTGCTTGGAAATTTCAAAATTTTGGGGCCCTAGGGCCTATAAAAGAGATATAAATATTAGACTAAAAGGTATGGAATTGTAACCCAAATCCGAATGTTTCAAACTTGAGTGTTTATTGCATATGATTGTGTACTCTGCAATTGTTATTCTGCTAAAGAAACAGTACAGCAATCAGGATTGTTTCTCATTTTTCATACACAGAAAAATTCAGGAGCTGGGAGTAGAAAGGGCGAATATGAAAATCATGGTGTTGGGAAATCGCATTTAAAGTTTGTGAATACTCTCAGGATAAAAGGCCGAATGTGTATTTCAGTACTAAAAAAACATAGATTCTGATTAGTTTACAGTTTTATTTTTAAATAATTAATGGTAAGTAAAATTAAAAAAATAATATAAGATATAGTCGTCCTTACTCCTCCAATATTACAGCACTAAGCTCTCAGCTGTTTTTTTGCAGTCCGTACATTTCAATGCTATTTACAAAAAACTAAGGGCGAATATAAGCGTGATAGTGGTACTACCATGTTCTTAACATGTCAGAAAATAGGATTCTGTAAAAAAATAAATCGATTTTTTTGTATTCGCCCTTTCTCCTCCGACCGCCTGAATTGTCTAATATCAAAATTTATGTAGCATATTTTCGTCGTTCAACACAGTGAACGAGTTTTGCTGCTCATGGAGCTTGCTAGTTTATTCTATCTATTAAGAGTGGGGGGGGGTTGTGAAAGATCCGCATCCTTAAATTTTGACCAGATTTTTCACAAGAATTCCATGGTAGTTTCAAACAACCGCAAACAAAGGCGTCTCAGTTCTTATTCGGGGAATGCAAGGTCTATACAAACAGGTCAGGACACCAATGTTACTTATGGAGCCGCCATATTGATTCTTAAAAGTGGGCGTGCCTGCAGTCAAAACTAATCTGTTTTAGAGAGAATTAAGTAGCAAGGATTGAAATAGGGATGAAAAAGCAATATAATTGTTTGTAATATATATATTACAATATATATATATATATTGTAACATAATATATATATATTATTACAACAATTATATATATATTGCGACAACACAAATTACTAAACTATTGGCGCATAGGATATGATAGTATGTGTATTTCAAATTACAAGTCTATATTGGAGGGTTTAAGATTATTTATTGTACAAACACAAGTTATAGTTTATATGGTATATTTGAAATGTACAGAATGTAATGTATGATATAGAGTCTTTCTTTTAAAATGTTAAATAATGTTCATACGCAAGACGTGATACGTTACATAAGAAGACTCCCCCGATGATGTTGAATAGAAGGGCCGGTCTTTGCGGTGTAGTTGGTTCGTCAGGTGTGGCTTACAAATGACAGACGTTTTCCCAGAAACGTTTACAGCTGGGCTGGCGTCCTGCAATTCCCACGATGAATCCGACACTTCGCACACACAACGGTACTACGGATTTTATCACTCGCAAAACTTATATAGAGTTTAAGACCAAGTAATATCTCAGGTGACAGTGAGTTTAATCAATAACGGTATATTGAGCTTATACCTCTCCGGCTTCTTCAAGTGTTCTCGCGAATATCAAGGTCTACCGCGATCAGCAGACCACCCTATGAGGAAATCTTGCACTAGCACGGAAACGTCTTGATGGAACTATTGCGTAACAATTAATACTACTGTCACTGCGGAAAATCTTGCACAGTGATACAGTTACACTCACTTCTTACACACGTAATACTACAATATTAATATCGTGTGTAAAGATATAAATCAATTGTTATGCGTCACACGCGTTACTATCCCGAAAAGTCTTAACAGATCCTTGCAAGCGGTAGAGTCTTGTACAAGGAATTGAATGTACCGTTCGCGGTAGCAGCAGTGAAGAACTGCTTGTAATTTTACGCACAATGCGTTAAAACACTGATGTGTGCAAATGTACTACACACACAGTTCTGAGCCTTCCCGTTTCACTAACGACGAATAGTTTTTACAACACCTTGCAAGCGGTAGAATTCTTGTACAAGGAGTGCACGTTCCGTTCGCGGTAGATGGCGTAGAAGAACTACGTAATTATACGCGTAATGCGTTTAAACACACCTGTGTGCAGATGTACTACATACACAGTTCTGAGCCTTCTCGTTTCACTATCGACGAATAGTCTTTACAACACCTTGCAAGCGGTAGAATTCTTGTACAAGGAGTGCACGACCCGTTCGCGGTAGATGGCGTAGAAGAACTGCCTGTGTAACGACAGGCATAAGAAAATTTCCAACCACCAGTCAGCATTCTATTGGTGGATGGAAGTCACATGGTTAGTAAGGTGACCATGCACTTTTCATGCATTAGAGTGCATTTACCTTGTAACAGCATGCATAGCGGTAATCAGACTACACGTATCTCATGCATGCTGCCTACATATTAATAATATACATGAACGTAAACAATAGTCCGACAGGTATAGGGATTCTAGTGATACACACGTCTCAGTTCAGTTAATGGCCACACAACGATAATACTTCACGCGCCACCCGGGAAACGTTTACCACTCGCGCACGCGCGCACATTTCCACTACACAGTACATGGATCACCATAAATAATAATGCACAGTCTTCTTTAAACTAAACCCTTAACCTTACTAAATACAATTGATAACAACCAAACTTAACCATCTACGAATATAATAAGAATGTCCATTGTCTGTGTAATATATGACTTGCCCCGCCTATCATGATCCTGTGATTCGTTGCAGGATTAACTCCCTCCCGCATAAAAAAAAATTTTTTTTTTTTTTTTAGTTAACTAACAAAAAATAAAATTTTTTTTTTTTTTAATAAACCTAAAACAACTTCCTAATCCTGAAATAATAATAATACCCTCGAACTAAAATCAAATAAACATCCTCAATTAATACTAACAATTCCAACTGTCACTTTGACAGAAGCATCAATTCACAAGACACGTGGTAACCTTCAAACCAAAACAAACACACATGTTCTTGACACACAGATAACGAAATCTTATGCAGGATCATAGCGTACACAGACAACATTCCTTATCTAAACTAGATTATTGTTCACTCTCAGAGTCATCTTACATACAACATTTAAACCTGAACTTGACATATTTAACATCACTACACATTCTTACCCCTATATCCTGACATTTATTTCTGAGTGTTTTGTATAAATTTTTCTCAGTTTTGAAACGCACACGTTTACTTGGAAAGACAGATTTGAATTTGTTTAATATACACCGTAATTGCCTTATCTCGCAACCCATTAACTGAACCTTGAGGGTCGGTGAGTTATTCGTTATCTTATCTTTCGAGCGTCCTAGTCTGATAAGGTGCTCTACCCTATCAACCTTATCTCGTAATGTATGGTTTGGAACTCCAACTGGCAGTTTATTCAATTCGTCGATTTCCAATATAATATTATGTCCGAGTTTTCTAACTCCAATTACGGTCACATCTATTTTCGTTCCCTGCACATATCTTGTTATACGTGCCTGTTTTTCAACTATCTGCGACTCACACGCTGCTGATTTTACCCTTGTGTGATTTACCGGCAGAATCGGCATTTGTATAAAGTGGTTTTTACACCTCTTTCGTAACTGCTTGTCCAACAGCGATATTTCTGTGCCACTGTCGGACAACCTATCGTCGCCATAACCATTGATTTTTGCTTCGACAATAAGGTCGGTGCAATTTTCAATCCTAATATTTCCCTCATGTTTATTACTATTATCATTATTACATACTAAATTATCCCTAATTTCGGCAGGATATAGGCTATACATAACAGTTTCATTCTTATAACTAACATTTTTCATATTTGATTGATTGAACTGCTTTTCAACTAAATCATTTTCAATAACTGTTGCTAATAAGTTGGTATTAAATTGCTGAGTTGTATTTTTATGTTGTTGTGATTGCGGCTGATTTTGTGATGTTTGAACATGAAACTGATTACGCGGCGGTTCATTATTATTTACCATAATTGTTGTCACCTTATTGTCACCAGTATCATTCACCTCTCCGTCCTCAGTAAACACCTCAGTACCTGATATTGATTTTTCTAGTACCTCATCATCAGGCCATAAGTCATAAATACCTGCACCATTAGTATCCATACTAGTTCCAGGCTCTACTACTGGTTCGGAAATTTTACGTGTTATGCATACACTGTCCGCATCCATGATAGCTTCAGATCCTATCATATGTTCACGGTTCTCGCATGCTATATCTGCTACACTACAAAATATCACCCCACCACAGCACTTACCTGAAGTATGTTCCAGACTAACAGTGTTGTTACTACTAATTTCATTTCTGTTAGCCTCACTACAATCCGATGCAGATTCTAAATATTCGACTTTACCGAGATACGAACTACTAGGCCCTAATAAGGTGGTTTCTGTATAATCACTTTCAAGTTCACCTGCTACGCTACTGTTCTCCTTTAATCCTTCAGATGTCACATCTTGGTTAACTTCCATATTACTTTCTTTGAGAGTATGTTCCACAAGGACATTTGGTACTTCAACATTATCACAAGGTACAATATTCTCAACAGATAAATCTACTTCAATATCAGCTGACATTTCCTGTAGTTTCGCCATCCTCTCCTCTCTATCGGCGTCCATTTCTTCCCAAAATTTCTGCCTAATGGCTATCATCTCCTCATCCCTGGCTTTACTTTCCTCTGAAACTCCTTGTATACCCGCTATCATCCCTTCTTCCACGGCTTTCATCTCCTCACGCCAGGCTTTCATTTCTTCTCTATCATCTTTCCGCTCTTCTTTATTTTCTGCTGAAATTTCCTCCATCTTTTCTTCCATGGTTTTCATCTTCGCTAATATGGCCGCTAAAAGATTCTCTATCCCTTTTGACTCCGCCATAATGCTCAAAATTTAATTTAAAATTTAATAAATTTAAATTTATTGATTTATACGCAAAGCAAGTTATTATTATCACAACAAGATTAGAACGTATTGTAACCAGTTTATATGCACACAGAAAGCAGTTCAAAATATCAACATGTAAATACCTTATCTAACATACAACAACTAATAATCTACCTCCAATATACTGATAAAATCTGTTCATATATGATATACAAGAGAATATGCACAACTGAAAAATTATATCCTCAGCTTTTCACATGAACTATACACATACAATTATTACGTTAATTATATTTATACGTCGGATTTTTCCAACAAATTTTATATTCATAGACAAATATGTAATAGCGTAAATTTCCGCTATTTTACGAGCCCCACGTTGCTAAGCGCCAAAATATCTCTATGCGGCAACACAAATTACTAAACTATTGGCGCATAGGATATGATAGTATGTGTATTTCAAATTACAAGTCTATATTGGAGGGTTTAAGATTATTTATTGTACAAACACAAGTTATAGTTTATATGGTATATTTGAAATGTACAGAATGTAATGTATGATATAGAGTCTTTCTTTTAAAATGTTAAATAATGTTCATACGCAAGACGTGATACGTTACATAAGAAGACTCCCCCGATGATGTTGTTCAATAGAAGGGCCGGTCTTTGCGGTGTAGTTGGTTCGTCAGGTGTGGCTTACAAATGACAGACGTTTTCCCAGAAACGTTTACAGCTGGGCTGGCGTCCTGCAATTCCCACGATGAATCCGACACTTCGCACACACAACGGTACTACGGATTTTATCACTCGCAAAACTTATATAGAGTTTAAGACCAAGTAATATCTCAGGTGACAGTGAGTTTAATCAATAACGGTATATTGAGCTTATACCTCTCCGGCTTCTTCAAGTGTTCTCGCGAATATCAAGGTCTACCGCGATCAGCAGACCACCCTATGAGGAAATCTTGCACTAGCACGGAAACGTCTTGATGGAACTATTGCGTAACAATTAATACTACTGTCACTGCGGAAAATCTTGCACAGTGATACAGTTACACTCACTTCTTACACACGTAATACTACAATATTAATATCGTGTGTAAAGATATAAATCAATTGTTATGCGTCACACGCGTTACTATCCCGAAAAGTCTTAACAGATCCTTGCAAGCGGTAGAGTCTTGTACAAGGAATTGAATGTACCGTTCGCGGTAGCAGCAGTGAAGAACTGCTTGTAATTTTACGCACAATGCGTTAAAACACTGATGTGTGCAAATGTACTACACACACAGTTCTGAGCCTTCCCGTTTCACTAACGACGAATAGTTTTTACAACACCTTGCAAGCGGTAGAATTCTTGTACAAGGAGTGCACGTTCCGTTCGCGGTAGATGGCGTAGAAGAACTACGTAATTATACGCGTAATGCGTTTAAACACACCTGTGTGCAGATGTACTACATACACAGTTCTGAGCCTTCTCGTTTCACTATCGACGAATAGTCTTTACAACACCTTGCAAGCGGTAGAATTCTTGTACAAGGAGTGCACGACCCGTTCGCGGTAGATGGCGTAGAAGAACTGCCTGTGTAACGACAGGCATAAGAAAATTTCCAACCACCAGTCAGCATTCTATTGGTGGATGGAAGTCACATGGTTAGTAAGGTGACCATGCACTTTTCATGCATTAGAGTGCATTTACCTTGTAACAGCATGCATAGCGGTAATCAGACTACACGTATCTCATGCATGCTGCCTACATATTAATAATATACATGAACGTAAACAATAGTCCGACAGGTATAGGGATTCTAGTGATACACACGTCTCAGTTCAGTTAATGGCCACACAACGATAATACTTCACGCGCCACCCGGGAAACGTTTACCACTCGCGCACGCGCGCACATTTCCACTAACACAGTACATGGATCACCATAAATAATAATGCACAGTCTTCTTTAAACTAAACCCTTAACCTTACTAAATACAATTGATAACAACCAAACTTAACCATCTACGAATATAATAAGAATGTCCATTGTCTGTGTAATATATGACTTGCCCCGCCTATCATGATCCTGTGATTCGTTGCAATATATTATATATATATATATATATATATATATGTACTAGCAAAATACCCGTGCTTCGCTACGGAGTTTCACGTTGTACGTAATTGTACAATTATTGCTCGCTTAATAGTATAGGATTAGATAAATTGTACAAATTCTCAACTCTTAGTTTGTTTATTTACATTCATAGCAACAGCTATTTATTATTTATTTCGAGAAAATCGTTAGAGCCGTTTCCGAGAAAAAAAAGGACATTCAATTAATTAATTGAACTTCGAAATTTTCTCGACTATAAGAACCTGCAAACAACGAAGTTTTTCAATTTAAAACAATGATTAAAAACTCAGAACTAATTGTATTCGGGGTTTCCAATAAACTGAGATGTCAACCACTTCATTTACAAAGTATGCAATTCCCGCGATAAAGTTCATTATTTGGTTTTTTGCCCCTTAGGAGTGAAAGTTTTTAAAACCGTTTCTTAGTGAGCACTTAAGACCTATGATGAAGCTACGTTCAAAGTTTCATTGATATCCATTCAGTGGTTTCAGAGATATCGTGATCAGTGAGTCAGTCAGTGGTATCTGGCTTATATAGATATCTATATCTAGCCGATTTACCCAGCGTTGCTCGGGTTCATAATTTATTCATAGGCCATTGGCACCTATTCTTGTTCTAACGTTATATTACTTGTATATTGTATAATCTTCCTTATATTGTTACGTTCACATTCTCACTGGAGGAATACTCTGTAGCGCACCTGTTTAAGAACATGTCATAAACTGTATTCTTATATCTGGAGAAGAATTCTGTTGCGCGTGATGCTCCTGCTCGATTTCTAACTCTGGGAGAGGGCGAACAGCTAAATTAGTTTTCAATAAAATGTCTACAGTACTTGCACGCGCTGCATATTTACTGTCTTCTATAATTCATTATGTTAATGTTGAAATAAGGCATTTGTTAAATTAGTGTCTCCTAAACTTATTCTAACAATACAATACCTCTATAGATTTCAGCTTATCAATTTTTAAATTCAAACTGAAGCAAGTGCATTTATATTGTCTGAACACTATGATCTGAATACATTTGCTATCAAAACTTTGTTTTTTATACTCGCTTATAACTTACTTCGATCTTAACTTATCCACTTTTAAATTCAAACTGAAACAACTCTGAATTCACACACTGTTAAGAAGTTTCTTAAGATGCATACACCACCTTTGATATCATAACCTATATCTTTATTTATAAGAACCGTGGACTCTGGCCTCGCTGTCTTTCGCGGGATCCGACCTAAGACTCCCCGGGTTCTGTGGATGAACTCTGGGGAAGGCCTGCCGGATGACTCCCGCGCTATTTCCTACGCGGGAGACTTCCACCGATGCTATGGTAACCAGAATCTATTCTATTGGGTTGCCATAGTAACCAGATCTAATAGTTTTTAAGACCCAAAGGACCCCCCAAAGGATCGTATCGAAAAAACACTTGTCCTATGTTGGTTCTCCCGTTGCGTAAAATATTTGTGCCAAGTTTGGTTGAAATCGGTCCAGTGGTTTAGGAGGAGATGTGGAAGACCCCAAAGGACCCCATCGAAGAAAACACCTATCCTATGTTGGTTCTCCCGTTGCGTAAAATATTTGTGCCAAGTTTGGTTGAAATCGGTCCAGTGGTTTAGGAGGAGATGTGGAAGACCCCAAAGAACCCCCCAAAGGACCCCATCGAAAAAACACCTATCCTATGTTGGTTCTCCCGTCGCGTAAAATATTTGTGCCAAGTTTGGTTGAAATCGGTCCAGTGGTTTAGGAGGAGATGTGGAAGACCCCAAAGGACCCCATCGAAAAAACACCTATCCTATGTTGGTTCTCCCGTCGCGTAAAATATTTGTGCCAAGTTTGGTTGAAATCGGTCCAGTGGTTTAGGAGGAGATGTGGAAGACCCCATCGAAAAAACACCTATCCTATGTTGGTTTTCCCGTCGCGTAAAATATTTGTGCCAAGTTTGGTTGAAATCGGTCCAGTGGTTTAGGAGGAGATGTGGAACATACATACATAGATACATACATACAATAGGGGAGGGGGGTTTGCCCCTTAAGAGTGAATAAGTTTTTAAAACCGTTTCTTAGTGAGCACCTAAGACCTATGATGAAGCTATGTTCAAAGTTTCATTGATATCCATTCAGTAGTTTTGCTCTACGTTGATTCTATGTCAGTCAGTCAGGCAAACTTTCCCCCCCCTTTTTCCCCCTTTAAAGGTCGAATTTCCAAAAATCCCTTCTTAGCGGATACCTACATCACATAAGGAACCTACATGCCAAATTTCAAGTTTCTAGGTGTTATAGTTTCGGAGATTTCGTGATGAGTCAGTGAGTGAGTCAGTGGTATTTCTCTTTTATATATATAGATTACAATCCATTTTAATATACCGTACATGAGCATCATAATGTGAAGAAAACTAGAAGTCATACATCATTTTTTTGAAAAATGTGCATCAGCTGAAGTACGCATGAATGCAGTTTTACTTCCATACAACTTCTTGGCATCATGTTTTTTGTCAAAATATGTAATCTCGCTGACAAAAACTTGGGAAACAATTGACTCAGTTATATTATGGTTACAATGGGCATTCAACAACTTGTCATTGCATGAACTTATTACTAGTTTCACCAAATTATCCAATACATTTTCTTTATTTAAGAAGAAACTACTGTGCTTCTGAAAAGTTACCTCAGCATGGTGACAAACATGGAATGCCCTTTCTGTAGGATGTGTTAAATTGCCCCTACTAACAGTTGTGACCCATTCATGAGGCAAATTCTCTGAGGGTTCTGAGGTACAAATACTTTCAATGCATGTCTCACAGGTGATCTTCTTAGAAATCCTAACAAGTTTATGGATTACCCAACCAGCTAAGTAATACAGGCCAGACATCTCGATTAGATTAAGGTTAACTTCACTTGGAAACTGAGGGTCATATTCTATACATTCTTCAACTGGCTTTTGACTTGAAAAAAATTCAAGATAGTACTCATCATAATCTACATCATAACTAGAGGACTTTGGTATATGTGAGTACTGTGCAACAACTTATCATCCGAATCACATGTCTAAGTTTTACTGGAGTGGGATGACTGTCACCAGTTTCACATACTTGTGAGAAAAAATGTTCAACACAGTCTGTTGATAATCTGCTTGTTAGTAGATTCAACTAATATTCAATTAAACCACGTGAAGTAAGTTCATCATACAATTCTAAAATGCTTGTGGTAGACAGCTGCACCCCTGTTTGAATTGGTTTCCATACAGCTTTGCCATTGAAACATAAGGATGGAAACCACTTCAAAATGTAGTAAGGATGGGTTTTTCAAATGAAGTAGTTTATCAATGTTGCTGGTACTGAGAGCATCACTTTTATTTCTGCTTGACATTATGTCATACCACTTACCTATTTGCTGAATAAACCAACTTGTAGCTACTGCCTCATTGGGCATGATTCCTATAGAAACAGAAAACAACACAGCAGAAGATACATTGCATGAGAAAAAATTTCGTGCAAGTGGTACCCTCATTTTTTCAAAGCACTAGGGTTGACTACATTCTTTGTAAGATTTGGAACTAGTTTTGGGCCACCTTTTTCTTGATGTTAACCAAAGTTGCTACATGTTTAACAGATACTGCATTTGACTTAAGTTGATTTTCATTTACAATCCCTTCTGGTAAATTTATATCTTGACTCAATAAACAATTTCTTATGTTTTTCAGTAAGTGTGGGACATTGGCAACAAAATAAATGTTTTCATCTGGCTTACATGGATGTGAAACCTTACAATTAACTTGGTTCCTTATAGAATGGACTCCAATACCACCCCACATACCTCTATTATTAGACCCCATATCACTTGTCACACACTTTACAATCAGACTATGTGAATACAAACAAACAATAATGTTTTTGACAAAATTCCACAATTTAGCTGAATTGGTGGAATTTCCTGTCAAAACATAACCAACTACTTGTTTCCAATGTAATGTCAGACCACGTACAATGGAAACAAGGCCATGAGTGGCAATTTCAGGTTCATAAGTCGATGAATTCAGTGCTTATGAAACCAACATACCGCTTTAAACCTTTGTCATACTCAACATGTGGCCTCAATTGCATTTCATCTAATGACAAAACACAGATTTTACTTTCATCACTAGCACTCTGCAGTTTAATACCTAACCATTCTATGATATCATACTGAATTTCTGGGGCAAACTTGCAGGATTCAATCCTTCTGCTTAGTGTTCTCGAAGATGGTAAAGGATAAGAAGCATTTCTCAAGAATTCATATCCTTTATTGCCCACAGCACATTTCACTTGTAATGCATGTCTCACTGTTTGGTTCGACCATTTATAAGGATTTGTTGTAGACACTCTTTGAAGATATTGAATCTGGTCTGGTTTTAAAAAGCTGTCGAGATTCTTCTCCATTGCATTTTGCTTTTCTGTGAGTTGTTTTATCTAAATGAGAAAACAAAATCAGAATAATTTTTAGATAATCATTATACAAAATTAAACAATTCTCACTATCATATCAAAAAGCATTAGGAGAAAAGTATTGTACCAACTTAATTTCAATTAAAAAAACTGTAAAGTTTAATTGAAATAAAATGCGGTTTGTACCTACCTGAATTTTAAGTTTTCTGTTCTCTAATTCTAACTTTGCAATTTTATTCGTGGAATCATTTTGAGGCTCGTCATTGCTGACAAGTTCTTCATTTAACTGTGATTCTGAAGATTCATCTGAAAATAAAGTAAAGAATAATAATATAGTGAAAGCGAAAATACAGAGTAATCTGCAGACAAACATTATTAGAATGCAACCAAACATGAGAAATTGTTCAGTAGGCCTAATATAAATTATTATCACTGGAGGAAAATTACTATAAACGTGTGCATGACTCGCATAAAGCTGTATAACTAATATGCCAGAAATGTAAGGTGAGTAGGATACTGTCTATATTGAGCTAAATTTTTGTTTCACAGTACCTTACCTCCCAACTAGCAAAATCTCTCATTTTTCATAGCACAGCGGTGATACTGATACTATTCTGTATGAGAAAACCTTTGCCTCCAGTTTCGTATCTGTGCCGAAATTAAAACTACAAAAAATACAAACCTAGGCATGGAATATCCATAGTATAACCATAAAGTTTTTTACCCTATCCTATCCTACCCTACCTATCGTATCCAATCCTACCCTACAATATTTGAATTAGATTTATATACACACACTAACCCTAACCTAAAAAATCTTAGGAAACCTCAGGAACCCCTCGATTTACCACGTCTTGCTATGTGAACACCTCGAAGGCTACGGTACAACTACCAGTTTCGGCACAGATACGAAACAAAGTCGAAACTTTTTATACTTTTAAGGGATTTCTAATATGATCATTGTATTTATCATACCTTATTTGACAATGTCTATCTATACAATGTATAGCTAATGATGAAGTAAATGATATGATATGATATGATATGATATGATATGATATGATATGATATGATATTAGAACAATTTGTGCCTTGCACCCAATATGTTAGTACAAGTTTTGTGACAAACAACCTAAAGAGCTGGTGGGGAGCAAGTGGGTACCGTGATTAAATCCCCTCCCCTAATTACTTGAAATATGGAATAATAATAATAATAATAATTATGATTATTATTTGCTTATAGACGTTTATGAATTAGAATAGATATGTTTAGTTATCTTACCTTTCTTGCTCATTTTACAAGGTAAGGGTCTTTCTTTTGGCGGGTTTCTGGTACATTCCAGAGACTTGGAGGATTTGGCACATTGAAAATTGCTGGAATGGAATTCCATTTCAGTAGGCCTAGTTTCCTCCCATCTGCTCTTTTCTGTTCAAATTGAGATTCTTCAAAATGATGCTAAAAGAAAACAAAAATTGAAGTGAAAATCTCATATACATAAATAAATGTGCTATGTACGGGAATACTGTTCAGCATTAGCGTGAACATTGTAACTTACTAACCTCACATAGTACAGAATTATCTGTAGGCTGCCACTTATCCCGTCTACAATTTTGAACCCATTGTACTCTTCTCTGCTGATCTCTTGGAAAACGAAATACTCTAATCCCGTCAGATGATTTATTCTTGCAATTTGGTGCAGCGCAATATCCCATCGTATTTAATTAAAGATAGCACACAAAGGCTTGGTTACGCCCACTTCACATTTTCACACCGATGTTAAGAATCAATATGGCTTCCACCGCAAAGGATTGTGGTATCGTGTCCTGACCTGTTAGTATAGACCTTGGGGGAATGTGGTGATTCTTACGCTCTCTGGTGGGGAACCCAGTTTATCAGCACTATCTGGTAGCAAAGACTATAACTTTAGTATTTAGAGAACCGCCGAATTTTGGCGCAAGGGTGTTTACAATATATACTAATTAAACATGCATATTTGAAAAATTATCTAATATCGAAATTTATGGAATAATACTTGTAGGCCTACTTCGATCAAAATTGTGAGCGAGTTCTTCAACTCAGAGAGGCCATTAGTTTATTAATTTACAAATATTGTAATTCATTTTATTTCTACAATTAATTATTTGTAAGTCTTTATTTAACGGAGGTAGTTGGGGCTTAGAAATAGGCCTACGTTATGTGATTATGCAATTTTATTGAAATTATTAATCCCCCCCCGTAGTTACACCACTGAGTAGAAGATTCACCTACAGGCTAGGAGGGAGTAGTAAGAAGCCGGGTATTTGTGAAAAACGGGTACTAGTGGAAAAGAAGTTCTACCACACAAAAGGGAGACATGTAGCCTATAGCAACAGGCAAGTTGCCTTACTTCGAGCTGTTTTTTTCTTTTTTTTTTACGTGGTTTTCACGAAAGAAAGAGTATTACACGTTAACCTAACAATATCAACTTTTAGCGTCACACGTACACATCAATGTTACCTTAGTGCTAGACACAATTTTCATATAGGCCTAAAATATGATAAAGAAAACGGTTTCAATCGTCAACAAACTATTTTATAACATACACACATCAATTTAAAGAATTCTTTCATCTAACTAAAATTATATGCGATATTCACTACAATTATCGCATAATATTCGCCAATAATCGCATAATCGAAATATCGAACATGAGTACAGGTCGGTTATTGGGACCCAACTTATCAATAATACTGAGTCAAAGTGCTAATCACTTAAACAAAGATGAGATAACCAGAAAGCTATAAAAGTCGTGATGATTAAAGCAAGAACCAAATCTAGGAAAACAATGTGCCTATTTTTTTATTACTTGTAAGTCGAAGACGATATAATGCTGTAGGAGGAAAAGCATTTGTAAAGAACAACAATAGAACAATTGTCTAACGTTATAGTAACGTTTATAATTTAAAAAAGCTAGATGCAACAGAAGATTAAAACCATTAAAATGATTAGAAGTTACGTTTTATTTTATATTTCGACAATATGGTGTAGGCCTATGGCGTCTGTCGTTTTTAATTTTCTGAAGTAGTTTGTGGTTTGTAATTCGTATAAAGAAAAGCATGCATAGCATACAAACGCGTAACTTTCCGTTAGGCGTACGGGGTAAAGACGAATCTGTTGATATTGTCGTCGAAAATGTTTGTTTGGCATCCAACTACGCCGTTTTATTTTTTGAAGAAGTGAACGATACTATGACACTCGTCATTGATGACGAAAATCGATTACTCCTGTTTTAACAAAATCAGTGTCGAGTCGTTTTAGAATTACTGTTCCTTAAACTCAAACACATTATTCTGGTTCTTGCGAAATAAAAACAAAAAAGTTTATAAACCAGAAAATAGGATATTTTTGATTAGATTTTATATTTTACAGCGTATTACAATCTATACATTCGTACCTGAAGAGGCCGACGATTGCGGTTGCTGAAACGTTATTGCTTTGCAATATTCAAGTGACGAAAGTATTCCGACACCCCTTAAACACGTCGAACCATCACTGTCTAGCTTTAAAATCGTATGCGGAAGAGAAACTGTTCAGAATACTGAATAAATCCATCATTTATTGCAAACAAATTTCACATAAACATTTCGGTTGTCGACATAACTTTTCTAATATACGCAGTAATCATTTTAACTTAAGGCGGTGCAACAGGAGGTTGTTGAGGATCAGAGGGAACAAGGAATGGAGAGGCTGTGAAGAGAGAGAAATTTTTATCTAAAACTGTCATTGAGAAAAGGAACAGGTTGATAGGACGTATTCCGAGACGCCCGAATTCAATACACATGTGGAGAAGGACGGTGGACGGTAAACAGGGCAGAGTAAGATTTGTACAGTTGCCATACGTGGACATAGTATTGCTGGTGCCAGGATCGCGTAAATACAGTAGCGCCTGCAACGTATGCTACCGGGTTGACTACGCGGTATTTCTCGTCGCAACTTCTTAGGTAGTCATTATCATAACGGCATCGACATGAAGTAAATAAAGAACAGGTTTTGCTTCGTTTCCGAGTCTGTATCATGTAACATGACGTTTCCTGCCACTTGTTCATTGAAAAACTGTTTTGTATTATTACGACGGTGTCACGGATCGTAGTATGCTACAGTGGAAACAAAATACAGACACCAATGAAATCACTAGTTACCAGCTTTAATGAGTCACGAATAACAATTTGAAATCAACAAGATACTCTCATATAGTAATTCTAGTCTAGTGTCAACTACTATTAGAGTTCTACACTAACTGTAACACAACAATCACTTCGCCACAATACTTCGATCCGCTCGTGAATAAGTCGCCAGCTGTAACTAACTCGCTAAGTCAGCCGCTGTTGCTTATATATATAGCCTGCAGATGTTCCAGAATAATTTTTCATGCCAGCACAATTTGCGTAGTTACAAGTGCTCTCGAACAGTCTGGAAGATACTATTGTGCGGCGTGCGGCCTTGACTGGCTAGCCGAGAAACGGGTGCAAGGACACTCCCGACTCTGTAATTGACGTGACAGTGTTATACCGGGTGTTTCCAAACTTCGGGAAATGATTCTACTCATTAAACTGAAGGGAAAATGTCCAATAAACGTGAATCGAAAATTCTCCGTTTCCGTCTGTATGTGTTTCTTTAAAGAAAAAATCAGTTACAACCGAACGAGATGTGTGCAGTTGAAATCTGTTACACACAGTACGTGTACAATTTCTTATGAGAACAAACCACAAGGTTTCTTAAAAGTTTTCAAAACGGTGTTTGATTGAAAATTTTAATTCTTAACTTTACAAAAATCAATATTTATACAAAAACGTCATATTATATAAAAAATTACTTTGTTTATTCTTAAACAACGATACCTTGCTTATGGACTTCGGATAAAAAAAAACCCAAGTAATTTTTTTCTAACAAAACCTTTTGCCAGTTTTCCTTGTAACAACCACGTAGCTTTATTTTTCTACGTTGTTAGCACATTTAAAGAAGCCGGTTTACTTTTTTCTGACTCCCAAATGCTAAATGAAATAAATTTAAATAAATATTTAATTATTTATTTACATCCCTGTTGACCGTTGTATAGGCTACATATTTATGCTCCACTACTAAATATGAGTGATCATCCCCTTGAGAAATGAGTTGCCGTGTGGGCAATTGCCGGGCCTACAATGCGGGGGAGCCTGCGGACTAGGGGGCTTCACGTAAACACGTTCCTTAATGTTTTATTAATGGGTATAAACCATTGAACTTAAGTAAAACCAAATTTCCCCGAACGTATTTAACATCCAAAACAAATATATTTATTTTTCTCACTGTTATTTTACTAGCGGTTCATTATACAATAGAGCGGTGATTCCAGTTAAGAATCCACCGATGCAGCCAAGAATTCGGCCGAGCGTACGTTCTCCAAGTTGAAATTGATTGAGAATCGTCCATAGCACAATGTATAAAAAAAGGCTCAGCTACTTAATGTACTCAGTGCGGTGTATAAAACTGCTAGATCAATTGATACTAATAAAATAGTCCATCTTCAGTGCATAAAGATGTAACCAAAGGCTGTAACACTGACAAAATTATCCAGTGGTTGACTAGTCCAATGGTTACTAACTGTGATAAGTTGGCCAGTGTTACAGCCTTATGCTACAACTTTATGCACTGAAGATGGTCGACGGAGGTACGGCCGAAACGTTTGCTGTCAACAACGTCAGACCACGGCCTTACTGCCAACAACGTTAGACCCCACGGCCTTACTGTCAACAACGTTAGACCACGGCCTTACTACCAACAACGTTAGACCACGGCCTTACTGTCAACAACGTTAGACCAAGGCCTTACTGTCAACAACGTTGGACCACGGCCTTACTGCCAACAACGTTAGACCACGGCCTTACTGCCAACAACGTTGGACCACGGCCTTACTGCCAACAACGTTAGACCACGGCCTTACTGTCAACAACGTTAGACCACGGCCTTACTGCCAACAACGTTGGACCACGGCCTTACTGCCAACAACGTTAGACCACGGCCTTACTGTCAACAACGTTAGACCACGGCCTTACTGCCAACAACGTTAGACCACGGCCTTACTGCCAACAACGTTAGACCACGGCCTTACTGCCAACAACGTTGGACCACGGCCTTACTGCCAACAACGTTAGACCACGGCCTTACTGCCAACAACGTGAGACCACGGCCTTACTGCAAAATACGTTAGACCACGGCCTTACTGCCAACAACGTTAGACCACGGCCTTACTGCCAAAATTCTAACACTGACGCAGGCCGTCAAAGCCTGAGACTTCAATTAAAATTACTTAAATTACATACTACTATTTTTTAATATAGTAATGGCATCGAGATATTGTTATATTGCCTTGTAAACGCTAGAAAGCTTCAAATTACTTGTGAATTTATTACCGTGTACTAAATAATGTTTTGAAATACACAAATCCTATTTTTTGTAAAATAAAATGTCTTTATAAGAATATTTTTCCTTAATTCTAACGGTCTGTATTAGTCCTGTAATAAAATGAGTGCAAATTATAAGGCTACAAGCATCCGACAGAAAGTTTAAAAGGTGAAACAGTTTTCGATTTGTTTAATAATATGAGATTACTTAATAAAATGTACGATATAAAAAATGTACCGTCTTAACAATATTCACTGTCTTTATGAATTCCTGCAGAGGGGTCAAGAAAAAAAAGTTACGCCATTGATTAAATACAGTATTATTCGGTTTAGGGTCCAAAGGGGGTGTGACGCGAACATATTATGCTTTCATAGAAGAGAAATGCACCAGCCTCTCCACCCCAACTCCACTCTCACCTACACGTCGGTAGCCAAGGTAATATTGGATTACGAATATAAGGGCTATTTTTTTATGTAATAAGACGTTTTTTGTTATAAGTAGTGATTTTTGTGTAATTTAAAATTAAATAGTTCAATCAGCCACTATTTTGGAAATTTTAAGATAACATTTCGATTTGTTTCGTACTTTTAAGACACAATACACGTACTGTGTCAGGCTAAATGCAAAATTACAACTGCACGTCTCGTGTCGTTCGGTTGTAATTAATTTTTAAAAATCAAACAAACACAGAGACACACAGATGTAAAACGAATTATTTTCAACCATATGTGTATTAGAGATTTTCCATCAGTTTAATGAACAGAATCATTTCCGAAGTTTGGCACCACCTTCTGGGAACATTCTATATATATTTACTTACTAGTATATATGCGATGGGTAAGGGTCGCATATGTTCCAAGCTGACATTCTTTTTAAATGACTGAGGGTCAATATTTTAGTAATGTGTACTGTGCAGAAACAAGGATAAAACTTGGTCATTATTTTTCATAAACAGGCCAGCGTTTATTTACTACATACTAGCTGTTACCCGCGGCTTCGCACGCGAATATTTGACTTTTAATAATTATTTTTAATATAATTTTTATTGTCTATGTCTATACGGCGTTCTGTCAGCTCGTATAACAATTTTGTACTCATTAGTCAAATTCTCTCCAAAGCTGTTTTCAACACTTGTACTATTTTAACTTGTACTAAATTATTATGCTGGTGCAACAGCCTTTGGAGATTTAAAAGTACCCGTTTAAAACCCTTGGAGATATTTATAAAGTACCTGTTAAATCAAAAACGCTAAATTCTTTATTTTAAGTCTTACCGTGTTAGAAGCATTGTATAACACATTAAACGTTATGTTTTCCTCAACCATGGCTTTTATTTATTTCAGCAGTAAACTAAAAACCAAAAACCGTTGTCACCTAACCTCACAAATGAAAACAACACATATTTTCGCTTTGCATTAAGTAATAGGACAATATTTACAATTAGTACACTTCTTCTTTTCCACATCGTAATATATCGACACAATCGCATATTAAAAAACATTAAAAACTGCAGGAACGGATAAAGGTACAATTCTGATGCCGCTAAATATCATTGGTTTATTTACTTGTAACTATGGTAATTAATTCTGGTCTCTATGGTGTTTTTGACATCTTTATACGCGTCAACGAAAAGGCATAATTAAAAGGGCCTGAATCGTGCGAACGGCGCAAAATATCAAATTCCAAGTTCGACAGAATTTTTTGCCTTGTGTCAAAGGTTAACTGTGCAAAATTTGGTGGCAATCGGTACAACGGTGTGGATTTGTATTCAAATCCTCAGACTTTGAGTTTTACATATATAGTAGATTACACATTATTTTAAATCTCTCTCTCTCTCTCTCTCACACACACACACGCGCGCGCGCGCACACACACACACACGCACACAAATATGCAAATACTTGTTTTATATATCCTACAAGTGTTATTTTCGATTACATGTTTGGTGTACATAAAACAGACTCATGTTGTGCGTCAGCAAAACGGTGGCTGTTCTAGGATCTATAGTCTTCCAGAGGTATCGTTATAGGTGGGAATAACAATAATTAAATAGAACAAAATACGATTATTACTCATAATAAAAACAGTGTACACAGCACAAAGCTGAAGGTTTTTTTTTATGAGAACACTTTGGACTGTGGCAGGCCTGTCCACTCCGGGGGGGGGGGAGTCGTATCTAGAATTTCGTCTTGGGGGGGAGTCCAGTCGAGTAGGCTTCATTAAAAAAAAAAAAAACAAATGAAGACTAATCAACATTACATCTGTAAAGTGGTCGGAAAACGTGTGACAGCATCATCCTGAAATCAATCGCATCAAAGCAAACGGTGATAACACAATAAAAATACGCGTTATTGAAACATTACTTACGAGATACTTATTGACTTAATTGATTTTCCTATGTTTTATATATTTCAAACGTATACGCAACTGCTGTGTAATACTCAAATATGAGTTACTACTGAATTACCGTAAACAGTGAAAACAAAGTAAAATAACATAAAAATTAAGAGATTAACAAAATTCGCCAACTTTTTTCGACTCTTGTGGGGAGGGGGTGCGGTCCCGTTCGTTTCATCCCCCGTAAATACGCCCCTGGACGTCACTGGATCGTAGTTAATGTATGCGTAAAACTGAATTTAACGAATACAAACTGAATTTAATGAATTTGTTCTACGTAAATGAACAATGTTTCACAATTAGTGTTGTAAAGTCAACGGGCGTGTCTGCAGGTATTTGGCAAGCGCAGGAAAGGTCGATGTTAAGGAACGGTTTTTGAAACCTCGCCGTGGTGTTTTCCATTTAATATTTCCGGTTGTTGTATAGTCCAGCAAACGTGCAAAGGAAGGTTAGAGGAAAATCAAGACTGTAAGCCCAGTGACGGCGTTCGTGACGTCATTCCTGGCAGTCTCAGAAACGAACAATGTGTGTGTGTGTGTGATATAAAGTCATATAAATGCTCTGTTTGTGTTACATTTTAGGCAAAAGTTGTATAAGAAGCGTATTCTTTGGTCATATTCGGTTGATTTTTATGTTTCACTGAACGGCGGTGCTGTGTTTACCATTTAGCCTATACTACAATAAAGAATATTGTGCCGTTGTTTTCCATTTAACTAGCATTTACTGAACGAACGTAGCGAGTTCTCAGTTTTAACTCGACCGTATGGCATTTGTCTGTGTGTCCAGCTAGCTGTTCGGGGTAAGGCTCACGATAACTTCCGAACGCATTAAGTTGGCACGTGTATCCACGCATACAGCCTACAGGGCCCTAACGTTTTTGAGATTTATTCCCCTAAAAATAATGTGCCAGGAGGCAAAAAACATGAGGATTTGCAAAATTGCAACATGCCCATATGGGGTACCAAATTAAACTGAATTTTAACCACAATCTGAACACGGTGTTCAGTTTTGGAAAATGCACAAAATTTAGAAAAAAATCCAAGTGGGATATCAAATTAAAGGTAATTTTAACCACGGTCTGAACACAGTGTTTAGGTTTGAAAATTAAAAATTTTAGAATACGAAAAAATATATTACGTTTTGAAAAAATTGTAAAACTTCATACCGAACACCAGAATAAAGGAAATGATAAATACCCAGAGCCCATACCGAGTGTAGTGTTTGCTTTGAAAACTGATATCTTTTGGGGACGCCACAAGCTAAAAATGGTCGTCAAAGTTTCGTAAAAAATGTAAACGTATGAGCGAGTCATGTAGTTAAGGGAGCTTACTAGTTTTATCTCCTCTTCCTAACGACAATAAACTATTAGCCTACTATCTACCTTGAGACAGACAAATTCGTCGAAAAAGAGGAAAAACGGTTCGTTAAGGCTTCGATTCGGTTGAGCATATCGACAGACAACTTGGTGAATCTGAAAATTTATATCACAATTTTGAAAATTCTGAAGAAATTGTAAAACTCAAGCTGTGTTAGACTAAAAGGAATTTTAAAGCAAATCCAAATGATCTGATTTTTTTTGTGTTTACTGTATACATCCTCTCTAAAAGTACTGGAGGGTCTAGGAAATGCCACTATGGTCCTAGAGCTGACGAAGGGAAAATCCTGATGTTCACCTCCCCGGGGTAGAGAAGGGGCAACGTTATTATATCAAGCGGCTAACGAACACAGGGACCGAGTATCACCCGGGATAAGGATCCCCTCTATCATGTGCCAATGGCCTCCTTAGAGGGCACATGAGCGGATAGAGGACAGGGCACCCTATTGTCCTAGGTGTGAAACATCATTCCTAAAAGTGGAGGAACGTCAACGGCACACGGTCCACGGGATCTGCGTGGATACGTCAACGGCATAGGATGCAGAATGCAAGGGGAAACCACTGCATTAAGGATCTGTTTAAGATATCCCTAGTATCCAGCAGCTCTATGACATATTCAAGATAAGCTGGAGGGAGAACATAACGAATGAGGAAGTCTTTAGAAGAGCTCAGGAGGAGAGGAGCTTTCTGCGAAATTTAAAGGGCAGAAGAGCTAAGTTTATAGGGCATATACTACGACACAATGGGTTGGTTAAGAGAATAATAGAAGGAACAATTGAAGTGAAGAATTACAGAGGTCGACCCCGTTTAGACTACATGAAACAGCTTATGGTCGATATGAACTGCACATCATATTGTGAGTTGAAAAGAAAAGTCAGAGAAGCATGAAGAATGGCGAGCTGCTCCCAACCAGGGTATGGGCCGTTAACCTGGAAGAGAGAGACAGAGACTGTATAGATTACAATTGGCATTTTAATAAAAAAAATTTACAAATCGGGGTTTTCGTAATTTTGACTGATTACGGATAATTTTGTAATACTGAAATTTATCTAATAATAAATGTAGTTTGTTCAATATAGTGAGCGGGTTGTGCAGCTCCCTTTGACTCTCTCACTCTCTCTCTCTCTCTCTCTCTCTCTCACACACACACACACACACACACACACACACACACACACACACACACACACACACACACACACACACACACACACACACACACACACACACAATCACATTTTTCCACGTGAAGTGTAAAGTATTTGAAAAATTAATTGCATTTATTACTCAGTTAAGGAACGTTTCCTCACAATGTAAACGAAGGTAGCGAAAATCATTTTTAGAAACAACATCTACAGTATAAATATAAAACTCACTTGGCAGTTTTCAGTAGTGGGTGATTAGAACCAACCAGCTTTCTCAAGTGGACGCCGACGTTTGCAATTTCATCGCTGAGAATCCACCGGAGGCTGAGGAAAGACGTCGCGTATCCGACAATTTTTTCGGCCTCGGAGACGGCTCTGTTCCAGTCGGGAACTGCACTGCTGCTGTAACGTCTACCACGCACGTCATTGTACCCTACTATACCCGCCTGCAGACCGCACTTGTACAACTGACTGCACTTGAATATCGCTTTCTTACCGAGAGACATTTTCCGCAACACACCGGGAGAGCTTAGTCGATAGACTAGAGCGGAATACAAAAAACACAAGAGGAAAAGTGAATGCGAATTCAGGTCAATACACGAAACCGGTTAATTGTTCTAAAATAAATTCCGTGTTTTTTTTTATTCACCTGCCTAAAACGACAACTAGAGCGTGTAGCCTCCTCACTAATTATGTAACTGAACTCATCACACATGTGAGTCACGGTTTTGAGGCCACCCGACGGTTGTTCCACTTTTAGCACGTACCTGTGTTCTTCTGTACTTAAGGATCTGAGTGCACAGCCTTAATATACTACAGTCTGGCAACTTTATCCGAGTCCCCGGACGAAATTCGAAGCTGAAGAGCCTCCCTTCGCCCTTCCAGTCCACATGTTACTCGAGCCACTCTATTTGTTGCCGCGCGAGCCAATAGGAGCTCGTTTCGTGTGCTGTTCATGCAGCGCTGTCAGATATACTACAATATGTTCATTCCATTCCAAGCCGTCCTACGGTAAACGTCCGTAAGGCGAGCATTGTGGCAACATCACGCTCTAGTGTTGATTTACGGCAGTCTGACAACACTGCAGGCCAGGCGCTGGGTGTGACGTGCTGATGTGTTTCCAGCACATCGTATTGCCTTCTCTCTCACTCCAAAGTAGGGTTACTCCCTCCCCACAGACGCGGAGCTAGCGCTGCCAACCAGGGCTTCAGAAAGAGTTGCCAAGCTGTACTTAAGGTTCTGCACGCTAAATTCAAAATTCCATTGCCGAAACTGGCGCACTCATAGCAGCGGAAGCAGGAGGAATTACTTGATAACTATCCGGTATGTAACGTATGAAAGTACTGCAAGTCGTACTAATTACTACGACACCAAAAATAGTCCCCCGCCGCCTGCACGCGGCTTCGCGCCAGACCAGACCACTCACGCACGCACCTATACACTCACCATTCTATCAACAGCAGCTGTTATATAATGTGTACGCACAGCAGGTCATCTGCAAAATATGACTACTGACAGTACAGTCTAACATAATCGTGTCAGTATAGCCAAAATAATAAGTAATTTGTGTGACTTTATTTAAAAATGTATAAACAAAATAATTTATGTCTTCTATATACTATCATCTGTAGGCCTATAATAAATGAATTCTTAACACTTAGTACGAATAAATGAATTCGTACAACACGCCATAGTACTTACTACACTATATCCATTTACATTTGGATTTTCAAATCTAAATATTTATTGTCGTTGATAATCTCCAACAATCGCACACACACAAAAAAATTATCCAAATTATCCGTAACCCACATTAGACTGCTACAAATTATACGATAAACGCAAGTATTTATTGTTATGTTCGTTCAATAAACAGGCCTTATCCACAAAGCAGATTCATTTGTAGAGCGACATTTTTTTGTCATTAGGCTATAACTTCTCAGAAGTCGTATGTGATAAATTAGTAAATACGTACTGATTAGAGAAATGTGAATTCGCTGATGTCTTACTGATTGATTCTACATTGGTGATAATAAATCAATTGTTGGCATAGACGAATCCATTTTTTCACGGTATAAATCATGTCGGGAGACTGCTCCCTCAACTATAGGTTTTTAGAGGGATCAATCCAAAACATTGTTGTATTCCCGATTGAACGAGAGATACAAACATAGTGAAAAACTGTAACCTAGTCCGAAGATTATGCCGGATTGTTGGGAAGTTTATGGTGCTATACATTTTGTGCATGAAACGTCAATCATTCTGTGAATTTCGAACGTCCTATGTCGAGTATTCACACCAATACGACAAAGTTTATAATCAAAAGCTAAAGTGAGAAACGAGAATTTGATGCTGGGAGGCGCTCAACTCATATTCTATTTGTGCGAATTTGGCTATTCCAACAATAACAGCCAGTAAACATGTCATATACATTATCACTAAATAAATGAATGTGGTCGTCAACAGTAAAAAGCATCCGGTTTACAAATGCGTTCGCTTTCTGTATAAGGCACCAATGCATTTCATCTGCAAAAAATAAAATATTTTTAGTGAAAGGAGGGAACATTATAAATTCACCAGTTTGCTACACTCAAAATATTTTATTTGTAAAGTGTGGTTTAGCAGTGTTTACTGAGTGTCAAAAAAAGGTTATTTAATCTTGATATTATAAATAAATCACATAAATAATAATTATATGCATCATAAATCATTCTCATATATATATATATATATATATATATATATATATATAACTCAAAGTCTGCGGATTTATGAGTACTGAATAGGCCTACAAATCCACACCGTTACACAGATTCCCACCAAATTTTGTGCAGGTAACCTTTGATACAAGGCGAAAAATACTGTCTAACTTGGAATTTGATGTTTTGCCCCGTTCGCACGATTTAGGCCTTTTTAATGAAGTTGTGACAGTTGTCCGGAGCGACACTTGTACGGAGATGAAATTTGTTGACATTTATACGGAGCCCAAAATATTCCCGGAAATGGCCAAGCATGAAAAATTTAGAAAGTTACAGTTGTACGAAGAGTAATCTGGTGCTGGCCAGCCAATTCCCAGAAAATAGCCTATACATTTAGGGTGTTCAACCAATACCCCCTCTACTAGGGGGGGTGTTGGTTCAACCCTTACACTGTGCAGCGCCAGTATAATCCCGGCCTAATGCATTTCTTAGAATTTTGACGCGAGAACTATAAGGGTTGGAATGCGTGGCTGGCAGGTAATGGTTGGGGGGTGGCACTCGCTAAGAAGAGTTCATTACTACAGTTGATATCCGAGTGTCAAGTAGTGTGCGTGCTATAATTTTGGAGATATGGAGTTCAGCGAGACCACCAAAGGAAAACCTTTAGTTATTTACAACGGGCATCAGTATGTAGTGGATTATACCAACAAAGAAGAGGTAACTTATTGGCGTTGTATAAACTTCATAAAGAATAAATGCAAAGGAAGACTAAAAACTAAAAACAACACAGTTTTAGGCGAAGGAAGCCATGTTTGCATTCCGGATGAAGCAGCAAATGAAGTGCGAAAACATTTTGTAAACGCAAAAGAGCGTGCAAGAGAAACAGACACTACAATTTCAACTATTTACGCTGAAGATGTAGGCCAGCTCTTCAATCGAGGCTACGACTTAGTCACATCGCTACCATCACATAGGAGTGCCAAACAATCGCTGCATCGCATTAGGCGAAAAAATATGGGACCTATAAAAGATCTGACCGATTCGGAAGGAATAATTCTTCAAGAAAATAATTTACTTATGAACGACGGTAGCAATTTTTTACTCGAAGATGACAACAGGGGACCTAATGACAGAATATTGGTGTTTGCCAGCGAAAATGGAAAATCATCTTTATCAAGCTGTCTTTCATTCTTTATCGACGGAACCTTCACGAGTTCGAGCAAGCAGTTTGGACAGTTATTTGTCATTCACGCCGATCTTGGAAGTTCTTGGGAGGAAACAAACACAATTCCAGCTGTCTACGCCTTGCTACCGAACAAAAAACGAGAAATATATGATCGTTTTTTCAAAGCCATAAAAACCAACGTGCCTGGATGGAGCCCTACAACTCTCATGATGGACTTCGAAATCGCTATCGTCCAGTCAGCTAGAAGTTTGTTTCCTGAAACAGAGATTTTGGGTTGCAATTGTCACTTTAATCAATGTTTGTGGAAAAAAGTGCAATATTGCGGCCTTGTTTCTGCCTACAAGGAAAACGAAGAAATACGCTGTCACATAAGAATGTGTTCAGCTGTGGCACATCTTCCCCTGGAAATGTTGGACGATGCTTGGCTCTGTATTCAGGAGAGCTCGCCTGAAAACCAAAAACTTCAGGAGTTCTACGACTATTTTGTAGACCAGTGGCTCGATAACGAGCATATGCCAAGAGATATGTGGAACTGCAGTGGAAGGCGCCACCGCACTAATAACGTCTCAGAAGGGTGGAATCAAAGAATCAACAGATTAATTTCAAGAGTTCATCCTAATGTTTACTCGCTAATAAAAAATCTTCGAGAAGACGCAGAGTACTATGGCCACCAGTTTGATCGATTAGTTTTAAATATGGACGGGAAAAGAAGGAAGAAGTCAGCAATGAAGACCGACGAGACTATTTCAAAGGCATTACAAAGACTCCAAGTTGATGGCAACTTAAAATCATTTCTGGCTTGTGTGGCTTACTCACAGAAATTACAGTAAAGAAAAAGGCTACTACAGGACGACGTCAAACCACTGGCAAATATATCATGTAAATATTGTAAATAAGTTTACTACTCAATTAAAGCATTAAAAAAAAAATAAAAAACATAAAATAAAAAAAAAATGGGGGACGAAAAGAGACTACCTCCCCGTGGTGTTCCCTGGAAACGACACAAAGTCGGCTGAATGTCTCTTACAATTTGTACAAAAAAGTTTAATACTCAGCACCAGCTCCCTTCTAACCACAGCGTTCTAGCATGTCAAACTGACACGCTAACATTTACCTAGAAAATTGCAAAACCGGTTATTAACAGTCGTTAGTGGTCATTCCGTACAACTGTCAACATTCCACTTCTGACTCATCAGGTAGAGGAAAAGGCTCCGTACAAATGTCTCTCCGTAGAAGTGTCACTCCGTACAAGTGTTCCAACCCGCTTTTTAATTATGCCTTTTCGTTGACGCATCAACACCGTGGAGACCAGAATTAATTACCATAGTAACAAGTAAATAAACAAATGATATTTAGCGGCATCAGAACTGTACATTTATCCGTTCCTGCAGTTTTTAATGTTTTTAATATGCGATTGTATCGATATATTTTGTAATTTTGTATACAGACACGTCTATATATTTTGTAATTGTCTTAAACAATTATAAAATTTATGTTTATACGTATTTCTGATGATGCAATGAATAAGTAACGAAATATATTAAATACTAGTCTACTACTAAAGATGTCAACAACACCAAGGAGACCAGAATTAATTACCATAGTAACAAGTAAATAAACAAAAACTATTTAGCGGCATCGGAACTGTACATTTATCCATTCCTGCCGTAGTACACTTTTGATTTTTATATAATATGCGAGTGTATCGATATATTACGATGTGGAAAAGAAGTTTGTGAGGTTAGGTGACAACGGTTTTTGGTTTTTAGTTTACTGCTGAAATAAATAAAAGCCATGATTGAGGAAAACATAACTTTAATGTGTTATACAATGCTTCTAACACAGTAACACTTAAAATAAAGAATTTAGCGTTTTTGAATTAACAGGCACTTTATAAATATCTGCAAAGGTTTTATTAACGTATACTTTTAAATATCCAAAGGCTGTTGCACCAACATAATGATTTAGTACAAGTTAAAACAGTACAAGTGTTGAAAACAGCTTTGGTGAGAATTTGACTAATGAGTACAAAATATTTAAACGAGTTGTCAGAACGTCATATAGACATGGACAATAAAAATTATAATAAAATACTTATTAAAAGTCAAATATTTGCGTGCGAAGCCGCGGGTAACAGCTAGTAGGTTATAAAATTTGTTTTATATGCTTTTATATAAGCAAATATAGTTTTTATGCTGATATTGTTCTTTTCAATTAAATAAAAGTTAGTTGAAAAATAAAATATATCAGAAACAGTCTTTATTGTATTAATTTTACAATGTATGATTTGATAGTTTAAACGACAACAATCATTCTACAGTTCCGTTGACGGTATTTACAATCTGTTTGTATGTTTTATGTCGTCTAAAGTTAATCATATCATGATCATATTTTACCGATCTAACGTGAAATAAGAAGAAAAACACTCGTCGCCGATTTCGTTTCATTGGATAATCTAATCTAATTTTTCTTCTCTGAATTTTAAAATTTTCATAATTTAACACCATATTTAGTTTGTTGTTAAAACTTCCTTTTATCCTGAGAGGTGTTTTTATAATTTTATTTTCAATTTTGACTCCTTCGCCCGTTTAGCCTTCCGTCCCTCTATTCTCGGGTCGAACAACCTGAAAACGTTAGTGTTCTCTAGGATACAAGTGTGAACACACTTGGCAAGTTTCACAAACATCAATGGCGGAATACCAAGGAATACACGTACTGCACAAAGGTAGACAAAGAGCAAACAGATAGACATACATACAGATAAGAGACAAATGGCAAACAACGGTCGAGTTCAATCTGAAAACTAGATTTGCTTGTTCATTAAAATCCACTATCACTATAATATACAATCGGGTGTCGTATAAGTCTGGTTATCACTCAAAAACGCGCGCGCATGCTCACAATGTAAATATAAGTAACACGATGTAAATGTTGAATCTAATATAAGGTTAAGACTAATGTGACTGTTAGTTTAATAGGAATCGATGTTTATGCATGCTGCCGTGTAAGAAGAATTATATGCTAAAATCAGGCCACCAAGTTTAAAATACAAAAGAATTAGAAGACCCGTGGTAGTACGTATTTGGCTGTGAAATATGGGTTGTTACGATTAGGAACATAGAAAATCTTAAAATACTTGAAAGGAAAATACTGAGAAAATGTTTGAACTACTGCATGATGATGCTTTATACTAAGACCATATAATGTATAAGACCGTATAAGACCACATCATGAACTCATATATCTCACACGAAGGATAATTATTTCAGGTTTATTGAAAGTCAAAGGTTCGGTTGACTCACTTGTGTAGAATAGAGGCTGGCAGAAGCGTCAGGAAAATAATGGAGTAGAGAAAGGATGGAAAAAGAGCTAGAGGAATACCAAAGAAGTGATGGCTGAAGGACGTGGAGGAGGATGACTGTGTGAGAGGACGAAACACATCAGTTAGAATTGTCTTAGACGGAGTCGTCTGATAGAGAGGCTGAAACGCACAGAGGGTTGTTAGGTTAAAACATAATAACGAGAACAAGAGTTATTAAAATTAAAAACTACACAGATATACGGCAGGAACTGAATATTCTGAGTATACTCGACAGGATCGCCAGTATCGCCAGATTCTCAGGAATGTTTGGAACGTTTTAAGAAAAATCCGAAAGATTTTATTCGTAGATTTGTAACAAGTGATGAAACTTGAGTCCATTACTTCACTCTAGAAACAAAACTGTCGAAACAATGGATGAATAGTGATCCGCCACCTCCAAAAACGGTAAAATCAATTTTGTCGGCTGGAAAGTGTACGGATCCATTTTTCTGGGATGCTAAGAGGGTATTGTTACTAGAGAGCCTTGAAAAGGGTCAAACGATAAATGGAGAGTATTACGCTAACCTTTTGGGCCAGTTAAATGTAAAAATTTGAGAAAAAAGACCAGATTTATCAAAGAAGACCATTTTCCATCAGTATAATGCACGCCCTCACATATGCGTTGTGTCAATGGCAAAAATCGCCGATTTGAAGTACGATCTGTTGCACCATCCGCCTTATTCACCTGATTTAGCGCCACATCTTACTTTTATCTATTCCCAAACCTCAAAAAAAATTCGGGGGTAAGCGATTTCCTCAGATGACGAGCTGAAAGCGGCAGTAAACGGTTATTTTGAGGGCCTAGAAGAATCGGACTTCCTCAACGGGGTAAGTGACGGGGTAATGACTTGACGCTTCACTGCTGTTCGTGGGGCGAACGTGGCGCCACGGTGCGCTAAAAAACAGAAACGCAACACACTCGTTTCTATGGTAGGTCGCGAACTTTTCAAATCGCCAATAAATACCGGTTAGGCCCGGACTACATGCGCATTTGCTCCATCTGAAATAACCGACATGAAATCTGCTGAAGATGGCAGAAATGGGGTCTGTCAAATCGTTGCGGTAAACAGAAAAACACAACGTGAAACTCAACCCGTGGAAAAGACATATAACACACGCAAAAATCTCAAAAAAAGCATATTTTTGTGTGTAGTCGTGTTAGGTTATGTTAGACTTAAAGGATTTACGAGCTTTAAAACATATAGGTACGTGTAAATGATGTGTCTAGTTAGGAACGTATGCGTATATAAATATAGCTTATATTACTTGCGTCTTTCTGAGGAGCACTAAAAATGTTGACGTAAAACACGGCTCAAGTGAGTAGTTGTTGATAATTTGGAGTATAAAGTACTGTAAAAAGATCTCATATACTCTGGGTATACATTTGTTCATATTTATGTAGTAGGCCTACCATTGTAAGCTGACACATACACACACGGAAGTGATAATAAATCTTATAAATTATTTGAGTTTGCTTTTGTGTGTGTGTGTGTGTTTGTGTGTCTAAGATTTTTGCTCGCTAACAGAAAGCGAATTAAATTAGGTCAAGGAAATTGAGAGAAACATCAATCACGTGTGTTAAAAATTGAACGCCGTCATTTTAGATGCTGACAACAATATCCTTCCCTAAAAAGAAAACTCAATTTCAAAATATTTTATTTCCTCATTGTATTGATATATACTCATACATTGATTATACTCATATAATATTATATAATATTATAATATTATATATAATACATACATTGATTGTATATACTCATTGTATTGGCTCATTGTACAAGTTGTCAGCACGTAGCGGAAAAGAGTAAAATACGATGAAGTATTCGATTTTACTTCCATGTTCCTTAAGGAAATGAAGTATGGTGATGGCAAAAAAAATCGTGTTCGAGATTACTGCAGATTCTGATTGTACTACACTCAAAACATGAAAAAAGTCGTTTTTCGAACTAGTGTGTGTCTGTCTGTAGATTTTTTTTTCTATGGCAAACGATAACAGCCGCAAATTCAAACAGAATCAAATAATGTTTCGCATACAGCCCTGAATTGTAGAGTTCTCAAGACCTATTGTTTTTGGTGAAGATCGGTTAAGGGAAAGGGGTAGTTTACCAGCAACGTTTTATGTTTTAACAAGGGTATTTTCTATGGCAAACGATAACAGCCGCAAAATTCAAACAGAATCAAAAGATTATTTGCATACAGCCCTGATTTGTAGAGTACTCAAGACCTATTGTTTTTGGTGAAGATCGGTTAAGGGAAAGAGGTAGTTTACCTGCTACGTTTTATGTTTTAAAACAAGGGTATTTTCTATGGCAAACGATAACAGCCGCAAATTCAAACAGAATCAAATAATTTTTTGCATACAGCCCTGATTTGTAGAGTACTCAAGACCTATTGTTTTCGGAGAAGATCGGTTAAGAGAAAGGGGTAGTTTACCGGCAACGTTTTATGTTTTAACAAGAGTATTTTCTATGGCAAACGATAACAGCCGCAAATTCAAACAGAATCAAAAGATTATTTGCATACATTCCTGATTTGTAGAGTACTATTGAGGACTACAAGACCTATTGTTTTTGGTGAAGATCGGTTAAGGGAAAGGGGTAGTTTACCTGCAACCTTTTACGTTTTAACACGAGTAAAGTACTTGAAAATTCATTTAAACTTTTTCAAACAATGGTAATTGTTAAAAATAAAATAATTTTGTTGCCAGGCAATAAAATTATAATTTTTTCATTTTAATGTAAATCATGTATGAGAGAAAATATATCGTTCGTGGCAGGCAAGCATATCTCAATTATGTAATGTTTACGTTTCCATTTTATTATTATGATTACTGCAATAAAAAGGCAGGGAACACACACACACACACACACACACACACACACACACACACACACACACACAAAATTCGCGTAATTTCTGGCCTCACTCATGTTTATTTTCTTACATTTGCACGCTTTTTAAATGGAAAGTGCCGAAACCCACACCAACATAACGCGTGCAAGCCGAAAAATTGTCAGCGTGGATAGCGATTTGCTTCCTGTGGATCGCTGGGCAGTGTAACTGCACGTGTTTACAAAGGAACGATTCATATACAGAATTTTCGTCTTTAGGGAATTAACCCTCTGCAAGATGCTGAGGGTCCATGAGTGACTTCGGAGCGTTCCTTCTTTTCCGCGTGTTTGTTCTGTGAAACGTACACTGTAGATTCGCAGCTTTACTCTAAGCAACGCTCAATAGGAAATGTTGAAAATTGTTCTCCACGGTGTACCCTCATACACACTAAACCTGCTCTTATGTTTTAATTACGGACATCATAATATTAAAACTTTGGAAACTTGAGCACTACTTAATGGAGATCAAACATTAACTTATACAAGCCATTAATTTTATGCATATTTTTTATATATATGTGTACAACGTTATCGGCAACAAAGAAGTAGTTTTTGTTAAAATTCCTTCCCGGGATGTTTGGCCATAGTCCAATGTTTTCTACAAAACCAGACGTTTCGGCAATGCCATCGACTTCCATCATCAGTGAAAATCGAGTGCGACAACGTGAGGTGGTATACGTTAGTGACCACAGTACTGTGGTTAAGGCTGAAGCACTAAGTAGAAAGAAGTAGTTTCTATGGTAATATTTCATTTCGAAAATGATTTTAAATATAAATCTTAGAACATGGAAGGTTCTCCATACCGATTTTTTTTGTTTGCTTTCAGTTGCGCTGAATTTACGTGTTCGATATTGTCACTAAGTGTAAATCTGTTACAATCATTCTACGTACTTATTAAACGTTATGTTTTGTCAAATCATGAGTTTTGTTTTCTTAAAGCGATCGACTAAGAAAACAAAAAAACAAAATGAGAAAACTCATTTCGGCAGCTTAAATAGAACTGGCCTGAAACTTCGTTAAGTGCAGTTCTCAGACCCATAGAGAAGTGCACTGAAAAGTTGTATTAAATAAACTTTTATAAACGTCTAAAGTGTCTAATTCGGTGTAAGAAATAGTAGCTCGACCTACTTTGTATAATAGAAATCCTTGTATAATAGAAACAAATTATTTTGTTTAGGCAAAAGTGATTATAATTTATAAATGCAGAAGAATATGGTATAAATCTTTTGACGTGCAAGAAATATTATACTACTGTAAATGCATTGTGTAGAATTGTTGTGTCTGAAACGATCCATCAGAGTAAATTTGTTTACAACGTTTTATGAGACAAAACATTATTACCTAACACATGACCTAGATTTATACTCTTTGCAAAAACCCAATTAGGTTAAGGTAATTGTACACTTTTTAGTACAGAATTAAAGACAAGTAAGGGTAATTGAGTGGTTGGTTCCACCTCTACTGAATGATAATTACAAGAATCTTTCCTCAAAATAGATCTATTGAGAAATAGTTGCACTATCATTATACGTCTACTAAACTTAATAGCAATGTGCACTGTGTTCACTTTCAATTTGTTGGTATCAAAATTCGCACGTATCGTATGACCTTGTTTTCTATGGTTTGCAAAAACCAGATATTTTAAGGCTCCCAAACTTTTCAGTCCGCGGATTCCCCCACCCAAAAAAAATTTAAAAATTCACGGCCCCCGTCTGTTATAAAATAAAACAAACAGTAAGTATGATACAAACTCTTATATTTTAGTTAAAACATATTACAATCAAAATTCTTTTAACTTGCAAAATTATAATATTAATTATATCAAACATAGTTTAATATGAACAATAAAGCTGCTTTTGAACAATTATCTCTCCAGTATTGGATTTAATGTCTGATAATAATTTCAATATTAAAGTCACTCTTGCCATCAAGATTACTTCTTAACTATGACTTTAACTACGTGATCTGGGAAAATGCGGTTTCACACAAATAAGTAGAGGTAAACATAGTTAAACAATTCAAACTTGCTTTCTTTGCGAGTCCAGGGTAGTCATTCATTACATATAACCATAAGTCAGCTACCTGTAATTGCCAAAACTGTAACTTTAATGAACTGTTAGTCGAACGTTCTACCAACGAATCTTCTTCCTGTAGTGTGAGAGAGAGGTTAGTTGACAGCCCATCGCAAATGGATTCCTTATTCACATGTCACTATCATCCGTCACTGGAAAATATTCATCACTTGTGTTCATCGTGCCTCGCATGTCAGCTTCCATCGCTCCAATCTGCCAACCAAAGTAGTTTTGGTCGCCCGCTTCTCCATTTTGTGGTCGGCTGCCAATTTAGTGTTTACTTCAGGCATTTTCCTTCACACGGCCATATCTCCATCAACATGGCCGAATTAAGGCTCGGGGGGGGGGTCCAGGGCTATTTAAGAGCAGGTGCCCATGTATAAAATTTTCGTGTTTTGCACATAATTTACTTTATTCAGGCGAGCATTTAATAAAAATAAACAAAATATTGTTCTTAAACCGTATTTTTACTCACATATTTTTTTAATTTTATACTGGTTAAATAGATGCTGAAACTGTTTACTATAATTTTATTTCGCAGGTCTTTTAACAATAATCAACAGTACAAATAAATTAGAGAATACAAATTAATTTAATTAAAATATTTCCTTCTGGTCTTCTTTTCGGCAAACTCTGCTATCAAATCATCCAAATCTCATATTTTTAATAATTCTGTTTCAATAGTTAATCTTGCTAAATTAGTTAAGCGGCTATCAAATATTGTTGATCGATACATGGTCTTGATTCTTTTAAGAGTAGAAAATGATCTCTCGGAAAATTGTATTTACTCGTTCGAAAATAAGAATTTTTAAATGGTCGGGCATGGGGCCCCCCGACAAGCGGGGCCCGGGGCTTTAGCCCCCTAGCTCCCTCTCAATTCGGAATCGTCCATCAATACAATCTCCACATCATACAATCAATTCAACTGATTTATATCCACAATTTTAAATGAACATCCGTATCAACACCGTTCTTTGTTACGACATTACGGTAATAATTTCTCTAGAAGATATTAAGGGTCTGCATGCACAGCGCCATATTGAATTTCAAAGTCCATAAGAACAATGCTTTATTCACAAGTACATTTCTCCCTTAATCGTAAACGGAAAATTACAAACGAGGTGTACTTTTAAAGAACTCAAAAATCTGGACTGGATCCGCTGTAACAAGTCGTAAAATTATAATTAGTGTTTAAAAAAAAATTAATTATATTTTACAATATTTGACCTCGATTAGTGAAAGTAATAAAAAAAATAATGATTCTAAAGCAGCGGACTCGCTTCATAATTTCATTGTCTTTGGAAAGATATATAATACAATAACGTTTATGTCTCCGATGACAATATTATTTACTTTTAAATGAAACTGTGTTCACAACGGTCTGTCAAATTTTAACAAGTGATAACTCTGCCGCCTGGCGGCCAAGAATGCAACTTGTATGTGGCGGATGGATATAGGTGCGGCGAGGAAGACAACGGAAGATTAGACGAGACGGCGCCGGACTGGAGGGGATCTCAAGGTTACTGCGAAGAGCTGGTATGCAGTGGCAGTAAATTACATTGCGCGCGTTCATGTTGTTATCGCTTTACGCTGATGACTTGTAAGCCATCGTAAGCACGCGCGCACTGCAATAAGTTTGGCCTCTGCATTTTTCCCAGTCGATGATACTTCGTTTTATTTTTTCGTTAATCTAAAATAAAATCCTGCAACCCAGGAGCCGTACGATTACGCACAGAGAAAAAAACACAAATTATTCATTTACAGTACATTTAGGAGTGCTGGTTTGTCACCTTCATCTACTATAATTTTCACGTGCGGCACTTCTCGTGTTTGTGGTGTCAAAGGATTATTGAATGAAATACCAGTCAGAATACTTTTTTAATCTGCACCGACATAAGTTCAACGAACTCGTTCTGCATACCGTGACTGAGACACTTTTTTGTACGAATTCGTTTAGCATTGGGTCATAATTTGGTAACAGTTTAATGACAGACAGGAAAGTCCCTTCTTCTATTTCTCCGCCTCCAGAATGTGCTCTGTGACCCCTAAATGATAATTTTGCTGAGCCAGAAAAGGAACACATTCAACTGGTGATGAGGTAGGCCTACCTATTTCCAAAGTTAGCCTCTTTACTTATCTCCAGTGGTTGATTTCCAAAATTATAGGTGCCGGAACGCATCAATTCAAAAGTTGTACAGACACAAATATTTTTATATTTTATATTAGCGTATAAGTTTATATCAGGTTATTACACAGGAGGTCTGCATTTTTAAAGCCTTATAAAAAATGTAACATACGTATAAACTTGTATCTAAAAAGATAATAAAGTTTAGTGATATTTCTAAAGAGCTTCATCGTTAGGTTGGTCGCACGACATTCGAAAACATGTCACTCATGATGGCCTCATCCCGGAACCTCAGTCAAACTAAGTGATAGTTTCGGTGGTTCGGACATTTTAAAAAAGTTTCCATAGTTTCATCGTTGTGTCATATTGTTTGTTTCTTGACTTTTCCTTACTCTTTGTGTCTAATACTGTATTTTTGGATCCAAGAGGTCCCGTAACGCCGTTCCGGCGCGTTCTCCCTGAAATCAAGCCCTGCTTATCTCTAACTCTAATGAATCATCCAATGTGTGGCTTCTTCTCAAAGAGTTGTAAACAGTGCACGACTCTAGGTGAAGAACTGATGATTCATGTTGGCCAATTATTTTACTCAGACCCTTCCAATCATTAACACCGTCCATATTCTACCAAGAACGGGAACTTAATTGCTCCTGTCGGTGAACAGCCAGCAACCTTCACATAACACCTGTTCAATCTGGGAGAGTAACAAAGCCAGGATCTCTAAGTAACCTCTTTTGCTCTCAAATTTCAAAAATATTCTGAAAAAGTATTTCACATGACTCGTCCGAAAAAAACGGTCCTCTTGATCAATGTGATTCACACTGTATTTTTCAAATTTTGTGGCTTTAATATTACTTAAATAAAGTCCCCCGCTCACTTGGATATTTCGTATTCTCAAGATTTCTTAAAAATTGATTTAGCTTCTTCGACTTCTTGAAGTGAGTCAGGGTCTGGTCTTCTATTACTATCATCCGTTCCCAAGGCAGCGGACGTGGTCGAGCTGGGTATTGGAGGTATTGTACGTAATTCACGACCGAGGTGATCACAGTAGGGATTGTTTTACTAGTATAGACGGTATTTTTTGCTATATTTTGCTATATGGCGGTAACTGAACACTATTAGATGTTATAACTGTACGTAGACTTTCGAAGGAGTCGCTCACATGTGATTGCTTTCTGAAAACTCCACTAATTCTGCTAGTTTTGCAGATTGTTCGTCTTTTACTTTTCAGGAATTCCGAATCACTTGGTTTTTCTCCATTCGGATATGTTATTTTTTAAGCATACACTTCATGTACAGAATTTACTGTTTACGCGATTTGTTTTTGATGTAATATTAAAATATGATTTTATGAAATTTCTAATTCACCATACACACACGGCACGGCACGCACTAAGCTGAGCCACTACGAAAGTACAAAATGACACACGTCTCTACTATAGATGACCACTGACAAATTAGCTTCCGGGAATATTCAAGTGCACGCCTCTATTCAAGTGTTATTCCAGGATATGTTTATAAATTACCGTTATTGGCGGCGGGTGGATGGAGTAGCGGCTGATGCTTGGACTATGTTGGGAGTGCGTGACTGGCATTCGGCAGCGCTCTGGAAGAGTGGGATGGCGGTCAATGTTGAAGGAGGCCGTGATCCCTCGTGGGTTGTAGCGCCAGGAAAGTAAGTTATCGGCGGCGGTAATGAGAATGGTAAAATTGCAAGGAAGACCGATGAAACAAGGAGTGACGACTTCCTACTTTTTTAAAGTCATATACTTACCAGTGTGTAGCGTTTCATGCTAAGAAAAATATCGGTGTCGTTGAAAATCAGACAAAACAGAAACATATGCCGCTTGTTCATCTTTGTCATTCTGCCTTTTGCCAGGACAATAGGCTATACATATGTCCTGCCTACCAGTGGCGTACGGTCAAGGGAAGCAAGTGAAGCACTGCTTCACTAATGATTGACGACACACTAACTACAATAGATGTTATTATTTAATTGAATCTAATTTTAATTAGGCCTAACCAAAATAAAAATGTTGGTACCGTACTTAAACCATATGCGTCCCGTTATCCTTTTTAACATTTAAAGTTATAGTTATACCTTATTAAATAGTGCGTCTTATTTATGCTGCATTTAAACGATAAACATTATATTTGAAATTATAGTTTTATATTTCAGAATAGTTTCAGTGTTGGTTTAAATACTTTCTACAATGTCGGTTTGTATAATAAAAAACCTTTTGGCAAAGCCTTTTACTTCCCGGATATTTAACAAAAAAACTGACATTATAAAAACTGGTAGGCCAACCCCGGATCTTTCAGAAAACCGTCAAATACACAGCAAATGTGAATGGTTGGCTGGTAGAGCTGATCTGAATGCACTATTTTGCTGGTATTGTTTGCTGTTTGGAAAGGACAGGAAAACTAGCTGAGCCAAGACTGGATTCAAACATTTAGAAAACCTGGTTAAATCTATTGCCGGCCATGAAATTACTGTGAATTATCTTCGTTCATCATTGTATATTACTGCTTTCGGTCAAAGTAGAATAGAAACTGTTTTAGATGGCCAATTTAAATCGGAGACTTTCTTAGCAGACTAATTAATGGTGTTTGTTTTCTAGATAAACAAGATAAACATTTCGGGGATACAAAGAAACGGAAAAGTCAGTTAATCGAGGCAATTATGAAGAACTTCTAAAGTACACTGCCAAATATGATCCTCTTTTTGCGGATAATACGGAAACATCTACAGTATTCAGGGGAGACTGTCTAATCGAATACAAAATGATCTCATTGAAGCGGTTAGCTCAACTCCTTTAGTGGCTATAAAAAAATGAAATAAAGGAGGCAAACATTGTAGCTGTATTAGTCAATGAAATCACAGACGTTTCAAATAAAACACAGTTCTCTATAGTTTTGCATTATCGGCATGCTTACGATGGGGAAGTAAAAGAGAGATATTTAGGATTTACTGACGTAAGTTGTGATCGACATGCCCAGGCTATTACAGAGCTCATTCGCCAGTTGCTGATTGAATTTGAATTTGCAGTGAAAAACTAGTCGCTCAAGTGTACGATGCGCAGCAACAATGGTAGGAAATTTAAATGAAGTACAGACCTAAGTACGGTATCGGATATAACTCAGCTTCATCAAAAGTTTTACCCACCGCACGCCACTGTTGCCTACAGTCTAAAGTTTAATAAGTAAACACAAACTGTGACGGCCTGAGTTGCCCGCAGCTGTAAGACATGTTAAACGGGCGTTGTCCAAAACTCAACTGTGACGGCCTGAGTTGCCCGCAGCTGTAAGACATGTTAAACGGGCGTTGTCCAAAACTCAACTGTGACGGCCTGAGTTGCCCGCAACTGTAAGCCATGTTAAACGGGCGTGTCCAAAACTCAACTGTGACGGCCTGAGTTGCCCGCAACTGTAAGACATGTTAAACGGGCGTTGTCCAAAACTCAACTGTGACGGCCTGAGTTGCCCGCAACTGTAAGACATGTTAAACGGGCGTTGTCCAAAACTCAACTGTGACGGCCTGAGTTGCCCGCAACTGTAAGACATGTTAAACGGGCGTTGTCCAAAACTCAACTGTGACGGCCTGAGTTTCCCGCAACTGTAAGACATGTTAAACGGGCGTGTCCAAAACTCAACTGTGACGGCCTGAGTTGCCCGCAACTTTAAGACATGTTAAACGGGCGTTGTCCAAAACTCAACTGTGACGGCCTGAGTTGCCCGCAGCTGTAAGACATGTTAAACGGGCGTTGTCCAAAACTCAACTGTGACGGCCTGAGTTGCCCGCAGCTGTAAGACATGTTAAACGGGCGTTGTCCAAAACTCAACTGTGACGGCCTGAGTTGCCCGCAACTGTAAGACATGTTAAACGGGCGTTGTCCAAAACTCAACTGTGACGGCCTGAGTTGCCCGCAGCTTTAAGACATGTTAAACGGGCGTTGTCCAAAACTCAACTGTGACGGCCTGAGTTGCCCGCAACTGTAAGACATGTTAAACGGGCGTTGTCCAAAACTCAACTGTGACGGCCTGAGTTGCCCGCAACTGTAAGACATGTTAAACGGGCGTTGTCCAAAACTCAACTGTGACGGCCTGAGTTGCCCGCAGCTGTAAGACATGTTAAACGGGCGTTGTCCAAAACTCAACTGTGACGGCCTGAGTTGCCCGCAACTGTAAGACATGTTAAACGGGCGTTGTCCAAAACTCAACTGTGACGGCCTGAGTTGCCCGCAACTGTAAGACATGTTAAACGGGCGTTGTCCAAAACTCAACTGTGACGGCCTGAGTTTCCCGCAACTGTAAGACATGTTAAACGGGCGTGTCCAAAACTCAACTGTGACGGCCTGAGTTGCCCGCAACTTTAAGACATGTTAAACGGGCGTTGTCCAAAACTCAACTGTGACGGCCTGAGTTGCCCGCAGCTGTAAGACATGTTAAACGGGCGTTGTCCAAAACTCAACTGTGACGGCCTGAGTTGCCCGCAACTGTAAGACATGTTAAACGGGCGTTGTCCAAAACTCAACTGTGACGGCCTGAGTTGCCCGCAACTGTAAGACATGTTAAACGGGCGTTGTCCAAAACTCAACTGTGACGGCCTGAGTTGCCCGCAGCTGTAAGACATGTTAAACGGGCGTTGTCCAAAACTCAACTGTGACGGCCTGAGTTGCCCGCAGCTGTAAGACATGTTAAACGGGCGTTGTCCAAAACTCAACTGTGACGGCCTGAGTTGCCGCAACTGTAAGACATGTTAAACGGGCGTTGTCCAAAACTCAACTGTGACGGCCTGAGTTGCCCGCAACTGTAAGACATGTTAAACGGGCGTTGTCCAAAACTCAACTGTGACGGCCTGAGTTGCCCGCAGCTGTAAGACATGTTAAACGGGCGTTGTCCAAAACTCAACTGTGACGGCCTGAGTTGCCCGCAGCTGTAAGACATGTTAAACGGGCGTTGTCCAAAACTCAACTGTGACGGCCTGAGTTGCCGCAACTGTAAGACATGTTAAACGGGCGTGTCCAAAACTCAACTGTGACGGCCTGAGTTGCCCGCAACTGTAAGACATGTTAAACGGGCGTTGTCCAAAACTCAACTGTGACGGCCTGAGTTGCCCGCAACTGTAAGACATGTTCAACGGGCGTTGTCCAAAACTCAACTGTGACGGCCTGAGTTGCCCGCAGCTGTAAGACATGTTAAACGGGCGTTGTCCAAAACTAAACTGTGACGGCCTGAGTTGCCCGCAACTGTAAGACATGTTAAACGGGCGTTGTCCAAAACTCAACTGTGACGGCCTGAGTTTCCCGCAACTGTAAGACATGTTAAACGGGCGTGTCCAAAACTCAACTGTGACGGCCTGAGTTGCCCGCAACTGTAAGACATGTTAAACAGGCGTTGTCCAAAACTCAACTGTGACGGCCTGAGTTGCCCGCAACTGTAAGACATGTTAAACGGGCGTTGTCCAAAACTCAACTGTGACGGCCTGAGTTGCCCGCAACTGTAAGACATGTTAAACGGGCGTTGTCCAAAACTCAACTGTGACGGCCTGAGTTGCCCGCAACTGTAAGACATGTTAAACGGGCGTTGTCCAAAACTCAACTGTGACGGCCTGAGTTGCCCGCAACTGTAAGACATGTTAAACGGGCGTTGTCCAAAACTCAACTGTGACGGCCTGAGTTGCCCGCAACTGTAAGACATGTTAAACGGGCGTTGTCCAAAACTCAACTGTGACGGCCTGAGTTGCCCGCAACTGTAAGACATGTTAAACGGGCGTTGTCCAAAACTCAACTGTGACGGCCTGAGTTGCCCGCAACTGTAAGACATGTTAAACGGGCGTTGTCCAAAACTCAACTGTGACGGCCTGAGTTGCCCGCAGCTGTAAGACATGTTAAACGGGCGTTGTCCAAAACTAAACTGTGACGGCCTGAGTTGCCCGCAACTGTAAGACATGTTAAACGGGCGTTGTCCGAAACTCAACTGTGACGGCCTGAGTTGCCCGCAACTGTAAGACATGTTAAACGGGCGTTGTCCGAAACTCAACTGTGACGGCCTGAGTTGCCCGCAACTGTAAGACATGTTAAACGGGCGTTGTCCGAAACTCAAATTTTCTAAAGTGTCAGACGTTTCGGCCCCACCAACGGGAGCCATTTCGGTGGATACAAGGTAGTACTGCCCGCTAAACAATAAACCGAGATATATGATCTAAATATTCTATAGGGTGATTCAGTTGGAGGTTACAATTTCAAGTTGGCAATACTGTTTTCTTGTGAAAGATGAACAGCTGATATTTGAAATTAGTCATTGTTTAGTTATTGACATTTGTTGCTATGGAGCGGTATTCAACTCAAGAACGTATTTTAATAGGTAAAACCTATTTTCGAAATGAAGAAAATTTAACTAACACGATTCGCGCACTGTGAAATGACTTCGGTAACCATAAACATCCATCTCGTGCCACAGTTAAAAAAAATTAGTCGAAAAATTCAATAGAACCGGGTCAGTGTTGGATGTGCAAAGACCAGCACGTCCTTGTAATGGCCAGTCACTCACAAATATTGCTGGAGTGAGTGCCAGTGTCCATGACAATCCGTCGACCTCCATTCGCCATCGTTACCAGCAGTTGGACCTTTCCTAGAGCACCACGCAGCGCATTTTAACTAAAAATCTGCATTTTGATGCCTATAAGATCAAATTGACACAGGAATTGAAGCCAACAGATCATAGACAACGTCGTGACTTCGTTGATTGGGTGTTAGAGAACTACCAAGTTGATGGCGACTTTGTGAAGAAAATCATATTCAGCGATGAAGCTCATTTTCAAATGAATGGGTATGTAAACAAACAAAATTGCCGCATTTGGGGACTTGAAAATCCACGAGCCATTCTCGGACAACCAATTTAGCCATAAAAAGTCACTGTTTGGTGCGGATTTTGGGTCGGCGGCGTGATTGGGCCATACTTTTTTGAAAATGCCCGTGGTAATGCAGTAACAGTCAATGGTGAACGTTATCGGTAGATGATAACAAATTATTTTTTGCACCAACTGGATGATATTGATGTCGAAGACATATGGTTCCAACAAGACGGTGCCACTTGCCACACAGCGCGAGAAACAATACAGTCGTTGCACACAAAAGTTCCCCGGCTGTGTCATCTCTCGTTTCGGCGATCAACATTGGCCACCAAGATCGTGTGATCTCACGCCGTTGGATTATTTTCTTTGGGGTTATTTGAAGCAGAAGGTGTACGCCAATGACCCCAAAACGATTCGAGAACTATAGGACGACATACGCCATGTTATTCATGAGCCGCTGCAGGAGTTATGCCGGAAAGTGATGGAAAATTTCATCAAAAGGGCAGAAGTCTGCAGGGCCGCTCGTGGCAGCCATTAGGCCTATATCATTTATCATGTTTAATGTCAATGTCTAAACAACATATAGAAATAAATACATTAAGAGTTTATCAAAAACCAATGCATTTTATTTTACATTAAATTTGTAACCTCTAATTGAACCACCCTATAAATACTGAAATAAAAAATCTCAATGTACTCTTTAACGGTTAGTAGCCTCTCCAGTGAAGATGGATGCCGTTGGTGCGGCCGATACGTCTGGCTAATAACCCGGTGTCGTACAATAGTCTAACGTTTGTTACTCTACTACATTTCTCGCTTAACCTGACGACAGTCGACCCAAACTAGTCCAGCTAACTGGGATACTACCAACTCCGCTCCACCGTCTTCCCTTACACGACTCCCAAACCCATCGCCACCAAACACATAGTAGCGGTGTCCACCCCTGACAACGACAAAACATTAGAACACGTCTCTCACTTTCAATATGGGACGTAACGTTTAATACGAATTTGACGAGGGCAACGATCGAAAGTTAAAGAAGTTTCACGCGATTTGCGGAACTATTTAAAAGCGTACTATGAAAGACGACGAGACGCAGGTGGTGGAGCCGACCTTGCTAATTAACTGTACTGTTACAACCGCCTGTAGTAACGGACACAGTCTTAGCCCACAGGAAGTAAGTGGGATTCCAAAACACGGGTGCGTACGTTGCGCGTTCAAACTGGACCTGCTGGTTAGCAGTTTAATGACACTGACCTGCTTCGTTTGACTGGAGAACAAGGCCACTTATTACACATGCACACGCCTCGCAAGCCTGTCCAGCCGTCAGACCATATAACCGCGGTTATATTATAAGCGAGTCGACGTTCACACAAGCTTGCTACTCACGGTACATTAACAATTAAACGAAAACGTATAAGGTGACGTCAGTAGGCTACGATAGGTCTACTACGTTTTGTACAGTACAGTGGAACCTCACTAATTCGCCACCCACTAATTCGTCTCCCTCTGTAATTCGCCACCACTCAAGCTTTTTTAACATGATAATGTTTTTAGGCTGGGGGTCATTCCACAAAAATCTTCATCGAAAAACGTAACGCTTCCACACTTTCGATTCCCACAGTCTAGAAATTTGATATGTAAACGCATCAAGACAGAAATAATCGCTGCTGACATTGAGTTTAGCAAACGTTTTAGTGAGAATAAATTTGGTTTTACATGCTCTGTTTGTGATCGTCTGTGGTTTGGAAATGATTTACGTAATCCACCAAACGTAATCCACATTATAGGTTTCAAAAGCATAAAAACATTATCATGCTTCGATGTTTCGGTTTCGTCGAAATTCTTTGAATGCTTAGGTGCATAAATAGTGAGAGGGAGTGAGAGAGTGAGTGAGAGAGAGAGAGAGAGAGAGAGATTTCTTTTCTTTTTCTTTATTAACAAGCTAGTAACATATACGCTCTAATTATAGCCGGGGTAAACGAGCAACATGCTGATTGTGGCCGGGGTTATAATAATAGCCAGGAGAATGGATTGCGGAAGGTATTAGTTCCGAGAATGGGTATTTCGTACTCGTGTACACGGCGCAATAAGTGTTGTGTTTTGTGTCGTTACAGCGTAATACGTTTCCGAAAATTCAGTCGGATTGCTGACGCCTGGCAAAATCATCCGGACAACACTCTAAAATCTGCCTGGAATAAGTTACGGCCATCTGAATTACAACCAGCGTCTACAGAACCTGAAGGTCTTGACCCCACATCGGAATTGTTAGATATTTGCTAATCGCTAGCCTCATTTAACAGTTTGAATGAGGACGACGTCAAAAGTTGGTGTGAAATAGGCTTACCGGATGTTGGCTACGAAATGTTTAGTAATGAAGTAATATTGTTTACGTATCCACAGAACCTACAGAAGCTAATGATGAAGCCAATAAAACCTGCAGTCTCTTACAAGGAGACCATTCAATCACTGACTACAGCAATCAAGTGGCACAAAGCCAAGATGAAGCAGAACTTCCTAAAATAATTTCACTTCACCAAATGCACAATTTGGCTCTTGAAAAGTACGGTCGACAGAAAAAACAGAAGAAAATTACAGATTTTTTTCACAATCATTTAAAAACAAATTTTTAGCACGTACAGTGCTCAACTTGTTTGAGTTTGAAAATTTCTAGCAATAACATTAGTACTGTACATTGCTAGTGTTGTAATAAAACATTTTGTATTGTCTTTAATGGATTTGTTTCTCACTCCCTCACTAATTCGTTACCCCGGTCCCGTAAGTGAGGAATTAGTGAGGTTCTACTGTATTGTGAAATTATATTGAAGAATGCATTTATATGGAAACCAGTCAAGAACTTTTCTTGCATTCAGTGATGACAACATTAGGTTCATTTACACACACGGTTTTGGAGCGTACGCTCCAAGCACGCACGCCAAAACTGTCAGTGTGAATTCTCAGCCTTTACAGACGCCTGGAGCCTACGTGCCAGGCGTGCAGGTCTGAACCTGCATCGCATTTACACGGACACTCCAGCACCTCGGATAAGCACTTCAGTTTCCTTTAAGCTGTGCCGCAGTGACGTGTGTGTACGAGTTTTAAATTTTACTACTGTATTTTAAAACTACCGTAATTTGAAAAATAAATATGGAGTGGTCCAAGGACAACTTGGAAAAGTTTATTGAATTATACAGAACTTACCCCTACCTTTGGAAAATAAAATCCGAGGAGTATAAAAATAGAAATTTAAAAAATCGGGCTTATGATGAACTAGTTGAGTTTTGCAAAAGTGCCGTTTCTCCAAACGCAAATAAAGAATTTGTTATAAAAAAATACAAGAAATACGCGGGTCCTTCCGTAAATAACTTGAAAAAATTTAAAAAACAATCAAGACTGGTAGTGGTGAAGAAGAAGTTTATAAACCAAGTCTTTGGTATTTTGACTTGCTACTGTTCACGAAAGATCAGGAAGAACCAACGGAAAGTATAAGTAATATCGGATCAGATACGGATGAAAATAATTCTGAACTTACTGCAGAATCGCAAGAGGTCGAAGAAGCTGATAATAGGAGTACGGATCAGGAAAAAGAAAAATTAAGTGCAATTACAGTAATATAACTTTTATTTTACTTTAAGTTATACAACACCTCTTTTTAACATTTCATCTTGTCATGGTACTCTGCCATCGTTATTAAAATATGCCATGTAATTATTTCGGTTCCGTACAGCATCTGTGTCAACGTTTTTGGGTCTTGATGGTTGTAAATTCTCTAAATTGTTAGCTTCTTTACGTCACTCACCTTGTATTGCGTTTGCCACAGCTGATGTGTTATCTTTGTCATATGTTGACGGTATCACGTAAGTGGAAGACCGTTTCGATAAACAATTATGTAAAGCACATATTGCAAGTAAAATATATTTGACTTTTTCAGGGTTCATATTTATACTTGTATGTAAAATTCTAAATCTGCTACTCACCAGTCCAAATGCATTTTCAGAAACATTTTTTGTTCTAGACAATCGATAATTAAAAATTCTTTTTTCATAATTCAAGTTTTCTTCAGGATACGGTCGCAAGACGTTTTTGCCAAGAGCGAAAGCTTCATCGCCGATAAAAACGAAATTTAGATTATTTTTTGTTTCACTTACATCTGGAATGTTTAAACGACCGGATTGGAGTCTTTTATAGAATTATGTATATTCAATGACACCACCGTCTGAAAGCCTTCCATTTTTTCCTACATCAATAAATATAAACTCATAGTCAGCGTTGACGAGAGCCATTAATATAAGGCTATAAAAATGTTTGTAGTTGTAGTATTGAGTTCCGGTGTTTGGTGGCTGAACTATGCGAATGTGTTTTCCATCGAGAGCTCCACCACAATTTACAAAATTCCATTTTTTTTTTTCAAACCATTCCGCTATTTCTAACCAGTCTTCTTTCTTTTTAGGAAACTAGAACAACAGAAAAAGTAATTCAGAACGTGGGTCAACGAATAAAAAATTAAGAGGTTTTTGCTACTCCCAAAGTTGCCAAATGAAAGGCATCAGCGAACATGGAATTCATGAAAGTATGCCAGCGAGCAATGGAAAGGAGTAGCTCAGAAACAACAGAATATGAAGCTGTCGGTATTAATGTGGGGAAAAAATTGGAGAAGATGAATACTAGCTATAAACGCTGAGTCACTGATAAATATAATTTTAAGCAAGGGTTTATTAAATCAACTTACTCCAAATACGGTAATTACTGAAAATTTACAAAACAACACTTTGGTTGGAATGAATACCTATTATTCCAACCCAAGTTCTACTTCTTCAACTTCAAACTATTCCCCTGTTGAGCCTCATATTCAAACAAGTCCTACTGCAGGTAACTCTTAAAGCGGTAATATTGCTGTTTTATGAAAATACTCAATCATTTTTTAATATGCAGTAGTTATAATTTCAAAGTTAATTTTATTTTACTGTAAATTTTTCTGTTTTTATTTCTATACAAGTTTGTATTCTCAAATAAAAATTATGAATAGTATACGACATGCTGTATTTTTGATTTTTTACAAAATAACTACCTAATAATTAAAACTTACCTTTAAATAATCTTTTCTAAGAGCAGAGTAGATAGCCCAACACATTTCTGGTATGATATGGCACAAAGCAGAAACAGACATACAAGTAGAAAATTTCAGATCTTGAAGGGAACGTCCAGTTGCTGAAAACCGGAGAGTAGCTGCGAAACGTTCGTCTGCAGTAATGCAAGGCCTCATTACTGTATTCTGTTTGCAATATATGGTTCAGATCTGCACGTAGGCTCCAGGCGTCTGTAAAGGCTGAGAATTCACACTGACAGCGTACGCTCCAAAACCGTGTGTGTAAATGAACCCATTCACCTAAATACGCGTATTGTGCATACGACAATAACGCCAACGAAAGCATTGACATAGGCCTACTAGTACTTGATCACAGACACGAGAGTTTTGGAACCATTCATAAGAGAGTTACCGACTTGTCCTATATAATGAACCTATTGTCCTAAATATTGTGCATACGACAATAATGCCAATGAGCGAAAGCATTGACATAGGCCTACTAGTACATGATAACAGACACAAGAGTTTTGGAACCATTCTTAAGAGAGTTACCGACTTCTCCTATATAATGAACCTATTGTCCTAAATATTGTGCATACGACAATAACGCCAACGAAAGCATTGACATAGGCCTACTAGTACTAGATCACAGACACGAGAGTTTTGGAACCATTCATAAGAGAGTTACCGACTTGTCCTATATAATGAACCTATTGTCCTAAATATTGTGCATACGACAATAACGCCAATGAGCGAAAGCATTGACATAGGCCTACTAGTACATGATAACAGACACAAGAGTTTTGGAACCATTCATAAGAGAGTTACCGACTTCTCCTATATAATGAACCTATTGTCCTAAATATTGTGCATACGACAATAATGCCAACGAAAGCATTGACATAGGCCTACTAGTACTTGATACACAGACACGAGAGTTTTGGAACCATTCATAAGAGAGTTACCGACTTGTCCTATATAATGAACCTATTGTCCTAAATATTGTGCATACGACAATAACGCCAACGAAAGCATTGACATAGGCCTACTAGTACTTGATCACAGACACGAGAGTTTTGGAACCATTCATAAGAGAGTTACCGACTTGTCCTATATAATGAACCTATTGTCCTAAATATTGTGCATACGACAATAACGCCAATGAGCGAAAGCATTGACATAGGCCTACTAGTACATGATAACAGACACAAGAGTTTTGGAACCATTCATAAGAGAGTTACCGACTTCTCCTATATAATGAACCTATTGTCCTAAATATTGTGCATACGACAATAATGCCAACGAAAGCATTGACATAGGCCTACTAGTACTTGATACACAGACACGAGAGTTTTGGAACCATTCATAAGAGAGTTACCGACTTGTCCTATATAATGAACCTATTGTCCTAAATATTGTGCATACGACAATAACGCCAATGAGCGAAAGCATTGACATAGGCCTACTAGTACTTGATCACAGACACGAGAGTTTTGGAACCATTCATAAGAGAGTTACCGACTTGTCCTATATAATGAACCTATTGTCCTAAATATTGTGCATACGACAATAACGCCAACGAAAGCATTGACATAGGCCTACTAGTACTTGATCACAGACACGAGAGTTTTGGAACCATTCATAAGAGAGTTACCGACATGTCCTATATAATGAACCTATCGTCCTAAATATTGTGCATACGACAATAACGTCAATGAGCGAAAGCATTGACATAGGCCTACTAGTACATGATAACAGACACAAGAGTTTTGGAACCATTCATAAGAGAGTTACCGACTTCTCCTATATAATGAACCTATTGTCCTAAATATTGTGCATACGACAATAATGCCAACGAAAGCATTGACATAGGCCTACTAGTACTTGATACACAGACACGAGAGTTTTGGAACCATTCATAAGAGAGTTACCGACTTGTCCTATATAATGAACCTATTGTCCTAAATATTGTGCATACGACAATAATGCCAACGAAAGCATTGACATAGGCCTACTAGTACTTGATACACAGACACGAGAGTTTTGGAACCATTCATAAGAGAGTTACCGACTTGTCCTATATAATGAACCTATTGTCCTAAATATTGTGCATACGACAATAATGCCAACGAAAGCATTGACATAGGCCTACTAGTACTTGATCACAGACACGAGAGTTTTGGAACCATTCATAAGAGAGTTACCGACTTGTCCTATATAATGAACCTATTGTCCTAAATATTGTGCATACGACAATAATGCCAACGAAAGCATTGGCATAGGCCTACTAGTACTTGATCACAGACACGAGAGTTTTGGAACCATTCATAAGAGAGTTACCGACTTGTCCTATATAATGAACCTATTGTCCTAAATATTGTGCATACGACAATAACGCCAATGAGGGAAAGCATTGACATAGGCCTACTAGTACATGATAACAGACACAAGAGTTTTGGAACCATTCATAAGAGAGTTACCGACTTCTCCTATATAATGAACCTATTGTCCTAAATATTGTGCATACGACAATAACGCCAATGAGCGAAAGCATTGACATAGGCCTACTAGTACTTGATCACAGACACGAGAGTTTTGGAACCATTCATAAGAGAGTTACCGACTTGTCCTATATAATGAACCTATTGTCCTAAATATTGTGCATACGACAATAACACCAACGAAAGCATTGACATAGGCCTACTAGTACTTGATCACAGAGACGAGATTTTTGGAACCATTCATAAGAGAGTTACCGACTTGTCCTATATAATGAACCTATTGTCCTAAATATTGGGCATACGACAATAATGCCAACGAAAGCATTGACATAGGCCTACTAGTACTTGATCACAGAGACGAGATTTTTGGAACCATTCATAAGAGAGTTACCGACTTGTCCTATATAATGAACCTATTGTCCTAAATATTGTGCATACGACAATAATGCCAACGAAAGCATTGACATAGGCCTACTAGTACTTGATACACAGACACGAGAGTTTTGGAACCATTCATAAGAGAGTTACCGACTTGTCCTATATAATGAACCTATTGTCCTAAATATTGTGCATACGACAATAATGCCAACGAAAGCATTGACATAGGCCTACTAGTACTTGATCACAGACACGAGAGTTTTGGAACCATTCATAAGAGAGTTACCGACTTGTCCTATATAATGAACCTATTGTCCTAAATATTGTGCATACGACAATAATGCCAACGAAAGCATTGGCATAGGCCTACTAGTACTTGATCACAGACACGAGAGTTTTGGAACCATTCATAAGAGAGTTACCGACTTGTCCTATATAATGAACCTATTGTCCTAAATATTGTGCATACGACAATAACGCCAATGAGGGAAAGCATTGACATAGGCCTACTAGTACATGATAACAGACACAAGAGTTTTGGAACCATTCATAAGAGAGTTACCGACTTCTCCTATATAATGAACCTATTGTCCTAAATATTGTGCATACGACAATAACGCCAATGAGCGAAAGCATTGACATAGGCCTACTAGTACTTGATCACAGACACGAGAGTTTTGGAACCATTCATAAGAGAGTTACCGACTTGTCCTATATAATGAACCTATTGTCCTAAATATTGTGCATACGACAATAACACCAACGAAAGCATTGACATAGGCCTACTAGTACTTGATCACAGAGACGAGATTTTTGGAACCATTCATAAGAGAGTTACCGACTTGTCCTATATAATGAACCTATTGTCCTAAATATTGGGCATACGACAATAATGCCAACGAAAGCATTGACATAGGCCTACTAGTACTTGATCACAGAGACGAGATTTTTGGAACCATTCATAAGAGAGTTACCGACTTGTCCTATATAATGAACCTATTGTCCTAAATATTGTGCATACGTCAATAATGCCAACGAAAGCATTGACATAGGCCTACTAGTACTTGATTACAGACACGAGAGTTTTGGAACCATTCATAAGAGAGTTACCGACTTGTCCTATATAATGAACCTATTGTCCTAAATATTGTGCATACGACAATAATGCCAACGAAAGCATTGACATAGGCCTACTAGTACTTGATTACAGACACGAGAGTTTTGGAACCATTCATAAGAGAGTTACCGACTTGTCCTATATAATGAACCTATTGTCCTAAATATTGTGCATACGACAATAATGCCAACGAAAGCATTGACATAGGCCTACTAGTACTTGATTACAGACACGAGAGTTTTGGAACCATTCATAAGAGAGTTACCGACTTGTCCTATATAATGAACCTATTGTCCTAAATATTGTGCATACGACAATAATTCCAACGAAAGCATTGACATAGGCCTACTAGTACTTGATTACAGACACGAGAGTTTTGGAACCATTCATAAGAGAGTTACCGACTTGTCCTATATAATGAACCTATTGTCCTAAATATTGTGCATACGACAATAATGCCAACGAAAGCATTGACATAGGCCTACTAGTACTTGATACACAGATACGAGAGTTTTGGAACCATTCATAAGAGAGTTACCGACTTGTCCTATATAATGAACCTATTGTCCTAAATATTGTGCATACGACAATAACGCCAATGAGCGAAAGCATTGACATAGGCCTACTAGTACTTGATACACAGACACGAGAGTTTTGGAACCATTCATAAGAGAGTTACCGACTTGTCCTATATAATGAACCTATTGTCCTAAATATTGTGCAAACGACAATAACGCCAATGAGCGAAAGCATTGACATAGGCCTACTAGTACATGATAACAGACACAAGAGTTTTGGAACCATTCATAAGAGAGTTACCGACTTCTCCTATATAATGAACCTATTGTCCTAAATATTGTGCATACGACAATAACGCCAACGAAAGCATTGACATAGGCCTACTAGTACTTGATACACAGACACGAGAGTTTTGGAACCATTCATAAGAGAGTTACCGACTTGTCCTATATAATGACCTATTGTCCTAAATATTGTGCATACGACAATAACGCCAATGAGCGAAAGCATTGACATAGGCCTACTAGTACATGATAACAGACACAATAGTTTTGGAACCATTCATAAGAGAGTTACCGACTTCTCCTATATAATGAACCTATTGTCCTAAATATTGTGCATACGACAATAACGCCAACGAAAGCATTGACATAGGCCTACTAGTACTTGATACACAGACACGAGAGTTTTGGAACCATTCATAAGAGAGTTACCGACTTGTCCTATATAATGAACCTATTGTCCTAAATATTGTGCATACGGCAATAACGCCAATGAGCGAAAGCATTGACATAGGCCTACTAGTACATGATAACAGACACAAGAGTTTTGGAACCATTCATAAGAGAGTTACCGACTTCTCCTATATAATGAACCTATTGTCCTAAATATTGTGCATACGACAATAACGCCAATGAGCGAAAGCATTGACATAGGCCTACTAGTACTTGAACACAGAGACGAGATTTTTGGAACCATTCATAAGAGAGTAACCGACTTGTCCTATATAATGAACCTATTGTCCTAAATATTGTGCATACGACAATAATACCAACGAAAGCATTGACATAGGCCTACTAGTACTTGATACACAGATACGAGAGTTTTGGAACCATTCATAAGAGAGTTACCGACTTGTCCTATATAACGAACCTATTGTCCTAAATATTGTGCATACGACAATAACGCCAATGAGCGAAAGCACTGACATAGGCCTACTAGTACTTGATAACAGACACGAGAGTTTTGGAACCATTCATAAGAGAGTTACCGACTTGTCCCATATAATGAACCTATTGTCCTAAATATACGACAATAACACCAATGAAAGCATTGACATAGGCCTACTAGTACTTGATCACAGAGACGAGATTTTTGGAACCATTCATAAGAGAGTTACCGACTTGTCCTATATAATGAACCTATTGCCCTAAATATTGTGCATACGACAATAACGCCAATGAGCGAAAGCATTGACATAGGCCTACTAGTACATGATAACAGACACAAGAGTTTTGGAACCATTCATAAGAGAGTTACCGACTTCTCCTATATAATGAACCTATTGTCCTAAATATTGTGCATACGACAATAACGCCAATGAGCGAAAGCATTGACATAGGCCTACTAGTACTTGAACACAGAGACGAGATTTTTGGAACCATTCATAAGAGAGTAACCGACTTGTCCTATATAATGAACCTATTGTCCTAAATATTGTGCATACGACAATAATACCAACGAAAGCATTGACATAGGCCTACTAGTACTTGATACACAGATACGAGAGTTTTGGAACCATTCATAAGAGAGTTACCGACTTGTCCTATATAATGAACCTATTGTCCTAAATATTGTGCATACGACAATAACGCCAATGAGCGAAAGCATTGACATAGGCCTACTAGTACTTGATAACAGACACGAGAGTTTTGGAACCATTCATAAGAGAGTTACCGACTTGTCCTATATAATGAACCTATTGTCCTAAATATACGACAATAACACCAATGAAAGCATTGACATAGGCCTACTAGTACTTGATCACAGAGACGAGATTTTTGGAACCATTCATAAGAGAGTTACCGACTTGTCCTATATAATGAACCTATTGTCCTAAATATTGTGCATACGACAATAATGCCAACGAAAGCATTGACATAGGCCTACTAGTACTTGATAACAGACACGAGAGTTTTGGAACCATTCATAAGAGAGTTACCGACATGTCCTATATAATGAACCTATTGTCCTAAATATTGTGCATACGACAATAATGCCAACGAAAGCATTGACATAGGCCTACTAGTACTTGATCACAGACACGAGAGATTTGGAACCATTCATAAGAGAGTTACCGACTTGTCCTATATAATGAACCTATTATCCTAAATATTGTGCATACGACAATAACGCCAATGAGCGAAAGCATTGACATAGGCCTACTAGTACTTGATAACAGACACGAGAGTTTTGGAACCATTCATAAGAGAGTTACCGACTTCTCCTATATAATGAACCTATTGTCCTAAATATTGTGCATACGACAATAACGCCAACGAAAGCATTGACATAGGCCTACTAGTACTTGATACACAGACACGAGAGTTTTGGAACCATTCATAAGAGAGTTACCGACTTGTCCTATATAATGAACCTATTGTCCTAAATATTGTGCATACGACAATAACGCCAATGAGCGAAAGCATTGACATAGGCCTACTAGTACATGATAACAGACACAAGAGTTTTGGAACCATTCATAAGAGAGTTACCGACTTCTCCTATATAATGAACCTATTGTCCTAAATATTGTGCATACGACAATAACGCCAACGAAAGCATTGACATAGGCCTACTAGTACTTGATCACAGACACGAGAGTTTTGGAACCATTCATAAGAGAGTTACCGACTTGTCCTATATAATGAACCTATTGTCCTAAATATTGTGCATACGACAATAACGCCAACGAAAGCATTGACATAGGCCTACTAGTACTTGATACACAGTCACGAGAGTTTTGGAACCATTCATAAGAGAGTTAACGACTTGTCCTATATAATGAACCTATTGTCCTAAATATTGTGCATACGACAATAATGCCAACGAAAGCATTGTCATAGGCCTACTAGTACTAGATCACAGACACGAGGTTTTGGAACCATTCATAAGAGAGTTACCGACTTGTCCTATATAATGAACCTATTGTCCTAAATATTGTGCATACGACAATAACGCCAACGAAAGCATTGACATAGGCCTACTAGTACTTGATACACAGTCACGAGAGTTTTGGAACCATTCATAAGAGAGTTAACGACATGTCCTATATAATGAACCTATTGTCCTAAGTATTGTGCATACGACAATAATGCCAACGAAAGCATTGACATAGGCCTACTAGTACTTGATCACACACAGGAGAGTTTTGGAACCATTCATAAGAGAGTTACCGACTTGTCCTATATAATGAACCTATTGTCCTAAATATTGTGCATACGACAATAACGCCAACGAAAGCATTGACATAGGCCTACTAGTACTTGATACACAGCCACGAGAGTTTTGGAACCATTCATAAGAGAGTTACCGACTTGTCCTATATAATGAACCTATTGTCCTAAATATTGTGCATACGACAATAATGCCAACGAAAGCATTGACATAGGATTACTAGTACTTGATCACAGACACGAGAGTTTTGGAACCATTCATAAGAGAGTTAACGACTTGTCCTATATAATGAACCTATTGTCCTAAATATACGACAATAACACCAACGAAAGCATTGACATAGGCCTACTAGTACTTGATCACAGGCACGAGAATTTTGGAACCATTCATAAGAGAGTTACCGACTTTTTTAAACAAAATTCGAAACATTTGTGTAGACTGTGTTTCCTCGTATGATCAACTACACATTCTGTATTCATATTATATTGTTGAACGAGCAAAGCGAGTTCTCAGTTTTAACTCGACCGTTTGGCAGGTAATATACCTGTGTGTTTATTTGGGATATGTCTCACGATAACCCGACCGTTTGGCAGGTAATATACCTGTGCGTCTATTTGGGATATGTCTCACGATAACTCGACCGTTTGGCAGGTAATATACCTGTGCGTCTATTTGGGATATGTCTCACGATAACTCGACCGTTTGGCAGGTAATATACCTGTGCGTCTATTTGGGATATGTCTCACGATAACTCGACCGTTTGGCAGGTAATATACCTGTTAGTCTATTTGGGACATGTCTTACGATAACTCGACCGTTTGGCAGGGTAATATAGGCCTACCTGTGCGTCTATTTGGGATATGTCTCACGATAACTCGACCGTTTGGCAGGGTAATATAGGCCTACCTGTGTGTCTATTTGGGATATGTCTCACGATAACTCGACCGTTTGGCAGGTAATATACTTGTGCGTCTATTTGGGATAAGTCTCACGATAACTCGACCGTTTGGCAGGTAATATAGGCCTACCTGTGTGTCTATTTGGGATATGTCTCACGATAACTCGACCGTTTGGCAGGTAATATACCTGTACGTCTATTTAGGATATGTCTCACGATAACTCGACCGTTTGGCAGGTAATATACCTGTGTGTCTGTTTGGGATATGTCTCACGATAACTCGACCGTTTGGCAGGTAATATACCTGTGCGTCTATTTGGGATATGTCTCACGATAACTCGATCGTTTGACAGGTAATATACCTGTTAGTCTATTTGGGACATGTCTTACGATAACTCGACCGTTTGGCAGGGTAATATAGGCCTACTTGTGCGTCTATTTGGGATATGTCTCACGATAACTCGACCGTTTGGCAGGTAATATACCTGTACGTCTATTTGTGATATGTCTCAGGATAACTCAACCGTTTGGCAGGTAATATACCTGTGCGTCTATTTGGGATATGTCTCACGATAACTCGACCGTTTGGCAGGTAATATACCTGTTAGTCTATTTGGGACATGTCTTACGATAACTCGACCGTTTGGCACGGTAATATAGGCCTACCTGTGCGTCTATTTGGGATATGTCTCACGATAACTCGACCGTTTGGCAGGGTAATATAGGCCTACCTGTGTGTCTATTTGGCATATGTCTCACGATAACTCGACCGTTTGGCAGGTAATATACCTGTGTGTCTGTTTGGGATATGTCTCACGATAACTCGACCGTTTGGCAGGTAATATACCTGTGCGTCTATTTGGGATATGTCTCACGATAAGTCGATCGTTTGGCAGGTAATATACCTGTGTGTCTATTTGGGATGTCTCACGATAACTCGACCGTTTGGCAGGTAATATACCTGTGTGTCTATTTGGGGTATGTCTCACGACAACTCGACGGTATGGCAGGTAACATACCTGTGCGTCTATTTGGGATATGTCTCACGATAACTCGACCGTTTGGCAGGTAATATAGGCCTACCTGTGTGTCTATTTGGGATATGTCTCACGATAAATCGACCGTTTGGCAGGTAATATACCTGTGCGTCTATTTGGGATATGTCTCACGATAACTCGACCGTTTGGCAGGGTAATATAGGCCTACCTGTGCGTCTATTTGGGATGTCTCACGATAACTCGACCGTTTGGCGGGGTAATATAGGCCTACCTGTGTGTCTATTTGGGATATGTCTCACGATAACTCGACCGTTTGGCAGGTAATATACTTGTGCGTCTATTTGGGATATGTCTCACGATAACTCGACCGTTCGGCAGGTAATATACCTGTGCGTCTATTTGGGATATGTCTCACGATAACTCGACCGTTTGGCAAGTAATATACCTGTGCGTCTATTTGGGATATGTCTCACGATAACTCGACCGTTTGGCCTACCTTTGTGTCTATTTGGCATATGTCTCACGATAACTCGACCGTTTGGCAGTTAATATACTTGTGCGTCTATTTGGGATATGTCTCACGATAACTCGACCGTTTGGCAGGTAATATACCTGCCCGTCTATTTCGGATATGTCTCGCGATAACTCGACCGTTTGGCAGGTAATATAGGCCTACCTGTGTGTCTATTTGGGATATGTCTCACGATAACTCGACCGTTTGGCAGGTAATATACCTGTGCGTCTATTTGGGATATGTCTCACGATAACTCGATCGTTTGGCAGGTAATATACCTGTGTGTCTATTTGGGATGTCTCACGATAACTCGACCGTTTGGCAGGTAATATACCTGTGTGTCTATTTGGGATATGTCTCACGACAACTCGACGGTATGGCAGGTAACATACCTGTGCGTCTATTTGGGATATGTCTCACGATAACTCGACCGTTTGGCAGGTAATATACCTGTGTGTCTATTTGGGATATGTCTCACGATAACTCGACCGTTTGGCAGGTAATATACCTGTGCGTCTATTTGGGATATGTCTCACGATAACTCGACCGTTTGGCAGGTAATATACCTGTGCGTCTATTTGGGATATGTCTCACGTTAACTCGACCGTTTGGCAGGTAATATACCTGCCCGTCTATTTGGGATATGTCTCATGATAACTCGACCGTTTGGCAGGTAATATAGGCCTACCTGTGTGTCTATTTGGGATATGTCTCACGATAACTTCTGGACGCAGCAGCCGATTTTCGTAAAACGTGGCAAGCGTGTCCACAACCCTATTGTTTATGAAACTGACTCCTCCAAAAATAGGGGAGCTGGAGGCTAAAATGTGAAGCAGTCAGAATTGTGGCAAAATCGCAAAAGACTACGTGGCGCATCACATTAAAGGGAATTTTAACAAAGACTGGATTTAGTGTTCATTTTAGAAAATTTCAAAGTTTGGGGCTCTAGGACCCAAAGAGTGGATAACATTTGGATAAAATCACGAAAAATTTATTTGGGTATCAAATTAAAAGGAATTTTAATAAAAATTTGAATGTAATGTTAAATTTAGAAAATTTAAATGGTCTTGGTCACCAGTGAAGCGAGCCCTCAGTTTAACTCGACCGTTTAGCATTTGTTTGTCTGTCTATATCAATTTGAATGCATCAACCGATTTTCGTTAACTTGTCATGCGCATCCATACTATTACCCTACAGGTCGTTAGGAAAATTGGATTTCTCCCCCAAAAATAGGAGAGCGGGAGACAATAATTGACGGGGATTAAATTTTGGAAAAATCGCAAAAAAACCATGTGCAGTATCAAATTAAACACGCCTCGGAAAATGCTAGAACGTTCCCCGCTGCCGGGGCTTCGTCTACCCCCTTCGAGAAATACGCAAGGGATACAGACATGTGAGTAATCCCAGTTAAATAAGTGTTGTAGAGGAAAACAGTGGAGGGCGACCATGGAGGACACAGGACTTAAAATTAACGGAAAAGAAGACGGAATAGTTGGTAGTTCAACGAGGATCGAGACTTGAGATCAAAATCCAATTGATAAAGCTGAAAAGTGCGTGGGTAAATTTAAATATCTGGGCTCAATGGTGACTGAAGACGGAAACAAGGATGAAGTGACAGCACACAGAATTCAATCAGGATAGACTGACTGGAGAAAGATGCCAGCGGTGCTGCGTGGCCGTAGATTCAAGGCTAAAGTTCAGGGAAGAGTATATAAAACTGTAATACGACGGGCAATGACGTATGGTGCAGAAACATGGCGAGTGGGGAAAGCACAAGAGAGAAAGCTTGATGTAGCAGAAACGAAAATGAGTAGTGTGTTGGGGGGGGGGGCTATCGGGCCAGGAAGTGTGACGTCACTATCAGCCATGACCTACCTCAACAGCCAGTGACGTCGTTGAAACAATAGCGCCCATTGTTTTAGTAGCGCCTATAGTTTCAGTGGCCCTATTGTTTTAATGCCGTTACTGGCTGTTGAGGTAGGTCATGAGCAGCCGATCGTGAGGTCGTTGATCCGGTCATCAGAGTAGATTGTGACGTCACGCTTCCTGGCTCGATATCCCCGTGCTTGACCGTGTGTGTGTGTGTGTGTGTGTGTGAATTTTTCGCAAAATATTTTGGTCTCGTTCATTTTGGTCTAGGTCTCGGACATCTCGGGCTCGAGCTCGTACGAAGCGTCGCTCGCGACTGTCGAGACAAGACTGAATGGGATAGCCAATAAGGTCTGTTTATATAGACGGACAATCCCCCTCTTGTACCACTAATGAGTGTAACTACACAACACGTATTGCACCATACTGATTCACGGTGATACGATGGAACAGTTCTAACAAGTGGATTGCAGAACAACGCGCAACTAATTAAGCAATAAACAGCAACAGATCCAATTAAAAAAAATAAAACTCGGTCTACGCAAGTCAGCGAGAGACGTTGCTCCGACTGCGGACAATGGAACACTGACCTATGTCAGGATGACACGTGTCAATCAACAAGCTGGGTCAACGACCTCACGATCAGCTGCTCATGACGTCACTGAAACAGCCAGTGACGTCACTGAAACATTGACGTCACAAACAGCTGATCGTGACGTCACTGGCTTAGGATTCTCTCCAACACACTACTTTGATAGACTACAATGTTTCGGTACCATCCTGCATAGGTTTTCTTCATTTAGATTGCACCAAAGTCTTTAATTACATTGCTGAAATAAAATTGTTCGTGATACTTCATTTTCTGTTAAGAGAAAATCTAAACTATTTTAACGGTCTTCTTGTATCGAAGCTCTCACGTACGTTTTGTTTTTGCTTTCTGAATGCGCTCTCCTTCAGCAACAGAAATTGGAGTCGTACAAAAAATTCTGAGTGTTATGCAAACCTCCGGGAAAATCTACCGTCTTATGTAGCTGAAGTCGGTATTGCTTTCCAAAGATAAATTGGACTGTTGAAAATGTTGTGTATTGTTACGACGGTCTACTGATCGTCGTATGGTACAGTGGACAACAAAATACAAGAGACCAATTAAGTCACTAATCACCAGCTTTAATTATCACAATTAAACAATTTGTTCTTGGATTTCGTTGTCCATGACGTGTCCGTTTCTTAACTAACACAAAAGTTTTGTGTTCCGAGTCGTAGTGAAATAATTATATTTAGTAAACAATTTGTAATTGACAAGACAGTTTGTTACAACAAATCAATAAAAATTGTTCACGCGCAATAAAAAATGTCAACTGATATAAAACACAATTGTATTACAATCGTCCCGCACAATTATAAAACACGTAATACTTCGCCACAATATTTCGAACCGCACTGTGTGAATCGTCACCTAAACGCACTGTGTAATCGCCCGACAATAACTCTGAACCATAATACTACGAGCCGCTTTCCAATAAATCGCAACTCAAACGGATCGAGCGTCGCTGAGTACTTGTATTTATATCCCGCCGAAATCCAGAACATTCCACATACTACGCATTAGCTCTACACTACGACGTATTGATTGCAGCCTTGACACAGTCCGCGCTGCTGGCGGTGTCTAGAAAACTCACGAATGCGTGTTGAAATCACGTACGCACACAACATTATAGCCGGATTCTTCTGGAACATTCGAGAAACACAGATTTTTCTGTAATATCGTTACACTGCCTCCTTCTTAAGCCTGTTCGCCCCGAACTGGCAAACCATCTCTCAAGTAATACTCGGCCAGGCGATCTACATAGCTGGTCTACTTGCGAATGATAATTCTTTGGTTCTTTGAATTCAGTCTCGTGTGACCCGAACATCAAGTTCCCAGGAATATGAGTCTTTCGCTCAACTACTAGTTTTGCGGGACTCACTCCCGTTGCGTCATGCACTGATAGCCTATCCGCCACTAGCTGGTAAAAGTCTGATTGGTTCTCGTCAACAACCTCTTGTGTGACTTCATCTTCAGTGATGTTTTCCCCGGGAACAAGCAAGAGTCTTGTCTCGACACCCATAGTTGGGCTTTTCAATCACTTCTTTTGTCGTTACACTTATTTGTACTTCCTCTGCTCGTTCTTCCTCCATTTCCGCTTGCAATAGGGAGGGTTCCTCTTGATCAGACCTATTGACTTTTTCTTCGACTAATGCCACTCGCTTAATCGAATGGTTGGTAGACCCCGTCATTTTAGCCATGCAAAGCTTTATCGTCTCTTGGCCAACCCTCAGGACATTCTCCCTTAAGTCCAAACGAATCCGTAGGCATTCATAATGTCCGTGCCAAGAATCACTTCATCGATAATGTCTGTAACGAGCATTTGATGGCTAAACTCGAGAAGACCCAGGCGTACACGTACGTCTACCTTTCCTAGCACCTTGACGGGGCTTCCAGTGACAGTCTGTATTGTACAAGAGCTATTTACAGGCTGGCGGTTGCTGACTAAGTCAGGGCGCACAATGGACTCTGTTGCGCCCATGTCAACTGTAAATGATGTTGGTTTACCATTAACGATCAAGCTTAACGATTCGAGAAACAAGTATATTTTCTGTATTGTCGTAAGAATATGTTACATGTTATGTCGTGAAAATATGTAAGCAAATCATTTGGATACTTTTGCCCGCGATGTCTCGAACGGTTTCGAAAGTCTTCTTTACTTAATATTTCAAAGGCCAGAAGCCAACAGATTAGCAATGATACTCATATGCTCACCTTTAGAGCCACATAACACGTTCTGAACACATTTTATCTGTACATATTATTATTGCGTGCTTCATTCACTCTTATAGTACTTTAAATTTTTACTACCCAAAGCTACTTTTTATTCACACCATTTTCATAATGTAACAAATGGTTTTTCATTCACAAGTTATTTTTCCTTCATGACGGCGCCACCTCGGTACAGCTGCTCCCTTCGATTCCCTTCGCCAGCTCTGTATACGTAAAGAGTGAACAAACTTAGGCCTACTGTATACATGAATCCAGCAACTGAGTAATAAAACTTCAGAAGTGTAAGTACAAGTAAATCAAAGTACGCCTATATTCAAAGTTATTCCAGTTTCTGATAAGACTTAAGTATTTAATATATTTATCAAAAACTCGTATTAGTTAGGAAATAATAAAGCAAACGAAGAGAATAAGAAATAAGAGATAAGCGGCACTGACAGAAACAGTTAAAAGACGTACGTCATAAAAATGCGACGCTGAATGTAAGCAAGAAATTCAGGTGGGGAGCGAACCTGCGACGTTACACGAAATCGTAGCTTGTGGCATCGATTAAATGAATAAAATACGGTCAATTCATGTGCTGATGCGTACTTTGACATGGTCCGCTAGTCACTTGCGTTCAGTGAGACAAACGAGTAACCATTTAGGTCGATTATGTAGGTATCGTAACATCTCACTACGTGTAAAACTAGATGGCAAAATGCATACCACCATGCGTACTGGCGTGTTCAACAAAATTTTGCAAGGATTTTACAGGCGTCAGTTCATGAAAATTGCATCTACAGTCAGTTCTCAGTTTTCCGGTACAATGGGTGGACAAGATCCGCGATTAATCCAAAACAGCAGATGATCCGGGAAATTCTTTTTATCAGTCACGTAAAAAGTTATGTGTCTGAAAGAAGAACATAAGAAGGTATAATAATATACTTATTTATAAGGAAACTATTGCAGATACTTTGAAAAGGACTTTCACTTAAGAAAACACTTGGCCTTGGCGCCCCTAACGCACTAAAACGGTGAGCGTATGAGTATCATTGATAATCTGTTTTCTCCGATTCTGTAAAGAAGACATTTCCAAACGTTCAAGACACTTCAGGCAAAATTATCGTAATGATCTGAGTACATATTGTTACGAAGGTCTACTGATCCTCGTATGGTACAGTGGAAAACAAAATACAAGACACCAATTAAGTCACTAATCATCAGCTTTAATTATCATAATTAAACAGTTTGCAACCAACAAGACAATCTCTTACAACAAATCAAATAAAAATTGTTCACACGCAATAATAATGTCAACTAATATAAAACACAATTGCATTACAATTGTCCCGCACAATTATAACACACACTTCGCCACAATACTTCGAACCGCACTGTGTAAATCGCCCGACAATAACTGAACTAAGCGCCGCTGATTGCCTATATTTATACCCCGCTGAAATACCATAATATTCCATACTATGCGTCAAGAACGCTACTAGAAAACACCAGAACTTAATTGATTGCGGCCTTGCACACAGTGCGCGCGGGCTGGTGGAATCTGGATCAGTCTCGGACGCGTGACAAGTGTCACGTAATTGTCCTTCATGTCAGTAGCAGCAATACGTACGCACACACACACACAGCCGAGCGTACAGCTGGAAAAGCCGACAAACACGTAGAATGTTCTGTAATGGTGAACATTTTTCCGCATTACGTAATAATATTTTGTTGACGAAATTATTTACTTTAAAATTTTATTCAAAACCATACTTGCGTAAAACGGAGTGGATCACAACAGTACGCCCGTAACATTCAGATCGTCGTTTCAGGCGACTTAGGAACCAGACAGCCTAACACTTGAACGCGGAAGAAACAAATGCCCATCGATCCAGAGAGCGTATGTAAACGATTTTGTTTGATACATGTGATGGTGTAAAAGCGTGTGCAAAAAAAACTTCCGTTACAGGAAATAGTTCATGTCTCCGTAGCAACGGCCTGTAACGGTACTGTGTTGTCACGTTCTTACCCAGATAAACAAGGTGGTCAGTTTTGCGCCGTGCAGCGATCGATAAACGTAAAGCTTCCCGTGTACAGTTGGCAACGTCGCAGAGAAACGCCACAGTGTCGCTTATTCGAGTGTAGGGAAGTGTACGATCTCTTAGAAACGTGTAAGATTCTAATGCTCGCTGGGCCACGTGAATCCTTAGATATCATGACAAACGTCAGTCGCTTACGACGTACCCTACTTTATATTCTTAATAAAAAAATTACTCTTAATATTTATTATACTAGATCATAGGTGTGATTAAAAAAATAACTTAAAGAGTTCTTAATTTCAAATGAAATAACTTACGTTTCCAATTTACAATATTTTTTTTCTCACGTTGACTCCGTGACATACGTGTTACCGTAACTGCTGGGAATATTAGACACTTAGTTTGTGTTTGTGTTTAACGAGCGAAGATTGACGACACAGTCGGCGATTTTTGTATTCTCGAAATAACGGAACAAAGAATTTGCATTAAATTGTGTGTTAAAATTATATCAAGTGCAATGAAGAAGCGCAAATGTTGGAAAAGCTTTTTGGCGAGAATGTTACGTCCAAAATAAAGGTTTATAAGTGGTACAAACGTTTCCACTAGGGCTTTGATGATATTAAAGATGATAACTGGACATCCTACCACGTCAACTAGTAAAGAAAAAAAGTTCAGGATACCGTACCCAGTAATCGTCAAATCACTAGGGTAAGATGCCATAATTTCGGGTGGTGTCCTAATTCCGGGAAGGCGATTTACTTCGCAGTTTTGTGCTGCACCCTACAATTGACACTGCAAACTAGCGGGAGACAACATGCCAAGCGGCCATTGTGAGCAGGGTTGCGTTGCTTTCTGCCTGTGTTACTCCGCATTAAGTTTTGTGATTTGTAAAAATAAAAACATTTTTCAGGATTTTCTTTACAAGTCTATTCATCAGGCAAGGTAAGACATATTTTAATAACTTCAAAATGAGATGGTAGTTTAAACAGTGCTCTTTCATGTCTTATTGTATAAATACTGGCCCCCATTCATTCAGTTTGAGGTTAGATAGATTAATAAGTAAACGTGTAGTGGTTCCTAATTTCGGGTAGTTGAAGGTTTCTTAATTCCGAGTACCCAAAATTATGCTTCAGTTTGTACAAGGCGCTGTTTTTTGTTTGTTATCAGATGACTCCAAAGAAGAGACGGTGCTGGGACCCAGAAGCCATGAAAAAAGCCGTTAATGCAGTGCTTAAAAAGGAGATGGGATATTTTAAAGCTGCTAAATGTTTCAGTCTAAATGTCCTCAAACGACATTGGAGGACTATGTTAGAAAGTGTAAAAATAGTGACTTGGTTATAAATGATATTCTAACCCAGGCTATTGGCAAAAAACCAGTGCTTTCACACGACATTCAGAATGAACTCGCTCGTTACTGCCAAGTAATGGACGAAAGGTATTACGGACTGAGGAGCAGTGACATAAGATATATTGCTTTTCAGCTGGCATCAACAGGTTGCCGAATGATTTTACCGAACGTCATCCTGAGCTGACCTTCCAAAAAACCAGAAAAACTCTCTGTACCAAGAGTGAAAGGTTTCACCAAGGAAAAGGTCGACGCTTTCTTCAAGCTTCGTAGGCTTGGTGGTTGCAAAGTTTCTGCAACGTTCCACTAGTAGCGTAGTAGCGCAACTTTGTGTCATGCAATCAGTACAGCCTGCTTGATTCATAAGTTGTCAAGTTTATTGTTTACGTTGGTTCAAGGTAAACGTTATCATTTGTTTGAGGTTATAAAATTATAATAATAATTTTGTATGACTCTGATGATGATAGTTTAACGTCTTTTAACCCATCTCCCATCCACTTGACCAACTACCAACCACCAGTGTTGTTTTCCTTGATTACAATGCCATTATCTACTACGAATCCTTACCGTCAATAAAGAGTATTATCTTGGTCTTACGTGTTGTGTAAGACAATCCCAAAAACGACCAGAACTGTGGGCAAACAATTACAAAGTAGCCAATTGTGATAATATTTTATTTTTCATGGCATTACGAAGGTATGTTTTGATCCTCTCCAATATACTCATTGAACGCTCAGTCGATGCCGATGTAACTGGAATAATCAGTACTAATTTCAGTAACTTTAATGTTTGTTCATACACACTATCGAGTTGATTCTCCACAATATGTTCTAGCAGTTTAACACACGGAAGCATTTTATCATCACTGTTGTAGATGTTCAATATTCATTGTGCAATGTTACCCAGTCAAAGAATTTTGGGAACAAACATTTAAGCTTTTCAAACTGGAGTTGAGGAAAATTCCTCCGAAATTCAACAAACTTTTTCTCATAGAAGTTCTACAAAAAAATATATTTTAAAATTCGCCGAATCGGGCATCTAGTTGCACTATTATACAATCAAGAATTTTATAAGCAACGCCTTTATGCACTTCACTTACAGATTCCAGCAATACATTATTAGGGTCAGCATTCATTCGCCTACATTTGTCCATACAGTTTTGCAGCACTTTATTTGAACGCAGTGCTGCGATATTTTCTTTCACTGTCCTAATTTCATTAATGCAGAGATTTACATCACTTCTAGATTTTGCCTGGAGCACATTAAACAGATGTTGAGTAGATACAAAGATTCGACGATCATATATGCACAAGTAAAACATGAAAGACGTCGACTTTAAAGTATTTAGGAGACCAATTGCAGCACTCACAGACTCAGGATCCCAGTCATCACACTCGGTAATGTGAGAAACCGCATGATATAGTTCTTAATAATGTTCTTTGATTGTTGAAACTGCCCGCAAATGGTAATTCCAACGGGTTGATGTTGGGTGAGGAAGTTTAAATCCTTGTTCTCGGAGTAAATTAGATCTAGCAGCAGATCTACTGAGGAAACTATGAAATGCAGTTAAATTACAAATAAACAATTTAACTTCTTTAATATTTTTTGCACTGTGTAACAAGACCAAATTAAGCTGGTGAGAATAGCAATGCACAAATATTGCCTGTGGACACTGTTGATGAACAAGGGTTTGTACTCCACCGTGACGACCAGCCATCACAGAAGCACCGTCATATGTTAGGCTTACTAATTTATTTTCAATGTTATATTCTTTCAAAACTGAAATGATTTTATTAGCCAACCCTTCTGCGCTTTTGTTAGAAGAAACATCAAAAAAGCCTAAAAAGCGTTCCTCAGTTTTCAAACCACGAACATATCGCACAATTATACTCAGTTGTGCCTTAACAGATATGTCGGTTTTTTGTTAGCTTGAACTTAAACAAAATCAACCTTGTTAATTTCATCACGAATTGTTTCATTAATAGCGATGGCAACAAATTCTATTAAATCATTCTGAATTTCAGAAGATGTGCCTTTAAATACAGTGCTGGTTTCTATATGTTCCTTCATGAAAGGCTCTTCCATTGCCAGTAAATTTAAAGTTTCTAAACAAATGCCCTTATTAAGAGACTGCTCATTTTCCTTATGGCCTGTAAAAGCTAACTCTTGCCTCCCTAAATAACAAACAACATCTATCAAACGGCCTACTATCCTTAGATTTTGAGCCACATTTTCATTGTGCTGCATTGCTTGAATTCTGCTAATTCGGATAAGCAATGTTCTATGCTGTTACGTCCTAGCATGTGAAACATCTCTGAATTTTTTATGAGTTTTGCTGCCAGCATGTTTAGCGGCTTTAGATTCAAAATTTTTTATACTGCCTACTCCAACTTTGCTCCATGGTTCTCTCCATTAAATATCAAACAATAATAGCAGTGCAGAGTTTTGTTTCGCTTACAACCAGAGAGCCATCTATATTTACTCTACCAAACTTTCTGAAATTTTCTGACAATTTTTCCATCCTTCTGCCACAAATTTAAAGGCGGCCGATATATTTTTGACTTTAGCAATACCTTTTGCTCTAAAGGTAACGTACTGATTTCATATTTTAACAAAAATTCTAGTGGATCAAAGTTGTCACAGTTCATATCAAATACTTCTGCGACAGAACTGGTACTAACTGTATCCATTTTGCTGCATTAAATCAATTAAACAGGATGCTTAAAACACTTAAAGGACGACACTTAAAAATGTATAATGATCACACACTTCTTAGTCTATAACATTATATACAAAATTAAAAATAATTTGTAAACTCAACAAAAACAAATATTCACTACGCGCGCATAATGAAACAAACACAGGTGGCCAGGCAAAAATTCTGTACTATTCAGTCAGGGGAGACGTGTCTTTTGACATGATGTACTGGACACATGATTATGCTGCGCACGCAGGTCCCTTCCCGTTGTTGTCAACCAAAGCCCTCCTCACCTCCAGCCTTGTTGAAAAAACATTCCAAGTAACGTCTACCCTGATACTCCGGGTACAGTTGCATCGCACAACAAGGTTCCAAGGATCACGCGGTCGCATCATGTCGCGTAATACTTAACTTTTTAAATTAGCTTTATACCCTTTCTGAGTATCTTATGCAACTTAATTCATAAATAAAAGTTAATTACTTTATGAACAAATTATTTGGGGAGACACTGTCTACCCTGTCTCCCCTGACGCTTCGCCACAGGTTGTCATTAAATACTAGCATAATTAAACCCTATGCTTTTTATTAAGAAGAAAATTATATTTCCATAATTTACAAACACCTGGGTAGAAATATACTAAAAGTATTGTTATTATCAAAACCTGCCTGGTAAACTACCTATATTTAAATAGTGTTTTAAATTGAAATTATTTGACTCTAAAATTATTGCAATTCACATTCCTAAACTTAAATGCTAAATAAATTTTGTTATTAAATGAAACAGGCGCAGGCCTACACAGTAAAGTCCGTATCTACAACACCACATTTACATATAAACAGTGCAACAAAAACACTTTCTTTCACAGAATACACGTACATATATCTAATAAAGAATAAATTACTACAACAACAAAATATAAACTATTGTGTTTATATATAAAGCATTACAAAACACAATAAAACAAAATATAAAATATATACAATAGATAAAATACAATACAAGGTTTGTTCAAATAAAGACAGGACTTTTGAAATAGCGCTCCGGTCAGTGTACCGACATGTGGTGCCGCCTAGCGGCCACCTTCAACAACTTAACCCCGATTATTGCGTCGTTCTACTCGTATTAGTTGGCGGCATAAAACTGTCGAAGTAAACACGTGCATTCACCGTTCTGCGAAGTAAAGATGAAAGATTTTATGGAGCAGCGCGTTTGTGTGAAATTTTGCTGCAAGACCGACAAAACTTTTACTGAAACGTGGGCTTTGCTTCAGCAAACCTATAAGGAAGACTGTTCACAGTGTCACGAGTGGTTTAAACGTTTTAAATCGGGCAGAACATCGATTGAGGAAGAGTCAAGATCGGGACGACCTTCGACGTCAACAAACGATGAAAACATCGATGCTGTTCGTTCTGATTCGTGCAAATCGTCGTTTGACTGTGTGCCGCCCCTTGGCAAGACAACACAAAAATCGGGAACTAGTTTAATTCTTTACCAGTAAACTAAACCAGCTGCCGTTGTTAGTAAAACGCTTACTAACAAATTACAAAACAAGTATGATATAGGAAACTGACAAGGTATGCATAAACTTATTCACTCACTAGGTATTAGCTAAAACATCTCTTTATTGCTATTGAAATATTAATTAAACATTATTACTGATTTTAAAGAAGGTTATTTTTGTAAATAGTGCTTTACTGCTTCAAAGATCTTAATTATATTATTCTTGTTATATCAAAAATTATTCATATAACTGTTAGTTTTAATACCACGGATCCGGGTCTCAATTTTCTCAAAATTATTAATTTATCAATATATACATTACGGTTACTATTACTTCTTACAAAATTACAAAATATACAAATCTGATAATTTGTTCATTACATTGTGAAAGTTCTTTAAAGTTCTTTGTTACTTCTTATTAAGGGGAAATTTACAAAAGTTGTGGTTTGATATCACCTGAGGTTGTTGTTGTATTCTTGGGACATCTCCAGTTGTCTTCTACGGGTTGAGTACGTTGTTCTTGGTGCATCTACATCGGGTTGATTTTTAGTTTACTTGAAGCTCTCGAAGATAGGTTGTTTACTTGAAGTTCCACATGTTGTAATTTCACTTTTCTTAGTGCAGATTCTTGTAGTTCACATTTTCTTTATTTTAATTACAGTTATAGTTCTCACTTTGCAGTACTACAGTCTAGTAGTTAACTATGTTACACTTACATTTGATTTTGTTTTTAAGAGATGTGTTGGCTACCTTTTTCTATTTTATTTATATATTTTCTCACAAACTCTAGACACTACATTATTCACAATAACAAGATTTCACGCTGGATATACTTCTAGAGAACTTACACATACGTATATGTGTACAATACCAAAACTCACGTCTACTCATTGCGACGTTCTACGGCCGAATGCGCGTACGGTTTAGGGGAGAAGGCTCAGTAAGCTAGGGCGTATTTACGCACTAAGAAAATAGTTCGTACTTTTCCTATTATTATTTATTCATTAATTAGAAGATAAATACTTTATGTTTATTTTATTATGACTTAGGGATTTCTTTATTTCTCTAGTCGCATTTTTTAATTATTTAAGTAATTATTATTATTATTTTCTACTTAATACTTTTCTTGGCGTGTTGGTACTGGAAGGTTTCAAGTTGATTCAGGAATCTGGGTATAGGTAAGGGTGTATGATACTCTTACTTATTAAAATTAAAAAATTTTAATCTGTGCGATTTTTTGATACATTTAAAATCGTCACATCCTCCTGCACTTAACTATGAAAAACGGGGGGGTGTAATAATGGAAAATCTAATAAACAATTATATTTTTATCTTTCGTGAAATTCCCTTTCTCTCGTTTCTTAACATTTACCTTAATATTATTTACATATAAATAGACATTACTTATTTATTAATCTATTTGTTACTCTTGTTTCCCGTAACTTCACAATATAGTGGCCCGACTGATTTCCTTGCATACTCTAACTATATTGGTTAGCTTTCTGCGCTTTCTTTATCCCTTGTAAAGAATTATCCAGTGCGGTGCCATTGTGACTGTGTTACGTATTTATCCCTATATCTCTTAATACTACCAAGGTAATCTAAAGCCAATCCCATACTTGACCTTAGATCCTATCTTAACACTAATTTCTTATTCTACTGAGATACGCGGAAGTTCACAAAGCGGGAATCTTTATTTACATTTAAACAATGAGCAGTTACAATCTAAGAGGGATCAAACACTGAACGCATTGTATTATACGCTAGGATGATTTACCATTGTTTACTTCGGTATCACTTCAAGACAATTGGGGTGGCTTACTACAATGTTTCCTGCACGAACAAGTTTGTCTCTATTACTGTCAAGCTGGGGGAATTATTTTGAAGCAGGCCACGACTCAAATATACTTTTATTATTATTTTCTCTTTATTCATTTTACTTCTACATTTTACACTTTTATTACACGTTATTTTTATTCAAGCTATTATTAAACCTTTTTATTTAAAGTACCTATTATTTATTTTATTTCAAACACTTATAAACTTGAATTTATTTAAACACACATATCTATATCTTATTGCATTTGAAATCTTATATTAATTAATAATCATAACTTATCTCACAACAATTAAATTCTCAATATTGACATATATAATTAATCAAAACAAACGATAATACTATTTTAGTAGAGAGAAATTTCATATACGGAAAGTTCATTGATTTAACAAACAGCACAAAGAATCAGCTGTTTTGGGGTGTCGTCTAGTTGCATAGGGTGGTAATTCAGGACAATAAAAAAACAGGAAAGAGCTTGTCTAACGTGGCTTTGTTTGCTTTAGGGAGGAGGGGTTATGAAGGAGATGGGTTCTTACAAAGGGGAGAGTTTACATTCCTCAACACATATTTAACATGAACCAACTGGCTTGGAATTGACTTGTTTGGAATGGATTCCCTACCAGCTATTACTTGCTTAACACGGCAAACTCGCGATACTAATATTATTATTATATAATTAAAATTTTACTCATTTATTATTTTTTTTTTATTTCTGAGTGAATAAATTTGTTTGTCCTTTTTTTTTATCGTTAACGACTTATAAACTTACACAACAACAATTACATAATTATGTTGCAATTTTCTGTACATGGCACTCTGTAAACAATATTTTTTTTTTACCAAGTAAATTACACAATTTTAAATTCAGCAGAGTGGCGCAATTTTGTGCCGCCCCTTGGCAAGACAACACAAAAATCGGGAACTAGTTTAATTCTTTACCAGTAAACTAAACCAGCTGCCGTTGTTAGTAAAACGCTTACTAACAAATTACAAAACAAGTATGATATAGGAAACTGACAAGGTATGCATAAACTTATTCACTCACTAGGTATTAGCTAAAACATCTCTTTATTGCTATTGAAATATTAATTAAACATTATTACTGATTTTAAAGAAGGTTATTTTTGTAAATAGTGCTTTTACTGCTTCAAAGATCTTAATTATATTATTCTTGTTATATCAAAAATTATTCATATAACTGTTAGTTTTAATACCACGGATCCGGGTCTCAATTTTCTCAAAATTATTAATTTATCAATATATACATTACGGTTACTATTACTTCTTACAAAATTACAAAATATACAAATCTGATAATTTGTTCATTACATTGCGAAAGTTCTTTAAAGTTCTTTGTTACTTCTTATTAAGGGGAAATTTACAAAAGTTGTGGTTTGATATCACCTGAGGTTGTTGTTGTATTCTTGGGACATCTCCAGTTGTCTTCTACGGGTTGAGTACGTTGTTCTTGGTGCATCTACATCGGGTTGATTTTTAGTTTACTTGAAGCTCTCGAAGATAGGTTGTTTACTTGAAGTTCCACATGTTGTAATTTCACTTTTCTTAGTGCAGATTCTTGTAGTTCACATTTTCTTTATTTTAATTACAGTTATAGTTCTCACTTTGCAGTACTACAGTCTAGTAGTTAACTATGTTACACTTACATTTGATTTTGTTTTTAAGAGATGTGTTGGCTACCTTTTTCTATTTTATTTATATATTTTCTCACAAACTCTAGACACTACATTATTCACAATAACAAGATTTCACGCTGGATATACTTCTAGAGAACTTACACATACGTATATGTGTACAATACCAAAACTCACGTCTACTCATTGCGACGTTCTACGGCCGAATGCGCGTACGGTTTAGGGGAGAAGGCTCAGTAAGCTAGGGCATATTTACGCACTAAGAAAATAGTTCGTACTTTTCCTATTATTATTTATTCATTAATTAGAAGATAAATACTTTATGTTTATTTTATTATGACTTAGGGATTTCTTTATTTCTCTAGTCGCATTTTTTAATTATTTAAGTAATTATTATTATTATTTACTACTTAATACTTTTCTTGGCGTGTTGGTACTGGAAGGTTTCAAGTTGATACAGGAATCTGGGTATAGGTAAGGGTGTATGATACTCTTACTTATTAAAATTAAAAAATTTTAATCTGTGCGATTTTTTGATACATTTAAAATCGTCACAACTGTGCGAGAGGTTACTGAGGAAGTCGGCATCAGCATCGGGTCGTGCCACGAAATTTTGACCGTAAAACTTGGAATGCATCGTGTCTCTGCAAAACTCGTGCCACGTCTGTTTTTGACCAGAAGGAGAACCGTGTCAAGATCAGCCAAGAGCTACTTGATTGTGCCAGTACCGACAAAAACTTCATAAAAACCATCATAACAGGAGACGAAACATGGGTTTATGGCTACGACTACGAAACCAAGGCGCAATCGTCACAATGGATTGGAAAAATGTCGCCCCGACCGAAAAAAGCACGCATGAGTCGGTCAAACTTGAAGTTGATGTTGATTATTTTTTTTGATTATCGAGTAGTCTACCACGAATTCGTGCCACAGGGTCAGACTGTTAACAAGGAGTTCTACGTACAAGTTTTAAGGTGTTTGAGGGAAGATGTGCGCCGGAAGAGGCCTGAGCTGTGGAAAAACAAGAGCTGGGTGTTGCATCATGACAACGCGCCAAGCCACTCGTCTCTGCTAGTCAGCCCATTTTTTTGGTCGGTAACGAAATAGCCGTCCTTCCTCACCCTCCATACTCTCCAGACTTGGCCCTCGCGGACTTTTTCCTGTTTCCAAAATTGAAAACCACTCTGAAAGGACGTCGTTTTCAAAGTGTTGACGAGATTCAACAGAATTCGCAGAGACAACTACCCACCATCTCACAAAACGAGTTCCAGGGAGCATTCCAACAGTGGCAGAAACGATGGGAGCGGTGTGTTGCAAGGGGGGGGAGTACATTGAAGGGGACAAACATTTGTAATGTTGTAATTACAGTAATAAAGTTTGTATGACAAAAGTCCGGTCTTTTTTTGAACAAACCTCGTATATCAATATAAATAAGATATATCTACTTAATCAGCAATAGAGACGTTTTAAACAATGCCCGGTTCTCTATAAAAAGAACCACAAAATCAGACAGTTGGCAAAGCCCCTATTTGACATGGCTGCTGGTCCATTTCTTCTTCTCCACTCCAAGGATCAGGCTTGCAGCCACCGTTTTTTTCGGTCTGCCTCTATCTCATTCTCCAAGAGGCTGATAACTGGATTATCATTTTTGGTATTCTCGGGTCACCCATTCTATTTATGTGTTGTATGCAGTTTACTTTATTTTGTTTAATTTTATCGTTTATCGAGTATATACTCTTATGTGATCTCTTAGAGTGTATACTTTGATTTTCCTTAAGAATTTCATTTCAGCAGCTTGAATTTTTCTCTTACTTTGATTGAGTGTCCACGATTCACTCTCATACATCAATACTGATGCCTCTATAAAATTTCAGTTCTATATGTTTTTGTACTTTTTTCCCAGAGTCTTATGAACTGTCATCCTCTGGTATCTGTTTATTTTATTATCGATATCCTTTTCATATTCATAGCTTACATTGCACCCTAGATAACTGTAGTGGGATATTTGTACAATAATTTTATTCTCTATTAATATTTTGGAGCATACTGGGAATTTTCCTTTAAATTCCATTATTTTAGTCTTTGTCATGGAAATTTTAAAATTATATTTATGGCAAATTTTACTGAGTTGATAAACTGATTTTTGTAATCCATTTTAGTTTTTTTTGTAGAGTAACTTAATCGTCAGCAAACAGCAGAGTGTTAATGGAGAAATTATCGGGAAGTATAGTTTTTATTACTTCTGTTATACGATGTGGGTATCGTCTTTGCTCTAATATTTTCTAATATCCTGATCAAATGTTTTTTCATAGCCTGTGAAGGCAATATGTGTCTCTAGATTGAATCTCTTTTTTTTTTATCAATTGGTGCATAATGTGACATTGGCACTACAGGATCTTCCTTTTCTAAATCCAGATTGTTCTTCAAGGAGCAACATGTTTGCAGTATTCCTTAGTCTGTTATTAATTATCCTTGTATATAATTTGTAGGCCGTACTCAACAGGCTTATGCCTTGATAATTTCCACAGTCATTTCTGTCCTCTTTCTTAAATAGCAATATTACCTTGGCATTCTCCAAGATCTGGAATTGTTTTTGTTTTCTAGCATGCAATAATCAACTGCCGAAGGTGTAGTTTTAATAGCAGTCTACCACCTTTTAGGAGTTCTATGTTAATTCCATCCGGTCCTGCTGTTCATTTAAAGGCATAAAGGTGTATACACGTCCTGTTTCCCAGCTCGTGCAAGACCATTCAATTAACAATAGACAGGCAGGGCTGTAGAGAAAGCATCTGACTTTGGGACCATGTTGAACATTTTGGGTGACTGCTACTAGCTGTCCAAAAAATATCCTATCCCACAAGGAAACTGTTTACACTTTTCAGTAGTATTAGTGACAATCTTAATTACTGATTTGCCCTCCCTGTACAAGTCCATCTGTGCTTATAGGCATATGAATTTCGGTCAGATATGGTGGCTCGGATGCGCAAAGGGTTACGGAGTACAGAACTGGTGACAGAGGACTTATTTTCAGCCACCATGTATGAACAAAATTCCTGTACAAAGAATTAAGATTACAAATCACTGTTTTACATGAACAATGAGGATATAATGGGAGTTGAGGTTAGTTGTGATATGGTGGGTAATAGCGATGATGATGAGAGTGTGACGATTTAAAAGCAAATTTAAATAGCACAAAAATAAAAAAATAAATTTTGGTTTAAATACCGCGTGAGAAAATAATCCACCCTCCCCGCTGTACCTAAATACCTGTACCAACTTGTAAAAAGTCTAGTACGGACATGCAAATTATACTGTTATAAAGCGAATACTAACAATCATTCTAATTTAATAAAAAGACGTGAGAATAATTAATAAAATACCTAACTAAATAGAGAAAAAGTAGGATAATTAATAATAGTTAATTAGTGGAAAGATACTAATAATAAAAGTACGAACTACTTTTCTCTTGACTCGTGAACTGCGCCCCCGTCCCTACACACAGCCGCTAAATCAACCCCAGTTGACGCAGAATATCCGACGAGTTAACAGCATTACAATGTGGCTGGAACGTGAACGTACATTTTATTTCAAACTATGTTACAGAAAGTTAGTGTTTTATGGTAAAATACTAGACATGTAGGTGAAACTAAGTGCAACGTAAATCTGATAATGTAACTTATATGTAGATAATGAATAAAAGGAAAATAATAGTCAACCCATCTCTTTGTAAATCAAAGTTTAAATTTTAAGGTATATTTCATACCATGTAGGAAGATAACATTAGTGTACATTAAACTAAGATGTGAGAAGTGAACTCGCACGTCCACAAGAAGCAACGACGTCAACATCACGAGCACCAGGTAGCAGAATTGTAGCGTGATGACTGTGATCACCACTTAGAATTGACAATCTTAATGGAGAAACTCAACCTACTACGAAGATCATCCCGGAAAACCGACTGAAGAGGATCCGCAAGAGGACCAGCTGCAGATCACCATTATACCCAGGTGACACAGAAAAGAACTTATGTGCTTATATTGTTTTCTAACAACCAAAGTAAAAAAAACAGTACAAGTTTTGAAAAGACTCTGTCAAACCATGTAAATCTTAACATAGTAATTTTGTATTTACTGTATATTAATCTAATCTATTAATCAAACTATTCTTCAAATAGTTTACATACTGTGGAAGTATTTTGAAATATTATGAAATTAGAACCCGGATCCGTGGTATTTAATGTAATCTAAAACAGTATAGCTTTGAACTCATCTGAGTAACACTTTAAAGAGTATAAGAGCTCTTGATGTAGAATCTATTAGAAAATTTAAAACATAAAAGAAAAAGGTGATAACCACTAAAGGTAGTATCAATCAACACATTATTTTGAAGTAAAAATAAAGAGACGTTTCTGCTACAACCAAAAGAGAGTAAGTAAATTTGAGTAACCTTGCACAAATTCCTGTTCTTTACAGTTTCCCATATTGTTGGTAAATAACTAGTACTAACAACGGCAGCCAGTTTATTTGACAGCGGCCAATTAAACGGGTTCCCTGTGTTATGATGTCTTAGCAGGAGAGACATTATAAAATGCGCAACTCTGCTCTTGTGTAAAAAAATAATTATGTACGTTGTGACACATATAAAATGCGCCACTGGTAATTAATAAACAGTAACTTGGCAAGGTCGTAAATCTATTTACTCTGAATTTGTGAAATAGAGCAAAATAATTAGAGTCTTATTAATAAAATAATAATAGTGGTATAAAGAAGTCAACGTAATAAGCAAGTCCCCGCTTGTAAAAATATTCCATTTTCAACCTGTCAGTATATTGACAGGCTATTTCATGTAGGAGTCGTGTCGAGGAATGTACGTTCTGCCCCGTAAACAAAATAAGTTATTTGAATAGCAAGCACGGGAAAACAAACAGTATTATGGTAAATAAAATTAGGTGTAATAAATGTCAACAAAATCTAAACCAAGAGTCATTATATGTTTTTTTGTGAGTGTAGTAAAGTTAATAGAAGTTTAGTAAAATGCAAAATAATAATAAAGCGCAGATTTAAAGGTTGTAAACTCAGGTTCATGCCTGTTCCAAAAGTCATTAACTAAATTTGTCAAGAAACGACAAACTTGTGCAGGAAAAAATCGTGTTTTAGTTTGTAGAAAGTCACCCTCTTGTTAAGAAACCCCCTTGTAAAGCGAACAATAAGCAACCCTAACGCTGAATCAACCTCCCCAAGAGCTGATCTATTGTGCTAGTGTAAACACAATGAACTCTCTGTGTGAAATTTCTTTCAACTATAAAAGGATATTATCTCATTATCTCAACAGATAATTATTAGATTTGCATATATGTCAATTGATGTGAAATAATTTAAATTTGATTGATTAGTATAAGAGTGTTTAAGTATATATATATATATATCTTGTCACCAGACAAAAGGCTTGCCGCATGACAAATGGCGCCAATCGTACACTCTAATTATTTTGGTGGCCCTAAAAAGGACCGAGTGGCGAGAACGGTGATGTTGGTAGTGCCGCGCTTAGATGTTAGGCGGCTGCGCTCGCTGTTCATGGCGTACTGCAGTCCTCTTCTTCCGGCACCGGTTGTAGAGTCGGCTGCCGGCCCAGCGAAATCCATTGCTGGTGCGGAACTGGAGGGCGAAGACGCAAGAACGCCGGTTCTATTCTTCGGCCGTTCCTTCCGGCTGACTCCGCGCCGATGTCGTCCGAGAGAGGAGAGGAGATGAAGTGCGTCCGATGGCGTGGCGGTGAAGAGTGCGCCAAATTTTCTGCCAGCCCGGATTTTATTAACCAACCGGGATTGCTGATTCGCTAGCTCCGAACACGCAGTTGGTCACGTCTCGGCGGCTGCTGATGCCGGATTGGCTCGCTGTGTTCACCGCTGGTACCAGAGAGCAGATGTTCGCATACCGCTGCCGTCACAACTCCACCGGGTCTTGAATGCTCTCCGGTAGCCAGCCTACTGCTCTTCTCCAGATGATTTGGAGGTGTCTGTTGGGGGCCATGTTGATTGGTGTGCCGGCTGGTAGCTCGCTGGCGTGGCTGGATCTTGCATCCTTAAGATGATCATCGCCCCACGTTGGGCGCCACTTGTCACCCTCCAGTTCCGCGCCAGCGATGGATTTCGCTAGGCCGGCAGCCGACTCTACAACCGGTGCCGGAAGAAGAGGAGGACTGCAGTACGCCACGAACAGCGGGTGCAGCCGCCGAACATCTCAGCGCGGCACTACCAACATCACCGTTCTCGCCACTCGGTCCTTTTTAGGGCCACCAAAATAATTAGAGTGTACGATTGGCGCCATTTGTCATGCGGCAAGCCTTTTGTCCGGTGACAAGTGGCGCCCAACGTGGGGCAGCGATCATCTTGCGGACGCAAGATCCAGCCACACCAGCGAGCTACCAGCCGGCACACCAATCAACATGGCGCCCAACAGACACCTCTACAACATCCGGAGAAGAGCAGTAGGCTGGGTACCGGAGAGCATTCAAGACCCGGGGGAGTTGTGACGGCAGCGGTATGCGAACATCTGCTCTCCGTTACCAGCGGCCGAGACGTGACCAACTACGTGCTCGGAGCGAGCCAATCCGGCATCAGCAGCCGCCGAGACGTGACCAACTGCGTGTTCGGAGCTAGCGAATCAGTGATCCCGGTTGGTTAATAAAACCCGGGCTAGCAGAAAATTTTGCGCACTTTTCATCGCCACGCCATCGGACGCACTTCATCTCCTCACCTCTCTCGGACGACATCGGCGCGGAGTCAGCCGGAAGGAACAGCCGAAGAATAGAACCGGCGTTCTTGCGTCTTCGCCCTCCAGTTCCGCGCCAGTGATGGATTTCGCTGGGCCGGCAGCCGACTCTACAACCGGTGCCGAAAGAAGAGGAGGACTGTAGTACGCCACGAACAGCAGGCGCAGCCGCCGAACATCTTAGCACGGCACGACCAACATCAACTTTCTCGCCACCAGGTCCTTTTTAGGGCCACCAAAAACACTAGAGTGTACGATTGGCGCCATTTGTCATGCGGCAAGCCTTTTGTCCGGTGACATATATATATATATATTGCGACGTAACAAATTGCAAATTTAATTTAATTTAAATTTGTGGAGCCCACGATCTTGGAGCACCAAATTTATGCAACGTTACATACACATAAATAAGCGTGTACGATCTCACGTTCAAGATTGACAAATTCTTTAAACAATATAAAATTTAAATTGGGGGTCAGGTGTATCTGCAATAAGAACTCTATGTAACTTGAAACGGTAATTAAAATTTATTTGATACTATAAAAATATATGTGCACATGGCACTGACTTCGATTTTAAAACATTAGTTATTATTTGTTATTATGCCGTAAGGCTTAAGATATATACATCCTTACTGACTAAATATTCTATGCTACTAATTATTATATAAAAGAAAAATCTCATTTTCAGACTACTCAGTCTATTAATATGTTTCAAAATGTCAATATTTAAATCTTTTTTTCTATATTGTAACGTAGTCAAAATATTAATAGTTATTGTTTCTCAGTACTGTTTTCTCAAATACTAATTGTTTTCATTTAAATGCTTTGTAATCATTTTATATCATATTAATTTGAGCTCTTGTTACGTTAATCGTATTTCTAAAACATCTATGATTTTAACTCTACTATACAAGAAACATTGCTCTTATTTTTAAATAAAATATTAATGTCTTTAACTGTCTTTGAATTCTTTGTATGATTAAGATATGAATAAGTTGTCTATCACCTTATTGTCGTCAATCATACTCGATCATTTTTTTGTTCCATCGGTATTCGTCCTCGTCTCGCCTCCAGCGTCGGCTGTCTCTCTTCTCCTCTTGTCCAGCGTCGGCTGTCTCTCTCTCTGGAACTCTCCTCTTGTCCAGCGTCGTATCTCTCTCTGGAACTCTCCTCTTGTCCAGCGTCGTATCTCTCTCTGGAACTCTCCTCTTGTCTAGTTCGAATCATTAATGGATCTTCTTAAGTAGTGCTGTTATTAATTAAAATGATTGTCTTTACAGCTTAGTTACGTATTTGTATGTAACTGGCAAATTTAAACTGTTTACGAAAAATAAATAAATACGCCATGCTGACGGGCATAAGCTCCCGCTGCACCGTGGATGATTCAAGAAAGAGAACCACTGTAGCTTGCGTGTCCTATTTATACCCATGTCTTGGTCGACACCCTGCAGTGGTACGAAATCGACATGATAGAAACTGTCTCTGGCTTCAGTTCCCCCACTCTTTGTCAAATTCGCTATTTTTTATATTTCTGCGAATTGCACAGTCCTGTAAGTATACTCTTATACTTATCTTATAACTATTTTTACAACACATGTTCACTGTAATTTTGGACATTGCAACTTAACCCTTTCGATTTGTACACAGTTATTTCACTATTGCACTTGTACGGTGTGTCACTTTCGCGTGGTTTTCGTACACAGTATTTAGTAAATTTTATTACATTTTATGGTGCTTTTGGATTTTAATTCTTAATTCTAGTTTATGAATAATTACGGAAAAACAGTAATTGTGCAATTATTCATCTTGGGGTGGCAAACTCGCCTGCAGAGACCTGCGTTCACACACACTAGCAAAATACTGGTGTACACACTTTCAGTTACATTTGTGTGTGTGTGCACGTCGATTCAGGTCGAAACACCTGTTCATATTTTTGTCTGAGTCAAGCTTGCAATCCCTGACATGCTTATTTCTAATATATTATTAATTATTTACAGTTTATTAAGTAAATTTAAATTTTTATATTCCATGCTCAGTACATCACTTATTTGTACTGTCGCAATATATATAAATGTGTGTTTAAATGAACTCAAATTTCATAAGATTGTTTAAAATAAAATAAAGGTTCCTCTTCATGAAATTCCGCTTGTCTCAGTAGCGTAAGATATTAGAATTAGGAATAATCTAAAGTTGAGTATGGGATCGACTTTAGATTATATTAAGTATAAATAAGAGAAATAGATGTAAGCACGTAATAAAGTCACAATGGCGCTGTACTGGAAAAGATTAATGAAAGAGCAGAAAACTAACTACTTGAGTTAGAGTATGCTAACAAAATCAGTCAGGCCACGATATTGTGAAGTTACGAGAACTAAGAGTAATAAATAAAATTAAGTTAGCAGTTAAGAAACGAGAGAAAGGGAACTTCACGAAAGAAAAAGAGTCATAAGAAAAATTTCACACACTAGAATTCAATAAGATTTTCTAAGCAAGTACTAAATAGTTTCCATTTGGAATCCACTGGCGTAGTCACACATCTGTCCCCACCCTGAGTCATCTTTAAGTAGAGGAGGATGTGACGATTTAAAAGCAAATTTAAATAGCATAAAAATAAAAAGTAAATTTTGGTTTAAATACCACGTGAGAAAATAATCCACCCTCCCCGCTGTACCTAAATACCTGTACCAACTTGTAAAAAGTCTAGTACAGACATGCAAATTATACTGTTATAAAGCGAATACTAACAATCATTCTAATTTAATAAAAAGACGTGAGAATAATTAATAAAATACCTAACTAAATAGAGAAAAAGTAGGATAATTAATAATAGTTAATTAGTGGAAAGATACTAATAATAAAAGTACGAACTACTTTTCTCTTGACTCGTGAACTGCGCACCCGTCCCTACACACAGCCACTAAATCAACCCCAGTTGACGCAGAATATCCGACGAGTTAACAGCATTACAATGTGGCTGGAACGTGAACGTACATTTTATTTCAAACTATGTTACAGAAAGTTAGTGTTTTATGGTAAAATACTAGACATGTAGGTGAAACTAAGTGCAACGTAAATCTGATAATGTAACTTATATGTAGATAATGAATAAAAGGAAAATAATAGTCGACCCATCTCTTTGTAAATCAAAGTTTAAATTTTAAGGTATATTTCATACCATGTAGGAAGATAACATTAGTGTATATTAAACTAAGATGTGAGAAGTGAACTCGCACGTCCACAAGAAGCAATGACATCAACATCACGAGCACCAGGTAGCAGAATTGTAGCGTGATGACTGTGATCACCACTTAGAATCGACAATCTTAATGGAGAAACTCAACCTACTACGAAGATCGTCCGGAAAACCGACTGAAGAGGATCTGCAAGAGGACCAGCTGCAGATCACCATTATACCCAGGTGACACAGAAAAGAACTTCTGTGCTTATATTGTTTTCTAACAACCAAAGTAAAAAACAGTACAAGTTTTGAAAAGACTCTGTCAAACCATGTAAATCTTAACATAGTAATTTTGTATTTACTGTATATTAATCTAATCTATTAATCAAACTATTCTTCAAATAGTTTACATAATGTGGAAGTATTTTGAAATATTATGAAATTAGAACCCGGATCCGTGGTATTTAATGTAATCTAAAACAGTATAGCTTTGAACTCATCTGAGTAACACTTTAAAGAGTATAAGAGCTCTTGATGTAGAATCTATCAGAAAATTTAAAACATAAAAGAAAAAGGTGATAACCACTAAAGGTAGTATCAATCAACACATTATTTTGAAGTAAAAAGAAAGAGATGTTTCTGCTAAAACCAAAAGAGAGTAAGTAAATTTGAGTAACCTTGCACGAATTCCTGTTCTTTACAGTTTCCCATATTGTTGGTAAATAACTAGTACTAACAACGGCAGCCAGTTTATTTGACAGCGGCCAATTAAACGGGTTCCCTGTGTTATGATGTCTTAGCAGGAGAGACATTATAAGAGTGTAAAGTTAGTAAAGGTTATTGTGGGAGTAGTAGTCGGTGTTCATGAATTAGAAAGAGAGTGGAGGGCAAATTTTTCCCGTGGTGTTGGAGGTAAAGAAATGGCTTCACGAGTTTATTTGGGAGACGAAAGGTCTACAAATAATCCCTTAAGTTTTTATAGCGTACCTGGAAGGGCTAGATGGTGTTGTAACAAAGTTGTATTGCCCTCTGCGTGGAGTGAAAGTGTGAAATGGGTTTGGGAAAGTGATTATAAACAGAGTGATAGAGATGTTCAGGTTAAATAGAGGTTGAGAGAGTAGACTATATGAAAGACTTACCTTGTGCAGTAAATGTAGATGAGTACTTTGATGATACCACTGTCGGTAATAAGCACTTACCTTGCGATGTAATTGATGTACTAGATGAATATGATGATGAGATCATAACGTACCTGGTGACAACGAATAATACTAAGGGAGATTGGACAAAATTTACTAATGTTGAGAAATTTTATGAGATAATAATAAGGAACAATCCTATAGATTATTATGGTATAAAGAATAACACAGATTTAACGGGGCATTATATTAAAAATAAGAATATAATGTATGTAAATAAAAATGAAAATTGTTATGTTAAAATCAGATTAAATTTCGATGATGGCGGTTAGATATATAGTGAATGAACATTTAATTATTTAAGTTTATGGTAATTACTTGGCTAACTTATATAATGAGGTGTGGTAAACAATAACATGAAATGACAAAAATTGTAGATAAATTTGTATTGATGTTAAATGTATTGTGTTAAGGTTATGTTGTTAGTATGTACATTATGTGATCGATTTATAGTTTTTATGGAATTAAATGAATTTAAATTGTTTTGAATAAAGTAATTGAGGTAATTTACAGTGTTTTGAAAATGATGGAATTAAATTAATTTGTGATGATTAAATTAATTTAAAATGTTGTTGAAGTTGGATTTTGGGTAACGATTTTTTAATAAAGCAGGGATTGATTTCAATGAATGGGTATTACAGACAATAAGAGTTTCTGGCATAAAAGTGATACAAAAACGGGTAAATAGCAGGGACACAGAAGTGAGAGTGAATGTATGTAGAGGGAAAGGGAGTAATGAAAGTGAAGAACGAATTTGGGAGAACAGGGGACTTAAGTTTTGTAGTGAGGGTAGGTAGAGGTGTAGGGAGTCCCCAACGTAAGGCGTTGTGGCGGGTAGTGAAAAGTTTTAAAGGGGGTTTGCGGAGTTACCTGGAAAGGGCCAGGAACTAATAAAGGCGTGAGTATAAGGTAAGGGAACACGCATCCTACGTACAAAGAGGTTATATGGTGCCCTATTCGAAAAGAAGAGGTTCAAGTAGAATTAGGTAAAAGGTTGGAGGGAGATATAATTGAGAGGTCGGTGTCACCCTATTTCAAATCCGTTAGTTGTTGATAAAGAATGATGGGAGAGTGGGTTTAGGTCTAAATGCCCGTAGATAAAACAGATTATTATTTCTGACAGGGAGTCACCCGTTTATTAATAGATGAAAATAGGAAATAGAAATTCAGAATAGAAATTATTATGTAATAATTGGAAGATTTAACAGTAAGTTGAAATTAAAGTTGTAATGTTTGTAAATTTTCTGCAAATTCAGAGTTGAGATGTTTATGTTAAGGTAATAATGGTAATGTTCATTTTGAGTGTTTATTATGTTTATCATGTGAAGCATAAAGTGTTTAATTGAGTACGATGTAAGTGTGTATAGGTTTAAAACATGTATTGTATATTTTAACTGTTGATTCCCCAATTTTGGGCGGTCACGGCTTCACCGAACCCTGACCATGGATTTGGCTTGTTATTCTAAATTGGTGAACTTAGAAATTTAACTGGGGGTGAAATCAGGGGAATCTAATATAATATAACTTTGGAACACGGCTATACACCTATTGGAAGGGTGATAGACCGATTAAGGGATTGTAAATATCAATTTAGTAGGATTACTGGTATCCTGGATACCAGTAATGCCGAATTTTGTATAACGCCGAAGCAAGGATGGGGGAGAAATAAAAGAAAAAATATGTTCACCCCTTCCGCTTCAGTCCTTGTGGAAGCAACAGTCCAGGGGGGGTGGTAATAGTGTGTGTGGAAGGAGGATAAAATGTAAAATGAAAAATAAAATAGAGAGAGTGATGATTAAATCACAATAACGAATAATAATATAGTGTTAATATATACATATGGTTCACTGTACGTATTGTATAATTGTTGATTTTTAGATTCATTATGTATTGTATACAGGTTAATACTAAAGAAATTAAGAGATGAAATGAGATGTTTAAATAAAAGAATAATAGGAAGTGGTTATTTCAATTCTGATTGGAATCAGGAAAATATTTTGAATTTGGAATAAGAAATAATGAGATGTTGTAACGGGGCAAATAAAGCTGAGGGTTTATTTTTCTATTTTTCATAATAATTGTAATAATCTGGGGCCAACTCGGCTGGGCAACATTTTTTATCACAAAAGCTTGATTTGTTTAACACCCTGTGGTTGGCTCGGTGTCAGGCCGAGCGAGGTACGAGAATAATTAAGCGTCTGGGAATGTGTAAGAGCGTGCGTGTGTGCTGCTTTTTTGGCGACATGTGCTCAGAGGACAAAAGGGCATGAGAAAATATGTATTCTCCAACCCAAAATGTATAACGGAAGGAAGACGAATTATTCCCGCTAACCGCCGTTAAACCAATCACGGAACGAGTTACGGCGACGCCTTACACTTGGCAGGTAGGCAACCGCGCGCACGAGGTTGGCAGTTCATTACCAGTAGCCAAACTGTATAGTAGACAATACAGTAGCAGTCTCCATTAAAAACGTCGGGAGGCCGGCGTGTGTAAGTACGCGCGGCCTGCCCCAACATAGTGCAAAAGAAGGATAGATGGAAGACAAGGTGTTGTGAACAGAATAGTTAAATTCGAAAAACCAAAACAGTTCGGGGTGTCTTAGTGAAAGTGAACGTATCCGGCCGGTAATGGCGAACCGCTGTGGATGGCGCGGGTAGATGAGAACGACACAAAAGTAACTATATCAATAATAAAATCAATATTAAAGAGCTCAATAATTAAAAAGGGTTTAACATATTGTAACGTTCCTTACAAAATAATAATGTTATAATTTGAAAAATGAAATAAAAAAATTTTCATTTATTAAAATTTTGTTTTCTGAAAAAAATATTTGTTTCGTGTTTTTTATTACTGGTATTTAAGAAATAATTGTTGTTATTGTCTGGTGTTAAAATTTTAATAGTATTATGGGTGATAGTGTAGTGGTGTCACTTTCTATAAATCACTTCTAAGTTAATCTGGTTAACTTGTGATGGTACAATCATGGTACATTTATAATTACCTTAAAAATGGTAAATAAACCATAACTATTGTATTTTCTTAATTTGGTCATAATCCAACCAACCTTAAATAACCGATACGGAGATACAGTGAGTGGAGTGTATAATAATATTTGTCAGGATTTGAACCAATTCATAGCAAAAACTGTGAAGCATCACAAAAAACAGTATGCAGTTTGTGGCGATAAGAGTGCCGAACCTTAATTACATCAGAGGCCGAGAATGTGTTTACATCGACAACACGAGGCTGTCAACAGCTTAACAATGGAAGAGTGACGTAGGTTCACCCCACCTCAGCAAAATCTAACAAAGACTCTTGGTCATTTCAACTGCAGCAGTGATCAACGCCGGCCGGCAACCCATTCACTCACTAGTGAATTTTACCTTTTTAGCCACTGTACGTGGTTAATAAACAATATAAATATCTAACGTGCATCAACTACAAAATGTGACCGTAACGTGTACATGGAAAACTCGCGGTACCGTACGCGAAGTTTTACCGCACCGAAACAACCAGGAACTACACAAAATGGGTGAGAACGTTCCATCAACACCTTAATATCCTTATTTTATTTCCAAGTTTCTTTCAAGTAAAATGACCAAATCACAAATCATATAAATTCAAATATTTAAAATTTCAATTACATAAAAGGAGCTCCAAAACTAATAAAATTTGTACCATGAGAGAGAGAGAGAGATTGCGTGTGTGTTGAGTAAATTCTAAGTGCTGGGTTGGGCACAACTAAGTATATATTACTATGTTATAATTACTAAAAATGTAAGGACATAGTCAGATATTATTAGATAATAACACATTTATTTGCATTATGCTTTTGGAGGGGTTAGAGTTTGTTTCACATTTGAAAACTGTTATGTAAGAGTTAGATAAAATAAAAAGGGTATTTCATTGGTAAAACTTATAAACAGATGTTTTATTATTTCAAGCAACTTCCGTTCATCATAACTTCGCGTAACGGATTCCTGGCCTATAACATATGTAACGAAGATGGCGCCCGAATTTTGTAAACATAACCATAAGTGTAACATACAATATATCGTATACATTTGCGCCCGACAAGGACTTAAACATCTGTAATCTTATTATTACGTAAGATCACAGATGGCTGCCTGCGAACAGGGACATTATGTAGTATTATTTATATATATTATTACATAGTGTACGCCTAGAAAGAGAACGGAAAAAATTGTTTGAGGTAATAGACACCAAAATTGTAATACATAAACATAACCCAATAGTTAGGTTATACCATTGTATGCATGCGTGTATTGTAAAATTGCCAACATGAGTACAAATGGTAATATTACAAAAGAAATCAGTACAACTGATGTAAATTTGACTGGCGAGATGGATGTACAAACACCTCAAACTAGTCAGATTGACGAGGCAAATACGCCTGTTATCTGTAGAGATAACGAAAGTCAATACATCCATTTCAACTATGTCAGATAGTAATAAGGATGAAACTAATGCAATGATGAAATTACTATTAAAATTAGACAAAAAACTAGATGAGCAGAAAATCGATTCTGATATTAAATTCAATGAACTAAAGAATGAAATAAAATTAGGTCACGACAAACTGATTAAAAAATGTGACCAGCTCATCACAAAACTAGATGTAAATTTAAGTCAATTAGAAAGCCAGAAAGTACTAAATAGTAGTACCCAGCAAAATGCTGTACTGGATAACAACATATTTAAAAATAATAATTCAAATAATGAATGTACCGATAACTCAAATATTACAAGTAGTAAGATTGTGGTGTTAGAAAAGGATAAAAATGATAATGAAAGTATAATTAGTGAAAATGAAATGTTTGAATTTATTGAGTCAGAAAGAAAGTTGAGAGAAAGTATTTTAGTACAAGGAGTGCAGGGGGTAGAATTTTCTTTTGATGTTGTATTAGGGGGTGAAGACAAGTCTTCATGTAATTTTTATAAGGATAAGAGTTCCTTTAATTTATATTTGGTAGACGAAAGGTCTAAAAATAAAGTTTCTTTATGTTTTTGTGTACCTAAGAAGTGGTGCGATTTTATGATAGGGACCCCTGCATATTTGGAGAGAGAAAGTGTATTTTGGTGTTATGGAGAGAAATGTATTAAGAGAGAAAGTATAGAGAGATATTGTGAGAGTAAGAGAGTAATAGAAATATTTAAAGTTAACAGAAATTACAGACAATTGTTAGAAAGGTTAGGGTTAGATGTGGTATATGAAAATGATGAATACTTACCTGATAATAACAATGAATGGGAAATAACAGTAAATGGGAATAAAGGTATTAAGTATTTACCTGTGGTGGAATATAATGGGGATGATTATAGTATAAACCGATTAATGACATATGATACTGAGATAAACGGAACCCTACTTGATCGTGACTGGAAATATTTGGTTAATAACAGTTTCATAAAGGAATATGAATATAATGTTGCAGATAATAAAATATATTTATTAAGTAATAAGTTAAGTAGACCTAAGATTCGTTTGTTGTTCAACGATGGTGGATAGACTGTTGTATTGTGTATGAACATTGAATATATATGTGAACAGTGATATTGAATTGGACTGCTATGAATTGAGTTTGGTAAATAACAAATTAATGAGTTGGAGTGTATATTTTTCATTGTATTAACTGTCTTTATCTATCAATGTAATTTTGATGTGTATTATGTATTACAGGTATATTTACACCAGTATGTATTATTATATATTTTACGTATATAACATGTTTAATAATAATAATTTTAATTTTAATTGGTAATGAAGGTAATTATTAATAATTAAATAAATATTTAAATAAGAATATATATATTTGAATTTTGAAAAGAGGTATTGTTATAAGTAGGTAAGAGAGGAATTTTATAAGAGAATTGTTATGATTACAGTAAGTGTTTAAACAGGAATAGAGCCTGGGGATAGATAAAATGCAGGTGAGTTTAATTAATGTAAAGGGAGTTAGATAGTTAAGAATTTTGATTTTTAAGAAAATAATACAAGAGAATTATTAGATATTTAGGGACATAGTAGTTAGTGATTAGTTGTAAAGGTGTTTAAGTGAAGGTATAAACATATATTTGTTGTTGATGAATTCTGTAGTGGGGGTGAGGTGATAAGGAGTAGCCAACCAATAGTGTTGTGGCAGTTATTAGCATAATTTTAAGGGAGTGTTTGCCGAATTTTGGAAGGGCAAAATAATATGAATGTATATAGCCAGTTAGGGAACACCCAACCCATTGCAAAGACGAGCGGTGCCATAGAATTTAAATGAAATTAGTAATGGAGTTTATAATTGAGATATTGGTGTCATTGATAGGTTAATTTGATGGTCAGTTAGAAGAAGGTGAGTAAGAATATAGTAAGTAAAAGGTATCGTGAATATAGGAGTTACCCAGACTAAACCATGATAGAATGTGAGAGGTTAGGTAGCTAGGGAGGTAGAAAGTTCAGAGTATAGAGGTAATAGGAAGTGAATAATGAAGTAATAATATTAATAATATGAATATTAATAATAAATTTAAATGAATTTTATAATTATAATAAAATTGATGTCTAATTAATGACTTAACTGCAATTGTAAATTTTTAACTTACATGTAATTTAGATAGAATATGCAAATCAAGATTAAAAATGAATCAATCATGTTAATGTATTAAATGTATCAGTGTTAATTATCAATGTATTATGAGGTAAAATGTATTATGTATTCATATTATAAAATTATAACATGATTTAAAATGTACGAAAAAAAAAAAAAAATTTTACTGGCGCTGTTAATACCAGATTATTACCTGTTAATAATAATAATAATAATAATAATAATAATAATAAATTTTTTAGTTTTATCATTCAATAAGAAGTTATAAACAAATAAATATACAGATTTATCAATTCTTTTATAATTTGTTTTTCTCCAGGTTAGGGAGATATATAGTGTAATTTTCCTAATTTAAATTAGAGTTTAAATTTTATTATATCAATGTGTTTATGTTATAATTACAGTAATTGTAACAGAAAGAAGATAAATATTATCGATAGTAATCGAAACCATTCATTAATTCAGGGTTTGTAATATGAAGAAGGGAAATTCTTTCTAATTCTTGAGAAATATATATTTCTAATTCTTTTATAACTATATTAAGCCAACCCAGTGCTTATTGGCACAAACCAGCACTTAACTAAGGGGAACCAGATCAGTTGAGGATGGAGTGATTTACTAAGCCACTATTTTAATATTTATAATGTATTGTTTCAGTGTTTGGTGATATGACAGCGGTCCTGAGCTGGCCAACGCATCAGAGCAGGGACGTTAAGAGCCTAAGTGGCCTTATGGTGTTGGGATCTCGAAGGAGAAGTCCAGTAAGGTCATCTAGGTACGGTCATCATCATCAGACCACGGGTGAGTTATTTTTTTTATATAAAATTGTAAGGGGGTTGTGTCGACTTGTCCTGGCTGATCCCTTTAGGAAGTATGAAAGGGTCAATGAAAGTTTTTGTGCTTCGACACACAATCTTTCATTGAGGGGGTTTTGTGATGGTACAACATGGTACATTTATAATTACCTTAAATATGGTAAATAAACCATAACTATTGTATTTTCTTAATTTGGTCATAATCCAACCAACCTTAAATAACCGATACGGAGATACAGTGAGTGGAGTGTATAATAATATTTGTCAGGATTTGAACCAATTCATAGCAAAAACTGTGAAGCATCACAAAAAACAGTATGCAGTTTGTGGCGATAAGAGTGCCGAACCTTAATTACGTCAGAGGCTGAGAATGTGTTTACATCGACAACACGAGGCTGTCAACAGCTTAACAATGGAAGAGTGACGTAGGTTCACCCCACCTCAGCAAAATCTAACAAAGACTCTTGGTCATTTCAACTGCAGCAGTGATCAACGCCGGCCGGCAACCCATTCACTCACTAGTGAATTTTACCTTTTTAGCCACTGTACGTGGTTAATAAACAATATAAATATCTAACGTGCATCAACTACAAAATGTGACCGTAACGTGTACACGGAAAACTCGCGGTACCGTACGCGAAGTTTTACCGCACCGAAACAACCAGGAACTACACAAAATGGGTGAGAACGTTCCATCAACACCTTAATATCCTTATTTTATTTCCAAGTTTCTTTCATGTAAAATGACCAAATCATATAAATTCAAATATTTAAAATTTCAATTACATAAAAGGAGCTCCAAAACTAATAAAATTTGTACCATGAGAGAGAGAGAGAGATTGCGTGTGTGTTGAGTAAATTCTAAGTGCTGGGTTGGGCACAACTAAGTATATATTACTATGTTATAATTACTAAAAATGTAAGGACATAGTCAGATATTATTAGATAATAACACATTTATTTGCATTATGCTTTTGGAGGGGTTAGAGTTTGTTTCACATTTGAAAACTGTTATGTAAGAGTTAGATAAAATAAAAAGGGTATTTCATTGGTAAAACTTATAAACAGATGTTTTATTATTTCAAGCAACTTCCGTTCATCCTAACTTAGCGTAACGGATTCCTGGCCTATAACATATGTAACGAAGATGGCGCCCGAATTTTGTAAACATAACGATAAGTGTAACATACAATATATCGTATACATTTGCGCCCGACAGGGACTTAAACATCTGTAATCTTATTATTATATAAGATCACAAACTCCGGTACTGGTCGATAGACAGCTCTTCTTCTTCTTCAATGTGCTCTTTATTTTCGTAAATACCGCCTTTCGGTTAGTCCGTGTCCTTGAATTAACTTATTCCTTAATTATATTTAAAGAAAAATTCAACCAATTTGCATAATTAGAAGGTTTATTAACAATTTATTAAAAATTATCGATAGTAATCGATTGTAGACAACAGTATCGACTCGTTACTCAGGGTCGGTCGACAAAAACTTTACATTAACAGTGTATATAATATATGTTCTTTTAACGGTTATGTTAGAATAGCCAGAGAAGGGTAGGGCCAAGAAAGTATAACATTTACAATTAAAATGTCTTAAAACTAACAATTACGTTATTAATCAATATAGAAAGTTTATATAGTAATATTTTCGAACCAATGCAGTCTAGAAAGTCATTTGTTCCACCTCGAAGAGAACGCTGGGAAAATCAAAATGGCCGACAGAAGTATGCGTAGTTGAATGTCTATCACCTCGACGAATATTTCTTCCAATAAAGATGTCCTTTCACTGTTTATTCATCTCAGCAATTGTGGATATTAGTTCTGGAGTTAAATGAGTGTTCCTGGTGTAGTGTTTATTAGTTCACTTGGTGTAAATGTGTGTTATTATGTCTATTTCACTTTGTTTAAATGTGTCGTATATAACCCTTTTTGTTTCGTCCGTAAAATTTATTTGTAGTGATGTTATTTCAATTATTTATTCGTAGGTGGTTCTGTTTATCTGTAATGCACTGTTTATTGTTTGTTTTCACTGTTTCTCAAGTTAAAAATTCAAATTAAAAAAATTACAAAATTTGTACTGAACTCGGTTTAATTATCGTACGCCATTAGTATAGGTTATACGGAGCAAAACCTCGTTTAAGTGTTCGCTTCAACGGATAATAATTAACTGTTCTCATTTCCTTCGTCTCCTGAAAATCTTAGCCAATTTAATATAGATCATACATTGTTTCAAATTATCTTAGCTTCCGATACATTTTATTTGAATACATTATACACGGAAAATATTTTTGTTATTATTTAACTATATGAAATACTAAAGACATATTCGGTTTCTTTAATCTATTTTGCTTATTTTGATACTAATTAATATAGTTTTACAAAGTTTTTATTTAAAAAAGTTATATTTCTTTCATGTTGGAAAAGTAGGTTTAAATCTGCGTTTCCTGTCTTTGTACAGATAATAGCCATTTTCTCTGATATAATTATTATTATACTGAATCTAAGATTGATATAATTGTTTATCTTTCCTTAATTTCTTGCAATTTTGTTCATTAGTTATTGTTTTTAAATATAATTCATTTATCTATGACTCCTCCTCTGAAATTTTAGTTAATACTTTTTATTTTTATTTATAATTTTACTTATCTTCTGACAATATCTTTATAAAGTATAAGTTACATTGTATTACTATATGGTGAGTTTATCTTACATAAATTTCATCAGTTTAGTTGGTTTATAGGACTAGATTTGTCAATTATAATGTAGTCTAAATTTACTATCTGGCCTAGACTTTATCTGTTGTTACTTACAAAGTTTTTAATAATACAGTTAGTTCATACCCTTTTCTGACCTTCTATTCTAATATAATATTCATTAATAATTTCTTCTTTTACTATTATAACCTTTAGTATTGATTTTAAACAATTAAAACATAACAATTATTTAACATTAAATCTGGTATTTAGAATCATACCCTTTTTGTACTGATTACTTACAGTAACTTCTAAAAAACATTTTACTATATAGGAATGATATACACATTCAGATATGGCATTCCTAATTCAAACTACTAACAATATAACATTTTATAAATACAAGTATTAATCTCTATTTCTAAATCTTATTTAGAGAGTTCATATATGGAAATTGGAACCTAACATTTTGTTCCCTTAAATTTTTAACACTCCCTTAAAACTATTTGTTTACAGTCTTATCTGTTTTTCTTAATTTTAGGGATGTATTCCCCGTCACTTTATGTACTAACTCCAAGCTATCTATTTATATTATTTATTCCATTGAATGTTCTCATATAAACAGTGGCATTTTATTAGAAAGAGTATTCATTGCTCCTTCACCATATTATTTGATTAAATATCATTCATGATACTATTTTAACAAAAAACTTAAAGTTATTTAAATGTACAGTAACTCATGTACCTTCTCAAAGTTTATTTATTATAATCTAATAACTTGCACTTGTCCCTGGTTATTTCTTGATACTATCACTAGTCCTTTCATAGTTTTATAATATCAAATTGTTTAATCATGGGGGAACTGTTAAGATTTGTCTATATAAATTATACAATAACTTTCTTGGGTGCACTTCTACTTAGCACTTTAAACACTTTTTGTTTTTATTAGTTTTACATGAGTTTATGGTTTGTTGGGGTGTTATACTTTCTATTGTGACATTTACTTTCTTTTGGGGTTTTTGTTTTCTCCCTATTGGGTTTCTTTTGGGTATTGGTCATGTTCTACTTCCTCTATTCTATGTGATCTTCACTTGTCCCTGTTCATTAGGTATATTTGTTTGTGTTGGATATCTTCCTTCTTCGTTCTTGGTTTCTTCAGTACCATTTCGTTATTATTTACTTTTATTTATACTGGTCTGTTTACTTGGTATGGGTAGCTTCCTTACCTACTCCTATCCTACCTGGGTATTATTGTTATTTTAATTTTAGTTTTCTGGGGTTTTACTTTGTTGTACATTCATATTAGTTGCAGATTTTTTTCTTTATGTTTACTTTTTCTTGTTATAATGGTAATTTATAGTGCTTTTTATTTGGTTCTCATTTGGATTTTTCTGGATATTCCATATACTTGATTATTACTAATGATCATCTAGTAATTGTTTTAAGTGGATTATCTGTCATGCTACAATATACATATAAATTTGTAAACAGAATGTGTGTGTGTGGGGGGGGGTAAAGTACTGGCTTGTCGTAGAAAAATAAGGTTATAACGTATGGTAGTTTCGGAATTTTTTTTTTTAAGAAAAGAGATTTCAAGTTTGATTCATAAAAAATAAAACAAGATTTGGTCTGATAAATAATGTGTTAGGCTTAGTCATTTCGCCTATTACCATTTCCTAGTGTTCTGTGCTGAAAAATTCGTCTAACGTTTCCGCGAATCTTCTGAATTGGGGGGGAAGTCAGATTGCAAAATTATCCAGTTTTAATTAAGGTAGAGTATAAAGGTTTCCATATCTGTCCTACAAAGATATTGGTGGCGACTCTGAACTTCTGATGGAATTTATAAAAAGGTAAGTAGCGAGTAAGTTCACAGGTAAGGTTCTGGCAGTATTATTTTATTATTTATTTAGAAATTTGGGTGTAACTTAACAATGTTTATGTAAAATGTTTGAATTAAAATATTTCATGTTAGGCTAAGGAGTTCTGTTAACCTATAATGTGTGCTAGAAGTTAAGAAAATCCAGTACTTCGTAAAAAGGCTAACCAGTACAAATAAAAGGAAAACAAATCAGTTCAGGATCTGGAAAAGTGTAAAGCCCTTTGTTAATATTTTTAATTTGTTTCAGGATCTAGGGATACTGGGTAGCGACCCTATGCTGACCAGCGTGTCAGGGTAGGGGTGTCTAGTGCCTGCCTGGCTTTGCAGTGTTGGGATCTTAACAAGAAATCCAGTAAAGTCATACAGGTGTGGCCAGAATCACTAGATCAGGGGGGTAAGTTATGCATGGTTAATAAAATTTAAGGAGGGTCATGGCGCCATATCCGGACTGATCCTTTTAGGTTATGTCAATGAGTTTTTATGCTTCGGCATAAAACCTCTCATTGAGGGGGTATTGTGATGGTACAAGCCGGGTCACAGGTATAAACGGGGTTCAGAGTTTTAATCAGGTCAAAACTAGGAATAAAATCATTTTTAATTTGTAATCCATGTGAAACTATGGCAGAAGACGCTATAAGGAATCTGGGTGTGACTGGTAAACAAATGAGTCGAGTGCTATTTTTAGCTGTGTCTAGCCAGAGTGGTGCCGATTTAAACCTAAAGAGGCCCCAACATCGTAATTATCGACTGACGTCACAACAATAATGATGTAAAATCAACGTTTTATACCTCTGGAACACAATAAAAAACATTGCTAACACGTCCAGAGGCATACGATATGACGTCGCCAATGGAGAGGGAGTGTCACGTGGCCGGCGTTTATATACTACATACGCCTAGAGAAATTGTTCCTGTTCTGCTCAACATCTAAAACCGGCCGGTTGCATATAATTTAAGTCTGCGGACAAATCAGTTTTGCCAATTTAAACAAGTAAAAATGTGATTAACTACTGTACAGTAAATATCAACAAGTGTCGAAGCAAGTGACGAATAAATTAAACAGTTCCGGAATATGTTTCTGAAATTTACAGCAGAAATTAGTGGAACGAGCAATGGCGCCGCATAACGGATAACTCTTCAAGATAAGTACAAAGACCTAGGCAAACTACAAAAACCAAACAAATAATGATATCTTACAAGTAACAGGGGGGTTTTAAAGAATGAAAGAGAGCGTGAGTATGAAGTACTGGTGAGCCTTACTAAATATAAGTAAATGTAATTCTATCTATTATTAATTACGTATGTTCATTAATGTGGTCTGTGAATCACCACAGATATGGGGCAAACCCCGTTAATATTTTAATTGCAAATAAAATACCAAGTTTAATTTACAAAGACCACATGTTAATGCAATTTATTAAATCGATACCTCAGTCTGTTTTTTGCCATTTAATCCTCACCTAACGGATGCTGGGGTTTCTGGATACAGGTAAGTGTTGGAATGTCAAAGGTATTTTGGGAATGAAGTTTGAAAGTTTTAAAATCAATAGTTTGAAAAGCCACAATTGGTGCCGTAACCAGGATTATTGTTTGTAAAAGTTTGAAAAGTCACAATTGGTGCCATGACCAGGATTATTGTTTGTTAAGTTTGTAGAGTTACAATTTCATATTTCAAATACTGTGTAATAATCCTGTTTGTATATTAAAAAAAGAGTTACTACTATATTAGCAAACAGAGATAAAAAAAAAATAGCCTAAAAATTGAGAGAATAACAAAATTCGTCAACTTTTTTATATTAGACAGGAGGGGGGCTGGTCCCATTTGAGTCCACTCCATAAATATGCCCCTGCACAAACTGCTTCTTTGTTTCTTACTGAAGAAGTATTGCTCCACCATAACCAAAAATGGCTTGATTAATGCAGGACAGAAAATCTACACCTCAGCTTAGCCTCAAGTAACTTTGGACCAAGGATGCATTTGGCCCATTAAGAATTCAGCCTGATGGTACACATTCTCCAGATAATAAAAGATGCTGAATAAGAAGTGTGATGTGACTGAGAGTGCAGCCTAACAAACTCTCGTACAGTACTTTGATGAACTGCCACAGTATCAATGTTGGTAGAGATTAGGGATGTGTCGGTACCAAATTTTTCCGATCCCGGTACCAGTACCGAATCCATAAGAATCGATTCCCGATTCTCGGTACCGGTACCTAAAAACAAAAATTAAAAATTTATTTTAGGGCTAGAGGGAAAAGAAAAACATCAACAAAATTAATTCTAAAATGCGTTTAATTGTGGAGTAGACCTATAAAATGACGTTAAAGTAAAAAAATTATTTACATTTCAAATTTTTGTTCAAAAATACCAACATTTTAACCCTTAGAGGGTCTAATCTGTTGCGTTTGGTGTCACAAATACTTGGCAAGGTTTGTTGTTGTAAGGTCATTTGATTCCTTAAGTGAATGGCTTTGGGGTAAGGGCTGAATCTAGGTGAAGTGTGAATCTCAGAACTATCACCTAGGTATGTTGTGGATGCTGGTGACACAGCAGATAAATTTGGAGAAGTCATCAGAGGGTTTGGATCATCTGTATCCGAAACATCAACACTTAGGCTTAAATTATCATCACTTATTTCTTCTACATTTAAGCCCATATCTGGGCTGGAAGTTTAACGGCCTAAATTTGTATTTTTACTAAAATAATTGCTTAAAGTGGATCCACTGGGTATACTCAGAGTTTTGGCTGGCTCTCTATTAGTAGGAGCATTCGGCCTACTTTTAGAATGAGTTTTAAAATGTTTCATTAAATTTAAAGTACTCTTACTTCCACCTCCTCTCAAAATTAATTTACTGCAGATATTGCATTTGGCAAACCGATTATCGGCAGCGTCAATTTTAAAATACTTCCAAACCTGGGATGACATCTCTTAAAAATATTCTAAAATTCAAAATAATTATAAATATTAAACTTATCTAAACTGAAACCACTAATAGGGCAAAGTTTGCTCCCCAATTTGAGAACTCGAGACCTCCCCAATTTGAGAACCCGAGACACCTCCCCAATTTAGGACACGTCACGAGTTTTCTTCATAACCTATACGGAAAAATAAAACTACTTAATTCCACAAAATTTCTGCTTAAATTAGTGAATTTTGACTCCTTAATTCTGTAGATACTAGCAAAACCAAAGTTTACTATAGACGTTCCTTAAATCTAGGAGTAGGAACTAAAATCTGCAAATGGTGACTAGAATTTACTAATTCGATATTCCTAAATCTACCATTTGTATACAAACATAACCACTACATGTCAAAAGGTCAAAAGAAAATAAAATCATTTTTAAAATTTACAGATATTTTCGGTTAAAATAAGCTTATATTTATATTGTTTTCGCCGATATTTAGTCTACAGTTTTAACTATGTAAGTTGTTGGTTAATTTAAGTAGTTTTTTTTCTGTGTAAATTCCTTATTTGTATTATGCGATAAACAGTGTTGTAGTACAGCAGAATATAGCCTTACAGAGACTTAACAGAATACAGTAATTAAGACGGATATATAACTTAAAGTTAGACAGAGTTGAAAAGTCCCTCGTGAAATATTTTTCGCACAAGACAAACTAATAACGTGTACTTCTCACAAAGCAGATAAGCAACTGAACTGCTGCTCCTACCACGAAGTCTAGACACGAGGCTATTGTAGCATGTGGCTTGCCGATTCGCAGAATAGGGGATTAGATTTATTACTGTAATCCGTGCAAACCTTAGGATAAAAGCATTGTGTTGTGGCAGTGCTATTTGTGGCAACGCTTTTGCCTACCTGACTTTGTTTGCTTTCACACACATACATTATACAAACACTGTATAACTGCCTGTCCGTGTCAGACACGCACCTCGTGCTTCGTTGGCGACGCTCTAACCTACGAATCTTGGCTTCGGTTTTTTGTATTTTTTCGTGTTTCCAGCCATTGCGTTGCGATTTCCTTGAAATTTATATCGACTAGGCTGAATCCGACCACGACCTGTGGTGTTTAAATAACGCCACCGTGGTACTTCCAAATCACCAAACCGCTTTCCGTATACAGTGTGAAAGTTTTAAAAGTACCGACAATCTAATGACTATGAAAATGGTCTAATGCAAAAACGAAGGATAAAACATGTAAAAGTACTGGTACCGACTTTGTAGCACCGGTTCTCGATACCGGTACCTAACCCCAAGAACCGGTGGTACCGAGAATCGGTACCGAGAACCGACACATCCCTAGTAGAGATTATATTGAAAAACAATATTTTTTGACCTTAACTATCTTCCTGAATGCTTTTTTAATAGCAATTTGTTACCCATTTACTGACTTCTCCTTGTATATATCTGTGACATTAAGAACATCCTTTGTGTTGTAAAATTTAAGTAATCTCTGCTAGATGTATAGTTTCCATCACATACAGCAACTGCTCAAAGTAGATTCACAGGTTATGTACCTTTCATTCTTTAAAATTATATACAAAAGTAATATTTTTTGTATATAAGATTAGTTATGGGACAGTTGTTTTAATGTATTGTGTTCAAGAGAGTTAAAGCAGACAGTTGTTTTATGTATTCTGTTCAAGAGCTTTAGGAATATTGGTTTTGAATCTATTAAAGATATATGGACGTATGTTAGTATATGTTACTGGAGGGATGTTACTGAGATTGCTATAAAATATTTTAATGAGCTCAAGTACAGTATCAATGCAGAAAATTTTAAAAACATACATGTTAATACAGTTATTTATAAAATATGTGAAAATGCACACTGTGCAAACTACCACAAACAAGAAACCTACAGGAATCCACATTACCAACAACTTTTATTACCCACATTGATTTAATTTTTCTCTTGATTCACAGTGCTATTCACATCATTCCATATGATAACATTTCAATCGTAATAAAGTAACACAGGATAAAAACAAGACACAAATCAAATGTATAAAACAACGTTATATTCTGGATATTAATCACACTGTACATCCTCAAAATTACAAAACAACAAAAATGTATAAAAATAAAATGCTTTTTAAATACACTTCTTTCATTTTGTATCTATATCAAATGCAATGTAGTTAACAGTGACAAATAACAACGCGACAAATAAATAACAATATGTTAACAGCGACAGTACAATAACATACATTGTACATTGTAGTTGAGTACAGTGTAACATTCATCTAACATCTTATGTTGCAATACAGCTTTACTTTAGTGGCCCCACGCCATTAGTTTTTTAATATACTAACTGATTTCAACAAAATGACTACACTCCCCAATTTATGTATGTACAGTATACAGACTTACCAAGTCATCACACTGCTAGCATCACATTCTTACAATCATACTGAATGATACCAAATCAGGATAATCTCTAATCTTATTTAACGTTCAAAAAACAACACACTGTATCAACCAGAATAAGAATTAGTCCCATATAACGATTACCAACTTAAAATAGTCTTACAAATTTTTAAATGATGAAATTTTTTAAACTCATATACAGATCAAGAGAAAATTAAACTAACATATGCATCTATTGAAACAATATCATTAAAAAAAATGAATAATTTGGAGAAACTAGCTTTTAATTTTTTTTTAATTCACGATTTGAACAGTATATAATGAGTAATTACTATATGTTTGAATATGGGGGGGGGGGGTCACAAAAGTAAAACTGTCACCATTTGAATTTCCATACTCCTATTTTTACAAGGCACTGGAAACCAATGTATTTGGTGCAAGAAGTTACATGCACATAAGTACACAATTACAATCTCTTAATTACTACCGAAGATAGACTGGTTAACCCATCCATGTGCTACTAAGTTATTTCTGGAATTATATATCCAGTGTCAATGAAAATTTCATTTCACATAAATCTTAGGGGTCCATACAAATCTGATGAGAAACACCCCAGAGCTCTGTTAGTTGTCCGATGAATTAACCATTACGTGATGAAACCGTATTTCTTACTGTGCCTTTCAAAGTCCATAACTTTAAACACAATTTGGTAAATGATGACAATTGTATTCCTCAAGTATGTAGTAAACGTTAAGGCATTCATGTTACTGTTACCACTATTTGGGTAGTGTTATTATTTACAATCTGAAAACAAAGCTGTGCGATAACACGAAGGGAAAGGAAGGTTATAGTGGAGACGCAATAGTAAGAGCAGACTTGTACAACAGAATATTTTGTTATATAATACACTTATAAGTGTAAGAAGCAAACAACACAGTTGATATTGAACAGCAGTCTTAGTATAACAACACAAAATGTAAGAATCTGTTTGCCAAAATTCAGAAGAACATTAAACAATAATAATGAGTCTATTGTATTGGTTTATGTGTTCAAATTTCCTGGCAAATGGTATGTTTATTGGCAATTTTTGGAGCAAACTTCTACTCTATTATTTTAGTTTGAACCAAAGTAAACCACAATTGCCATCTTAATAAAGTTTAAAACCTGGCTGCTATTTTCATACTGTAAACATGATTATCCTTTATACTTCATGTTTATACTTTATAAACATGATTAAACTTTATACTTCGTACAGAATCTGCTATGAAGCAAAACTATGGGGTAAACACCAACACTCCCCCCCACACACACAAAACTTGTTCATTTAGTTACACAAAATATAGAATGTGAAGAAGATGCACACGGCACTCTTGTATAGTAAAAAATGAATATGATGTGGGTATTATGTATTAACATCACACAGGGGAAGACGACAAAATAAAGGGCTAATTGTACAGTATGGAAAATGAGACAACTATACCGAAACATGAAACAGCACAAAACATAAATGTAGAAGCCTATGAAAAAGCAAGTGTGGACATACATAAGTAGTAATAGTATGTATGTATACTCTGGTATAGTAATTTCCAAACAGGATGCTGCACAATTTTAATTTGAGTATTAAAAATGAAAATACCGAAAGCTAAAATGTTTACAAAATGTCTATTTTTGCAAGATGTAAAGTGGAGACTGTATTTAAATGCTTTTACACATCAATTACATCTTACAATTTTTTGGCTGCATGTTAAAATGCTACATTCACATTAAAAGTAAAATAAATGACACCGGTTGGTTAGGAGAACTGTAATACCCAGACATTTCTGAAAGTTTGGGGAATTGCTGATCACGCAGACACAACAAAGAAAACAGAAATGTTACTTTCTTGGATACAAAAAGAAGAAACAAAGTGGAATTTTTGTAGAGTACAATAAAGGTAAAAGGTACATAAATTGGAATTAACAAAGAAGCTCAAATCTGGGTACCACAGAATGTTACATAGTATACGAGCCACACACACTGTTTAGTGGCACATGTCTTGATAGTAATAGACTTAAATTCCGTTATCCAGACGTTGCGCTGTATTGGCTATAAACAGGACCCGTTATTAAATACCATGACATCACAGTGATCTCAAGGCAAGAAGTAGAGCTCACTGCCACAGATAACCTGAAACCCAGGTTCCAGACGATATGATGTGTTAAGTAATACTATGGGGCGTCACTCTGAACATATACATAAGTGGTGCCACTCTGAACATATAAATCTGGTGATGTTCTTCTTTGATTTCAGGATATTTTTCAAACACCCTATCCCACACCAACAGTCTGCTTTCTGAAATTCGTTCTTTAAATAATCTTAAAAAGGCCTGAATTTGAAGGTAGCAGAAACTGTCTCTTCTTGCTGGCTCCCATGTTACTTCCATTCCTTCGTAATTAGGATCACTATCACAAAAAAATGACAATGTCAATTATTTATTGCTACAAATATACTTATATTCACACACACACACACACACACACACACACACACACACACACACACACACGCACGCACGCACGCACGCACGCACGCACGCACGCACGCACGCACGCACAATTTTGTTCAAAGATCTCGAACTCATTGCAATTTTGTGATATGCAAGTGGTTGGAAAGCAATTGCTCCCCCCCACCCCCACCCGTTCAATGTTACTTAAACTCCACGCAGTGGACATTGTAACACCTGCCAGTACATTATGATAACAGTATGTTTGAATATACACTTTATTTATCCTGTTGGAAAACAATTTTCTATTCCAATATATTTCCAATTGTGTACTTAAAAATTAGCATCACCATTATAAAAATAAAATAAACTAGTTACTTTGGTTTTAATTTATTAAAATATGATAAACACTGCTGCTACTACTACTACTACTAATAATAATAATATGATAAACACTATGATATACCTACATAACATTATATATTACCAAGTATATGGTACCATATACCGTATATTCTCGTGAATAATGCAACTTTTTACAGATTTTCTTCCAAAAATAAGGGTGCGCATTATACACGAATAATATAATTTACATGCTAAATTATAGATCTGCACATGTCTGGTCAGATTGCGTGTGGAAGGATTGGCAACATCGCTTAAAACTGGCAGGCTCGAATCTAGTAGGCCTTAATAGTAAAGAGAAATTTACTGCTAATTTGGTTAGCAGTTTTCATCCCTTCTCCATCAGTTATATGTTCACTTTGTAGACTTACAACGGCACTGTGTTGTAGCATTCTGTTACTGTACTTGTTTGTCGTCGTTAGTCTGTCGTTTCTACAGTAGTTATACCGGTATTGTGTGTGAAGAGACAGAGTGTATATTCATGAGTGGAAGAACATCTCATTAATCCTATCGGATTCAGTTTAAATTATCCATAACAAAATTTGCAAAAGAAAATAGTAATCACGCTGCATCGCGTAAATTTGAAGTAGCAGAATCTAGTGTTCGGGAGTGGAAAACACAATAAGTGTTACTACTCGAATCGGCGATCTTTTCATGGTAAAAAAACTATGTTTCCAAACGTAGAAAAGCATTAGTTGAGTACAATTTTGTGCCAGTCTTGGGTAGTGTGTAAGGTTTCTTTGCAGACACGGTTTTTCGATTCGAAGATCTACTCTTGCTCAACGTTCGCCTCAAGAATACGAACATAAAATTATCGAGTTTCCTTGATTTATTCTGCAAACGAGACATTCACACAATTTTGAATGTGTCAAATTGGGAATGCAGATCAGTGTCCTGTCTTTTGGGATATACCAATGGCTATGAGTATTGCTGAAAAAAGTGCCAGATCTGTGTCAGCCATGTCAACAGGACATGACAAACAAAGGTGCACAGTTATGCTATCAATTACATCCAATGGACACAAGTTACCTCCATATCTGGTTCTAAAGAGAAAAAATTTGCATAAAGAAAAATTTCCAAGTGGTGTAATCGTTCGTGTCACGAGAAAGTGTGGATGGAAATAAAAATGTAGGAAAGGTTTTTTCACTTTTTTTTTTGTTAGGTATGTAATAAATGTTGGAATAAAAAAAAAGCAATTTTGTACATTTTTGTTGCAGCCAGGGGCCACGTGGTGATATCAAACTATAACCTACATTTCAAGTTTGCAGTACTATTGTGCCGTAACTAAGGAATTTCGTTACGGCAACATACTAATGTTGATTATGCCAAATAACGGCAATTAGAATTATTTATATTATATTGTCTTGTTGGCCCTAGTTGCGTGCTATATGGATACTCGCGCGCTATCTAGTAGCGACGTGGCGTGACTTGAGTTTCACTGTTCCACTGTGTGGAGCCATTGTTGGTTGTTCGGCTTAGACTGGTGTCGATCTGTCTCTCTCTCGCGTGTGCCTTCAATGCAGCGAGACGTGTCTTGTCGGGCTTCTGAAGAAAGTTTGAATTGTTTCCTTTAATACCGGGCGTGTATTAATTATTATGGCTGGCTGAGTACCGAGGTGTGCCCTGGGGTGTCTACGGCCCCGTTCAACCGTGACCCGATTGTCAGGCCAAGACGGAATGTAAGAAAATGAAGGAACTTATAAGTTATGTCTCGAACAATATTGACAGGTATGTCTCGGAACAATGTTTCTGATGTGCTGTGTAAGTGAACTTTTCCAAAAAAAATTAACTTAATTCCTAGGTGTGCATTTGGCACCACTTGATTCTCTCGTCAAGTGAGGTCCTGGTTAGTTATCTTAACACTAAAAAAAAAAGAACTTTAGCTTTAATTCTTGATGCTTCTTTACTTTACTTAATATCCGGAATACGCAGGTTATTTTAATGATAGCAAATTCATTTCTGAACTATAGTTTTTTTTATTTCAAAATTCAGTTGAACTGGACTGGCATCTGATATTTCTTTTAATTGTGAGGACAGCTTCTTATGCTGTTAGTAAGTGATAGTAATACCTTATATGCAAAAGCTATTAAAAAAAAAAAAAACATGAAAAACGAAATGTGTTAAGATACTACTGGTGAACTGGTATCTACTTAAACTTTCCTGTGTGAAGGCACTTCCCAGCATTACTAGAGTAAAGCATGCCTGGTTCCTTTATTTTCTCTGAGAAAGTCTCTCAGTATTTATCAGTGTTATCCATGTAACTGTCTTGTGAGAAAATTGTGAAGTGCATGTAAGTTAAAAGAAAATTATGAAGTCATATGTATTGAGTGCAACTCCTTGTCATGACAGGTTGTGAACTGTCCATCACATTGGTTCAAACTATGTTATATCCCTACACGTTTTGGGATTTAGGATTTATTTTAATTCTCTATGAATCTAAAATCAATAATAAATTTTTTGTATATATATATATATATATATATATATATATATATAAATCTAATGGAACTTAATAATGTTTGCTCAATTTAAAATATGTTGAATGACTATATTAATTAATTGTTGAGTGATGAGAATATAAATAGTGTTATGGATCTAGTCATTCATATACACAAATATGTATGTATAAAACCACTACATTTTAAGAGACTTGGTTATCTGATATTTTCTTTAATAATGGGATACATTATGAAATCAGAAAACCATTGAGCTATACAAGGTTTAGTAAAAATTGAGCACATACAGAAAAAAAAGAGAATGCTCGTACCATGTTAACCCAATGTTATTATCACTATTGTGCACACACATTGTAAATTTCATACTAAAGGACATAACTACCAAATTATATTTAATATTGTCTTTACTAATTATATTGTTATCATTCTTAGTTTTTGATTGAGATTTCAGATGGTGCATGTTGTTTGTGATAATTAATAAAAAAAAAAAGCACATTAAAATAGTACAACCAGAGGTGTCCTATAAAAAAAAAAAACTTATTGTTATTAGATGTATTAAATTTTGAAAACCTCCAACTTATTTTTTTTTATTTATTAATGTTAATAATAATTTATTGCCAAAATATCGAAATTATATTTTTGTAAAGGTTTTAAAATTTACCGTCGAGGTTTTGTTGCATGATCATTGTTATTTTAAATAAAATACTTCTATATTCCGAGTACTATGAAGTACACGCATTGTACATAAAATTGTAAGGCTTTTAAAAGAATTTAGAGAACCAATTAATTTGTTGTTTGTTGAGTTTGGAAACTGAGGTCACCTCTTTAATTCAATTGCCTAATGGTTCCCCAGCACGAGGCCTTTCTTCCACTAGGAGGCCTCCTCCTGGTTTTTAACAAGTGAGCCGGTCATCCAGGTAAGCTGTAGAATTTAGTTACACATTTTAAGAAAGTTAAAATTCTGAATTCTGTATGGTTAATGTGTTGTGATGTCATTGATGAGCGGCTCACAAATGGTAGCTGAGCGTGGTTGGACATAGGCCTGGCCACCTCTGAACCAAAAATGGGAAATTGATGCGGTGGCCTCAATACTTTAATTGGACATGCGCTGTCAGTTTTGTGGTGTGTTCTCATATCTCAATGAATGTAATGAGCTTAGGAAGGGTTGATTCTGATATTTTTACTGTAATTATGTGTTTACCTTTGTTATAAAAATTTGGTCTTGGGAGCGGTTGCCGGGCCGGGACACCTGGGGGTGAGCACAGGCGGGTTAGTGATTCCGGATTGTATCTTTGGGGTGTTCGCAGTTAAGTCTCTATTTGTTTGTTTGTGTTCGTGTTCTTGTCATTGTCTTTGTTGGTCTTACAGCATATGGTCTTGGTCTTGGTTGTTGGTCCGGTGTCGGGCCGGGAACCCTGGGGTGCCTTGATTGTTATTGCTTGGTTGTATTAAAGTCTTAGTATTGAGGAACGAAGTCAGAGGCGGGGCAGAGTAGTGGGCGGCGCGAGGGTCGCGGTCTGGTGCCCGAGTATTTTAATAAGGATGAGCTGCAGTTTGAGATACATTTGCGGGGTTGGTCTGGAGGACGGTATGCAGGTGAGAGTGGCCCATGTGTCGCATTTGAAGGCATGTCCTCAAGTGGAGGTTCATTGAGTGAAGGGTATATTTATTTTTTTTGCCACCCCAGTTAGGATTAATTAGGGTCCTTGGGTTTGGTTTTCGGGGGGGGGGGGGGCTTCTCTGGAGGATTTGGGTTTTAATAATTTTGGGGTTTAATGTTTTACCTTTTAGAGTTTTTAACTGTTTTTAGGGGGGGTTAAATGGGGTTTTAAAGTTTTATCGGTATTTTAGCTCCTCTCTTTTCCTTTCCTCTTTCTATCGCTTTAGGTCGCGACCGCTCACACTCCCGGTATCTTCCACACTTACACACACCCAGCTACACACACACACCTTGTCCTTCTTTCCGGTGTCCTTTCGTTTTCAACTTCCGCCTAATTTTACCTTTTAATCTGTTTTAGTTAGTCCCCACCTTTCCTCCAGTTGTGGCCGACCCAGTGTCGTCCAACCCGTTGGACTGCTTTTGTTGTGGGGGTGTGCCGTAATTAAGGAATTTCGTTACGGCAACATACTAATGTTGATTATGCCAAATAACGGCAATTAGAATTATTTATATTATACTGTCTTGTTGGCCCTAGTTGCGTGCTATATGGATACTCGCGCGCTATCTAGTAGCGACGCGGCGTGACTTGAGTTTCACTGTTCCGCTGTGTGGGGCCGTTGTTGGTTGTTCGGCTTAGACTGGTGTCGATCTGTCTCTCTCTTGCGTGTGCCTTCAATGCAGCGAGATGTTTCTTGTCGGGCTTCTGAAGAAAGTTTGAATTGTTTCCTTTAATACCGGGCGTGTATTAATTATTATGGCTGGCTGAGTATCGAGGTGTGCCCTGGGGTGTCTACGGCCCTGTTCAACCGTGACCCGATTGTCAGGCCAAGACGGAATGTAAGAAAATGAAGGAACTTATAAGTGCCTATGTGCTACTGCCAATATCGACAGGTATGTCTCGGAACAATGTTTCTGATGTGCTGTGTAAGTGAACTTTTGCAAAAAAAATTATGGCATCTGATATTTCTTTTAATTGTGAGGACAGCTTCTTATGCTGTTAGTAAGTGATAGTAATACCTTATATGCAAAAGCTATTTAAAAAAAAAAGAAAAAAAAAGAGAGAATGCTCGTACCATGTTAACCCAATGTTATTATCACTATTGTGCACACACATTGTAAATTTCATACTAAAGGACATAACTACCAAATTATATTTAATATTATGTCTTTACTAATTATATTGTTATCATTCTTAGTTTTTGATTGAGATTTCAGATGGTGCATGTTGTTTGTGATAATTAATAAAAAAAAAAGCACATTAAAATAGTACAACCAGAGGTGTCCTATAAAAAAAAAAACTTATTGTTATTAGATGTATTAAATTTTGAAAACCTCTAACTTATTTTTTTTTATTTATTAATGTTAATAATAATTTATTGCCAAAATATCGAAATTATATTTTTGTAAAGGTTTTAAAATTTACCGTCGAGGTTTTGTTGCATGATCATTGTTATTTTAAATAAAATACTTCTATATTCTGGGTACTATGAAGTACACGCATTGTACATAAAATTGTAAGGCTTTTAAAAGGATTTAGAGAACCAATAAATTTGTTGTTTGTTGAGTTTGGAAACTGAGGTCACCTCATTAATTCAACTGCCTAATGGTTCCCCAGCACGAGGCCTTTCTTCCACTAGGAGGCCTCCTCCTGGTTTTTAACAAGTGAGCCGGTCATCCAGGTAAGCTGTAGAATTTAGTTACACATTTTAAGAAAGTTAAAATTCTGAATTCTGTATGGTTAATGTGTTGTGATGTCATTGATGAGCGGCTCACTATAACTGATAAGATTCACAGAATACACTCACCTTGTTTTTGCAAATGATGTCCACATTTTGATTAGCCCACTGTACACAATATTATCTCTATATAGTCGGTGGGTGTCACCTAGCAACAAACACAGGTACGGTAAATTCTACTGTAACAGCAATGGGCAATACATTTATTTATTTTTTGCAACATACATTTTATTGCCACTTGAGGGTGGAAATAGTTAAGGGTGGATAGTTGATCCTAAATAGTGGTCTGTTATCGTAGGTTGAAAGAAGTGCAGGTCTGAATCTCATGTAAAGCACTTATGTTTTTGTTAAGAGATCTTAGTTCCACTTTACTGACCTCAAGTGTGTAAAGTCAAACATAACCCCTCCCCCACAAAAGCTGAAGAGCTGAAAGGTATTGAATATAGTATGTTTAGATGTCTAGAATACTTGACTGAAGTACATATAGTGATGGTCACAATACCTTCCTAGAACGCCATATGACTTAAGTTAACAACTGTTTGTCCCTTCTGTAGCTGCTCATGACCGGCTTCATATATTGTGGTCCAGCAATATTGAGCTTTAGCTACCCCGAATTCTATCTCTCCATCAGCCTATTTAAGCATCTTTCTAAATCGCACTGGTTGAGCCTTTCTTTTGTTTATGACCTCATATACTTGGTCTTTCCTTCACTGACCCTGAAATCTGTTTCCCTTAATTTTCAAAATTTCAAACATGCTTATGTTTCTGGCAACAAGTACCATGTCACTGGCGCATGCGTGCACGTGCGCGCGCACACACAAACACACACAATGTGAACTGTAGTTTACACCTAATGTTTAAAGCTTTAACAAGTATGTCCAACACTTCACTGAAAATTATAGTAAACTAATGACCCTTTTCATTATATTCTTTTCCAAAAGATGCCTTTCCTGGTTCCCTGTCCACAGACAATCCTTAAGTAGATTTCCAGAAGGTAGGAATATGAACTAAAATTGGAAACAACTAAATGCAGCTCATATAATATGCTTTCAGAAAGTAAGATGTTATGTTCTAGTAACGAAAATAACTTAAGCGTTTTACTGTTGTTCAGTATTTTAGCACGCAAAGTATTTATGGGCTTGAACTTGACTCGCAAGTACGTAGATTGACTCATGCACCTCTAGAAACTGCTTTTTGTAATGCGCTTTGTGCTTGAGTTTTTGTTAGTTAGACTCAAGTGTTGGATGGATAGCACATTGCTGGGACAGGCTTAATACCACATGGATGAATAGGATCTGTTTAGGAAAAGCACTTTCCCAAACTGTCTCTGACTTCTTTATTTCTTCATTGATGCAGGTAAAACCTCTTACCCCTCACACCCTTTCGTACTAAAGGGACCTGCTACTCCAAAATTGAATCTTCTTTGAAGCATGGGGAATTAGCAGTAAGTAAGCCTAATCTATGATTTAAATATTCTTTTAACACACCACTTGCTTGAGTCTCACCAAAGGAGAGCATTATTAAATTGTACAATTTTATATTACTTGAGGTTCTCGTAATTGATATGTAATCAAAAAAACCTCACAACTATAAACCACCATATGACGTCATGTGGATGCTATAAGTTATACTTAAGTTATTGTAAAATTAACTACCATCCCCCCACACACAAACTGACTTACCATACATGAGCGGTTTCATAGGATTTTCAACACAAAATAGTCTAAACTCAAAAGCATAAATTGGTTGTTCAGTATTCTCAAGCTGTGTCCTTATAGACTCATCACATCCATAATGATATGCAAAATCACAGAGGAGCTGAAAATTAAAAAGTACAGTTTTAAATACTATGATACACAATTAGTTCTAAAATAAATACTGGAAATATATTATAAGTTAACAGAATAGTCTAGGTTAACACCAGTTCTTTCTACCCAGAAATCATGATACCACTCTGGGACATTTTGTCAAGTTATAATGTACTATAAACAGGTATACATTATTTGTCTACGAATTTCAGTCAGAAGTTCACTTTTACACTTAGAAAAAGAATTACAGAATACAGTATGCTGCCATTTTCAAAATGTGTAATAGGGACTACTTGAGCAAAGTTTATTCTTTTAGAGAAAGTTAGGATCTGACAGTGAGTGAACGTAATGGCAGTGTCAAAATCACTACCAAAAATAATTTCCCTCAATGGCTAGATTCAATGTAACCTGAGATGCCTCATGTTCCTGAAGGCCTGAAGTATTTGCCACAGCCCTCTGCAAATATCAACTTCTCTTTTACTGTAAACAAACTTAACTTCATAGCACATGAACAATACAAATACATTCCATTTCTTGGTAACTAAGAGTACAATAACTCTTTTTGGTTGATCAGTGGCTGATAACATGTTTGTACAAAGATGGTCATAATGCACTGATGTTTACAAGCTTAACTGACACAACTATAGAATCTGCTTCTTGAGTCACTAAAAACATACAAATAATGATGACACTTGATAAATGACTTTGCTTCCCATTTGGTATACAACTTACTACCTTCAATATAACATATAAACCAGACTATTGAATTAATGCTCGTATCTGTAGTACATGAATTTCAATGCATCAACTTACTTTTCCACATATACCTGGTACATCATATTTAGATGGTTTATGACCAAAGTAGACATTCTGAACATCTTTCATCCATTCTGGAGGCGTCTCATTACCAACTGGATTTCCCGCAAATGCTCCCCATGTTCCCGATTCATAATCAGTATCTCCATACATTACTTCTTCGTTTTCTCCGACCACTGCAAAATGTGAATATCTTCAATAAGAAAAAACTATTAATAACCATAACAAACAATGATTTCTGGGCTACTGAGGATCAGTTTCCTTGTTACAATATAGTGTAATTACATAACTAATAACAGCAATGAACAAAAATAACAGTTTGTTATTGAAGAGATGCATTAAAATACATAAATAAAAGATATGAGAATCATAAACATATAGAACAAATATGGACTTTAGACTTTGTAGTGTGAGTGTGAGTGTGAGTGTGTGTGTGTAGAGGGGATAACAAATTAAAAAAAATTTTAGCCAAAGGTTGAACACAGTGGTCAATTTTAAAATTTAAAAACTGGAGGACACCAGGGCCTAAAAAAGATGACAATTTTGAAAAAATTATAAATATTCTTGCAAGTCTCAGATTAAAGAGAATTTAAAACTAAATCTGAATGTAACATTTACTTTAGGAGTACTATAAGCTAAATTTTAATAAAACTGTAAAAGTTTATCTGGGACATCAAGTTATAAGGAAATTTTACTGAAAATGAAACGTGGTATATTTAACAATTTGACAGAATTAATATATGTAAACACCCCCTTGTTAACTTTGGACTGCCTTTAAAAAGTTTGTAAGCTATGTTTGAAAAACATTTTATATATTGTTGTCTGTCATCTACATTTGTGAAGAGATTAGATATAGCCCTATAGATTGTCACAGGACAAATGGTGCCAATCGTGCAACTCTTCGTTTTTTGGTGACCCTAAAAAGGGCCGTGTGGGAAGAATGCTGAGATATGTATTCCGCCCAAGCCACGCTGAGATGTTTGGTGTTTGCTGCGCACGCTGTTAGTGGCATACTGCAGTCCTCTTCTATCGGCATTGGTTTGTACAGTCCACTACTGGCCCAGCGATGTCCATCGCTGGTTCGTCACAGGGCGAAGAATGCTAATAACGTCCACTCTGCTCTTCTTCCTGTTCCCTCCGGCTGGCTCCGCGTCAATATTGTCCGATAGAGGATAGGCGATGAAGTGTGTCTGATAGCATGGCAATGGAGGGTGCCAAAAAATTCTAACGGTGCTCTTTTTATGCCCTGACTGGGATCCCTGATTGGCTCATTGGCTCACTGCGAACTCGTCTGGTGTCATGTCTCGGCTGCTGATCCCTGATTGGCTTGCTGCGTATTCGTCAGGTGTCACGGGGAGCAGATGCTTGCCTTGCTGCTGTCACAACTTCCCCGGGTCTTGAATGCTCTCCGGTGGCCAGCCTACTGCTCTTCTCCAGATCTAGTAGCTGTGTCGGTTGGGTGCCATGTGCAAACATCTGCTCCCCGGTACCAGCTGAGAGGTCGCCGCTAACACCTGGTGGCGCGTCACACCTGACGAATACCCAGTGAGCCAATCAGGGATCAGGAGCCGAGACATGACACCTGACGAGTTCGCAGCAAGCCAAGCAGGGATCAGCAGCACTATGATAAGCTCATGGCGCACAACCTGTCAGGGCATTAAAAAAGCGCCGCTATAATTTTTTGACACACTCCATCGCCACGACATCGTGGAGCCAGACGGAAGAAACAGGAAGAAGAGTAGAACGGATGTTCTTTGCATTCTTCGCCCTGTGACGAACCAGCGATGGACATCGCTGGGCCGGCAGCGGACTCTACAAACCAATGCTGAAAGAAGAGGAGGACTGCAGTACACCACGAACAGCGGCACAGCCGCCGAACATCTCATCGTGGCTCGGGTGGAACAAACATCACAGCGTTTTCACCACACGGCCCTTTTTAGGGTCACCAAAAAATGAAGAGTTACAAAATTGGCGCCATTTGTCCTGTGACAATATCTACGAAACACACATAAACTAAAAGTTATGACTAAATTGTCTGTTATTAAGGTATTATGATTGTAATAAATTTAATTGAAAAACCAATGTAGTTGTTTGTAATATTTAAAGTTTATTATATGATTGTCTGTTTACTGTTGTTTCATTAAAAAAACTGTAGACTAACTGGGATATGAGTAATATTTCTGATAAATGGTTTGCAAAATTATCTAATAATGAAAATGTTCTAATAATAAACTTATTTCACTCCAAACAGTGAACAAGTTGTGCCGCATGAGAAGCCTACTAGTCTGTAAATAATCTTTTTATCACCTTGCTGTCACTAGTTAGTAGCACTCCTAAACAGTTCCAATCTTCGTTGACTTTGTTTCCTTTAAACTTTAAATGTGGATTATAAACTTTACTAATGTATGAAAATTGATTAATTTACCATGTTACTGTATTATGTATTGTTTATAGTAAGAGTGGTCATATGCTTTAAAATTAAGCGAGAATAATATCTAATTTCTTTACAGTACAGGATATTACAGTTACAGAACTGATCCTACTAGCTTATGTGCACAGTACGCTTATTGTAAATACAGTACTCGACTTTACAGTACAGGGTATTACAGTTACAGAACCGATCCTACTAGCTTATGTGCACAGTATGCTTATTGTAAATACAACCTACTGTACAGTACTCGACTTTACAGTACAGGGTATTACAGTTACAGAACCGATCCTACTAGCTTATGTGCACAGTACGCTTATTGTAAATACAACCTACTGTACAGTACTCGACTTTACAGTACAGGGTACTACAGTTACAGAACCGATCCTACTAGCTTATGTGCACAGTACGCTTATTGTAAATACAACCTACTGTACAGTACTCGACTTTACAGTACAGGGTACTACAGTTACAGAACCGATCCTACTAGCTTATGTACACAGTATGCTTATTGTAAATACAACCTACTGTGCAGTACTCGACTTTACAGTACAGGGTATTACAGTTACAGAACCGATCCTACTAGCTTATGTGCACAGTACGCTTATTGTAAATACAACCTACTGTACAGTACTCGACTTTACAGTACAGGGTACTACACTTACAGAACCGATCCTACTAGCTTATGTGCACAGTACGCTTATTGTAAATACAACCTACTGTACAGTACTCGACTTTACAGTACAGGGTACTACAGTTACAGAACCGATCCTACTAGCTTATGTACACAGTACGCTTATTGTAAATACAACCTACTGTACAGTACTCGACTTTACAGTACAGGGTACTACACTTACAGAACCGATCCTACTAGCTTATGTGCACAGTATGCTTATTGTAAATACAACCTACTGTACATACTGTACAGTACTCACTCGACTTTACAGTACAGGGTATTACAGTTACAGAACCGATCCTACTAGCTTATGTGCACAGTACGCTTATTGTAAATACAACCTATTGTACATACTGTACAGTACTCGACTTTACAGTACAGGGTACTACAGTTACAGAACCGATCCTACTAGCTTATGTGCACAGTACGCTTATTGTAAATACAACCTACTGTACATACTGTACAGTACTCGACTTTACAGTACAGGGTATTACAGTTACAGAACCGATCCTACTAGCTTATGTGCACAGTACGCTTATTGTAAATACAACCTACTGTACAGTACTCGACTTTACAGTACAGGGTATTACAGTTACAGAACCGATCCTACTAGCTTATGTGCACAGTACGCTTATTGTAAATACAACCTACTGTACAGTACTCGACTTTACAGTACAGGGTACTACAGTTACAGAACCGATCCTACTAGCTTATGTGCACAGTATGCTTATTGTAAATACAACCTACTGTACAGTACTCGACTTTCGGACAATTTGAGTTTAGAACACATTTTTAGGAATCCATTATGTTAAAAAATCAAAGACCTTCTGTATTTAAAAGTGAACACTGAAAAGTTAGTGTATGACATCCAAAAGTCAACACTTGCTATTTGAGTTACATTAGCACTGTTATAAACTGCTAGATTACTTGTAACGTACATCAACTTTAATATTCTTATATAATGTATTCTTCAATCCTTGCATTGTGTGATTCCCACCCACCCATAAGTCTTATCTGTACCAAGGATTTTAACACTGTTAATAATGTGTACACCTCATTCTGTCCCCCCCCCCACACACACACATACAGACTTACCTGCAAGACTAATTCTTCCTACGTGATTTGTTGTGCCCATTATAATAGGCACTTTTGCAAATCGTCCCTGCTTGAGCAATTCCCTCGGTGGCAGAGGCAGGAAGCTCTTATCAGTTGCAGGCACTTCAACACAAGGTGTAAATGGTGTTGAAAAAACCAACTGGTTTTCCTGAAATTGAAAAAAAAACTTTTAGAATATAATAAACAACCTTCCTGTCTGACTCTGAACAAGAAGATGATAGTGGAAGAACTGGAAGTCACGGAAAGGAAAATATTAAGAAATATCTTAGGACCAATAAAACATAGAGAACAGTACAGAAGACGCTACAATAATGAGCTGTACAAACACATGTTGAGTAAATCACAGACGTAATTAGAAAAAGAAGAATTATTTTCTACGGACATATTCAAAGAACAAATCCTGACGGACTAACAGGGAAACTGTTTAACTATTTCAGAAAGCTCAAAATGCCCAACACATGGTTCAAAGAAACAGAAAAAGACATAGAAGAACTCCAGATTACTTAAGAAGACATTGAAGAACACTTATCATTCGAAAGTAAATTTAAAATGGCCAGGGTTTTTAGGAAAATCCCAAGAAGAGGACAGGTGCCACCTGGACTGACAAAAGGAGGGAGAGACATTGATCAAGAATGAAGGAGATACAGGAGAGGAGGAAGAGAGAGAAGAAGAAGGAAGGAACCAGTTGAATCAACATAGTCGATGGTGGCTCATATGAAAAAAAAACAACCTTCCATAAATGCTTTTCAATATCCTTAATCAAACATGAAGTTGAAACTCTACAAATTTATAGTTAATAAAATCTTATTGAATTAACTAAAAAGTTAATTCTTATTAAAATATTGAATTAACTAAAAGAAACTTCGTTATTCTTTTTCCTACCTTCGGGTTTTAATCCAGGGTTGTACAGACGAAAACAGTTGGAGAGGGATTATTTGGGTTGAGTTTCGAAATGATAGTAACACAGTTTATGCTGTCTAAAACAAATTACTTCTTGTTTATTATGCAAAATGATTATTTTTACTCACTTGGATGTCAAATTTCTTATTTTTTTTTTCTTATAAATTACAACATTCGTCGAATTAACAACATATAAAAAACATAAAATTAACCAATGAATATATCTTACTTATGTGCCGTGTTTTGCTAAAAACCCGGCGTGCAATAAACGGAATTAAAAAAAATATATATATATATAAAAGGGTCTAACTCCCGAAATTGTTATTTTGTAAGTGCGCGCATGCGGGCGATACGGTCGCTCCGTGATTTGAACGGGCCTGCGTACTGCCGCTCTCTGGTGGTGGGGAGCGGAGTTGCGGTTTCCGACTTGTAATTTGTAGCTACGCTTCAGTCTCAACGGGACAGCTGATACATTTGGGGCGGACGTTCTTTCCAGCCGACCTAGTTGCTTGATTCTACTAAACTATCTACTATGATTGAGTAGATTTTACTGTGATCCCCGGGTTTCCGCACCGCCGGGAGATCCAACCCATTCCAGCAGTTGGCAGTACAACGGCCACAAGCAACAACCACAGACTCGATGCGGGTGCGGCTGGAAGAGCGTCTACACGTCATGCCGAAAATGTTCCCCATAAGACATATCTGGACTATAAGGTGAAATTTAATCTTTTATACACATTTGGCCTCTGTAGCAAACCTCCTGTGTGGGACATTTTGCCGTTAACGAGCTCTATGTTATGGTGCCGCGTCTAACTAGACATAATTGGGCGGGGTGATGAACTTTACTGGAATAACTTCTTGATGTAATTACGTCCCAATCTTATGTAGGCCTTGCCGAGGGGCCGTGCCCGGCGTTCAAGTAAATTTTTTTTTATAATTTTGGGTAGCAAAATTTGAGGTCGCAAATGTTGTGACCATTCTGAATTCTTTCATGTATCGGTGTCTACTTCTCTTTATTCTACTCTAAATAACGTTCTTTAATAAGGGGGCAGGTGATCTTAAGGGACTTTGATTTTTTTTAATTGATTCAGGTACCTGCGGCAGGGGCAGTTTTATGCAGGCACTGGGCGTGTTGTTAATTGTTCGATCAGGCCGAACGCGTCTACTTGGTCAGGTCAATTCAGGTTGTAAAGGCATATACCAGTATGTATATATATGTATATCCAGATATTTGCTCCTTTAAGTAAAAGTATTTTGTAATTTTATGAAAGTGTGAAACATGTAACACGATTTAGAAACTTTATCACTCCCATTATTATTTCAGAATGTGTTAAGCTTTCATCTATACCTTATGAGAGAATTTTTACTACTTCATACTAGATTTGTAATGTTATAATTTTAGCTTCAGTTTATTTTTTTTTACACTTAATTTGCTGGTGGTCATGTCCACTTGGGAGTTCTGTAAATGCCTGAATATTTATCTCTATAAAACTTACTATTTATAAAAATAAAATACAGCTATGTTAACTACGTGAAGGTATGCTCCTAAAAGGGGAATTTTTGAATTTTAGTTCGTAATTACTGGTATGCGGGGCGACTATGCCGATGTAAATTTTGTAATTCCTAACATCACCTTTTATTCAGGTTGCTTTACTTTCAGTTACTTATTTTCTCCCCCGTTATTTTCATTTTACTCGCTCTTGTGAGTTAATGAGTTTTGTGATTTTTTTACTTGGAGGTTATATAAGGAGGTGTTTGCCATTTAAACGATTAATTGAGTGCTGCTACAGGATGACCGGTCCTGTGGTCTCCCATTCAGGTATGGGTACAAGGGGAAGGTACAGGCTGCCTGTCGAAATTAACCAGCTGTATTCCGTTATGCTGTGCTATAACTGTGATATGTGTTTTGTGTATATGTATTTTTATGTGTGATTAGATGTTGTAATGTTGAGTAGTTTTAAGGATAATCTATATAATTACATATTTTGTTCGCCTTATGTACATGATTAAGCGTTATGGAAATAATATGATTGTTTATAATTACAAGGTGAGGAGTATTCATGTAACTATGCATTTATCCACATTTAAGATAAAATGAAGCTTTCAGAATGGTGAGATGGATACTCACCTATGATGTTAATGTTTTTTTAAATTGCGAATTTGGGAAAATGTGTTACAATTCGAAGTTCAGATTTTATATTGTGAATTAGATTATCGAGATCTAAATCTTATATAATGCATTAGCATTGAACCAGAAATTAAAGTTGTAATTTCAGCTTAAAATTGCATTATGGAAATTAAACAAAAAATTACATTTTGTATCAAGATTGAATTCAAAAAAAAAAGGAGAGGAAAAATTTCTAAAGTTGTATATTTAATATTAATGTGGGTTTGTTGAAATTTGAAAGTTATATTTGTATTAAAGAAGAGTTATCAATTTTACTACTAATATGCATGAATGTCAAGACTTGAAATTTCTAATAAAATTGTTATTGTTGTTTAACAACCGAGTTTAAAAGCAGGTCCCGTCCCACTGGACCCAGCGCATTTTTGGCTTCTCTAGGCACTAGGCCTAGTTTTAAATAACTAGTGGCCCCTCTTTCAAAAAAAAATTTTGGAAGTTTTTTTATAAAGTATAAAAATTTGAAAGAGGGGTTACACTTAGCTATAACAAAATAATTCATAAGCTTAAGGAACCAGTACTTTTATAATTCCATTTTTTACCCCATTTATAGAGCTAGTTTAGATCTTTATTTTACAATATTAAATTATTTGTTTGAGATGCGTAATATTTTTAATTGATAGTTTATTCTTGGTACTTAACCAAATCCGGAGAAGTTCTAGTTGATTTCACCACCTCCATGTGTTAATTACCATTTTCCCGAGCACTCCGCACTTCGATGTTTCACGCTTTTATTAGTTTTTCACACTCCGTGTTATATAACAGTACAAACCGTATTTAGTAGTTTAATACTAAGATTGGTTACTTTTTCTTTTATAACATTTTGTCGGCTGACGTAACTCGCTCGCGAGCACTGATTGTTTTTTGATTAGTTGACCGTGCGGTCAGTGAAATACGAGTTGACTGATGCTTGATCTGCGTTAGGGCGCAATGCTCGGGGCTTAAGGCCGGTCACGTGATCACCAATTCAAGCCCTGATGATGGGTTTAAAAAGTTCTAGAAGCTAGGCCAGCGAATTCTGCAATATTTTTCCGCCTGGTGAAATCTGCACGTGGGCTTAATTTTTTCCGTGATTCACAGCTGCCACGAACTGTACGTAGTTACATAATATGTCTGGACTATCTGACTCCAGAGACAAAACACAGACGTGGTGTTTTGTAATAATATTGTATGTGTAGTTGGTTAAAACGAGGTACCCCAAAGGTGAACCCTGACTGCTTTGAATTAAGACCGATTTAAATTATTATTTTTTAACACGCAATTCTGTACCGTTACAAAGTAAATATAAAATACTACATACATGCCTACGGAAATCATGGCCAGCACCAGGGGATGCATTCAGCTTTTCATCATTTGAGTTTATTTCTCCCTTGTAAATAACAAACTTAAGTAAACAAAACACCTTTCTTCCTTTCCACTTCATGGATTAAGCAGCCTGCCTGCTCTACAGTCTACCTGTACCTGTCCTCTTCTTGGTTTACAATGTTCAACAATGTTGGGCAGCTTCCACTATTCACTCTATATGCTATAAATATTTACTCTGATCTACTTTGCTTTTGATACTGTAGATCCCGAAATCACTCATAATGTCTCTATTTCCTATTTGGTCCCCTCAATATATATCCTTTAAATGCCTTCAAAATATAATATCAGCTGCAGAAGATTATATATATGCTATTTAAAGGTCTGCCATGCTGCTTTACTGAGGCTATCAAGAGTGAAGCTGCATTGTGAAAGGCTCACTTCGAACACCAAAAAAGGTTACTGCTTTGTGATTGGCTCACTTTTAACACCAAAAAAGGTTACTGCTTTGCGATTGGCTCACTTTGAACACCAAAAAAAGGTTACTGCATTGTGATTGGCTCACTTTGGGTACTGAAAAAGGTTACCGCTTTGTGATTGGTTCACTTTGAACACCAAAAAAAGGTTACTGCTTTGTGATTGGCTCACTTTGAACACCAAAAAGAGTTTTTGCTTTGTAATTGGCTCGCTTTGAACACCAAAAGAGTTTGTTGCTTTGTAATTGGCTCTTTGAACACCAAAAGAGTTTGTTGCTTTGTAACTGGCTCGTCTAGTTGACTGAAAGTTATATACGAAACCTTGCTTTCTTTGTAACTTATTTCTATAACCCTGCTTGAGGCGTGTTTGGCCTGGCATCCTTCAGTTGAACGTGTTTCTACTGAAGGAGGCTCCAGTGGGTGGACAAAATGTTTAGAAAAATGAGCCAAGCTGTAAGCAATCAACCACGGCCTAACAGCCTGTTAGTTAATTTTAATCAGTGGCGGCTGGTGCTATGGTTGCAACGTTGCACAACCACCAATGTAGAATACTAAATTACAAAATAATATACAAAAACATTAAGCAGCTAAAAGTATCTTAAATTTCAACGGAGAGCGTATTAGATCCTATGCGGTAATATTCGCGTTCAATTCAAATGTGCCGCGCAGGCTGGTGGTTGTAGGCCATTAGGAACTTGAACAGTATATGGCAGAGCTTACTACACAAACATATGGGAGGACGTGCGCTACTCTTCACAACTGCCCTGTGTTCCCAATGTCGGCTAGGTGGTTGCAAAGCGTTTTGCAATGCTCCACTAGTAGCGCTGTAGACCAACTTTGTGTCATGAAATCACCACATCATTCTTGACTTATAAGTTATGTCAAGTTTAGTGTTTGTAAACATTATCCGTTGTTTGAGCTTGTAAAATTATAGTAATAATTTTGTATGGTAACTGTGATTATGATAGTTTAATGCCTTTTAACCGATCTCCCATCCACTCAAGCAACTACTCCAACCACAAAAATTTGGAACCACCAGCTGACACTGATTTTAATAATGCTGACTCTGGCCGTGACAGCTTTTGCAATAGACATATAATGGCACTACTCATATACAACGAAAGCAGCGAGTGTATGGACATAATGTGTAACATATACGGCCATTATGGAAAGTTTAAAAAAATTCGGAACAAGCCTTCGACAGCTGGCACGATTGTTAACAACAACAAAAAAACCCATTTAACGAACTATCTGTATTGTGTATATAATGTTTCAATACAGTTAGACGTACACTGGGAGTTGCCACTTAAAAGCATCCCTTACCAAATAACTGTTCATCGTGACACACATACATCACCCTTTGTTAACATAAACTAGCATCCAGTCAACACTCTTTTTTAAGTAAATTCAATTAAAATAATGACCAGTAGCAGTTTATTGTAAATAAGGCATTATGTCAGAATCCCGTAGCAAATATTTATGAAGAAATATACCACATTCTATTTTACCTACAAAATATATGTTTGTGGATAAAACAGTCTTCGAACAATAATAAAACAGTCTACACTGTAAAAAGCCAATTTGGTAAACAATACTGGTGTTTGGCATCTTATAAATTAGGAAATACATGCACGAAATACAAGAAATACATGCACTTCCGTTAAGTAATTGTTTACTGCCAGGTGGTAATATACCCACCACTTTTAACAATAGGTGTGACAAATTAGGAATTATGAAGGGCTGCTCACACAAATGTAGATTGTTTCAAGGCCTAGATGTGGATACTAAGAATTCTGCACACGAGGAAGAAACTTTGGCCAATCAGAGAATATGTTACACACAGGAGAGAAGAAGTAGTAGGTGAATAGACCAATTGGTGGATGGAAAATAGGGTTAGGAGTGCTTAATGAGAGAGTGAAGAAATTCACCCCATATACAGTTAAGTTTTAAACTCTTAGAAAGTCATATTTCAATACTCTTAGTCAGTCATATATACAGTCACTTAAGAATCACACTTCAAAAGTTTACAGTTAATAGTCATTATTTACAGTTACAAAACCAACCTTTATTCCAGAGTTTTAACTACAGTGATACAATTTTATTGCAAAGAGTGTTTATTGCTAAATTAGTTAATCACTAATACCATGAGTGTAGTGAAAAACTGCAGTGAGTGAATTGCCGCTCTTCAGAAATCATCACCAACATCACCAAAGTACACCAATCCCGAGAATCAGGACAAACAAGGAGGAGGAGAAACACTCACAAAATTAATGAAGCTACCAAGTCAGATGGGATGACGTGAGAGTTATTTGTAAAGAAAATAAGCGGTTTGAACATACGTTTAAGGAAGCTGCTTTCATAATGACTAATATTAACTGTATTAGTCAAGTAGGCAGTGAAATTCCTAATATCTAGCTTTGTTCCATCAGAAAAATAGTTTAGGTATTGGCCTTTGAGCTGATTAGTGTGTTTTCCTGTTTTTTTGCACATTAGTTTGATGGGTGGGGAGGAGGGTCTTCCAGTTGACTACATAAAGGGGTATGACTTAGTGCCACTTGTCGTACTTTGTGGGTGACCTTAGGTGTGCGTGTTCTTGTGAGTTTGTAGTGACTAATAGATTTCACGGTTGGTATGTTTTACTTATTTACTTTTGATTGTTACCTATAAACTACGAGGGATGTTCACGTCAATCCGGGACTATAAATTTGTAATAAATATAGAACACATTTATGATAGTAAAAAATACTTTTATTTCTCAATGTAATCCTCTGCTACATTTATACATTTGTCCTACCATTTCACTAGTGCCTGGATACCCGCAGTGTAGAAAGACTTGTCGTTACGTCGAAACCAAGATAGGACTGACTGCTTCACCTCATCATCGCTGTTGTAATGCTGGCCTCCCAGGAACAACTTCAAGGGCCCGAACAGGTGAAAATCACTGGGAGCGAGGTCCGGACTGTAAGGGGGTATGGCAATAACGTTTGCAGTAGTACTCACTGTTATTATTGACTCCATGGGGTAGAAAATCGACGTGAATGATGCCACTTTTATTCCAAAAGATTGAGGCCATAACTTTGCCTGCAGGAGCAATTGTTTGAAATTTTTTGGGAGGTGGTGAGTCCACATGCTTCCATTGCTTTGATGCACGTTTAGTTTCCGGGGTGAAATGATGGACCCATATTTCATTGCAGGTAACAATTCGATCGAGAAAAAGCTGGCCTTCTTTGTCAAAACGTTGCTTTAACTCCTTGCAGATTTGCAATCTTCTTTGCTGGTCGAAAGCAGAAAGCTGTCTTGATACCCAACGTGCACTAACCTTACTGAACTTCAGATGTTCGTGAATTTTTTGTTTAGTTTCCACAGACACATTTATTTCTTTTGCAATTTGCTGACAAGTTATTCGTCGATTATCAAGGATCAGTTCTTCCACTCGCTGAATGTTCATGGGAATGACTACAGTAGGCTCCGAACCACCTCGACCGGGATCATCACTCTCTGATGTACAGCCTTCTTTAAAACGTTTGCACCACTCAAATGTTTTACTGCGACTAAGAGTCTCATCACCACACTGTGCAAGGAGTTGCAAATCATTACAACACGCTGTTCCACATGTACATTTGATGCCATGTTCTTTAATGTTGTAATTGTTTAACATGTAAGCAATACAGAGCGCCATGTGGTAATAGCTGACACTTGTACTTCATAAGTAGGACTAACAGAATGCGCACAAATCTCCATTTACACTCTAGTCTAACAAAAGTCCCAGATTGACGTGAACGTCCCTCGTATATAAATATGTTTGCGTGTTTTGACTATCTGTCAGTTGTGGGACAGAGTACTGTTTATCTTTTTATTTTTGACGTTTTAGTTTTGTTTTTGCCCGAAGGCTGCTACCGATTTGTTGTGCAACCGAAACGTCGCTTTTTAATAAAAAAAAGCAGTGATGGAAAAAGTCCCTCTTACTAGTAGGCCTAATGTCAAAAAACCATTACTGACGTCTTTTAAAGTTATTGTGATTATTAACATACATTAATTAAGACATGTATCAAGGCTATATCAAGAATATCTTGGATTAACGCCCATAATCAGTGTTATCGTTTATTCAACATTACCAGTTTTTGACTGACAGCCACAACAACAACAAAGTGTTGTATGTATTTATATAAACTATATTGTTTAGATACTACAAGACACAGTATGTATTTATATAAACTATATTGTTTAGATACTACAAGACACAAAGAAGTATGCAGTGAAGCCCAAAGGTTGCCTTTGACATAATAACATAAAAATGCTTTAGCATCTTGATAACAGTGAAGTTCTGCCCTGCATGAAGCTGTCTCACCTGTACTGTAGACCTACACGAACAACAAGTGTAACCAAGTAGAGCCCAACAAAGGATGGGACTCCAGCTCTCACTGCATAATGTTTGTTATAACAAGTGTCAAGATTATGAGTTATATTATTAATAAATTACAATGCGTAATAATCTATACTGCAATAACGCACAAAGTAACTACAAAAAACCAATCTTCCTGAGTTGAAATACAGATAGTGTAACTTACTCCAAGATCAAGAGTCTTTCTTGCTGCTTCTACTAGATCCGTTACAGGAACTGCTTTCAGAAACTCCAGTAGGTCATCGGTGTTGTCAGTGTCCCAATCCAGTGCTTTGCCTAGTTTGAAGGCCCTTTTTATGGCAATCTCCCTGGGGGTGTACATATGAGGGTTGAGTGCACAGTCACCTTGTATGATTACACGGTGGAACAGGCCTGTGGAATTAACAACATAGATTTGTTTTTATCCACATTAATGATACTCCTACAGAAATTGAACAACATACCTAAATCTTTAACCAATAACAGTGTTGCATTTTTAATTAAATTATGAGTAACAGATAGTCAGTAAATCAAAACCGATGTTTGAATAGGTATCGAAGTCACTTATTGAAATATTGACAAAATATATATAATATTTACTGCATTTCTTCCATTGCGTGATTTCGTGTTGCGTTCAATTGATTATTTTTACGTGTTTCGAAACATATGTTTCGTCTTCAGAATAAAAAATTACTCACAGTGAGGTTGTTAAAACATTAAAATTGCAAATATTAAAAACAGTTCTACACATATCCGCATTATATGGGTGCGCACTCGAGTCTCCGATCGGTCCCACTCGAGTGCGCACTCATGTAATGCGGATCTGTGTAGAACTGTTTTTAACATTTGAAATTTTGATGTTTAATGACCTCACTTTTAGAGATTTTTTATTCTGAAGACGAAACATATGTTTTGAAATGCGTAAAGATAATCAATTGAACGCAACACGAAGTCATACGATGGAAGAAATATGGTAAATATTGTTATGACATCACAGAACAATCTACGTGTTTATCGAAAATTCCAGAGGGATCCAGAATGTAATGCGGTGGTGTACGTGACTCTCGACGCATTCGCGAGACTTTTCTGGAAGCTGCCACCCGCAATTAATTAAGCAAGGCCGCAATTAATTACGTTGTACACTGGCACTAACACGCATTTTGGAATATTCTGGTCTGTGAGCCGTGTATAAATACCAATACTCAACGACGTTCAGTTTCAGTATAGTTGTGATATAATTACAGTGGGGTTCGAGTTTATTGTCGGGCAATTATAAGTGATTATCGGGCGATATTACTGTGTGCGTTCAAGTGGTTATTAGTGAAGTGTTTAATAATCGGGCGGGATAATTGTAATACAATTGTGTTTAATATTAGTGGACATTGTATTGCGTGTGAACAATTTTTATTTGATTTGTTGTAAGAGACTGTGTTGTTAATTACGAACTGTTTAACTGTGAAAACTAAAGCTGGTGATTAGTGACTTAATTGGTCTTGTATTTTGTTTTCACTGTACCTACGACAATCAAGTAGACCGTTGTAACAATATTATATATATTTTTTCAATAAATTAAGTTATTAAGTAACATTTTTGTTACAAAAAAAAACACCTGCACTCCTCTCACTTGCATAATACGGTATACATTTAAACAGGTAATGTTTTTGAAATTTTGTCTCGCTTCTTCTTAGTCTTCTATTCTGCATTTTGCAGAGGATTTAGTATTTCTTCTCTTTCTTTGTAGGTATACTGCTCACCTACTGGATGTCAAGATTATGCAAACCAAATCCATTATCAAACCATTATGCTTTACTATTTCTTTTATGAATTTGCTAACTGCTATAATTTTTATTGTTCGACTAAGCTTTTCGTCATCACTGACATCTTCAGGTCTTAAACAACAACCTGTTTGTTGAATTTAAAATCGTTGTTGTTTAAGACCTGAAGATGTCAGTGATGACGAAAAGCTTAGTCGAACAATAAAAATTATAGCAGTTAGCAAATTCATAAAAGAAATAGTAAGGATGGCTGCTAATTTAAACTATACGAAGAATAAAACATCATGCTTTATTAACCGAAAATGTTTAGTACTTAAGGTATGTAGTTTTAATTACTCTTACTTGTCCCATGTAGAATTGTGAATCTTTTATTCCTGACGTTTCAGCACTACTCTAGTTGACAAGCACTATAGAGTTCTTGTTTAGCTGAGTCATTGGTTTATAAAATAATTTCAAACATTGTCATGCTTACTTGCTGACTGCTACCTGTCATGCTCTGAACAAGGCCTTCAGTGTCTCCACAAAACCACGGCTACGATAATGGTGGTTTAGGACGAGTCGTGGTTTAGGACTTGATAATGGTGCAGATATTGAAAGGCCTCGTCCGGAACATGACAGGTTGCAGTTCAGCTAGTAAGCACGGCAAAGTTGGATTTTTTTTTTATGACTGTGGAAAACTAATGTTCGCCGCAGGAGGGTCTGCACTCCTATGGTGTGTGGGACTCGCACCCACCAAAACCACAAAACCTGTTGTCCATGGCATGGATCCACCTTGGGACTCAGCTTTCGCAATACTTCAAGGTGGTGCCATTTGTACTTCGTCCTGTGGATGTTCATCTCTTTTAAACCTTCAGCAGGGCCACGTTACCTGTTTTCTGCTATTCTGTCAGCGCCCTAGCAAGATCATCTTCGGCATCCTTCTTTTGACTTAGTACCTTCTCTATGTAAGCTGCTACCTGCTCCCAATGAATGGTGTTTGCTCTCCAGCATTATTCCGATGATATTTTCAGGCGAGATCTGTCCCACTACATTTTTCAAGGTTTGCCTCTCCTCTGTCCATCTATCACAGGTGAAAAACGTGTGATTCACATCGTCTAATTCCTGTTTCCAGAAAATGCAGTCTGTCTACTTTCCCCATACTATGTAGGTAAACACAGAACAGGTCATGGCCAGTTAGAAACTGCGTTATGAAATAATTAATCTCGCCATGTTTGCGATCAGTCCACTCAGCTAACTGTGGCAAAGTTGGAATTACAGATACTGCTAACTCAAATAACAAAATAAAATAATTCACCTGCACATATTTTATAAACAGTGAATTTGGTAAGTTTTCTTAATAATAATACTAAAAAGTAGTAAGTTAGCTATAATAATTTTAAACCACAATAAAGCTCAGTACCCTCTGATATATGAATGTAGATTAAATTAATGATAGCTAACATCAATTTTGAAACAAAAGACATCACCAATGTATAAAATCAGTCTCTAATTCATTATCGGATTTCTTTTTGCATAATTAATATACATTACGTTCTATTCACAGAACTGATTTATCATGTGTCATAAATAAATAATCCATGGCATACCTTCAGACAATGGTGACATGAGGTGGTAGTGAACAAACGCTGCTGCTGTACCAAAGCCATACAAGGTGATATTGTTTGGGTCACCACCAAATTTGGAGACATTTCTCTGGATCCACTTCAAGGCCATGACCTGATCCTTAAGTCCAGCATTGCAACACACTTCCTCATGATCCAGACACAGGAAACCTTTTGCACATGTTATATGTTTTGAGTATTGTGTCAAATATGGATACTCTTACTTTTCAAATATGAATTTTTCTAATATATATGACCATACAAAAATTGTATAATTATTATTATAGATTTTTTAATTCAACACACAATCTATTATTGAATAAATAAAATATTTACATAATACTTAACCATTTAAATTACCAACAAAAATAATTTTTGTTTCCTATTTCAACAACTAAATATTACAGGCAACTTAATAAGGTGTTTTATGGTACTGTTTTGCTCAGTCTGACAAACAGAGAACTAAAACCAGCAATGCAGTGGCGAATCTCAGTTCCAGATTGAAAATATATAGTTTTAAATCCTGTATTAGTAATGATGGAACATACTCTTTCTTTAGTGTACTACCAATTAGTATTGTAACATTAAAAATTTTATACATCTTTTAACAACATAATTTATGGTAATAGCCTAGTCATCTCATTCTGCATGTCACGTATATGATCATATGTCACAACAAACATACACACAACGTTTGTACATACAACGGATAACTTACCCAAGACGTTCTGTCTGTATCTAACAGTAACTAGTACTACATCCTCCTGCATATACTGTCCAACACCAAAGTACTGTGGCCCAAAAGCCGACTCCTCAGTAAAACGTAGTGGATGTATCCATACTATCACTGGCTTTCTTTTGTCACCTAACTGAAAAAAAAACATTCTTACCACTAACAAAAACTGCATCCATATTATCAATGATGAAGTTATAACAGTCTGAAAATCGTTATTTAACAACAAATTTTATTATTTGTTTTATTTTACCAAAAAATTAACATTTATTTGGAATATAAAGCAATGTTGTGACGTCAAATTCAAGGAGAGATAGTGACAGTACTGACTGAATAACATCTGTGAAATATACAAATACTGAATTCACAATACAATGGATCCTCGTACTGCAAATACAGGAAGTAGAGGAGCACACATGTCAAGAACTGGACAGAATTGTGTAACAACAGAAATGAAAAGAGGAGGTCAACGGTGTAATGCCAGAGTGTAACAAATACACACATATCAACTGTAAACCAATGACTAATTTTGATGTCTAAATCGCACTGATAACTGTAATTAGTACAGTCATTAGTATTACAAAAAAAGCTATACAATAAACAGACAACTAGAAAACTGATCAAAGGCTACACAAAAATGGATTTACAAATTAAATGATTGAAAATGACAAGATACTTTATAAAGAAAAAAATGCTTTGAGCTCACACCGACGCCGTATTAAAGATATTAGACTCAATTCATAAATTTAAAAATTATGCAGAAAACCACATGGAATATTGTGAAGTAAGTGCATAATACCAACACAAATACACACATGAAAACAAAGCATAAGCTGGAACAAATGAATTATTATGATTACTATTATCCTGTAAATATTAAATACTGTTTTCGGGGATCTCTTGAACACTTCAAATGACATATTCTTCCATGATGTGATTAACAGAATGCATAAAAAGATTCACGTTATTAAAAAGAAAGGTTATGGCAATATTGTTCCACCACATTCAAAGAAGAAACCTGACAATAGAAATTGAACAGTGGGTTAGAGATGAGCAGTGTACAAATACCTCGTTGCAAGGCTAACCAAATTTTCATTTACATCGCACATGTGCACAACAGCCTTGTACAGTGTTTCATAGCATGAACATTGGCTGCAACAAGACTGGCGAGAACAATAGAAGCATGTGTGTGACAGAGAGGGAGATAATATGGAAGTGAAACAGTGAACCCTTATCTCATTGTCTCCCCTCTCTTCTCTCTAGATATCTTAGCAATACTTATAAATGGGGGTAATTCATGCATTGAGTCGATGCAGCTTACTACAATGCTTGTAATGAGGTATGCGTCACTATTATAATGAAATTGGGAAATACCACACTGGACCACAAAGCAATGCAATTTGTAGATTTCTGTGCATGCAGAAGACAATATCCTGCAACACAAGGGTTCTAAAAATATAATTTTCTTGGAAGTTGAAGCTTCCTAAGTATATCTTATGAAAGATGGTCCATGTTCCAACTTCCTCATCTGTTTTTCAGAAAATCAGCTGACGAGTTCAGCAGGAATGGAATAATAGCTAATAGGTTTGAATTTTATAAAACCCCAATTGTACATTATCACAACTGTCTGTTGAACAACAATAAAATATGCACATGGTTTATTTTGACGTTTAGAGTTTTTTATGCTCAATAACTGACGTGAATCTTTACCCTCTGGTTTTCCAGTGTGGACATGTGCTCCCTGATACCTGCCAAAGTTTGCAGTCATGCACATAAGTGACATGTAACTTAACAAATGAAGCACACAACTACCACTTTATACATAAGAGTGTACCATGGCATCTTTGTACATATGGAATATAATTTTCTATCATACGATCTAACAGTTTGATAGCAGTTGTTTAATATCCTCTACATGCATGACTGTTAACACACTTTGTACGTCTATGTTCATTAATACTTACTACTTGTATTTTCTGTTTTATATACACGTACACAAAAAGTGCTGCAGCTACTTACTGCGACATCTAAGTTGTCTGCAGGTTCTTGCTATTACTTATTTCCATAGGAATTCTTACAAGCTAACGATTTCTACAAAGCCATTATTTGATCATTACTTATGTATATATTTTTTCAAATAATATTTCAGGTAAATACGGTAATGTGTACATAACATAAATTGTTAACTTTTGTATGTTGAAGATTTTCTACAGTGTGATTTAATCTCTGCAAAAGGGGTCTGAAAGTCATTTTGTTATATATACGTATTGATTATCATACTCGCCTTTGACTGAACAGAATGTGATAAATACTTTGTCTTGTTACTTATAATTACCTGTGGTGTGTCAACATCCAAATAGAGACAGTCATCAGTGACTTTGGGAGGAGAAACAAACTGGTCAGTGATTGTAGTAGGCTCCTTCTGGGGCACAGTATCTGCTGCTTGTAGTTCCTGTAAGTTACCACATAATCAGTCAAACAGTATTAATTATCTAATTAATCTAACCATTAGTTTTAAAGAGTCTCATGTGTAATGCTGTTATTCCTTCTTGAACGTTCCACAGGAAATTATAAAAACAATGTCACAAAATTATCTTAATTGAAAAAGCATGAAAAGTGGTTTTCCAAATGATATCCGAGTAGGTAAACACAAACAAAACTTGGTTATCACCTATGGTTTTTTGGATTTCTGATTGTCAGCAGCTGTTAATTGTTTATAAAACTCTCCATGTAGGTCAAAAAAGAAAGAAAGGGATGGGAATACAAACCTAGAAATCAAATTTGGTAATTATTTGTAAATGATCAGATGTAATTATGCACAGCATGGATAACACTACTTGTTAGAAAACTAATTTAAAAGATTAGACTGAATATATATATATATATATATATATATATATATTTTTGTAGAAAACCAAGCAAACTTAAGATTAAATGCAACGTAAATCTATTCTGAAAATATTGTTACTGCAATTTTGAAGTATTCAGAATCAATAACAGATAATAAACATACATGTGACAAAAATGCTGAACTTCCAATAGCAATGAAACCAATACATTGGGTGCTGTGGAATTAAGATATTTGAACAGAAATGAAAACATGATGGTTTTATAGAGTGGTAAGAAGAATTATATTACAAGAGGTATAATTTTAACTTCTTATAAAAAAAGCATTGGAACAAATGGCAGAAATGGATTGACCAATAAAGTGACTTCACCTTATTCCAAGATGTTATACATATTGTAACATGACATAAGGTAGTGAAGATTCAATTGTATTTAATTATAATATAAAAAGCTGAAGATAAGAATAAGAGGCAAAAACTTATAAACTTAAAGATCAGTAACCCAGTAACCCAATAAATGACAAATGACTATTAAACTGACAATGACCTGACACAGTAGATCGGATAAAAACCAAAGGAACCAAGAGATAATGAAGAAGCAGCCGAGACCTAAGTGCGATCAAATAATCCCAAATAATGAACAGTATATTGTAAATTAAATAATGAACTGATATTTGTAGTATATGAGATATAACTAGGATAATAAGATTAATGGAAGGTAATAATATCACATATATCTTGTTGATAAAAGAATGTACTTATATAATATAAGGTAGGGAGTTAGAAACTAACCATACCCCAAACTAATAGTAATGATAATGGCCAAAGACAATAAACAATGCTTTGAGCCAAATAAAAAGCAATATTTAAGTAATAACTAAAAGTGATCAGAGTGATTTGGAAGTAAATTAGTTATTCATGACCATAATCACACAGTGATATAAAATAATCAGACAAATCGTGTGAATAAACAAGTGAGTAAGTTAAAAATGTGTGTAAAATTAAATAAGTGGTGAAGTGCTAGGTATAGCATATAATGGAACAAAGTGAGAATGATAATAATTAAAGAAACCTTCTAATGAAAGGAAAAGTGCAGTGGGGGTGTAGAATAAAATATTATATAAGCAAACTATAATAAACAGATAAACAATTTTTGATAAACGGTACATTAGTAAGTAAGATTGAACTGATTGTGATATTATAAATTTAGGTAATAGGATGTCAGAATTATATAATAAGGTAAGAATTAAGTTATTAGAATGAGTAGTAAATTAAGAAGGACAGACACTGTATTTAAGTGAAGGGATTAGTAGATAAGACATATCATGTAAGGAACAGTTTATCAGTAGTATTGTAAGAGTTTTATTATTGTTCAAAAACCATAGAATGTAGTAAATTATAGGATAAGCAACATAACAGTAGAGAAAAGAAAAGGTAGTTAAAAGGTTATTTCAGGCTAGAACCTGACAAGGAATCTTTCATAATAAGAATTAGAGTTAGGAATACTGATGTTTATTGTTTGTTTTGTTTATAAAGTTGTATTAGAATTACCAGATATGTTATTAAGAAATGTTAGGTGGGAGTAGAATAAAATCTAGGCTCTAGGCCAAACTGTTGAATATAAATTTAGTAATTTTGAGAACAAATAATAATCCAAAGTTAAGGCAGAATATGCCAAATGGTTAAACCGATTAAGTGAGTAGTCCTAGTACCAAAATATATGAATAACAACTAATTTTGAATAAAATATATGTAAAATATAAATATGGAAAATAGTAAAAATGTAATTAGCTATTCAAAAGTGAGCATGAGGGATATCAAAATGATCATCATGAAAAATTAGGAAGAATGGTACTAATGTAATAACTCTAGCTATTAGTATAAGATAGAAATCTTCATTTGAAGATATTTTGGTAAAATTAGACTAAAAAAGACGTTAAATCATAACAATGACTTAAGTTAATAACCAATGAAAATTAGCATAATTTATTAGGTAACCATAGCAACAAGAATTTTATTGCCAAAAAACCGTTAGATTTTCAGTAATGTATTATTGACCAACGCTGAGAGTGGATCGAGGAGCTCTCGTATTAAAATTTTATTATTAAAGTAAATTTTAACTTTAATTAAACCTGATGGAGATAACAACAATAGTCCAGGGAATCCTGAACAAAATTTCGTTTAATAAAAAATTAATTAACAAACCATAATTATCTGAAGAAGACGGAACGACGCAGTGAAGAAGAGAGACGACAACGGACACCAAATGAGGATCATTGGAACATCTTAATAGAAGAAGACGGACGACAACCGAAGGAATACGAGGCCTGAGTCAGCGAGGAGAAACATCGAGACGAGGGAAATAAACTTCTGGAGAGTATAAGAAGACGACAGCCCAGGAGTTATCCATAGAAGAAGACGACATCAGGATCTTCAGCAGGAAAACCGATGAGTATAAACTATAAACATTATACCATAATCGAATTCACAATTTTTTGGTCAGAATTAATAAATAACTATTTCACTTCACTGATCACTATTCCGAGTCAAAAATAAATGCTTTGTTAAATTCACTATTTAAACTTTAATCGATTAGCAATTATTAAAAGTAAAATATAATAAATAATTGACGAACGTTTTGATAAATAAATTTGACAAACGAAAACTAACCCAAAATTTCTTTACAAGTTTTCATTGGTAATTACTTAATTAAATATAATGAGATGTTAATTTGTTTATGTAACTAGGATTAAGAATTGTTATAACTTTGTGTGTGTTAGCCGTAAGTATATATTTCTGTAGCCGAAAGGACTTTAACACCCCTGAGAAAAATCATATATAACTGTAAATTAACTCACAGTAGACTTGTATACAAACACTGAACTGAGCAAGTACCAACCGAACAAGTGTAATAGCCGGTGCAGAAAACGAATTTGATGTACTATAAAGTAATTGAAATATTCTAAAAGGTTAATAAATGTTCTCAATCTGCAATTCTGTATGTTTGATTCAGTTAATTTATAATAACAACTAAGAATTACTGAAGTGAAAGCGTTAAAGCAAAACGCTAGCCGAGTCAACACTGCAGAAAGCCGTGTGCCAATCAGGTGGCGAGGCGGCAACATTTGAATGCAGCAGAGCGAAATACGGTTTACCCGTAAATGATAAGAGAAGTTACATTTTGACACAATTAATACTAAAATAACATTATTATTAAAACTTTACAACCCACATAAACGGTTTATTACAAAGTGGCTTCCATCGCGGGGCTTGATCAGTAGCGGCCACACATAAAAGTTTTATTACAAAGTGGCGCGCCAACTAGTAGGGCTAGAATAGTTGAGGAAACATATCTTTAAACTTTACAGATTCTAGCGGCGACTACGGAAATGGAACCGGCAAAAATCGGGACGAGACACCAGACGAAGCTACGCGAAAAGGAGGAGGAAGAGGAAGCAAGGAGATTAGAAAAAGAAATCGTGAGAGACGTCCGAATGGAAGAAAAGGAAATGACTTCAGTGGAAGATGTGGAAGAATTATTAGCCCCAGCAGAGCCAACTAGAACCACGGAAGAAACGAAGATGGATAGATTGATGGAAATGTTTCAAAGGCTGGAAGAACGAAGAAAGGAGGATGATAAAGAAAACAGTAAAAACTAGACAAGAAATTTGAGCTAATTAATGACAATTTTAAGAAGCAGAGAGAAGAAATAAGGGAGTACAATAAGAAATTATTACAACAAAATAATGAGAAGATGGAGGAAATACTAGACAAGGGATTTGAGTCAATTGATAACCATTTTAAAAAGATGGATGAGGAATTGGACAGATTTAACGAGGAATTAAGTGAAACTTTAGATAGTGGTTTCAAGAAATTGAGTGAAACAATAGACAGGAATTCCAACAGTGTTGAGGAACCGGTAATTACGAAAACAGAAGATAGTAAGAAGGAAACAGAATTAAAAGAAGACAATAGCATACTGTTATCTACAAATAAAAATAACAGCTACAAGGAGAATATCCAAATCATGGAGGTGACGACTAAGAAGAGTGAATACTTGGAAACAAAGACCAAGGAAATAAGAAAAATATATAGAAAGAAAATAATAAATACCAAAGAAGAGTTGGAGATGATGAAGAATGGACTACTTGAGATGTTTAATGTACTAATTAACGACCAGGATGAAATAATGAAGTTTAAAAATAACAGAAGGAACTTACTAGAAACTTTAGAAAGGAATCACTACAAAATAGTGTGTAACAGAATAAGAAGGAGAAGACAATTAATGGACATGCATAATCCAATATCAACGATAGCATCTACAATGGAAATAGCATTGACCTATTCGTTGTATAAACAAAACAATGAAATGATTGTGATAGCAATGGAAACCAGTGAGAATTCTATGACAGAACTATTTAAATACAGAATAATAGCAAGAGAGTGGACAAGAACAGAAGTCATACTGAAAACGACAGCAATCCGAACGGGAGCAGCTCATATAATCATGGACCATGGTTAAACCAAGGGTGGAGGAACACTGAGAAATGGGACTGACTTTAAGTAGAACGACCAGGCAAGCCAATTAATGTAAATAAATGAGAAGATAACTTACAAGAAAGAAGGAGTGTATATAACAGGGTCCATTGTATAGTAAAATAAATACCCTATCTCATATTGAAGGATAACAAAAATAATACCTATGTCATAAGTGAAATCACAACTAAAAAGATAAAAGGGACTTATAACCAGTCTTCTTTAAAAAAGTATTATGAACCAGTGTCAGAAAACTAAAGAGAATTTTGAAAGTAAAAATTATCAAAATTCAAAAATAAAATGTAAGCACAACTTACAATAAGTATTTGATTGGAACTATTATTATTATAAATGAAAGGGAATTTAGAAGAAAGATAAGCTAAATTCAAAACAAAGTAAGGCTAAACTTACGACCAAGTGTGAAACAAAATGTGTAAACACATGTAAATTTGAAAATATGTATAATGAAATATCATAAAAAATTGAGATATAAAATAATTAAATGTTACACAAATAATGATGACGCTACATAACATCATTAACCAACCCTATCACAAAAAGGGAGTAATAAAAATTAATGTTTCACAAAAGAAGAGACAAAACAATCAAATAAAAAATAACACTGACAGATTAACTGAACTATCAATGAAAAAATATAAGTGAGCACGAAGCCAGCTACAATGTTAATTTTAAATATCAATGAGCATTAAAGTGATGACAAATAAAATCACTACCATATAAAATAAGCTAATAAAACAATGCAAAATGCCTATTAAATATCGCCATAAGCTTAAACAAAGGAATCCAAATAAGTTATTGAGATGAAAAAGTCATGAGATGTATAAAAGAGAGAATAATTAATCCCAAAAGTGTTTTATTGTATTAATATTATGTGAGTCGGAAATGAACGACTATTATTATAATTACTATGAATATTATTATGTGATGAGTTTATGTTGAGATACGTCCAACAATTATTTATATTACTGAGCAGATAGGCAAGGCCTCTGAACTCAAAATGTGTATAAATGGATAGCAGAGTAATAGAGCCACACGTGCCCTCTGGCTAGTACCAATTTATATGATAGAGAGAGAAGAAAAATTTTAGGGAAATAGAACATAAAAGGGAAAAATAAAGAAAGAAAATAATACCAATTATCATATTATGAACCATGACTTAATAAAGAATGAATACAGAAGAAGTAGCGATTGACGAATTCCTGAATCATAACAACTTGATAAAATAAACTATATTGGTGATTTCAGAAAAAATCTAATAATCTTTGTTTCGAAATAATCAATTTTGGTGGCGATGCATTATGTAACATGACATAAGGTAGTGAAGATTCAATTGTATTTAATTATAATATAAAAAGCTGAAGATAAGAATAAGAGGCAAAAACTTATAAACTTAAAGATCAGTAACCCAGTAACCCAATAAATGACAAATGACTATTAAACTGACAATGACCTGACACAGTAGATCGGATAAAAACCAAAGGAACCAAGAGATAATGAAGAAGCAGCCGAGACCTAAGTGCGATCAAATAATCCCAAATAATGAACAGTATATTGTAAATTAAATAATGAACTGATATTTGTAGTATATGAGATATAACTAGGATAATAAGATTAATGGAAGGTAATAATATCACATATATCTTGTTGATAAAAGAATGTACTTATATAATATAAGGTAGGGAGTTAGAAACTAACCATACCCCAAACTAATAGTAATGATAATGGCCAAAGACAATAAAGAATGCTTTGAGCCAAATAAAAAGCAATATTTAAGTAATAACTAAAAGTGACCAGAGTGATTTGGAAGTAAATTAGTTATTCATGACCATAATCACACAGTGATATAAAATAATCAGACAAATCGTGTGAATAAACAAGTGAGTAAGTTAAAAATGTGTGTAAAATTAAATAAGTGGTGAAGTGCTAGGTATAGCATATAATGGAACAAAGTGAGAATGATAATAATTAAAGAAACCTTCTAATGAAAGGAAAAGTGCAGTGGGGGTGTAGAATAAAATATTATATAAGCAAACTATAATAAAAACAGATAAACAATTTTTGATAAACGGTACATTAGTAAGTAAGATTGAACTGATTGTGATATTATAAATTTAGGTAATAGGATGTCAGAATTATATAATAAGGTAAGAATTAAGTTATTAGAATGAGTAGTAAATTAAGAAGGACAGACACTGTATTTAAGTGAAGGGATTAGTAGATAAGACATATCATGTAAGGAACAGTTTATCAGTAGTATTGTAAGAGTTTTATTATTGTTCAAAAACCATAGAATGTAGTAAATTATAGGATAAGCAACATAACAGTAGAGAAAAGAAAATGTAGTTAAAAGGTTATTTCAGGCTAGAACCTGACAAGGAATCTTTCATAATAAGAATTAGAGTTAGGAATACTGATGTTTATTGTTTGTTTTGTTTATAAAGTTGTATTAGAATTACCAGATATGTTATTAAGAAATGTTAGGTGGGAGTAGAATAAAATCTAGGCTCTAGGCCAAACTGTTGAATATAAATTTAGTAATTTTGAGAACAAATAATAATCCAAAGTTAAGGCAGAATATGCCAAATGGTTAAACCGATTAAGTGAGTAGTCCTAGTACCAAAATATATGAATAACAACTAATTTTGAATAAAATATATGTAAAATATAAATATGGAAAATAGTAAAAATGTAATTAGCTATTCAAAAGTGGGCATGAGGGATATCAAAATGATCATCATGAAAAATTAGGAAGAATGGTACTAATGTAATAACTCTAGCTATTAGTATAAGATAGAAATCTTCATTTGAAGATATTTTGGTAAAATTAGACTAAAAAAGACGTTAAATCATAACAATGACTTAAGTTAATAACCAATGAAAATTAGCATAATTTATTAGGTAACCATAGCAACAAGAATTTTATTGCCAAAAAACCGTTAGATTTTCAGTAATGTATTATTGACCAACGCTGAGAGTGGATCGAGGAGCTCTCATATTAAAATTTTATTATTAAAGTAAATTTTAACTTTAATTAAACCTGATGGAGATAACAACAATAGTCCAGGGAATCCTGAACAAAATTTCGTTTAATAAAAAATTAATTAACAAACCATAATTATCTGAAGAAGACGGAACGACGCAGTGAAGAAGAGAGACGACAACGGACACCAAATGAGGATCATTGGAACATCTTAATAGAAGAAGACGGACGACAACCGAAGGAATACGAGGCCTGAGTCAGCGAGGAGAAACATCGAGACGAGGGAAATAAACTTCTGGAGATTATAAGAAGACGACAGCCCAGGAGTTATCCATAGAAGAAGACGACATCAGGATCTTCAGCAGGAAAACCGATGAGTATAAACATTATCCCATAATCGAATTCACAATTTTTTGGTCAGAATTAATAAATAACTATTTCACTTCACTGATCACTATTCCGAGTCAAAAATAAATGCTTTGTTAAATTCACTATTTAAACTTTAATCGATTAGCAATTATTAAAAGTAAAATATAATAAATAATTGACGAACGTTTTGATAAATAAATTTGACAAACGAAAACTAACCCAAAATTTCTTTACAAGTTTTCATTGGTAATTACTTAATTAAATATAATGAGATGTTAATTTGTTTATGTAACTAGGATTAAGAATTGTTATAACTTTGTGTGTGTTAGCCGTAAGTATATATTTCTGTAGCCGAAAGGACTTTAACACCCCTGAGAAAAATCATATATAACTGTAAATTAACTCACAGTAGACTTGTATACAAACACTGAACTGAGCAAGTACCAACCGAACAAGTGTAATAGCCGGTGCAGAAAACGAATTTGATGTACTATAAAGTAATTGAAATATTCTAAAAGGTTAATAAATGTTCTCAATCTGCAATTCTGTATGTTTGATTCAGTTAATTTATAATAACAACTAAGAATTACTGAAGTGAAAGCGTTAAAGCAAAACGCTAGCCGAGTCAACACTGCAGAAAGCCGTGTGCCAATCAGGTGGCGAGGCGGCAACATTTGAATGCAGCAGAGCGAAATACGGTTTACCCGTAAATGATAAGAGAAGTTACATTTTGACACAATTAATACTAAAATAACATTATTATTAAAACTTTACAACCCACATAAACGGTTTATTACAAAGTGGCTTCCATCGCGGGGCTTGATCAGTAGCGGCCACACATAAAAGTTTTATTACAAAGTGGCGCGCCAACTAGTAGGGCTAGAATAGTTGAGGAAACATATCTTTAAACTTTACAGATTCTAGCGGCGACTACGGAAATGGAACCGGCAAAAATCGGGACGAGACACCAGACGAAGCTACGCGAAAAGGAGGAGGAAGAGGAAGCAAGGAGATTAGAAAAAGAAATCGTGAGAGACGTCCGAATGGAAGAAAAGGAAATGACTTCAGTGGAAGATGTGGAAGAATTATTAGCCCCAGCAGAGCCAACTAGAACCACGGAAGAAACGAAGATGGATAGATTGATGGAAATGTTTCAAAGGCTGGAAGAACGAAGAAAGGAGGATGATAAAGAAAACAGTAAAAACTAGACAAGAAATTTGAGCTAATTAATGACAATTTTAAGAAGCAGAGAGAAGAAATAAGGGAGTACAATAAGAAATTATTACAACAAAATAATGAGAAGATGGAGGAAATACTAGACAAGGGATTTGAGTCAATTGATAACCATTTTAAAAAGATGGATGAGGAATTGGACAGATTTAACGAGGAATTAAGTGAAACTTTAGATAGTGGTTTCAAGAAATTGAGTGAAACAATAGACAGGAATTCCAACAGTGTTGAGGAACCGGTAATTACGAAAACAGAAGATAGTAAGAAGGAAACAGAATTAAAAGAAGACAATAGCATACTGTTATCTACAAATAAAAATAACAGCTACAAGGAGAATATCCAAATCATGGAGGTGACGACTAAGAAGAGTGAATACTTGGAAACAAAGACCAAGGAAATAAGAAAAATATATAGAAAGAAAATAATAAATACCAAAGAAGAGTTGGAGATGATGAAGAATGGACTACTTGAGATGTTTAATGTACTAATTAACGACCAGGATGAAATAATGAAGTTTAAAAATAACAGAAGGAACTTACTAGAAACTTTAGAAAGGAATCACTACAAAATAGTGTGTAACAGAATAAGAAGGAGAAGACAATTAATGGACATGCATAATCCAATATCAACGATAGCATCTACAATGGAAATAGCATTGACCTATTCGTTGTATAAACAAAACAATGAAATGATTGTGATAGCAATGGAAACCAGTGAGAATTCTATGACAGAACTATTTAAATACAGAATAATAGCAAGAGAGTGGACAAGAACAGAAGTCATACTGAAAACGACAGCAATCCGAACGGGAGCAGCTCATATAATCATGGACCATGGTTAAACCAAGGGTGGAGGAACACTGAGAAATGGGACTGACTTTAAGTAGAACGACCAGGCAAGCCAATTAATGTAAATAAATGAGAAGATAACTTACAAGAAAGAAGGAGTGTATATAACAGGGTCCATTGTATAGTAAAATAAATACCCTATCTCATATTGAAGGATAACAAAAATAATACCTATGTCATAAGTGAAATCACAACTAAAAAGATAAAAGGGACTTATAACCAGTCTTCTTTAAAAAAGTATTATGAACCAGTGTCAGAAAACTAAAGAGAATTTTGAAAGTAAAAATTATCAAAATTCAAAAATAAAATGTAAGCACAACTTACAATAAGTATTTGATTGGAACTATTATTATTATAAATGAAAGGGAATTTAGAAGAAAGATAAGCTAAATTCAAAACAAAGTAAGGCTAAACTTACGACCAAGTGTGAAACAAAATGTGTAAACACATGTAAATTTGAAAATATGTATAATGAAATATCATAAAAAATTGAGATATAAAATAATTAAATGTTACACAAATAATGATGACGCTACATAACATCATTAACCAACCCTATCACAAAAAGGGAGTAATAAAAATTAATGTTTCACAAAAGAAGAGACAAAACAATCAAATAAAAAATAACACTGACAGATTAACTGAACTATCAATGAAAAAATATAAGTGAGCACGAAGCCAGCTACAATGTTAATTTTAAATATCAATGAGCATTAAAGTGATGACAAATAAAATCACTACCATATAAAATAAGCTAATAAAACAATGCAAAATGCCTATTAAATATCGCCATAAGCTTAAACAAAGGAATCCAAATAAGTTATTGAGATGAAAAAGTCATGAGATGTATAAAAGAGAGAATAATTAATCCCAAAAGTGTTTTATTGTATTAATATTATGTGAGTCGGAAATGAACGACTATTATTATAATTACTATGAATATTATTATGTGATGAGTTTATGTTGAGATACGTCCAACAATTATTTATATTACTGAGCAGATAGGCAAGGCCTCTGAACTCAAAATGTGTATAAATGGATAGCAGAGTAATAGAGCCACACGTGCCCTCTGGCTAGTACCAATTTATATGATAGAGAGAGAAGAAAAATTTTAGGGAAATAGAACATAAAAGGGAAAAATAAAGAAAGAAAATAATACCAATTATCATATTATGAACCATGACTTAATAAAGAATGAATACAGAAGAAGTAGCGATTGACGAATTCCTGAATCATAACAACTTGATAAAATAAACTATATTGGTGATTTCAGAAAAAATCTAATAATCTTTGTTTCGAAATAATCAATTTTGGTGGCGATGCATTATGTAACATGACATAAGGTAGTGAAGATTCAATTGTATTTAATTATAATATAAAAAGCTGAAGATAAGAATAAGAGGCAAAAACTTATAAACTTAAAGATCAGTAACCCAGTAACCCAATAAATGACAAATGACTATTAAACTGACAATGACCTGACACAGTAGATCGGATAAAAACCAAAGGAACCAAGAGATAATGAAGAAGCAGCCGAGACCTAAGTGCGATCAAATAATCCCAAATAATGAACAGTATATTGTAAATTAAATAATGAACTGATATTTGTAGTATATGAGATATAACTAGGATAATAAGATTAATGGAAGGTAATAATATCACATATATCTTGTTGATAAAAGAATGTACTTATATAATATAAGGTAGGGAGTTAGAAACTAACCATACCCCAAACTAATAGTAATGATAATGGCCAAAGACAATAAAGAATGCTTTGAGCCAAATAAAAAGCAATATTTAAGTAATAACTAAAAGTGACCAGAGTGATTTGGAAGTAAATTAGTTATTCATGACCATAATCACACAGTGATATAAAATAATCAGACAAATCGTGTGAATAAACAAGTGAGTAAGTTAAAAATGTGTGTAAAATTAAATAAGTGGTGAAGTGCTAGGTATAGCATATAATGGAACAAAGTGAGAATGATAATAATTAAAGAAACCTTCTAATGAAAGGAAAAGTGCAGTGGGGGTGTAGAATAAAATATTATATAAGCAAACTATAATAAAAACAGATAAACAATTTTTGATAAACGGTACATTAGTAAGCAAGATTGAACTGATTGTGATATTACAAATTTAGGTAATAGGATGTCAGAATTATATAATAAGGTAAGAATTAAGTTATTAGAATGAGTAGTAAATTAAGAAGGACAGACACTGTATTTAAGTGAAGGGATTAGTAGATAAGACATATCATGTAAGGAACAGTTTATCAGTAGTATTGTAAGAGTTTTATTATTGTTCAAAAACCATAGAATGTAGTAAATTAGAGGATAAGCAACATAACAGTAGAGAAAAGAAAAGGTAGTTAAAAGGTTATTTCAGGCTAGAACCTGACAAGGAATCTTTCATAATAAGAATTAGAGTTAGGAATACTGATGTTTATTATTTGTTTTGTTTATAAAATTGTATTAGAATTACCAGATATGTTATTAAGAAATGTTAGGTGGGAGTAGAATAAAATCTAGGCTCTAGGCCAAACTGTTGAATATAAATTTAGTAATTTTGAGAACAAATAATAATCCAAAGTTAAGGCAGAATATGCCAAATGGTTAAACCGATTAAGTGAGTAGTCCTAGTACCAAAATATATGAATAACAACTAATTTTGAATAAAATATATGTAAAATATAAATATGGAAAATAGTAAAAATGTAATTAGCTATTCAAAAGTGGGCACGAGGGATATCAAAATGATCATCATGAAAAATTAGGAAGAATGGTACTAATGTAATAACTCTAGCTATTAGTATAAGATAGAAATCTTCATTTGAAGATATTTTGGTAAAATTAGACTAAAAAAGACGTTAAATCATAACAATGACTTAAGTTAATAACCAATGAAAATTAGCATAATTTATTAGGTAACCATAGCAACAAGAATTTTATTGCCAAAAAACCGTTAGATTTTCAGTAATGTATTATTGACCAACGCTGAGAGTGGATCGAGGAGCTCTCATATTAAAATTGTATTATTAAAGTAAATTTTAACTTTAATTAAACCTGATGGAGATAACAACAATAGTCCAGGGAATCCTGAACAAAATTTCGTTTAATAAAAAATTAATTAACAAACCATAATTATCTGAAGAAGACGGAACGACGCAGTGAAGAAGAGAGACGACAACGGACACAAAATGAGGATCATTGGAACATCTTAATAGAAGAAGACGGACGACAACCGAAGGAATACGAGGCCTGAGTCAGCGAGGAGAAACATCGAGACGAGGGAAATAAACTTCTGGAGAGTATAAGAAGACGACAGCCCAGGAGTTATCCATAGAAGAAGACGACATCAGGATCTTCAGCAGGAAAACCGATGAGTATAAACATTATCCCATAATCGAATTCACAATTTTTTGGTCAGAATTAATAAATAACTATTTCACTTCACTGATCACTATTCCGAGTCAAAAATAAATGCTTTGTTAAATTCACTATTTAAACTTTAATCGATTAGCAATTATTAAAAGTAAAATATAATAAATAATTGACGAACGTTTTGATAAATAAATTTGACAAACGAAAACTAACCCAAAATTTCTTTACAAGTTTTCATTGGTAATTACTTAATTAAATATAATGAGATGTTAATTTGTTTATGTAACTAGGATTAAGAATTGTTATAACTTTGTGTGTGTTAGCCGTAAGTATATATTTCTGTAGCCGAAAGGACTTTAACACCCCTGAGAAAAATCATATATAACTGTAAATTAACTCACAGTAGACTTGTATACAAACACTGAACTGAGCAAGTACCAACCGAACAAGTGTAATAGACGGTGCAGAAAACGAATTTGATGTACTATAAAGTAATTGAAATATTCTAAAAGGTTAATAAATGTTCTCAATCTGCAATTCTGTATGTTTGATTCAGTTAATTTATAATAACAACTAAGAATTATTGAAGTGAAAGCGTTAAAGCAAAACGCTAGCCGAGTCAACACTGCAGAAAGCCGTGCGCCAATCAGGTGGCGAGGCGGCAACATTTGAATGCAGCAGAGCGAAATACGGTTTACCCGTAAATGATAAGAGAAGTTACATTTTGACACAATTAATACTAGATAACATTATTAAAACTTTACAACCTACATAAACGCTTTGTAACAATATACATACCATAAAGATTTAATAAGAAGCAAATGCATAACATGATCCGTCACTAAGACAGACATGGAAAATAATCTGGTGCAATTATATGGAATGGTCAATATATGCCAAAGAATGGTGGTAAAGAGAATTTTGTAACAGCAACTGCCAAGGAAGAGAAAGTTAACCATCGCTTTCCTGAATAGGAAAAGGAAGCATAATCAAAACAACAGAAGATAGACAATTGTAAGATGGCAACTGGAGGAACCGACACTTATTGCAGAAGCTTGAAAATTAACAACTGACGAAAACAGATAAAATAAACTTTTATAAACATTCCACTCTACACACTATCAATGATGACTGACTAAAATGACCAATTTAAATTCTGAATTGTGAAGTACGGTTCATTGTTAATACTGTTTTCAGTATACATGGGAATATCCTAAATCATACTGTACATCATTTCATATCACACATCACTTCATGTCATCTAATAAATGGAAGCATAGCAATCGTATTAAAATTTGGTTCTGATTTAAGCAACAATTGTTCTACAAGTTACAAATATAAGTAAAGAAGTTTCTTGTATTACGCTTGTGTGTTTGAAGAACACTGTATCAGAGTACTATCTGAGCATATGGTTAGCGCTTTCATTTTGCATACTGCAACAAGAAAACTACAATGTTAATCTGGTTTTTCATCTACTGAATGTTTATGCTAGAGACTCGCTGAAACATCGTCACTGGTAACTTGGAAAAAAATTATTAATGGAATTTTCTTTAATTATTTTCAGAAAAGGCAGCAGACTCACCATATCTGGTGACTTCAGAATACAGACTCATTAAAAAAAAAACATTAATTTAAAAAACTTTACGTCACAAACAATTCGATTGGTCATGGTGATATGTACAAAACACAAACAAAAAAAGACAGGGAATAGGGCCAACATAAAAAAGTGAAAAAATTCATGATTTAGGATGAAATTATCTTCATGACTTTATGTTTTTGATGAAATTATCTTTGTTCCAGGGTTAGGTGGATATGGACGGATATTTAGGTATCTAGTGAGAGGTGGAGGCTTGTAAGGGATTACTTTAGCTTAATGATTTTTTACCACCGGGGAAATGATACTGTAAGCTGGCGTTACGTCTCTAGACTCAGGTATCCATTTATGGGCCAACTCGCATTATCATTGATGAGAATTACTTGTGCCTGAGAGTTGTCTGATTACTTGTGTGTGTCAAACAGCAATCTGGTTGTACATAGTGTTGTGAATTTCTCAATGACAGATGATGCTGTTTGTGACAGTGAAATGTTTCAAACTAGTGTTTGTTTTTTTCTTTATAGGTATGCAAACTTTGAAAACAATGAATTTGATAAGACTGGTGGGTTTCCATACAATTAACTTTTAAATAAATATTTTGCCTATAAACATAGATACATATTATAAAAATAAGAAAGCATTCTAGACAAAAAAAAACACATTTTTTATTTTTGAAATGTTTTTAGGCTTATTTCTATATTAACCGTAAACTAGAGTTTTCATAATTCCATTTAAAAATAAAGCAATACCCCATATTTTTACAGTTTAATAGTAATTATACAAAGAACGTGTATGCACCAACTATTATAAGTTGTATAATAACAATATTGTCCCATAGGAAAGAAGTATAATAAAAAAAGCTCAGATTAACTACACTGTTTCAATGAACTTTGTAAAATGTCCAACAGATTGGACCACATGGCAGTCCAAACCTTTATGCTAGATACTCTCAAACATCAACATACTTTTATTCTTCGTATTGTTTAAATTAGCAGCCATCCTTACTATTTCTTTTATGAATTTGCTAACTGCTATAATTTTTTATTGTTCGACTAAGCTTTTCGTCATTACATCTTCAGGTCTTAAACAACCTTTACATTTTTATATTTATCTGCTTGCAATTCGCATGTTTTTATTCTTGGTTGTTTAAGACCTGAAGATGTCAGTAATGACGAAAAGCTTAGTCGAACAATAAAAAATTATAGCAGTTAGCAAATTCATAAAAGAAATAACATACTTTTAGTTAATAACCACGTTTTACCCATTTTTTCATCATTAATTTTTTCAAATTCTGGGATGTGATGTCCTTAGTGGTACAACTCTAAATATGAATATTTCTAACAGGCACTTTTAGAAAAACATATTCATCACAAGGACTTAAACTGCGTCTTTAAACACAATGTGTTGACTGATCCCATGTTGTATAGATAACTGAGATAACAGCGCCGCCTCCTGGCCGTGAATACCGCAACTAGCGGCTGGTGGCGCGTAGTACTAGCCATACAGCGTCACACTAACACAAAAAGCCGCGCGGTACGCCTTGGTCCTTAACGGACTGTGGAGCGGAGGTTTTTTTATTTGGAAGCTTGGTGCACAGTTGCCGCGCAGTCGACACAGAACTGCAGACCACGCGGGGTCAATAATAACATCGCTCGAGTTAATTAGGGTCGGCCGACCAACCCAGTGTATATCAAAAATGTGTGTAAAGCAGTGTAAAAAAATCTAAACTCATATGGAACAGTGAAAACCAGTAAAATTTTATCAAAAGTGAAACAACAAACTTCTGGACATTGAATAAGAGAACTCTGTGGGACGCGCCACGCGGTAGGGAAAGACGACGCTACATCATGTAACAGTATTCCACCAAAATTATTATTATTATTTTACATAAAATCGGGTTTAAAAGTATGAATGTGAGAATGAGCAAGCTGGGTTCGCCTTACTTAAGACAAGGATTAGAATAAGTATACAATGTTGAAATAAATGTTTTGTGTTTTTCATATTTTAAAGAAACAGTAATATGTTAATTTTGAGAGAAAAGATGAGTAATCAATGAATTTAAAGGAGTATAAAGAATGAAATAAATTTGTTTTAGTTAATGGTTAATGAGAGTAATTATTAATATACAACATCTCGAGTCATGCTTGTATTTTCCCGTTCGTGTGAAGAACTCCTGGGCATGAAAGGTAGGTAATAAATTTCAGTAACAAATTTAAATATTGTAAGTCTTATTAATCTGTAATTGTACAGCGTGCTGAAGAATCAGGTTTGCAAGGTCAAGAAGCACTGCGTCAGACAAACATCACTCTTGGAAAAAACCAGTTTAGCGCAGTGGAGTGAGTACGCCAAGCCTAGCGTGTGAGTCACTTGCAATTGGAACACCGGAGAGAGCAGACGTAAGCGACTGCGTCTTATCCACAAAGTTCGGACTGTGGTGAAACAATGTCAAACAGTATAACATGTAATAACTGAATAATATTAGTAGTGTCCGGTGCGAGAAAGTAATTAAAATTACTACAAACAGTCGCTTTACAACTTTGCAGTATGCATGTTATGTGTCATGAAGTATAGCGATCGGTGCCCGTCCGCAGGTAGTGAAAGCTTATGTTGTTGTATTAATAGAAAAGTACATCAGTGATCAACAACTAAAGTTTCAGTGATCTAATTGGACTACACATTCAAAGTCTGTGGGCAGATACATATCAAAAGGTGTAACAAAAGAGTTAAGTAAATGTAGTGCGGGAGAACAAAGGATACAACAAAATCATTGGACATGAACACATAAGTAACAAAAATGGGGAAATTTTGGCTAGATAAAATAAAAATATGAAATAAACATTAATCGGGAGTGTCAAGAGGGTGTGTGCGAGAGAACAAGAGCGCCATAAGGGGAAAAGGGGATGTGAGAGAGAGAGAGAGAGAGGGGGGGAGGAGAGAGGGGGGATACTGATTTGTATTGAGTTAATGTAATGTTAATGTTAATGTGGTAATTATATTACAGTAAAGTTTCTTCCAAAATTCTGGCATGTAGGCGATGGCACCACACAAGGTAACCTTTCAACTAATTACCTTATCAAAGACGATATCAATTACAAAACATCTCAATAATTCTTGGATTTCGTTGTCCATGACGTGTCCGTTACTTAACTAAATATCACTATAGCATTGACGACTCGGAACACTAAGTTTTTTATAAGTAAAAACGTAAAGTTTTACTAAATATCACTATAATATTGACGACTCGGAACACTAAGTTTCTTATAAGTAAAAACGTAAAGTTTTACCTTACAGCCTAAACCGGCTTTCACCTATAGAAGGCTTCATCAGAGGCTGTCGTTAGTAGCGCTGCTCGTCTTGTTGTTGGCGACGAGCAGCGCTACTAACGACAGCCTCTGATGAAGCCTTCTATAGGTGAAAGCCGGTTTAGGCTGTAAGGTAAAACTTTACGTTTTTACTTATAAAAACTTAGTGTTCCGAGTCGTCAATATTATAGTGATATTTAGTTAAGTAACGGACACGTCATGGACAACGAAATCCAATAAAGTTTTACCTTACAGCCTAAACCGGCTTTCACCTAGTTTTCGGCCTTTTGTGTGTACGTGTAGTATGTTCAGGTTATTGTCGATGTTTTTATATGTGTGGTTTGCTTCAATGAGGTGGTTTGCAAAGGTAGATTCTGTAGTGGTGTGGAGTGCTTTTGTGTGTTCAATGTATCTCTGTTTGAAGCTACGTCCTGTCTGGCCTATGTAGAATTTATTGCAATTTGAACAATTTAGCTTATATACACCGGGTCGATCGAATTTGTTTTGTGCTTTGGGCATGCGTTTTGATAGTGTGTGTTCTGTTTTGTTAATAGTTTTGTAAGCGATTCTGTATCCTGCTTTTTTGAATTTGTGGGCAATTTTTTCTGTTTGTTTGTTGATGTATGTTAGTGTTATGAATTTGTTGTTTTCTGTCTTTGTCTGTTGTTTGTTTTGTGTTTTGTTTAAATAAACTAGACACTCTAGAACAATTAGAAATATACAAACACACAAAAACAAATAAAAACGACATCCTAAACGAACAGACACAATTCAAATCGCACGCATTATTCGAACACATCTCACCGTGACCCCACACACACACAGCTTCGATCTTTCGAAAAACTATCTCGTCGCCAACAAGACGAACAGCGCTACCTACGACAGCCTCTGATGAAGCCTTCTATAGGTGAAAGCCGGTTCAGGCTGTAAGGTAAAACTTTACGTTTTTACTTATAAAAAACTTAGTGTTCCGAGTCGTCAATACTATAGTGATATTATATCAATAATATTATTAATAATATGAATAAATAATTTATTTTAATAATAATGGATATGAGTTATTTTTAACATCACGCTGCCTTAACTAACCTGTGCTCAACGAGTTCGTCTAGACAAATATGGAAATTCTGATAAGGGAAAGTTTATGATTTTTAAATTGTTTTCACGGGAATAGTGTTGTGGTTTCCACATTCCACCTATCAAAATGTGGTGACCAAAGGGCTTTTGTTTTTTCAGAACTTTCTGATGAGGTAAGTGAAACAGTACTGGGGCCTTGTTATTATTAGTATCATTACAACTACATAAAAAACAGTAAGCGACAGAGAATGAGTCTCGATTCAATGCTCAGTGAGCCAGTGAGAGCAGAGTTAGTGCATGTGTTTGATACCACATTTGTGGATCAATATTATATTGGTATGTTATCCTTCTGTTTGCATAAATTATGGTTGTCACAATATTCTATATCATAGTTATGAATTGAAATTGTATTTTGTGTGTCATATTTGTATTTGTGATATCGGTATGCAAACAAGGTGTCGAGAGTGATACTAGTGTTTTATTTCAATCGCTAACCTATAAGATGATAAAATTGGGGGCCATGACAGAATGACTTCTGTTAACATTATCAATTAGTGACCAACATTATAACTTGGTGCAGTGTGGGTGAAAAGATGGGAAGAGTACATTTGAAGAACATAACACCCAACCTGCTGAAGAAGCAGTTAGAACAAAAAATGCTTCGCACTACAGGAACTAAGGCTGACCTGAAATGCATTTAGAATGGGCTATACGAGAGATGGGTGGTAACCTGGATGAATTCTTCATAACTGTCGAAGAAATGCTTATCGCAAAGGAAATGCAGGTAAGAAACATATTTAATAAATAATGACAGTCATTCATGGCCCAGTCAGAACAAATTCGGGCACAGTCAGAATGAACTGAGACACAATATCAAATCGCAGTAGTACAGACTGAATTATAGGTTTTGTCAGAACAGTCCTTACAAGTTGAGATCCATAAAACAAAGACCCTATCCGGTAAACACAAATAAAAAATGGCATACCAAGGATTAATGAACCATCAGCATCTAGCTAGGCATCACCACTGTGTTACCAAAGAAGAACAGAATGTATCGACTGTGTGTAGACTTCAGGAAGTTAAACAGCCAAACCAAATCAGATGGCTATCCAATACCAGATCTGAAGGACCTGCTGAAGCAAGTGAGTGGTTCGAAGATCTTCAGCACATTGGATCTCTAGGTCTCAAATCTGGGTATTGGTAGGCTGAATATGAACAAAGCTCCAGGCTAATGACATCCTTCACTACACCACGATGACTGTATCAATTCAAGGTTATGCCATCTGTTCTGGAGAATGTGCCAGTTAACTTCATGCTCCTGATGTATGAAGCGGTGTCTGGCTACACTAGAGAATTCTGCCAAGTCCATCTGGATGACATTCTGATATACAATAATAATCAACAGGAATACTTTGAACACCTCAATCTAGTTTTGGAAAGACTCTAAAGATTCATGGTCTAACCTATCAACTGAAGAAATGTAATATTTGTTACCAAAGGTGGAATATTTAGGATATATCTTAACATCTGAGGGTCTGCAAAGGCATCCAGAGAAGAACAAGGCTATTGAAGACACGGAGAGACCCCATAATAATTGAAATACTTCATATTCGTATCCAAACCACAAATAGATTAAGTAATTAAATATTATCTGAATAGTCCGTCTTGTGGTTCACTTGTTTTATATTAAAACACAACGCGTTTCGGAACTAAAGGTTAGGTGAGGTGAGGTTTCCATCCTCAGGTTATTTTCCTCGTTAGAGGTCGTCACAACATTAAGACACAAAAAACAACAACATTTAAAACACATATATAAAACAATCATTAGCGAGCGAGAATAACGGTGCGCACCATGAGGAAGCTACACGACACTGCCTTCTCTAGTCAACACATTCACTGTCTTAGCTGTGACGCAAGTCTCAGTAATTCTGAGACTTGTAAAGCCGTATCATATAGCGCGTTCGAGTGGAAATTCAAATGCTCATTTAATAAATGCTCAGGATATAATTTATGTGCCTTATAAATTTCGAATTCCTCAGCGGCATCCATATAACGGCCTTTTTTACAAACATGTAAAGGTGCAAGATTTGTAGCCAGGTTTGTGTAATTATGGTTACATTCCATTAAATGTTGGCCAAAATTAGATTTTGTTTGACCTAGATCTTTTTTAGGTACATGTTCTTTAAATCGTTGTAAAAATGATCTCCCCGTCTGGCCTATATAAAAGCACTTACAGTCACTACACTTAATATTGTATTTGCCCGTTTCTTCTTCCAGTGTTCTAATAATTTTAGGGCGAAGCAATTCATGTATGTTGTTGTTCGTGCGAAATGTGACCATCATTTTTAATTTCTTAAGTGTATTGGTGACGATTTGAGGAAGGATAGTGCCATAATCGTTTACTATGTATTTTAGTTTAGTTTTATTTTCTAGGTGCTTTTTCTGTTTGTTGTGGTGTTTCTTAAGTAACCTGTCTATCAGTGAACTTTTGTACCCATTGCGTGTTGTTATATATTTTATAATGTTCAATTCCCTATGGAAGTCAATGGCTTCCATTGGTATTGTTACTAATCTATGGATAAAACTATTATATGCAGCCATTTTTTGTGAATTAGGATGGTGGGAGTCTGCATGAATGGTGATATCTGTCGTAGTAGGTTTCCTATAGATTTGATATTTGAAACCGTTATTGGCTTTTATAACCGTTAAGTCCAGAAAATATAATCTACTATTATTTTCAGTTTCACCCGTGAATTGTATATGTTTATTTATATTATTCAAATATTGTCTCAAATTATCTATCTGTCTTAATGTACCATTGAAAACTATGAAAGTATCGTCCACATAACGAGCATAAAAAATTATTTGCGTGTGTAACTTATTGACGTCAGATAATAACACGTACTTATTATCTGACGTCAATAAGTTACACACGCAAATAATTTTTTATGCTCGTTATGTGGACGATATTTTCATAGTTTTCAATGGTACATTAAGACAGACAGATAATTTGAGACAATATTTGAATAATATAAAGAAACATATACAATTCACAGGCAAAACAGAAAATAATAGTAGATTAAATTTTCTGGACTTAACGGTTATAAAAGCCAATAAAGGTTTCAAATATCAAATCTATAGGAAACCTACTACGACAGATATCACCATTCATGCAGACTCCCACCATCCTAATTCACAAAAAAATGGCTGCATATAATAGTTTTATCTATAGATTAGTAACAATACCAATGGAAGCCATTGACTTCCATAGGGAATTGAACATTATAAAATATATAGCAACATGCAATGGGTACAAAAGTTCACTGATAGACAGGTTACTTAAGAAACACCACAACAAACAGAAAAAGCACCTAGAAAATAAAACTAAACTAAAATACATAGTAAACGATTATGGCACTATCCTTCCTCAAATCGTCACCAATACACTTAAGAAATTAAAAATGATGGTCACATTTCGCACGAACAACAACATACATAAATTGCTTCGCCCTAAAATTATTAGAACACTGGAAGAAGAAACGGGCAAATACAATATTAAGTGTAGTGACTGTAAGTGCTTTTATATAGGCCAGACGGGGAGATCATTTTTACAACGATTTAAAGAACATGTACCTAAAAAAGATCTAGGTCAAACAAAATCTAATTTTGGCCAACATTTAATGGAATGTAACCATAATTACACAAACCTGGCTACAAATCTTGCACCTTTACATGTTTGTAAAAAAGGCCGTTATATGGATGCCGCTGAGGAATTCGAAATTTATGAGGCACAAAAATTATATCCTGAGCATTTATTAAATGATCATTTGAATTTCCACTCGTATGCGCTATATGATACGGCTTTACAAGTCTCAGAATGACTGAGACTTGCGTCACAGATAAGACAGTGAATGTGTTGACTAGAGAAGGCAGTGTCGTTGTAGCTTCCTCACGGTGCGCACCGTTATTCTCGCTCGCTAATGATTGTTTTATATATGTGTTTTAAATGTTGTTGTTTTTTGTGTCTTAATGTTGTGACGACCTCTAACGAGGAAAATAACCTGAGGATGGAACTTTAGTTCCGAAATGCGTTGTGTTTTAATATAAAACAAGTGAACCACAAGACAGACTATTCAGGTAATATTTAATTACTTAACATAATAATTGCCAAAATTCGTCAGTTCCTAGGACTGTGGGTGGTATAGCAGCTTTGTACCACATTTTGAGGCAAAAAAAGCTGCAATAACAGAATTATTAAATAAGAAATGTCCTTTCAAACGGACTGACAAGGAGGCAGAAGCCTTCCATAAGATCAAGGAAGCAATCTGCAGCGCTCTTTGACTTGCCTACCTGGATGCCAAGTGAAAGATCTGACTGCAAACTGTTGCCAGTAATATGGTATTAGGGGCACTATTATTCCAAGAAAAGGACGAAGGAAACATAGTGGAAAATGTCAGTCGGAAACTGTCCCCACAAGAAAGACATTATTGCACAGCAGAGATGGAGGCATTAGCAGTGGTATGGGCTGTTGGAAAATTTGAGGGGCTACGTGGAAGATAGGAAATTCTAGTTACACACTGACAACTCATCTCTTCATTAGCTTTATAACCTGTCTGGTACACAATCAAAATTAATATGCTGGGCCTTGCTGTTGGCAGACTTCGATTTTGATGTATGTCATGTGTTCAGACTTAAAATGTGTACAAACCATGATTCACCTGTGATGTCGGCTGCCTATCACGTTATAGCCGGACAATTTGGTTCATCGCTCCAAGGTGTACTACTTACCCCATCACACAGTTTTCAAGAACTCAAGTCTGACTACAAAGCTCCGCGTGGTATTTGATGCATCCGCAAACTCCGCTAATGGCCGTTCACTTAATGATACGCTACTGGTAGGGCCAACAATACAGCATGATATTTTTTCTATTATACTCAGATTTAGGACCCAGCTGAAATCAACGAATTTGTCGTGTGGCTGAAATCCAGCAGAGTTCCAATAATGCTGACTGGCATCACGTGAAGTCCCAGTATAACTCCACCGATATTCTATCTCGTGGTTGTCATCCAGACAAATTGCAGAACTTCCAATTGTGGTGGCATGGTCCGGCATGGCTTTTGCAAGATCTAATTCGCCACCCCAAATTTAGCACAAATGATTCGGCCACCATACGGGAGTGCTGATTTGAACAAACAATAGGCAATTCTTGAATCTATGGCTAGCGTCGTCGCTACCGATATAAGTGAAGACTTTTCCACTCTTCACAGATTGATACGCGTTATCAGTTATTGCTTCAGATTTATCTATAATCTGAGATCGAGTTCCCCTGGTTCGGGACATGACCTGCAACTGTCCAGGGAGGAATTAAACAACACTTTAAATTTATTTATATACCAATCCCAATTGACATACTTTCACAAGGAGATCATTGAGATAAAGAATGGCAATCTATCCAAATCTAGCAAAATTATCTCTCTTGATCCATTCATTGACGATTCAGGTTTACTTCGGGTTGGAGGTCGTCCCCAACATTCCGATTTGCCTTACGACACTAAGCATCAGATTATTCTGCACCCAAAGGCCCACCTCACGAGATTAATAATAGAGGCTGAGCATTCGAGGCTGCTTCATGCGGGCGTTCAGTTAACGCATAGTTCTGTTCGTCAAAGGTATTGGATCGTCAATGGGAAGATTGTTGTCGGTTCTGTCATCCGTAAGTGGATCAAATGCTTTTGCTTCAGAACCCACAAGCAGATGCAGCAACTTGGTCAGTTGCCTTCGTCAAGAGTGGTATTGACCAAAGCCTTTTCTTCGTCTGCTGTAGATTACGGCGGCCCTATCGTGATCCGTCATGGCGGGCAGCAATCCAAGACTACCTCAAAGGCATACATATGTCTGTCTTGCTACGAAGGCAATTCATTTGGACCTGGTGTTTGACTTGACTGCTGAGGCATTTATTGCCGCCTTTAAACGATTCATTGCCCGCCGCAGCATTCCCGGAGAAATGATGTCCGACAACGGCACTAATTTTAAGGCCACGAGTTATACAAATTATTTAGCTCTGAGGAATTTAAAACGAGTATTCACTCATTCTCACTTGCCCAAGGTTTCAAGTGGTTGTTCATTCCACCCTCCTCACCGCACTTCGGCGGCCTTTGGGAGAGTGGTGTAAAAAACGTCAAGGATCATCTGCGCCGCACCACTGGCACCACCATTCTTGACTTTGAGAAATTATACACGATCCTTACTCAAATTGAGGCGTGTTTGAACTCCCATCCTCTTTCTGCCATCTCATCTGATGCTAGGGATCGGATCTGCAGCCACTTACACCCGGACACTTCTTAATTGGCTCAGCCTTGACAGCCCTCCCCGACGCTGACCTTGTAGCCATTCCTTGCAACTGACTGCGACGCTGGCAATTGCTGCAGAAATTTGTACAATCTATCTGGAGCAGGTGGTACAAGGACTACCTGCACCAGCTTCAACGGCGTAATACATGGCAGACACCAAAGGGGAACCTCGCGGAGGGTAATGTGGTCATAATTATAGAGGATAACGCCCCTCCATTACACTGGAGTTTGGGTGTGGTCACTAAGGTTTTCATGGGTGACGACCAGTTGGTGCGCGTCGTTGACGTCCGCACCCCCGTGGTATATTGCATCGACCTATTCATAAGCTGTGCGCTTTACCTCTGTCCAACGAATAAGGATTGTCATCACTCGTATGGGTTTCACTCTATGCGAAGGGGTGTTATTGTTCTGGTCCTCAGTGATGTTGCCTTGTGCAGAGGACTTCATTCAATTTATGCAATTCATGTATTTTATTCAATCTATGTATTCTATTCAACTTATGTATTGCATTAAATTCATGTGATTTATGCATGCCATTCAATTTATGCATTGCAGTCAATTCATGTATTTGATTCAATCTATGTATTCTATTCAATTTATGTATTGTATTCAATTTATGTAATTTATGCAATTCATGTATTTTATTCAATCTATGTATTCAATTTGATTCATGTATTGGATTCAATTTACGTGATTCATGCGATTTATGCATACCATTCAATTTATGCATTGCAGTCAATTCATGTATTTGATTTAATCTATGTATTCTATTCAATTTATGTATTGTAGTCAATTTATGTGATTTATGCAATTCAGGTATTTTATTTAATCTATTGTGCCGCCCCTTGGCAAGACAACACAAAAATCGGGAACTAGTTTAATTCTTTACCAGTAAACTAAACCAGCTGCCGTTGTTAGTAAAACTCTTACTAACAAATTACAAAACAAGTATGATATAGGAAACTGACAAGGTTTGCATAAACTTATTCACTCACTAGGTATTAGCTAAAACATCTCTTTATTGCTATTGAAATATTAATCAAACATTATTCCTGATTTTAAAGAAAGTTATTTTTGTAAATAGTGCTTTTACTGCTTCAAAGATTTTAATTATATTATTCTTGTTATATCAAAAATTTATTCATATAACTGTCGCTTTTAATACCACGGATCCGGGTCTCAATTTTCTCAAAATTATTAATTTATCAATATATACATTACGGTTACTATTACTTCTTACAAAATTACAAAATATACAAATTTGATAATTTGTCCATTACATTGCGAAAGTTCTTTAAAGTTCTTTGTTACTTCTTATTAAGGGGAAATTTACAAAAGTTGTGGTTTGATATCACCTGAGTTGTTGTTGCATTCTTGGGACATCTCCAGTCGTCTTCTACGGGTTGAGTACGTTGTTCTTGGTGTATCTACATCGGGTTGATTTTTAGTTTACTTGAAGCTCTCGAAGATAGGTTGTTTACTTGAAGTTCCAAATGTAGTAATTTCACTTTTCTTAGTGCAGATTCTTGTAGTTCACATTTTCTTTATTTTAATTACAGTTATAGTTCTCACTTTGCAGTACTACAGTCTAGTAGTTAACTATGTTACACTTACATTTGATTTTGTTTTTAAGAGATGTGTTGGCTACCTTTTTCTATTTTATTTATATATTTTCTCACAAACTCTAGACACTACATTATTCACAATAACAAGATTTCACGCTGGATATGCTTCTAGAGAACTGACACATACGTATATGTGTACAACACCAAAACTCACATCTACTCATTGCGACGTTCTACGGCCGAATGCGTGTACGGTTTGGGGAGAGGGCACAGTAAGCTAGGGCGTATTTACGCACTAAGAAAATAGTTCGTACTTTTCCTATTATTATTTATTCATTAATTAGAAGATAAATACTTTATGTTTATTTTATTATGACTTAGGGATTTCTTTATTTCTCTAGTCGCATTTTTAATTATTTAAGTAATTATTATTATTATTCACTACTTAATACGTTTCTTGGCGTGTTGGTACTGGAAGGTTTTCAAGTTGATACAGGAATCTGGGTATAGGTAAGGGTGTATGATACTCTTACTTATTAAAATTAAAAATTTTAATCTGTGCGATTTTTTATACATTTAAAATCGTCACACTATGTATTCTATTCAATTTACATATTGTATTCAATTTATGTGATTTATTTGTGATTCACGTATTCTATTCAATTTACGTATTGTATTCAATTATGTGTTACAACCAATTTATATAGCCGCTGTTGGCGTCATGGGTCAAAACTGCGCACTGCATCAAGCTCGGGAAAAATCGAAATCTTCTGAATTTTGACGGGCAGTATGTTCAAACTTAAAATGTGTACAAACCATGATTCGCCTGTGACGTTGGCTGCATATCACGTTACAGCCGGATGAGCTAAGGTCAGTCCGCCCCCTTTCCAATCTAGCAGTTGACTCACGGAGCTCCACGAGGCAACAGCCTGTTCCGCGCGTGTGTTACACAAAATTCAATTTACGGCCATCAATATGTTAACTATTTAATTGATTCAATTTTAACTAACTTAAATTATTAGATATGCAGTCGTACGGGCACGCGCGATTTGCAGAATCGCATGAATATGATTTAATCAGTTTTTTTTATAATAAACCGTTTATACAGTCCATTTTATCGTTTTATACTTTGTTTAAACCCAGCCTATGGTTTAAAGTGTGAACAGCCGTTAACCCCAAGCTACGCAAGGGGACAGCAAGTTCAACGCAACATCATGTCCCTGGGGTAAGCAATCAAGCAGCAGGTAACCTTTCAAGACACCCTATGTGGGGGAACCTGAGCCAGAGGAAACAGCTGTTGGAAAGAGAAATTCCAAAGCAAATACTAGATAGGTCAGGAGGACCAGTCTTCATGTTTATTAAAGATTGTATAGACACTAAAATGGTCAAGAAATGGCAAGAACATGAATGGGCTTTTAGAAAGATGAAGGAATGGATTGTGAAGTGAACAACAAACTGTCCAGGGATAACAAAGCAGTTCAAGATGTGCTATAGAGGTTTCCATATAGAAAATAACCTTCCTATGAATTCATCACATCTGACTCAATCACACCCTGTTCTACTTGTTCTGAGGTCATGCAGCACCCAGATCCTGGATAAGTTCCATGACAATACTGAGGCTAGACATCCAGGAGAGATAGAAACCTACCAGTCCGTATGTCGACAGTTCTTCTAGGTTTCCATGAGGCGGGATATTTGCAGCTATGTCCAAAAATGTTCCATCTGTGTCTGTACTAAGCCAAGAGCAACCACAAGGCTGACACCAGTATGCGAGGGAGATGGCCACATCAGGTGGGAAGTCATTGCACTTGACTTGATGGACTCATACCCCCAGAACATCACAAGGAGAAACACGAATCTTAGTAATCATGGACCAATTCAGCTGATGGATGCAGGCTTTCCCTCTGAGTTTATCAAATAATTGATGTATTTTGTTAGAATTAACAAAATTATACTGCAGTACAATTAGAAGTCAGAAAACAATGTGAAGTGTAGGTAGATTTACAGGAATGAATCAACTGTTTTCGTGCCAATGCACATGTTCTTCAGAACACATGATCACAGCTCAGTTTTGTACCACAAAGCATGCACATCAATGTGTTTGTACTTTTCAACAAATACCAGTTTTTATCAAAAGCAGAGCATTAGTTTATTGTTATTGTCTACTAGTTTGCAAAGCGACACAGATCAGTCTGGAGTATCTTCTTACGACTCTGTTGAAAGGGGAGTCCTACATAGTCAAAGTTGGAAAAAAAAGTAGATGTTTTTTAAAACTGTAAATTAAAAAGTGTAAAAAAGTTGCATAAATAGGTAGCTCTCATGTACATGTCATGTCTCTAAATACCAGTTTTAGAATTATTAAACACCCATTAGTACATACAGAAGATAGAAAACCTTCCAGAACTACCAACTTGCCATAATACCACTCAAGAAGGAAAATGAAAATCAATTTAGACTATTTCAACCAATAGTACTATTCAACAGATAATTCACAAATATACTGTTAGACGAATTTCATACAACAGAAGGGGAAAGATCAACATTACAAGTGATTTTAAGAGTTTTAACCTTTTCTGTGCTCTGGGTGGGTATACACACGAAATTTTTATGTCCGTATCTTGTTCTGGGCATGTGAAGTTACACATCTTTTTAAATTGGTAAAGTGCTCAGAACGGTTTAGTACGCCTATGGCTATGACACACGGAACAAGCATTGTGTGTACAAGGTCAACAGATTATCTTTAGTTATGAGTCAGCTGTTGAAATAAGAGGTAGTTCATTCAGTGCGTCTGGTGTCATGTAAAAGTTGAGATAATACACAGATGAGTGTGCTTGAGTTTTTGTAATCACTGCTATTAAGTGATATGAATGTTTATTGTTGTGGCAAGTTCCTTTTAGTTACATCTGCTAGCTGACAGTTGAGTGTTGCTGAGGTTGTGTAATCTTTGCCTTAGCGATATGTGTAATCGTTGTGGTGAGTTTATTTTTTATTTACATTTGCTAATTGACAGTTGAGTGTGTTTGAGATTGTGAAATCTTTGCAGTAAGTGACATGTATAATTGTTGTTGTGGCCCGTTTATTTATTATTTACATTTGCTATGGCTAAAAAGTATTTATCAAAATCTGAATTGGCTGAAATCTTTGCTCGGAATGACAGTGAAGAAGACTTTTCTTATGAAAATGGTCACCCTCAGAAGAATATAGCAACATTGAAGAAAGGGGGTACGACGTTTTGAGCTAATCAGATGCAGACAATGTTTGTAATATAACTGATAACATTCAACCTGCCACAAAAAGACAAAACACTGAAAATTACAAATGGACAGCCAAAGGAACTTTTGTCCCAAAACAAATCGACTCTGACAATTCGTCCTCCAGTGTCAAGACATCGAAATCTCACTGCCAATTCTACTCAATTGGAATGCTTTGAAACGTTTTTCACATGAGAGAAATTATTTATTTCTCCTCAAATGAAGCCGTTCCGATCAGTCACATCTCAAACGCTGGAAAGATACTGTTACATAATGTGGAAAGATACTGTTACATAATGTGGAAAGATACTGTTACATAATGTGGAAAGATACTGTTACATAATGTGGAAAGATACTGTTACATAATGTGGAAAGATACTGTTACATAATGTGGAAACAGTGTACGCCATTACAGAACATTCTATGTGTTTCTCAGCTATTCACGTGGAATCCAGCTGTTGTGTGTGTGTGTGTGTGTGTGTGTGTGTGTGTGTGTGTACATATTGCTACTACTTTGAGGTGAAGGACAATTACATGACACTTGTTACGTATCCGTAGCCAAGACTGATCCAGATTTCGCCAGTCCGCGCACAATGTGTTCAAGGCGGTAAGCAAGCAATTACGCTCTCTAGTATTTTCTAGTAGCATTCTTGACGCTTAGTATGCACTATTCTGGGATCTCAGTGGGGTATAAGTACTCAGCGATGCTTAGTTCAATTTTAGTGGCAATTTATTCCAGTGTGGTTCCTAATATTGTGGCGAAGTGTTATGTGTTTTATACTTGTGCGAGACTATATTCGTTGACATTATTATTGCGTGTGAACAGTTTTTATTTTATTTGTTGTAAGAGACTATCTTGTTGATTACAAACTGTATAATTGTGATAATTAAACCTGGTGGTTAGTGACTTAATTGGTGTCTTGTATTTAGTTTTCCACTGTACCAAGGAGACCGTCGTAACAATACTGACTATACTGAACTTTATCGTTGTCTTGCCATAACAATCCTTATGTCCCAAGTAAAGTAACTAATAACAAAGGATTATTGGTCATCTGAATGGCTAATATCAACTCCTTAATTTTCTCAGATTATGTCAAGGGACAGATATTTACTTCTACTTAGATTGCTCCATTCTACCGACAATTCCACACCTCAAGTACATACAGACCCTCTTCATAAAATACACATAATTGTTGATCATTTGAAAAGTAGTTTCAAACAATATTTGTGCCCGTTTAAGAATATCTGTATAGACGAAAGTCTACTACTATTCAAGGGACAAATATTTTTCAAACAGTATATACCATTCAAAAGAGATTGTTTTGGAATAAAATTTTTCTTGCTGTGTGATTGTGAAACTGGCTACATACTAGATTTCAGTATTTACACTGGGGCTACTACTCAGATCCAAGACAACTTTGGTGATACAAATCTTGGAAAATCTGGAAATATTGTACTTACCCTGATGCATCCTTACAAGAACAAGGGCCATTGCCTTTACGTGGATAATTGGTATACAAGCCTTTGTACTTACATAGAAATAATACCAATGCCTGTGATACTGTGGAAGCTAACAGAAAGGGCATGCCACTGATGAATAAAAAATTAAATCAAAGCCAAACAGAGCATCAGTATAAAGAAAATATGCTTGCAGTAAGATGGCATGACAAGCATGATGTCAGGATATTGACCACAATACAGAAGAACAAAATAGTCCCACATGTAAAATAGGAAAACTGGTGAAGCATTAAGCCGAAGTGTATAGTAGAGTACAACTAAAACATGGGTGCTGTCGATAAAACTAATTTTCTTTTGAGTTCCACTGAAACAGTGAGAAAAACTGTAAAGTGGTACAAGAAAGTGTTTTTTCATCTGTTAGATCTTTCAGTGCTAAATGCGTGTATTCTGCATAAAGTACTTACTGAAAAAACATACCAGTGGCTGAATATCAACTTATCTTATAAAACAACTGCTCAACAAATACCACAAACCCTTACATCCATTACGTCTCACAGAAAGGCATTTACCAGTATATATATATATATATATATATATATATATATATATATATACATGAAAATGGATACAATAAAAATACTGTGAACAAAATAGAAAATAAAATCAAATATAAAATAAAACTGAACAATTAAGAATGAATCAAAATGAACAACACATAAATAATAATAACAACAAAAAATGGGCCACATTCACATACATAAATAATAAAATGACAAAACTAACAAAACTATTTAAAAACACAGATATAAAAATAGCATACAAAACTATTAAAAATAAATTACAAATTCTAAATAGCTCACACAACAAAGATAATACAACAACTAACGGTATATACAAAATTGAATGCCAAGATTGCAATAAATGTTACATAGGACAAACAAAAAAACAGTTGAAAAAATGTTATTTTGAACACCTAAACGCATACAAGAAACCAGAAATATATAAATCCAATTTAGCCACACATGCAATAAACACAGGACACGAATTCCCAGACATAACCAATGTATCACTAATAAAACATATACCACACAAAGGCACCATAATGAACATTTGGGAAAATTTACAAATATACAAACATAAAACACAAAACAAACTAATACCAGAATAAATACAAATCAATACAAAACATGACACAATATTCAAATCACCAACATCGAAAATACACAAAATACAAAAACATACACCACAATCACACACAATAATACAACTTTAAAATACCAAAGACCAACAAACAACCTTAATAGCAACCAGCAGCCAACACATATACTTCACCAGAAACAAGATCGCGAAGGCTGAAGATGAGAGAACAGGAACTCTCGAAACATGTTCCAAATAGAAAAATAACATCTTGAGGTAAATTTAATTATAAATATCAAATGTTATATATATATATATATATATATATATATATATATATATATATATATATATATATTGTAACCTTACATAATCAGTACATCATACTAAATGAACAAAATGTCCATTATTCTTTAAGAAACAGTAAAATATTTGATATTATTATTATTAATGATAAACAAATTCAGTAGATATCCCATTCCACAGGTCAGAAAATGTATTATACAAAGGTATCATGCTATAAAACCTTTGTCTTAGATTATTAGTAAACTAAAAAATAAAAACTCTAGTAGTGAATAAACAGTGTAATAAGTGGTGCTATAAAAATACAGTGTACACCAAGTGCGACCTAATAAGAGAATGTGATGTTATTACAGTTAATGAAGTTAAAGTGAAACAAAATTATAATAAATAGAACTATAGTAAAGCATAGCCTATTTATAAAAAAATTAAAAGAATATCAAACTATGATTAGTGATATTAAAGAGACATCAGTCACAAGCTGTGATAAGGATGCAGGAATCTTGTAATAGATAATAAGTAGTTAGTAGTAAGTTATTACTGTTTTATTTTTGTTAGGCCACAAAGGCAATATTTCAATGTATAAGTAGAATATTATTATGTTTATTGTTCTGAAAGATCCAGGGTTAGAGAAGGAATTAATAACTGTTAATTGGAATAAATTATAAAGAGATAGTGAAAAATAAAATAGGGCTTAGAGCAGTACTACATTTACAAATATAAAAGTCAGAAATGAACTAATTAAACCAATCTTGTAAACCGAAAATATAAAAGAAAACTAAATTTTAATAAAAAAACACTTTCAGGTGATGACAGAAGGGTATATTAAATAAGTTTGTGTAATTGTTATGAGAAAATAATGTTAATGGAAAATAGTTCCTAAAAAATAAGAATCTTGTTTAATAAAAAAACTATGGATTATCACCACTAAATTATAACAACTAAGTATTTAAGCATATGTAATAGTATGAAGAAAAACACTATGTAAATTAAATTTAATTAGAGTTAACCTTTATAAAGGAGTATTTTTCTTAAAAGGTGAAAGAACTAATAATATCTAAAGACTAGCCTAATTACTAAAACTGTACCTAGGTTAGCCAATAAAAACTCATCAATTTCTTGGTTACTAATGGTAACGAAGGTAACAAGATGAGGGGATTGTTAACTTTTATTTCAAGAGAGTAGATGACACTAAAATAATGTCCAGAAAATTTCAAAATTTTAACTAAATTTCAAACCGTACGCAATTCAAAACTGAAGAAAAAGAATCAGCATAAAAAACCGTATCTGGAACATCACATGAAACATATTAATTGATGCGAGTATATACAAAAAAAAATGGAAATTTGTCTAGCCACAAGATAGATTGAAAATTGGAACCTAGCTACCATGGGTGAGAAATGCCTACCTTCATAAACTAAAAAACTACACATCACCACCAAATAACGAACACTGGAACACTAGAAACCAGTATAAAATATTTAAATCTATAAGAAAACTTAGTGAGAACGTTTCAAACTTTATTTATTTAATTAAAAACAGTAAAAATATAATCTCATTAGAACATTCACAGCGGCCATGTTTCTTGGACCGTCAGCTGTTGTGACGATTTAAAGGGAATTTAAATAGCACAAAATAAGTTTTATTCAAAATAACACGTGAGAAAATAATCCACCCTCCCCTCTGTACCTATATACCTGTACCAACTTGTAAAAAGACTAGTACGGACATGCAAATTATACTGTTATGAAGCGAATACTAATAATCATTCTAATTAAATAAAAAGACGTGATAATAATAAATGAAATACCTAACTCAATAAAGAAAAGGTAGGATTATTAATAGTAGTTAATTAGTGTAAAAATAATAATAATAAAAGTACGAACTACTTTTCTCTCGGCGTGGGAACTGCGCCCGCTTCCCTACTCACCGCCGCAAAATCAACCCCAGTCGACCGAGAATCTCTGACAAGTTAACAGCTTTACCATGTGTCGTGAAGGTGAACGTGTGTATATATTGCAAAACGATGTAGCGGAAAGTAAGTGTTTCGTGGTTACATACTCCACATGTAGTTGAAACGAAGTGAAACATAAAACAATTAAAGTAGTTTAAATGTAGAGAAAGAATTAAAAATAACTAAGATAGCCGACACATCTCTTTATGAAAAGGTTTAACTTGTAAGGTATGTTCCATACCATATAAAAAGGTAACATTAGTGCAGTCAAAACTAAAATGTGAAAAATGAACACCAACGTCAGGAGTGAAGCAACGACGACAACATTACGAGCTCCAGGTAGCAGAATCCTAGCGTCATGACTTTGATCACAACTTGGAACCAACAAACTAAATGGAGGAACCCAAATGACAAAGAAGAACATTCAGGAAAACCTACTGAAGAGGATCAGCAAGAGAACCAGCTGCAGATCTACATTATACCCATGTGACACTAAACCGTATTCTTCTGTGCTTATATTGTTTTCTAACAACCACAACAAAAACAGTACATTTTTGTAAAGACTCATTCAAATCATGTAAATCTTAACATAGTAATGTTTGTAGTTACTGTAACGAAATAATAGTAATCTGATGATGGTTAAAGGTAAAAATTAATTCGAAATTTGATCAAACTATTCTTCTAATAGTTTCCACAATGTTGAAGTATTTTAGAATATTATAAAATTAAAACCCGGATCCGTGGTATTCAATGTAATATACAACTGTATGGTTTAAGCTCATCAGAGTAACATTTTAAAGAGTATAAGAGCAATTGATGCAGAATCTATCAGAATTTAATTTTTAATGTAAAAATAAAAAGATAACCATTAAAGGTATTATTCTTAAATCATTATTTAAGAAGCCATAATAAAGAGATGTTTTTGCTAAAATCCAGAGAGTGAGTAAATTTACGTACCCTTAGACAAATTCCTGATCTATATATTTTCCCAATTTGTTGGTAAGCAATTTGTACTAACAACGGCAGCCGGTTTAATTGAAAGCAACCAATTAAACTGGTTCCCTGTGTTATAATGTCTTAACAGGAGAGACGTTATACTGTATGAATTCATGTAATCTGCGCTCTGGCGTCTAAAAAACGAACTCTTTGACCTAGTCTTCAAGAATAAAATATTTTTCTTGTAAAGTATGATACTCTTGTCAAAGCATTTCTGACTTTCTTACAGCTCAAAGTATCCCAAAAAAACCTGAGATAAATAATTTATTAATTTTGTTTATAACTACAATTGAATATATCTGTCGTATGATAGAAATACATATATCAAAAGTTGTTATAATTCCGATAATAGTTGACTTGAAAATCGATGAACTGAATTTAATGGTTTCAAAGATATAAACCAATATCAGATAATAAATACCTTTTTGAGGGAACTGACTTTGTGTTATTCTTTGTAGATAGCGAATTTGTTACAGGAAACTGGTAAATAGCAGAGAAGAGTGGGCAAACTACAGCAGTCATCATAGCGTACGAGGTATAAACGGCGAACATAACCTTTAGCGTGTTGTCGCCTTGAAAACAGCTGTTGCAAAATACGCTTAATAAAACGATAACACAGTACACAAGAGAGGAACTTATTCTCTCTCGCTCACCCTCTCTCTCTCTCTCTCTCTCTCTCTCTCTATCAGCTGAACTGTAATACCTGCGGAGAATCAACCGCAAAGGATCCCGATAGTAAATAAAATAAAAAAAAAAAATAATTTCATTAAACAAACAGATTGTTTATTTAATGGAAAAAACTATTCCCACAAAACAAATACGACATAATCCGGTTAAAATAAATCAACGAAGAGAAGGTTTGATTACCACAACGTTACAAACGGCTTCCATCGCGGGGCTTAATTAGGCGAGAGTTTTGAAGAGTATCAAATAGACGCAACACACACACGTCGAAAGATTTGTTTATTACAATATATATTGTAACGAGACGATTCTGGCGTACCTGCAAAATGTGTACATAAAAAATAATGTGTTTGGATGATTAGTGCATTCGCCTCGCACCGGGTCGTTACAGTAATTTTGTGGCTAGCGATGTTCGTAGCGTAGTTCTGATCACCTGTATATTACGGCAGTAACCTTACCTGTTATTCTTAGGGGGTGTGATAATCCCGGGTGGCTCCAAGTCGTTTTACCAAAACAACTAAAAATTGTGTTTGAACAAGTTATCAGCGTAGCGTGTTGGTGTATTCGAATAATTCCCGCTCGCACTGCCGTCTCGATCGTCGCTTCTGACGAATGACTGACAACTAGCTTACTGATACAATTTATTCTTCAATACAAGTAATTATTATATAGCACTCCCTATGAAATGATAACGCTGGTTACTCCCTGTAATAAATATTTTTTAATGGTGATAGCTGGAAACATTTACAATTACAACAAAATAATTATCGAATGGTTACATGAGATCTTGTTTTCAGGGCGGCGAATTGATTTAGAAACCATCTAACCTGGCTTTTCTGTTTACGTTAAACGTATTACAATATTGGTTGGTTTCAAATCCCGTGGATTCTTTTGACTATGAGTTAGAGAACTACAATGGTTACAATAAAAATACAAATTACCTTAATCTAAGTGTACATGAAAGATAGTGTGCTATTACAATCTGTTGTGTTGAGTTGTAAAAGTGTTCTGTAAGTTCGTGTTCAATTCTTAGGTTATTTTATGTTAACAAGGTTTACTACGTTTTAATTTGATCAAATATTCTATGAAAGAGAAATATATCTTTTATAGTGTGGTAATTCTACCTTTCAAAATTATTTAAAGTGATTAGGGTTGGTGGAAAGTAAATAATTGGATAGTACTTAACAACTCGGCGTGTCTGGGCCTTGGTAGTCGGTTGAGATAGGAATTGGCTGCATAAAATCAGTTTTCTTGGGTTTTGGGCTTCTTCGAATGTGGCGTCCCTTTCGTCTTGTGTTTGGACGTTCTTTTTATGGATAATTTCCGTTTATTCAGGTCTTGGGTCTTGTAATATTGGTTGTAGTGGTCATCTGCTACTTCACTGATAGGTTTCAACAACTTTATACTATTATTTTCATTAATTACACTGAAAAAACTTTCTGCTGAACTCTTGCATCTGTATTGGCTTGGTGACGGTTCGCTTCCTTTTTTATTTCTACTACTTCCAACGGTACTTTTCTGTCAACAACCGCTGTTTCCATAGTAACGGTATTTTTCAAATAGGTTGATGTATTGTTATCGAAACTTCGAATTCTTCGTATATCTTCTGATTACTGTCATTCCTCCATCTTCCTTCCTGGTTATTAAATATTGTCACTATAGTATTTATTCTCGTTCATAGATTATTTTGATACCCCACAAAGCTTGGGTAATTTCAGATTTTAAGTTTTTACAATTATGTTAATGCTTGTTAATTACATTTCTTTTTATATAATAATGCCTATTACAATATTTTGTGTGGTAAATGATCTATAATTTATTCTTGGTGATTCCTTCACCTCAGATTTTCTAAATTCTTACTCAATTTGTTATAATTTTTGTTTGTTTGGTTCTGATAGTTGTGTTTTTTCTAGGCCTAAGTAGCCATTATAATAATTTACTTATTTCGTTCAAATTACATTTTGGTTCAGCCTATCGGGCCTTACTTTGTCATTTTTATTAGTGGTGTTGTGTTTGGAGTCTGTATGTGTTCTGTTTATTATTCAATATTACTTTCCCTATTTAAATCTTAAAAATATAACATTAGGCTTATGGACTGCACATTGCATTCAGCCATATCCTCTTATAACAATAACATGAACACAGTTTTTTATAATCTATTAGAGTTATTGTTTTGATTAAGAAATATCATCACTCACTCCTAACTTATCCTTATTTGCTAAATCTTTAGTTTATAACACATATTATTTGTGTTGTGATAAACAACATCACTTGCTATTCCATTAATAATAGTTCTTTATAAATTAGGTATTTTTGTTAGGTTTTTGACTTCTCAATTTCTAAACAACTTTTATATTCCCTCCATGGTAACACTTTCAATTTTTTCTATTCTGGAATCCTCCCTTTTTACTTAATACTAGCTACAATTAAACTTAGCTCTATTTAACATCTTTTTTAAATAAAAAGTCATTATCACTTCTAGTGTTTTCTATACCTCATACTATAATTCACTCTTAATACTACTTATTCATCAGCTATTCATGCACTGTTTATTTCCAACTTTTACCTTTCCTTCACTTGTAAATTACTTATTGTTAATTATAATTTCACTAGTGTCACACTTCACTCTGGGGTTCTTACACCTACACTATTGCACTGTATCACTGTTTATATCATTTGTTTGATAATGGGTGACCCCTATACTTATTTCTCTTTCATGACTTAATCCTACTGACAATTAATACTTAATAACTAATACTTACTAACTAATGACAATTCTAATTTGTGGTTTCTGGTTGCCCTTTTAATGGGTAGTAACCGTTATCTCTCCTTCCTCCTGATAACCCTTGTTTTGGTTTCAACGTTCTTGTTGAGTGCTATTTTACTTATTTTGGTGAACCATTCTTGGTTCTCACTTTTGCTTGTCTCCCTCCTTATTCATTTTCCTTACTTTCTTAACGAGTTTGGTTTTTTCATCCGTTTCTTTGGGTATTTTTGGGGTCGTTTAACCCCATGAATTGGTTTCCTTTTGGTTTGGGTTTATTGATGTTGGGTCAATCATGTCAAAGTATTTACATCTTAATAAGTATGTTACGTGGTTCCCTTCTTTATGCTTAGGTTGTTGTCTCAATCACTTGGGTTAGGTTAAAGTCGTTGTATAGTCGTGTCATATTTCTTATATTTTAATTAAAATCAATCAGTTTATTTGATAAGAAGTATTTTTACAATTATAAATATATTTTTTATCTCTGGTACGGGGTTGGCTATTTGTGTCGTGACAATATATATACCACCAACGGTGGTAGAAGGTTAATCCCTCTACACGATGTGTTGTATGCATAAAGAATAACAAAAGAAAAGAGACTCTGTATATGTGTGATAGTTGTAAAGTAGCATTATGTGTTGATCCATGTTTCAAAAACTACCATTCTTTAAAAAAAAACTATTGAACAAATAAACATTTATTTTTCTTTCTCTGTAACCGAAAGTAATATATTTATTTTCAGTGTGAATTTGATAAACAATTTTTTATTAAATGTATATTCCGGAGGGGGGGGAGAGAGAGAGAGAGAGAGAGAGAGAGAGAGAGAGAGAGAGAGAGAGAGAGAGAGAGAGAGAGAGAGAGAGAGAAAGGGGATGAGAGAAAGAGAAAAGTACTGATTTGTATTTGATGATTTTCGTTTAATTTGGTTTATTGTGAATTATATTTTGTTCTAAATATTAACCGAAAGCATTCTATTAATACATTTTAATAAAATAAAATCAGATTTGCTTTGGCTATAATCATGTGTTAGACTAATTATTACACCACAATACCCATAACCTATTCTCTGTATCAATAAGTTCGCTTAAACGGCCCTGGAGGTTTTCCATAAGGGAGTTTAATTATTTGTTAAAATTATTTCTTTGGGGAGAGTGTAAATGGTTTCCATATTTACTCCTGAAAATATGGTGGCGACCCGGTGAGGACTTTGGGAATCTTCTGTATAAAGGTAAGTTGGTAAGTCATATAAATATCGTAATAATATGGGTGTAGTTTCTTCTTTTATTTTCTTGTTTATTTGTATAGTTACAAAGGAAGGTTCTGCAAGAGAAGGCCGCAGATACGTGCTGGCTGCTGTAAAAGATAACTTTGCAGAGAAATTAAAAAAAAAAGTTAAAGGGTTACAACGTTTTGTAAGGACTGCCCTGAAGAACCACGGTACTGCTTGGAATGTTTCAATGAGACACAAATAGGATATACTGTCTACAAACGAAAATAAATTTATTAGATGTACATGTATATTATAAATAAGTTGTTTGTTACTAGCAAATCAGATTTCTGTTTCGTAAACTAACCTGATTTATTTCCATATATAAGTTTTCAAAATTTTGTATACCGCAAGAAGATGCTTTCTATAAAAAACTAGCAAAAAAAAAATTTTATGTTTCTATGCCACAGCAGACACAAGATTCAGGTGACATGTAATTTTGTATTTCGCTTTCATAAGAGGTAAATGTCGAAAACCGATGGCAGCAATACGTCTTCTGAAGTCAGAGTGGACACATTTCAAAGTAAAAGACAGTGTGTTAGCGGGAATATGAAATTACTCTGAGGTTACATTCATGTAAAATATTATGAATATAACAAGCAAAACATATTTTTATTTAGTACTAACCTATTTATTTCCATCATAAAGTTACAGAATTTTCTATAACCATAATGATGCTTCCCATGAGAAACAGCAAACATTTTTTGTCCCCCTGGGCCACAGCGGACACAATGTTCACATCAGTTGTAATTTTGTACATCGCTTTTATACGAGGTAAATATCGTAACTTGATGGCAGCAGTATGTCATCTGAGGCCGAGCGGACACATTATGTATGTAAAATATAGCGTATTAGCAGACACATGGCATGTAAAGAACATTTTCTACAACGACGTATAGTGGACACCAGTGTCCACCATGGCGCCACAGGAAAGTCAGCCAGCGGACACCGGTGTCCGCTGTGGCGTTCAACGTGTTAACAATGGTAGTGTAACCAGTCTGAGGCGCATTAATCCTCAAATATGATTTCAATAAAAACATGCTGAAAGTTATAGGGATTTGTGTGTGTAAGCATGCACAACACACACACACACACACAAAGGAAACAAAGGAAGAGACAATTAACTGGATAGTGAACCATGGCATTCCTTGAGTATATCTATGTTAAAACCTGAGCTTTATGCACTAATTCAACAAAATAAACCCAAGCAGAAAACTTTTAAAAAATAAATCTGCTCCTTTGGTAAATCATGGACATTTGTTTTATTACTTCTACCCTTCCACAAGATCTTAATCCTATAGACACAACATGGGTAATCGTGAAGGAGTATATTAAAAAAAAAACTTGTAATTTTTTGTAGACAGTAAAGCAGTAAAGAAACCTGAGTGTATTTTGGTGTGCATGTGTGCACGCATGCATGCAAACACACGTTGAAACTTTTTGATTTATTTATTAATATTTAAAACCATAAAAACCACCCAAAACTCAACTTCCCACATTTATTTATAATTCTTACCTTCACGTGGGTCCAGGGTCCTATATACGAACTCGTGACCTGTAAGAGTGGTTACTGGGTTTTACGGCATAATAATTACTAACACCTTTTTATACAAAACCAAGCTCATTTTTTATTTATCTCAAATTAATATTTCTTTATATTGTTTTAACTTTATATTTTGATTACTTTACAAATAAGCAACGTGATGTTGCTTCACTCTAAAACTTTAAACTTACATTTTCTTCTTATACATTTCTCATAAAGTAGTGATTGATAGTTATAGATAGAATATATATATATATATATATATATATATATATATATTTCTATTATGAGGCAATCCAGTACTTCACTCACTCTCTCTCTCATACTTGTCACCCCCCTAAATTAGAGATCTCTTTAACTTTTACGCATTCTAGTGGGTCGTTGTATTTGTATATTGATTTATGATCATATTAATTTATATTGTTGAAAGTTTAACGGGTACTCATCCTGCACATGTGCTCCGTTGTTACACCACTGTTTTCCGCTTAAAAGTCCGAACGATAACTTGAATTGTTTTGTAATTTTGTTACTGTCCTTCTGATGTTTCTGTTGCACTCTCCACTATTTCTTTTTTACTATTTATTAACACATTTCACAAATTTACTAGATCTTGGCTCGCGAGCACTATTACATTGTCTTGAGTACGGTTTTTTTGTGAACCGCATGCTAACGCATCTGTGCAGTTCCGAAGTTAGACGCCGACTGAAGCGTCTTAAAAAGGGCTAGCGTCCCCCTGCGCTCGGCAACTTGCTTTCTGATTGGACGGCAGCATCTCGCGGCTTTCTCGTAGTTTCGTCGAAGACGGTAAGGAAATCTGGTACGTGCTTTTCACTCTGCTAAAAACGGTACACGTGCGCTCGTACACATTCCAATGCTCCAAATTACGTCGCACCTTCTCCGGATTGTTAACAGACTGACCACTGGGCGTTCACAAAATTCAAGCTTTTGTGACAAAAGACGGGGCTCAGTGTGGGTGACTACAGATTATTACACTTATGATGGAATTAAAATAAACCCCCCTGGTCTGTCCTGTTACAACGTTCACATGTTCATTTAGGCCTCCACAAATATGCCAAACTAATACAGCACACTACATAATGGGTCTATGATTTGGAGGGTCCAGGAATTATTTGGATAAAGTGGCATGCGTTTACTTATGATGACGAAGTACACTGTTAATTAATTAAAAAAGAGGTCAATTTACAAAACTTTTCTATTTTGAAAACAAAGTCGTATAATACTATATTCACAAACGTTCTATGGAATATAGAAATCAAAATGTAAGCATAATTATATTTATTCAGGGAACAGGCTAATATTTTCAGATGTGATAGTAGGCTCTTTCCTCTCACCTGCCTTAGCCCTCACTACAACATGTGTGTCTGCTTCATCTCTGATGTTGAGTTCTAAACGACTTACTACCATAATTATATTTGATAGCTTCAGTGTTTCATTTATAGTTTTCCTAATTTCCTGTTTTTCCAGATAATGACTTAACAATCCATTACACATTATTATTTTGCTATTTTATTGGCACTTCAATTTTTTTTTAAATACTCTATTTTTATTTAGCTGTGTTAATTTTTTTTTTCAAATTTATTTCAAGGCAGCCTCATCTAACCTTAGTGATTATATCTATTGCAATAGAACATTGTAGTAAAGGAAACTGCAGCTAGGACTACATGCTGATATTTCATTTTATGACGTTATAGACAAGTTAATATTTGATTTTTGTTTGATTATGTTAATTAGATATAAGTTTTGAATTAAGAATTGGGTAAAAAACTATTATGTATCAAAATGCACATAAATTTATTGGTGATCATGTCATGTACGAGTTTTATGTGCGAGTGCGCGTGTCATTTGTATTTTATGAATAACTCTGTTATAAATGAATGTATTGAACTGAGATTTGGACAGCGCAAGCATCTTACATAGCGCTATATTTTATGGGTGTCAGAGACTTGTTATATACTATTTTAATAGGGATTTGGTTAGTAAAAATCAACTTCTATAGATTCCTTATCTTTTAGCTTATCTTTTAGAAGCCAGAAAATTTATAGATAAAATCTATACCTGCTTCTGCAGAAATCTGCCAATCTGTTCAAGAAGTTGTCTATCAGTTCTATCCATCAATCACGTGATAGGTGTTTTGACCAATCAACGGCCCCAATTTTCATTAAGATTGGGTCTCCGACGACGAAAGTCTAGTTAGTTCCATCCAGCAGCTCGAATATTACGGACGTGCTCTCTTTGCGAGTTTTTCGAACAGAAACGTTCTTATGTAAGAGTTATCAAGGACAATTTAGCGACGAGTTACCCGTTAGCTAATACCTTGTATTGGTACGAACTCAATATTTTTCAAATAATAAAATATTTATATTTAAACAGTGCTAGTCTCGCGTGAGTCAAGATTTCCACATAGGGGAAGTTTATCCATCCGGGATACTCCTGTATTAACGCGAGGACACCTCACGACGCGGGAAGGTGCACGCTTAAAGCACCATAGTAAATAAATATTAAATTACAGCCCAGTTCAGTACCTTGAGATAAAGAGTAAACTGTTATCGGTGTGTCGGCGTGCGTGCATACAAGAGGAGTGTCAGCGAAGCGTCAGTGTGCGGAGAGGAGCAGACGACGAGGGAGCAGATTTCGACGGATCACAGGACTAGCAGTGAGACGAATCAACATATTTGGATACAACGTTCAAGTAACAATTGACATTTTTAAACAGATCAGTTCTGATAATTCAAAGACAATTATTAAAGTAAAATTAATTATTTGTGAATTACAGACCATTTTTAAAATATGTTTCAAAATATACAACCTTGCTCCAGATAACTGACTACATTGTTCAACTATTACTATGCCTAATATATGTTTTGTCGCACTATATAGGTTTCTTAGAACAAACTAGTTTCAGATTTAACAAATATAAGATTACGTGCTTACATATTAGGTTTTATGAATTTATTTGAATATTACTCAAGTGTCTTTGGGATTTTGTTGAAATCTAATGAATTTAAAATAAAAGTATTAGTACACATATTTCTGCACTGCTTAATTTACCGTAACTTGTATTGAAAAGTGAGAGCACACAATCAAAATTTCAAAAATCAAATCAGAACAAGCACTGAAAACATTGGCACTTACCTATCACTAAAACTTATATAAAGTATTACAAATAAATAAAAATTTACCTTAATAAACGTCTTGCGACTTCTTCTTATTTCTGTCCTGACGCGTTTCAAAACCTAGGGTTTTATCTTCAGAGGAATCACTCTTCCGTCGTCAAACATTAAAAATTAAAGACACAATGACACACACACACATAATTTAAACACAAACTTAGGCCTTTTCACATTGCACAGTGCGCACTGTATGGTAGTCCAGTTCATACAGTGCGCACTGTGCAATGTGAAAAGGCCTAAGTTTGTGTTTAAATTATGTGTATGTGTGTCACTGTGTCTTTAATTTTTAATGTTTGACGACGGAAGAGTGATTCCTCTGAAGATAAAACCCTAGGTTTTGAAACGCGTCAGGACAGAAATAAGAAGAAGTCACAAGACGTTTATTAAGGTAAATTTTTAATTATTAACATTCACGCGACTAGGATACCAAAAACATGTTTATAAAAAATAAATAAATGACCAGCCACTTACGTCTACTCCAAACGCATCTCGAACACCAGTCCATGGTTCAGGTTCCTGTGGTTCCTAGAAAAGTAATACATATTGTACAACTACTTACAACTAAATACATTAAGCATTAATTATTTAATTTTCACATGCGTTTCAAATGTTAACACCCCAACTAGCCTACAACTACCTCCAGTACATCAGTTAAAACAGGCAGGTAGAAGAAATGGTGGCGTGAAAATACTTTGTGCGACTGAAACAAGCTTGATACCTAATCCCTTAACTGCTATAAAAAGATTGAGGCAGAGTTTATCATTTCTTCCCCATTAGTATAATATTGTGGACGGAATGCATTGGTTTACTGATTTGACTTGCTTATAAGAAAGTAGAATTGATTATATTATTCATGTAATACTGAATGCCTACGTTTTCAAGTAAGAACCTTAACAACTGATAAAACAGCACAATGTGTTGCGTTATTTTGTCTGACCTGAGGAAGAGAAAACACTCGACAGCACTTACGAAGTAGCATGGGTGTAGGTTTCAGAGAGGGTTACCCCCCCCCCCAAACTGATGGTCAGTTACAAAACATATTACGAATTGTTATTTTATTATCCATTTAAAATAGGTTTACATAATATAAGTATTATTTGTAACAAACAATAATGAATAATTGTATGTATCTACAGATATGTTATTGGGAGATGGGTAACAACAATATTTTTCACATACAGTTTTTGTTGAATCTCCTGCAAAATGAAATAGGATTTTATAGTCCATGTGAAATAGGATTGAAAAACAATTTTTTTTTTTATAAAGTACTAAAATGATGGTATAAACCTGTATTTACAAGAGGAAGTAGTAATTTTTACTTCCATGTTCCATAAGGAAATGGAAGTATGGTCATGGCAAAAAAAATCATGTTCAAGATAATGGCAGATTCTGATTAACATTTACGTGACTTGGATACCAAAAACATGTTTATAAAAAATAAATAAATACCATCAAAACATGAAAAAAAGTAATTTTTCGAAAAGTGTCTGTGTGTAGAATTTTTTCTATGGCAAACAATAACAGCCGCAAATTCAAACAGAATCAAATAATTTTTTGCATACAGCCCTGAATTGTAGAGGACTCAAGGGCTATTGTTTTTGGTGAAGATCGGTTAAGGGAAAGGGGTAGTTTACCTGCAACGTTTTACGTTTTAACAAGAGTAGTGCTTAATTTTGATAAATAAAGCATCCTGAAAATAAGGTCATAATAATCAAATGTAGAAAGGTAGATGAACTACCTATAAATGAAAAGGGTAGTTGAATGGGGGAGGGGGTAATTTTTTTTATAAATTAAAATGGTAGTTGATGGAGGAAGTAAATTTTTAAAAGTTTTATATGTGTACTATGTTATTGACAACAAAGAAGTAGTTTCTATGGAAACATTTCATTTCACTTGAACAAAATTCTATATTTTTCATTTTAATTTAAATCATGTATGAGAGAAAATATATCGTTCGTGGCAGGCAAGCATATCTCAATTATGTAATGTTTATGTTTCCATTTTATTTTTATGTTTGCATGCTTTTTAAATTGAAAGTACCATAACCCACAATGACACAAAACGTGCAAGCCGAAAAGGTGTCCAGCGTGGACAGTGATTTGCTTCCTGGGGATCGCTCACCAGTGTAATTGCACATGTTTACAGAGGAACGGTCCATAAACAGACTTTTTGTCTTTAGGGAATGAACCCTCTGCAAAATGCTCAGGGTCCATGAGAGACTTGGGAGCGCTCCTTCTTTTCCGAGTGTTTGTTCTGTGAAACGTACATTGTAGATTCACAGCTTTACTCTGAGCAACGCTCCATAGGGAATGTTGAAAATTTTTGTCCATGGTGTACCCCCATATAGACTAAAAACCTGCTCTGATGTTTTGATTACGGACATCATAATTTTAAAACTTTGGAAATGAGCACTACTTAATGGAGATCAAACATTAACTTTTACAAGCCATTAATTGTATGCATGTTTTGAAGCAATAAACGTTTTAATAAATTAATACAACCTTTGTATTTATTTCTATTATAATATAAAAATTGCAAACTAATATGTGCATGTGTGTATGTATGAAAAAAATATCATTATTTTTTCCTCTGGAAAATTGTTTGCTCCTCCTGGAAAATATTTTGACCTCTCTGATTGCTAGTTATTTACTAGCCTGTGTGGAATATAGCGTTACGACATGGATCAGAATGGTGGGTGTTAAACAGAAGACGCAAACGTATTAAGGAAGAAATGTTTTGCTAAGAAATTTATAATTACACGGGTGAACAGAATCGTCGTTCAGGAAATCAGAAGACGAATAGAAAGAAAGAAACAAAGACTTGATTTTAAAAAAGAAAAATGACCAGTATAGTATTGACAGAAAAGACTTTGATAACACTATAGACATCATTCACCCTCGCAGCGGAGCCCAATTACATTACAGGAATCAGATTGCAGCTCCCTTTGGCCAGCTCTTTGTTCGACCTACAAACATTTTATCCAAAAGTACAGTCCTTCCTCACGAAGGTTGAGAATAAAACCCACCTGACATGACGGTACCATTTTAACTGATACGTCATTTCTTCAGAATTCAAGCATCCACTTATTTAATTAATATTTAAATGATTTTAAATATATATTTTAGGACATGGAAGTCATGTATGGTTCTCCATACCGATTTTTACTTCCATGTTCCATATAGAAGTATTGTCATGCCGAAAAAAATCGTGTTCAAGATAACGGCAGATTTTGATTGTACTACCATCAAAACATGAAAAAAAGACATTTTTCAAAAAGTGTCTGTGTGTGTGTCTGTGTGTAGAGTTTTTCCTATGGCAAACGATAACAGCCGCAAATTCAAACAGAATCAATTAATTTTTTGCATACAGCCATGAATTGTAGAGGACTCAAGGCCTATTGTTTTTGGTGAAGATCGTTTAAGGGAAAGGGGTAGTTTACCTGCAACGTTTTAAGTTTTAACATATAACTCTACTTTTAATAGTCTTTTGTTTATCTCAGGGTTCAATTCAATAAAATCAATACTTCATTACTTTCTAGTAGTTAATTTATTAACAAAATATCATTATATATCATCATATTTCATTGTACACATAATTATTACTATAAATATTAATTTATGCACATTTAACAAATTTAATAATTCTTCAATCTCTAAAACTTTACTTCTTACTATATTTCATTCTTCAATATTTAATCAACTTAAGTTTAGTACAACATATTGTATCATAACGGATTCATTTAAAATCAAAGCGACTGTAATATAGATATTTTATGAAATACTAGACTTCCTACGATTTTCTCAATGGGTTTCAAACATGACCTTACTTACAATGAAGTCTCTAAATTAATACTTTAAATAAAATTCTTTAGCGAGTTCTTTTAGTAAATTTCTTTAGTGAGTTCTTTTAGTGAATTTCTTTAGTGACAGACAAGTGGGTGTAAAATTTAATTAGTACATAACAAATTTACTTTTGGTACGAATTATCCATGTCTTGTAGAGGTCGCAGGTGTGATAAGTTACGCTTCTTGATCAGCATTTGGAGTATTGATGATAAGTCACCTCCGGAATCTCGAGTGGTCTGCGTGGACCTCACTGTAGCCCTTCACATATACAGCACATTACACAACGCGTGTTCGTATTGGATTTATGGCGAGTCTAAAGTATTGTTGCTATTACTTCGGTTATTCACTGACATTCTGTAAATATATCTTTTAATTTACTCGCGATATTGTTTAAAGATGTATGTTACACTCGGTTTTCTGGTTTGTTTAACTGATACACTTGACGGTAAGTTACTGTTTCGTTCATGACAAAATTTTATACAACATTGTTCGAATTGCTAATACCGCCGTTGTATCGCGTTTCACTATCAGATACTGTAACACGATCACAAACTTGAACGCTAGAAAATGTAAACAGTTCATATCGTATCGATATTTTCTAAGTCATTTTATTACGAACTCCCGTAACACTTTTGTCACGCCTTTTACTTCCGATTACTTCGAAAATTCAGTAAAGACTCCCCTTTCGCGTCTCTGTCGCTTGCCTATATCGAACATGAGAATTTCCCCACTAGACTTCTGATTTCGGCGAGGCCGTTTCCTAATTGGCTCTTTTTCGTACTACCTACTCCAGAGACCGTCTACTTTTTCAAAGGTAAGTTCTGATAGGTCTACTAATTCCCACCAAACTCTTCTCCTGGGTCCTTTACCCTTTGGTCAACGGCATTTCCGAATAGTCAGGTAATAAATCTAGCTGTCGTATCTCTTAGACAAAGACAATCCTTCGATTTCTCTTCCAACAGCTGCCTCTCCAATTAGTTCCGCCTAGGGTATTATCTTTTCTTGAACAAAGGCCTCGCCAACTCTCTCCGTATTTTTTTTTTTTGTCTGGTTCCCAGCAAAAACCTATCCCTTTAGTTGGTGCGTTAACCTCGAGTACGATTTCTTTCCTGGTATTATAGTATTGTTCCGGTGTATCCTCTGTTGATGTGTTTCAGTCAAGGAACACCCTTCATTGTTTTCTGTCTGTAGTTGTTATGTTAGTGTAACTTTTCATCCTTTGTCAGAACGAAACATTTCTCACTTTCAGATGAGTTTATTCACACCCTCGTATACTTTTCTCCGGACTCCATTTTTCCAGGCGTCGATACATATGGCTTCTAGTTTGTCGTTGTCGTCCATTTCATGGACGATAGTTTCTTTACTTGCAATAGAGTTGTGTACAAATACAATGATGCCAAAGCCATAAATTCTTGCGCTCACCAGCAACGCTCCCACCGACTGCCTGAGAACAATTCAGTGCCGCGCGAAACTTGCAGAGCTGATGTCAACCGGATGGATTGTTGCCCTACAGTGGGTGCCAAGCCATGTAGGAATTCCTGGCAACGAAAGAGCCAACGTCAAAGCCAAAGAAGGAGCAGAATCGGAGCAGCCGGACGTACCGCTTACTCTCAGTAGAGCCAATAACCTCATCACCTCAGTTATAAACACCTCCACACAAAGAACTCTAAAAACCCTGGGTACTGGTAAAAAGTGGGAAAGTCTTGCCACTGTAGGACCAATACCGAGACACCTGGACAGAGCTGAGGCCGTCGCCCGTTTCCGCCTTACTACCGGACATGACTACTTGCAAGCTCATCTACACCGCATCGGCCTAGCTGAGAGCGAAACCTGTCCGCTTTGCAACTCCGGAAGAATGGACGGAGAACACTTACGGGACTGCCAAGCACTCACATACCCGACCGACGACATAACCAATCGCTACTGGGAGGCTCGACATCGAATGGTTGAAGAACCATGTACGGGCGTTGGCTAAAGTAAAGTAAGTAAGTACTTTTCACCGGATTGTAAGCTTTTATTCACTGGCGTTTTTTCTAGATACCCAGCACAATGACCTTGTCTTTCTAACACGTGGCCACTTGCTACATTAGATTTATGGCGTGTCAATCAGACTTGCGTAGACGGCAGCGGACGGCTCCCACCCGTTTTTGTTCGCCACACTCCTACGAATAACTCCATACATCAATTTTCACCACGTTCAATGACACTTACCTTAACTAACAGAAAAATTTTTATTTTATTTTATTTTTTTTCAAGAGTAAAGTGCATAATTTTGATAAATAAAGTATCCAGAAAAGAAGGTCATAATAATCCACTGTAGAAAGGTAGATGAAATTTATATAAATAAAAAGGGTAGTTGAAGGGGGAGGGGGTAATTTTGTGTATAAATTAAAATGGTAGTTGATGATTTTTTTCCTATGGCAAACGATAACAACTGCAAATTCAAACAGAATCAAATAATTTTTTGCATACAGCCCTGATTTGTAGAGTACTCAAGACCTATTGTTTTTGGTGAAGATCGGTTAAGGGAAAAGGGTAGTTTACCAGCAACTTTTTTTTTTATTTAAACAAGTGTAATTTGTTTCTATGGCAAACAATAACAGCCGCAAATTCAAACACAATCAAATAATATTTTGCATACGGCCCTGAATTGTAGAGTTCTCAAGACGTATTGATTTTGGTAAAGATCGGTTAACCGATCGGTTAAAGATCGGTGGTAAAGGGGTAGTTTACCTGCAACATTTTATATTTTAACAAGGGTATTTTCAATGGCAAACGATAACAGCCGCAAATTCAAACATATTCAAATAATATTTTGCATACTGCCCTGAATTATAGAGTTCTCAAGACCTATTGTTTTTGGTGAAGATCGGTTAAGGGGAAGGGGTAGTTTACCGGCAACATTTTATGTTTGAAAAGGGTATTTTCTATGGCAAACGATAAGAGCAGCAAATTCATACAGAATCAAATAAGTTTTTGCATGCAGCCCTGATTTGTAGAGTACTCAAGACCTCTTGTTCTTGGTGAAGATCGGTTAAGGGAAAAGGGTAGTTTACCAGCAACGTTTTTTTTTTTATTTAACCAAGTGTAATTTGTTTCTATGGCAAACAATAACAGCCGCAAATTCAAACACAATCAAATAATATTTTGCATACGGCCCTGAATTGTAGAGTTCTCAAGACGTATTGATTTTGGTAAAGATCGGTTAAGGTAAAGGGGTAGTTTACCTGCAACATTTTATATTTTAACAAGGGTATTTTCTATGGCAAACGATAACAGCCGCAAATTCATACATATTCAAATAATATTTTGCATACTGCCCTGAATTATAGAGTTCTCAAGACCTATTGTTTTTGGTGAAGATCGGTTAAGGGGAAGGGGTAGTTTACCGGCAACATTTTATGTTTGAAAAGGGTATTTTCTATGGCAAACGATAAGAGCAGCAAATTCATACAGAATCAAATAAGTTTTTGCATGCAGCCCTGATTTGTAGAGTACTCAAGACCTCTTGTTCTTGGTGAAGATCGGTTAAGGGAAAGGGGTAGTTTACCTCCCACGTTTTTTGTTTTAACAAGGGTATTTTTTATGGCAAATGATAACAGCCGCAAATTCAAACATAATCATATAATATTTTGCATACAGCCCTGAATTGTAGAGTTCTCAAGTCCTGTTGGTTTTGGTGAAGATCGGTTAAGGGAATAGGGTAGTTTACCTGCAACATTTTATGTATTAACAAGAGTAAATTTTTTTATGACGAACGATAACTGCCGTACATTAAAACAGAATCAACTACTCTTCTGCATACCTTTTTGAATTATACAGAACTCAAGGTCTGTTGATTTTGTTGAAGATCGGTTAAGGGAAAGGGGTAGTTTACCTGCAACATTTTATGTTTTAACAAGGGTATTTTCTATGGCAAACGATAACAGCCGCAAATTCAAACAGAATCAAATAATTTTTTGCATACAGCCCTGATTTGTAGAGTACTCAAGACCTCTTTTTTTGGTGAAGATCAGTTAAGGGAAAGGGGTAGTTTATCACCAAAGTTTTATTTTTTAAAAAGGGTAATTTTTTTATGACAAACGATAACTGCCGAAAATTCAAAGAGAATCAAATAATTTTTTGCACACTTGCCTGAGTTGTAGAGAACTCAAGGTCTGTTGATTTTGGTGAAGATCGGTTAAGGGAAAGAGGTAGTTTACCGGCAACATTTTAAGTTGTAACAAGAGAAATGTTTCCATGAAGAATGATAACTGCCGCACATTCAAACAGAATCAAATATTTTTTTGCATGCATCCCTGAATTGTAGAGGACTGAAGGTCTACTGATTTTGGAGAAGATCGGTTAAGAGAAATTGTAGTTTACCTGAAACATTTTATGATTTAACAAGAGTAAAGTACTTAATTTTTATAAATAAAGTATCCTGATAAGAAGCTCATAATAATCCACTGTAGAAACGTAGATGAAATATCTATAAATGAAGAGGTTAGATGAATGGGGTGGGGGTAATTTTCTATTATTAAAAATTATAGTTGAAGTGGAGGGGAGAATTTTTTATACGTGTACTACGTTATCGGCAACAAAGAAGTAGTTTTTTGTTAAAATTTCTTCCCGGGTTGTTTAGCCGTAGTCCAATGTTTTCTGTAAAAGACTTTTCGGCAGTGGTATCGACTGCCATCATCAGTGAAAATCGAGTGCGAAAACGTGAGGTGGTATAGTTAGTGACCACAGTACTGTGGTTAATGCTGAAGCAATAAGTAGAAAGACGTAGTTTCTATGGAAATATTTCATTTCAATAAAATCATATTTAAAATATGATTTTAAATATAAATCTTAGAACATGGAAGTCATGTATGGTTCTCCATACCGATATTTTATAAGTTTTATATGTGTACTACGTTATTGACAACAAAGAAGTAGTTTCCATGGAAACATTTCATTTAACTTTAACAAAATTCTATATTTTTTCATTTTAATTTAAATCATGTATGAGAGAAAATATATCGTTAGTGGCAGGCAAGCATATCTCAATTATGTAATGTTTACGTTTCCATTTTTACTTCCATGTTCCTTAAGGAAATGGAAGTATGGTGATGGCAAAAAGAAATCGTGTTCGAGATTATTTCAGATTCTGATTGTACTACACTCAAAACATGAAAAAAGGAATTTTTCGAAAAGTGTCTGTGTCTGTGTGTGTGTGTGTGTGTGTGTGTGTGTGTAGATTTTTACTTCCATGTTCCTTAAGGAAATGGAAGTATGGTGATGGCAAAAAAAATCGTGTTCGAGATTATTGCAGATTCTGATTGTATGACGCTCAAAACATGAAAAAAAGTCATTTTACTTCCATACTCCTTAAGGAATGGAAGTATGGTGATGGCAAAAAGAAATCGTGTTCGAGATTATTGCAGATTCTGATTGTACTACACTCAAAACATGAAAAAAGGAATTTTTCAAAAAGTGTCTGTGTGTGTGTGTGTGTGTCTGTAGATTTTTACTTCCATGTTCCTTAAGGAAATGGAAGTATGGTGATGGCAAAAAAAATCGTGTTCGAGATTATTGCAGATTCTGATTCTACTACACTCAAAACATGAAAAAAAGTCGTTTTCCGAAAAGTGTCTGTGTGTGTGTGTGTGTGTGTGTGTGTCTGTAGATTTTTTTCTATGGCAAATTCCTTCCTGGGATATTTGGCCGTAGTCCAATGTTTTCTACAAAACCAGACGTTTCGGCAATGCCAATGACTTCCATCATCAGTGAAAATCGAGTGCGATAACGTGAGGTGGTACCGTATATGTTAATGACCACAGTACTGTGGTTAAGGCTGAAGCAGTAAGTAGAAAGAAGTAGTTTCTATGGTAATATTTCATTTCGAAAATGATTTTAAAAATAAATCTTACAATATGGAAGTCATGTATGGTTCTCCATACCGATATTTTACTTCCATATTCCTTAAGGAAATGGAAGTATGGTGATGGCATAAAAAATCGTGTTCGAGATTATTGCAGATTCTGATTGTACTACACTCAAAACATGAAAAAAAGTCGTTTTTCGAAAAGTGTCTGTGTGTGTGTCTGTCTGTAGATTTTTTTCCTATGGCAAACGATAACAGCCGCAAATTCAAACAGAATCAAATAATTTTTTGCATACAGTCCTGATTTGTAGAGTACTCACGACCTATTGTTTTTGGTGAAGATCGGTTGAGGGAAAGGGGTAGTTTACCTGCAACGGTTTTTTTTTATCAAGGGAAATTTTTTTATTTGGCAAACGATAACAGCCGCAAATTCAAACAGAATCAAATAATGTTTCGCATACAGGCCTGATTTGTAGAGTTCTCAATACCTATAGTTTTTGGTGAAGATCGGTTAAGTGAAAGGGGTAGTTTACCTGTAACGTTTTATGTTTTAAAAAGGGTATTTTCTATGGCATACGATAACAGCCGCAAATTCAAACAGAATCAAAAGATTATTTGCATACAGCCCTAAATTGTAGAGTTCTCAAGACCCATTGTTTTTGGTGAAGATCGCTTAAGGGAAAGGGGTAGTTTACCTGCAACATTTTATGTTTTCACAAGGGTATTTTCTATGGCAAACGATAACAGCCACAAATTCAAACGGAATCAAATAATTTTTTGTATACAGCCCTGATTTGTAGAGTACTCAAGACCTATTGTTTTTGGTGAAGATCGGTTAAGGGGAAGGGGTAGTTTACCTACAACGTTTTTTATCAAGGGTAATTTTCTATGGCAAATGATAACAGCCGCAAATTCTAACAGAATCAAATAATTTTTTGCACACGTCACTGAATTGTAGAGATCTCAAGGACTTTTGATTTTGGTGAAGATCGGTTAAGGGGAAGGGGTAGTTTTCCTGCTTCCTCTTATGTTTTAACAACAGTAAAGTACTTGAAAATTCATTTAAACTTTTTCAAACAATGGTAATTGTTAAAAATAAAATAATTTTGTTGCCAGGCAATAAAATTATAATTTTTTCATTTTAGTGTAAATCATGTATGAGTGAAAATATATCGTTCGTGGCAGGCGTTCGTGGCAGGCAAGCATATCTCAATTATGTAATGTTTACGTTTCCATTTTATTATTATGATTACTCCAATTCAAAGGCAGGGAACACACACACACACACACACACACACACACACACACACACACACACACACACACACACACACACACACACACACACACACACACACACACACACACACACACACACACACACACACACACACACACACACACTGTAACGATACAATTAAGCCAAATCCCGTACCAGTGATAAAAAAGATAATTCTTGATATAAAAATACTTCATATAAAATAAAATGTTTAAAAAATGATTAAAATGTAAATATTTTGACACGACGTACAACGATATTACCCAACCCAAGTGATTGAGCCAACAACCTAAACATAAAGAAGGGAACCATGTAACACACTTAAGAAAAATATGATAGACAAAACAATGATGAACACAGAACTAGGGAAGAGAACAGATCCCTACAATTAAACGGAATTTAAACCAGAAGAGAAGAAGAGGAGAACCGAACCAAGGTGAAGACTATTGAAGATGAAGAAGATGAAGAAGAGGAAGAATGAAACGGAGACAGGTTAAACCCAAGGGGAAACTAACACACATAAAAAAGGGAAAGATTGTATACTTAAAGATAGAATACGGTCAATAAACCTTGAATAATTATGTATTAATGAAACCAATGTTATTGTTATCATTAAAGTAACCAATGTACCCATTTTAAAGACAATACAATTGTAAAATATAATAATATAGAAAAGTACACTAACCCAGTCAGAAAGGTTAGATTTAACAAAACACAAATAACCTAATATTGTTAATAGTAAATGTCATACTAAAACAAAATAGTGAGAAATAGTAGGAGAAAGTATAGGGATTACCCATTAAATAACACTAAATACAAAACAGTGAACCAAAGTGAAGTGCTTTAGTGAAGTGCAAGTACCCTAAAAATAGTGAAAGTGTATGTGAAACATTCAAAATAGAATGATAAGTAAGCAGACACTCTGTGAAACATTGATAAACAACCAATGATTGGAGTGGTATTATAAACAGTAATGTATCTAGAAGTAATTAGAAATAGTAGTCCAAAATTAATATAAGGTAAGCTTGTGATATTGTTCAGGGAGAAAGCCCAGACAAATAACTTGTGTTAACATGGTATGATAGAATAGATTAAAATTAAGATTGCAAAGAATACAACACCCCATGTTGAAAGGGGAATTAACCTTCATAATTTTATGAAAAGTGACAATGATTATCACTTTAGTTTGTAACACAAGAAAGAAATCAATGTTAGTACTAATAATAACTCATGATTTGTAAAGAATAGTTGGTTCAATGTTAAAGGAGGAATATGGCTGAAAGGAACCTACAGTCCATAAACCTAATTATGATATTTTAAAGGAAGAGTAATGAAAATATATGTTGAATAGTAGTTAAAACACAAACAAATAAGTGAATCCCATCAGGCTGAATTCAAACTATAATTTAAAAAGTAAATACACTAAAAAACAATCATGGTTGATTTTGACTATGAAGACATTTAACTGCCAAAGACATTCAAATGTAAATTGTATCAATTTCACAAGAAATCTTACTAATCTAAGACCAGTGAATGGACAGTAATTATATATCAGTTATTTTAACACAGAAATACCATTGTAATAGTTTAATTTAAGAAAAATATGTTATTTATTAAATGTAAATAATTAGACTATAGTTAATATAGAACAGAATATGACCTTATGAGGTATCTTTGTAAACTTTGAAAGGAAAGAAAAATAATAGTGATGTCATTTATTATCCCAAAGGAATTATAAAGGAATAAAACCATTAGGAAAATACTTAATAAATTTGAATAAAAATTCAAATATTTCTAACAATGTCTTAAAGGAGTAATTAACCAATCATCGAATTATGGTTACTATGACAACGAGACGTTTGAGGGCTTATTTTCCGTTAAATTATATAGACTCTGAAAAACGACGCGTGGGTAAGCGATGCGCAAAATTGGAATGATTGAAATTTTGAATTAAACAGTTATAAAAAGTCGAATCAGTGAATCAAGATAACCAAAGACGAACAGATGTCGATCTATACAGAATTCATGATGTCCAGGAACCAAATTAACTAAATTAATAAAAGAAAAACCCCAGACCAGATTGAAGAAGATGTTGGAAGCTTAAAGTCAGCCCAAATTCGAAGAAATACGACTATCCTGATGACGACATTTCAACGTGAGATGAACTGATAAGTACCGCATAAATTCCTTATTCCCAAAACCCTAAATTACTTAAATTATTTTTCAAATGATAAAATTTCTCACTATTTAAAAAGTAATATTTTCTTTCTAAGGTAAATGCATAGTTTACTTACTTTAAAAAACATTTTATTAAACTCAATATAACCTTATTTGAGAGCACAATTTTTGTAACAGAAATACGACACTACCGAACAAATTGTATAAACACATTATAATTTCTAAGTACGTATAAGGTATGGTAGTATACTTTTTTAATGTGACCAACGTTTATGTCTTATTTCATGATCCAAAGAACCCCAGATTTTAAAACTGGTAATATTTTGTATGTTACTGAAGCCATTTTCGGCTACGATTAAATCAATTTTGCCAACTCTGAGATATTTTGTGTTTCAAGCTCTAAGCCGGAGCCGAATGTTATAAAATTATTTGTAATTCATTTGTCATATTTTTTGATGACCCAATTTGTATTAAAAAACACAGTACAGAACAGTATTATCTTGTTATTTCATAGGATTTTGTAGAATATATGTGTGTTAGCGAAGTTTTAAGCAGCAGCCAACTAGCGCTCATCACGAGTGGCCGAGTCGACAACCTGTACAGCAGCGGGAACAATTCGAACGACACAGCTGTCCATGCTAATATCACGTATTATCTTAGAAATTAAACATTTTAATTGTTTTAACAGAAACAATTTGGCGCCACCCGGGAAGAACAATCCCTATGAATTAACAGGTAGGTTGTACTGGTAACATTGACAACGCTACGGACTCCAGTAGTGACGTCGATCTATGTGACGACCAGTGTGAGGCAAACACACTACATTCACACGAATACACAATATAAACAAGTGTGACACATTTTGACAGGTACGACCCACAGTTCTCGTTACATATTGACGAACCCAACGAGGGGCTTTAAGGAAAAAGGAACTACACCCTGTTTTTCTACGTTACATATTGGCGACCAGCAACGTGCGGCTAGGAAGAATAACTAGCGGCGGTCATGAATAGACACGGTATGGTTACGAGGCGCAAAGGGAAGGAAACATCAAACCAAGAAAGAAACCCAGAAGAAATGGAGGAAGTTGAGGAAGTAGAAATGGAGGAAACGACTGGAGAATTGTCAGAAGAAAACCCACAGGAGGACCAAATGGAAAATCCCAATCCACCTGAACCGGAAGTAGAAGCAGAAGTCATGGTAAATACCAACCAGTCAAACCAACAGAAGAAACAAAATTAGATCGCATGCTGAACTTCATGATGGAACAATTTGGACAAATGAATCAAAAATTAGAGTCAGACAAGGAAGATAGAAGACAAGACAAGGAAGATAGAAGACAGGACAAGGAAAATTTGAATAGAATATTGGAAAAATTGGACCAAAACAGTGAAGAATTGAAAAAGCAAATGAAAGAGAGCGTAGAATTTCTGAATAACAAAATAGAGAACAACCATGAAGACATGAAGAGAAGTCAGGAGACATTGGAAAAGAAGAGCGAGGAGCTGAAGAAACAGATCAAGAAGGATCTGGAGATAGTAAATAAAAAGATGGAAAATAATCATGATATTCTCCAACGGAAGATAGAGGAAGCAAGTGAGAAAACCAAGGTGGAATGGAAGCAACAATTGGTCGAATGTCGAGAGGAGACCAGGCAATCGGTAGCGGAGACTAACGAAGCCTTGTTACAAGTACGGGAAGAAATGAATTATAAAATCATCGATGTCGAGGAGGAAAATAAATTGAGAGCGACCGAATTCTACCAAGTCCTTACCGAAGGATGCCAGAAGAAGAAACAGGAGGTGATCAAGGAACTGGAGGAGAGGCACCAAGAGATGCAAAAGGATGTAAACAATCGGGTGGAGAAAGTATACACCGTCATAGATAAAATAGATGGACTGACCCGAGAAAACAGAGAAAAAATCCAGGGGATCAGCACACGAGAGAAACAGATGCAGGAAGAATTAGATGCATTAAGAGAAAAACCATATAATCACACGCAATTCATAACCAGTGAAAATCGAGAAATGATTAATTTTCGTAGCTACCGGAGAAACCCGATAGAATTCCTCAAACGGGTAGAAGAGCTGATAGAGAAGAACAGAGAAACCAGGTGGTCCAGTGTAAGAAGTATGATCGATGAGATGTTCCGTGACACCCATGACAATTGGTGGACGGCCACACGACCTGAGATCAATGATACCCAAGAGTTCAAGAAACAGTTCAGGGAGAAGTATTGGTCCGAATCAACACAGAATGTGGTCCGCAATGACATCAGTAACGGAAGGTACGAGACACAAGGAGGACACACGTTAACCTCTTACTTTCTGGGAAAAGTATGCTTAGCCAGAAATTTGGAACCCAAGATACCCGAGGAGTCGTTGGTAATACAACTGGGTTATCATTACGAAGAAGCCATCCAGAAGGCCAGAAGACAAGGACAAATCAAAACAATTCAAGGGATGGTTAGTCTATTGGAGGACATGGAGAATGATAACCAGTATCGAAAGAACAGGATCACAAACCAAAGGTACAACAACAAGTGGAATGAACATAACAATACAACTAATTTCAATGTACCCTATAATCATCCACAAAACAATGACAGGAATAACTGGGGCCGAAATAATAATGATAATAATGCAGAACAAACGTTCAATAGAAATACCCAGCAACACCCTCCAAATGATCAGCCTGGTAACAGAGGTCAACAGAACCATCACTCAGGAAATCAAAACAACAATAGAAACAGCCCAAATAATAATAACCGACAGAATGATAATTACCGAGGAGTTGGACCTGAACAACGTACCAACGGTCACCCCAATGACCATAATTACTACGGCAACCGGTATCATCCCAATTACCAGTACAACCGGGGACCCGGGGGTAATCCAAATAGAAACGACGACAGACGTCGGGTAAACTTCATCCGTGGACAAAGGCAGAATAACCAAAGAAGATATAGCCCGAACTGGCGTCCTAACTGTTATTATCAAGTATCAAATAACAATAATAATCCATCAGCAGAGAGTAGGAGCAATGAACCACCTCGCAATGAAGATAACCAGAGCCCAAGAGAAGAAAATGAACAAAACATACGACAGGTGAACAGTATGGTGGGAATGAGATCCGGAAACAATAACCAAAGAAAAGGGACGCTCCATCCGGAAGTAATCAGGCCGAAGAAAACTATGACTGGATACCATTCAGCAATGACCCAGCGGAAAACTTCCGCATAGAATATAACAAACGAAACCCGCCGGAACTATGGATTCCATCAAGAAGTAATGGAAATCGATCAAACACACCTCAGACAGAAAGGCAAGTCATTGACGAAGAAGAAGGGACGGCCGATAGGTGGAATGCCTAATGAACCATGATCAATGAAACTTAAAATAATATCATCCAGAATAAGTGTGTCTACCAAGCACTTGAAGGAGTAGAGGTGCATAATAACAAAGTGTTGAACAAGAGAAGGAAATAATAAAGGAAAGAAAAGGAGAAGTCAACTTACAAAAATATAAATAACAAGGTCCGGTATATAGTAATATGAATAGAACAATTATGTATATCATAATAGTCCATATATCATCACAAAAAATAATGATATCAATACAAGGAAAATCAAGGGAGTTTATAACCAAACTTCAATAAAAAAGTTTTACGAAGAAGAATAAAACCATTGTGAAATGAAACATATTTCAAAATTCCAAAAGAGATTGTAAGAGCAGCTTACTAACTTATTTAGATGATATATGCGGAACAATAAAAAGAATTAATATAAGTATATAATAATGAAAAAAAAAACAAAGGAAACAGTTACACAAATTCCTTTCAATTTAAATCAGTTTACAATATAAACAAAAGATTGATATATGAAGTAAAAAGTGAGATAATAAGGAATACGTTACACACATTCCTATATAATAAAATGTAAGAAGCACAAACTTACAATTATAATAAAACAAAAAATAGCTAAAAAGGAATACGCTACAAACATTCCTTTAAGGTAAGACCATTAACTTACCAAAGAATTATCAAAAATGATGTTGAATACAGAATAAAATAAACAAAAATAAAATCAAGCTCAAATTACTGAGATAAATACTTGAAATTATACTGAATCAAAAGTATTCTAAGGAAAAAATAAAATAAAATTATACCTGGTACAAGGAGAGAGAGAAATTGTATATAAAACAAATATACAGATATGGCTAAAGCAGAATCCTGCTAAATGACTAAGAAAAAAAAAATGGCTAAGACAATTAAAATGATCACAACGAGCATTGAAAATAAAATAATGAAAAGTGAGATATGATGAAATTAACATATGAATAAAGATAAAATTTCTCACTATAGTGTATAAGTAGATGATAGTGTATAGTTAAGGTATAGCGGAAGGAAGAATGAGTAGCAATGACAAAGTGATCTAAAAACAAACCACAAGGTGGACAATCCCAAAGTACATTATTGTATTATTATTATTGTATTATTATTATTAAGTCACAAGTTGACAAAGAAAGTATTTAAGATTGACTGTTGAAAAGTCCAGCAATCCAAATGAACTGAGTAGAGAAGATGTGCCTCTAGTCTCAGAAAAATGAGTAGTAATGGGAGAACCCAGCTACTGTATAAAAGTTATGGAAACATTTGTGTATGAGGGAAAATGCACCAATGGAAATAAATAAAAACAGATCCAAATGAAATGGAATGAATTAAGTAAGAAGAGAAATGAAGAATGGAGAAACAAACAAGGAAGAAGGAAAAAAGTTATCTATAACTGATAATTTCATAAAAAACTATGCTAGTGTTTTATTAAAATGATCAATTTTAGAGGAGAGGCATTATGTAACGATACAATTAGGCCAAATCCCGTACCAGTGATAAAAAAGATAATTCTTGATATAAAAATACTTCATATAAAATAAAATGTTTAAAAAATGATTAAAATGTAAATATTTTGACACGACGTACAACGATATTACCCAACCCAAGTGATTGAGCCAACAACCTAAACATAAAGAAGGGAACCATGTAACACACTTAAGAAAAATATGATAGACAAAACAATGATGAACACAGAACTAGGGAAGAGAACAGATCCCTACAATTAAACGGAATTTAAACCAGAAGAGAAGAAGAGGAGAACCGAACCAAGGTGAAGACTATTGAAGATGAAGAAGATGAAGAAGAGGAAGAATGAAACGGAGACAGGTTAAACCCAAGGGGAAACTAACACACATAAAAAAGGGAAAGATTGTATACTTAAAGATAGAATACGGTCAATAAACCTTGAATAATTATGTATTAATGAAACCAATGTTATTGTTATCATTAAAGTAACCATGTACCCATTTTAAAGACAATACAATTGTAAAATATAATAATATAGAAAAGTACACTAACCCAGTCAGAAAGGTTAGATTTAACAAAACACAAATAACCTAATATTGTTAATAGTAAATGTCATACTAAAACAAAATAGTGAGAAATAGTAGGAGAAAGTATAGGGATTACCCATTAAATAACACTAAATACAAAACAGTGAACCAAAGTGAAGTGCTTTAGTGAAGTGTAAGTACCCTAAAAATAGTGAAAGTGTATGTGAAACATTCAAAATAGAATGATAAGTAAGCAGACACTCTGTGAAACATTGATAAACAACCAATGATTGGAGTGGTATTATAAACAGTAATGTATCTAGAAGTAATTAGAAATAGTAGTCCAAAATTAATATAAGGTAAGCTTGTGATATTGTTCAGGGAGAAAGCCCAGACAAATAACTTGTGTTAACATGGTATGATAGAATACATTAAAATTAAGATTGCAAAGAATACAACACCCCATGTTGAAAGGGGAATTAACCTTCATAATTTTATGAAAAGTGACAATGATTATCACTTTAGTTTGTAACACAAGAAAGAAATCAATGTTAGTACTAATAATAACTCATGATTTGTAAAGAATAGTTGGTTCAATGTTAAAGGAGGAATATGGCTGAAAGGAACCTACAGTCCATAAACCTAATTATGATATTTTAAAGGAAGAGTAATGAAAATATATGTTGAATAGTAGTTAAAACACAAACAAATAAGTGAAGCCCATCAGGCTGAATTCAAACTATAATTTAAAAAGTAAATACACTAAAAAACAATCATGGCTGATTTTGACTATGAAGACATTTAACTGCCAAAGACATTCAAATGTAAATTGTATCAATTTCACAAGAAATCTTACTAATCTAAGACCAGTGAATGGACAGTAATTATATATCAGTTATTTTAACACAGAAATACCATTGTAATAGTTTAATTTAAGAAAAATATGTTATTTATTAAATGTCAAATAATTAGACTATAGTTAATGTATAACAGAATATGACCTTATGAGGTATCTTTGTAAACTTTGAAAGGAAAGAAAAATAATAGTGATGTCATTTATTATCCCAAAGGAATTATAAAGGAATAAAACCATTAGGAAAATACTTAATAAATTTGAATAAAAATTCAAATGTTTCTAACAATGTCTTAAAGGAGTAATTAACCAATCATCGAATTATGGTTACTATGACAACGAGACGTTTGGGGGCTTATTTTCCGTTAAATTATATAGACTCTGAAAAACGACGCGTGGGTAAGCGACGCGCAAAATTGGAACGATTGAAATTTTGAATTAAACAGTTATAAAAAGTCGAATCAGTGAATCAAGATAACCAAAGACGAACAGATGTCGATCTATACAGAATTCATGATGTCCAGGAACCAAATTAACTAAATTAATAAAAGAAAAACCCCAGACCAGATTGAAGAAGATGTTGGAAGCTTAAAGTCAGCCCAAATTCGAAGAAATACGACTATCCTGATGACGACATTTCAACGTGAGATGAACTGATAAATACCGCATAAATTCCTTATTCCCAAAACCCTAAATTACTTAAATTATTTTTCAAATGATAAAATTTCTCACTATTTAAAAAGTAATATTTTCTTTCTAAGGTAAATGCATAGTTTACTTACTTTAAAAAACATTTTATTAAACTCAATATAACCTTATTTGAGAGCACAATTTTTGTAACAGAAATACGACACTACCGAACAAATTGTATAAACACATTATAATTTCTAAGTACGTATAAGGTATGGTAGTATACTTTTTTAATGTGACCAACGTTTATGTCTTATTTCATGATCCAAAGAACCCCAGATTTTAAAACTGGTAATATTTTGTATGTTACTGAAGCCATTTTCGGCTACGATTAAATCAATTTTGCCAACTCTGAGATATTTTGTGTTTCAAGCTCTAAGCCGGAGCCGAATGTTATAAAATTATTTGTAATTCATTTGTCATATTTTTTGATGACCCAATTTGTATTAAAAAACACAGTACAGAACAGTATTATCTTGTTATTTCATAGGATTTTGTAGAATATATGTGTGTTAGCGAAGTTTTAAGCAGCAGCCAACTAGCGCTCATCACGAGTGGCCGAGTCGACAACCTGTACAGCAGCGGGAACAATTCGAACGACACAGCTGTCCATGCTAATATCACGTATTATCTTAGAAATTAAACATTTTAATTGTTTTAACAGAAACAATTTGGCGCCACCCGGGAAGAACAATCCCTATGAATTAACAGGTAGGTTGTACTGGTAACATTGACAACGCTACGGACTCCAGTAGTGACGTCGATCTATGTGACGACCAGTGTGAGGCAAACACACTACATTCACACGAATACACAATATAAACAAGTGTGACACATTTTGACAGGTACGACCCACAGTTCTCGTTACATATTGACGAACCCAACGAGGGGCTTTAAGGAAAAAGGAACTACACCCTGTTTTTCTACGTTACATATTGGCGACCAGCAACGTGCGGCTAGGAAGAATAACTAGCGGCGGTCATGAATAGACACGGTATGGTTACGAGGCGCAAAGGGAAGGAAACATCAAACCAAGAAAGAAACCCAGAAGAAATGGAGGAAGTTGAGGAAGTAGAAATGGAGGAAACGACTGGAGAATTGTCAGAAGAAAACCCACAGGAGGACCAAATGGAAAATCCCAATCCACCTGAACCGGAAGTAGAAGCAGAAGTCATGGTAAATACCAACCAGTCAAACCAACAGAAGAAACAAAATTAGATCGCATGCTGAACTTCATGATGGAACAATTTGGACAAATGAATCAAAAATTAGAGTCAGACAAGGAAGATAGAAGACAAGACAAGGAAGATAGAAGACAGGACAAGGAAAATTTGAATAGAATATTGGAAAAATTGGACCAAAACAGTGAAGAATTGAAAAAGCAAATGAAAGAGAGCGTAGAATTTCTGAATAACAAAATAGAGAACAACCATGAAGACATGAAGAGAAGTCAGGAGACATTGGAAAAGAAGAGCGAGGAGCTGAAGAAACAGATCAAGAAGGATCTGGAGATAGTAAATAAAAAGATGGAAAATAATCATGATATTCTCCAACGGAAGATAGAGGAAGCAAGTGAGAAAACCAAGGAGGAATGGAAGCAACAATTGGTCGAATGTCGAGAGGAGACCAGGCAATCGGTAGCGGAGACTAACGAAGCCTTGTTACAAGTACGGGAAGAAATGAATTATAAAATCATCGATGTCGAGGAGGAAAATAAATTGAGAGCGACCGAATTCTACCAAGTCCTTACCGAAGGATGCCAGAAGAAGAAACAGGAGGTGATCAAGGAACTGGAGGAGAGGCACCAAGAGATGCAAAAGGATGTAAACAATCGGGTGGAGAAAGTATACACCGTCATAGATAAAATAGATGGACTGACCCGAGAAAACAGAGAAAAAATCCAGGGGATCAGCACACGAGAGAAACAGATGCAGGAAGAATTAGATGCATTAAGAGAAAAACCATATAATCACACGCAATTCATAACCAGTGAAAATCGAGAAATGATTAATTTTCGTAGCTACCGGAGAAACCCGATAGAATTCCTCAAACGGGTAGAAGAGCTGATAGAGAAGAACAGAGAAACCAGGTGGTCCAGTGTAAGAAGTATGATCGATGAGATGTTCCGTGACACCCATGACAATTGGTGGACGGCCACACGACCTGAGATCAATGATACCCAAGAGTTCAAGAAACAGTTCAGGGAGAAGTATTGGTCCGAATCAACACAGAATGTGGTCCGCAATGACATCAGTAACGGAAGGTACGAGACACAAGGAGGACACACGTTAACCTCTTACTTTCTGGGAAAAGTATGCTTAGCCAGAAATTTGGAACCCAAGATACCCGAGGAGTCGTTGGTAATACAACTGGGTTATCATTACGAAGAAGCCATCCAGAAGGCCAGAAGACAAGGACAAATCAAAACAATTCAAGGGATGGTTAGTCTATTGGAGGACATGGAGAATGATAACCAGTATCGAAAGAACAGGATCACAAACCAAAGGTACAACAACAAGTGGAATGAACATAACAATACAACTAATTTCAATGTACCCTATAATCATCCACAAAACAATGACAGGAATAACTGGGGCCGAAATAATAATGATAATAATGCAGAACAAACGTTCAATAGAAATACCCAGCAACACCCTCCAAATGATCAGCCTGGTAACAGAGGTCAACAGAACCATCACTCAGGAAATCAAAACAACAATAGAAACAGCCCAAATAATAATAACCGACAGAATGATAATTACCGAGGAGTTGGACCTGAACAACGTACCAACGGTCACCCCAATGACCATAATTACTACGGCAACCGGTATCATCCCAATTACCAGTACAACCGGGGACCCGGGGGTAATCCAAATAAAAACGACGACAGACATCGGGTAAACTTCATCCGTGGACAAAGGCAGAATAACCAAAGAAGATATAGCCCGAACTGGCGTCCTAACTGTTATTATCAAGTATCAAATAACAATAATAATCCATCAGCAGAGAGTAGGAGCAATGAACCACCTCGCAATGAAGATAACCAGAGCCCAAGAGAAGAAAATGCACAAAACATACGACAGGTGAACAGTATGGTGGGAATGAGATCCGGAAACAATAACCAAAGAAGGGACGCTCCATCCGGAAGTAATCAGGCCGAAGAAAACTATGACTGGATACCATTCAGCAATGACCCAGCGGAAAACGTCCGCATAGAGTATAACAAACGAAACCCGCCGGAACTATGGATTCCATCAAGAAGTAATGGAAATCGATCAAACACACCTCAGACAGAAAGGCAAGTCATTGACGAAGAAGAAGGGACGGCCGATAGGTGGAATGCCTAATGAACCATGATCAATGAAACTTAAAATAATATCATCCAGAATAAGTGTGTCTACCAAGCACTTGAAGGAGTAGAGGTGCATAATAACAAAGTGTTGAACAAGAGAAGGAAATAATAAAGGAAAGAAAAGGAGAAGTCAACTTACAAAAATATAAATAACAAGGTCCGGTATATAGTAATATGAATAGAACAATTATGTATATCATAATAGTCCATATATCATCACAAAAAATAATGATATCAATACAAGGAAAATCAAGGGAGTTTATAACCAAACTTCAATAAAAAAAGTTAAAATGATCACAACGAGCATTGAAAATAAAATAATGAAAAGTGAGATATGATGAAATTAACATATGAATAAAGATTGTAACTCTACGAATTAATTACAAAATTATAATTATATTTATCTCTTACCTTCGGGTTTTTATTCCAAAGTCTTTCAGACGAAAACAGCTGCAAAAAGGATTATTTGGATTTGATATGGGCAAAGATCAAATACACCGTCTGTGCTAAAACAAACTGCCTCTGATTTATTATTCAAAATAACTACTTCGTCTCTCTTTCATGACATTTAGATTAAGTACTTGTAGAATGAGCAACAATTTGTGAAATCAAACATAGTAACAAAATATTTCCTAATTAGCTAGCTTATGACAACTATGGTATACCACAACTATTTATTATTTGTAATGAACCAATACGTGATTTAGCTACGCACTCACACACATTCGTTCTTTGATTTTGTCGTTCTATTTAAACCCCACTTCGAGATCTCTGATTTACATTTTAGATTTATAATTTATTTATGTTGAATTATACTCTGGGGAAAAAGGTAAAATAATCTTGGTTAAAACTCAGTTAATACTTAACGTCTGAAGAACTCCGCTGTTTTGCACCTCTGCTGTGAATGCACTGTTTAACACACCATGATTTAGTTTTTCACTGTTTAACCGCGGTACTGTTATTGCTTATTTCAAATTAAGTTGATGTGCCACTATTACTTTAGTTCACTTTAAAATAGCATTTAGTTTTGTTTTGTCGGCCGACATATATTTTCGAACACTTAGCTCGCTTAGGTTGGCCGCGCGTTATACAGTTTTTTGTATTAGTTTTAGTATTTTCAAAGATAGGCCTACTCTTAACTGCGGCCTATCTTACACCCGAGGCCACTATGTAATTTTTATCTGCACTGTATGCTGCTTATTACCACTCTCTCTGATGACACACAGCAGACTGTAGACTGTTTCACAAGGCTGCTGCTATGTGATTACGCAATGCGTCTGGCAATTGTTTTGACTGACTGTGTGTATGTTGCATTGCTGTACTGGAGGCTCCTTACAGGTGAAAGTCTGTCAATTTGGAAAGTGCTTAAAATGATATTTGAATTAATATGAAATTAAACTGGGGTGGCTCACAATTCCGTACCGTTACAATACCCCCCCAATAAGAGGTTGAAGGCCGAGGCGTTCAAACTCTTATTGCCTAAACCTAAGAGGATCAGTGAGGATATGGCGCCGCAACCCCCCTGAACACTCTGACATCATGGGTTCTTACCCCCCTAGTCTGGCGACTGTGACAGCACCCATCCAATCTTACTGGACTTCTCTATTCGAGATCCCAACACCGAAAAACCGAACAGATACCCGTCCCAGTATCGCCTGACTTTTAAAACATTCAATAAAAAAATCAACAAACGGCCTTCCATCACTCCATATCCCACATCTGATTTGTTTCCTCTTAACCGTACTGGTTCATTGACAACGTACTGGCTCATTTTATATTATAGACCCTAAAGAATAATATTAATAAAACAATATTGGTTTACAATGATACACATAAATTCCGGTTAAATTGAATAATATTCCCCATACAATGTTGCCCATCCCAAAATAACACCTTAATTACACAAAATGACATTAACTCCATTTATACTTAGCTACTATAAAAATTTTTTTTTTTTTTTTTTTTTTTTTATATATATACCCCCCTTTTAATCCCTTAACCCCTGATACCCGTTACATTTTAATGTGGTCTGCACGAGGCTTCTTGGCCCTTTTTCAGCCTCATCCTCGCCGTAACCCACATCTCCCTCGTGACCTGTAACTGGGTCACCGCCCATCCACACTCACTATTACCCCCCCTAGACTGTGGCGTCTAGTTGCTTTCACAAGGACTGATGCGGAAGGGGTGGACATTTTTTTTCTTTTATTCCACCCCCATCCTTGCTTCGGCATTACAATAAAATTCGGTATACATATAACCTACTATTCTTTTTATATTATACACCCCTAATGGACTACCACCCCTATCTGGGTGAAAATAGACCTGTTCCAAAATTTAGTAGATTCCCCAAAAAATAACCCCCCTACTAAATCTAACAAACCACCGGGTTGACAAAATAAAACAAACCACAAGCCGGTTATATCAAGTAAAATTTATGATTTGCCACAATTAACTACTTTCACGGTCATGGTCCGGTGAGGCCATGACCGCACTTAGGTGGGGAATCTACAGTTAAAACATAAAATATAGATTGGCATTTATAAAAGTTACTTGGGCAGCAATATACACATCTTATTTTCCAGACACTATCTCATCCTGAACATTTTCCATCAGTTGTCAGTGTTAAATAAATGTTTTAATCCTTATTGACATCAATTAGCATTTACTTTATAATTCCAATTTGAATTTAAATGAAAATAAAGTTAAGTTCATTGTTAAAAATCATTGTTTCTATTAATTTTATTACTAAATTAGTTTAGTTGTATTTAATTTACTTTAATTAATTCAATTAATCTCAAAAGTTACAGTAATTGCCGCATTATTTGGTCAAAAAAAAATTTTAATTCTTTTCTATCACAATAAGATACTGATTCAGCAGACTACAACATTTTTTGTTATTGTCACCAAGCATGACTCCAGACATTAGTCTCAACATACCACACCTGTTTATATAAACACTTGTCTGCAAGACTCACATAGTATAAACATTCTGGTTACATCATGTACTGGCATATATACTTCCTGCAAAATTTTCCTTTCTATAAATCTTTTAATGTTAACATATTTATCAAAATCTATTTGTTGGAATTCGAACCAAATATAATTTTAATTCACCTTTCAATTACTTTAATAACATTTTACAATTCATTTTTATTATTGAATTAAACTCGTTTCACCCCTGTAAGCATTGTATTCTATCTAAGTGGTATTATAGGCTTTATACTTACAATACATTATCCACCTATTGACATGAGTACAAAATACACACCACACACACACACCAATATCTCCGTGTAACCTCTGAAACATTTAACAACAATGTTATTTCATACAAACCATTCAACATTTTATAATACATACAATTAATTTCACTACACATGTATTTACAACTCTTCAACAATAATTATTCATTTGTGTCACACTTCAATATCAAAAATCAGCTAGGTCATTACCCTATATTAACATATTTAAAATTGTTCACTTATGAATTTCAACCTCCATCGTCAAAAATTAATCGGGGTTTCAAATAACAATTTTCAATTTTATTTACATTCTGTATACGGTTATCTTGTATATAGTAACCATAAAATTTCTGTTTGTTCATTTTACCATAATAATCATATACCAGGTCAACATCGAGTACATCGGTTAAGTCTCCATCAGTAATATTCATTATCAAGTCAGTTATCTTTTCTTCATAAAGTAAATTATTATCGTTTAAACATGTATCATCAAAATAATCTTCATTCTCTATTTTAACAGGTAAGTATTTCATGTCAACTAACATCTCTTTCAACTCATTGTAATCTCTCATTAGTTTATATAATTCTATTTCTTTATCTATCAACAACTCTCTCTCAAAACATCTTTCATCGTCATAACCCCATATCACACTTTTATCATTCCACGCAGAGGGTACAAAATTATTCAGCAAAATTAAACAATTCAAATCTTTCACTAATAAGGGTCTCTTGCCCAAAAATAACACTTTTGAACACTCTGGTTCATCACAAATAAGGGGAAAATCTACCCTCTGCTCTACACATTCATCTACTATTTCTTTCCATTCCTTTTCTAATTCAACAACACTAATTATTACTTCATTACAACTTATCATTTTCTCACTCTCACTTACTGTTTCACTATCTATTTTCAGCATATCACTCTCTAATACCACGTTCTTAATTATATCATCATTATTTCTCTCACTTATTACTTTTTTATTGTCATCATTACTATTACTCTTAATCTGTTCTCCTATTGACTCTATTATTTGTTCTTTAAATGTATTGAAACATTCATTCGTCTCATTTAAACGTTTATTAATATTGTCTTCTAACTTAACACTCTGTTGTTTCATATCATATAAACGCTCATCAAATTTTTGGTCAATATTATTTATATCGCCCTTTAACTCATGGAACTTAACATCACTTACATCAAAACGACTATTGATTACTTGAAATTGTTTCTGCAAAAAACTCATTACCTCATTGTCAAATTGGCTATTACATTTTGTTGAGGTTGGGGTTAATTGAACCCCAGAGTCCTCTGTAACTATTGTTTCATCTGTTATATTTAGCTGTATTGTTTTATCTTGACTCGCACTTGGAGTCGAATGTATCTCAAAATTACTCATAACGTTTGACTCGTCACAATTGTCAACACTCGTTATTTCATTGACATCGTCATTATTCGCTGCCATTTTATACAAGTTTATATAATGTTACACAAGAATATTAATCTTATCCACTATTGACTTAACCCTTTTTATATTTAATTTACCAAAGCGTCCTCCCTCTCAAATAACCCTTTCTGCAGCTTAATTAGGTCTGGCGAATATAGGTTGTAATCTATACTCGCGTCACTGTACGGGGGCCAAATGTAACTCTACGAATTAATTACAAAAGTATAATTATATTTATCTCTTACCTTCGGGTTTTTATTCCAAAGTCTTTCAGACGAAAACAGCTGCAAAAAGGATTATTTGGATTTGATATGGGCAAAGATCAAATACACCGTTTGTGCTAAAACAAATTGCCTCTGATTTATTATTCAAAATAACTACTTCGTCTCTCTTTCATGACATTTAGATTAAGTACTTGTAGAATGAGCAACAATTTGTGAAATCAAACATAGTAACAAAATATTTCCTAATTAGCTAGCTTATGACAACTATGGTATACCACAACTATTTATTATTTGTAATGAACCAATACGTGATTTAGCTACGCACTCACACACATTCGTTCTTTGATTTTGTCGTTCTATTTAAACCCCACTTCGAGATCTCTGATTTACATTTTAGATTTATAATTTATTTATGTTGAATTATACTCTGGGGAAAAAGGTAAAATAATCTTGGTTAAAACTCAGTTAATACTTAACGTCTGAAGAACTCCGCTGTTTTGCACCTCTGCTGTGAATGCACTGTTTAACACACCATGATTTAGTTTTTCACTGTTTAACCGCGGTACTGTTATTGCTTATTTCAAATTAAGTTGATGCGCCACTATTACTTTAGTTCACTTTAAAATAGCATTTAGTTTTGTTTTGTCGGCCGACATATATTTTCGAACACTTAGCTCGCTTAGGTTGGCCGCGCGTTATACAGTTTTTTGTATTAGTTTTAGTATTTTCAAAGATAGGCCTACTCTTAACTGCGGCCTATCTTACACCCGAGGCCACTATGTAATTTTTATCTGCACTGTATGCTGCTTATTACCACTCTCTCTGATGACACACAGCAGACTGTAGACTGTTTCACAAGGCTGCTGCTATGTGATTACGCAATGCGTCTGGCAATTGTTTTGACTGACTGTGTGTATGTTGCATTGCTGTACTGGAGGCTCCTTACAGGTGAAAGTCTGTCAATTTGGAAAGTGCTTAAAATGATATTTGAATTAATATGAAATTAAACTGGGGTGGCTCACAATTCCGTACCGTTACAAGATAAAATTTCTCACTATAGTGTATAAGTAGATGATAGTGTATAGTTAAGGTATAGCGGAAGGAAGAATGAGTAGTAATGACAAAGTGATCTAAAAACAAACCACAAGGTGGACAATCCCAAAGTACATTATTGTATTATTATTATTGTATTATTATTATTAAGTCACAAGTTGACAAAGAAAGTATTTAAGATTGACTGTTGAAAAGTCCAGCAATCCAAATGAACTGAGTAGGGAAGATGTGCCTCTAGTCTCAGAAAAATTAGTAGTAATGGGAGAAACCAGCTACTGTATAAAAGTTATGGAAAAATTTGTGTATGAGGGAAAATGCACCAATGGAAATAAATAAAAACAGATCCAAATGAAATGGAATGAATTAAGTAAGAAGAGAAATGAAGAATGGAGAAACAAACAAGGAAGAAGGAAAAAAGTTATCTATAACTGATAATTTCATAAAAAACTATGCTAGTGTTTTATTAAAATGATCAATTTTAGAGGAGAGGCATTATGTAACGATACAATTAGGCCAAATCCCGTACCAGTGATAAAAAAGATAATTCTTGATATAAAAATACTTCATATAAAATAAAATGTTTAAAAAATGATTAAAATGTAAATATTTTGACACGACGTACAACGATATTACCCAACCCAAGTGATTGAGCCAACAACCTAAACATAAAGAAGGGAACCATGTAACACACTTAAGAAAAATATGATAGACAAAACAATGATGAACACAGAACTAGGGAAGAGAACAGATCCCTACAATTAAACGGAATTTAAACCAGAAGAGAAGAAGAGGAGAACCGAACCAAGGTGAAGACTATTGAAGATGAAGAAGATGAAGAAGAGGAAGAATGAAACGGAGACAGGTTAAACCCAAGGGGAAACTAACACACATAAAAAAGGGAAAGATTGTATACTTAAAGATAGAATACGGTCAATAAACCTTGAATAATTATGTATTAATGAAACCAATGTTATTGTTATCATTAAAGTAACCAATGTACCCATTTTAAAGACAATACAATTGTAAAATATAATAATATAGAAAAGTACACTAACCCAGTCAGAAAGGTTAGATTTAACAAAACACAAATAACCTAATATTGTTAATAGTAAATGTCATACTAAAACAAAATAGTGAGAAATAGTAGGAGAAAGTATAGGGATTACCCATTAAATAACACTAAATACAAAACAGTGAACCAAAGTGAAGTGCTTTAGTGAAGTGTAAGTACCCTAAAAATAGTGAAAGTGTATGTGAAACATTCAAAATAGAATGATAAGTAAGCAGACACTCTGTGAAACATTGATAAACAACCAATGATTGGAGTGGTATTATAAACAGTAATGTATCTAGAAGTAATTAGAAATAGTAGTCCAAAATTAATATAAGGTAAGCTTGTGATATTGTTCAGGGAGAAAGCCCAGACAAATAACTTGTGTTAACATGGTATGATAGAATACATTAAAATTAAGATTGCAAAGAATACAACACCCCATGTTGAAAGGGGAATTAACCTTCATAATTTTATGAAAAGTGACAATGATTATCACTTTAGTTTGTAACACAAGAAAGAAATCAATGTTAGTACTAATAATAACTCATGATTTGTAAAGAATAGTTGGTTCAATGTTAAAGGAGGAATATGGCTGAAAGGAACCTACAGTCCATAAACCTAATTATGATATTTTAAAGGAAGAGTAATGAAAATATATGTTGAATAGTAGTTAAAACACAAACAAATAAGTGAAGCCCATCAGGCTGAATTCAAACTATAATTTAAAAAGTAAATACACTAAAAAACAATCATGGCTGATTTTGACTATGAAGACATTTAACTGCCAAAGACATTCAAATGTAAATTGTATCAATTTCACAAGAAATCTTACTAATCTAAGACCAGTGAATGGACAGTAATTATATATCAGTTATTTTAACACAGAAATACCATTGTAATAGTTTAATTTAAGAAAAATATGTTATTTATTAAATGTCAAATAATTAGACTATAGTTAATGTATAACAGAATATGACCTTATGAGGTATCTTTGTAAACTTTGAAAGGAAAGAAAAATAATAGTGATGCCATTTATTATCCCAAAGGAATTATAAAGGAATAAAACCATTAGGAAAATACTTAATAAATTTGAATAAAAATTCAAATGTTTCTAACAATGTCTTAAAGGAGTAATTAACCAATCATCGAATTATGGTTACTATGACGAGACGTTTGAGGGCTTATTTTCCGTTAAATTATATAGACTCTGAAAAACGACGCGTGGGTAAGCGACGCGCAAAATTGGAACGATTGAAATTTTGAATTAAACAGTTATAAAAAGTCGAATCAGTGAATCAAGATAACCAAAGACGAACAGATGTCGATCTATACAGAATTCATGATGTCCAGGAACCAAATTAACTAAATTAATAAAAGAAAAACCCCAGACCAGATTGAAGAAGATGTTGGAAGCTTAAAGTCAGCCCAAATTCGAAGAAATACGACTATCCTGATGACGACATTTCAACGTGAGATGAACTGATAAGTACCGCATAAATTCCTTATTCCCAAAACCCTAAATTACTTAATTATTTTTCAAATGATAAAATTTCTCACTATTTAAAAAGTAATATTTTCTTTCAAAGGTAAATGCATAGTTTACTTACTTTAAAAAACATTTTATTAAACTCAATATAACCTTATTTGAGAGCACAATTTTTGTAACAGAAATACGACACTACCGAACAAATTGTATAAACACATTATAATTTCTAAGTACGTATAAGGTATGGTAGTATACTTTTTTAATGTGACCAACGTTTATGTCTTATTTCATGATCCAAAGAACCCCAGATTTTAAAACTGGTAATATTTTGTATGTTACTGAAGCCATTTTCGGCTATGATTAAATCAATTTTGCCAACTCTGAGATATTTTGTGTTTCAAGCTCTAAGCCGGAGCCGAATGTTATAAAATTATTTGTAATTCATTTGTCATATTTTTTGATGACCCAATTTGTATTAAAAAACACAGTACAGAACAGTATTATCTTGTTATTTCATAGGATTTTGTAGAATATATGTGTGTTAGCGAAGTTTTAAGCAGCAGCCAACTAGCGCTAATCACGAGTGGCCGAGTCGACAACCTGTACAGCAGCGGGAACAATTCGAACGACACAGCTGTCCATGCTAATATCACGTATTATCTTAGAAATTAAACATTTTAATTGTTTTAACAGAAACAATTTGGCGCCACCCGGGAAGAACAATCCCTATGAATTAACAGGTAGGTTGTACTGGTAACATTGACAACGCTACGGACTCCAGTAGTGACGTCGATCTATGTGACGACCAGTGTGAGGCAAACACACTACATTCACACGAATACACAATATAAACAAGTGTGACACATTTTGACAGGTACGACCCACAGTTCTCGTTACATATTGACGAACCCAACGTGGGGCTTTAAGGAAAAAGGAACTACACCCTGTTTTTCTACGTTACATATTGGCGACCAGCAACGTGCGGCTAGGAAGAATAACTAGCGGCGGTCATGAATAGACACGGTATGGTTACGAGGCGCAAAGGGAAGGAAACATCAAACCAAGAAAGAAACCCAGAAGAAATGGAGGAAGTTGAGGAAGTAGAAATGGAGGAAACGACTGGAGAATTGTCAGAAGAAAACCCACAGGAGGACCAAATGGAAAATCCCAATCCACCTGAACCGGAAGTAGAAGCAGAAGTCATGGTAAATAACCAACCAGTCAAACCAACAGAAGAAACAAAATTAGATCGCATGCTGAACTTCATGATGGAACAATTTGGACAAATGAATCAAAAATTAGAGTCAGACAAGGAAGATAGAAGACAAGACAAGGAAGATAGAAGACAGGACAAGGAAAATTTGAATAGAATATTGGAAAAATTGGACCAAAACAGTGAAGAATTGAAAAAGCAAATGAAAGAGAGCGTAGAATTTCTGAATAACAAAATAGAGAACAACCATGAAGACATGAAGAGAAGTCAGGAGACATTGGAAAAGAAGAGCGAGGAGCTGAAGAAACAGATCAAGAAGGATCTGGAGATAGTAAATAAAAAGATGGAAAATAATCATGATATTCTCCAACGGAAGATAGAGGAAGCAAGTGAGAAAACCAAGGAGGAATGGAAGCAACAATTGGTCGAATGTCGAGAGGAGACCAGGCAATCGGTAGCGGAGACTAACGAAGCCTTGTTACAAGTACGGGAAGAAATGAATTATAAAATCATCGATGTCGAGGAGGAAAATAAATTGAGAGCGACCGAATTCTACCAAGTCCTTACCGAAGGATGCCAGAAGAAGAAACAGGAGGTGCTCAAGGAACTGGAGGAGAGGCACCAAGAGATGCAAAAGGATGTAAACAATCGGGTGGAGAAAGTATACACCGTCATAGATAAAATAGACGGACTGACCCGAGAAAACAGAGAAAAAATCCAGGGGATCAGCACACGAGAGAAACAGATGCAGGAAGAATTAGATGCATTAAGAGAAAAACCATATAATCACACGCAATTCATACCAGTGAAAATCGAGAAATGATTAATTTTCGTAGCTACCGGAGAAACCCGATAGAATTCCTCAAACGGGTAGAAGAGCTGATAGAGAAGAACGGAGAAACCAGGTGGTCCAGTGTAAGAAGTATGATCGATGAGATGTTCCGTGACACCCATGACAATTGGTGGACGGCCACACGACCTGAGATCAATGATACCCAAGAGTTCAAGAAACAGTTCAGGGAGAAGTATTGGTCCGAATCAACACAGAATGTGGTCCGCAATGACATCAGTAACGGAAGGTACGAGACACAAGGAGGACACACGTTACCCTCTTACTTTCTGGGAAAAGTATGCTTAGCCAGAAATTTGGAACCCAAGATACCCGAGGAGTCGTTGGTAATACAACTGGGTTATCATTACGAAGAAGCCATCCAGAAGGCCAGAACACAAGGACAAATCAAAACAATTCAAGGGATGGTTAGCCTATTGGAGGACATGGAGAATGATAACCAGTATCGAAAGAACAGGATCACAAACCAAAGGTACAACAAGTGGAATGAACATAACAATACAACTAATTTCAATGTACCCTATAATCATCCACAAAACAATGACAGGAATAACTGGGGCCGAAATAATAATGATAATAATGCAGAACAAACGTTCAATAGAAATACCCAGCAACACCCTCCAAATGATCAGCCTGGTAACAGAGGTCAACAGAACCATCACTCAGGAAATCAAAACAATAGAAACAGCCCAAATAATAATAACCGACAGAATGATAATTACTGAGGAGTTGGACCTGAACAACGTACCAGCGGTCACCCCAATGACCATAATTACTACGGCAACCGGTATCATCCCAATTACCAGTACAACCGGGGACCCGGGGGTAATCCAAATAGAAACGATGACAGACGTCGGGTAAACTTCATCCGTGGACAAAGGCAGAATAACCAAAGAAGATATAGCCCGAACTGGCATCCTAACTGTTATTATCAAGTATCAAATAACAATAATAATCCATCAGCAGAGAGTAGGAGCAATGAACCACCTCGCAATGAAGATAACCAGAGCCCAAGAGAAGAAAATGCACAAAACATACGACAGGTGAACAGTATGGTGGGAGTGAGATCCGGAAACAATAACCAAAGAAGGGACGCTCCATCCGGAAGTAATCAGGCCGAAGAAAACTATGACTGGATACCATTCAGCAATGACCCAGCGGAAAACTTCCGCATAGAATATAACAAACGAAACCCGCCGGAACTATGGATTCCATCAAGAAGTAATGGAAATCGATCAAACACACCTCAGACAGAAAGGCAAGTCATTGACGAAGAAGAAGGGACGGCCGATAGGTGGAATGCCTAATGAACCATGATCAATGAAACTTAAAATAATATCATCCAGAATAAGTGTGTCTACCAAGCACTTGAAGGAGTAGAGGTGCATAATAACAAAGTGTTGAACAAGAGAAGGAAATAATAAAGGAAAGAAAAGGAGAAGTCAACTTACAAAAATATAAATAACAAGGTCCGGTATATAGTAATATGAATAGAACAATTATGTATATCATAATAGTCCATATATCATCACAAAAAATAATGATATCAATACAAGGAAAATCAAGGGAGTTTATAACCAAACTTCAATAAAAAAGTTTTACGAAGAAGAATAAAACCATTGTGAAATGAAACATATTTCAAAATTCCAAAAGAGATTGTAAGAAGATCGGTTAACGGAATAGGGTAGTTTACCTGCAACATTTTATGTTTAACGAGGGTAATTTTTTTTATGACGAACGATCACTGCCGTACATTAAAACATAATCAACTACTCTTCTGCATACGTTTTTGAATTATACAGAACTCAAGGTCTGTTGATATTGTTGAAGATCGGTTAAGGGAAAGGGGTAGTTTACCAGCAACGTTTTATGTTTTAACAAGGGTAATTTTCTCTATGACGAACGATAACTGCCGTAAATTCAAAGAGAATCAAATAATGTTTTGCATACAGCCCTGAATTGTAGAGTTCTCAAGACCTATTGTTTTTGGTGAAGATCGGTTAATGGAATAGGGTAGTTTACCAGCAACGTTTTATGTTTTATCAAGGGTGTTTTCTATGGCAAATGATAAGAGCCACAAATTCAAACAGAATCAAATAATTGTTTGCACACCAGCCTGAATTGTAGAGTACTCAAGACCTGTCGTTTTTGGTGAAGATCGGTTAAGGGAAAGGGGTAGTTTACCTGCAACAGTTTTTATCAAGGGTAATTTTTTTCTATGGTACATGATAACAGCCGCAAATTCAAACAGAATCAAATGATGTTTTGCATACAACCCTGTATTGTAGAGTTCTCAAGACCTGTTGGTTTTGTTGAAGATCGGTTAAGGGAATAGGGTAGTTTACCTGCCACATTTTATGTTTTAACAAGTGTAATTTTGTCTATGACGAACGATAACTGCCGCACATTCAAACAGAATCAAATAATGTTTTGCATGCAATCTGAATTGTAGAGGACTGAAGGCCTATTGATTTGGGTGAAGATCAGTTACGAGAAAGGGGTAGTTTACCAGCAACGTTTTATGTTTTAAAAGGGTAATTTTATTTTTATGATGAGTGATAACTGCCGCATATTCAAAGAGAATCAAATAATTTTTTGCATCCATTCCTGAAGTTTTAAGTACTCAAAGTCTGTTGATTTTGGTGAAGATCGGTTAAGGGAAAGGGGTAGTTTACCTGCCACCTTTAATGTTTTAACAAGAGCAATTGTTCCTATGACGAATGATAACTGCCGTAAATTCAAACAGAATGAAATAATTTTTTACATATGTGTTTGAGTTGTAGAAGACTCAAGGCCTATTGATTTTGGTGAAGATCGGTTACGGGGAAAGGGCAGTTTACCGGAAACATTTTTTGTTTTAAAATGAGTAAAGTACTTAATTTTGATAAAGTATCCTGATAAGAAGCTCTTAATAATCCACTGTAGAAACGTAGATGAAATATCTATAAATGAAGAGGCTAGTTGAACGGGGTGGGGGTAATTTTCTATAAATGAAAATTATAGTTGAAGGGGGAGGGGATAATAATAAGCAAGATGCTCAGGGTCCATGAGTGACTTCGGAGCGCTTCGGAGGAGGGATGATTATCTGCATAGTTCGGTATCTTTATAAGAATAAAGTAAGCCTACCTAATTTTTATGGAAAAAGTGACTGAAAATAACATTATATTAAACGACTACCCCATAATAACAAAAATATCTATAAATAGTGAAATTACTTTGAGGGTGGGCGATACTTTTTTTTAAATTACCAAACCGAATTCAAGTAAATTACTTTAAACATAAATCTTACAACATGGAAGTCACGTATGGTTCTCCATACCGATTTTTACATGTAGTATACATGACCAATGTTAAACTTCAATTCTGTGTAAAAAAAAGCATATGTTACCATTCTGTTCAAGTAAATTTACCATATAAATTAAATAAATAATATAGAATACAAAATATGGGAATAATTTAACAATACGTAAACAAGAGCTGAATTTTCTCTACTACCTTAAATCGAAGTGGTCCCTCTGGAGGCTTTGCATATGGTATGTATTCAAACGAGTAGTACTTGTCATCTGGGAAGAATTTAGAAATCTTCTCCTGGCCTCTGAGTGTTCCCTGCTCTACTTCCACCGTCACATGGACACCAGTTGTGGTTGCTGGGGTCCTAACAAATTTTAAACATACATTTTAATAGGAAAATGGTCATCGTGGACACACACATATAATAAGGTACTACTACTAGCATCAACTATTTGCTGTAGTACTTAACTGCCTGAATTGATTTTTGATTCCAATAAATTTTGCAGTGAAAAATTTAAATTTAGTGAAAAGATGACAAACATTTGGACTTTTTGGACTTTTCTATTATTTTAACATTGAAAATGTTTATAAGGACGTGTTGCACATTTGCGGCCGATCGCTGGTGCGTGATCGAAAATGGGAACCGGTGAGTTTCCATAGAAACTACTTCTTTGTTGTCAACAACGTAGTACACATATAAAACTTCGCTTATGAATGCGACTACATTTAACTTATAATCTGTACATTGGTAAATGAAGAATGAATTCATAGATTGGTGAATGAACATAAATATATATATTTTTTAGATTTATTTACGCATTTTCAATACCCGTAAATTTTTTTAGTTCAACCTCCTTATTGATTCCTTATGGGCTGAACTTACCAAAAACCTTTCTTAACAAACATCTAGAACTTAAAGAGTAAATTAGTGAAACATGTCAACTTTCTTCATCAAGGGATTCCAGAGATACAATGATCAAAATGTGTCATTCTGTAGTTACACAAACTATTTTGTTACTTTAGAATTTACATTAGCAATATCACAAATGCTACCATAAATCACAATATATTGTGTGTGTGTGTGTGTGTATTTGTTTTAGTATAATGTACATTGATGTTAATAAAAAGTTGTTCGTGGTGGTTTTAACATTTTTGTAAAAAGAAGAGATAACTCTTTATTTTGTTTCTGTCTTGTAGTCAGAATGAAGAAAATGCACACAAAGATTTGAAACAGTAGTAACAGCATCTGACATTGTTGGAACTAAATGCGATTAGTATTCCTGTCACTTTCTAATACACAATTCTCGTCAAGGATGTTCATGATTTTGTCATTATCCAATATATACAATATTTATACATCATGCCGCTGATGTTATCCATGATCATTTCAGGTAATAATTGCAATGGTTATTTAATCTACAATAAACATGGTTGAAAATCAAAGCCCTATTTTTTTTTAACTTTTATCCATTTCATCTTTAGAGTTAGCCTATGTATAGACAAGTCTGAAGTTCATCAATACTCTGTAGTTGTAGTCTCTGTGGTACTTTGCAGCCCTTTCAAATACAACTAATTTTTCTCAAAACCTCCATTAATTATATATGGTACCTCTTTTCCTAAATTATGGGCATGGCTGATTGTGACAAAGTTAGTTTCTTACAGATGTCACTGATACTCTTTCCTGCTTCCAGACCCTATTATTATGTTGAGCATTTAATGCAGAACAGGAATGGGATGCGGACCTAACCTATGAAGTTGACGATACGGGCACTCATCAAGAAGACCAAACCAACATATAATCATAAGTGCTGTTTAAGCAATAATTTATGGCATTTAACATTACAAAACATACATTCAAATAAAAACTAAAGGGAAAACAACAATTAGCCATGCACAAAGTCAAAATTTCTTTTTATCTGCGTACCACAAAGACTTAACAGTCGCATCACTAACACTACAATTAATTAGATTAGACATTATAATAAACTATATATATCACTTCTGCGCGTGCGCGCGCGCGCGCACACACACACACACACACACACACATTGCTTTAGACAATGAAAGGGATCAGACCTAGATCAGAATGATAAAAAGGACTAGACACAACATGGTAGACAGTAGTCTTTGCGTACATTGAAACAGCTAAATGAATTACGGAGAGCAAGATGTGAAAAACATTAATATCCTGGTATAAACTTGCTACCAATATTAAGGTTGTTACTGATAATAAAATGTAGATAAAGTAACAAATAAAAATTTAGAGTAGAAACAAAAATGTTTGAAAGTTTATCAAAAGTATCGGATTACAGCAGTTCTATATAAAACATGTGGATTTGGTTTTTACATAGGCCTAATGCAATCAAAACAATAATCAAAGTAATTGTTGTATACGTAAAACACACACACACACACACACACACGTATGTACTCTACTTTTGATTAATGTCTCCTCTACATGTTTAAAATAATAAGCTCAAAATTGTCAGAACACTTTTAATTGGCACTCAAGTGATAAGTTACCAAGCATTATTTACATAATTAATTTGTACTAGTTCAGAGAAGTTGCCACTGTCTTATCAGCTGTCCCTACTATCTCTCTCTCTCTCTTTTCACACACACACACACACACACACACACACACACACACACACACACACACACACACACACACACACACACACACACACACACACACACACACACACACACATCCTTACCTTGACACATTTCTCTTCAGTTGTCTCAACGTCCCGTCCCGTTGTATTACCTATTCTACATATTACATTATCTATTCTTATATGCTAAAAAATAGTAACATCAAAACATCACTTTTAAGTATCACAGAAGCAATAAGTCATCTCCAGGAATACCGGTATACAATAAGTTACAAATGAGATGAAATATTGTATAAAAGAAGAAAACGGCCAATAGCATCCAGAAAAAATGATCCAGAAGCAGTTTCTTTACTGATGAGAGGTATAAAATCAGCGGTGAATGTAATGTTGGGAAGTTGGAATGTCAATGAGTGTCCGAACAGTCTATCGTAACCTAATCCTCCAAAAAAATAAGTTGTGATGCTATGAGAACATGGAATTGTTCATTCCTTTTAATATTATCGTACATATTGTAGGCCTACACTGATTTATGTTTTAATCGTATCTTAATATCAATTTTATGGTGAATATCTAGTATTAAACACACAAGTAATAATTATACCAATGCACATTAATTTATAATTGACTATCTACTTAAATATTTGTTTTGGCGGTATTTTTGGCAAGTACTCTAAAATAGTTCACTCAGTTCATTTACACAAGAATGATTTTGACAAGTTTGGTGGGATAACTTTTTATAGGCCTACTACTGATTTTTACGCTGTATACTAACACAGCGGTATTTTTATTTATTTTCTATTAATTCAATTGAAACTATCACATTACCACAACATATATTACACTCATATTATTTCAGTAATGAATTGAAAATTTTTCATATTTTTAAAAATCCAATCTTTTCTCAAGTAGAAATATTGTGTACAGATTTAACTAGGAATTTTTCATACATACTTTTACTGACATTACCAATTTTACGGCTATAACAGCAATTAACTGTATATTGAACAATAAATTCGAAGTGTGTTTATACATTTATTCAATTTATCTTATGAGTCAACCTCAATCCATCGAACACTGACACATCAATTAGAAATCACAGAACTGATCAGCCTAATTAAATACGGCAAAAAGCGGACGTGCTCTCCTTTCATTCAACATTACTAAAATAATCAGCTTCAGTAAAATTCTACAAATTTCAGTATAAAAATAAACCAAAAATGTTTTCTTATGCTCAGTCAAATTAACAACGGTGGAAGATTTATAATAAATGAAGAACCCCTATACGGAAAAATATTTCTGACCTCCCTGAAACAGTGTTGGAAGTAGTGCATAGTGAGTTTTCCTTACCGTTATGTTAACACCTGTGATGTATAAATATTGCAAGGGCAACACAACTGTAAAAAATTATCAAGGTATCAAAATGTATACAATACCACAACAATTAACTGAAACTGAATCACTACCACCATTTACCTTGTGAATGTTGTTGGCTACTGTAATCTAATCTACATTACTGCATTGCCACACAATAACTTACAACTGCATTATCATGGAACACCAAATTAAATATTCTTGTTAAGGTTATGTTTTATTATTCTTAGGCTTTAAACATTACGACTATAAGAAAAGTAAGAAAATCTACTGGATTCCGATTAATTAGTGTTCAAATCTGGTGAGGCTGTGTACAGAAATTGAACTCGGTGTTTATTGACTCAAATAACCATTTATCAACCAAACTGAACCGTGTAAACACTTTGGTGTCATGTATTTGAACTTGGGTACTCTAAATCTCAAACTCCAATATAAAGTCTGATAATATATGTATTAATTTCTCGATTGCCACTTACCACCGGGTGTTGCTGTAGTAAGCTGCTGGCATCAAACACGCAGACATTGTTTACCGATTGTAGTGTTGCGGAAACTGAACGTAACCAGCGAATCGCTCTGCATATAAAGTGGGGGAGTTGATTACGTTTGTTGTGGACAAATTGTTTGCACAATAGGCGGCAACACCAGTGTGATAACGTTACTTCTGAGGATCAGTAAAGTCTGGCGTGTATTGCAACAAATTATGCAAGTAGGTACTGTTATCAACAATAAACTAGTAGTACTTGGTCATTCTACGCTTCGTGAAGAGCGCTGATTATTCTATTCTACAGGTTAGGCTTCAATTAATATAGTTATAGATCTGCTGAAAGATAAATTATTCTAATTACCTACTATTTAAAAAATATCCCGGGTTCCCTAGGTCTGTATACAGTTGAGTAGTTTACTAAAGTTACTTTTAGACAGCAAAAAACAAAAAACATGTGAAATTTCAAATTATTGTGCAGGATTTCATATTTTGTTGGGGTACTGCTGTCAAAAGTTACTTTTCGCCACAGTCGAATTATCTGTTTTTATCGATACACACGATATTATTTACTGTAACAATCGAAATCGAAGGTTAATGATACGAATTGAAAGTAAAACTACTGTTTACATCAAATGTTTAAAAATCCGCTGAATACAAACTGTCGAAAATATTATACAGTCAAATAGTTGAAAATAATAAACGGTGTGTTATTGCTGTTGGTAAGTTCGGAGCTATGATCATGGTCATACTTTAATTTCAAGAGGGTTCAACAGTCAGTGGTGGGGACAAATATCATAGAGATCCATCTCATGCCATGTCAGTCGTTAAATTACCGTGGGGGGGGGGGGGGGGGCATTCCGGCTTCCCGCGCTAACCTAGCGATCAGCTGGTGTTGACGCGTGACGTCATCTGGTGGCAGAACTACACAGTACTGATGGGCTAAACTGTTATTTTAAAATACTAGGTATGAAAATACCGTTCCAAAAAACTAACAGGTACAAATACCTGTTATTATGTACTATATATACATACAGTAACCTATATTATCCTTTGTAAGTAACTCGTTTTGAGTTTCCTGCAGGTCTCCTATGTAATATCTTCAAATAAATACACTGCAAGTAGGTTTATTTTCAGCTAGATAAACCTATTAATATATTAATAAACCTACTTGCAGTGTATTTATTTGAAGATATTATATAACCTATAATATATAATTTGTTATAAGAAATAAATTGAAACTAAAAGTATGAACAGTGTTACTTTACACTGTGACTTTATTAAACTATTACTGTTTAAATGAAAATAAGAAACAAGAGAATTTATAGGCCTATCTCCCTTTGGGAATAACAATTTAAGTTTTCACTAGTAGTAAACAAACTAACATTGGTTAGACAAATCAGTTGCGAAACTCGGGGCAATTAAATAATTTAAGAGTAGGCCTACACGTAATACCACAAAAAATAATGTGAAAAAACATCAGAAACGTATAATAAAAACATAACAGTAAGCCACAAGAGTGAATGAGAATAAACAAAATTTTACAAATAAAAATAAAAAACAAACTGTAATAAAATAAATATAAATACATAAATAAAAACTTATAATAAGCAACAACAAAAGTAAATTAAATGCATTACAGATATTTAAGGAACAGGACTAGATAAAGTGCATAAATGTCCATTACAACAATTTCATCATTTACGTGAGATGTGTAGTGAAGTTAAAATCACATTAATAAAAAGTATAATATAGCTTATCAACATCAGCCGCTCTATAGGTTATAACTCAATATAATTAAATACCAACTATTTCACTAACGATGGGAACATAAAGTTTTTTTTGAGTAAAAACAAAGTTTTACCAACCGATTGTAGTTACAAGTTGGTGACTAGTATAATATATAATTATTAGCATATAATCTGTATTATATGTCTGCATATCACACGAGAATAAATGTAACAGCAGGATAAATTATTTCCTTTATTAAAAACAGCTCCGTCTCTTTGCGCAGAATGAAGTATACAGGACGAAAAAGTGGCTCATACTAGTTCTTACTCGAAATATGCTTGTTACTACCTGTTCCTGAAATACTAGGTGTTCCTGAAATATTAGGTGTTACTAAAATACTACTGTTACTCTGGAACGCGTTGTTCCTTGTGTATCGGTGATACCACTAGTATCTGAAATACTAGTATTTTAAATACGCGTTACTGGCTGTTCCTTGCGTTCCAGCGATATTTTTTTACGCCTAGTACTTGGCCTTGGTTTACGTGATCTTGCGTACATTTTGTGTGTGTGTGTCTGTGTGGGTGCGTAGGGGGTGTGCCTCGACTTGGAACAGCGAGGGCGGCGTGTCTCGACTCGGAACAGCGTCGCCGCGAATAACAGGTATTTCAACTTTTCAGTCACTGTTACATCCGTTCCACAAAAATATCGTTCCAAAATACCTATTACAGGTATATCGGCCCACCTCTAGTATAGTAGCCTCGCTGAATGTGTTTCCAGGCGGCATCAAAGAACAGTTAAATAGCCCAATTAGCGAAGGCACGCCCTGCTGCTGACAGCTGTGAACAAAGCTAGCCGCTTTTGAAAATCTCCAATGATGCCAAACGTATTTTGAACTTTAATGAAATGTGGATTTGCGAGACATCGGAAGTGCCCGCTTGTCTGAATTTCGAGTCCGTTGCCAAAGAAAACACTGCTTTAGGAATTATTAATTTGTTACTTTCTTACAGCACATAGTATTTTACATAGTATATTTACATTTAAATATCACAGTAATACTGCTTTACTTTATTTATAGTTGTAATTTTCGGTTCCGTGTTTGTGTTTCGTGTTGTTCCGTGTTCACGTGTTTAAAATGTGGAGACCTTGGGAGAGAGAACAACCATATCCTCAGCACGCTGATAATGAGGAAGGGAGTCATCGTCATAGTGATAGTGAAGAAATCGTTGTTGATTGTTTCTAGAGGTCCCGTGACCCCCAAGAAGCCAGGTAACAAAAGAGCGCGTTTTAATAAAATTGATAATTTTGTTTGAGACATTATCCGCCAAGAAATTTACAATTTTTACAAGAAAGGACAGCCATCCACAATTTCCGAACTACTCCAGCATCTTCAGAACATTTCAAGTTTTCCTTATAAAGAAACAATGCTAAGATCCCTTGTGAAGAAACTCGGCTTTTGATTTCGGGCACTTAATAAGAGGCGTGTTATAATGGAGTCAGCAAGAATTGTGTCTTGGAGATACAAATACCTCCATAGACTACACCAACTGCGTTCACAGGGTTATGATGTTGTGTATCCAGACGAAACTTGGTTTGACACACATGACACCGTGAAGAAGGGATGGGATGATGGAACATGTGGCTGCGCTATTAACGTCCCTGTATCTAGAGGGAAGCGCATCATGGTGCTACATGCTGGTGGAGCTGAGGGGTGGGCTCCTAATTGTCTTTATTTGTCTGCCAAAAATATTTCAGATGCTAAAGCTGACAGCCACGATGAGATGAATGCTACAGTTTTTGAGAATTGGTTTAAAAATTCGTTACTGCAAAATCTTTCAAAAGACAGGAAGTATGTCATAGTTTTAGACAATGTGAGTTACCATTCTAGACAGCGTATCAAAATCCCAACTGAATCGTCAAACAAGTCCGAAATTATTGAATTTATGAAGAAATTTGATTTACCAGTACCGGACCCAGTCCCCATTAAATTAATCTTGCTCGAAAGAATAGAAGCGGCGAATATAAACAAAATGTACGCAGTTGATGAGATGGCTCGAAAGGCAGGTCATGAAGTGTTACGACTTCCACCTTATTATTGCATATTAAATCCAATCGAATTAGTCTGGGCACGGTTAAAGTTTAACGTCAGGAAGAGCAACATAACTCCTCAGTTAAGTGCAAGTGTCTGTGAAGCCCTAAGGAACTGTACTGAGAACATAGATGCCGAATACTGAAGGAAATGTGTGGAAAAAACTATGAAGGTAGAAGGGGGGTATTTGCAGACCTGTGGGAAGAAGAAGACCGCCTCATCATTCATGTTGCAGACGACAGTGATGATGACTCAGACCGCGACTCCAACTAAACGGTGAGTAGTTTACTCCCAGGCTATGTATTAATACTTAACTAAAAATGAACTTTTTCATGTGAAAAACTTACTATTTTATTGTACGCGTTTCGGCTTAGTATCCGCCTTCTTCAGCTTTGGTAACAGACTGCCAGCATTTTGTAACGGTTGTGTGGAAGGTGAAGTGGGGGTGGTGTGTGGTGGAAGGGGATTGGCGCGGGGATTCAACTTACTGTTTGTTTTCTGTATAATTGTGTCAAAAAGTGTATGTGATTTATATTGTAATTGATCGTTGAGTATGTTGTTTGGTTGTGTTGTGTGGTGTTTATATATTTCTTATTGTTCAGTTGTGTTGAGTTTTTGACCTTTGGGTATGTAATGTAAAATTTCAAGATTAGTGTCTATGTTGGTGTAACTGTGGTTTTCTGTGTGTATGTGTGTGGCAAATGCAGAGTGTATATTGTTGTTGGTTAAAGCTTTTAAGTGTTCAGAATAACGGGATGAAAAAGATCTTCCCGTCTGGCCTATGTAGAAACTATTGCAGTCATTACAATTTAATTTGTAAACACCTGTTTTGTTATATTTGTCTATGTCTGTGTTTGTATTACTGATGTGTTTTTTGATGGTATTGGTTGTTCTGAATGCTATTTTGTATTTGTGTTTTCTGAATGTATTGGCGATTTTGTGTGTGTATGAGTTGTGGTATGTGAGTGTGATGTACTTATTGTGTTGTGTGTTGATGGTGTTTAGTGTTTTGTTGTTTTTGTTCTTGATGCGTTTGTGTAGTATGTTTATTAAATTGGGGTTATAACCGTTTTTTATTGCTATGTATTTTATTGTGTTGAGTTCGTCGGTGTAATCTTGTTTATTTAAGGGTATTTTAGTTAGTCTATGGAGCATATGGTTGAAGGCCGCATGTTTATGTTGTGTTGGGTGGTTTGATGTGTTGTGTATAACCATGTCAGTTGTGGTTGGTTTCCTGTATATTTTGTACGTGTGTGTATTGTTAGTTTTGTTAATTGTTAGGTCTAGAAAATTTATACTATTGTTTTGTTCAGTTTCCAGTGTAAATTTTAATTTGTGGTGTATAGTGTTTATGTATTTGTGGAAGTTTTCAACTTGTCTTGTGTTGCCTTTGAATAAAAGTAATATATCATCTACATACCTGTGCCAGTATATAATTTTGTTAGTGTATTTGTTGTTGTTTATTATGTGGTTCTGTTCAATGTTGTGTATATATATTTCTGCTAGTATTCCTGATATGGGGGATCCCATTGGGAGTCCTTCTGTTTGTGTGTATATTTTGTTATTGTATGTAAAGTAATTTTGTTCAGTTATTATTTTGGTAAGTGTGATGATTTCTTGTATGTGTGTTTCAGGTGTGTTGTTTTGTCTGAGTAGTTGTTCTAGTGTTTGTATGGTTTCTTTGATGGGGACATTAGTGTATAAATTGGTTATATCAAAAGATGCCAGAGTTGAGTTATGTGGGATGTGTATGTGTTCAGTTTTCCTGACTAGGTCAATGTTGTTTTTGATAGAGGTGTTGTTGCTGAGTTTTATGTTTTCTCTGATTATTTTGTCTAGTTGTTTTGCTATTTTGTGGGAGGGGGCCTGTGTGTTGTTTATTAATGGTCTGATTGGAATGTTAGGTTTATGTATTTTTGGTAATGCATTTAGTTTAGGGGGGTTAGGTTTTATTTGTTTAAGGTATTTGGCGTTTTCTGGTTTGATTATATGTTTGGTGTTGTTTATAAATTTATTAATCTGTTTATGAAATTTTAATGTGGGGTCTTTATTTATTTCCGTTATATTATTTTCGTTGAAGAAACTTTCGATTTTAGTGTTTAATTGGTGTTTGTCCATTATGACGCTAATGTTACCTTTGTCGGCTTTTAGGATTGTTGTGTTGTGTTCGAGTAACTTGTGTTTTACACTATTGAGTGTTTTTATTTCATTGTTGTGTATTTTTGGTTTTGTATGTGTGTTTTAATCAAGACAACTATGTATTAATTATTTGCGATTTTGTCTTGTTTTACTCAGGTTTATTAATTTCTGATGTTATTATTATTATTATTATAGCATTCCTTCTGATATTGCAGGGATTTGCTTACCCAAAGCTTTGTGATAGTTTAATAATGAAAATCATTTTGAAAGTTATGTCGAAAAGATATAGACCTATATTTTGTCGGTTTTGTTGTATTTTTATTCTTTATAGATAATGTAAACGTCAGGTTTACTTACTTAAAACTGAAACTTCTGATAAGTCCTCAGTTGTATTATTATTATTATTATTATTACTACATGAATTAATCATTCGTATAATAATAATAACATTGAAGAGGAGAATCATTTCACGCTAAGTTTCACTATAGGTGGGAAAAGAACTTGGCAACATTGTCAGCTTGTTTTGGGTGACACTAGGGGCAAGACCATCTGGTTTCCTTTGAGTGAGAATCAAAGCGTTCCGCCTGGAAACGCTTTGAGCGCGGCTACTATACTGACACAGTACAGTGTTTGACACTATACAGTGTATTATTCTAGGTACATTGAGTGTTTTGAGTTTAATTGCAAAGGGAGATTAGGTATTTAATTGTGGTCATAATTAACAGAATTTTGTACAGTGCGTTCTTTTTGAGTATCGTTTTTGTTAATTACAATCGTTTGAGTCTAAACAATTTAATTTTTGTAGCGTCATTGTATTTTTGTTGTGTATTGTGTTTTTATCATATGTTACACATTGGAATATACGTATAGTTTGAAATGAATAACAGTGGTAGCAGTAGTAAAGCCTCTTGTGCTGTTGTGCAGTGTCATAATTGTTGCTTTAAGGAACCTGGTACCATATACCACCGGTTTCCAAAAAGCGAATAGCTGAGACGTGTGTGGCTTTCTCGCTGTAAACGAACTGACAAAATGAACTTCTTGGTTTACCGACAAGAAAAATTCTGCGGTTAAACTCTATTCCATCCCAGTACATTCCAAATTGGCACGGCAACTCAGATTCAAGAGAGATCACAACTCAGGTGTGTATGTCCTCAGTATAAACATTGGGTAAACATTGTAATACTATTTTAGTCAAATTTTATTAGCCAACATAACTCAGGCTATAAGTTTCCTCCCTGTTCCTAAATTGATTCTGGGTTTCTAGGCCTACTGACTTATAAAATAGGCCTATATCTGAATATCCTTACCCAAGCAGAATTTACACAGCATACCTCGCATTACTGGATGGTGTGGACTGAATATGTATAGTCTTTAATTGAACGAGCGAAGCGAGTTTTCAGTTTTAACTCGCTTGTGTGTGTGTGTGTGTGTGTGTGTGTGTGTGTGTGTGTGTGTGTGTGTGTGTGTGTTTTTTAAGTATACATAAACTAAAACTAAACTATTTGTCATTTAGTCATTATGGTTATAAATTTAATTGACAATAGTACAGTAGTCTGGGTTGGGGTTTTGTAGTGTTAATTGTACGCAAACTAATAATGATTGGTTTAATTCGTTTTAAAATATTAGCGAGCTATGCATCTCGGTTAATTTATTAGTTCATTTACCTCCTTAATGTCATCCTTGCCTATTTTTTTTTGTTTCACTCCTGATTCATACAAAATTAAGGGATTGTTTACCCTCTGTAGGTCTCCAGTGATCGAGAGGCCCGCATAGAAGTCAGATCTGTGAGGAAACGAGCGCTAGCAACAGTAAGTACTTTGTCCCCAAAGAAGAGAGGTATCAACCAGGAAACTAGCATTGAGACAAATCAGGACATACAAAAAGATATAGAAATAGCAAAACTTCGAGAAGAAATTTTACAGCTAAAAAAGAAAAATGCCCTAAATCTACTCGCACTAAAACAAACACAAGCTGCCCTAACAACACTCAAAAGAGCAAGATATGTAGCGTCTTTCAAAAAGGCATTCCCGTGCAACACAACACGGAGAACATTAAATCAAGACATAAAAGATATCCTTTCTATGTGCTTCACTCCAGGCCAGATTCGATGTCTTTTACAAGACAAGATGGTTAAGTGGTCATCAGAAGATATCACGAATGCACTCGCACTAAGAGCACTTTCAAAGAAGACCTACAATTACTTAAGAAAACGCAATTTCCCCTTATCTGCTCGTTCTACTGTCCAAAAGTGGACACGACAGTTTAAATGCAGGTGAGGCATCCTTCAGGAAGTTTTGTTTTTAATGAAAGCTAAGGCTACAAATTTTACAGAACTTGAGAGAATTTGTGTCCTTTCTTTCGATGAAATGAATATTGATGGACGTGTGTGCTACGATTCATCAGATGACGTAATTCTGGGGCCCCACAGTAATGTCCAGGTGGTCATGATTAGAGGTCTGTTTGCCAAGTGGAAGCAACCCATTTATTATGATTTTGATGTGACCATGACAGATGTATTGCTTAAAAGCATTATCAGTGCCGTTGAGAGCAGTAATATTCATGTAGCGGCTGTGACGTGTGATATGGGGGGAAAGAATTAAAAAGTCTGGAAGGAATTAGGTGTAAACACAGAAAAAAATTTCTTCGTTAACCCAACTACAAACGATAAGGTGTGGGTTTTCTGAAACCTCATCTTTTGAAGCTGCTTAGAAATCATTTTCTAGACCATGGGTTGTTACTTTGCGACGGCACTGAGCTTAAAAAGGATACAATCGAAAGTCTGTTACAGCAACAGAAAGGAGAATTGACGATTTTACCCAATATTATTCAGATACACCTTAACGTAACTGGTCGATCTCGTTAAAATGTAAGATTTGCTGCACAGTTGTTTTCTAATCGTACAGCAAAGGCGCTGAAGTATGTTGCAAATAAAGAGCACGAAAGCAGCTTCATCGAACTGGTAAACGATGCATTTGATGTTTTAAACTCGAGACTTCCAAAAGACCAGAAAACGCCCATCAGAAGTGGGTACGGCATGAATTTAAGGAGCCAAGAAAATACTTTAAAAAGGTTTTTGGAAGTAATAACTAACATGCGAGTAGCAAGTAAAAAAAGTTTACTACCTTTTCAGAAAGGTTTCGTTATATCTTTAAATTCATTGTTCGGCCTTTATGAACAAATGACAATGATTCATGGGGTGACGTACATTTTGACCACTAGATTCAATCAAGATTGCCTTGAAAACTTTTTTTCACAAATTCGGGGATTAGGCATATTTATTATAATCACACTCCCTTTGAAGCACAACAGAATTTGGCTCTTGCTTTTAACGGGTAGTACGGATGATATACCGTTATCTGGAAGTGCGTCTGTGGCTGAGGAATCATTCATTCCACCGAAGTTATGGAATCAAATGACTCTGACGAGGATTTTATCCAGTTTGTTACCAATGAACTATGCATAGACATAGTTGAACATACATTAATACCAAGTTCTCCGAGTAATGACACCGACGAAGCAGAATTGTGAAAAACAGAGGACTTGGCCCAGTCTGCAAGTGACAATGATGTTCCTCAAGATGCCTTAAAATATCTGGCCGGGTACATTGCATTCAAGTGCCGCTTCATTGATGAAAGTATAGGTGTGAGAGGCGAAACATTGTGTCTTTCTGGGGAACATAGTCATGACTGGATATCGATTATATCAAGGGGGGGCTTACCCATCCATCAGACGAGTGGTTACAAAACCTGATTCAGTTTGAGATAGTTTTTAGTTCTTTCCACGGACGTACAGTATCAAAACAAGTGAAAGTTATCTCTTATTTGGCCACCTTACACAAATCTAAATTTCCAGAAGTGGACGGGAAAGTCATTTGTCTGTACGTCAGGACAAGAACATTCATCAGAATCCACCAACTGAACAAACAGCTCAAACTCAAGTCACTTGAAAAGTATGCAGCAACAAAATCGGCTCTGGGTAGCTTCGTCTTCAAAAATTTAAGTCACCTATGAAGGTAATAACCATTTTCATTTCATTGACAAAAGTATTTATGTTTACAACTAAACGTACTAGCTTCAGTTTTTAACGTTATAACAGTGAAAATGTAGATAAAGAAAATGATTATGATATTGATAATAATTATAATAATTGGAAGCTTGTTTCAAATATATTATACTACATAGAAATGTTTATACACGCACTCATGCGCGCACACGTGTGCACGTACGTGCGCACGCGCATACACACACACACACGTGCTTGCACGCACCCACGCAGGCATATTATATATATATATATATATTGTGACATAGCGAGGCGAAGATCTGCTCTCGGCGCCAGCCGAGACGTGACACGAGAAGGCGAGGCGACCCAATCAAGGATCGGCAGCAGCTTGATTGGCCTCAACGTGACCATCTAACGTGCTCGAGGCGAGCCAACCAGGGACCAGCGGCACTCTGATAGGTTCGTGGCATACGACCTGTCAGGGCATAAAAACAGCGCCGCTAAAAAAAAAAAAAAAAAAAAAAAAAAAAAAAAAAAAAAAAAAAAAAAAAAAAAAAAAATTTGGCGCGAGCGCACTGTGTGCGATCACTTCGGAACCAGCATTGGAACAGTACGGATCTCTCTCCTGGACTGCTCTCTCCAGCTTGGAAGCTGAAGTTCGCTGTGATCAGCCGCTGCCCTGCTGCCTACTGCTTCGCCGCTGGACAGCCAACATCTTGGCCCGCTTGCTGCCTTTGACAACAAGAAGACAGAAGACCACAACTCAGCTGGCTGGTGAATCGAGTAGCCAGCACAAGCACAGCTGAGTGCGTCGGACCTTCTAAGGGCCACCAGCCAAGTGGCCCTTTTCAGGACCACCACCTTGCCGCTGAAGAGGAAGCCAATAGCCTGCCAGAGCTTAAGGTTGCGCAGCGCATCTTGCCCGCTGACGCTCAGGCTCTTAGGTAGCGCTGCCTAGGACGATCCTTGCGAGCCCCCACCAGTGGTAAGCGAGCTTGGATATCGCCTAGGTAAAGAGGCCGGTGGACACCTCTCTTGGTAAGGAGAGGTATCTAACGAAGCCGGTCATTTGCCCAGCTCGTAGTAAGCCTGAGCGTTCCAGAAGTCCCGCAAGCGATCCGGCTCGGGCCGGACCCTAGGTCCCTGGTTACCGCCGGAGGCAGCCTGGCTGCCTCTGGTCGGCGAACCTCCCGCTCGATGGCGGAAATGCCCGCTCCGGGCGCGTCATCGAGCTCGCAGTCGCTCGCCACTGCCCCGCCCCACACGAGCGACTCGCCGTGTTCTCCGCTTATGGATGCGGACCAAGTCGATCCCCGGTCGGTTCCGCTGCCCGGTGACGAGACCGACGCTTTCGTGGCGGTTGGGCCACGGGGGCGCCCGGTTAAGAAACCGAGGCGGAACCGATCGTCCTCAACCTCTTCCTCGGCGTCCGCCATGGAAGTTGTCCCCGCCGATGGCGAATCCGGCCCGGGGCCGACTGCGTCCGGCGGTGCCCAAGCACCGTCGGCCGCTGTTCGCATCCCGCCCGTTTACGTTCATGGCGTGAACAACGTCACCGGTTTTTACCGGCGATTGATAGTGGCTCCCGGACTTTCCCCGGCCAACGTTGACCTGAAGCTCCTTGGGGGCGATACAGTCAAGATCGTTGTCCGCGGAATGGACGTGTACCGCAGTGTCGTGGCGTACGTGGAATCCCAGCAATTCCAGTACCATACCTTCTCGCCCAAACACGTGAGGCCTCTGTCGCTTGTCCTCAGAGGCTTGGACGTGGAATCCCCTCTGGAGGAAATACTCGATGAGCTGCGCGAGCTGGGCTATCCTGTTCGCGCGGTCCATCGGGTGTTTACTCCTGCCGGACCAAGGCGTCCAATTCCTCTGGTCCGCATCCTGGTGGAGAATAGCGAGGCAGGCACTAGCCTACTCTCACTTACGCGGCTTTTTGGTTTCCGCGTAAAAGTGGAAAGAAGCCGCGCTCCCGGGGTTCTGCCTCAGTGTCACAGGTGCCAACGCTTCGGGCACCACTCCGACTCTTGTTCTAACGCTCCGGCGTGCGTGAGGTGTTCTCTCCCTCACGCCTCCAAATTTTGCGATGCACCTGCATTCAAAAGATGCATCAACTGCGGCGGGAGTCACCCCGCCAACTACCGGGCATGTCCGGTGTTTCAGCAGGAGCTCGAGAGGCGAAAGCCGAAAGGGCGCCTGCCACCACCGAGGCATCCGGTAGCTGGTTCCAGACCTGCAACCGAGCAGCCAGGCCCTGCGCCTCCTGCTACGGCTGCCGTGTCTTCCGCCCCAGCTTCAAACAGGCAACAAAAGCGATCTAAAGGCCCGAAGCAAACACCTGTAGCACAGGCAACTCCACCTCAGGCTCCTTCACAGGCCCCTGTCCCGCCTCAGGCGAAAAAGCGCCGTAACCTCGTGGCATCTAAAAGTGAGACCACCCAGCCAACAGAAAACATCTCGGTTGTGGAGCCTGCGACTACTCAACCCTCCCCAGCACCGGAGACTCCCGCCCCTGCTTTAGAAGCAGCCTCGCCAGACCTCCCGCCCCCGCGGTTTCCCAACGCAGGCAAAAAGAAGCGGCAAAGAAAGCCCCGTGGCGCTAGATCCCGGGCTCCTGCCAACCCGGCCGCACAGTCCAGACAGCCTGCACAGCGCGCGAAGTCCGACGCAATCGCATCTGTCCCTCTTCCTAGCACCTCCGCTAGAGGCGCTACACCTGGCCCTAAGAAACCCCTGGCTTCCACCAATCCCCCGATTGACAAGCCTCGGCGCTCTTATGCGCACGCAGTCTCCAGGCAATCTGCCTCAAAAACCGTACCTGACGACTACCAGGTCGTCAAAGACTTCCTTGCTGAGTTCGATCTCAGCAAAGTCGCCCAGACCTTCAGGTCCATCCGCTCCCGCTTGGAGACTGCTGACATAACTGAGAGATTCATGCTCTTGGTGGAAGCCGCCACTTGTGTAGGTCTTCTATGAGTCGGGTCCTCAAACGAGATCTCTCGATTCTTTCCTGGAACGCCAACGGGTTGTCCAACAAGATCCAGGAACTCCAAGAATTACTGGCCCGACTCAAACCCGATGTAGTACTTCTCAATGAGACCCACTTGACTCCTGCGAGTCGGTTACGACTGGCCAACTATGTGTGCTATCGAAACGACAGACCGGGCACTGCTGGTGGCGGTACTGCCGTCGCGGTGAGGCTCACTCTCGAGCATCACCGAGTCGTCTTGCCTGCAATGACTCACCTCGAAGGCACCGCTGTGGAGTTGTTAAACACTCTAGGCGGTGTACAGATGGTAGCGGCGTATAAACCGCCGCAAAAAGAGCTCCTTCACCCCGATCTAGCTGTCGCGTTCGATGCACACAGGAGGGTCATCATGGCCGGCGATCTGAACTGTAAACATCGCGATTGGAACAGTCGCTTGACTGCCCCAAACGGGAAACGTTTACGCAGGTTTGCCGATTCTCGCAGGATACAAGTGATTGGGCCTACCCAACCTACGTTCTACCCCTCACAACGCAACGCGGCTCCCGATGTCTTGGACATAGCGGTGATTCAAGGAATTGACTGTCCGGTCCATGTGTCCGCGCTAACGGAACTATCGTCCGATCATCTCCCCATCCTGATACACGTCGCTACCCAGCACGTCGTACGCAGAGATGTCAGGAAGGTGGTAGAATGGGATCGCTATGGCCCGGCGTTAAGTCGCCGATTGCCAGACGCGGGACCACTCGAAACCTTCCGCCAAGTCGACGAGGCAGTTGCCGCGTTTGATGAGGCAGTCGTATCTGGGATCGACGCGTCTTCCAGAATGAAGCCTGGCGTCACACCCCACTGGCAGCGGATCCCAGAGGAGACGAGTGCTCTCGCTTGCGAGAGAAATCGCCTCCGGAGACGCTGGCAGCGGACCCGTGATCCGGCCGACAAGGCAGCGTACAACCGGGCGACCGGCATTTTACGTCGTGAAATGCAGGCCTACCGGAGACGCTGTTGGGAACTCGCCGTGGCCCAGGCAGGGGACGGATCGGACGAAAGTAGCCCTTACCGGATACCTTCGGCGTTGGTAGGGAAGAGGCGCCGGCCTCGCATCCCGGCCATTGCTGGACCTTTCGGTCAAATCCTGGCTCGCCCGGAGGCGAAGGCCGAGTACTTGGGCGCGTGTTTTGAGCGACAGTTCGCACCTAACCCGCCCATGGACTGGGACTTCGACGAAGAAGTCGAGAACGAAGTGGAAGACTTTCTGTCTCTTCCGATCACTACGGAGCCCGAACCCATTACTAGGGAAGAGGTCACAGATCGGCTCGTTGAACTCGTGCCAAGAAAAGCTCCTGGCCCGGACGGCGTCTCGAACGCCGCTCTTACTCGACTCCCGGAGCGAGGAGTACTTTTCTTGGTCGCGCTGTTCAACGCGTGTCTTAGACTGGCCTATTTTCCCCAGAAATGGCGAAAGGCGACGGTTATAGTGATCCCGAAGCAGGGAAAGGACGCTTCCCGTCCCGGCAACCTCCGGCCAATTAGTCTACTGTCAGCCACGTCAAAGGTCCTCGAACGTCTCGTACAACGGAGAGTACTAGATCATCTACGAAATTTCGATGTACTGGTCCCCGAACAGTTCGGCTTCCGTGTGGGGCATTCCACCACTCATCAACTGATGAGACTGGTGGAATACATCACGGACGCCGGGTGTCGGAAAGAGCAGACTGTCGCCTGTTTCCTAGATGTGGAAAAGGCCTTTGATAGTGTCTGGCACGACGGGCTCTTGTTCAAGCTCCGGGAAATCCAGCTCCCAGATTGCTACCTTCGCTTGATTGCTAGCTTTCTGACGGAGAGGACTTTCTGCGTGCGAATAGACGACCACGTCTCTTCCGAGAGGCGTATCACAGCCGGGGTACCTCAAGGTAGCGTGTTAGGGCCTCTCCTGTTCTCCGTGTATGTCAACGACGCACCCAGAGAGCCTGGAGTCCAGCGACGACACGGCGGTCTATACCGCCGATCGGAACGCAGACTTTGCTATCCCACGACTTCAGCGCGCACTCGATGCGTATTCGACGTGGACGGAAAGCTGAAAAGTTGCCGTCAACGAAACCAAGAGCTCCGCGGTGCTATTCACAAAGCGCCGGAAAGAACCACGAGGCCGAGTGAGACTCGGTAGAACGTACCTGCCCTGGTCGAGGGAAGTTAAGTACCTCGGTGTCCACCTTGATCGTCGGCTCACCTGGCGTACCCACGCTGAGACGATGCGAAAGAAAGCGTCCGCTCGTCTCGCGCAACTGTTTCCGATACTTGCCAACAAGGCTATGACCCGCAAGCTGGGTAAGTTGATTGTCAACGCGTATCTGTTGCCGATCATTACCTACGCTCTTCCCGTCTGGGGTTACCTCGCAACCGTTCATAAAAGAAGGTTGCAAAGCGTTCTCGATAGAGGGCTTCGGCTAGCGGCCAAAGTCCCCTATCGGTTTTCTTCTCGTCTCCTGAGAAGAGGACTCGGTGTCCGCTCCTTGGATGACACCGCAAGGCGACTTGCACGTAAATTTTACGTCTGAGCTGCGAGGACCCAGACAAACCCTCTCATAGCTGGCCTTGGCAAGTACCGAATACGTCCAGGTGAATCTTGGAAACGGCCTCGACAAATACTGTACTAGTCGACCTAGTACGAGCATGTCGTTGTAACGACCAATAAAAATAAATAATCAATATTCCGTCTGGACAGGACCACTAGGCAGGAGCCCCTCATAGGAGGCTCGGTACTAGGATACCATTGGGTCGTCTCACGACGCGCAACCCAACAGCTCTGACCACTTTTTGGCGCGACAAGAGACAACACGAGACAGAACACTTCTGGACCAGCTCTTGAACAGGACAGACCTCTCTCCGGACTTCTCTCTCCTGCCTGGACTGGAAGCTGCTTTGCTGCATTCGCCCACCTCGCCGTTGGACGAGGATTACCACTGCCTTTCTCTTCGTGGGAAAACGGACCAAGGAGCCAGCTGCTGCCGGTGAATTAAGTAGCCGGCACAAGTAGTAGCTGGCCGAAGCTTGACCTTATTAGGACCACCTGCGCCGGAAACATCTTGGCTGTCAGGAAAGAAGAGGAGTGCTCTGGGCTCACCTGGTGAGTGCCGCATTTCCAGTGTGTAATTCCTAACTTGTTCACGACTGTTAGGTAGCGCTGCCCCGGACGATCCTTGCAAGCCCCCACCAGTGGTAAGCGAGCTAGGATATCGCCGGGGTAAAGGGGCCAGTGGACACCAGTCTTGGTAAGGACTGGTATTCAACGAAGCTGGTCGTTAGCCCAGCTCCTCCCGCATCGTCGTGAACAAGGAAGACGCGCGGGTAATCCGGCTTCGGCCGGACCCGAGATCCCTGGCGTCTGGCAGTGACTGCCTAGCAGTCTCTGCCCGGCAGCCGTCGCACCTGGCCAGCATGCCTTCCACAGGCAACGGCTCAAGTGCCGAGTCGCTCGGCCCTGCCTTGCTGCCCCATCTGGGCGACTCGCCAGAATCGCCTCGGGCGATGGAGACGGACGATCCTCTCCCTCACCCGCTTCCCCCTCTGCCGGCAGACGAGTGGGGCGAGTTCGCGACCGTTGGTCGGCGTAATCGCCCGGCTAAGAAGCCCAAGAGGACCCACGCACCTGGATCCACTTCCTCACAGACCTCGGCCATGGACATTGGACCTTCTCAGGGCCCACAGGTCGCGGTTCCGACTACTTCGACAGCAGCTCCGGCTGCTGCCGCTGTTGGTCGTGCGCCGCCCCTGTACGTCCATAGCGTATCCAATGTCGCCGCCTTATACAGACGGCTGATCGCGGCCCACGGCCTGTCGGCCGACAAGCTTGACCTGAAGCTGCTTGGCGGTGATACGGTCAGGATTGTCGTCCGCCAGCTCGAGGACCATCGCTTGGTCGAGGCCTTCCTCCAAGCACATAACCTCCAATATCATACCTTCACTCCTAAGCGAGTCAAGCCCTTGTCTGTCATTTTGCGAGGGCTTGACGCGCACACTGATCCTCAGGAGATCCTCTTGGAACTCCGCGACCTCGGGTACCCGGTGCAGGCAATTTTCCGCCTGTACACTCACTCAGAAACCCGAGTACCTCTCCCGCTCGTCCGTCTCCAGCTCGAGAAGGGCAAGGCTGCTGATAAAATTTTCCACCTGACGCGGCTGTTTGGCTTCCGCGTCCGGGTGGAAACCAGTCGACCCCAGGGCAAGCTTGCGCAGTGCCACCGGTGCCAGAGGTTCGGCCATCACACCGACGTCTGCCGCAATGCCCCGGCCTGTCTCCGATGTTCTCTGGGACATTCAACACAGGCCTGCACTGTGGCAGACAAAACCAAATTTCGCTGCATAAATTGTGGCCAAGGCCACGCAGCGTCTAACGTAAACTGCCCGGTCTATAAGGCGGAGCTCCTGCGGAAGCAAAAGCCGCAGGGGCCCCTCCCGAAGCCACGGCAGCCAGTTATGCAGCCCCAACCTAGACAGCCTAAAATGCAGGCTAGGCCTAAACCTCAGGCACAACCGGCACGGCGCGCGCCCTCTCCGGCTCCACCTCCAGCCCCTACAAAGGCAACTAAACGTACCGCGTCTCCTTCCACAGCAGAGACACGCCCAGTAGCTGTTATCTCGGTTTTGGAGCCGGAGAATGAACCCTCCACCTCCGCGGAACCTCCTACTCCCGCCTCTGAACCAGAGGTAGCCTCGCCGCCCCTGCCACCTCCGCGATTTCCGCGAGCAGGCATCAAACCCAGGAACAAAGGGATACCCACACCGGATGCTCGGCCCCGAGCTCCTGCCTGCCCACAGCCCAAGAAAAGTCCTGCTTCCCGGTATAAGTCCGACGAAGCGCAACAGCGTACTTTTCCTGCCGCTGATCCAAAACCGTCTGGCCCTGGTCCTATGGCTTCCACCATGACCCGATCTGCCGTAACACCTGGTCGCTCTTATGCGGCCTCAGTTTCCAGGCAAACCACCCAGTCCGTCAGTTCCAATGACGCACAGTTCGTCCGCGGCTTTCTGTCTAGCTACGACCTCCCGAAAGTCGCATCTACCTTCAGGTCCATCCGAGCCCGCCTGGAAACTGCTGACCCAACTGAGAGATTCATGCTCTTGGTGGAAGCCTGCGAAGTCATAGGTCTTCTATGAACCGAGCCCTTAGACGAGATCTCTCGCTCGTAGCCTGGAATGCTAACAACATCGGTACCAAGCATTCCGACCTTCTTGAATTCCTGGCTCGGTTCAAACCCGACGTACTTCTCCTCGGGGAAACCCACCTGACCCCGGCGAACCGGTTTCGATTACCAAATTACGTGGTCTATCGGGATGACCGAGTTGGCCGACGAGGAGGCGGCACGGCGATCGCGGTGAGGACCTCCATAGGTCATCATCGTGTCGCTTTGCCGCAGCTTACCAACCTAGAGGCCACCGCCATTGAGGTCCACGGAGCTCTTGGCGGCGTCCTCGTGGTCTCAGCTTACAAGCCCCCACAAGCTGAACTCCTTGTCAGCGACCTGGACGTCATCTTCGATTCCCATCGAAGGGTAATTTTGGCCGGCGATCTGAATTGCAAGCATCGCGTTTGGAATAGTCGCCTGACTACTCCGAACGGGAGGCGCTTGCTCAGTTTTGTTGAATCGCGCCGGGCGATGATGTTTGGTCCAGCGCAACCCACGTTCTTTCCGTCACTGCCTAACGCGGCTCCCGATGTTCTGGACATCGCGGTGACCCAAGGAATTGTCTGTCCGGTCGAGGTATTCTCACTTACGGAGCTGACATCCGACCACAACCCTATCTTGGTCCACGTCGCTACCCAGCACGCCTATGCACGTTCTGACAAGCAGAAGGTTATCGATTGGGATCGCTACGGCCCGGCCTTGTGCCATAGATTGCCGCCAGCGGCCCCACTCGATTCCGTTCGCCTCCTAGACGAAGCAGTTGCGGGAATCGAAGAGGCAATCATCTCGGCTATAGGCGTGTCTTCACGTACGCGAGCTGGCTTCACGCCTGACTACCAACGCATCCCTGAGGAAGTCTCTCTTCTCGCTCGCGAGAGGAATTACTTCCGGAAACGTTGGCAGAGGACCCGTGATCCGGCCGATAAGGCAGCATACAATCGGCTCACCGGACGACTGCGTGGCAGTCTGAAGGCGTTCCGACGTAGCTGTTGGGAACTCGACGTGGCCCGAACGGGGGATGCGGACCCGCAATCTCACCCGTACAGAATACCTACCGCATTGACGGGACGGAGGGGCCGACCTCCACTTCCCGCCATTGTTGGACCGTTCGGTCGACTCCTGGGTCGCCCGGAGGAGAAGGCCGAGTACTTGGGCTTGTGTTTCGAGCGTCAGTTCGCTCCCAACCCGCCCATGGACTGGGACTTCGACGAACAAGTCGAGATGGCCGTGGAAGACTTTCTGTCACTTCCGATCACGACGGAGCCCGCACCCATCTCTTTGGAAGAGGTCTCAGATCGGCTCGCTGAACTTCAGCCAAGAAAAGCTCCAGGCCCGGACGGTGTTACCAACACCGCTCTACGTCTTCTTCCCGAGCCTGGAGTTCAATTCTTGACTGATTTGTTCAACGCGTGTCTTAGACTGGCCTACTTTCCCAAGAAATGGAGAAAGGCGACGGTTATCGTGATCCCGAAGCCGGGAAAGGATACCACCCGCTCGGAAAACCTCCGGCCTATCAGCCTACTTTCCGCTACGTCCAAGGTTTTTGAGCGCCTCGTACAGCGTCGTGTACGAGAACATCTAACCAACTTTGACGTGCTGGTCCCCGAACAGTTCGGCTTTCGTGTGGGGCATTCGACCACTCATCAATTGATGAGACTGGTGGAAGGCATCACGGAAGCCGGGTGTCGGAGAGAACGGACCGTTGGCTGTTTCTTAGATGTTGAGAAAGCCTTCGACAGCGTATGGCATGATGGCCTGTTATTCAAACTTAGGGAAGTCCAGCTCCCGGACTGCTACCTCCATCTGGTTGCTAGCTTTCTGACGGAGAGGACCTTCTGCGTGAGAGTTGGCGATTCAGTCTCTTCCGAGAGGCGAATCACAGCCGGCGATCCCTCAAGGTAGTGTTCTAGGCCCCCTTCTGTTCTCGATTTACGTCAACGACGTTCCGAGACAGCCTGGAGTCCAGATGGCCCTCTTCGCTGACGACACGGCCGTATTTACGGCCGATCGTCATGAGGAAAGGGCCGTCCTACGACTGCAGCGCCAGCTCGACACGCTCGTGGACTGGACTGAGAATTGGAGAGTGCAACTCAACGCCACCAAGAGCGTAGCCGTCGAATTCTCCAAGCGACGGAAGAACCCCGTTAGGCAACTACGTATCGGCAGAACGTACTTGCGCTGGTCCAACGAGGTCAAGTACCTCGGCTTACACCTCGACCGTCGGCTCACCTGGCGTACCCACGCACAGACAGTTCTAAAGCGAGCATCCACTCGCCTGTGCGCACTGTTTCCACTCCTGATCAGCTCAGCCATGACCAGGAAATTGGGTAGGATGATCGTCGGCGCGTATCTGCTGCCGGTCATTACCTACGCCTGCCCGGTCTGGGGTTACCTCGCCGCAATGCATAAAAAGAAGTTGCAGAGCGTCCTCGACAGGGGGCTTCGGCTAGCGGCCAAAGTCCCCCGTCGCTTCTCATCTCGCCTTCTAAGGAGAGGACTTGGCGTCCGCTCCTTAGACGACACTTTCAGGCGGCTTGCACGCAAATTTTATGCACGTGCGGCGAGGTTCCCAGGCAATCCTCTAGTGACTGGGCTGGGAAGGTACCGTATACGCCCAGGTGATTCGTGGAAACGCCCTCGGTGCATACTGCGCTAGCGTAGGCTAGCACAACAGCCGAGAATCGGCCTGCTATAGAGCACGCGCCCTACTTGGGCAGGGCCACGAGGCAGGAGCTCCAGAAGGTAGCTCGGAACTCAGTTCCCGTGCGGTTCGTCTCTGCGACGCACAACCGCAAAGCCCAGAGCGAAAAAAAAAAAAAATTTCTGGCGCACTCCATTGGACGTCGTCAAGCCAGCTGGAAGAAAAGGAAGAAGGAAGAATGGAGAACGCAGGAGAAGCAGTGATGGACATCGACTGGGACAGCAGCGGGCTCTACATACCGCTGCCGAAAGAAGAGAACCGCAGCACGCCCGGAACAGCGGACGCAGCCGCCGAACATCACAGCGCGGCTCGGGCAGCGTACGCAAATGATTTAGCGTACCCGACAAACGGTCCTTTTAAGGCCCTAAAAAACTATAGTGTGTACGATTGGCGCCATTTGTCCTGTGACAAGTGGCGCCCAACGTGGGGCGACGATCATCTTGCGGATGCAGGATCCAGCCACGCCAGAGAACTACCAGCCGGCACACAAAACAACATGGCGCCCAACAGCTACACCCAGCTGGACACCGGGTTCGAGGTAGAGCAAGGCTTTGCGCAATTCGCCGCAGCTCTGAGGTGCACGTTGCCACCGGTGATCACCGCTACATACCATGGCCTCAAGTACGAGGATCCAGAACGATATCTTCAACAGCTAGAGCGACAGCTGCGGGACTACAGAGTCCCACCTGAACAGTGGGCAGATTACGCAGTGCGGCAGCTCCGAGGAGAAGCTGCCACGTGGGCAGAGAGATACACGGGATTGCAGATAAATTGGCCCGAGTTCTGCGACCGCTTCCGGCATCACTTCTGCGGGATGCAACGAGACGCAGAGCTGCTGGCCGAGCTGTACGGACAAACGCAGCGGCAGGAATCGGCGGAAATCTTCATCCTGAGAAAAATCAAACTGTTTCGCCGTCTGTACCCCGGAGGTGACGAGAGGACGAGCATAGCCATGCTTACACAACAGCTGCAGCCACGCCTTCGACCTGCGCTGAGGTTCCCGCCGCCTATGACTTTAGAGGAACTTTTACAACGGGCAATGAGCATCGAGGCGGACTTGGATCAAGATAGTCGTGCGCGAGGTCGGGATGACTCTGCTGAAAACTCCCTGGATCGAGTAGGGGGGTCGAAGCAGTGTCGATCGGCCTCAAGCACGAAAGAGGAACAAAGATTGAACAGCCTAACGCCCAAGTGCCGCTACTGCCCGGGAAGACACTTCCATCGGGACTGCCCTGTGAAGAACCGGCAGGGAAACGACCAAGCGCCCCGGTAAATAGCCCACCGGGGCGCGTGAACCAACTAGGTGCGGACATACCGCGCATTCCAATAGAGATCGCCGGCCGAAAACTGACCGCAGCCTTGGACTCCGCCGCAAACTACGACTTCGTACGAGCCGGTCTGCTGCCCGGAGGAAGGAAGACGGAGCCCCGAGTTGTCCAGCTAGCGCTACACGGTCAGCAATGTCACTCAACGGCCACCGTCGTCGCAGACATTATAATTGGAAGTCTCGCGACCACCACCAGTCTGCTAGAAGTGCCCGGACTGCAAGAAGAAGTTTTATTGGGCCACCACTGGCTCACGGCCAACCAAGCAGTTGTGGACTACCGACGGGGCTGCCTTCACATTGGCAGCGAGAACCGACAGACGGTCTTCTGGAATGACCGCGCGGAGCCCGAGGAAGAGGACATTGACGAAGCTAGCCTTCAAACGTCAGCAGGTGGCCAACACCATAAACGGCTTCTGGAAATGTTACACCGTCATCGCAGTTTGTTCTCCCGTGGCCCGCTCCGCACTACATCTGCGGCCAAGCACGAGATCCGGCTGATAGAAGGTAGCCAGCCATTCCGGCTCCCAATGTACCGGTACTCCGACGAGAAGAAACGCACCATCCGGGAACAGGTAGAAGAGATGCTGAGGCAGCGTATCATTGAACCGGCCACCTCGCCATACAGCTCTCCGGTGGTGATTGTGAAGAAGAAGGACAGCACACCCCGGTTCTGCGTAGACTTCCGGAGGCTGAACGATCAGACCGAGGATGTGGACTCACCACTGCCGCTGATATACGAAACAATCAAGGACCTCAGCGGGGCCCAAGTCTTCTCGACCCTAGATCTCAAGAGCGGCTACTGGCAAATCCCGCTGGAGGAAGAAGCAAAGAAGTACACAGCATTCTCGGTGCCCGACGGAGGTCGCTACCAGTTCCGGGTGATGTGCTTTGGGCTGAAGAACGCGCCCAGCACCTTCCAACGGCTGATGCAGGATGTTCTCACGGGACTATTACGGGAGTGCTGCCTCGTCTATCTGGACGACATCATTGTCTACTCCCCCGACTGGGAAACGCACCTGCGACACCTGGATCAAGTCTTGGAAAGGCTGCAGATGCACCAGCTGACCTGCTCGCTCAACAAGTGTCACTTCGGCCGGGAAGAAGTCGCCTTTCTGGGCCACGAGATTACTCCGGACGGCAACCTCCCGCAGCAGCAACATCTCAGAGCGATTGAAGACCAGCCGGCCCCCAGCAACAAGAAAGAGCTGCAACGCTTCCTGGGAACCTGCAACTGGCTGCGAGAGTACATCCCCTGCTTCGCCATGATTTCGGAACCGTTAACGGACCTGCTGCGGACAAGAAAGTGGCATTGGGACGACACAACTCAGCGAGCCTTCGAAGAGGTTAAGGCCGCTTTCCGGCAGCCGTTAAAACTCTCACGACCGGATCGAGACTTGCCGATGTTTCTGCAGACCGACGCCAGCCAAAAGGGACTTGGAGCGGTGCTTTATCAATGCACCGAAGCCGGAGAGAGGCGTATCATCTCGTACGCCAGTGCCAAGCTCCACGAGGCGGAGAAGAACTACCACTCCAACGAACTGGAGTGTTTGGCAGTCGTCTGGGCCATCAAGAAATACCGGCCATACTTGGAGGATCGACATTTCACCCTAAGGACCGACAACAAGGCGCTAACTTGGCTGAAGCAGGCGACGGGGCAGAAGACGAAGTACGCTCGCTGGGCTCTACTGATACAGAGCTTCAAATTCACCGTCGTCCACTGCCCGGGCAAGGAGAACGAGTTGCCGGACTTCCTCTCGAGGGAACCTGGGCTTGAAGATACTGCCGGCGTCCAAGAAGAACCACGGATGCAGCCTGAAGAGAGGCCACTTCGTAGTGTTGCGGCAGCGGCACCCCGACTACAAGAAATCACAGCTGTCGGCATCCATCAGGCAGTGCAGGAGGCGCAAGAAGGCGACCAGGAGTGCTAAGCGTGGAGAAACGACCCTGCGGCGGCTACAGCGAGAGGATACCGGGTGGACAACGGCCTGGTTTGGAAGGACAGACGCAACCAGGAACCAGGATTGTACGTGCCGCCGAGTGTCCGCATGGAGGTCATCAGGCACTTCCACGACTTCCCTGAAGCCGGTCATCCGGGGGCCGAAGAAACGTTTCGGGCCATCGGCAAGGACTTCGTCTGGACCGGCCTAACCATTGATGTCCGCAGATACGTCCGGAGTTGCAGAATATGCGCCCTACACAAGCGCGGCGCAAATCCCGAACAGGACCAACAGCGACCTCACCGACCCAGGAGATGTTGGAATACTGTCGCCCTGGACGTCATGGGACCATATCCGCTGACTCGAGCTGGCAACCGGTACATCGTAGTGGTCACGGATATGATGTCGAGATGGGTGGAAGCAAAGGCCGTGCGCAAGGCGGACGCCGACACCATTATCCGCTACCTGGAGGAAGAAGTGTTCCCTCGTTGGGGATACCCAGAGGCGTTGCTCACCGACAACGGAAAGCCGCTCACGGGCCACAAGTGGAAGCAGATGTGCGACAAGCTGCACATACGACCGTGGACTACAGCCAACTACCATCCCAGGGCGAACCCGACCGAGCGGCGCAACGGCGAGATCAAGAAGGCGCTGCGGATCCAGCTCCATGACTGCAAGGACCATGGCGACTGGGACAAGCGTTTGCCGACGATTCTGTTCTCGCTGCGGAATCGTGCAAACGCCGCCACTGGAGTGACACCGAGCGAGCTTCTGCTGGGCAGAGACCTACGCCGACCCGGCGACTGGAGTCGGCCACACGCAGAACAGGACGTCCGGCCAATTGAGGAACGAGAAGAGGCGGCCAGGTCACACCAGACGCAGTATCAGCGGCGGCGGTATCCGGAACGGAGGACACAGGACCCTACACTGGCCGTAGGGCAGCTGGTGTACGTCAAGAGCCACGCCGGACCAGCCAAAGGACAGAGGTACCCTGGATGGGAGCCAGCCTGGGAAGGTCCCTTTAGCGTTGCCGCAACCCTCGGCGGGCAGATTTACACGGTGGAGAAGGACGGACGTCCATACAAGGTTCACCGCCAACGGCTCAAACCCGCCGGAGAAGAACAATGGGCTGGCCACCGGAGAGCATTCAAGACCCGGGGGAGTTGTGACATAGCGAGGCGAAGATCTGCTCTCGGCGCCAGCCGAGACGTGACACGAGAAGGCGAGGCGACCCAATCAAGGATCGGCAGCAGCTTGATTGGCCTCAACGTGACCATCTAACGTGCTCGAGGCGAGCCAACCAGGGACCAGCGGCACTCTGATAGGTTCGTGGCATACGACCTGTCAGGGCATAAAAACAGCGCCGCTAAAAATTTTTTGGCGTCCGGCTTCGGCCGGACCCGAGATCCCTGGCGTCTGGCAGTGACTGCCTAGCAGTCTCTGCCCGGCAGCCGCCGCACCTGGCCAGCATGCCTTCTACAGGCAACGGCCCAAGTGCCGAGTCGCTCGGCCCCGCCTTGCTACCCCATCTGGGCGACTCGCCCGATTCGCCTCGGGCGATGGAGACGGACGATCCTCTCCCTAACCCGCTTCCTCCTCTGCCGGCTGACGAGTCGGGCGAGTTCGCGACCGTTGGTCGGCGTAATCGCCCGGCTAAGAAGCCCAAGAGGACTCACCCAACCGCTTCCTCTCAGACCTCGGCCATGGACATTGGACCTTCTCAGGGCCCACAGGCCGCAGTTCCGACCGCTTCGACAGCAGCTCCGGCTGCTGCCGCTGTTGGTCGTGCGCCGCCCCTGTACGTCCATAGCGTGTCAAATGTCGCCGCCTTATACAGACGGCTGATCGCGGCCCACGGCCTGTCGGCCGACAAGCTTGACCTGAAGCTGCTTGGCGGTGATACGGTCAGGATTGTCGTCCGCCAGCTCGAGGACCATCGCTTGGTCGAGGCCTTCCTCCAAGCGCATAACCTGCAGTATCACACCTTTACTCCTAAGCGAGTCAAGCCCTTGTCGGTAATTTTGCGAGGGCTCGACGCGCACACCGATCCACAGGAGATCCTTATGGAACTCCGCGACCTCGGGTACCCGGTGCAGGCAATTTTCCGCCTGTTCACTCACTCCGAGACCCGAGTCCCTCTCCCGCTCGTCCGTCTCCAGCTCGAGAAGGGCGAGGCTGCAGACAAAATTTTCCACCTGACGCGGCTGTTTGGCTTCCGCGTCCGGGTGGAAACCAGTCGACCCCAGGGCAAGCTTGCGCAGTGCCACCGGTGCCAGAGGTTCGGCCACCACACCGACGTCTGCCGCAATGCCCCGGCCTGTCTCCGATGTTCTCTGGGACATTCAACACAGGCCTGCACTGTGGCAGACAAAACCAAATTTCGCTGCATAAATTGTGGTCAAGGCCACGCAGCGTCTAACGTAAACTGCCCGGTCTATAAGGCGGAGCTCCTGCGGAAGCAAAAGCCGCAGGGGCCCCTCCCGAAGCCACGGCAGCCAGTTATGCAGCCCCAACCTAGACAGCCTAAAATGCAGGCTAGGCCTAAACCTCAGGCACAACCGGCACGGCGCGCGCCCTCTCCGGCTCCACCTCCAGCCCCTACAAAGGCAACTAAACGTACCGCGTCTCCTTCCACAGCAGAGACACGCCCAGTAGCTGTTATCTCGGTTTTGGAGCCGGAGAATGAACCCTCCACCTCCGCGGAACCTCCTACTCCCGCCTCTGAACCAGAGGTAGCCTCGCCGCCCCTGCCACCTCCGCGATTTCCGCGAGCAGGCATCAAACCCAGGAACAAAGGGATACCCACACCGGATGCTCGGCCCCGAGCTCCTGCCTGCCCACAGCCCAAGAAAAGTCCTGCTTCCCGGTATAAGTCCGACGAAGCGCAACAGCGTACTTTTCCTGCCGCTGATCCAAAACCGTCTGGCCCTGGTCCTATGGCTTCCACCATGACCCGATCTGCCGTAACACCTGGTCGCTCTTATGCGGCCTCAGTTTCCAGGCAAACCACCCAGTCCGTCAGTTCCAATGACGCACAGTTCGTCCGCGGCTTTCTGTCTAGCTACGACCTCCCGAAAGTCGCATCTCTCTTCAGGTCCATCCGAGCCCGCCTGGAAACTGCTGACCCAACTGAGAGATTCATGCTCTTGGTGGAAGCCTGCGAAGTCATAGGTCTTCTATGAACCGAGCCCTTAGACGAGATCTCTCGCTCGTAGCCTGGAATGCTAACAACATCGGTACCAAGCATTCCGACCTTCTTGAATTCCTGGCTCGGTTCAAACCCGACGTACTTCTCCTCGGGGAAACCCACCTGACCCCGGCGAACCGGTTTCGATTACCAAATTACGTGGTCTATCGGGATGACCGAGTTGGCCGACGAGGAGGCGGCACGGCGATCGCGGTGAGGACCTCCATAGGTCATCATCGTGTCGCTTTGCCGCAGCTTACCAACCTAGAGGCCACCGCCATTGAGGTCCACGGAGCTCTTGGCGGCGTCCTCGTGGTCTCAGCTTACAAGCCCCCACAAGCTGAACTCCTTGTCAGCGACCTGGACGTCATCTTCGATTCCCATCGAAGGGTAATTTTGGCCGGCGATCTGAATTGCAAGCATCGCGTTTGGAATAGTCGCCTGACTACTCCGAACGGGAGGCGCTTGCTCAGTTTTGTTGAATCGCGCCGGGCGATGGTGTTTGGTCCAGCGCAACCCACGTTCTTTCCGTCACTGCCTAACGCGGCTCCCGATGTTCTGGACATCGCGGTGACCCAAGGAATTGTCTGTCCGGTCGAGGTATTCTCACTTACGGAGCTGACATCCGACCACAACCCTATCTTGGTCCACGTCGCTACCCAGCACGCCTATGCACGTTCTGACAAGCAGAAGGTCATCGATTGGGATCGCTACGGCCCGGCCTTGTGCCGTAGATTGCCGCCAGCGGCCCCACTCGATTCCGTTCGCCTCCTAGACGAAGCAGTTGCGGGAATCGAAGAGGCAATCATCTCGGCTATAGGCGTGTCTTCACGTACGCGAGCTGGCTTCACGCCTGACTACCAACGCATCCCTGAGGAAGTCTCTCTTCTCGCTCGCGAGAGGAATTACTTCCGGAAACGTTGGCAGAGGACCCGTGATCCGGCCGATAAGGCAGCATACAATCGGCTCACCGGACGACTGCGTGGCAGTCTGAAGGCGTTCCGACGTAGCTGTTGGGAACTCGACGTGGCCCGAACGGGGGATGCGGACCCGCAATCTCACCCGTACAGAATACCTACCGCATTGACGGGACGGAGGCGCCGACCTCCACTTCCCGCCATTGTTGGACCGTTCGGTCGACTCCTGGGTCGCCCGGAGGAGAAGGCCGAGTACTTGGGCTTGTGTTTCGAGCGTCAGTTCGCTCCCAACCCGCCCATGGACTGGGACTTCGACGAACAAGTCGAGATGGCTGTGGAAGACTTTCTGTCTCTTCCGATCACGGCGGAGCCCGAACCCATCTCTTTGGAAGAGGTCTCAGATCGGCTCGCTGAACTTCAGCCAAGAAAGGCTCCAGGCCCGGACGGTGTTACCAACACCGCTCTACGACTTCTTCCCGAGCCTGGAGTTCAATTCTTGACTGATTTGTTCAACGCGTGTCTTAGACTGGCCTACTTTCCCAAGAAATGGAGAAATGCGACGGTTATCGTGATCCCGAAGCAGGGAAAGGATACCACCCGCTCGGAAAACCTCCGGCCTATCAGCCTACTTTCCGCTACGTCCAAGGTTTTTGAGCGCCTCGTGCAGCGTCGTGTACGAGAGCATCTAACCAACTTTGACGTGCTGGTCCCCGAACAGTTCGGCTTTCGTGTGGGGCATTCGACCACTCATCAACTGATGAGACTGGTGGAAAGCATCACGGAAGCCGGGTGTCGGAGAGAACGGACCGTTGGCTGTTTCTTAGATGTTGAGAAAGCCTTCGACAGCGTATGGCATGATGGCCTTTTATTCAAACTTAGGGAAGTCCAGCTCCCGGACTGCTACCTCCATCTGGTTGCTAGCTTTCTGACGGAGAGGACCTTCTGCGTGAGAGTTGGCGATTCTGTCTCTTCCGAGAGACGAATCACAGCCGGCGTCCCTCAAGGTAGTGTTCTAGGCCCCCTTCTGTTCTCGATCTACGTCAACGACGTGCCGAGACAGCCTGGAGTCCAGATGGCCCTCTTCGCTGACGACACGGCCGTATTTACGGCCGATCGTCATGAGGAAAGGGCCGTCCTACGACTGCAGCGCCAGCTCGACACGCTCGTGGACTGGACTGAGAATTGGAGAGTGCAACTCAACGCCACCAAGAGCGTAGCCGTCGAATTCTCCAAGCGACGGAAGAACCCCGTTAGGCAACTACGTATCGGCAGAACGTACTTGCGCTGGTCCAACGAGGTCAAGTACCTCGGCTTACACCTCGACCGTCGGCTCACCTGGCGTACCCACGCACAGACAGTTCTAAAGCGAGCATCCACTCGCCTGTGCGCACTGTTTCCACTCCTGATCAGCTCAGCCATGACCAGGAAATTGGGTAGGATGATCGTCGGCGCGTATCTGCTGCCGGTCATTACCTACGCCTGCCCGGTCTGGGGTTACCTCGCCGCAATGCATAAAAAGAAGTTGCAGAGCGTCCTCGACAGGGGGCTTCGGCTAGCGGCCAAAGTCCCCCGTCGCTTCTCATCTCGCCTTCTAAGGAGAGGACTTGGCGTCCGCTCCTTAGACGACACTTTCAGGCGGCTTGCACGCAAATTTTATGCACGTGCGGCGAGGTTCCCAGGCAATCCTCTAGTGACTGGGCTGGGAAGGTACCGTATACGCCCAGGTGATTCGTGGAAACGCCCTCGGTGCATACTGCGCTAGCGTAGGCTAGCACAACAGCCGAGAATCGGCCTGCTATAGAGCACGCGCCCTACTTGGGCAGGGCCACGAGGCAGGAGCTCCAGAAGGTAGCTCGGAACTGAGTTCCCGTGCGGTTCGTCTCTGCGACGCACAACCGCAAAGCCCAGAGCGAAAAAAAAAAAAAAAAAAAAAAAAAAAAAAAAAAATTTTTGGCGTGGTAGCTCGGAACTCAGTTCCCGTGCGGTTCGTCTCTGCGACGCACAACCGCAAAGCCCAGAGCAAAAAAAAAAAATTTTTGGCGCACTCCATTGGACGTCGTTAAGCCAGCTGGAAGAAAAGGAAGAAGGAAGAATGGAGAACGCAGGAGAAGCAGTGATGGACATCGACTGGGACAGCAGCGGGCTCTACATACCGCTGCCGAAAGAAGAGAACCGCAGCACGCCCGGAACAGCGGACGCAGCCGCCGAACATCACAGCGCGGCTCGGGCAGCGTACGCAAATGATTTAGCGTACCCGACAAACGGTCCTTTTAAGGGCCTAAAAAACTATAGTGTGTACGATTGGCGCCATTTGTCCTGTGACAATATATATGTATAAAAAATATCGCCTCCTTTCCGACTTAATTTTATATCTTGTGCCATTTTGTCAATGTTATATGTGGACAGACTTGCTTACTTTTCTATTAAATGTAGAAATAGATTTTACCATTATTTTTTGTCACAAACCATTTAATCTTGTTGTTTAATCCTTTTTCTATATGAATAGCTCGTTACAATTATTGTTAATATTTCGTGTAAATAGCAGAGAGATGCTAAGTAGGACATTGTCTCAGGTAAGATTGCATGGTAAATCAAGACTCCCGCGTATTTCTTCCACCCGGCGACGTCAGAGCGAAGCAACCAATGGGAGCGTAATTGGCCAGAGTGGCCTACCTTATTATTCTAGTTACATTGGGTAAAGGACATTAATGATTATTTCTTACTAAAAAATAGACATAGGCTATCTTATTAAGACAGTATTACAATTTTTTATGCGAGTGGGAAATTTGGGAGGGGGTCAATATTAAGACCTTTGAGTCTATGCCCATGTATAAGATGTGCGCCATTTTTTAAAACCAATTACATCAAACATTAGTACGATGACTGGAAGATTGAATCATGCCTCTTTTAGCAGGCATAGGGCCTACTTCAGATTAGAGCTACACTTAGCAGTGCAGCGTCCTCTATATCACCTCATATCCCTGCCCAAAACAAACAGCTGCTCAGACCAACTGTTTAATCCCTTGCAAACACACACACACACACACACACACACACACAGCAACAAAAGTGGATGGAGAGGCAAAAGCTTGGCAGGCACTGAGAAAGTTTGCTCCCAAAAAGAACTCTGGAAAAAATTAAATTTTTTTGAAAAAGTGATTTTAAATTAAATTAGGCCTAATGAAATAATTTCAAGTCAATAAGCTATTTTTTTTTTTAGGTAAGACTTGTTTGAAGGATAGTTCAAAACTAAGGTTGGCAAATGAAAATGTAAAAATACTGGGCCTGAATTGGTATGGGGAAAGACTATGTTTATTTACTTACACCAGTATACAAAAATATTTATCCAATATAAATAGAGTAAAATAATTTACCTCTTTTTTGTCCATCTGGTGGCTTTTCCTTTTTTATAAACTACTACGCGTTACGGGACATATGTCCCATCATCAGGTACAATCCCTTGGTAAAGTTCGTCAAATAATTAAAATATTGTTACGACATCACAGAACAATCTACGTGTTTGTCGAATGTGCCAGAAGAATCTCGATGTAACGCGTGCGGCGTACGTGCTTGTCGACGCATTTTCGAGAGGTTTCTCGAAGGAGCCAGCCGCGCGGACTGTGTCAAGGCCGCAGTTAATTACGTAGTTCACACGAGTACTAAGACGCAATTAGGAGCATTCTGGTATGTGATCGCAGGTATAAATACGTGGCGGCAGCGGCCTTAAGAGTCAGTACAGCTGCGATATATTTCCAGAGCGGTTCGAGTTATTACTGTGTACGTTCAAGTAGTTATTAGTGAAGTGTTGCGTTTTATAATCGGATGGTATAATAGCAATACAATTGTGTTTAATATTAGTGGACATTTTATTGCGTGTGAACAATTTTCATTTAATTTGTTGTAGAGACTGTGTTGTTAATTACGAACTGTTTTACTGTAACAATTAAAGGTGTGATTAGTGACTTAATTGGTGTCTTGTACTTATTTTGTTTCCACTGTACCTACGACGATCGAGTAGACCGTCGTAACAGTGGTGTCAGAACTGGGATAAAACCGTTAGCAGTGGAAACAGTGGACACATTGTACAGGACGAGTGTGATTCGTAATTAATCTGTAAACATGGATCCCAGTCAGATGATGGAAGCTTTCCAAACGCTGCTGCAGCAGACACAGGAAGAAGCAGAAAGACGACAAAAAGAAGAACGAATACAAGAAAGAGAAGAAGCGGAAAGACAACAAAAAGAAGAATGAAGACAAGAAAGGGAAGAAGCAGAAAAACGACAGGATGAGAAACGCAGACAGGAGGCGGAAGAGACAAAAGAAGAACGCCGACTGGAAAGAGAAGAACGTAAGCTGGAAACAGAGGAATGGAAGCATGAAACAGAAGACATCAAAGCATTAATACAGGAGCAGAAACAGATGCAAGAACGTAGTACCGCAGAATTGGGTCTCCTACGAGGTGAGCTTAATAAACAAGTTACTAAAATATCGGAGGTACAAGAATCAGTGACATTAAAAATAGCTGAAGTAGAAAAATCTGTCTTGACTGTGGAAGAAGCTACGTCAACAAAAATATCTGCAGTAGAAAACTCAATGGCAAACGTAAGAGAACAAATTAAAAATGAAATAGCAGTGTCTGAAATTACAACCAAAACAGTGAACACACTGTACCAATGATAAAGACAGAGAAAGACACAGAAAATAAGTCAATAGAGAATGTCACCTCGCCTGCGGTTGGGACAGTTCATGTCAAGGCCCCAACCTTTGATGGAAGCACGCACTGGGCGACGTATTTACGCCAATTCGAAGCTGCTGCATGCTCAAATAATTGGACGGAGAAAGACAAGGCAGTTTCACTCGTTCTCTCATTAAAAGGACCTGCGGCAGAACTACTACAAAAAGTGCCACCTGACAGCCAGAACATCTATGCCGAGTTGATAAAAGCTCTAGAATTACACTACGGTGATAAACATTTGCGAGATGTGTACTATGCTCAGTTGAGAACAAGACGACAACGTTCCGGAGAGAGTCTTCAAGAGTTTGAAGCAAGTATTGACAGATTGATTAGATTGGCCTATCCTGAAGCACCAGAAGACTTCCAAATAAGGTTTGCGGTGCAGACATTTATTGATGGCATCGGAGATTGTGAACTTCAGCAAGTGTTACGAATGGCAAGACACCAAAATAGCTCAGAAGCTCTTGTTCATGCCCTAGAGTTTGAAGCTGCCAAGTCAGCGTCCCACTACATTAATGGGTTGGTGCCATCACATTGCCGTTACGATGGGTGCAGAAAAACAATGTTGTCGGACAAACAGTTCAAAAGTTCAAGAGAGTCGCAACGATTTGAAAAAGACAGAAGACCGAAATGTTACAACTGTGGAAAACATGGTCATCTACAGGTAGACTGTTGGGAGAAGAAGATACCGAGAGAAGAGAGTGATCGCACCAATTGGAGAAGTAAAGCCCCAGAACAGCACACAGTTTCCACGCTACATAAGACCAGTGGAAACTTGATCGTTAATGGATTTTCGGAAGGTAAACCAACATCATTTACAGTTGACACGGGTGCAGCAGTGTCCAGTGTGTGCCCTGACTTAGTCAGCAACCGCCAGCCTCTAATTAGCTCTTGTACAATACAGACTGTGACTGGAAGCCCCGTCAAGGTGCTAGGAAAGGTAGACGTACGTGTACGCCTGGGTCTTCTCGAGTTTAGTCACCAAATGCTCGTTGCAGACATTGTCGATGAAGTGATTCTTGGCACGGACATTATGGACATTGTGGACTTAAAGAGAGAATGTCCTGAAGGTTGGCCAAGAGAAGATAAAGCTTTCTATGGCTAAAATGACAGGGTCTACCAACCATTCGATTTAGCAAGTGGCATTAGTCGAAGAAAAAGTCAACACGTCTGGGCAAGAGGAACCCTCCCTATTGCAAGTGGAAATGGAGGAGGAACTAGCAGAGGAAATACAAATAAGTGTAACGACAAAAGAAGAGATTGGAAAGCCAACTATGGGTGTCGAGAAAAAACTCTTGCTTGTTCCTGAGCTGATAGAAGCGCCCGAGGGCAAAGTGGCTGAAGATTAGGTTACGCAAGAGGTTGTTGACGAGAACCAAACAAACTTGGATCAGCCAGTAGTGTTTAGGTCATCAGTACATGACACAACGGGAGTGATTCCAGCAAAACCAGTGGTCGAGCGGAAGACTCGCATTTGTGGGAACGTGATGTTTGGATCACACGAGATTGAATTCGATGAACGGGAAAATTATCTTTCGCAAGGATGTCCACCTAGATCGCCTGGTCGATTATTACTTCAGAGACGGTTTGCAAGTTCGGGACGAACAGGCTTAAGGAGGGGGCAGTGTTATGACATCACAGAACAATCTACGTGTTTGTTGAATGTGCCAGAAGAATCTCGATGTAACACGTGTGCGGCGTACGTGCTTGTCGACGCATTTTCGAGAGGTTTCTCGAAGGAGCCAGCCGCGCGGACTGTGTCAAGGCCACAGTTAATTACGTAGTTCACACGAGTGCTAAGACGCAATTAGGAACATTCTGGTAGGCCTATGTGATCGCAGGTATAAATACATGGCGGCAGCGGCCTTAGAGTCAGTACAGCTGCAATATATTTCCAGAGCGGTTCAAGTTATTACTGTGTACGTTCAAGTAGTTATTAGTGAAGTGTTGCATTTTATAATCGGACGGTATAATTGTAATACAATTGTGTTTAATATTAGTGGACATTTTATTGCGTGTGAATAATTTCCATTTAATTTGTTGTAGAGACTATGTTGTTAATTACAAACTGTTTTACTGTAACAATTAAAGGTGTGATTGGTGACTAATTGGTGTCTTGTACTTATTTTGTTTCCACTGTACCTACGACGATCGAGTAGACCATCGTAACAATATTAAAACAATTTACATATAATTTAAAATAATTTACAGTGGACTGTAGTGTTCCGTGGTGCGCACCAACGACATCGCGTGTGTTCCCGCGTTCAGATATTTTATATTTAATTGTGACGTGTAAATTATATGTAAATTGTTTTAATATTTTAATTATTTGACGAACTTTACCAAGGGATTGTACCTGATGATGGGACATATTTTTTTTGTAGTATATAAATAAGGAAAACCACCAGACGGACAAAAAAGAGGTAAATTATTTTACTCTATTCATATACATATATAAGTGGCCTGGATACCGAAAAGCATGAATTTGAAAATATTTATCCAAGTTTTAGTGTGCATATTTGTTGTGTCAAAATTGCTTGCTAGGGCTGATTTAACACTACAGTACCTTATTTAATTTAAGAAAGATGTTTTTGCATTTTTACCTCACTGCTTGAACTAGTTTTGCTTGTTACAAACTTCATCACAGTGCTAACTGTCCTGCTTTTGGTGATGGCGCTGTCCTTTGAAAGATCATTGTGTGTGTGTAATATGTTCAAATAGTATGTGTGATTTAAATTGTGTCTGTTCGTTTAGAGTGTCATTTCTATGCATTTTTGTGTGTTTGTATATTTCTAGTTGTTTGAGAGTGTCTAGTTTTCCACTTTTCATGTGTATCTGTAGAATTTTCATGTTGTTGATATTTTTGCATATTGTGCAGCAGCCTGTGATGGAGCTTGTAATGAACAAAAACCAGTTCAGGCAGTGAGATAAAAATTTGTATCTAAAAATAATTGTGTTCCATGTCTTAATACTTTATTATCGTTAGTGATAACATTCAGATATGTCATGGACAACAAATCCAAGAATTAAAAAAAATGCTAGCATAGAAACATGGAGTACCGGTACACAAAAACTAGAAATTGCAGACACACAATAGAAATAATTAGAAATTTAATAATATATTCTTAATTTTATAAAAATAATGTTTGTTCTGGAAGATAACCAACTACCTCTGAATTCCTTTGAATTAATTTAAGTATGTTCAGTTAAATGTGAGAGTATGATGACAAATTTCTTGAGGAATTATCAGTTCATATCAAAACTCATTATAATAGAGTATATAAATTCTAATAAACTGAAACAACCTCTCATGTACAAACTACACTGTGTATAAGAAACAGACTCCATATGAAATGTATATCATATAAAAAGGAAGGAGAAATGGATATTTATATAATATGTCATAGTATATTATAATTCTTGGATTTTGTTGTCCATGACCTGTCTGAGTGTTATCAATACCCAAAATATACTATTAAAACACCACCATCATCATCAGGGGCGTTATAATCTTGGGAGGTCCTGCCCTGCTGAAGGAGACCCACCAGCAGTCTTTGTCCAATACAACCATCCTCCAATTGCAGATTCCTGTCCTTTCTGCATCCTGCTGCGCTTCATCTTGCCACCTCAGCTTTGGTTTTCCTACTTTGGTTTTGCCATCTGCACCTGGAAGAGGCACTTTACAAGGTCCTGGGATACATCCTCCAGGATATTATTAGATACTATTTTTATCAAAAATAATTGTGTTCTGTCATAACAGTATATTTCGGCTATATATTATAATATTGTAATATATTTTAGTAATACTAAACAAGTTATTAATATTTCATTCATCCCTGAATTGTATTTCTGAACATATATACTTATTACTGTTAAGAACAACATTAATTATTTATTTGAGTCTTCACTCAGTCTGCTATATCTCTTTGAGCATGTTTTAATATAGATTTAAAAACACCATTTATTTGTGATTTTGAATTATCAGGAGTATACAACCAGTCATCAAATCTGCTAATCCCCTATTATCACAGTAATGTCAGTTTCTAGGTATTTGTATGAATAAACATGTGTTATTACTATACTATGAGTACTTCAGTTATCTTGCACAAGGTTGATCAATAACTATCAAACATTGAGTTCACAGAATTCAAGGTCTACCTACTTTTAGATACAGACGTGCACTGCTTTAGCTAAAACTGTGACTAATGGAGATGTTATTTAATTAAAAATTGCACAACATGATTTTCAGTATAATGCCTATAATATTTTAAATTAAATGTATTATATATCTAAAATTAATACTATCCACTTTAAGTACAAAAATGTTTTTATTTTAATTTTACAAATAATAGGCTATAGTATAAATTGTTATTTACTATACTGGTACCATCTCCATTATAAAACTATGTTTATTATAGTATAATATAATAATTATTATTTTAACATTCCTATCTAATCAATTTTTCCTAAATATACTAAATTATTGAATTTGGTTGAGAGTAAACTGAACTCTGCCAGTTTACATGTATAATGAGAGATTAAAAATAATAATAAATGAATACTCTCACATCCCTATAGAAGGATATCTTATTAATATATTACACTATTATAAATATTATGCTATGAATAATTAGTTTCTTTTGCAAGTATAAAATAAGTTGTCTGATGCACTATATTTCAAGATTTGTATCTGATGAGTTGGCCACTGATGATACAGGAGTAAGTCTGTGAAACAAAGTAGACAAAGTAATTTTATTCTTGCACTAGAAATTATTTTTGTGATATGTATGATATAACTGCAGTTGGCATTGTAATTTACAGTTAATATCTATGCACCTTATATGAATGTTGGTTATTTAACTTACAAGTAATATTAAAAATTGAATTCTTGGAATTTGTTGTCCATGATGTGTCTGATTGGTATCACTAACTATAATATATTATTCCAACATGGAACACAATTATTTTAGATACAAATTTTTAAAAAATTTTACCTAATTGCCTGAACCAGTTTTTGCTCATTTCGAGCTTCATCTGAGTATGCTGCCAGGAGCACTGTGTTAACACACAGACAACAATGATCTTTTGAATGACAGTGCCATCACCAAAAACAGGACGGACAGTGCTCCTAGCAGCAGCCTCTGATGAAGCTTGTAATGAGTGAAAACTGGTTCATGCAGTGAGGTAAAAATCTTGTTATCTAAAATAATTGTGTTCCATGTCGGAATAATATTATTATGACGGTCTCACTGGTACAGTGGAAAACAAAATACAGACAGCTGTGAAGTCATAATTACCAGCTTTAAGTTATCAAAAATAACAGTTTGTAATCAGCAGGGTACTCTCTTACAATAGTTCAAGTTAAATTTGTCCACATGCAATAATAATGTTAAGTAATAATAGAGTTTCACACTAATTATAACACAACAAACACTTTTCACTAATCTTCAACCACCACTCAATCTGCACTAAGGAAATCACTCAACATAATTGACCTGACAAAGCCAGGTGCCGTATATTGGTAGTGCAGGTGTTCCAGAATAAATTTTCATCCATACTGCAGCGTGCCAGCATAATGCGTATTTCAAGTGTTTTACATGAGTGGACGACCTTGATACAGACGAAGCACACTGGGCTAGTCAAGAAGCGTGTAGAATGAACCCTCTCGCCTTTTCAAGAGGGTTCCATCCTTAAGCCTGTTCATCCCAAACTGGTAAACTGTCTCTGAAGTAATACTTGACCAGTTGACAGTTGGTCTATGTGCGAAGAATAATTCTCCGGGTCTTTGAATTCAATTTCGTGTGATCTGAACATCACATTCCCAGGAAGACGAATCTTCCGCTCAACCACTAGTTTTGCTGGAATTACTCCCATTGCGTTGTGTACTCACGACCTATTTAGCTGGTCCAAGTCTGTTTCGTTCTAGTCAACAATCTCTTGTGTAACATTATCTTTAGCAACTTTTCCCCTGGGCATTTCCATTAACTTAGAAAAAAGCAAGAGCCTTCCCTCGACACCCATAGTTGGCTTTCCAATCACTTCTTTTGTTATTATAGAAACTGGTACTGCCTCTACTAGTTCTTCCATTTCCATGTGCAATAGGAAAGGTTCCTCTTGACCACACCCGTTAACTTCTTTTTGGCCAATGCCACTTGCTTGATTGAGTGGTTTGCAGACCCTGTCATTTTAGCCATGCAAAGCTTTATCTTCTCTTGGCCAACCCTCAGGACATTCCCTCTTAAGTCCACAATGAATCTAGGTTTTCATAATGTTCGTGCCAAGAATCACTTCATCGACAGTGTCTGCAATGAGCATTTGGTGGTTAAACTCAAGGATACCTAGGCGTACGCGTACGTCTACTGTTCCTAATACTTTGACGGGGCTCCCAGTCACAGTCTGTATTGTACAAGAGCTAAATGAAGGCTGGCAGTTGCTGACTAAGTCAGGCCGAACAGTGTACACTGTAGTGCCCATGTCAACTGTAAATGCTGCAGGCTTGTCTTTAATTAATCCTTTGACAATTGGGTTACCTGTGTCTTTATGAAGCGTGGAGACAATGTGCAGTTCCGTATCTTTACGTCTCCAATTGGTTCGTTCACATTCTTCACTCCGATTTTTTTTTTCCAACAATCTACTTGAAGATGGCCACTTTTCCCACAGTTGTAACACTTAGGTCTTTTTGTCTTTATCCTTTGGTTCGAAAGCTCGTTGTGGTGCTACTGACTTCTTAAACTGTTGATCTTGAATTGTCTCTTTATTCCTTCTGCTATGATGATACTGTGATTTGGATCCGTCTGGCTACAATGTGATGACATACTTTGATTAATGTAGGTTGCCGACTTGGCAGCTTCGAAACAGAGAGCATCAACAAGTGTGTCTAAGCTATTCTGATACTGTGCCATCCTTAACATTCGTTGCAGTTTACTGTCTCTGATAATGTCAATAAATGTAATGAGAGAAATCCACTTCTGGAAGTCCTCCAATGTTTCAGGATAAGCCAGTCTAGTGAATCGATCGACATTTGCTTCAAACTCCTGGAGGCTTTCCTCGGAACACTGTCGGCTTGCTTTTAGTTGAACACAGTACACATAGCACAGATACTGGTCACCATACTGTAGATCTTTTGTTAATTCGGTTAATTCAACTAGTCGAGAAGCATATAGAACAACACTCTTGCCTTTTCAAGATGTTCCATTGTTACAATATATTAGACTTAGTACAAATTGAACTCACAATTTCATGGCAATGAGATTTCAGCAGTCTCTAACCATCATATCAATCCAAAGTTGGTAAAATTAAATGTTTGTTACTGATGAAACTATCTGGTATATTTCATAAATGTTAATAATTTATATAGTATACTATTTTTATATATTTATATTATTCTTGTTATTTTTGAATTAGATTTTAAGAACAAATTTAAGGTAAAAATGATAACATTTTCAGAATATAAATAAGTATATAAAAATACAAGTAAGTTATCCATTTATCACTTAATTACAGCAATTTTATATCTGTTAATCATTGAAACATGTATTGCATTATTACAGTGTAATCGGACTGATTAAAAATCAGTTATCAATACTGTAACTACAAAACAATTTGATCTTCAAAGTAATTTTCTTGATTTTACACTTACGGAGCATTTTACCTATTGATTGAATACTGATGGATGTCATCAATTTATCTGTGGCAGGTTCTCTACTCGTATCGCACGTTCTCCACACTTTCAGAATGACATCTCTAGAGTTAGCATTTGTTTTGTGGAAACAGAAAACAGTCACACAGACTATCCTAGCAGAGCAAGGGGCTGGGGTACCACGGGATGCTCTTCTTGGCTAAATACTTGTTTACAGAAAATACAACGTGGCATTGGTAATTAGTGATAAACTGAACTTTCAATTGTGAACACTTACGTTTCTTAATGTCCTCGTTCACAATTGAAAGTTCAGTTTATCACTAATATTGAGTGCGTGAATGAAGAGGATGAACCAACAAAACAACTGCATTGATAATTATTGTGATTAAGCATTAAAGGCATAACAGTCTTAACATCTAAGCCCAAGACTTCATCGCTACACGTTTGTTTCAACTTATTAAATGTTTCTGTTGCGCTGTCTTGAAGTTTGGAAAATATTTGATTGCATACAGTGGTGTATCTAAAATTTGGCCGGTGGGGGGGGGGGGTGAGTTGGCTTTATACAAAAATAAAAACAAGTCAAAACTAATCAACATCACTATCTTCAAAGTGGTTGAAAAATGTCTGATAACACCCTGAAATCAGCCTCATGAAAGTAAATAGTAATAACACATTATTAAATATAATTATATCACCAATAAAAACTTTGTGTTCTGAGTTGGTAGTGATATAAATATATTTAGTTAATCAACGGACACGTCATGGACAATGAAATCCAAGTATTTAACACATTATTGTTATTGAAACATTGTTTAGAAGATACGGTATTAACTGAATTGGTTTCCCTATATTTCATATTTCAAACATACACACAAATTCTGTATAATAAACCTGTTTGTATATTTAAAAAATGTTACTATTACATTAACGTACACAGCTGAAAATAATAAAATAGCCTAAAAATTAAGGGATTAACAAAGTTCATCAAATTTTTTGACCCTCTGGGATGAATGGTGAATGTTAGAGGGGAGTGGAGGAGGATTATTGTGGATGGCAAGGCCACTATGGGCTGTAGAGCCAATGAAAGAAGAAATTGCTGTCCCTACACAAAATATACAAATTTACTGGTAGTATTTGTATCCAGCTAATGACTTTGCACTTGTTATTGTATCTGTCAACACACCTCTGTAATAACAGTTATATGCTTTGGGACTTGGCACAGTGCTGGCTGTTCGTGTTTCCCTTACTCACAAATAAGTGAATGGTTCTGAGGAAGGTCAGTGGACCTTGATATGGGTTAGAGAGGAGTGTAGTGGGGTGAGGAGAGCTCAGGAGGAATGATTGTAGTGTTAGTAGTTCTGTCACTATCACTCCATCTGCCACCTGCAGCCTACCAATATATATAATTCAATCACTTTCTGCTACAGTTCGTTTCTTGATATATATATAAAATAGGGCCTATTTAAAATGTATATTTATTTTACCTCAAGATGTTATTTTTCCTTATTTGGAACATGTTTCGAGAACTTCTGTGTTCTCATCCTCAGGCTTCGTGATCTTGCGTCTGGTGAAGTATTTGTGTGTTGGCTGGATGTAATTTTGCTTTCTTGTTGGTCTCTGGTATTTTAAAGTGGTATCATTGTGTGTGATTGTGGTGTATGTAATAGTATTTTGTGTATTTTCGATGTTGAGTGCTTTGAATATTGTGTCATATTTTGTATGGATTTGTATTTGTTCAGGTATTAGTTTGTTTTGTGTTTTATGTTTGTATATTTGTAAATTTTCCCAAATGTTCATTATGGTGCTTTTGTGTGGTATATGTTTTATTAGTGTCACATTGGTTATGTCTGGGAATTCATGTCCCATGTTTATTGCATGTGTGGCCAAATTGGATTTATATATTTCTGTTTTTTTTGTATGCATTTAGATGTTCATAATAACGTTTTTTCAGCTGTTTTTTTTTGTCCTATGTAACATTTATTGCAATCTTGGCATTCAATTTTGTATATACCGTTAGTTGTTGTATTATCTTTGTTGTGTGGGTTATTTAGTTTTTGTAAATAATTTTTATTAGTTTTGTATGCTATTTTTATATCTGTGTTTTTAAATAGTTTTGTTAGCTTTGTCATTTTATTATTTATGTATGTGAATGTGGCCCATTCGAGAACACAGAAGTTCTCGAAACATGTTCCAAATAAGGAAAAATAACATCTTGAGGTAAAATAAATATAAATTTTAAATATAATTCTGTTAATATGTATAACAGATATGATTAATATGAATTCTGTTATTGTCTTATTTCCTCAAAAAATGTAAATTTTTACTATTCAAACTGTAAAATTAAAACAAAAGAGAGAATTTAATAACAATTTGATACTTTGGTTTTCAAATTTCATAACTTAACAAATTTCAGCATAGTTTAAATTTAATTTCATATTCAGCATTATTAACGTGTTCACCATACCTAATACAATAGAGTAACCATTTCCTCAAAACACGACATTGAATTAAAATTCACAGGTCAGGTTGAATACGTTAATAACAACTGAATGGCTGTAAAATAAACACCATTGCCAGAAATGAGGACTAAACTTAAAATTATATTTGGCATTAATTTTATTGTTTTTTTTTTGTTTTTCACACAAAGTACCATATTGTGAGGGGGCAGTGATGAATATTCCTGGTGTCCTATTGGGAATTTAACCTTATGTCCCCTCACCATAACCCCTTCTACAAATAGAAACACACAAACAGCAATGGAATTTATTGTTATAGCTTAGTGATCATAATAGTAAAAGTTAATGGTGAATATTATCTTAATTGTGACAGATAAACTTTGCACATAATTCTTAAGCAGACAAGGACAACAGTTATTACAGTTACAATAAGTCTATATAAAACAATGTGACTTGTCAAAATCACATTCACAAGTTTTAAGTTCTGATAAATATTAAAAGCCTGTTCGTTAATATTAATTAGAATATTAAGATAAAGTAAGATAAGTAGTGTTTTCCAAAATGCCTAAAAACATATTCATAAATGAGATTTGTAGACAAGTATTTATATCTTGTTGATTTCAAGTTCATTGTGTTTTGTGTTACTCTGATTCTGACTGTTAAACTTGATATTTTCTATGTGAAAACAGATAAACGGTGGTGGAGCCACTGCCTCTGATGCTGTCGCCCCGTCACCTCGTGCTTGTGTTCTTGTTATCATGTCAGTTCTTCTACTCAGGTTACGGAGCAAAGTTTTCACAAGTAAGCATTTTAAAGAATTATTCTCTCAGTTTTTATACTATACTGAATTATAGTAGTTAACATTTAAGGGCTGAAACAGTAGTTACAGTAGTGTCAGTGCTGGTGTTTAAATTAAGATTGTATTTTGTACAGGATAACATTAAGGTTGTAAAGTGTGTATTTCTCGTGGCTGTAAGGTGACATATGTAACACAGTGGTTATGCTAGTAAGCGTATAAATAAAATTAATTATTATTCTGTGAAAAATGTATTTTAATTAATTGAGATTGTGAATTTTATACATTGATATTTAAGGGTTGCGTTAATTTTATTAATATGAATAAGAAGTACATTTACATTTACTTGTAAATAGGAGTTAAGTATATTTAATTATATGTATTAAATTTAATTAGCATTTTAGTGCCTATAAATTCGTTAAAGATATTTGTGCAATTGAATGTAGTACAGAAACCTTAACTGTGATACACATTACCAAATATTTTGTTTTTATATAGTATCCAAGTCACTTTTTCACAATAATTTAATTACCTTTTATCCGTCAGTGGCTCGGCAACTACACGCGTGGTCGGACCGGTCCAACGAAGCCGAAGTTACATCGTGTTATGTGTGTGTCGTCATTGTAATTTTGTAAATATGTGCAAATGTGTTTTTATGTGTTTTATGTGAATTTTAACTGTTGACGAGGACTACTGAAGATGTGACACATGTCACGAAACGTGTCTATATAAAAAAAACGCTAGAACGAAGTCACTGACGGATAAAAGGTAATTAAATTACATTACCAAAACCAACTCATTTCTCAGTCATACAATTCATAGCAACAAAATCTGCTCATGTGTTATGTTCCGGTGGATCAGTAGTTTTTAAACTTTTTGATTGGTGTACTACTTCAGCAAATTTCTTTACTTGGATTACCACCAAAGATAATGTAGATTATTAAGTACCATTTCTGTATATTTTACGGTTCCCAGGCACATAGTAAACCAAATTATGCACATTTATTTATGATAATTTCTTGAGAGTCAATACAGAAAATGAAACCACTGCACACCACTGTAGGCAACTCCTGATGACCACTTTCTAGCCATTCAGCTCATTTTCAGATTGGTTACATGCAGTTACAACCCGACTGTAACAGAATAACAGATTGTTATTGTGTGTTTCTGATCTAAAGATGAGCTGAATGGCTTGATAGTCCTAATCAGGATAAAGCAGGTTCAAGGCGGTATGGTGTCGCAAATTGGATTTAAAATTCAGCTGATCATTCAATACGAAACCGCTACTGGGTATGTTTGTGTATGCTCTATAAATTTCAAACTCCTCCAAGGTGTCCATGATCTGGGCCTTTTCACAAATGTGTAGTGGTTCCAAGTTAGACTTCACAACATAAATTCTAACTAAACTTGCCACACAACCACAATTGCATGGATTTCAAAACATCAGTATGGACAAAACGTCTGGAAGTAAACATAGACAATCGAAACCTTGGCCCAACAACCCAGAAAACTGTGATAATAAGCAGCCATGGTTTCATACTGAATGACCAGCTGAATTTTAAATCCAGTTCAGTATGTGATACCACCTTGAATCTGCTTTATCATCAGACAGAGACAAACATCCGCTCAATGGTTGACCAATCATGAATAGGTGCCCACCTACTAATGTGTATAGTGCAGATGCAATTGGAATTTTAACCAGTAATATCTGATGATAAACCATATGCTTTGAAACATGCCATCAACTGTGAACGAGAAGTCACAAGGCAGATTGAAGAGGTTAGCTTGTGGGAATTATTGTGTGTACTACAAGTGACAACTGTTCAAAAACTGCTGCACTGCTGCTGTAAGTGATTTTTTGTCCATGACAAGTCCCCAAGTTATCAATACAAATAACCACGAGAACCGGGAGTCGATTAATTTTCGTAATTACAAGCGCAATCCGATGGAATTTTTAAAGAGGTTGGAAGAGATGATTACAAAAAATAGAGAAAATCGCTGGAGTATTATACGCAGTATGATTGATGAGACATTTAAAGATACCTATGATAATTGGTGGACAGCGGTGCGCCCGGATATACTGGACATGACCGAGTTCAAAAAACAATTTAAAGAGAAATATTGGTCTGAATCGACCCAGAACATGATTAGAAATAATTTGAGTAACGGCCGATACGAAACAAACATAGCCAGTCTCCTACTTCATACTTTCTAGGAAAAGTATGTATGGCACGGAACTTAGAGCCCAGAATTCCCGAAGAATGTTTGGTGATACAACTATCCTACCATTACAAGGAAGGGATAAAAAATGCACGTATGTGTAGCCAAATCAAAACGATTTCAGCCATGGCCAAATTCCTTGAGAATTATGAGCACGAGAACCAATACCAAAGAAATAGGATGTTAAACTATAAATATCAGAAGTATAATAATAACACGCCACCAACCAATTCTCATAATAATGATCACAATCGACCTGCGCAGAACGTTAATGCAAATAGAACCCAAAATGAGCACGCGAATAATAATTCCAGGAACTATAATTATCGTGGCAATAATACTTATAATTACCGCGATAGTCGCAATAATAGAGGAGATGGGGACAGACGACCCAATAATTATAGGCATAACGTTAATTATATCTACTCCAGGCCTCAAGGTAATCAGCGACGGTATTACCCAAGGAGTCACCGATACGACAATCATTATGACCAGTCCCGGCATGAAGACAACTATCCACCTGAAAGAAATTATAGGATAGCGGAACCTAATATGGAGGATCGCACCGAAACTGTACTAAATCAACATAATAATCCAAATGAAAATAGAGAAGAGGGGGTAAGCCCTCATTTAAACTAATAGAGGCAGTGAAAAATAATGAATACCCTTCACTGAACCGTAATCTTGGGGAACAACGACTTGTAAACAAAATTAAGAGTAATCATACCATAACTATAATTAACAACCACTATTTAAAGAATATCAGAGAAGATTTATTGGAAGAGGATAAGAAACATGTAAACAGGAATAGTAATAACGAAATCATATATGTAACAGCAAAATTAAATGGGGTACAATCTACTATAATGATAGATACTGGATCTAACATATTGTTGATAGACAGTACTGAACTTGAAAAAATACAGCGAGAAGGCCAGTTGCCCCACCGACATTACCTGTCAATAATGTGATAATTATCGGAGCCACTGGGCGACAAAATAAAACAGTTAAAAAAGAAGTATCGCTCGATCTTACCAATAATAATATGACCCTACCAATAGGATTATTGGTCGCAACGGGATTACCGTTCAATGTATTGATTGGATGTGATGTATTGCGTCAGCATTCAGCAGTAATTGACTTATATAAAGGTATAATATCTTTAACATCCGAAGAAGGATTATGGACAGCCGAATTAATTGACACTAATAGAACCGTTCCAGGTAACACCAGATGTCTAGCCATAAAAAGCTACTTTTGTAAGAAAAATAAAATACCAGAAGTCATTCAATATGAGGACGATGATCCCGAACTGTGGCAGAGTAAGTTAGAAGAGATCCGAGAATTCCAAAGGGAAAAAACTTGTCGACAAGTAAGTAAGGTACAGGCCGAAAATTTAATTCAAATATATAATAAATACAAACATGTATTCTCCAATGCTCCAGGTAAAGTAAAAGGATATCAGTGTGTGATAAATTTTAAAGAACCAGTGGACTTTCGCAGAAAATCCTACCCAATTGCTTATTCCATAAAAAACGAAGTACGGGACGAGATTAATCGTATGATTCAAGATGACATAATAGAATATAGTCAATCACCATATACCAGTCCCATAGTGGCAGTCCCGAAAAAGAACGGAAGGGTGAGAATTTGCCTGGACGCTAGGGAAATAAATAAAATGATCATCAATGATAGGACTTCACCAGGCAAAATAGAAGAAATTTTAAAGAAATTCCACGGCATTAAATACATCAGTACTTGGGATACGGTATGCGGTTACTGGCAGGTCGAACTACATCCAGATAGTAGAAAATACATGGCGTTCCTTTTTGACGGAAGGAACTATCAATTTAAAAGGCTACCTTTCGGACTAATCAATTCTGTTGCAATATTTGTAAAATGTATGGACCAAGTATTGGGACAAGAAACACTGCAGTTCACTACGGTCTATGTAGATGATCTACTTATAACTTCTTTACATTGGGATGAACATTGCGAGCGGGTGGAACAGGTACTGAGAAAATTATCCGAAAACAACATAACACTCAAGCTGAATAAATCTAAATTTATCGCCAATCAAGTAAAGTTCTTAGGTTTTAATTTGTCTGAGGAGGGTATCACACCTTCAACAGAAAAAGTAGAAGCAATTCAACTGTTCCCTACTCCAAAAAATAGAAAACAGCTACAATCCTTTCTTGGAATTTGTAACTATTACCGAAAATTCCAAGATAACTATTTGGAAGTAACTGCCAAGTTTCAGAAACAATTATCATCCAAAGACAAATGGGGATGGGGACCAGAACAAGATAAAATTCTGCAATTAATCAAGAAGAAATTTTTAGAAACAGTTATGTTGTACCACCCTGATTTTAACAAACGCTTTTATTTAAATTGTGATGGGAGCAATGTTAGCTTAGGAGCTACCCTATATCAAGAAGATAAAGAAGGACATCATATGGTAATCAGCTTCGCCAGCAGAGTGCTTAACTGCGAACGCAATTATAACGTTACCGAGAAGGAGCTGCTAAGTGTAGTGTACGCATGCAATAAATTTAGAACTTACATACTCGGATACCCAGTGACCGTAAGAAGTGACCATAAATCAATTTCATTTCTAAAAAGATGTAAACTTAGTCATGGCCGGCTAACTAGATGGGTCCTTGTATTGCAAGAGTATTGTATCGATTGGGAATATATACCTGGAAGAAAGAACATAGCAGCCGATATCTTGTCCCGAATAAACATACAAGACCAATCGTTCGAAGGAGAAAAGGAAGAGATTGCAAAAGTGTACCATGTCATTAAGAGTCGGAAGGATTTAGAAATTATTACAAATGAAATTAATCAACACCAAAAATCGGATCCCAAATTAATAAACATACGCCAAAAGGTACAAAATGCTGATGAAGTTATTACTAAATATTACTGTATACTTGATGATCGATTATTTATTAAGGTCACCCCTAAACAAATAAGCTGGAAACTAGTAATTCCCACCGCTGTGGAAAACAAATTGATATTGGATTACCATGAACGATATGGACACATGGGAGCCATGAAAATCGTTAAAGCCCTGGAAGAACAATAAAAAATATAACCAGAAAAGTACAAAAATCTATACAAGCATGTCACATCTGCCAGATGGTTAAACATAATAATGAGAAGAAGGAGGGAGTCATGATCCCTATCACATCCAAATATAAGCTGGAGAAAGTATTTCTGGATATATGTGGACCATTCCCACATAGTGGAGGAAACCATAGATATAAATTCATAATTATTATTTTTGATCACTTTTCCAAATACACTAAACTCTACGCTATTAGCAGAGCCACGACCAAGAAAATTCTGGAAATAGTCATTGTATGTTACATAACAGAGATTGGTAAACCGTCATCTATTATCACCGATCATGGTACGCAATTCAAGGGCTGTAAATGGAGAAATAATCTTTTAAAACACAACATTAGAACATATAAGACTTCAGTATACCACCCCAGCAGTAATCCGGCAGAACGTGTATTGAGGGAAGTTGGCAGAATACTCCGAACTTACTGTCATGACCAACAGAGAAGGTGGTACGAATACTTGTCACTAACCGAAGAGTTCTTAAATATATCTCACCATCAGTCCATTTAAAATACCCCTTATACTGTTATGTTTGAAAGGCTTCCACCTAGAGAAATCCAGGATATTATAAACTTTCCAAATAACCCAGAATATCAGTTTGAAACCGTTAAATTTTATAACCGAGTAATGGAAAAGGCGGAAATGAAGAAAAGGAAATATGAAAAGAATAACCCAAAACCAATTAAGTACCAAGTGGGCGAGAAAATATTAATAAGAAACAGGGAGCTACCAAGCACTCTAGAGGGAATAACTAAAAAGTTATTATTATTATTATATACTGGGCCATATGTGATAACAAAAAATAATAATAACAATACATATGAAATAATGAACCCTATCACGAAAAGGATTAAGGGAACATACAATCAGGAGTCCATAAAGAAATATTACCACTAAATTCTAAAATACAATAAGAACCACTTATTATCGATTTTGAAGAAAAAACACTTGTAAATAAAAGAGAATTTGTTGAACAATAAAATAAATAGAAAAAAATGTCATTCAAAATAAAGTAAGTCTGAATTAAAATATGGTTATGAAGAAGGTATTAAGAAGAGTTAATAACAAACCCCAAGATTACAGAAGAAAGCTATGATTATTACTAAACGTCTACAAAGAAATAGTGTGAATAATGAATAATGAAACCCCAAGATAAAAGTTTTTACCTCAAATCTACCTATACAAAATAATAAAAGAAAAATCATATGACCTAAAATACATACCGCATTGCCAAGTGAAAGAAACAACTTCAGTAAATGATTGATTGTAACCAATGTAATATTAAAGAAAACGAGAAAGAAAGAATATTTATGAACATAATTCATTGAAATATAAACAGCCAAAATAATGAATACGATAAGAAAAATAATAGTTGAGCTAAGGACTGTATCTAGTCAGAAACACAGTTATAATGATAATCACACAATAACTATTTAGAAAATATTGAGATCACAAAAACAAATGAAGAAGATACTTAGCGTTATAATCACAACAAGAAAGAAAAACAAAAATAATTACAAATGATAACTGTCAGATTTAATATCAAAGAATGTTTAAGGAAACTAAAATGGAATCACAAAGTATGAAGGATATAGTAATAAAGAAATATAAAAGCAACAAAGAAAAAAAAATTTTTCCCAAATATTTATTATTAAGTAATTAAGGAGATTATTATATTTTATAGCTGACTGTAGATGAATTCCAGCAGTACTATATTAAGGTGTGGTGTGGGCAGCAGAGTATGAAGCCAAACAGTGCCTCTCTGAACTGTACCAACGCACATATTAGGGATTGTTAGGGAAATTAAATATTTAAGGAATATTAGAATAGTTGCAAGAATGACCTCAGTTTCCAAAAGAGTAGGACGAAGAAAACAGAAAGAAATTAGATGACAGAAGAATAATTGAGAAATACAGTGATTACAGTAATTACAAGTAGAAGAGATGTGAACCTAAAGTATCATTGAATATTGTAGCCAACTATCAACAAATACTGTTTACAGAAATTAAAAATGATCAAGAATGTTAATTAAAATGATGAAATGTTATTAAATAAAGAATTATTAATACTAGTCTAATGAAGTTACATTGAGAATCCCATCGTCAACCATTAATATTGATATGAAGAAAAGGCATGTGAAAAAGACAAGTTTATTTGACCTAAACTTCATTCAGGTAAACTAAACTTTTTTAGGAGGGGGAGCATATGTAACGCAACAGAAATGCTGGCATCCATGTTACATAAATATTATATTAACAAAATAATAAGCAAGCCAATATCTAACCCCATGATAAAACAAAAGTCTAATAATTACATTTATAATTATAGATAAAGATAAATAATGATGCAAGGTAGAATTAACGAGAATAAACAAACCTGTAAGTTAGATAATAATTAATGATCTATGTTCAGTGAAAAGTAAATCAATGTGATACTGATGAGAAGTGTAAGAAGTAGAATAGTACAGAAATTATCAAAGTAAATGACCATGAAAGTAAACAAAAATGAAACAATAATTTACCTTATAGCAATAGCAAGTAAGGATTCTGAATTAAATGATATTATTTTGTGACAACGAATGTTATGATAAAGTTTATGTTATGTTATACCAATTACTTGTTGAGTTAATGAAAGGTAATGAAACAAGATGTATTATTCAATTACTGTTGTAGAATGATGTGGGAAGCAGCTAGTTAGCGTTAATAGATTTCAGTTTTCTTATATGTGATCCATAGATGAAGGTAAAATTGTCATTAGATATGAAAAGAATAATTGTTTATGTAAATGTTAATAGTTAAGATTTGATTATATGTATGAATTTATGTAAAAGGGCTATAGTTGTTCACCAGTTATAAACAAAGGTAGGTCCGTTTACAATAAAAGGCCTAACAGCCAATAACACTATATAACCACTCATAACATAAAGGTTAGGTAAGTAAGTTAATAATAATTAATGAATACGGTTCGAAGAGCTAGGAAAAAACATTAAATAAGTAATGATTTATAATAAACCATCTCAATTTATACAAATTATGATAATGCCACAATGCCATGATATCGATTGATAACGTTTGATATCGAAAAAGGTAGTAAATATAAAAAAGAACAGGCTCATATCAAAAAACCAGCAGAATATATGTAGAAAATAATAAACCAACTATCGGTAAAGTTATATTCCGATATGATAGCAAATTAATAAGGAATAGACAAAAAATATATGAAATAAACACTATATACAAAACATGTAGAAGGAAGAAAAATAATGGGTTGCTATGGACTACAGAAAACGAAGAAGTTGTTGATTTTCAATTATTGCCTTTTATGATCTGAATGTGATGAGATTAAAAAACCTAAGAAATGTCTGATATAATCAGAATATTCTAAATTAGTTGATACTCTTATAAAATACAAAATTTTAATGATAATATTCTTGACTCTTGCCAGTACAGTTTAACCAAACAAGACTATAGGATGAAATAACAATAAAAAATAAATAACTGGGTTCTACAAGGAAGGACTTGAATTGTCCCATATCCGAAAGGAGTTGACAATATATCAAACCCAATATAAAGAGTTAACTGCATCACAACCAATAATATACACTACACTGGAATTCATAACCTTTCAAATACACGGAACATCACTAATTGCTTCAACCGAGAGAAGGACGTACTTGGATCCAGAAATTGCAGAAGAAGCATCAATCGGGCTGTAAATCAATCCAGAGAGCTGTATTTCCGAGGTGGACAGGACAAGAATTCCATTTTATTAAACCGAAGAAAGAATATTGTACGGCAAAATCATCCAGAACAGTAAAGTTATCAATCAACCGCCTACACGATTTGCTTCGTTATAGTCTGGTAAATTATTATTGTATACATCATATTAACTACACAACACTTCAAATTTGTAAATCTTGCATTCTTATATATGTATTTTTAATCTTCCCCACAGTTACAAGAACCTTCACACCCCGAATTAAGTTAATTACAAATTAAAACACATTATATAACCGAATCTAAATAAAGTATCGGACTGATCAATAATCGATTCACGCAATCTATAGCCTATGTGTATGTCAGTTAGAACACATCTTATTCAATGTTGAAGAAGTAAACAAATAAAGAACCTTTGTATAGTTGCAAAATCTTGTCATTTGGAGTATGATTTAATGAGTTGGGAATAAAAAGTAACTGACTAAGTATAGAATAACTGGTTAACATAAACAGTGAAATAACCTCTAAGTCTCGTTGCTCCGGTACTACAGCGCTTATAGCGGAATTCTCCGACACCAAAGAGAGAGCGTAAAAATACAAAATTATACATAATTCTCTTCAAGGTATAATAGGGTTGAACGAAATTACTGAATAACACATTAATTATTTAAGTTTCAAGTACACTAACACTGATATTTTTTAGAAAGATAAGTTAATATTAGTTAATTAAATCACTATACCCTACAACTCCAAATATCTCAGATATTTAAATAATTAAGTAAATTAAAATGACCTAAGAGAGTAAAGACAGGGGAACATACCCGTTCATAGCAACAAATAGGCTTATATTGTGTGAAAATAACGAGACGGTCGTACTCGTTTGATCACAAATTGGCGCTCAACTTGTGTAGGGCTTAAGTTAAGTAACTATAACTATATTAATATTACTTAACCAGAGCAGGCGACTGTGGGAGAATAAACATGCATACCAGAGGTAGATCAAGGATTAGGGCAGGAGAAACGGAGAAGGAAATAGATGAACAAGAACAGGAAATAGAACTAATAACAGACAGTGAAATGGAACAACAGACAGACGAAATAGCGGAAACTGAAATTATTATGGACAAGGAAAGGGAACCAGTTGAAGAAGATGCCCAAGGGGACCAAATAGATAAAGCGGGAGCCAGAGAAGCACCAAATTGGCAGGAGATGATGAAATTTATGGCAGAACAAAATAGACAAACTAACGAAAGTTTAAATAAAATTAACGAGAAATTTGACAAGATAGATGAGAATTTTAGGAAACAGGAGGAAAACTCCAGGAAAACAAATGAGGAAATTAAAGAAACCTCAAAACAAATTCACGAAAGGTTAGATAGGAATGATGAGGGTTTAAAACAAATGAAGGAAGACATCTTACAAATACATGAAGAAAATTTCAGGCAAATTAATGAAAAAATTGAAAATCTTCATGTGACAATTAACCAGAAGGTGGACCAAAATAATGAGGAAAGAAAATTAGAAATAGCCAAAACAAATGAAGGGTTAGAAAAAACTAACGAAACAATAGTACAGGTTCGTGAAGAACTACAAAATAAAATTAATGACATAAAAATTGAGAGTGTAACTTTTATCTTTCTTGGTAAAATTATTTTATTCAAATTAAGTTAACACTTCCACTTACCTTACGACTTTGATCTGGCCGGATCGCATAGTGTGGACTAACCCATTTCGTTCGACGAACTCTGACGATACATATAACGAAATAAGGCATTGAAAGAATTTAACTCTCAATTGTATGGAAGAGAAATCAGATTTTTCTTTATTACTCAGAAATGTTGAAATGTTAAATCTTCTTGTTACATATTGTGCAACTCTTACACCTTACTGATTATCGCTTACCTTATCATGGACAATTATATAACTTCATTCACACACATATACACTTAATTCAGCCCAGCATTGCACACTCACTACTCCCATTCCATTATAAAACCCCAATTACCCAATTGAATACATGATTTTAGATCACTACCGGCAACGCGTTCTTCTGTGACCTCGTGGCCAGCCCGCGGTAGGTCGAAAACGTCTCGAAAAGGACGAAACTGAATCACAAATTTGGATATTATTGTTCTACAACTATCCTCCCATCCTGTCACTGGTTTTAGAAAATGACTACTTCACTTTCATTATCAAATACTAATGAAATTATATGAGCATATTTAGCTCGCATGTCGGCACCGACACAGTCAGTGACGAACTGGACAATGTGCTTTCCTCGAGTCGCGGGAAATGAGCAGTCACGGCCATCCGGTTTTAGTCGCCGTTGGTGATTAATTGCGGCGGCATAACCATTTTATGCATGGATTATAACTGGCATGTGTGTGTGTCCAGAGGCTGATATTGGCATCTGCTCTGCTGATGTCGCTCACAGTAGGCGGAGTTTGACGCTGGTTTCCGGTAGCCGGTCACTTGTAACTAATAACTTCTCGTCCCAGCGCCATGTTGGTCTCAACTGCGGTGTCACTCACGGCGTCAGTGCCGATCCCCGCCCGGCTGAGTTGCATACGGGCGTCAAAACACATGCACAGAGTTCTTAGAATTTTGGTGGAGGTAAATTCTTCTTCCGTGTTACACCACTGAAATTGCGCGTCGCTTTTGTTCCAAACGCTGTTTCTCAACCTCGTGCTGTTGCTTGTTAAATAACGTTGCACAATACAATTACAGTTTTTTCAAATTTATTATACCAGTCCGCCCGAAAACGAAATAAGTAACAATATAATAATGCCCCAAACGGTTAAAAATAAAAACACCCAAAAATGACCCGCTACAATACCCCCTCGATGAGAATTCTGCTGTCCACGACAGAAGAAATCTCATCGATAACCCCGAAGAGGACCGGTGAGGAACTGGTGCCAACAACCACCTGGTTCTTAATCTGCATGGGTACAACACCCCCCTGGCTCAGCGACCATGGACTCATCTGAACGAGATCACTGGACTTCTCCGTAAGAGATCCCAACACCGAGAAATCGATCAGACTCACACCATAGCCCACCTCGCCCTTCAACATACTACCCCCAAAAATCCTCAATCCCTGGCTAAAATCATTCCAGCTCCTCCGCCGATATGGATCCCCTTTTTGCAAGCTGGGCTGCCTTTGGCAAATACTGGGCTCACACACTCTAACATTACATATTACCATAACACATAAGAATAAAACTTTCTTTTAAAATTTATCAAAAATTTAAAAAATTCAAAATTCAAAAAATAATCGTTTATCAAAAAATTCTCTTCCTCTTTTTTCTAATTTTTGTTTCAATGACTTAACCTAAACATTCCTATTAATACAAACACTTTCTTACTCTAACATGAGAATCACTTATAGTCTACCAATAAAATGTAATACAATAAAATAAACATGGTTAATGCACACATAATAAAAAAAATAATTATCTAACATATTCATTCGCTGGCAGGCGAAAAATCAAGTTTTTTTTTTTTTCAAAAAAATTAAAAATTTTCAAAATTTTAAAATTCAAAAAAATTATTCATTAAATATTTATTAAATTTATTTATTAAATAACATTTATTAAAATTATTCAAATATTGGTTTGAATTAATCAAACAAACAAATTAAAATTGGATTCCTACTATACAAGCTTAGTAGGTGTATGACCTCATCAGCTGATCGTAACTAGGTCAAGTCCAAAACCCTTGACCTACATATGTTACGTATAAGTTCTGAAAACACATTGAACATCTGTAATATCCTAACTTTGACATACAAAACCTAATAACATAAAATATTTAAAATAAACAAAATATTAATATAATTAATCATCAACTTGACATTTAAATTATTTAAAATAAACACTTCTTGACTTCACATTATTTTCAAATTTTATCAAAATTCTGTCACTGGTGGAAAAAAAAAATAAACAATTATATATATTCTTTATTATAAATTCCTCTTTCTTTTCAACAATTTAACTTTAATACATTGTGGGTGATGTAAATTATTTATTCTCATTTTTCTGTATCAGATCTGTATGCATATATAAACTTTCTCCCTCTGACTCTAATATTCATCAACTTCAACTAACATGACACCCAACTCTACCAAAAATATCTACTAATCAGGACACTCTAAACCCCAACTTATCATTTAACACAAAACGCCACCTTCTCATATATGAAAAAAAATACTCTCTAAACCTTTGTATATATAGGATACGTGTTTCCTTCCCAAAAACTCATTTCCCTTATTTGGCCCCCGGATTTTACCTAAGGCGGCCCCTCCTCACTAAAATCTATTCCAATTCCCGTCCCAACCCTTGTTGCGGACTCCCCAAATACACTACCCTCTAATACAAAATTGCCATCCCCAAAAATCTCAATCTCATTACATTACTTCAAATACACAAAATAATCTCATTAACTATCAACATAAATATGTATCATTCAGAACTCTACATCAAGTCTCCATTACCACTGTGTCAACATCTATATTTCACAAAATTCTGTTATATCACATCAACTCAAAAACAACATTACATTATATTCATCTCCATCATTTCAAATTCAACTTTTCATTCAACTTGGACAGGTCTGCATGTCCCATAAAACATTTATCACCCATGAATTATCTTTTATTAATTTGCATATTCTTTTTATCTTTACTTCAAAATATCTGTAGTACACTAAACATTAATTACTTGTAACATTTACAAACCACTATACCAGTGACATGGTATTGCTGATCAGCTGATATCCTAACATAATAAAAACACCATGAATACCATTCAAAATTGGACAATTACATGTAATACATTATCAACACTTACTTCTATTATGTTGATTGCCTGCCAGGCGGCTAATTATTGGCTTCGAGAAAAAAAATACACACATAATAAAATACATTTTATCAACAACTATATCTCACACACAACAATAAAATGATACCTTGAAAATTATAGTATGAATCTTATATTACGAGTCTGAGCATATAATTATGTGGACAGAGCACAAGCATTTTTGATTGAATTAAACTTTGAATAAGCAAAAACTCTTGTCATAAAATTTTAAATTCGTGACTCCTTTACGTCACCTCCCAGCCACACACACTATTTCAGATTATGGAGGACTGTCTCGCCCTTTCGCTTCCACAGAGACTGTATATTTTGGAGTAGGGTTTACCTCTCCGTGTCTCTGCTTCCGCTGTTAAGTTTTAAATTGGTGAACATCATCATGTTCTTGTTATAAAATCATGCACCCTTAAAAACGGATCTGCCACCTGGCTCTGCTGTTCCTACGCGAACAGAGTGGCAGCCGCTGTTCCCTAGTTCCGGAGATTTCCTCTAATTGTCCCCCCATTGAATTTCAAATATATACCAATTTCAAGTCAGCTATGGTCAAGGGACTTGGTATGACCATAGCTGGCAGCTAGCCAAAACCACGGTTAGTGCTGGTAAGACAGTAACCGCCCGAAAAGTCGAGGAAATCTAAACTTTAATTTCACTGCCTGTTTCATCAATATTTTTATGTGCGACACGGTCATTTAATATGGTGTGTAAAATTTTTATTTTACACGTATAAGGTGTGCCGCACATTTATCGCCAGCTCGGCCTCCGATGGAGGTAACACTCACTGCTACCCCCAACCCATTTCGCTACTTGTGAGAGCACAGGCCACCCCCACAGTAGCCACTTAGTAACTAATTACAATTGAAAACTAATTAGAATTTTTGTATACATTATCATATAATATCTACATCAACACTCATTTAACCCATTCATAATCTTTTACCGTTTAATTTTCTTGAAATTTTCAAAATTTATTATTTAATAGTCATTATATATCATTTTTCATTTATTATAAAAAATTTCTTAATTATTATTCTTATTAAACACAATGATTGCATTAACACCTCAATCACACCTGTAAACAACTTTTATTATACATGATTATAAAATTTTTCTACTTACAATCCATTTAATACGATATACCCACAAAACATAATCACTACCATCTCTGAAACATTTTACACAAAAATTAATTTAAATTAAGCAATTCGTCATTCATTGCCACCTTTCCATCTCATAAAATAAAATAAAGTCATTAAGAAATTAATTAATTAACATTTACATAAGCAATCAAAATATTTAAGCATATCGAATTAGTTTAAATTAATTAATGACTGACAATATAAATTATATAGTTATCGAAACAATCACCATTAGTCACTTACTGTTTTCAAACTTCATTCTGATATCTATTTATTTGCAAATATTTCAATATTATTATCACAACAATCATCTTACATGCACACATATAAATTCACTATATTTTATTTACAACTCTTGTTAATTATTATTCCATTTTTTCCACACTTCTGTCCAAATCTGCCATGTCAAACAACCATAAAACAAAATATTTATACTGTCTTTTATTGTTTTAATAGTTTAACCTCCATCGTTCCAAATCAACCTTGGTTCTACATAACATCGTTCAATCTTATTAGCACACAAATGACTGTTTTGTGTGTCGTAACCAGAAAAACTAACTTCAATCAACTTATTCACATACTCGTTAAACCAGTCTACGTTAGGTATCTTTGTCAAGTCTCCATCAGTAAATTCCTTAACTATTGGGTTAATTATTTTTATTACATCGTTGTAATCGTTATCATTCACATATACTTCTAAACTTTCCTTCCATTCATCATACTCTCTATTTAAGTTATATAATTCTGTTTCTTTACTAACATACAATTCTCTGTTTACATCTCTTTCTTCATAACCCCAAATCACACTCTCAAAAGTATTACAGACAGAGGGTATAAATTCAATTAAATCTTTCCTGACTTCTCCAGGAAAAGCAAAAAACTTCAAAAAACAATTATTTGTAGCACATTCGTCTACACAATATATACGTGAAGGTCTTCCTTCACCCCCCATTCTACCTCGTAAACAATTTACCCCCTGTTTCATACCTGTAATATAACTCTCTTTCCACTCTCTCTCTAACTCATTAACACACATTAACATCTCATACTCACATTCTACAACTTCATTAGTACTCTCAGATACCAATTTTTCGACTACATTATTACTCTCGTTATTATTACCATCATTATTATTTATTAATTCATTACCTAACACAACACTGTCATTACAACTTTCGTTTGTATTATTCTTACTCTGTTCTACTTTATTCGAACTATTTCTTGTCATTTCATTGGCATTTTCAAGACATACATTCTTGTCTTGTATGTTATTTATCAACTCGTCAAATTTTATATTTATATTTTGCTGAAACTGAATATTCTGTTCTTTAATTTCATTAAAAATAATATCGTTTTTAATATTCTGCTGTTCGCATTTTATTTTCTGCTCTTTGAATTCGTTACTTAAAATTTCAAATTTCTCATCATTAGTATCAAAACGTTTATTGAGGTCATTATTCTGTTTATCGAAATTAACTTTCATAAAATCTAATAGGTCATCTAATGACAATTTTTTCTCTTTCGTTTTATTCGATTTACTCAATATTGGGGTAGATTTCGCTTCTGCGTGATCGACCATAATTGATCCAGTTAGGTCATCGTTAACTATTGATTGCACGCTCAACTCAGCTGTTGGCCTTGACTGACTTACTTCGCTCACACTTGGTGACGGGTTCATCGAACCAATGCCACTCTCACTCATAATTGAATCTACTATACTGCTCTTCTCTGTGTTTTCAGACATTTTTATTTAATCTATTTTGTCTTACGTAACAACTACCAATGATCAGTCTTTTTTCAAAACTGATATTACAACATCAATTTACTTTCACAACCCTACTTCGCTATGCATCGTCAGATGTAGGCCGGCGTTAAGATAACCCCTCTTCAGTTATATTAAATCCTAGTCACGCTGCACCAATTGTAACTTTTATCTTTCTTGGTAAAATTATTTTATTCAAATTAAGTTAACACTTCCACTTACCTTACGACTTTTATCTGGCCGGATCGCATAGTGTGGACTAACCCATTTCGTTCGACGAACTCTGACGATACATATAACGAAATAAGGCATTGAAAGAATTTAACTCTCAATTGTATGGAAGAGAAATCAGATTTTTCTTTATTACTCAGAAATGTTGAATCTTCTTGTTACATATTGTGCAACTCTTACACCTTACTGATTATCGCTTACCTTATCATGGACAATTATATAACTTCATTCACACACATATACACTTAATTCAGCCCAGCATTGCACACTCACTACTCCCATTCCATTATAAAACCCCAATTACCCAATTGAATACATGATTTTAGATCACTACCGGCAACGCGTTCTTCTGTGACCTCGTGGCCAGCCCGCGGTAGGTCGAAAACGTCTCGAAAAGGACGAAACTGAATCACAAATTTGGATATTATTGTTCTACAACTATCCTCCCATCCTGTCACTGGTTTTAGAAAATGACTACTTCACTTTCATTATCAAATACTAATGAAATTATATGAGCATATTTAGCTCGCATGTCGGCACCGACACAGTCAGTGACGAACTGGACAATGTGCTTTCCTCGAGTCGCGGGAAATGAGCAGTCACGGCCATCCGGTTTTAGTCGCCGTTGGTGATTAATTGCGGCGGCATAACCATTTTATGCATGGATTATAACTGGCATGTGTGTGTGTCCAGAGGCTGATATTGGCATCTGCTCTGCTGATGTCGCTCACAGTAGGCGGAGTTTGACGCTGGTTTCCGGTAGCCGGTCACTTGTAACTAATAACTTCTCGTCCCAGCGCCATGTTGGTCTCAACTGCGGTGTCACTCACGGCGTCAGTGCCGATCCCCGCCCGGCTGAGTTGCATACGGGCGTCAAAACACATGCACAGAGTTCTTAGAATTTTGGTGGAGGTAAATTCTTCTGCCGTGTTACACCACTGAAATTGCGCGTCGCTTTTGTTCCAAACGCTGTTTCTCAACCTCGTGCTGTTGCTTGTTAAATAACGTTGCACAATACAATTACAGTTTTTTCAAATTTATTATACCAGTCCGCCCGAAAACGAAATAAGTAACAATATAATAATGCCCCAAACGGTTAAAAATAAAAACACCCAAAAATGACCCGCTACAAGAGTAAAACATTGGTCGAAGAAATCCAACAGGAAACTGTCGGAAAATATGAGCAAATTAAAAATGAAGTACATCAGGTACGGGAGGAGAATAAGGAAGGGATTATGCAAATACAGACAGACATGGGTGAACGACTCGAAAGAGTCTATGGCAATTTAAACAGTATGGAAGGTCAAATTAATACCAGTAAAAATAAAATAAAGGAAATTAGTAGACGTGAATTACAGTTGCAAGAAGAAGTAGGTTCATGGCGGGATAGGACATGCCAACATAGTCATACAAATAACCACGAGAACCGGGAGTCGATTAATTTTCGTAATTACAAGCGCAATCCGATGGAATTTTTAAAGAGGTTGGAAGAGATGATTACAAAAAGTAGAGAAAATCGCTGGAGTATTATACGCAGTATGATTGATGAGACATTTAAAGATACCTATGATAATTGGTGGACAGCGGTGCGCCCGGATATACTGGACATGACCGAGTTCAAAAAACAATTTAAAGAGAAATATTGGTCTGAATCGACCCAGAACATGATTAGAAATAATTTGAGTAACGGCCGATACGAAACAAACATAGCCAGTCTCCTACTTCATACTTTCTAGGAAAAGTATGTATGGCACGGAACTTAGAGCCCAGAATTCCCGAAGAATGTTTGGTGATACAACTATCCTACCATTACAAGGAAGGGATAAAAAATGCACGTATGTGTAGCCAAATCAAAACGATTTCAGCCATGGCCAAATTCCTTGAGAATTATGAGCACGAGAACCAATACCAAAGAAATAGGATGTTAAACTATAAATATCAGAAGTATAATAATAACACGCCACCAACCAATTCTCATAATAATGATCACAATCGACCTGCGCAGAACGTTAATGCAAATAGAACCCAAAATGAGCACGCGAATAATAATTCCAGGAACTATAATTATCGTGGCAATAATACTTATAATTACCGCGATAGTCGCAATAATAGAGGAGATGGGGACAGACGACCCAATAATTATAGGCATAACGTTAATTATATCTACTCCAGGCCTCAAGGTAATCAGCGACGGTATTACCCAAGGAGTCACCGATACGACAATCATTATGACCAGTCCCGGCGTGAAGACAACTATCCACCTGAAAGAAATTATAGGATAGCGGAACCTAATATGGAGGATCGCACCGAAACTGTACTAAATCAACATAATAATCCAAATGAAAATAGAGAAGAGGGGGTAAGCCCTCATTTAAACTAATAGAGGCAGTGAAAAATAATGAATACCCTTCACTGAACCGTAATCTTGGGGAACAACGACTTGTAAACAAAATTAAGAGTAATCATACCATAACTATAATTAACAACCACTATTTAAAGAATATCAGAGAAGATTTATTGGAAGAGGATAAGAAACATGTAAACAGGAATAGTAATAACGAAATCATATATGTAACAGCAAAATTAAATGGGGTACAATCTACTATAATGATAGATACTGGATCTAACATATTGTTGATAGACAGTACTGAACTTGAAAAAATACAGCGAGAAGGCCAGTTGCCCCACCGACATTACCTGTCAATAATGTGATAATTATCGGAGCCACTGGGCGACAAAATAAAACAGTTAAAAAAGAAGTATCGCTCGATCTTACCAATAATAATATGACCCTACCAATAGGATTATTGGTCGCAACGGGATTACCGTTCAATGTATTGATTGGATGTGATGTATTGCGTCAGCATTCAGCAGTAATTGACTTATATAAAGGTATAATATCTTTAACATCCGAAGAAGGATTATGGACAGCCGAATTAATTGACACTAATAGAACCGTTCCAGGTAACACCAGATGTCTAGCCATAAAAAGCTACTTTTGTAAGAAAAATAAAATACCAGAAGTCATTCAATATGAGGACGATGATCCCGAACTGTGGCAGAGTAAGTTAGAAGAGATCCGAGAATTCCAAAGGGAAAAAACTTGTCGACAAGTAAGTAAGGTACAGGCCGAAAATTTAATTCAAATATATAATAAATACAAACATGTATTCTCCAATGCTCCAGGTAAAGTAAAAGGATATCAGTGTGTGATAAATTTTAAAGAACCAGTGGACTTTCGCAGAAAATCCTACCCAATTGCTTATTCCATAAAAAACGAAGTACGGGACGAGATTAATCGTATGATTCAAGATGACATAATAGAATATAGTCAATCACCATATACCAGTCCCATAGTGGCAGTCCCGAAAAAGAACGGAAGGGTGAGAATTTGCCTGGACGCTAGGGAAATAAATAAAATGATCATCAATGATAGGACTTCACCAGGCAAAATAGAAGAAATTTTAAAGAAATTCCACGGCATTAAATACATCAGTACTTGGGATACGGTATGCGGTTACTGGCAGGTCGAACTACATCCAGATAGTAGAAAATACATGGCGTTCCTTTTTGACGGAAGGAACTATCAATTTAAAAGGCTACCTTTCGGACTAATCAATTCTGTTGCAATATTTGTAAAATGTATGGACTAAGTATTGGGACAAGAAACACTGCAGTTCACTACGGTCTATGTAGATGATCTACTTATAACTTCTTTACATTGGGATGAACATTGCGAGCGGGTGGAACAGGTACTGAGAAAATTATCCGAAAACAACATAACACTCAAGCTGAATAAATCTAAATTTATCGCCAATCAAGTAAAGTTCTTAGGTTTTAATTTGTCTGAGGAGGGTATCACACCTTCAACAGAAAAAGTAGAAGCAATTCAACTGTTCCCTACTCCAAAAAATAGAAAACAGCTACAATCCTTTCTTGGAATTTGTAACTATTACCGAAAATTCCAAGATAACTATTTGGAAGTAACTGCCAAGTTTCAGAAACAATTATCATCCAAAGACAAATGGGGATGGGGACCAGAACAAGATAAAATTCTGCAATTAATCAAGAAGAAATTTTTAGAAACAGTTATGTTGTACCACCCTGATTTTAACAAACGCTTTTATTTAAATTGTGATGGGAGCAATGTTAGCTTAGGAGCTACCCTATATCAAGAAGATAAAGAAGGACATCATATGGTAATCAGCTTCGTCAGCAGAGTGCTTAACTGCGAACGCAATTATAACGTTACCGAGAAGGAGCTGCTAAGTGTAGTGTACGCATGCAATAATTTAGAACTTACATACTCGGATACCCAGTGACCGTAAGAAGTGACCATAAATCAATTTCATTTCTAAAAAGATGTAAACTTAGTCATGGCCGGCTAACTAGATGGGTCCTTGTATTGCAAGAGTATTGTATCGATTGGGAATATATACCTGGAAGAAAGAACATAGCAGCCGATATCTTGTCCCGAATAAACATACAAGACCAATCGTTCGAAGGAGAAAAGGAAGAGATTGCAAAAGTGTACCATGTCATTAAGAGTCGGAAGGATTTAGAAATTATTACAAATGAAATTAATCAACACCAAAAATCGGATCCCAAATTAATAAACATACGCCAAAAGGTACAAAATGCTGATGAAGTTATTACTAAATATTACTGTATACATGATGATCGATTATTTATTAAGGTCACCCCTAAACAAATAAGCTGGAAACTAGTAATTCCCACCGCTGTGGAAAACAAATTGATATTGGATTACCATGAACGATATGGACACATGGGAGCCATGAAAATCGTTAAAGCCCTGGAAGAACAATAAAAAATATAACCAGAAAAGTACAAAAATCTATACAAGCATGTCACATCTGCCAGATGGTTAAACATAATAATGAGAAGAAGGAGGGAGTCATGATCCCTATCACATCCAAATATAAGCTGGAGAAAGTATTTCTGGATATATGTGGACCATTCCCACATAGTGGAGGAAACCATAGATATAAATTCATAATTATTATTTTTGATCACTTTTCCAAATACACTAAACTCTACGCTATTAGCAGAGCCACGACCAAGAAAATTCTGGAAATAGTCATTGTATGTTACATAACAGAGATTGGTAAACCGTCATCTATTATCACCGATCATGGTACGCAATTCAAGGGCTGTAAATGGAGAAATAATCTTTTAAAACACAACATTAGAACATATAAGACTTCAGTATACCACCCCAGCAGTAATCCGGCAGAACGTGTATTGAGGGAAGTTGGCAGAATACTCCGAACTTACTGTCATGACCAACAGAGAAGGTGGTACGAATACTTGTCACTAACCGAAGAGTTCTTAAATATATCTCACCATCAGTCCATTTAAAATACCCCTTATACTGTTATGTTTGAAAGGCTTCCACCTAGAGAAATCCAGGATATTATAAACTTTCCAAATAACCCAGAATATCAGTTTGAAACCGTTAAATTTTATAACCGAGTAATGGAAAAGGCGGAAATGAAGAAAAGGAAATATGAAAAGAATAACCCAAAACCAATTAAGTACCAAGTGGGCGAGAAAATATTAATAAGAAACAGGGAGCTACCAAGCACTCTAGAGGGAATAACTAAAAAGTTATTATTATTATTATATACTGGGCCATATGTGATAACAAAAAATAATAATAACAATACATATGAAATAATGAACCCTATCACGAAAAGGATTAAGGGAACATACAATCAGGAGTCCATAAAGAAATATTACCACTAAATTCTAAAATACAATAAGAACCACTTATTATCGATTTTGAAGAAAAAACACTTGTAAATAAAAGAGAATTTGTTGAACAATAAAATAAATAGAAAAAAATGTCATTCAAAATAAAGTAAGTCTGAATTAAAATATGGTTATGAAGAAGGTATTAAGAAGAGTTAATAACAAACCCCAAGATTACAGAAGAAAGCTATGATTATTACTAAACGTCTACAAAGAAATAGTGTGAATAATGAATAATGAAACCCCAAGATAAAAGTTTTTACCTCAAATCTACCTATACAAAATAATAAAAGAAAAATCATATGACCTAAAATACATACCGCATTGCCAAGTGAAAGAAACAACTTCAGTAAATGATTGATTGTAACCAATGTAATATTAAAGAAAACGAGAAAGAAAGAATATTTATGAACATAATTCATTGAAATATAAACAGCCAAAATAATGAATACGATAAGAAAAATAATAGTTGAGCTAAGGACTGTATCTAGTCAGAAACACAGTTATAATGATAATCACACAATAACTATTTAGAAAATATTGAGATCACAAAAACAAATGAAGAAGATACTTAGCGTTATAATCACAACAAGAAAGAAAAACAAAAATAATTACAAATGATAACTGTCAGATTTAATATCAAAGAATGTTTAAGGAAACTAAAATGGAATCACAAAGTATGAAGGATATAGTAATAAAGAAATATAAAAGCAACAAAGAAAAAAAAATTTTTCCCAAATATTTATTATTAAGTAATTAAGGAGATTATTATATTTTATAGCTGACTGTAGATGAATTCCAGCAGTACTATATTAAGGTGTGGTGTGGGCAGCAGAGTATGAAGCCAAACAGTGCCTCTCTGAACTGTACCAACGCACATATTAGGGATTGTTAGGGAAATTAAATATTTAAGGAATATTAGAATAGTTGCAAGAATGACCTCAGTTTCCAAAAGAGTAGGACGAAGAAAACAGAAAGAAATTAGATGACAGAAGAATAATTGAGAAATACAGTGATTACAGTAATTATAAGTAGAAGAGATGTGAACCTAAAGTATCATTGAATATTGTAGCCAACTATCAACAAATACTGTTTACAGAAATTAAAAATGATCAAGAATGTTAATTAAAATGATGAAATGTTATTAAATAAAGAATTATTAATACTAGTCTAATGAAGTTACATTGAGAATCCCATCGTCAACCATTAATATTGATATGAAGAAAAGGCATGTGAAAAAGACAAGTTTATTTGACCTAAACTTCATTCAGGTAAACTAAACTTTTTTAGGAGGGGGAGCATATGTAACGCAACAGAAATGCTGGCATCCATGTTACATAAATATTATATTAACAAAATAATAAGCAAGCCAATATCTAACCCCATGATAAAACAAAAGTCTAATAATTACATTTATAATTATAGATAAAGATAAATAATGATGCAAGGTAGAATTAACGAGAATAAACAAACCTGTAAGTTAGATAATAATTAATGATCTATGTTCAGTGAAAAGTAAATCAATGTGATACTGATGAGAAGTGTAAGAAGTAGAATAGTACAGAAATTATCAAAGTAAATGACCATGAAAGTAAACAAAAATGAAACAATAATTTACCTTATAGCAATAGCAAGTAAGGATTCTGAATTAAATGATATTATTTTGTGACAACGAATGTTATGATAAAGTTTATGTTATGTTATACCAATTACTTGTTGAGTTAATGAAAGGTAATGAAACAAGATGTATTATTCAATTACTGTTGTAGAATGATGTGTGAAACAGCTAGTTAGCGTTAATAGATTTCAATTGTCTTATATGTGATCCATAGATCAATATAAAATTGTCATTAGATATGAAAAGAATAATTGTTTATGTAAATGTTAATAGTTAAGATTTGATTATATGTATGAATTTATGTAAAAGGGCTATAGATGTTTACCAGTTATAAACACAGGTAGGTCCGTATACAATAAAAGGCCTAACAGCCAAAAACACTATATAACCACTCATAACATAAAGGTTAGGTACATAAATTAATAATAATTAATTAATACAGTTCGAAGAGCTAGGAAAAAACATTAAATTAGTAATGATATATAATAAACCATATCAATTTAACAAATTATGATAATGCCACAATGCCATGATATCGATTGATAAAGTTTGATATCGAAAAGGTAGTAAATATAAAAGAAACAGGCTCTTATCAAAAAACCAGCAGAATATGTGTAGAAAATAATAAACCAACTATCGGTAAAGTTATATTCCAATATGATAGCAAATTAATAAGGAATAGACAAAAAATATATGAAATAAACACTATATACAAAACATGTAGAAGGAAGAAAAATAATGGGTTGCTATGGACTACAGAAAACGAAGAAGTTGTTGATTTTCAATTATTGCCTTTTATGATCTGAATGTGATGAGATTAAAAAACCTAAGAAATGTCTGATATAATCGGAATATTCTAAATTAGTTGATACTCTTATAAAATACAAAATTTTAATGATAATATTCTTGACTCTTGCCAGTACAGTTTAACCAAACAAGACTATAGGATGAAATAACAATAAAAAATAAATAACTGGGTTCTACAAGGAAGGACTTGAATTGTCCCATATCCGAGAGGAGTTGACAATATATCAAACCCAATATAAAGAGTTAACTCCATCACAACCAATAATATACACTACACTGGAATTCATAACGTTTCAAATACACGGAACATCACTAATTGCTTCAACCGAGAGAAGGACGTACTTGGATCCAGAAATTGCAGAAGAAGCATCAATCAGGCTGTAAATCAATCCAGAGAGCTGTATTTCCGAGGTGGACAGGACAAGAATTCCATTTTATTAAACCGAAGAAAGAATATTGTACGGCAAAATCATCCAGAACAGTAAAGTTATCAATCAACCGCCTACACGATTTGCTTCGTTATAGTCTGGTAAATTATTATTGTATACATCATATTAACTACACAACACTTCAAATTTGTAAATCTTGCATTCTTATATATGTATTTTTAATCTTCCCCACAGTTACAAGAACCTTCACACCCCGAATTAAGTTAATTACAAATTAAAACACATTATATAACCGAATCTAAATAAAGTATCGGACTGATCAATAATCGATTCACGCAATCTATAGCCTATGTGTATGTCAGTTAGAACACATCTTATTCAATGTTGAAGAAGTAAACAAATAAAGAACCTTTGTATAGTTGCAAAATCTTGTCATTTGGAGTATGATTTAATGAGTTGGGAATAAAAAGTAACTGACTAAGTATAGAATAACTGGTTAACATAAACAGTGAAATAACCTCTAAGTCTCGTTGCTCCGGTACTACAGCGCTTATAGCGGAATTCTCCGACACCAAAGAGAGAGCGTAAAAATACAAAATTATACATAATTCTCTTCAAGGTATAATAGGGTTGAACGAAATTACTGAATAACACATTAATTATTTAAGTTTCAAGTACACTAACACTGATATTTTTTAGAAAGATAAGTTAATATTAGTTAATTAAATCACTATACCCTACAACTCCAAATATCTCAGATATTTAAATAATTAAGTAAATTAAAATGACCTAAGAGAGTAAAGACAGGGGAACATACCCGTTCATAGCAACAAATAGGCTTATATTGTGTGAAAATAACGAGATGCTCGTACTCGTCTGATCACAATATATATATATATATTTCAATCACTTTCTGCTACAGTTTGTTTCTTGATATATATATATATATATATATATACATATATATATATAAAGTATTTAAAATGTATATTTATATTACCTCAAGAAGTTATTTTTCCTTATTTGGAACATGTTTCGAGAGCTCCCGTGCTCTCATCCTCAGCCTTCGCGATCTTGCGTCTGGTGAAGTATTTGTGTGTTGGCTGGATGCTATTAAGATTTCTTGTTGGTCTCTGGTATTTTAAAGTTGTATTGTTGTGTGTGATTGTGGTATATGTATTTGTATTTTGTGTATTTTCATTGTATTGTGTATGAATACAAAACATGACACAATATTCAAAGCACTCAACATCGAAAATACACAAAATACAAATACATATACCACAATCACACACAATAATACAACTTTAAAATACCAGAGACCAACAAGAAACCTTAATAGCATCCAGCCAACACACAAATACTTCACCAGACGCAAGATCGCGAAGGCTGAGGATGAGAGCACGGGAGCTCTCGAAACATGTTCCAAATAAGGAAAAATAACATCTTGAGGTAATATAAATATACATTTTAAATACTTTATATATATATATATATTGCAACAGATCAAACTTTATTATTCTAATAAGGATATTGTGAGTGTGTAAAAATCGATACAAGTCTATTATGGAGGAGATGAAAAATTAATTATTATATACAAATATTGTTTATAAAGATGTATAATGTATTTTAAATTGTCATGTATTGATAATATATTTTATTGTTTGTATTGTTCGATAATATAAATCGATTTTACTTGTTTGCTGCAACGTCCTCCTCTCGTCTCGTCGGTCCCTCTTGGCGTCCTCTTCTTCCTGTCCCTCCTTCCTGGTGTCCTCTTCGTCCTGGCGTCCTCTTCGTCTCGTCGTCCTCTTCTACAGCAAGCAGCTCCAGCGGCGATATTTCACAGAGTCTCGTAGTTATGTTTGACTGCTTCCACGATATCTTGTAGAGTCTTTAAGTTCCCTAAGCGGATATCTTAACTTACGCGAAACAGCACTGTAATTATATTTTAAATTTTATTTAATTATTTACCCTCTCAGTTCTTATCACAAAACTTCGTTAAGAATTTCAAGGTTTATAGTTTATTTTATATAATATATTCCTCTATTCCTTCTTGGTTCTTACCGCAAAACTTCGTTAAGAATTTTAAGGTTTATGGTATATTTTATATAAGATATTTCTACGTTTGTAAGAGAATAACTCTTTTACCCGGGCACAACTTCCCCTAGCAATGTCGACAGACAGACTGTACCCATCCTAGCTCTGCAACGTATGAATCTCACTGAATTTGGTGTATTTTGATAGGCCAAGCCCAAGTCACATGATTGATGGAACAACCAGATACACAAATTTCATGAAAAACTTTGTATAATTTAGCATAGTCCTGCATGGATATTATTTACAAATTTTATTACCCTGTCATTGATAAGAGTTACACTTGAGTTTTTCTTTACTTAAAAACCCATATTTCTAAAATAGTTTAATGAAGAAATTTGTGTTAGTGGTTGAAATCACAAGCAGAATGATCACTGTTGCACACCACTATATAAAAATTATCCCAATTAGCGCTTTCAAGCTTCACAGCTCATCGTCAGATCGGAACAGACAGAAATTATGTGAAAACAAACCCTTCACCCCTCTCACCCCACCCTGCTCACACACAACAAGCTAAAATATAAATGACCCTTCCCCACCCCCTAAACCCTGTCCCACCATCTGTACAGTTACATATTTTTCTAGCAAATTCCTTGTGTTTCAGTGTGTGTGTGTGTGTGTGTGTGCATCCTTTTAAACTTACTCTCTTCCTCTCCACACATGTGGGTCAGTCACACACCCTTATTTTAAAACATCCAATTAGTACTATGCAATATAATTCTTAATCTTATCTATCTGTCCTCTATCATTTACTTCTTAATTATGTTATAAAATATTTCTTCATTATCAAATTTAATTTTAATATTAATTAAATTGTCTAACCCTTTTTCTCTTTGTTTCAATATTTCTAACTCCTCTCTAAGCTACCTTTAAATTGTATTATTTACTACTTTTACAATTTCGTATTCTTCCACCTTCTTGGTTGTTCTATTACCTTCTCCACGTTTGTGGTCAGACAATAAATTACTTAGATTTAAACATAGAAATTAAAGATAAAGATAATGAGAAACTACAGTTTGGGATATTTAGGAAAGAGTCGTATTTTGATATAATTATACCAAGAGAATCTTACCACCCTTATAGATATAAAATGGCGGCAATCAATTCATTTTGTTACAGAGCTCAGAAGTGTTTAAAAGAGACCGAATCAAAAGATAGGGAGTTAAAAACGATAAAGGGAATTGTAAGGAATAATAATTATAACACCAACATAGTGGATAAAGTTATGAAAAGGGTTAACATACAAAAAGCTAAAATAGAACCAGAACAAAAGAATTATGCAGGGTCATTGACATACATAGGTTCACATACTAGAAAAATTATAAAATGTTTTAATAAATACGGAGTAGATATAGCTATTAAAAAATGTGAAACGGTATTTGATAAGATAAGGAATAAGAATATAGAAAAAATTCCAGTATTACAGAAAAGCGGAATTTATAAATTAAAATGTAAAGACTGCAACAAAGTGTACCTAGGTGAGACAGGACGAAAATTCGTATGCAGGTTGTCTGACCACAAACGTGGAGAAGGTAATAGAACAACCAATTCGTTATATGCAAGACATTTCATAGAAGACAACCATAAGTTTGTTAATCCTTTGGAAGAATACGAAATTGTACTTCGAAGTATAAGTAGTAAATAATACAGTTGAAAGGAAGCTTAGAGAGGAGTTAGAAATATTGAAAGAAAGAGAAAAAGGGTTAGACAATTTAATTAATATTAAAATTAAATTTGATAATGAAGAAATATTTTATAACATAATTAAGAAGTAAATGATAGAGGACAGATAGATAAGATTAAGAATTATATTGCATAGTAGGCTACTAATTGGATGTTTTAAAATAAGGGTGTGTGACTGACCCACATGTGTGGAGAGGAAGAGGGTAAGTTTAAAAGGATGCACACACACACACACACACACACATTGAAACACAAGGAATTTTATAGAAAAATATGTAACTGTACAGATGGTGGGACAGGGTTTAGGGGGTGGGGAAGGGTCATTTATATTTTAGCTTGTTGTGTGTGAGCAGGGTGGGGTGAGAGGGGTGAAGGGATTGTTTTCACATAATTTCAGTCTGTTCCGATCTGACGATGAGCTGTGAAGCTTGAAAGTGCTAATCGGGATAATTTTTATGTAGTGGTGTGCAACAGTGATCATTCTGCTTCTAAAATAGTTACAAACCTCAGAGTATACACAAATCAAAGCTATTTACTTAAATAATTCCTTGTCAAATTTTCATGTAAATCGGTTAACTACCACTGCCGCTATAGCGATCGCAGATTATCACACGCGCACCAATTCATACAAAAAATACATGACAATATAGTACATCTTTTTATGAATAGTTTGGTGTAACCTATATGCTTATCAATTTTTAAATACAAAACTTATGACTAAAAGACAAAATATTACACAAAACAAATTTAAACAAAAAAATGCTCGTCATTCATGTACTCTGATATACACAGCATATCTTATCATCCTGTGTTCTGTTGCAATATATATAATGCAACGTTACAAGTATTATAAAATGAATACACTTGTGTCCATGTACCCAACGCAACTATAAAGTTTTAAACACCGGCTAGTTCGTAGGATTTTTGTATGTTCGTTGCGTAAAGTAAAGCAAAATTTAAGTTAAGGGCATGGGAATGCGCGAAACGCTTATGGTCAGAGGGGAATGGTGATGTGGTGGGAGTCGCTTTGAGATGCGAGAAGAGAATTGTTGTTATGAGCATCACTGCAGCCAACGTATATGAACATTATTTTGAATAGTAACCAAAAGTTGCGTGCAAGATTTGTTAGTCATCTGTGTTTCGCTTACCACAGATCTCTCTCTCTCTCTCTCTCTCTCTCATATCAAATGTTATATAAACCTATCCCGTCCTACAAGGTTACATTCTGAAAACGTAACATAACTTTGCTATTCAGCACACATTAATAACATATATTCTTAAATATCTAAACATATATGATGAACAAATTCTTTTGCATTGCATGGGTGTCTGACCTTGAATCATTATTAAAATAGCAACTCATTTATAAAAATAATATTAACTTTACTAAAATAAAATTGAATTGTTGCTATTAATATTTTAATAAAAAATAACATTTACTTTATGAATATTTATGATTTCTAATGACACACCCCATTTGTAAAATTAAACAGAATAAAGTTATTATTTTAAATACCAACTCACAATTATGTCTTTTACTTTGAATATTTACATTATTTATGCAATATAAGTCTTTATATTACTCGATTATCTCATATTCTGTTCTTTATGAGTTTTTGCACAAAAATATAATTGTTCATTTGTCACCTGCATATTGTCAAAGTTATCATTGCGTGTGTACTTGTGTGCGCATTTCCTGAATGATGATGACGATGATGCTGATGCGTCCTCGGTACTCTATAGCCTGTTGTTGATGGTGATCCTGTATTCCTCCATCAATCGTGGTGTATTGGCGATGATGATGATGATGATGTTCAAGTTGATCGGCAGACGGACATAGTGACAGTGTATGAAACTTTCATAAGTGTGAACCGTGTCCAAAATTGCTGGAGGTATTTATAGTAGATGGCAAACGGACATGTCAGATATTGTTTTTGACATATTAAATTTTGTAAATTTGAGTGTAGCGTCTTTTTTTACTGGTCACTTTTTAGTCCATTTTTGCGATCATTTAAATTTTCTCTTTAGGTGAGTGGTTGCATGTCTTTGTAATTTTTCACTTGTCATTTACATATAACACACTCGTTAATTACTAGTTAATTATGGTAGTAATTAACATTAATTTGTACGTTATTATTGCACTTTTCTGAAATAATTATGCATGACCAGGTGCGTTTAAATGTCCTTAATCTAATGGTGTTTTTAGAATTGTGATATGTCTTTGGTAACAGGTAAAAAACATATTTATTAATTTATTTTAATCCTGTCAATACCCGACTTACTAATTAAAACCATACGTCTCCCCCTCGTAGTACATTCCATGTCTGTGCTGGTTTACACACACGCACACACAAACACTGTAAACAATTCCAATGGCAGGTGTACTCTTTGGACAGGCTCTCACCTGCACTTTCATCCATAAAATATTTAAAACTATTCGTCATACTATCCTTACACTAATTATTTATAAAAATACTGCCCTGGGTAAATGTGCAAATATATGTATTGTTGTAATGTATATATATATATATATTACTATAATACTTATAACTATTTTACCTCAAGATGTATTTTTTCCTTTAGGGACATGTTTCGGGAGATCCTGTTCTCCCATCTTCAGCCATCTTGCTTCTGGTGCTGTATTTGTGTGTTGGCTTCTGGATGTTATTGAGGTGGTTTGTTGGTGTTACCACAACCACACACAATAATGCAACATTGAAGGACCAAAGACCAACAAACCACCTCAATAACATCCAGAAGCCAACACACAAATACAGCACCAGAAGCAAGATGACTGAAGATGGGAGAACAGGATCTCCCGAAACATGTCCCTAAAGGAAAAAATACATCTTGAGGTAAAATAGTTATAAGTATTATAGTATTATATACATCAAGAAACGGACTGTAGCAGAAAGTGATTGAAATATATATATATATATATATATATATATATATATTGCAACGAATCACAGGATCATGATAGGCGGGGCAAGTCATATATTACACAGACAACGGACATTCATATTATATTTTGGTAGATGGTTAAGTTTGGTTGTTATCAATTGTATTTAGTAAGGTTAAGGGTTTAGTTTAAAAAAACTGTGCATTATTATTTATGGTGATTCATGTACTGTGTTAGTGGAAATGTGCGCGCGTGCGCGAGTGGTAAACGTTTCCCGGGTGGCGCGTGAAGTATTATCGTTGTGTGGCCATTAACTGAACTGAGACGTGTGTATCACTACAATCCCTATACCTGTCGGACTATTGTTTACGTTCATGTATATTATTAATATGTAGGCAGCATGCATGAGATACGAGTAGTCTGATTACCGCTATGCATGCTGTTACAAGGTAAATGCACTCTGATGCATGAAAAGTGCATTGTCACTTTTACTAACCATGTGACTTCCATCCACCAATAGAATGCTGACTGGTGGTTGGAAATTTTCTTATGCCTGTCGTTACACAGGCAGTTCTTCTACGCCATCTACCGCGAACGGGTCGTGCACTCCTTGTACAAGAATTCTACCGCTTGCAAGGTGTTGTAAAGACTATTCGTCGATAGTGAAACGAGAAGGCTCAGAACTGTGTATGTAGTACATCTGCACACAGGTGTGTTTAAACGCATTACGCGTATAATTACGGAGTTCTTCTACGCCATCTACCGCGAACGGAACGTGCACTCCTTGTACAAGAATTCTACCGCTTGCAAGGTGTTGTAAAAACTATTCGTCGTTAGTGAAACGGGAAGACTCAGAACTGTGTGTGTGGTACATTTGCACACACCAGTGTTTTAACGCATTGTGCGAAAATTTACAAGCAGTTCTTCACTGCTGCTACCGTGAACGGTACATACAATCCTTGTACAAGACTCTACCGCTTGCAAGGATCTGTTAAGACTTTTCGGGATAGTAACGCGTGTGACGCATAACAATTGATTTATATCTTTACACACGATATTAATATTGTAGTATTACGTGTGTAAGAAGTGAGTGTAACTGTATCACTGTGCGAGATTTTCCGCAGTGACAGTAGTATTAATTGTTACGCAATAGTTCCATCAAGACGTTTCCGTGCTAGTGCAAGATTTCCTCATAGGGTGGTCTGCTGATCGCGGTAGACCTTGGTATTCGCGAGAACACTTGAAGAAGCCGGAGAGGTATAAGTTCAATATACCGTTATTGATTAAACTCACTGTCACCTGAGATATTACTTGGTCTTAAAATCTATATAAGTTTTGCGAGTAATAAAATCCGTAGTACCGTTGTTTGTGCGAAGTGTCGGATTCATCGTGGGAATTGCAGGACATCAGCCCAGCTGTTACAGGACATCAGCCCAGCTGTTACAGGACATCAGCCCAGCTGTTACAGGACATCAGCCCAGCTGTTATAGGACATCAGCCCAGCTGTTATAGGACCAGCCCAGCTGTTACAGGACATCAGCCAAGCTGTTACAGGACGCCAGCCCAGCTGTAAACGTTTCTGGGAAAACGTCTGTCATTTGTAAGCCACACCTGACGAACCAACTATACCGCAAAGACCGGCCCTTCTCTTCAACAACATCATCGTGGGAGTCTTCTTATGTAACGTATCACGTCTTGCGTATGAACATTATTTAACACGTTAAAAGAAAGACTCTATATCAAACATTACATTCTGTACATTTCAAATATACCATATAAACTATAACTTGTGTTTGTACAATAAATAATCTTAAACCCTCCAATATAGACTTGTAATTTGAAATACACATACTATCATATCCTATGCGCCAATAGTTTAGTAATTTGTGTTGTCGCATAGAGATATTTTGGTGCCCAACGTGGGGCTCGTAAAATAGCGGTAATTTACGCTATTATATAATTGTCTATGAATATAAAATTTGTTGGAAAAATCCGACGTATAAATATAATTAACGTAATAATTGTATGTGTATTGTTCATGTGAAAAGCTGAGGATATAATTTTTCAAGTGTGCATATTCTCTTGTATATCGTATATGAACAGATTTTATCAGTATATTGGAGGTAGATTATTAGTTGTTGTATGTTAGATAAGGTATTTACATGTTGATATTTTGAACTGCTTTTTCTGCGTGCATATAAACTGGTTACCATATGTTCTAATCTTGTTGTGATAATAATAACTTGGTTTGCGTATAAATCAATAAATTTAAATTTACTAAATTTTAAATTAAATTTTTGAGCATTATGGCGGAGTCAAAAGGGATAGAGAATCTTTTAGCGGCCATATTAGCGAAGATGAAAACCATGGAAGAAAAGATGGAGGAAATTTCAGCAGAAAATAACGAAGAGCGGAAAGATGATAGAGAAGAAATGAAAGCCTGGCGTGAGGAGATGAAAGCCGTGGAAGAAGGGATGATAGCGGGTATACAAGGAGTTTCAGAGGAAAGTAAAGCCAGGGATGAGGAGATGATAGCCATTAGGCAGAAATTTTGGGAAGAAATGGACGCCGATAGAGAGGAGAGGATGGCGAAACTACAGGAAATGTCAGCTGGTATTGAAGTAGATTTATCTGTTGAGAATATTGTACCTTGTGATAATTTTGAAGTACCAAATGTCCTTGTGGAACATACTCTCAACGAAAGTAATATGGAAGTTAACCAAGATGTGACATCGGAAGGATTAACGGAGAACAGTAGCGTAGCAGGTGAACTTGAAAGTGATTATACAGAAACCACCTTATTAGGGCCTAGTAGTTCATATCTCGATAAAGTCGAGTATTTAGATTCTGCATCGGATTGTAGTGAAGATAACAGAAATGAAATTAGTAGTAACAACACTATTAATCTGGAACATACTTCAGGTAAGTGCTGTGATGAGGTGATAATTTATAGTGTTACAGATATAGCATGCGAGAACCGTGAACGTATGATAGGATCTGAAGCTATCATGGATGCGGATAGTGTATGCATAACACATAAAAATTCCGAACCAGTAGTAGAGCCTGGAACTAGTATGGATACTAACGGGGCAGGTATTTATGACACATGGCCTGATGATGAGGTACTAGATGAATCTATATCAGGTACTGAGGTGTTTACGGAGAACGGAGAGGTGAATGATACGGGTGACAATAAGGTGACAACAATTATGATAAATAATAATGAACCACCGCGTAATCAGTTTCATGTTCAAACACCACAGAATCAGCCGCAATCACAACAACATAAAAATACAACTCAGCAAATTAATACCAACTTATTAGCAACAGTTACTGAAAATGATTCAGTTGAAAAGCAGTTCAATCGATCAAGTATGGAAAATGTTAGTTATAAGAATAAAACTGTTATGTATGGCCTATATCCTGCCGAAATTAGGGATAATTTAGTATGTAATAATGATAATAGTAATAAACATGAAGGAAATATGAGTATTGAAAATTGCACCGACCTTATTGTCGAAGCAAGAATCAGTGGTTATGTTGACGAGATGTTGGTCGACAGTGGCACAGAAATATCGCTGTTGGACAAGCAGTTACGAAAGAGGTGTAAAAACCACTTTATACAAATGCCGATTCTGCCGGTAAATCACACAAGGGTAAAATCAGCAGCGTGTGAGTCGCAGATAGTTGAAAAACAGGCACGTATAACAAGATATGTGCAGGAAACAGAAATAGATATGACCGTAATTGGAGTTAGAAAACTCGGACATAATATTATATTGGAAATCGACGAATTGAATAAACTGCCAGTTGGAGTTCCAAACCATACATTACGAGATAAGGTTGATAGGGTAGAGCACCTTATCAGACTAGGACGCTCGAAAGATAAGATAACGAATAACTCACCGACCCCCAAGCTTCAGTTAATGGGTTGCGAGATAAGGCAATTACGGTGTATATTAAACAAATTTAAATCTGTATTTCCAAGTAAACGTGTGCGTTTCAAAACTGAGAAAAATTTACACAAAAAACTCAGAAATAAATGTCAGGATATAGGAGTAAGAATGTGTAGTGATTTAAATATGTCAATTCAGGTTTAAATGTTGTATGTAAGTTGGCTCTGTGAATGAACAATAATCTAGTTTTGATAAGGAATGTTGTCTGTGTACGCTATGATCCTGCATTAGATGTCGTTATCTGTGTGTCAAGAACATGTGTGTTTGTTTTGGTTTGAAGGTTACCACGTGTCTTGTGAATTGATGCTTCTGTCAAAGTGACAGTTGGAATTGTTAGTATTAATTGAGGATGTTTATTTGATTTTAGTTCGAGGGTATTATTATTATTATTTCAGGATTAGGAAGTTGTTTTAGGTATATTAAAAAAAAAAAAAAAAAAATTTTATTTTGTGTTGTTAACTAAAAAAAAAAAAAATTTTTTTTATGCGGGAGGGAGTTAATCCTGCAACGAATCACAGGATCATGATAGGCGGGGCAAGTCATATATTACACAGACAACGGACATTCATATTATATTTTGGTAGATGGTTAAGTTTGGTTGTTATCAATTGTATTTAGTAAGGTTAAGGGTTTAGTTTAAAAAAACTGTGCATTATTATTTATGGTGATTCATGTACTGTGTTAGTGGAAATGTGCGCGCGTGCGCGAGTGGTAAACGTTTCCCGGGTGGCGCGTGAAGTATTATCGTTGTGTGGCCATTAACTGAACTGAGACGTGTGTATCACTACAATCCCTATACCTGTCGGACTATTGTTTACGTTCATGTATATTATTAATATGTAGGCAGCATGCATGAGATACGAGTAGTCTGATTACCGCTATGCATGCTGTTACAAGGTAAATGCACTCTGATGCATGAAAAGTGCATTGTCACTTTTACTAACCATGTGACTTCCATCCACCAATAGAATGCTGACTGGTGGTTGGAAATTTTCTTAAGCCTGTCGTTACACAGGCAGTTCTTCTACGCCATCTACCGCGAACGGGTCGTGCACTCCTTGTACAAGAATTCTACCGCTTGCAAGGTGTTGTAAAGACTATTCGTCGATAGTGAAACGAGAAGGCTCAGAACTGTGTATGTAGTACATCTGCACACAGGTGTGTTTAAACGCATTACGCGTATAATTACGGAGTTCTTCTACGCCATCTACCGCGAACGGAACGTGCACTCCTTGTACAAGAATTCTACCGCTTGCAAGGTGTTGTAAAAACTATTCGTCGTTAGTGAAACGGGAAGACTCAGAACTGTGTGTGTGGTACATTTGCACACACCAGTGTTTTAACGCATTGTGCGAAAATTTACAAGCAGTTCTTCACTGCTGCTACCGTGAACGGTACATACAATCCTTGTACAAGACTCTACCGCTTGCAAGGATCTGTTAAGACTTTTCGGGATAGTAACGCGTGTGACGCATAACAATTGATTTATATCTTTACACACGATATTAATATTGTAGTATTACGTGTGTAAGAAGTGAGTGTAACTGTATCACTGTGCGAGATTTCCGCAGTGACAGTAGTATTAATTGTTACGCAATAGTTCCATCAAGACGTTTCCGTGCTAGTGCAAGATTTCCTCATAGGGTGGTCTGCTGATCGCGGTAGACCTTGGTATTCGCGAGAACACTTGAAGAAGCCGGAGAGGTATAAGTTCAATATACCGTTATTGATTAAACTCACTGTCACCTGAGATATTACTTGGTCTTAAAATCTATATAAGTTTTGCGAGTAATAAAATCCGTAGTACCGTTGTTTGTGCGAAGTGTCGGATTCATCGTGGGAATTGCAGGACATCAGCCCAGCTGTTACAGGACATCAGCCCAGCTGTTACAGGACATCAGCCCAGCTGTTATAGGACATCAGCCCAGCTGTTATAGGACCAGCCCAGCTGTTACAGGACATCAGCCAAGCTGTTACAGGACGCCAGCCCAGCTGTAAACGTTTCTGGGAAAACGTCTGTCATTTGTAAGCCACACCTGACGATCCATCTATACCGCAAAGACCGGCCCTTCTCTTCAACAACATCATCGTGGGAGTCTTCTTATGTAACGTATCACGTCTTGCGTATGAACATTATTTAACACGTTAAAAGAAAGACTCTATATCAAACATTACATTCTGTACATTTCAAATATACCATATAAACTATAACTTGTGTTTGTACAATAAATAATCTTAAACCCTCCAATATAGACTTGTAATTTGAAATACACATACTATCATATCCTATGCGCCAATAGTTTAGTAATTTGTGTTGTCGCATAGAGATATTTTGGCGCCCAACGTGGGGCTCGTAAAATAGCGGTAATTTACGCTATTATATAATTGTCTATGAATATAAAATTTGTTGGAAAAATCCGACGTATAAATATAATTAACGTAATAATTGTATGTGTATTGTTTATGTGAAAAGCTGAGGATATAATTTTTCAAGTGTGCATATTCTCTTGTATATCGTATATGAACAGATTTTATCAGTATATTGGAGGTAGATTATTAGTTGTTGTATGTTAGATAAGGTATTTACATGTTGATATTTTGAACTGCTTTTTCTGCGTGCATATAAACTGGTTACCATATGTTCTAATCTTGTTGTGATAATAATAACTTGGTTTGCGTATAAATCAATAAATTTAAATTTACTAAATTTTAAATTAAATTTTTGAGCATTATGGCGGAGTCAAAAGGGATAGAGAATCTTTTAGCGGCCATATTAGCGAAGATGAAAACCATGGAAGAAAAGATGGAGGAAATTTCAGCAGAAAATAACGAAGAGCGGAAAGATGATAGAGAAGAAATGAAAGCCTGGCGTGAGGAGATGAAAGCCGTGGAAGAAGGGATGATAGCGGGTATACAAGGAGTTTCAGAGGAAAGTAAAGCCAGGGATGAGGAGATGATAGCCATTAGGCAGAAATTTTGGGAAGAAATGGACGCCGATAGAGAGGAGAGGATGGCGAAACTACAGGAAATGTCAGCTGGTATTGAAGTAGATTTATCTGTTGAGAATATTGTACCTTGTGATAATTTTGAAGTACCAAATGTCCTTGTGGAACATACTCTCAACGAAAGTAATATGGAAGTTAACCAAGATGTGACATCGGAAGGATTAACGGAGAACAGTAGCGTAGCAGGTGAACTTGAAAGTGATTATACAGAAACCACCTTATTAGGGCCTAGTAGTTCATATCTCGATAAAGTCGAGTATTTAGATTCTGCATCGGATTGTAGTGAAGATAACAGAAATGAAATTAGTAGTAACAACACTATTAATCTGGAACATACTTCAGGTAAGTGCTGTGATGAGGTGATAATTTATAGTGTTACAGATATAGCATGCGAGAACCGTGAACGTATGATAGGATCTGAAGCTATCATGGATGCGGATAGTGTATGCATAACACATAAAAATTCCGAACCAGTAGTAGAGCCTGGAACTAGTATGGATACTAACGGGGCAGGTATTTATGACACATGGCCTGATGATGAGGTACTAGATGAATCTATATCAGGTACTGAGGTGTTTACGGAGAACGGAGAGGTGAATGATACGGGTGACAATAAGGTGACAACAATTATGATAAATAATAATGAACCACCGCGTAATCAGTTTCATGTTCAAACACCACAGAATCAGCCGCAATCACAACAACATAAAAATACAACTCAGCAAATTAATACCAACTTATTAGCAACAGTTACTGAAAATGATTCAGTTGAAAAGCAGTTCAATCGATCAAGTATGGAAAATGTTAGTTATAAGAATAAAACTGTTATGTATGGCCTATATCCTGCCGAAATTAGGGATAATTTAGTATGTAATAATGATAATAGTAATAAACATGAAGGAAATATGAGTATTGAAAATTGCACCGACCTTATTGTCGAAGCAAGAATCAGTGGTTATGTTGACGAGATGTTGGTCGACAGTGGCACAGAAATATCGCTGTTGGACAAGCAGTTACGAAAGAGGTGTAAAAACCACTTTATACAAATGCCGATTCTGCCGGTAAATCACACAAGGGTAAAATCAGCAGCGTGTGAGTCGCAGATAGTTGAAAAACAGGCACGTATAACAAGATATGTGCAGGAAACAGAAATAGATATGACCGTAATTGGAGTTAGAAAACTCGGACATAATATTATATTGGAAATCGACGAATTGAATAAACTGCCAGTTGGAGTTCCAAACCATACATTACGAGATAAGGTTGATAGGGTAGAGCACCTTATCAGACTAGGACGCTCGAAAGATAAGATAACGAATAACTCACCGACCCCCAAGCTTCAGTTAATGGGTTGCGAGATAAGGCAATTACGGTGTATATTAAACAAATTTAAATCTGTATTTCCAAGTAAACGTGTGCGTTTCAAAACTGAGAAAAATTTACACAAAAAACTCAGAAATAAATGTCAGGATATAGGAGTAAGAATGTGTAGTGATTTAAATATGTCAATTCAGGTTTAAATGTTGTATGTAAGTTGGCTCTGTGAATGAACAATAATCTAGTTTTGATAAGGAATGTTGTCTGTGTACGCTATGATCCTGCATTAGATGTCGTTATCTGTGTGTCAAGAACATGTGTGTTTGTTTTGGTTTGAAGGTTACCACGTGTCTTGTGAATTGATGCTTCTGTCAAAGTGACAGTTGGAATTGTTAGTATTAATTGAGGATGTTTATTTGATTTTAGTTCGAGGGTATTATTATTATTATTTCAGGATTAGGAAGTTGTTTTAGGTATATTAAAAAAAAAAAAAAAAATTTTATTTTGTGTTGTTAACTAAAAAAAAAAAAAAATTTTTTTTATGCGGGAGGGAGTTAATCCTGCAACGAATCACAGGATCATGATAGGCGGGGCAAGTCATATATTACACAGACAACGGACATTCATATTATATTTTGGTAGATGGTTAAGTTTGGTTGTTATCAATTGTATTTAGTAAGGTTAAGGGTTTAGTTTAAAAAAACTGTGCATTATTATTTATGGTGATTCATGTACTGTGTTAGTGGAAATGTGCGCGCGTGCGCGAGTGGTAAACGTTTCCCGGGTGGCGCGTGAAGTATTATCGTTGTGTGGCCATTAACTGAACTGAGACGTGTGTATCACTACAATCCCTATACCTGTCGGACTATTGTTTACGTTCATGTATATTATTAATATGTAGGCAGCATGCATGAGATACGAGTAGTCTGATTACCGCTATGCATGCTGTTACAAGGTAAATGCACTCTGATGCATGAAAAGTGCATTGTCACTTTTACTAACCATGTGACTTCCATCCACCAATAGAATGCTGACTGGTGGTTGGAAATTTTCTTATGCCTGTCGTTACACAGGCAGTTCTTCTACGCCATCTACCGCGAACGGGTCGTGCACTCCTTGTACAAGAATTCTACCGCTTGCAAGGTGTTGTAAAGACTATTCGTCGATAGTGAAACGAGAAGGCTCAGAACTGTGTATGTAGTACATCTGCACACAGGTGTGTTTAAACGCATTACACGTATAATTACGGAGTTCTTCTACGCCATCTACCGCGAACGGAACGTGCACTCCTTGTACAAGAATTCTACCGCTTGCAAGGTGTTGTAAAAACTATTCGTCGTTAGTGAAACGGGAAGACTCAGAACTGTGTGTGTGGTACATTTGCACACACCAGTGTTTTAACGCATTGTGCGAAAATTTACAAGCAGTTCTTCACTGCTGCTACCGTGAACGGTACATACAATCCTTGTACAAGACTCTACCGCTTGCAAGGATCTGTTAAGACTTTTCGGGATAGTAACGCGTGTGACGCATAACAATTGATTTATATCTTTACACACGATATTAATATTGTAGTATTACGTGTGTAAGAAGTGAGTGTAACTGTATCACTGTGCGAGATTTTCCGCAGTGACAGTAGTATTAATTGTTACGCAATAGTTCCATCAAGACGTTTCCGTGCTAGTGCAAGATTTCCTCATAGGGTGGTCTGCTGATCGCGGTAGACCTTGGTATTCGCGAGAACACTTGAAGAAGCCGGAGAGGTATAAGTTCAATATACCGTTATTGATTAAACTCACTGTCACCTGAGATATTACTTGGTCTTAAAATCTATATAAGTTTTGCGAGTAATAAAATCCGTAGTACCGTTGTTTGTGCGAAGTGTCGGATTCATCGTGGGAATTGCAGGACATCAGCCCAGCTGTTACAGGACATCAGCCCAGCTGTTACAGGACATCAGCCCAGCTGTTACAGGACATCAGCCCAGCTGTTATAGGACATCAGCCCAGCTGTTATAGGACCAGCCCAGCTGTTACAGGACATCAGCCAAGCTGTTACAGGACGCCAGCCCAGCTGTAAACGTTTCTGGGAAAACGTCTGTCATTTGTAAGCCACACCTGACGAACCAACTATACCGCAAAGACCGGCCCTTCTCTTCAACAACATCATCGTGGGAGTCTTCTTATGTAACGTATCACGTCTTGCGTATGAACATTATTTAACACGTTAAAAGAAAGACTCTATATCAAACATTACATTCTGTACATTTCAAATATACCATATAAACTATAACTTGTGTTTGTACAATAAATAATCTTAAACCCTCCAATATAGACTTGTAATTTGAAATACACATACTATCATATCCTATGCGCCAATAGTTTAGTAATTTGTGTTGTCGCAATATATATATATATATATATATATATATATATATTACATTTAATATTTATACATCAAGATGTTATTTTTCTATTTGGAACATGTTTCGGGTACTGTCTTGTACCTATCCTCAGCCTTCCGGTTTTTTTGTCTGGTGAAGTACATATGTGTTGTTGGTTGACTATTATTATTGTGGCTTCCTGTTGGCTTCTGGTATTTCAAGTTGGTTTTATTGTGTGTGATTGTGGTGTATGTGTTAGTTTTTTGTGTATTTTCAATGTTGATTGCTTTGAATATTGTGTCATGTTTTGTATTGATTTGTATTTGTTCAGGTGTTAGTTTGTTTTCTGTTTTATGTTTGTATATTTGTAAATTTTCCCATATGTTCATTATGGTGCCTTTGTGTGGTATATGTTTTATTAGTGTTACATTGGTTATGTCTGGGAATTCATGTCCTGTGTTTATTGCATGTGTGGCTAAATTGGATTTATATATTTCTGGTTTTTTGTATGCATTTGGGTGTTCAAAATAACATTTTTTCAGCTGTTTTTTTGTTTGTCCTATATAACATTTATTGCAATCTTGGCATTCAATTTTGTATATACCGTTAGTTGTTGTATTATCTTTGTTGTGTGAGCTATTTAGATTTTGTAATTTATTTTTATTAGTTTTGTAATTTATTTGTATATCTGTGTTTTTAAATAGTTTTGTTAGTTTTGTCATTTTATTATTTATATATGTGAATGTGGCCCATTTTTTGTTGTTGTTATTATTTATGTGTTGTTCAGTTTGATTAATTCTTAATTGTTCAGTTTTTATTTTGTATTTGATTTTATTTTCTATTTTGATCATAGTATTTTATTGTATCCATTTTCATAACCAATTTGGTATTATATTTCTTTCTTTGTCAGTTTCTTGTTTGTTTAGGGGTATTTTGTACATTCTGTTAAATAACGAATAAAATGCTGCCACAATGTATAAATATTAAATGTATTATATACATCAAGAAACGGACTGTAGCAGAAAGTGATTGAAATATATATATATATATATATATATATATATATATATATATAGTAACATTACATAACCCATGCCCAGTGCTGATAATAAACAAAGAAGTATTAATATAATCATAAGAATAATAAAATCAGTAATTACCCATTCAAAAAGTCAGAAATGGTGATTAAATATCATACTATAAAAACAGTGTACAAAGTGTAACATAGTATAATATGTGGAAGTGTTAAAAACTTAAAGGACATCAATCACAGATATGTGAAGATGCAGTGTTGTAGCAATAAACTGTAATACTAATGATAAGTTGTTGTAGTTTTGTATTGTTAGGCCACAAAGGCAATATCACTGTAATTAATATATTATTTTTGTTTATGTTTAAAGGAATCCAGGGTTATATCAAATTAATAATGGCTAAATAATATAAAATAGAGAGATGGAGTGGAAAACAAAATAGTGTAGAGTAAGAATACATTAACTGAAATATAAGTCCGAAATAAACTAAGTAAAAAACCATTAAATTATAAAATACAAATAGCCAAACTTAAGTAAAGATGTGAAGAAAAACCTTATTTAAATTAAATTTAATTATAGCTAAAATTGGTAAAGGAGTATTTTTTCTAAAAGAAGAAATGAAATAATAATAATTAATACTAGCCTATTTACTAAAACGGTACCTAAGTTAGGCAATAAAAAACCATCAATTTCTTGGTTGCCAAGAGTAACTAATCAACAAGAAATTAATTTAATTGTTCAATGGTATTCAAAGTGTTCAGATAAAAAAAAGTAATGACTAGTAAAATTAAAAAAAAAAATAATAACTATCATTCGGAACAAACCATTACAAAATTAATGAAACCATCCACCATCCACTACATCAGAGACATCCTTGGAACTACAATAATTCACGCCAGAAAATCGATGGAAACCGTAAATCCAGCTAAACATATCTTGGCCTAGACTTCGGAATAAAAAATCTTTGGGTGAGATCGCTTCCTTTCATAAATAAAAAATTACACATCACCAACAAGTAACGAACACTAGAAACAGTACCACATCTTCCAATTTATAAGAAAACTGAGGGTGAACATTATAAACTTTATTTTATTTAACAAAAAATTTGTCAAACGTGTGCATAGTGAATTGATGGCAGCCATTTTCCTTTTCTTTACTTGAGGTGAAGACACATAGTCTGCACTCTGCTGGTTTAAAAACAAACTTAATGAATCAGATGTTAACATAAACAAATATCATTTAATGTAAAGTATGATACTAATAAATATGCATTTCTGACTTTCTTAAAGTTCAAAGAACCTCAAATAACCCTGGGATATATAATTAATTAATTTTTCTTTCTAAAAAAATCTGTAATTGAAAAATTTGTTGTGTTATATGTAATGTAAACTTAATATTGAAAAATGTTGTGATATCAAAAAATAATCGATTGTAAACTCATGATTTGGAGACAAGAATTTCCATTGAATTAAAATAAATTCAATAAATACCTTTCTTTTAGGTAATTGATTGTGTATTATTTCTGGTAGATAGTAGTTTGTTACAGGAAAAGAGGAATAGCCGAGAAGAGTAAGAAAATCAGCCCAGTCATCAGAAAATTATTAAGTACTGCAAAAATAACATAACCTTAAATGGGTTCATAAATAGAAAACAGCTGATGCAATGCGCAGAAAAATTTTAAAAGACTAGATCGTATACAAAGAGAGTAATTCTCTTTCGCTCTCTTTCACTCTCTCTCCTACCTATTTTCAAACATCTGCCCTGATTTAATACTGGAATAAAGAACATTTGGTCAATATTTTTCATAATCACACACTCTCGATTAAAAATAAATAACATTTTTAGGATACAAACGTATTACGCATAACAGATAAATAGACATAAATTCCGTGGAAGACGTTATAACGTTAAATTCCAGGGGAGACGTAACAATATATTGCAACGAATCACAGGATCATGATAGGCGGGGCAAGTCATATATTACACAGACAATGGACATTCATATTATATTGGTAGATGGTTAAGTTTGGTTGTTATCAATTGTATTTAGTTAGGTTAAGGGTTTAGTTTAGAAAAACTGTGCATTATTATTTATGGTGATTCATGTATTGTGTTAGTGGAAATGTGCGCGCGTGCGCGAGTGGGAAACGTTTCCCGTGCGGTGCATGAAGTATTATCGTTCTGACATGAAGTGTTATCGTTTTGACATTAGCTGAACTGAGACATGTGTATCGCTACAATCCCTATACCTGTCGGACTATTGTTTACGTTCATGTATATTATTAATATGTAGGCAGCATGCATGAGATACGAGTAGTCTGATTACCGCTATGCATGCTGTTTCAAGGTAAATGCACTCTAATGCATGAAAAGTGCATGGTCACTTTTACTAACCATGTGACTTCCATCCACCAATAGAATGCTGACTGGTGGTTGGAAATTTTCTTAAGCCTGTCGTTACACAGGCAGTTCTTCTACGCCATCTACCGCGAACGGGTCGTGCACTCCTTGTACAAGAATTCTACCGCTTGCAAGGTGTTGTAAAGACTATTCGTCGATAGTGAAACGAGAAGGCTCAGTACTGTGTATGTAGTACATCTGCACACAGGTGTGTTTAAACGCATTACGCGTATAATTACGTAGTTCTTCTACGCCATCTACCGCGAACGGAACGTGCACTCCTTGTACAAGAATTCTACCGCTTGCAAGGTGTTGTAAAAACTATTCGTCGTTAGTGAAACGGGAAGACTCAGAACTGTGTGTGTAGTACATTTGCACACACCAGTGTTTAAACGCATTGTGCGTAAAATTACAAGCAGTTCTTCACTGCTGCTACCGCGAACGGTACATTCAATTCCTTGTACAAGATTATACCGCTTGCAAGGATTTGTTAAGACTTTTCGGGAATAGTAATGCGTGTGACGCATAACAATTGATTTTATATCTTTACACACGATATTATTATTGTAGTATTACGTGTGTAAGAAGTGAGTGCAACTGTATCACTGTGCGAGATTTTCCGCAGTGACAGTATCATTAATTGTTACGCAATAGTTCCATCAAGACGTTTCCGTGCTAGTGCAAGATTTACTCATAGGGTGGTCTGCTGATCGCGGTAGACCTTGTTATTCGCGAGAACACTTGAAGAAGCCGGAGAGGTATAAGCTCAATATACCGTTATTGATTAAACTCACTGTCACCTGAGATATTACTTGGTCTTAAAATCTATATAAGTTTTGCGAGTAATAAAATCCGTAGTACCGTTGTTTGTGCGAAGTGTCGGATTCATCGTGGGAATTGCAGGACATCAGCCCAGCTGTTACAGGACATCAGCCCAGCTGTTACAGGACATCAGCCCAGCTGTTACAGTACATCAGCCCAGCTGTTATAGGACATCAGCCCAGCTGTTATAGGACCAGCCCAGCTATTACAGGACATCAGCCAAGCTGTTACAGGACGCCAGCCCAGCTGTAAACGTTTCTGGTGAAACGTCTGTCATTTGTAAGCCACACCTGACGATCCATCTATACCGCAAAGACCGGCCCTTCTCTTCAACAACATCATCGTGGGAGTCTTCTTATGTAACGTATCACGTCTTGCGTATGAACATTATTTAACATTTTAAAAGAAAGACTCTATATCAAACATTACATTCTGTACATTACAAATATACCATATAAACTATAACTTGTGTTTGTACAATAAATAATCTTAAACCCTCCAATATAGACTTGTAATTTGAATTACACATACTATCATATCCTATGCGCCAATAGTTTAGTAATTTGTGTTGTCGCATAGAGATATTTTGGCGCCCAACGTGGGGCTCGTAAAATAGCGGTAATTTACGCTATTATATAATTGTCTATGAATATAAAATTTGTTGGTTCAAAATATCTCTATGCGACAACACAAATTACTAAACTATTGGCGCATAGGATATGATAGTATGTGTAATTCACATTACAAGTCTATATTGGAGGGTTTAAGATTATTTATTGTACAAACACAAGTTATAGTTTATATGGTATATTTTTGTAATGTACAGAATGTAATGTTTGATATAGAGTCTTTCTTTTAAAATGTTAAATAATGTTCATACGCAAGACGTGATACGTTACATAAGAAGACTCCCACGATGATGTTGTTGAAGAGAAGGGCCGGTCTTTGCGGTATAGATGGATCGTCAGGTGTGGCTTACAAATGACAGACGTTTCACCAGAAACGTTTACAGCTGGGCTGGCGTCCTGTAACAGCTTGGCTGATGTCCTGTAATAGCTGGGCTGGTCCTATAACAGCTGGGCTGATGTCCTATAACAGCTGGGCTGATGTCCTGTAACAGCTGGGCTGATGTCCTGTAACAGCTGGGCTGATGTCCTGTAACAGCTGGGCTGATGTCCTGCAATTCCCACGATGAAACCGACACTTCGCACAAACAACGGTACTACGGATTTTATTACTCGCAAAACTTATATAGATTTTAAGACCAAGTAATATCTCAGGTGACAGTGAGTTTAATCAATAACGGTATATTGAGCTTATACCTCTCCGGCTTCTTCAAGTGTTCTCGCGAATAACAAGGTCTACCGCGATCAGCAGACCACCCTATGAGGAAATCTTGCACTAGCACGGAAACGTCTTGATGGAACTATTGCGTAACAATTAATGATACTGTCACTGCAGAAAATCTCGCACAGTGATACAGTTGCACTCACTTCTTACACACGTAATACTACAATAATAATATCGTGTGTAAAGATATAAAATCAATTGTTATGCGTCACACGCATTACTATTCCCGAAAAGTCTTAACAAATCCTTGCAAGCGGTATAATCTTGTACAAGGAATTGAATGTACCGTTCGCGGTAGCAGCAGTGAAGAACTGCTTGTAATTTTACGCACAATGCGTTTAAACACTGGTGTGTGCAAATGTACTACACACACAGTTCTGAGTCTTCCCGTTTCACTAACGACGAATAGTTTTTACAACACCTTGCAAGCGGTAGAATTCTTGTACAAGGAGTGCACGTTCCGTTCGCGGTAGATGGCGTAGAAGAACTACGTAATTATACGCGTAATGCGTTTAAACACACCTGTGTGCAGATGTACTACATACACAGTTCTGAGCCTTCTCGTTTCACTATCAACGAATAGTCTTTACAACACCTTGCAAGCGGTAGAATTCTTGTACAAGGAGTGCACGACCCGTTCGCGGTAGATGGCGTAGAAGAACTGCCTGTGTAACGACAGGCTTAAGAAAATTTCCAACCACCAGTCAGCATTCTATTGGTGGATGGAAGTCACATGGTTAGTAAAAGTGACCATGCACTTTTCATGCATTAGAGTGCATTTACCTTGAAACAGCATGCATAGCGGTAATCAGACTACTCGTATCTCATGCATGCTGCCTACATATTAATAATATACATGAACGTAAACAATAGTCCGACAGGTATAGGGATTGTAGCGATACACATGTCTCAGTTCAGCTAATGTCAAAACAACGATAATACTTCATGCACCGCACGGGAAACGTTTCCCACTCGCGCACGCGCGCACATTTCCACTAACACAATACATGAATCACCATAAATAATAATGCACAGTTTTTCTAAACTAAACCCTTAACCTAACTAAATACAATTGATAACAACCAAACTTAACCATCTACCAATATAATATGAATGTCCATTGTCTGTGTAATATATGACTTGCCCCGCCTATCATGATCCTGTGATTCGTTGCAGGATTAACTCCCTCCCGCATAAAAAAAAATTTTTTTTTTTTTTTTTTTAGTTAACTAACAAAAAATAAAAAAATTTTTTTTTTTTAATATACCTAAAACAACTTCCTAATCCTGAAATAATAATAATACCCTCGAACTAAAATCAAATAAACATCCTCAATTAATACTAACAATTCCAACTGTCACTTTGACAGAAGCATCAATTCACAAGACACGTGGTAACCTTCAAACCAAAACAAACACACATGTTCTTGACACACAGATAACGACATCTAATGCAGGGTCATAGCGTACACAGACAACATTCCTTATCTAAACTAGATTATTGTTCACTCTCAGAGTCATCTTACATACAACATTTAAACCTGAACTTGACATATTTAACATCACTACACATTCTTACCCCTATATCCTGACATTTATTTCTGAGTTTTTTGTATAAATTTTTCTCAGTTTTGAAACGCACACGTTTACTTGGAAAGACAGATTTGAATTTGTTTAATATACACCGTAATTGCCTTATCTCGCAACCCATTAACTGAACCTTGAGGGTCGGTGAGTTATTCGTTATCTTATCTTTCGAGCGTCCTAGTCTGATAAGGTGCTCTACCCTATCAACCTTATCTCGTAATGTATGGTTTGGAACTCCAACTGGCAGTTTATTCAATTCGTCGATTTCCAATATAATATTATGTCCGAGTTTTCTAACTCCAATTACGGTCACATCTATTTTCGTTCCCTGCACATATCTTGTTATACGTGCCTGTTTTTCAACTATCTGCGACTCACACGCTGCTGATTTTATCCTTGTGTGACTTACCGGCAGAATCGGCATTTGCATAAAGTGGTTTTTACACCTCTTACGTAACTGCTCGTCCAACAGCGATATTTCTGTGCCGCTGTCGACCAACATCTCGTCAACATAACCCTTGATTTTTGCTTCGACAATAAGGTCGGTGCAATTTTTCATACTAATATTTTCTTCATGTTTATTACTATTATCATTATTACACATTAAATTATCCCTAATTTCGGCAGGATATAGGCCATACATAACAGTTCTATTCTTATAACTAACATTTTTCATACTTGATTGATTGAACTGCCTTTCAACTAAATCATTTTCAATAACTGTTGCTAATAAGTTGGTATTAAATTGCTGAGTTGTATTTTTATGTTGTTGTGATTGCGGCTGATTTTGTGGTGTTTGAACATGAAACTGATTATGCGGCGGTTCATTATTATTTATCATAATTGTTGTCACCTTATTGTCACCCGTATCATTCACCTCTCCGTTCTCCGTAAACACCTCAGTACCTGATATAGATTCATCTAGTACCTCATCATCAGGCCATGTGTCATAAATACCTGCACCGTTAGTATCCATACTAGTTCCAGGCTCTACTACTGGTTCGGAATTTTTATGTGTTATGCATACACTGTCCGCATCCATGATAGCTTCAGATCCTATCATACGTTCACGGTTCTCGCATGCTATATCTGTTACACTATAAAATATCACCTCATCACAGCACTTACCTGAAGTATGTTCCAGATTAATAGTGTTGTTACTACTAATTTCATTTCTGTTATCTTCATTACAATCCGATGCAGAATCTAAATACTCGACTTTACCGAGATATGAACTACTAGGCCCTAATAAGGTGGTTTCTGTATAATCACTTTCAAGTTCACCTGCTACGCTACTGTTCTCCGTTAATCCTTCAGATGTCACATCTTGATTAACTTCCATATTACTTTCGTTGAGAGTATGTTCCACAAGGACATTTGGTACTTCAAAATTATCATAAGGTACAATATTCTCAACAGTTAAATCTACTTCAATATCAGCTGACATTTCCTGTAGCTTCCCCATCCTCTCCTCTCTACCAGCTTCCATTTCTTCCCAAAATTTCTGCATACTGGCGTCATGTTCTTCTTCTTCTGCTTTCATTTTTTCCGCTAATTCCCATAGACTCATTTTCACCTCCTCTTGACGGGCTTTATTTTCCTCTTTATTTTCTGCTGAAATTTTCTCCATCTTTTCTTCCATGGTTTTCATCTTCGCTAATATGGCCGCTAAAGCATTCTCTATCCCTTGTGACTCCGCCATAATGATTAAATTTAATTTAAAATTTAGTAAATTTAAATTTATTGATTTATACGCAAAGCAAGTTATTATTATCACAACAAGATTAGAACATATGGTAACCAGTTTATATGCACACAGAAAAAGCAGTTCAAAATATCAACATGTAAATACCTTATCTAACATACAACAACTAATAATCTACCTCCAATATACTGATAAAATCTGTTCATATATGATATACAAGAGAATATGCACAATTGAAAAATTATATCCTCAGATTTTCATATGAACTATACACATACAATTATTACGTTAATTATACTTATACGTCGGATTTTTCCAACAAATTTTATATTCATAGACAATTATATAATAGCGTAAATTACCGCTATTTTACGAGCCCCACGTTGGGCGCCAAAATATCTCTATGCGACAACACAAATTACTAAACTATTGGCGCATAGGATATGATAGTATGTGTAATTCAAATTACAAGTCTATATTGGAGGGTTTAAGATTATTTATTGTACAAACACAAGTTATAGTTTATATGGTATATTTGTAATGTACAGAATGTAATGTTTGATATAGAGTCTTTCTTTTAAAATGTTAAATAATGTTCATACGCAAGACGTGATACGTTACATAAGAAGACTCCCACGATGATGTTGTTGAAGAGAAGGGCCGGTCTTTGCGGTATAGATGGATCGTCAGGTGTGGCTTACAAATGACAGACGTTTCACCAGAAACGTTTACAGCTGGGCTGGCGTCCTGTAACAGCTTGGCTGATGTCCTGTAATAGCTGGGCTGGTCCTATAACAGCTGGGCTGATGTCCTGTAACAGCTGGGCTGATGTCCTGTAACAGCTGGGCTGATGTCCTGTAACAGCTGGGCTGATGTCCTGCAATTCCCACGATGAATCCGACACTTCGCACAAACAACGGTACTACGGATTTTATTACTCGCAAAACTTATATAGATTTTAAGACCAAGTAATATCTCAGGTGACAGTGAGTTTAATCAATAACGGTATATTGAGCTTATACCTCTCCGGCTTCTTCAAGTGTTCTCGCGAATAACAAGGTCTACCGCGATCAGCAGACCACCCTATGAGGAAATCTTGCACTAGCACGGAAACGTCTTGATGGAACTATTGCGTAACAATTAATGATACTGTCACTGCGGAAAATCTCGCACAGTGATACAGTTGCACTCACTTCTTACACACGTAATACTACAATAATAATATCGTGTGTAAAGATATAAAATCAATTGTTATGCGTCACACGCATTACTATTCCCGAAAAGTCTTAACAAATCCTTGCAAGCGGTATAATCTTGTACAAGGAATTAAATGTACCGTTCGCGGTAGCAGCAGTGAAGAACTGCTTGTAATTTTACGCACAATGCGTTTAAACACTGGTGTGTGCAAATGTACTACACACACAGTTCTGAGTCTTCCCGTTTCACTAACGACGAATAGTTTTTACAACACCTTGCAAGCGGTAGAATTCTTGTACAAGGAGTGCACGTTCCGTTCGCGGTAGATGGCGTAGAAGAACTACGTAATTATACGCGTAATGCGTTTAAACACACCTGTGTGCAGATGTACTACATACACAGTTCTGAGCCTTCTCGTTTCACTATCAACGAATAGTCTTTACAACACCTTGCAAGCGGTAGAATTCTTGTACAAGGAGTGCACGACCCGTTCGCGGTAGATGGCGTAGAAGAACTGCCTGTGTAACGACAGGCTTAAGAAAATTTCCAACCACCAGTCAGCATTCTATTGGTGGATGGAAGTCACATGGTTAGTAAAAGTGACCATGCACTTTTCATGCATTAGAGTGCATTTACCTTGAAACAGCATGCATAGCGGTAATCAGACTACTCGTATCTCATGCATGCTGCCTACATATTAATAATATACATGAACGTAAACAATAGTCCGACAGGTATAGGGATTGTAGCGATACACATGTCTCAGTTCAGCTAATGTCAAAACAACGATAATACTTCACGCACCGCACGGGAAACGTTTCCCACTCGCGCACGCGCGCACATTTCCACTAACACAATACATGAATCACCATAAATAATAATGCACAGTTTTTCTAAACTAAACCCTTAACCTAACTAAATACAATTGATAACAACCAAACTTAACCATCTACCAATATAATATGAATGTCCATTGTCTGTGTAATATATGACTTGCCCCGCCTATCATGATCCTGTGATTCGTTGCAGGATTAACTCCCTCCCGCATAAAAAAAAAATTTTTTTTTTTTTTTTTAGTTAACTAACAAAAAATAAAAAAATTTTTTTTTTTTAATATACCTAAAACAACTTCCTAATCCTGAAATAATAATAATACCCTCGAACTAAAATCAAATAAACATCCTCAATTAATACTAACAATTCCAACTGTCACTTTGACAGAAGCATCAATTCACAAGACACGTGGTAACCTTCAAACCAAAACAAACACACATGTTCTTGACACACAGATAACGACATCTAATGCAGGGTCATAGCGTACACAGACAACATTCCTTATCTAAACTAGATTATTGTTCACTCTCAGAGTCATCTTACATACAACATTTAAACCTGAACTTGACATATTTAACATCACTACACATTCTTACCCCTATATCCTGACATTTATTTCTGAGTTTTTTGTATAAATTTTTCTCAGTTTTGAAACGCACACGTTTACTTGGAAAGACAGATTTGAATTTGTTTAATATACACCGTAATTGCCTTATCTCGCAACCCATTAACTGAACCTTGAGGGTCGGTGAGTTATTCGTTATCTTATCTTTCGAGCGTCCTAGTCTGATAAGGTGCTCTACCCTATCAACCTTATCTCGTAATGTATGGTTTGGAACTCCAACTGGCAGTTTATTCAATTCGTCGATTTCCAATATAATATTATGTCCGAGTTTTCTAACTCCAATTACGGTCACATCTATTTTCGTTCCCTGCACATATCTTGTTATACGTGCCTGTTTTTCAACTATCTGCGACTCACACGCTGCTGATTTTATCCTTGTGTGACTTACCGGCAGAATCGGCATTTGCATAAAGTGGTTTTTACACCTCTTACGTAACTGCTCGTCCAACAGCGATATTTCTGTGCCGCTGTCGACCAACATCTCGTCAACATAACCCTTGATTTTTGCTTCGACAATAAGGTCGGTGCAATTTTTCATACTAATATTTTCTTCATGTTTATTACTATTATCATTATTACACATTAAATTATCCCTAATTTCGGCAGGATATAGGCCATACATAACAGTTCTATTCTTATAACTAACATTTTTCATACTTGATTGATTGAACTGCCTTTCAACTAAATCATTTTCAATAACTGTTGCTAATAAGTTGGTATTAAATTGCTGAGTTGTATTTTTATGTTGTTGTGATTGCGGCTGATTTTGTGGTGTTTGAACATGAAACTGATTATGCGGCGGTTCATTATTATTTATCATAATTGTTGTCACCTTATTGTCACCCGTATCATTCACCTCTCCGTTCTCCGTAAACACCTCAGTACCTGATATAGATTCATCTAGTACCTCATCATCAGGCCATGTGTCATAAATACCTGCACCGTTAGTATCCATACTAGTTCCAGGCTCTACTACTGGTTCGGAATTTTTATGTGTTATGCATACACTGTCCGCATCCATGATAGCTTCAGATCCTATCATACGTTCACGGTTCTCGCATGCTATATCTGTTACACTATAAAATATCACCTCATCACAGCACTTACCTGAAGTATGTTCCAGATTAATAGTGTTGTTACTACTAATTTCATTTCTGTTATCTTCATTACAATCCGATGCAGAATCTAAATACTCGACTTTACCGAGATATGAACTACTAGGCCCTAATAAGGTGGTTTCTGTATAATCACTTTCAAGTTCACCTGCTACGCTACTGTTCTCCGTTAATCCTTCAGATGTCACATCTTGATTAACTTCCATATTACTTTCGTTGAGAGTATGTTCCACAAGGACATTTGGTACTTCAAAATTATCATAAGGTACAATATTCTCAACAGTTAAATCTACTTCAATATCAGCTGACATTTCCTGTAGCTTCCCCATCCTCTCCTCTCTACCAGCTTCCATTTCTTCCCAAAATTTCTGCATACTGGCGTCATGTTCTTCTTCTTCTGCTTTCATTTTTTCCGCTAATTCCCATAGACTCATTTTCACCTCCTCTTGACGGGCTTTATTTTCCTCTTTATTTTCTGCTGAAATTTTCTCCATCTTTTCTTCCATGGTTTTCATCTTCGCTAATATGGCCGCTAAAGCATTCTCTATCCCTTGTGACTCCGCCATAATGATTAAATTTAATTTAAAATTTAGTAAATTTAAATTTATTGATTTATACGCAAAGCAAGTTATTATTATCACAACAAGATTAGAACATATGGTAACCAGTTTATATGCACACAGAAAAAGCAGTTCAAAATATCAACATGTAAATACCTTATCTAACATACAACAACTAATAATCTACCTCCAATATACTGATAAAATCTGTTCATATATGATATACAAGAGAATATGCACAATTGAAAAATTATATCCTCAGATTTTCATATGAACTATACACATACAATTATTACGTTAATTATACTTATACGTCGGATTTTTCCAACAAATTTTATATTCATAGACAATTATATAATAGCGTAAATTACCGCTATTTTACGAGCCCCACGTTGGGCGCCAAAATATCTCTATGCGACAACACAAATTACTAAACTATTGGCGCATAGGATATGATAGTATGTGTAATTCAAATTACAAGTCTATATTGGAGGGTTTAAGATTATTTATTGTACAAACACAAGTTATAGTTTATATGGTATATTTGTAATGTACAGAATGTAATGTTTGATATAGAGTCTTTCTTTTAAAATGTTAAATAATGTTCATACGCAAGACGTGATACGTTACATAAGAAGACTCCCACGATGATGTTGTTGAAGAGAAGGGCCGGTCTTTGCGGTATAGATGGATCGTCAGGTGTGGCTTACAAATGACAGACGTTTCACCAGAAACGTTTACAGCTGGGCTGGCGTCCTGTAACAGCTTGGCTGATGTCCTGTAATAGCTGGGCTGGTCCTATAACAGCTGGGCTGATGTCCTGTAACAGCTGGGCTGATGTCCTGTAACAGCTGGGCTGATGTCCTGCAATTCCCACGATGAATCCGACACTTCGCACAAACAACGGTACTACGGATTTTATTACTCGCAAAACTTATATAGATTTTAAGACCAAGTAATATCTCAGGTGACAGTGAGTTTAATCAATAACGGTATATTGAGCTTATACCTCTCCGGCTTCTTCAAGTGTTCTCGCGAATAACAAGGTCTACCGCGATCAGCAGACCACCCTATGAGGAAATCTTGCACTAGCACGGAAACGTCTTGATGGAACTATTGCGTAACAATTAATGATACTGTCACTGCGGAAAATCTCGCACAGTGATACAGTTGCACTCACTTCTTACACACGTAATACTACAATAATAATATCGTGTGTAAAGATATAAAATCAATTGTTATGCGTCACACGCATTACTATTCCCGAAAAGTCTTAACAAATCCTTGCAAGCGGTATAATCTTGTACAAGGAATTAAATGTACCGTTCGCGGTAGCAGCAGTGAAGAACTGCTTGTAATTTTACGCACAATGCGTTTAAACACTGGTGTGTGCAAATGTACTACACACACAGTTCTGAGTCTTCCCGTTTCACTAACGACGAATAGTTTTTACAACACCTTGCAAGCGGTAGAATTCTTGTACAAGGAGTGCACGTTCCGTTCGCGGTAGATGGCGTAGAAGAACTACGTAATTATACGCGTAATGCGTTTAAACACACCTGTGTGCAGATGTACTACATACACAGTTCTGAGCCTTCTCGTTTCACTATCAACGAATAGTCTTTACAACACCTTGCAAGCGGTAGAATTCTTGTACAAGGAGTGCACGACCCGTTCGCGGTAGATGGCGTAGAAGAACTGCCTGTGTAACGACAGGCTTAAGAAAATTTCCAACCACCAGTCAGCATTCTATTGGTGGATGGAAGTCACATGGTTAGTAAAAGTGACCATGCACTTTTCATGCATTAGAGTGCATTTACCTTGAAACAGCATGCATAGCGGTAATCAGACTACTCGTATCTCATGCATGCTGCCTACATATTAATAATATACATGAACGTAAACAATAGTCCGACAGGTATAGGGATTGTAGCGATACACATGTCTCAGTTCAGCTAATGTCAAAACAACGATAATACTTCACGCACCGCACGGGAAACGTTTCCCACTCGCGCACGCGCGCACATTTCCACTAACACAATACATGAATCACCATAAATAATAATGCACAGTTTTTCTAAACTAAACCCTTAACCTAACTAAATACAATTGATAACAACCAAACTTAACCATCTACCAATATAATATGAATGTCCATTGTCTGTGTAATATATGACTTGCCCCGCCTATCATGATCCTGTGATTCGTTGCAGGATTAACTCCCTCCCGCATAAAAAAAAAATTTTTTTTTTTTTTTTAGTTAACTAACAAAAAATAAAAAAATTTTTTTTTTTTAATATACCTAAAACAACTTCCTAATCCTGAAATAATAATAATACCCTCGAACTAAAATCAAATAAACATCCTCAATTAATACTAACAATTCCAACTGTCACTTTGACAGAAGCATCAATTCACAAGACACGTGGTAACCTTCAAACCAAAACAAACACACATGTTCTTGACACACAGATAACGACATCTAATGCAGGGTCATAGCGTACACAGACAACATTCCTTATCTAAACTAGATTATTGTTCACTCTCAGAGTCATCTTACATACAACATTTAAACCTGAACTTGACATATTTAACATCACTACACATTCTTACCCCTATATCCTGACATTTATTTCTGAGTTTTTTGTATAAATTTTTCTCAGTTTTGAAACGCACACGTTTACTTGGAAAGACAGATTTGAATTTGTTTAATATACACCGTAATTGCCTTATCTCACAACCCATTAACTGAACCTTGAGGGTCGGTGAGTTATTCGTTATCTTATCTTTCGAGCGTCCTAGTCTGATAAGGTGCTCTACCCTATCAACCTTATCTCGTAATGTATGGTTTGGAACTCCAACTGGCAGTTTATTCAATTCGTCGATTTCCAATATAATATTATGTCCGAGTTTTCTAACTCCAATTACGGTCACATCTATTTTCGTTCCCTGCACATATCTTGTTATACGTGCCTGTTTTTCAACTATCTGCGACTCACACGCTGCTGATTTTATCCTTGTGTGACTTACCGGCAGAATCGGCATTTGCATAAAGTGGTTTTTACACCTCTTACGTAACTGCTCGTCCAACAGCGATATTTCTGTGCCGCTGTCGACCAACATCTCGTCAACATAACCCTTGATTTTTGCTTCGACAATAAGGTCGGTGCAATTTTTCATACTAATATTTTCTTCATGTTTATTACTATTATCATTATTACACATTAAATTATCCCTAATTTCGGCAGGATATAGGCCATACATAACAGTTCTATTCTTATAACTAACATTTTTCATACTTGATTGATTGAACTGCCTTTCAACTAAATCATTTTCAATAACTGTTGCTAATAAGTTGGTATTAAATTGCTGAGTTGTATTTTTATGTTGTTGTGATTGCGGCTGATTTTGTGGTGTTTGAACATGAAACTGATTACGCGGCGGTTCATTATTATTTATCATAATTGTTGTCACCTTATTGTCACCCGTATCATTCACCTCTCCGTTCTCCGTAAACACCTCAGTACCTGATATAGATTCATCTAGTACCTCATCATCAGGCCATGTGTCATAAATACCTGCACCGTTAGTATCCATACTAGTTCCAGGCTCTACTACTGGTTCGGAATTTTTATGTGTTATGCATACACTGTCCGCATCCATGATAGCTTCAGATCCTATCATACGTTCACGGTTCTCGCATGCTATATCTGTTACACTATAAAATATCACCTCATCACAGCACTTACCTGAAGTATGTTCCAGATTAATAGTGTTGTTACTACTAATTTCATTTCTGTTATCTTCATTACAATCCGATGCAGAATCTAAATACTCGACTTTACCGAGATATGAACTACTAGGCCCTAATAAGGTGGTTTCTGTATAATCACTTTCAAGTTCACCTGCTACGCTACTGTTCTCCGTTAATCCTTCAGATGTCACATCTTGATTAACTTCCATATTACTTTCGTTGAGAGTATGTTCCACAAGGACATTTGGTACTTCAAAATTATCATAAGGTACAATATTCTCAACAGTTAAATCTACTTCAATATCAGCTGACATTTCCTGTAGCTTCCCCATCCTCTCCTCTCTACCAGCTTCCATTTCTTCCCAAAATTTCTGCATACTGGCGTCATGTTCTTCTTCTTCTGCTTTCATTTTTTCCGCTAATTCCCATAGACTCATTTTCACCTCCTCTTGACGGGCTTTATTTTCCTCTTTATTTTCTGCTGAAATTTTCTCCATCTTTTCTTCCATGGTTTTCATCTTCGCTAATATGGCCGCTAAAGCATTCTCTATCCCTTGTGACTCCGCCATAATGATTAAATTTAATTTAAAATTTAGTAAATTTAAATTTATTGATTTATACGCAAAGCAAGTTATTATTATCACAACAAGATTAGAACATATGGTAACCAGTTTATATGCACACAGAAAAAGCAGTTCAAAATATCAACATGTAAATACCTTATCTAACATACAACAACTAATAATCTACCTCCAATATACTGATAAAATCTGTTCATATATGATATACAAGAGAATATGCACAATTGAAAAATTATATCCTCAGATTTTCATATGAACTATACACATACAATTATTACGTTAATTATACTTATACGTCGGATTTTTCCAACAAATTTTATATTCATAGACAATTATATAATAGCGTAAATTACCGCTATTTTACGAGCCCCACGTTGGGCGCCAAAATATCTCTATGCGACAACACAAATTACTAAACTATTGGCGCATAGGATATGATAGTATGTGTAATTCAAATTACAAGTCTATATTGGAGGGTTTAAGATTATTTATTGTACAAACACAAGTTATAGTTTATATGGTATATTTGTAATGTACAGAATGTAATGTTTGATATAGAGTCTTTCTTTTAAAATGTTAAATAATGTTCATACGCAAGACGTGATACGTTACATAAGAAGACTCCCACGATGATGTTGTTGAAGAGAAGGGCCGGTCTTTGCGGTATAGATGGATCGTCAGGTGTGGCTTACAAATGACAGACGTTTCACCAGAAACGTTTACAGCTGGGCTGGCGTCCTGTAACAGCTTGGCTGATGTCCTGTAATAGCTGGGCTGGTCCTATAACAGCTGGGCTGATGTCCTGTAACAGCTGGGCTGATGTCCTGTAACAGCTGGGCTGATGTCCTGCAATTCCCACGATGAATCCGACACTTCGCACAAACAACGGTACTACGGATTTTATTACTCGCAAAACTTATATAGATTTTAAGACCAAGTAATATCTCAGGTGACAGTGAGTTTAATCAATAACGGTATATTGAGCTTATACCTCTCCGGCTTCTTCAAGTGTTCTCGCGAATAACAAGGTCTACCGCGATCAGCAGACCACCCTATGAGGAAATCTTGCACTAGCACGGAAACGTCTTGATGGAACTATTGCGTAACAATTAATGATACTGTCACTGCGGAAAATCTCGCACAGTGATACAGTTGCACTCACTTCTTACACACGTAATACTACAATAATAATATCGTGTGTAAAGATATAAAATCAATTGTTATGCGTCACACGCATTACTATTCCCGAAAAGTCTTAACAAATCCTTGCAAGCGGTATAATCTTGTACAAGGAATTAAATGTACCGTTCGCGGTAGCAGCAGTGAAGAACTGCTTGTAATTTTACGCACAATGCGTTTAAACACTGGTGTGTGCAAATGTACTACACACACAGTTCTGAGTCTTCCCGTTTCACTAACGACGAATAGTTTTTACAACACCTTGCAAGCGGTAGAATTCTTGTACAAGGAGTGCACGTTCCGTTCGCGGTAGATGGCGTAGAAGAACTACGTAATTATACGCGTAATGCGTTTAAACACACCTGTGTGCAGATGTACTACATACACAGTTCTGAGCCTTCTCGTTTCACTATCAACGAATAGTCTTTACAACACCTTGCAAGCGGTAGAATTCTTGTACAAGGAGTGCACGACCCGTTCGCGGTAGATGGCGTAGAAGAACTGCCTGTGTAACGACAGGCTTAAGAAAATTTCCAACCACCAGTCAGCATTCTATTGGTGGATGGAAGTCACATGGTTAGTAAAAGTGACCATGCACTTTTCATGCATTAGAGTGCATTTACCTTGAAACAGCATGCATAGCGGTAATCAGACTACTCGTATCTCATGCATGCTGCCTACATATTAATAATATACATGAACGTAAACAATAGTCCGACAGGTATAGGGATTGTAGCGATACACATGTCTCAGTTCAGCTAATGTCAAAACAACGATAATACTTCACGCACCGCACGGGAAACGTTTCCCACTCGCGCACGCGCGCACATTTCCACTAACACAATACATGAATCACCATAAATAATAATGCACAGTTTTTCTAAACTAAACCCTTAACCTAACTAAATACAATTGATAACAACCAAACTTAACCATCTACCAATATAATATGAATGTCCATTGTCTGTGTAATATATGACTTGCCCCGCCTATCATGATCCTGTGATTCGTTGCAGGATTAACTCCCTCCCGCATAAAAAAAAAATTTTTTTTTTTTTTTTAGTTAACTAACAAAAAATAAAAAAATTTTTTTTTTTTAATATACCTAAAACAACTTCCTAATCCTGAAATAATAATAATACCCTCGAACTAAAATCAAATAAACATCCTCAATTAATACTAACAATTCCAACTGTCACTTTGACAGAAGCATCAATTCACAAGACACGTGGTAACCTTCAAACCAAAACAAACACACATGTTCTTGACACACAGATAACGACATCTAATGCAGGGTCATAGCGTACACAGACAACATTCCTTATCTAAACTAGATTATTGTTCACTCTCAGAGTCATCTTACATACAACATTTAAACCTGAACTTGACATATTTAACATCACTACACATTCTTACCCCTATATCCTGACATTTATTTCTGAGTTTTTTGTATAAATTTTTCTCAGTTTTGAAACGCACACGTTTACTTGGAAAGACAGATTTGAATTTGTTTAATATACACCGTAATTGCCTTATCTCACAACCCATTAACTGAACCTTGAGGGTCGGTGAGTTATTCGTTATCTTATCTTTCGAGCGTCCTAGTCTGATAAGGTGCTCTACCCTATCAACCTTATCTCGTAATGTATGGTTTGGAACTCCAACTGGCAGTTTATTCAATTCGTCGATTTCCAATATAATATTATGTCCGAGTTTTCTAACTCCAATTACGGTCACATCTATTTTCGTTCCCTGCACATATCTTGTTATACGTGCCTGTTTTTCAACTATCTGCGACTCACACGCTGCTGATTTTATCCTTGTGTGACTTACCGGCAGAATCGGCATTTGCATAAAGTGGTTTTTACACCTCTTACGTAACTGCTCGTCCAACAGCGATATTTCTGTGCCGCTGTCGACCAACATCTCGTCAACATAACCCTTGATTTTTGCTTCGACAATAAGGTCGGTGCAATTTTTCATACTAATATTTTCTTCATGTTTATTACTATTATCATTATTACACATTAAATTATCCCTAATTTCGGCAGGATATAGGCCATACATAACAGTTCTATTCTTATAACTAACATTTTTCATACTTGATTGATTGAACTGCCTTTCAACTAAATCATTTTCAATAACTGTTGCTAATAAGTTGGTATTAAATTGCTGAGTTGTATTTTTATGTTGTTGTGATTGCGGCTGATTTTGTGGTGTTTGAACATGAAACTGATTACGCGGCGGTTCATTATTATTTATCATAATTGTTGTCACCTTATTGTCACCCGTATCATTCACCTCTCCGTTCTCCGTAAACACCTCAGTACCTGATATAGATTCATCTAGTACCTCATCATCAGGCCATGTGTCATAAATACCTGCACCGTTAGTATCCATACTAGTTCCAGGCTCTACTACTGGTTCGGAATTTTTATGTGTTATGCATACACTGTCCGCATCCATGATAGCTTCAGATCCTATCATACGTTCACGGTTCTCGCATGCTATATCTGTTACACTATAAAATATCACCTCATCACAGCACTTACCTGAAGTATGTTCCAGATTAATAGTGTTGTTACTACTAATTTCATTTCTGTTATCTTCATTACAATCCGATGCAGAATCTAAATACTCGACTTTACCGAGATATGAACTACTAGGCCCTAATAAGGTGGTTTCTGTATAATCACTTTCAAGTTCACCTGCTACGCTACTGTTCTCCGTTAATCCTTCAGATGTCACATCTTGATTAACTTCCATATTACTTTCGTTGAGAGTATGTTCCACAAGGACATTTGGTACTTCAAAATTATCATAAGGTACAATATTCTCAACAGTTAAATCTACTTCAATATCAGCTGACATTTCCTGTAGCTTCCCCATCCTCTCCTCTCTACCAGCTTCCATTTCTTCCCAAAATTTCTGCATACTGGCGTCATGTTCTTCTTCTTCTGCTTTCATTTTTTCCGCTAATTCCCATAGACTCATTTTCACCTCCTCTTGACGGGCTTTATTTTCCTCTTTATTTTCTGCTGAAATTTTCTCCATCTTTTCTTCCATGGTTTTCATCTTCGCTAATATGGCCGCTAAAGCATTCTCTATCCCTTGTGACTCCGCCATAATGATTAAATTTAATTTAAAATTTAGTAAATTTAAATTTATTGATTTATACGCAAAGCAAGTTATTATTATCACAACAAGATTAGAACATATGGTAACCAGTTTATATGCACACAGAAAAAGCAGTTCAAAATATCAACATGTAAATACCTTATCTAACATACAACAACTAATAATCTACCTCCAATATACTGATAAAATCTGTTCATATATGATATACAAGAGAATATGCACAATTGAAAAATTATATCCTCAGATTTTCATATGAACTATACACATACAATTATTACGTTAATTATACTTATACGTCGGATTTTTCCAACAAATTTTATATTCATAGACAATTATATAATAGCGTAAATTACCGCTATTTTACGAGCCCCACGTTGGGCGCCAAAATATCTCTATGCGACAACACAAATTACTAAACTATTGGCGCATAGGATATGATAGTATGTGTAATTCAAATTACAAGTCTATATTGGAGGGTTTAAGATTATTTATTGTACAAACACAAGTTATAGTTTATATGGTATATTTGTAATGTACAGAATGTAATGTTTGATATAGAGTCTTTCTTTTAAAATGTTAAATAATGTTCATACGCAAGACGTGATACGTTACATAAGAAGACTCCCACGATGATGTTGTTGAAGAGAAGGGCCGGTCTTTGCGGTATAGATGGATCGTCAGGTGTGGCTTACAAATGACAGACGTTTCACCAGAAACGTTTACAGCTGGGCTGGCGTCCTGTAACAGCTTGGCTGATGTCCTGTAATAGCTGGGCTGGTCCTATAACAGCTGGGCTGATGTCCTGTAACAGCTGGGCTGATGTCCTGTAACAGCTGGGCTGATGTCCTGCAATTCCCACGATGAATCCGACACTTCGCACAAACAACGGTACTACGGATTTTATTACTCGCAAAACTTATATAGATTTTAAGACCAAGTAATATCTCAGGTGACAGTGAGTTTAATCAATAACGGTATATTGAGCTTATACCTCTCCGGCTTCTTCAAGTGTTCTCGCGAATAACAAGGTCTACCGCGATCAGCAGACCACCCTATGAGGAAATCTTGCACTAGCACGGAAACGTCTTGATGGAACTATTGCGTAACAATTAATGATACTGTCACTGCGGAAAATCTCGCACAGTGATACAGTTGCACTCACTTCTTACACACGTAATACTACAATAATAATATCGTGTGTAAAGATATAAAATCAATTGTTATGCGTCACACGCATTACTATTCCCGAAAAGTCTTAACAAATCCTTGCAAGCGGTATAATCTTGTACAAGGAATTAAATGTACCGTTCGCGGTAGCAGCAGTGAAGAACTGCTTGTAATTTTACGCACAATGCGTTTAAACACTGGTGTGTGCAAATGTACTACACACACAGTTCTGAGTCTTCCCGTTTCACTAACGACGAATAGTTTTTACAACACCTTGCAAGCGGTAGAATTCTTGTACAAGGAGTGCACGTTCCGTTCGCGGTAGATGGCGTAGAAGAACTACGTAATTATACGCGTAATGCGTTTAAACACACCTGTGTGCAGATGTACTACATACACAGTTCTGAGCCTTCTCGTTTCACTATCAACGAATAGTCTTTACAACACCTTGCAAGCGGTAGAATTCTTGTACAAGGAGTGCACGACCCGTTCGCGGTAGATGGCGTAGAAGAACTGCCTGTGTAACGACAGGCTTAAGAAAATTTCCAACCACCAGTCAGCATTCTATTGGTGGATGGAAGTCACATGGTTAGTAAAAGTGACCATGCACTTTTCATGCATTAGAGTGCATTTACCTTGAAACAGCATGCATAGCGGTAATCAGACTACTCGTATCTCATGCATGCTGCCTACATATTAATAATATACATGAACGTAAACAATAGTCCGACAGGTATAGGGATTGTAGCGATACACATGTCTCAGTTCAGCTAATGTCAAAACAACGATAATACTTCACGCACCGCACGGGAAACGTTTCCCACTCGCGCACGCGCGCACATTTCCACTAACACAATACATGAATCACCATAAATAATAATGCACAGTTTTTCTAAACTAAACCCTTAACCTAACTAAATACAATTGATAACAACCAAACTTAACCATCTACCAATATAATATGAATGTCCATTGTCTGTGTAATATATGACTTGCCCCGCCTATCATGATCCTGTGATTCGTTGCAGGATTAACTCCCTCCCGCATAAAAAAAAAATTTTTTTTTTTTTTTTAGTTAACTAACAAAAAATAAAAAATTTTTTTTTTTTTAATATACCTAAAACAACTTCCTAATCCTGAAATAATAATAATACCCTCGAACTAAAATCAAATAAACATCCTCAATTAATACTAACAATTCCAACTGTCACTTTGACAGAAGCATCAATTCACAAGACACGTGGTAACCTTCAAACCAAAACAAACACACATGTTCTTGACACACAGATAACGACATCTAATGCAGGGTCATAGCGTACACAGACAACATTCCTTATCTAAACTAGATTATTGTTCACTCTCAGAGTCATCTTACATACAACATTTAAACCTGAACTTGACATATTTAACATCACTACACATTCTTACCCCTATATCCTGACATTTATTTCTGAGTTTTTTGTATAAATTTTTCTCAGTTTTGAAACGCACACGTTTACTTGGAAAGACAGATTTGAATTTGTTTAATATACACCGTAATTGCCTTATCTCACAACCCATTAACTGAACCTTGAGGGTCGGTGAGTTATTCGTTATCTTATCTTTCGAGCGTCCTAGTCTGATAAGGTGCTCTACCCTATCAACCTTATCTCGTAATGTATGGTTTGGAACTCCAACTGGCAGTTTATTCAATTCGTCGATTTCCAATATAATATTATGTCCGAGTTTTCTAACTCCAATTACGGTCACATCTATTTTCGTTCCCTGCACATATCTTGTTATACGTGCCTGTTTTTCAACTATCTGCGACTCACACGCTGCTGATTTTATCCTTGTGTGACTTACCGGCAGAATCGGCATTTGCATAAAGTGGTTTTTACACCTCTTACGTAACTGCTCGTCCAACAGCGATATTTCTGTGCCGCTGTCGACCAACATCTCGTCAACATAACCCTTGATTTTTGCTTCGACAATAAGGTCGGTGCAATTTTTCATACTAATATTTTCTTCATGTTTATTACTATTATCATTATTACACATTAAATTATCCCTAATTTCGGCAGGATATAGGCCATACATAACAGTTCTATTCTTATAACTAACATTTTTCATACTTGATTGATTGAACTGCCTTTCAACTAAATCATTTTCAATAACTGTTGCTAATAAGTTGGTATTAAATTGCTGAGTTGTATTTTTATGTTGTTGTGATTGCGGCTGATTTTGTGGTGTTTGAACATGAAACTGATTACGCGGCGGTTCATTATTATTTATCATAATTGTTGTCACCTTATTGTCACCCGTATCATTCACCTCTCCGTTCTCCGTAAACACCTCAGTACCTGATATAGATTCATCTAGTACCTCATCATCAGGCCATGTGTCATAAATACCTGCACCGTTAGTATCCATACTAGTTCCAGGCTCTACTACTGGTTCGGAATTTTTATGTGTTATGCATACACTGTCCGCATCCATGATAGCTTCAGATCCTATCATACGTTCACGGTTCTCGCATGCTATATCTGTTACACTATAAAATATCACCTCATCACAGCACTTACCTGAAGTATGTTCCAGATTAATAGTGTTGTTACTACTAATTTCATTTCTGTTATCTTCATTACAATCCGATGCAGAATCTAAATACTCGACTTTACCGAGATATGAACTACTAGGCCCTAATAAGGTGGTTTCTGTATAATCACTTTCAAGTTCACCTGCTACGCTACTGTTCTCCGTTAATCCTTCAGATGTCACATCTTGATTAACTTCCATATTACTTTCGTTGAGAGTATGTTCCACAAGGACATTTGGTACTTCAAAATTATCATAAGGTACAATATTCTCAACAGTTAAATCTACTTCAATATCAGCTGACATTTCCTGTAGCTTCGCCATCCTCTCCTCTCTACCAGCTTCCATTTCTTCCCAAAATTTCTGCATACTGGCGTCATGTTCTTCTTCTTCTGCTTTCATTTTTTCCGCTAATTCCCGTAGACTCATTTTCACCTCCTCTTGACGGGCTTTATTTTCCTCTTTATTTTCTGCTGAAATTTTCTCCATCTTTTCTTCCATGGTTTTCATCTTCGCTAATATGGCCGCTAAAGCATTCTCTATCCCTTGTGACTCCGCCATAATGATTAAATTTAATTTAAAATTTAGTAAATTTAAATTTATTGATTTATACGCAAAGCAAGTTATTATTATCACAACAAGATTAGAACATATGGTAACCAGTTTATATGCACACAGAAAAAGCAGTTCAAAATATCAACATGTAAATACCTTATCTAACATACAACAACTAATAATCTACCTCCAATATACTGATAAAATCTGTTCATATATGATATACAAGAGAATATGCACAATTGAAAAATTATATCCTCAGATTTTCATATGAACTATACACATACAATTATTACGTTAATTATACTTATACGTCGGATTTTTCCAACAAATTTTATATTCATAGACAATTATATAATAGCGTAAATTACCGCTATTTTACGAGCCCCACGTTGGGCGCCAAAATATCTCTATGCGACAACACAAATTACTAAACTATTGGCGCATAGGATATGATAGTATGTGTAATTCAAATTACAAGTCTATATTGGAGGGTTTAAGATTATTTATTGTACAAACACAAGTTATAGTTTATATGGTATATTTGTAATGTACAGAATGTAATGTTTGATATAGAGTCTTTCTTTTAAAATGTTAAATAATGTTCATACGCAAGACGTGATACGTTACATAAGAAGACTCCCACGATGATGTTGTTGAAGAGAAGGGCCGGTCTTTGCGGTATAGATGGATCGTCAGGTGTGGCTTACAAATGACAGACGTTTCACCAGAAACGTTTACAGCTGGGCTGGCGTCCTGTAACAGCTTGGCTGATGTCCTGTAATAGCTGGGCTGGTCCTATAACAGCTGGGCTGATGTCCTGTAACAGCTGGGCTGATGTCCTGTAACAGCTGGGCTGATGTCCTGCAATTCCCACGATGAATCCGACACTTCGCACAAACAACGGTACTACGGATTTTATTACTCGCAAAACTTATATAGATTTTAAGACCAAGTAATATCTCAGGTGACAGTGAGTTTAATCAATAACGGTATATTGAGCTTATACCTCTCCGGCTTCTTCAAGTGTTCTCGCGAATAACAAGGTCTACCGCGATCAGCAGACCACCCTATGAGGAAATCTTGCACTAGCACGGAAACGTCTTGATGGAACTATTGCGTAACAATGATACTGTCACTGCGGAAAATCTCGCACAGTGATACAGTTGCACTCACTTCTTACACACGTAATACTACAATAATAATATCGTGTGTAAAGATATAAAATCAATTGTTATGCGTCACACGCATTACTATTCCCGAAAAGTCTTAACAAATCCTTGCAAGCGGTATAATCTTGTACAAGGAATTGAATGTACCGTTCGCGGTAGCAGCAGTGAAGAACTGCTTGTAATTTTACGCACAATGCGTTTAAACACTGGTGTGTGCAAATGTACTACACACACAGTTCTGAGTCTTCCCGTTTCACTAACGACGAATAGTTTTTACAACACCTTGCAAGCGGTAGAATTCTTGTACAAGGAGTGCACGTTCCGTTCGCGGTAGATGGCGTAGAAGAACTACGTAATTATACGCGTAATGCGTCTAAACACACCTGTGTGCAGATGTACTACATACACAGTTCTGAGCCTTCTCGTTTCACTATCGACGAATAGTCTTTACAACACCTTGCAAGCGGTAGAATTCTTGTACAAGGAGTGCACGACCCGTTCGCGGTAGATGGCGTAGAAGAACTGCCTGTGTAACGACAGGCTTAAGAAAATTTCCAACCACCAGTCAGCATTCTATTGGTGGATGGAAGTCACATGGTTAGTAAAAGTGACCATGCACTTTTCATGCATTAGAGTGCATTTACCTTGAAACAGCATGCATAGCGGTAATCAGACTACTCGTATCTCATGCATGCTGCCTACATATTAATAATATACATGAACGTAAACAATAGTCCGACAGGTATAGGGATTGTAGCGATACACATGTCTCAGTTCAGCTAATGTCAAAACAACGATAATACTTCACGCACCGCACGGGAAACGTTTCCCACTCGCGCACGCGCGCACATTTCCACTAACACAATACATGAATCACCATAAATAATAATGCACAGTTTTTCTAAACTAAACCCTTAACCTAACTAAATACAATTGATAACAACCAAACTTAACCATCTACCAATATAATATGAATGTCCATTGTCTGTGTAATATATGACTTGCCCCGCCTATCATGATCCTGTGATTCGTTGCAATATATATAATATATATTCTATCACTTTCTGCTACAGTCCGTTTCTTGATGTATATAATACATTTAATATTTATAAATAAATTTACTTCAAGATATACCTTTTTTTCCTTATTAGGAACATGTTTCGGGTACTGAGGATGGGTACAAGATAGTACCCAAAACATGTTCCTAATAAGGAAAAAAAGGTATATCTTGAAGTAAATTTATTTATAAATATTAAATGTAATATATATATATATATATATATATATATATATATATCTTAAATCAGTATTACAACGGTACAAGTTGCAAATTTAATGTAATTTACTTCTGTGGAGCCCCAAGTTCTTTGGGACGCCAATCTTTATACAACGACACCTTGTATGCATAAATTGGAGTTCAGGTGTAATTATAATAAGAGTAGTCCTTTTAGGAATCGTAATATGTTTTCATTTATTTATTCAAACAAACAAAATAAAAAATTATAAGATAATAATAATATTTACTTCACCATAAGATATTCATTATCTATTGTTTCAATGTTTCTTTGGTTGCCGTACACTCATCATAAAAATATATTTTTTATATCTTATGTCCTATATTAGCAATTCTATGTAAAACATTTCTTTGTCATATTATAAATTCTCGACTACTCAGTCGGAATGTGTGCTTTATAAATTTGTTAATATTTACAATATTATTCTATACTTGAAATACCTTTTACGGCTTTATATTCATTTTAATGAACTAATTGAATATTTCCAATTACTTTATTTTATATGCTTTCAATGAACAATTTAAATTATTACATCAATTGTTACTTCTCCAAGCAAGGATTTAAATTATCTTTATCATCATTAAAGAAAATTCTGATTACAAGTAAATTACATTCTCTTATCTCTATCTACATAATTTTTTTTTTAATTTAAAAGATTCTTTTTTATTAATGTCTTTCAATGTCTTTATTCTTTTATAATTACAAATTGGTTTTTTGTCACCTCAATTCTGCATATTATCCCATGTCCTCCAGTGATCTGTCGGTCCTCTCTTACTGGATGTCCTCTTGCGTTTTCTGGTTCCACTGGTCGCCCTCCCGTCTCGTCCTTCATGGTCCCATCGGCTGGCTGTAGAATGGAATGACGTGTTGCTCTGGATCGGCTGCTGTTGCTATATAAACCGTCTCTATTGCTCTGCATATCATTCCTCTGCTTGATGTTCTCTCGCCATCTGTCTAGAGTTGATGTTTGTAGTTGTAGACTGTTTGTAGACGTCCGATAATTGTAATTACTGTTCTTTTTTTTATTACTTGAACTAACACATTGTTTGTAATATTTTACAGTTTATAATAAAAGAGCTTGTCGATGTTGGACATAGCGTCTAACTCTGTCTGAAGTAATTAAAATTTCACGTCTCTGACGGACATAGTATACCGCTGCAATTGAAAACTGATTGAAGAGTAAATTTGGCTCTCCTGGGCTCATATTTATATTCACCAAAAAAACCACACCTGTCGGCTCAGGATTCTGCAGGTCAGAAGCTGTCCACGGCGTCTGTTCCCCCACTCTCGTCTCATTTCACATATTCGCACATTTTTGCCAATTGCAATGTCTAATGCGGATTTCAAGGTGATCTAACATTGTCTAATTTAATTACACATATTATACGTAATTATCATAATGATCGCATCATTAGTGTAATTAATATGCTTTAAAAATCGCACAGAATTCGCACTGCACACGTGTCTGATTTTTATGCATTTTAGAAGTCTTTACACTCTTTCTAATATTTATGGTTTGCTTATAATTAAATAAAACCTTAATTTAGCATTTATTTGGGATGAGATTGCAAACTTTCAGACTTGAACAGGCTTCACGCACACACACTATTTACTTGTGTACACGCTCTCAGCAGTAATCGCGTGATGTTCCTGTTGATTCCTGTTTATAAGCCAGCTTCCAATTTCACACCTGCTCGTTGGCTATTACATATTACTAAAATTAATTTATATATTTATTTTATTTCATATATACGCATTACAGCATATACTTGTATTGTCGCATTATTCCTCTGCTTGGTAAAAAACATTTTTAATAAATTTATTTATTAAAATTTTTTTTCTATCATTAGACACATTATATTTTTATATTTCATATTACTTATTTTTATTTTTATTTATACACTACTATCAATAATAATGAATATTCATTGTTCAATTTCCCTTAGTTGGAGGGTAAAGCAAGTAATGTTCCCTTCTTCCCCCTACAAGTGTTGCTAACAATGCGTAAGCGTAGCTATTCTTTCCATTGTTCTCCTTTAATCTGGTCCCATTGACCTATTTATTTATTTTTTTTTTTATGGTAGAACTTCCTAAATGAATTTGCATTCTTTCATTGGTAAACATTCTGCATCTTAACATATTATGCCATTCTTCAATCTGGAATTTTACATTACTTTAATCATATTCCTACCATTCTTTACTCTTTTCTTACATGAACATTCTTTATATTTCTTAACATTTCTTACATTACTTATACAATACATTAACTTTCATTACCCTTTATTACATTTCTTTAACATTACCTTCCTGATCGCTCATAATTTTCTTCATTCTTACCTTTATGTTGACATACACTTCCGTAACAGAATACTCTTTTAGCTTTGTAGCGTGTTGCATGATCGGTTACAGATGAACTGTCTTAGAAAACATTCTTTCTATTTTTTTTTTATATTTCTTTCACATTTCTTTTTATTTGCAATCATAACCTTAACAATAACATTTCTTAATTAATCTTTTATTTTATTAATCATTAACCGTAATATTTTTCGTTTAAATAATTCTTTATATTGGGGCGTTGAGTGTGGTTTTGCTTTACACCCTCCCTAGTTTAGAATTGTTCATCATACACAGGAAATTCGTTGTTCCTTTGTAGCATAGTAGCCACCATGTACCATTTCCGTCTTGCATTCCTGTCTCGTTAAAATTCCATTGTATCGCTGTGATGTTTGTTTTGACTGGGTACTTCACCTGTTTGTACAGCAAGAATTTGTTTCTTAGCTGCGACGAATAACCTCTCTCTCTTCTCTCAGCACGTTCCACAATTCTCTTGTCACTAATGCATTGTGTAAGGTCAGTCCGTTTGAAGACTATATAAACAGCTGTCGACGGTTTTTTCATTCGCCGTTTATGATAATACTCACCGTAGTTTTTATAATTACAGTTATAATTATCGTTCGCTTTATACTTCTCGTGTGTATACTTAACATTATAATTATCCCAAGTTTGCGTAGTGTTTCGTATAGATGATTTATTACTACGTGTAACGGTATGAAATTGTAGGGCCAATTTTAACAATTTAAAAATTATATTTTCCATGCAGTCATTATTCACCTTTATAGAACCTCTAGTTAGTCGACCAAGTATGCAGGTTTATTACAAAACAAAACGTCTATGTTTTGTCTCCGCATTCAAGCAGCGTAGACCGATTGTGAAATAACACCCAACTTTGCATCAGCCGTGAATCACGGAAGAAAGTAATGTAACTTCAGATTGCATCAGGCGGCAAAAATATTGCTAAACCTTACGGCTACGTTATAGCGCTCTTTTAAAAGCACCAATGGGAGCGCCATCTCACGATCACGTGACCAGAAAAAAAACTCTTGTGTGCCCAGCTGTAGCATACTGAGTTAGTTCAACTGTAACTCTGACCGCGCAGTCAACACCTAAGTGCTGAAGCAAAATAAAGTCGGCCGACAAAATGTTACAAAAGTGTAATTTGAAACCATGTTAAACTAAATAAGGCGGAGTCTACCGTGATAGTGAATAAATTCATAAATTGTTGAAATAACAGTTCGGAGTGATGAGTGATACCGTGAGTAACACGTGACGGTGGTGAAGCTGTCTGGAACGCCGTGGAATGGTTAAGTACCATTCAGAAACAACCAAATCAATTTTATAAATATACAAAATACTTACAGATATAGAGCTCTATTAACAGGGGTTAGAAAATAAAAATGTAAAAAAGAATGAAAGAGTGAGTGCGACAAAGTACTGGGTCATTATTAAGATTAAGGAAATTGTTATAGCCATTTAAGAATAATAATCATAAGAATTGTTTCATTATTGTTTAATATACCGGTACTGATAACTTTATATGTTGTTTACGCTCAACAAAACAAAAACAGAAAACTTATAATCAATGTAATAATCAACCAGCATAAAATTTGATACGTTATTGCATAACTGTAAAACATTACATTAAATAAAAGTCAAATAAGTTGTTTTAGCCAGAATAAACTGTGTTATTATATTTCGTAACTCAAACCCAAGTAACCTGTCTGCAGCTGTTTTCGTCTGTACGACTCTGGACCCGAACCCGAAGGTAAGAGAGTATTTTAGTATTTGAACGAAAATATAGAGTTACATTGGCCCCCGTAACAGTGACGCGAGTGTAGGTTTTACAACTTACATTCGCCAGACCTAAATAAGCTGCAGAATGGGTTATTTGGGACTGGGGCGAGGTTGTAAATTGTAAACTGATGACAAAGGGGTAAAGCAAAACAAGGCATATTTGTAAAAAAAAAAATAATAAAAAAAATAATAATAAAATAAAAATGGAAAATAATAGTTTGACCGAATCAACGGTCATGAGTGGGTTGGAGGTCCATTCGACCCCAATCCCAGTTCAAAATAGAGAATCAAGTAAGTCAGCTGAAATAGATGACTCAGGGATTCAGGTAACCCCACCCGTAATGAATAAAAATAAACAATCTGAGGATAATGATATGATAAAAATGATGCAGTTGCTTTTCAATGAACAGAGTTGTAACGTGTCCAAAATTGGGTTATTTTATTTATTACAGTATGGGGTATTTGCATTTTTATTTGTTTCATTTTGTGTGGGATTTTATAAATTTATTGTGAAAGTTTTATTTCCCGGCGAACGTTATTTCCATTACAACAGAACACATGGCAAGTAGAACAGTTTGAGACAAAGGCGAGGCGCAATCTCTATTGAGTAATGCGGCAAGGCATTCGTACCACCCTAAAAATTCTCAGAACTCTGTATATGTGTGACGACGCCCGCACTTAACATCTCAGGATGGGGCGCTGAAGTGACGCCGTGAAACTCCAACGTCGATGCAAAAAATGGCGCTGGAATGAACAATGTGTAAAACCAACCAGCCAGCTACAGGAAATGTATTTAAGCCACGCCCGCTGCTAGTGACATCAGTATAGCAGAGGCAAATATCGTCCCCGGTTACCACACAAATAACGACTATGTTCCATGTATAGAGTGAATACGATACAGCAAATCAACATTATACGACGACGAACATCAGGTGGCAGTGAACCGCCGCTTCCTCCCGCTCGCGGTCCACGTTAACAGTCTACATTAGACAGAGACGCTAAGCGGTCCAGCAGATCGTACAACAGCGTGTAGACGTAATTAGTGAGCCGCGGGCCCCGGTCGGTCGAAACTTTCTAAATATGAATAACTCAGTGTAATACCGACGTACTACCGACCGGGACCCAAGGAAAGAAGGAGGTTATACGGGAGAAGTGCAGTGAACTGCAGGCAAATTATTCAAAGTGACGCGAACTAACGAACGAAGCAACGGGTACCCGGGTGGTGTCTCGAGATATATACAGTTTTAAAGTAAAATGGGGTGTTCCAAATAAATGGTTTTAAATCGTATGAATGTGTGTGTGAACAGCTGGGCTGACCTGTATAGGGTAAGAAATATCTAAATAAAAGGCATATATGTATCTATTTCAGAATTTGTTTCTCTCATGTTTGTGTCATAATGATTTTGATCCGTCTTAACAGTAATTAAAACTATTTGCTTCACTGTAATTATGTGTTAGTCTAAGTTATTTCGTCATTACCACTTTCTCATTTCTGTGTTGCGAAATTCGTCTAACGGACCGGAATCTTTCTGAATTATTAATTGGGTGTGGTCAGATAGCAAAATTGTCCGTTTTATTTAAGGTGGAGTGTAAAGGTTTTCGATATTTTACCGTATATAAAAAATAATCTTGGCGACCTTGGTCTTCTGGTGAAATTTGGATATGGTAAGTAACTGAATATGCGTACAGGTAAGTTCTGGCAGTGGATTTTATGTATTGAATATATTTTGGCTTATTTTTTATTGTTACAAATGGCTCTCGCCTGCCAGGATGTTCGTTTTAATTTTATTTATACGAGATAGACCTATTTTAATGCACAGAAAATAGGATGTAATGACGAATTTGTAAACAATATTTAGAGGTTAGGTTTGTATCATTGTGATTTACAGAGATAAAGTAAAACGACAAAAATGGAAAATAATCAATCTGAGAATAGTGATGTAATGAGATATTTGTGTGGCATGAATGCAATGTTGTGTGTTAAATTCGATGAGCAGAATGTTAAATTCCATGAGTTGAAAAGCGAAATACATGAACAGAAAATAAAGTACGAAAGCAATTTCGGTGAGTTAAAAAACCATATTAGTGAGATCGGTCAATGTTTTGAAAATAATAACGAAATAATAAAAAATAGTTTAAATAAATTAGAACAGAGTGTGGAGAGAATGGAAGTAGTTGTAAGGAATACAAACGAAAGTAATAAAACAAATGAAAATTGTAGTGACAAATGTAAAAATATGAGGCCAGGGAAAGAGTTAATAAATGATAACAATAATGTTGAAAATCATGAGAATAATAGTAATGTATTTGAAGAATTAGTATCGGAGACTGATACGGTAAAAATAAAGAATGAGAGTACTGATGAGTTGGTGGAATGTAGTGATAATGAAATGTTAGTGTGTATTGATGAAGTAGAGAGAGTGTGGAAAAATAATGTTGTGGTAGAGTGGGGACAGAGGGAAAATTTTCCCTTTATTATTTATGATGTTTATGACTTTACAAGTGTTGATGGAGGACAAGAGTTCCTCGATAAATTTTGTAGAAGACGAGAGTTCTTCAGAAGGTAAAATAAGTTTTTTGTGTTTATCTGGTAGGGCCAGATGGTATTTAGATAATTTTATGGTATTGCCCTCTGCATGGAATGGGAGAGTTCAGTGTGGTTATGAGAGGTGTTGTAAAGAAAGAGAGAGAGAAATAAAAATTTTTGAGGTTAATAGAGAGTATGAAATGTTGGTGCAGGTGTTAGATATGGAGAGAGATGATGAAACAGAGGGAGAGGAATATTTGAATAAAACCATTATAAATGATGATAAAATAATTGACTGGGTACTGAGACAATTTACTGACGGAGACTGGATAACATTAATTGATCGTGACAGGTTGTATGAGATAATAAATGGTATGATGATGAACTTAGAAATAATGGTTTATGAAAACAATAATAATAAACTAAAGGTGGAAAAAAATCATTTAGTCTATAAATATGTGAGATATCTTTTTGACGATGGAGGCTAAAATATAAAACAGTAAAAGACAGTTAAATATTTTGTTTTAGGGGGTTTGACCTAGCTGATTTGGACATTGAAATGTGATAACTGAATAAATAATGAATCAGATTTGTAAATAAATATGTAGTGAATCCAATTGTATGTGTTGTGGTTAAGTGAACAGTGTATGTAGGTAATTAATTGTTGTAATAATAATATTTTGCAATTTAAAGAAATAATAACATTAATTTTGGAAACACTAATTGGCTAATTTGTATAATGGCAAACAATAATAATGGAATTTATATTGTCAGTAATTAATGTAATCAAACCAGTTGATATGTTTTAAATATTTTGAGTGATTATGGAAATGCTAATTAATTAAATTCTTTAAATGAATTCGATTTATTTTACGAGATTTGGAATTTGATAATAGATGGCTAAATTGTTTGATGTAAACTAATATTTTTGTGAAATGTTTCAGAGGTGAGGTGAAAGTAATGTGGTATGGTGAATATGTTTTGTGTATATCATGTTAAATGGAATGTAAGTATAGAACTTTTACAATATGAATCATGTATAATAAACATGTTTACAGGTAACTAAGATTTTAATTCAATAGTGAGATTATTTGAAATGATTGTGTTAGATAAAAATGATAATTAAAAAATTTAATAATAACTGGAAAATGATATATACTAATTATTAATAATAAATTTTGGAAAATTTTAAGAAACTCCAATGGTAGAACAGTTTGAGACAAAGGCGAGGCGCAATCTCTATTGAGTAATGCGGCAAGGCATTCGTACCACCCTAAAAATTCTCAGAACTCTGTATATGTGTGACGACGCCCGCACTTAACATCTCAGGATGGGGCGCTGAAGTGACGCCGTGAAACTCCAACGTCGATGCAAAAAATGGCGCTGGAATGAACAATGTGTAAAACCAACCAGCCAGCTACAGGAAATGTATTTAAGCCACGCCCGCTGCTAGTGACATCAGTATAGCAGAGGCAAATATCGTCCCCGGTTACCACACAAATAACGACTATGTTCCATGTATAGAGTGAATACGATACAGCAAATCAACATTATACGACGACGAACATCAGGTGGCAGTGAACCGCCGCTTCCTCCCGCTCGCGGTCCACGTTAACAGTCTACATTAGACAGAGACGCTAAGCGGTCCAGCAGATCGTACAACAGCGTGTAGACGTAATTAGTGAGCCGCGGGCCCCGGTCGGTCGAAACTTTCTAAATATGAATAACTCAGTGTAATACCGACGTACTACCGACCGGGACCCAAGGAAAGAAGGAGGTTATACGGGAGAAGTGCAGTGAACTGCAGGCAAATTATTCAAAGTGACGCGAACTAACGAACGAAGCAACGGGTACCCGGGTGGTGTCTCGAGATATATACAGTTTTAAAGTAAAATGGGGTGTTCCAAATAAATGGTTTTAAATCGTATGAATGTGTGTGTGAACAGCTGGGCTGACCTGTATAGGGTAAGAAATATCTAAATAAAAGGCATATATGTATCTATTTCAGAATTTGTTTCTCTCATGTTTGTGTCATAATGATTTTGATCCGTCTTAACAGTAATTAAAACTATTTGCTTCACTGTAATTATGTGTTAGTCTAAGTTATTTCGTCATTACTACTTTCTCATTTCTGTGTTGCGAAATTCGTCTAACGGACCGGAATCTTTCTGAATTATTAATTGGGTGTGGTCAGATAGCAAAATTGTCCGTTTTATTTAAGGTGGAGTGTAAAGGTTTTCGATATTTTACCGTATATAAAAAATAATCTTGGCGACCTTGGTCTTCTGGTGAAATTTGGATATGGTAAGTAACTGAATATGCGTACAGGTAAGTTCTGGCAGTGGATTTTATGTATTGAATATATTTTGGCTTATTTTTTAACGTTACAGAGTGTAAAATTAAATGAATTAAGTAGCAATTTCAACATAAAATTTGACATTATAGCTTGCCGTTTTGATGAAATAAATAAGCAGAATGCCAAGTTAGAAGATAATACCGATAATATTAATAAACGTCTAAATGAGATGGATGAATGCTTTAACACTATTAAAGAACAAGTGATAGGATCAGTAAATGAACAATTAAATAATCATATCAGTAATGTAAACAAACAAGTGTCAGAGACAGTCAAAATACGAGTTTGTGAGCAAATGCAAGAGATGAAAGACAATTTGAAAGCAAAATAAATAAGTGTAATGTTGATCATGAATGTAAATTTAATTATGCTGTAGAGAAAATAGAAGAAGTTAGAGATAACATTAAGACATATGAAACTAATGTTAATTTCAAAATAAATGAAATAGAAAGCAATTGCGAAAGCAAAATAAGTGAATGTCAATTGACCCTTGCGAATAAAATTGTAGAAATTAATGAAAATGTTGATAGTAAGATTAGTGAAACAGAAAGTAGTTGTAAGTCAGAAATACAGCTATTACAAGGTGCTGTAGAAATGGTAAATAATGCCAGTATTCAATCTGAACGTGTAACTAACAACAAGTCTAATTTAATGGAACAAAAACTAATTAATGTTAAAGATGATTTAAACATGGTAATAAATAAAAAATTAGACAGTGTCAATGAGCAAGTAGTAATCACCCGTAATGCAGATAGCGAAATAGAGTTAGAGTCATTTACTGGGGATAGGAGGGGGGTACACCTTATGCAATTCCTAAACAGAGTAAGAGACTTCAATAAATTTTGTAACAGTAATTGGGAGATGAAATTATTGAAAGTTATGAAATGTTTTAAGGGAAGCCCCTCAATTTGGGCGGAGGTACATAAGGGAGATTGGTTAAATTTCCAAAGTTTTGAAAGGGATTTTAGAAGTAAATACTGGTCTGAAGAGGACCAAGAAGTGCTTAGAAGTAAGATAATGGGGTCGGGTAATTTTGGGACTAATGGTAACAATGTCACCATTTATGTAATGAAAATGTACAATGAAGCTAAATACCTTGAACCACCATTACCGTTTAGATCATTTGTACGTCATATAAGTAAACATTTACCAAGGGAGGTGCAAATTAACCTAATGACGCGGGAAGTGGAAGGTATAAATGATCTTGAACAAATATTAGATATTTTCCAGAATATCAGGGACCGGGAAATAGGTAGGCGCTCAAACCCGTCAGGGGTACATAACAATGAGAATCATAATCATAATCAATCTAGTGGGATACCAACCACATATAGAGGGACAAGGGGAGGCTACAGTAATAACTATAGACGTGATGACTGGGGATGTGGAGAGTGTCATTGCGAGAACTATGGTAGTAGAACAACTTGTTACAGGTGCCATAAAGAGAGGAGTTGCCAACGCAATAATACGGAGCCTAACCAAAATAGTCAACTACAGAGAGGAGGGAGCAGCAACCGAGGAGCATCGGGAAGCAGTGGAACTTCCAACAGAGGTCGTGGTGGGCACACTCCAGGCCGTGCAAACACTCAGACGGAAAACTAACAAGGACAGTGAGTGAAGGGACCCCACCATTGTCGACAAATGACTGCGGGACCCAAGACAACAACGACTATATAAATAACGTCATCTGCACTGATCTGTCTAAGGAACTGATGGAGGAAGAGGACTTAGAGACAGCAAGACCAGAAACCGGACTGACAGAGGTAAGAATTCAACTTGAAGGTAAGGAAGTAAAAACTTTAGTCGATACAGGTAGCGAAATTTCTGTCATTTCCGAACACATATTAGAGAGTCTGCAAGAGACAAACAAAAATATCCCAATTTTGCCAGTAGCGGGGGTGACCATTGTAGGTATTACCGGGGTTAGGAGTAAACGGGTAACTAAACAAGTACATTTGAACATGGTAATTAATGGAGTAGAGTATGATAATACATTTTTAGTAGTACGGGGACTAAATTTGGAGGTTATTTTGGGGAATGATTTTTTGATAAAACATAAGGCGGTAATTGATTTCCAGAAGCGGTTGTTAGTACTTAATAACGAAGGGAAACCAGTTGAAATTAGTTTTGAGCAGGTAGTAGATAAAGTGAGAATTTCGGGAGTTAAGATGATACTAAATCGGGCTAATAAAATAGAAACAGAAGTTAATACGTATGTATGTAGAGAGGGAGAGTTAGGGGGTAATATAAATAAACGAATTTGGGATGATAGAGCGGTGAAATTTTGTAGCGAGGGGGTGACGTAGGGAGTCCTCAACGTAAAGCGTTGTGGCAGGTAATAGAGTGTTTTCGAGAAGTGTTTGCCGATGTACCAGGGAGGGCAAGAGATTATGAATGTGAATTAAAAGTAAGGGAACACGCACCCTATGTACAAAGAAGCTATCCGGTACCCTATTCAAAAAGAAGGGCGGTTCAGGCGGAATTAGATAAAATGTTAGAAGGGGACATAATAGAAAGATCAGTATCACCATATTCTAACCCGTTAGTAGTAGTCATTAAAAAAGATGGCCGCGTTAGATTATGTCTAGATGCCCGTAAGATTAATCAAATAATTATCCCGGACCGGGAGTCACCCGAAGCAATAAATGAAATATTTCAAAAATTCAGTGTAGTTAAATATATGACCTCATTAGATTTAACCGCGGGGTATTGGCAAGTCCTGTTAGCATGTGAAAGTAGGAAATACACAGCATTCCTGTTTAATGGCAAGAATTACCAATTTAAAAGATTACCTTTTGGGCTGAATACCAGTGTGGCTAGCTTTATAAAATGCTTAGATGAAATACTACAGCCACAGAATTTAGATTTTTTAACGATTTATGTAGACGATATATTGATAGCATCACGAACATTTTCCGAACATGTGGAACATTTAGAATATGTATTAGATAGACTGCGTACAGGGGGGGTTGACTGTCAATTGGGAGAAATCTAAATTCTTACAGAAAGAAATACATTTTTTAGGGTTCATAATTACACCAGATGGGATAAAAGCTAACCCAGAGAAAGTAGAATCCATTTTAAAATTCCCAGAACCTAGAAATATTAAGCAGTTACAAAGTTTTTTAGGGCTATGTAATTTTTATAGAAAATTCCAGAAAAACTATGCCCATATAACTTCAAAGTTGAGCGCAGTGTTACAAAAGAATAAGCAGTGGAAATGGGGGGAAAGAGAACGAGATGTGTTCAATGAGATAAAGGACCACTTTAGCAACATGATCATGATGAATCACCCTAATTTTGAACGCACATTTTATTTACAGACGGACGCCAGTAATATTGCTTTAGGTGCGGAATTGTACCAGGAGGACGACAACAAAGAACATCATACTATTGCTTTCACCAGCAGGACGTTGTTAGCTGCTGAAAGAAACTACACAACAACGGAGAAGGAACTATTAAGCATTGTTTTTGCGGTGAAGAAGTTTCGAACTTATCTACTGGGGAATTCCACTATCATCCGGACTGACCACAAGGCATTGTCTTTTTTAAACACCTGTAAGTTGACACACAGCAGGATAACCAGGAGGGTGCTAGCTTTACAAGAGTACAATTTTAGCTGGGAGTATATAAAAGGGGTAGAAAACAAAATACCTGACACTTTATCCAGGGTAGATACAGAGGGAATGAGAACAGGGAGGGACTTAAAAGAAATAGAAATTTTCAGACTTAGTAGGGAAGATAGATTGTTTGGGGAAGAATTGAGAGATATTAATAGTATGCAAAGAACAGATCCTAAATTGAACAAAATAATAACTAGCTTAGAGTCCGATTTAGATGAGTTAGGGTATAGCCGTTATTTTCAAACTTATCAAGGGAGTTTGTTTAAGAAAGTAGAGGGGGGAGAGCGTGATTGGAGGTTAGTCATACCGGAAGGGTTGGTAGATAAGATAATATGGGACTGTCATTTTCGGTATGGGCATTTTGGTGCTAGGAAGTGTGTAAATGTATTAAAAGAATCATGTTTATTTAAAAATATGGAACGGAGGGTTAGAACTTTACTCCGGGGGTGCGACTTATGCCAAAAGTCAAAAGTAGTTAATTACCATTTAGAGGGAGAGATGAGGTGTATTAAAGTAGAAAAGCCTTTTGATTTAGTTGCGGTAGATTTGTTTGGCCCTCTACCAAAGGGAAGGGGAGGCGTAATGTATATTTTTGTGGTACTAGATACATTCACGAAATTTGTAAGATTATACAGTGTAAAGAGGGCCACTAGTAAAGTACGAAGTGAGAAAATAACGAAGGATTATATGATTAAAACCGGAAAACCCAAAATAATATTATCTGACCATGGACCCCAATTTATTAGCGGAATATGGCGACAAACTTTGGGTTGGGAAGGTATCATACCTAAACACACAGCGGTATGTCATCCTCAGTCGAACCAAGCCGAAAGAGTCATGCGAGAATTAGGGAGAATTTTCCGGGCATATTGCCATGCTAAACACAGTGAATGGCCAGCCTATGTGGGAAGAATTGAAGATTGGTTAAACTGCACCACCCATGAATCAACGGGGTTCACACCATACGAACTAGTCAAGGGAAAACGTCCACCTAGGATTCTGGAACAGCTGTTCAACTTTCCACCGGAGAGCAACCCACGAGATCTGGAAGTAAAACTCAAACTCGCCAATGAAAACTTATTAACTAAGGGAGAAAGAAGAAAACGGCTTCATGATGCTAAAGGTAAGTGGGTCAAATATGAGGTAGGTCAGCTGGTATTAGTGAGAAGACACGATTTATCAAGTGCCCAAGATAAAGAGATTAAAAAATTCTTTTTGTTGTATGATGGACCATATGAAGTAGTTGAAATCAAAATGGATAATGCCTACGTTCTACGAAACCAAATGACGGGGGAAATAGTGGGTACCCATAACGCCACCAATTTAAAAAAGTATTGGCTAAAATAAAATAATAAAATAAATCTTGTAATTAAATATAAACTAAATAACCATAAAATTATGAATTTAACATAAAAACAGGAAGTGGTAGCGGGTAGATGTTCCCCACTTGTCCCAGTGGGGTTCGTCTATTTCAGGGACGCGCCCCTGCCCACGCGAGCCTTGGTTTTCTCCATTTATCCTTATTTTCGGAGGAGCGTTGTCCTTACCTTCAGTCCTAGTTCTTGACCTTTTAATGATCCTTGCCCTTTTTATCTTCCCGATTTCCTTAACCATCCCTTTAGAAAAAGACAACAATAGTCACATAATTTGGCACACTTTTTCGGACCTTTGATTGCCTTAATTCTAAATAGTACATTAGGGTAATCCTCAAAATTAAAAACTGGCGTTATTTATGAATTGTAAACTCATCCCTTAATTAGGTAGGTAGGGGAGAAGTTTTGTGGCTGAGTAGACAAACGAGATAACAAATTTTCTGTATAATCTAATAGGATTATTGTATAAAAATATAGAGATGGGGTCATAGATTAGTGGTTGTGGTTGGTTTTATTTATGGTAAAGGAGGCAGGTAAGGAATTCAGGGCTGCCCACGGGTTTTGTTCACATTCACTGATGTAGGGGTTCTGTTCGTCTTCCATCGCATCTCTATATACAATTATCCTGTACATATAAAGTATAACCTATTCACGGGTAGTTAGAGAAAAAATAAATAAAAAAAAATATTTTAAAACCAAAGTCTTGTAACCAAAAGGTTTAATTATTATTCTGTGGTACCTGCTATGTTAGGTTATGAGTAGAGGTAAATGTTAGTTGAAATGTGATTGTGGAGAAATTTAAGTAGAAACTTGAAACCAATGATGTAATGTTTGTAAAATTTACTGAAATACTAAGGAGAAATTAAACATTAAACCATGCAGAATCATTTTGAAAATGTAATTAAAGTAATTGAAATTGTTTTGACTATATGAAGAGACTAAATTTAATTCAAAATGGTAAATTTTAGCAATGAAGCAAAATTAATCTTGGTACGAATTGGTATAAGAGATAAATATGTTAACTAAAAGATTTATAGAAACCAAAAAATTTGAAGGAAGTATATATGTCAGTATATGATGTAACTATGAATGTTGAAACTGAGACTGTTTATAACACCAGTCTGGCAGACAACTGTTAATGTAAACAGGTGTGTTGTATGTTTTGACTAATGCTTACAGCCAGGTGTTGAAGTTGATAACTGTTGTATCTTGATGAATCAGTATCTTGAGCAAAATCTTATTGTGACATAAAAGAATTGAAGGTAATTTTTTTACAGATAAGATAATAATGAGGTAATTACTGTAATTTAGAGTTTGAGAAATTAAATATAATCCAATTAATTTGATAATTAAATCAATTGGAAAGATGATTTTAATAATAAATTTAAACTTATTCTGATTCAAATTTCAAATGTAATTGTTAAATAAATGAAATATGTACTTTACTTAAATTGGAACCTGAAGGAAATTTTGTGTGAATGCTATCAAAAATGTTTGGGAAACTTAGAGGTGTATATTACTGTTCATATAAATTTTTATTAATGTCAATCTACGTTTTATGTTTTAACTGTAGATTCCCCACCTAAGTGCGGTCATGACCTCACCGGATCATGACCACCACCACCCAGATAGGGGTGGTAGTCCATTAGGGTCGTATCATTCATTATTAGTAAGTGTAACACTGAATTTTATTGTAACGCCGAAGCAAGGATGGGGGTGGAATAAAAGAAAAAAATGTCCACCCCTTCCGCATCAGTCCTTGTGAAAGCAACTGGGCGCTACAGTCCAGGGGGGGGAATAGTGAGTGTGGATGGGAGGTGACCCAGTTACAAGTCACGAGGGAGATGTGGTTTACGGCTAGGATGAGGTCTGCAGGGCCAAGAAGCCTAGCACAGAACACATTAATATGTAACGGGTATCAGGGGTTAAGGGATTAAAAGGGATGAAAAAAAAAATTTTTTTATAGTAGCTTAGTATAAATAGATTTAATGTCATTTTGTGTAATTAAGGTGTTATTTTGGATGGGTAATACTATACGGGGAATATTATTTAGTTTATATGATTGAACTGCAAGTAGACTGTAAGGTTATATTATTATTTTTAAACTAAAGCCAGTACTTTGCAAATAAAAGGACCAGTACTTTGTAAAGAATAAGCCGGTATGGCTAAGAGGAAACGAATCAGTTGTGGGACATGGTATAATGGAAGGCCTTGTTGTTAATTTTTTAATTACATGTTACAAAGCCAGGTGATACTTTGGCGGGTATCTGTCCGAGATTATGGTGTTGGGATCTCGAACAGAGAAGTCCAGTAAGATCGGATGGGTGCTGCCGCAGCCACCAGACTAGGGGGGTAAGTACCCATGATTTTAATAGAAAGTTCAGGGGAGTTGCGGTGCCATATCCTCACTGACCCTCTTAGGTTTTAGGCAATAAGAGTTTGAACACTTCGGCCTTCAACCTCTTATTGGGGGGGTATTGTAACGGTACGAAATTGCAGGGCCAATTTTAACAATTTAAAAATTATATTTTCCATGCAGTCATTATTCACCTTTATAGAACCTCTAGTTAGTCGACCAAGTATGCAGGTTTATTACAAAACAAAACGTCTATGTTTTGTCTCCGCACTCAAGCAGCGTAGACCGATTGTGAAATAACACCCAACTTTGCATCAGCCGTGAATCACGGAAGAAAGTAATGTAACTTCAGATTGCATCAGGCGGCAAAAATATTGCTAAACCTTACGGCTACATTATAGCGCTCTTTTAAAAGCACCAATGGGAGCGCCATCTCACGATCACGTGACCAGAAAAAAAACTCTTGTGTGCCCAGCTGTAGCATACTGAGTTAGTTCAACTGTAACTCTGACCGCGCAGTCAACACCTAAGTGCTTGAGCAAAATAAAGTCGGCCGACAAAATGTTACAAAAGTGTAATTTGAAACCATGTTAAACTAAATAAGGCGGAGTCTACCGTGATAGTGAATAAATTCATAAATTGTTGAAATAACAGTTCAGAGTGATGAGTGATACCGTGAGTAACACGTGACGGTGGTGAAGCTGTCTGGAACGCCGTGGAATGGTTAAGTACCATTCAGAAACAACCAAATCAATTTTATAAATATACAAAATACTTACAGATATAGAGCTCTATTAACAGGGGTTAGAAAATAAAAATGTAAAAAAGAATGAAAGAGTGAGTGCGACAAAGTACTGGGTCATTATTAAGATTAAGGAAATTGTTATAGCCATTTAAGAATAATAATCATAAGAATTGTTTCATTATTGTTTAATATACCGGTACTGATAACTTTATATGTTGTTTACGCTCAACAAAACAAAAACAGAAAACTTATAATCAATGTAATAATCAACCAGCATAAAATTTGATACGTTATTGCATAACTGTAAAACATTACATTAAATAAAAGTCAAATAAGTTGTTTTAGCCAGAATAAACTGTGTTATTATATTTCGTAACTCAAACCCAAGTAACCTGTCTGCAGCTGTTTTCGTCTGTACGACTCTGGACCCGAACCCGAAGGTAAGAGAGTATTTTAGTATTTGAACGAAAATATAGAGTTACATACGTTTCTTGTTACAGTGATACTTATTGTGTGTTAAGTGTTTTACATATATTTTTCTTTTATGTGATTTATCACTGTGTGTGTAACTTGCGATTTGGATATTCCTACCAATAAGGTATGCTTTCTTAATCTTTATTTTGCTCTCTTCTTTAATGTTAATTATTTCTTTAAAATTATCATTATTAATTATGAACGTATTTTCTTTCGTATTTTCAATTATTATGTTTTCTTCCCATATCATCGTTTCACATAATTCTTCCGTTTGTTTAACAATTATTTCACATACATTTTCTGTGGTAGTGTCAATCTGTGAGTTGGTATCACCAACCTTTGTTAAGAAACATCCAAATTATAAATAAATAAATAAAATAAAAATTGCCAGAACCTTACCTGCGATCTTTTTTCGCTGACTTACCTTTTTATAATTTCAAATCAGAAGTCCAGAGTCGCCACCAATATCTTTGCAGGACAGATATGGAAACCTTTACACTCTACCTTAATTAAAACGGGATAATTTTGCAATCTGACTTCCCCCCAATTCAGAAGATTCCCGGGAACAATAGACGAATTTTTCAGCACAGAATAGGAAATGGTTCATGGCGAAATAACTAAGCTAACACATGGTTATATGCTGTAAAACAAATCTTATTTATTAAACCTTATTTATTTATTAATTATTACTTCCGTCTTTCTCTACATTTTTTATGAACAAATTAATGTTGGAATGTCAATCCCATCTGACAAAATTACGGCCACATTGATATATAAAAACCCTTACACTTCTACCTATATATTAATTAGGTTAATTACATATTTATTAGCTACTTAAGAAAAAACAACCCAGTATTTGTACACACACTCTTTCACACGTAAATAATGTCCCCATACTTTAAATTTAGAGATCTCTGTTATAATTTTTATGATTTTAAAGAAAAAAATTACGTGATGTACTTGGTCTGATGATCGAGTCGACCTCCTGCTTGTTGTCCGTATTGTGTCCTCATTGCTTAATTTTGATATAACTGCCGAATTGTCACTATTTAACTGTTGTTATGTATTATTAATTACTTTTGCACTCCATTTTGTAGTATTTTTTCAAATTTAAGGCTAAGAGCCTATTTCTCGAACCGTGTCTATTTACACCACTTTTCCTATCTTCGGCCGGTCGGTCTACATGATTTTAATGTATTTTAGGCGGACCGCGTGACAACGCAACAGTGCGCGTTAGATGTTATTGGCCGACTGCCTCTGCTTTCTGTGCGCACCGCGCGAAGGTATTTCTTAATACGTGACTCAACCATGGGAAAGTTGGCCGTCTATGTGCGCGTGTGGCTGGGAATGCGCACCCCTTGTTGATAACTGCATTCTTGTACTACAACGCAACTGTTTGACTATATAGTCCACTCACTGTAATTTCTTCTTCACAATTCCCGCAACAGTACCCTGACTGGTTTTAAAATGATTAAAATTTATTTCCCCCCTTTTGCCCCGTTACACCTTTTCTGTTACCTCTTTTACCTTCGTTATTTTTATGGTGTCCTGTTTAAAATTTTCAGACTGTTCTTCTAATTGTTTCTTATTAGATTCTTTTAATTCGTCTATTCAAGCATTCAAATTTTCTGTCTGTTTATTTATATTTTCTGTCTGTTTTGTGCTTATCTCATCTAGCCAAGCACGCATCATGGTTTGAAGTGCTTCCAGGTTCAGACTTTCTGGTGCTGCCATGGTGAATTATTATTAAAATATTTATTTATAATTTATTATTAGTGAACCGTATGCGAGTGTTTATTTATTTATTGTTTAATTATTATTATTTATTTATTTTTATCTATTTATATTACAATTACACCTGTTTGTTGGGGTGTGTGCCAGTTGCGTTATTACAATACAATACACGCAACAAAATAAACAACATATAAAAATATTCGTTAATAAACATCAATTATTATACATAAAATCCTATGCACACATTTGACCATAGAGCATACATTTATTTATTAAATGTAGGCGTGTCGGGCCCCAAGTTAACGGGCAACAAAATTTATACAACGGTATAAGTTGCAAATTTAATGTAATTTACTTTTGTGGAGCCCCAAGTCCTTTGGGATGCCAAACTATATACAACAATACCTTGTATGCATAAATTGGAGTTCAGGTGTAATTATAATAAGAGTAGTCCTTTTAGGAATCGTAATATGTTTTCATTTATTTATTAAAACAAACAAAATAAAAAATTATAAGATAATAATAATATTTACTTCGCCATAAGATATTCATTATCTATTGTTTCAATGTTTCTTTGGTTGCCGTACACTCATCATAAAAATATATTTTATATATTATGTCCTATATTAGCAATTCTATGTAAAACATTTCTTTGTCATATTATAAATTCTCGACTACTCAGTTGGAATGTGTGCTTTATAAATTTGTTAATATTTACATTATTATTCTATACTTGACATACCTTTTACGGCTTTATAATCATTTTAATGAACTAATTGAATATTTCCAATTATAGTTGTCTTGATTATTGTCTTGATATACACAACATAGAACAGAACCACATAATAAACAACAACAAATACACCAACAAAATCATTTACTGGCACAGGTATGTAGATGATATATTACTTTTATTCAAAGGCAACACAAGACAAGTTGAAAACTTCCACAAATACATAAACACAATACACCACAAATTAAAATTTACACTGGAAATTGAACAAAACAATAGTATAAATTTTTTAGACCTAACAATTAACAAAACTAACAATACTCACACATACAAAATATACAGGAAACCAACCACAACCGACATGGTTATACACAACACATCAAACCACCCAACACAACATAAACATGCGGCCTTCAACCATATGCTCCATAGACTAACTAAAATACCCTTAAGTAAACAAGATTATACTGACGAACTCAACACAATCAAATACATAGCAATGAAAAACGGATACACCCCTAATTTAATAAACAAACTACACAAACGCATCAAAAACAAAAACATCAAAACACAAAATACCATCAACACACAACACAATAAATACATCACACTCACATACCATAACTCCAACACACACAAACTCGCCAACACATTCAGAAAACACAAGTACAAAATAGCATACAGAACTAACAATACCATCAAAAAACACATCAATGATACAAACACGGACATAGACAAATACAACAAAACAGGTGTTTACAAATTAAATTGTAATAACTGCAATAGTTTCTACATAGGCCAGACGGGAAGATCTTTTTCATCCCGTTACTCTGAACACTTAAAAGCTTTATCCAACAACAATATACATTCCGCGTTTGCCACACACATACACACACAAAACCACAGCTACACCAACATAGATACTAATCTTGAAATATTACACTACCTACCCAAAGGTCGAAAACTCAACACAGCAGAACAATGTAAAATATACAAACACCACACAACACAACCAAACAACATACTTAATGACCAATTACAATATAAATCATATACACTTTTTGACACAATTTTACAAAAAACAAACAAAAATTTGGATCCCCGCGCCAATCCCCTTCCTCCACATACCACCCCCACTATACCTTCCAAGCAATAACCATTACAAAGTCTGGCAGTCTGTCTCAAAGCTGATGAAGGCGAACACTACGCTGAAACGCGTTCGCCGTTAAAAGACAAGTAAGTTCACAAGCGAAAGTTTCATTATTATATAAAATTTCCAATTACTTCACTTTATATGGTTTCAATGAACAATTTAAATTATTACATCAATTGTTACTTCTCCAAGCAAGGATTTAAATTATCTTTAACTTGACTGTTCATCATTAAAGAAAATTCTGATTACAAGTAAATTACATTCTCTTATCTCTATCTACATAATTTTTCTTTAATTAATATATTCTTTTTTATTAATGTCTTTCAATGTCTTTATTCTTTTATAATTACAAATTGGTTTTTTGTCACCTCAATTCTGCATATTTTCCCATGTCCTCCAGTGATCTGTCGGTCCTCTCCTACTGGATGTACTCTTGCGTCTTCTGGTTCCACTGGTCGTCCTCCTGTCTCTCGTCCTTCATGGTCCCATCGGCTGGCTGTAGAATGGAATGGCGTGTTGCTCTGGATCAGCTGCTGTTGCTATATAAACCATTTCTTTGCTACGCGTATCGTTCCTCTGCTTGATGTTCTCTCGCCATCTGTCTAGAGTTGATGTTTGTAGTTGTAGACTGTTTGTAGATGTCCGATAATTGTAGTTACGGTTCTTTTTTTTTATTACTTGAACTAACACATTGTTTGTAATATTTTACAGTTTATAATAAAAGATCTTGTCGATGTTGGACATAGCGTCTAACTCTGTCTGAAGTAATTAAAATTTCGCGTCTCTGACGGACTTAGCGTACCGCTGCAATTGAAAACTGATTGAAGAGTAAATTTGGCTCTCCTGGGCTCGTATTTATATTCACCAAAAAAACCACACCTGTCGGCTCAGGATTCTGTAGGTCAGAAGCTGACGAGAGTGGGTCTGTTCCCCCACTCTCGTCTCATTTCACATATTCGCACATTTTTGCCAATTGCATTGTCTAATGCGGATTTCAAGGTGATCTAACATTGTCTAATTTAATTACACATATTATACTTAATTATCATAATTATCGCATCATTAGTGTAATTAATATGCTTTAAAAATCGCACAGATTTCGCACTGAACGTCATAATTACACAGAATTCGCACTGCACATGTGTCTGATTTTTATGCATTTTTAGAAGTCTACACTCTTTCTAATATTTATGGTTTGCTTATAATTAAATAAACCCTTAATTTAGCATTTATTTGGGGTGAGATTGCAAACTTTTAGACTTGAACAGGCTTCACGCACACACACTATTTACTTGTGTACACGCTCTCAGCGGTAATCGCGTGATGTTCCTGTTGATTCTTGTTTATAAGCCAGCTTCCAATTTCACACCTGCTCGTCTATTACATATTACTAAAATTAATTTAAATATTTATTTTATTTCATATATGCGCATTACAGCATATGCTTGTATTGTCGCAGTATATAAAGAAGAAAGTAAGTGTTAGTATTTTCACAAGAATACTGTTTATATAAAACATAAGCTTATTGTTAAATGCTATTGTTTAGCTGAGTAGGTGAAGTTTAGCTTACCAGTAATATCATTTAAATTATGCTGAGAACCTATTGAATTTAATTTGTTTCTTTTTTTAGGATGACATGGCAAAGGATTATGTGGTAAAAATCGAACAGGGGAGAGTAAGAGGTCGGCAAAAGACGTCAATATATTTTCAAGGATATGTATATTACTCATTTAGTGGTATACCTTATGCCAAGCCTCCAGTGGGGCCACTTCGTTTTAAGGTAATCAGAAAATTTGTTATTTATTATCACGTACTACTGTTTTTCTCTTATGTTGACTAGAGGTTCCTAAACTTCAGCAAACGAGGCTCACCAATAGTATTGAATTTTTTGGCACCCTCAAATGATATGCGTATTTAAATAGCAGCAACTGTTTAAGTAAAGTGGGATTGCTATTTTATAATGGACTGGTTTGATAATACTATTTTACATACTGGTTTTTATGTATTTTGTTTATGTGCGTTAGTAACTGTTCACATTGTCTTTTGTTTCCCCTGTATAGTATTAGAATGTCATCAACGTATCTGTGCCAATATAGTATTTTATGTGAGTGTCTGCAGTGGCGTAACTTAAGGATGACTGCGCCCCAATGCAAGCGTTTTTCCTGTGCGCCCTCCCCCTCCAGAAAAAATAACCAACTTTATCCTTACCCCCTAGGTACTACTTTGTAACTCTATATTTTCGTTCAAATACTAAAATACTCTCTTACCTTCGGGTTCAGGTCCAGAGTCGTACAGACGAAAACAGCTGCAGACAGGCTACTTGGGTTTGAGTTACGAAATATAATAACACAGTTTATTCTGGCTAAAACAACTTATTTGGCTTTTATTTAATGTAATGTTTTACAGTTATGCAATAACGTATCAAATTTTATGCTGGTTGATTACTACATTGATTACAAGTTTTCTGTTTTTGTGTTGTTGAGCGTAAACAACCTATAAAGTTATCAGTACCGGTATATTAAACAATAATGAAACAATTCTTATGATTATTATTCTTAAATGGCTATAACAATTTTCTTAATCTTAATAATGACCCAGTACTTTGTCGCACTCACTCTTTCATTCTTTTTTACATTTTTAATTTCTAACCCCTGTTAATAGAGCTCTGTATCTGTAAGTATTTTGTATATTTATAAAATTAATTTGGTTGTTTCTGAATGGTACTTAACCAATCCACGGCGTTCCAGACAGCTTCACCACCGTCACGTGTTACTCACGGTATCACTCATCACTCCGAACTGTTATTTCAACAATTTATGAATTTATTCACTATCACGGTAGACTCCGCCTTATTTAGTTTAACATGGTTTCAAATTACACTTTTGCAACATTTTGTCGGCTGACTTTATTTTGCTCGAGCACTTAGGTGTTGACCGCGTGGTCAGAGTTACAGTTGAACTAACTCAGTACGCTACAGCTGGGCACACAAGAGTTTTTTTTCTGGTCACGTGATCGTGAGATGGCGCTCCCATTGGTGCTGTTAAAAGAGCGCTATAACGTAGCCATAAGGTTTAGCAATATTTTTGCCGCCTGATGCAATCTGAAGTTACATTACTTTCTTCCGTGATTCACGGCTGATGCAAAGTTGGGTGTTATTTCACAATCGGTCTACGCTGCTTGAGTGCAGAGACAAAACATAGACGTTTTGTTTTGTAATAAACCTGCATACTTGGTCGACTAACTAGAGGTTCTATAAAGATGAATAATGACTGCATGGAAAATATAATTTTTAAATTGTTAAAATTGGCCCTACAATTTCATACCGTTACAATACCCCCCCAATAAGAGGTTGAAGGCCGAAGCATTCAAACTCTTATTGCCTAAAACCTAAGAGGGTCAGTGATGATATGGTGCCGCAACCCCCCTGAACTTTCTATTAAAATCATGGGTACTTACCCCCCTAGTCTGGTGGCTGCGGCAGCACCCATCCGATCTTACTGGACTTCTCTGTTCGAGATCCCAACACCATAATCTCGGACAGATACCCACCACAGTATCACCTGGCTTTGTAACATGTAATTAAAAAATTAACAACAAGGCCTTCCATTATACCATGTCCCACAACTGATTCGTTTCCTCTTAGCCATACCGGCTTATTCTTTACAAAGTACTGGTTCTTTTATTTGCAAAGTACTGGCTTTAGTTTAAAAATAATAATATAACCTTACAGTCTACTTGCAGTTCAATCATATAAACTAAATAATATTCCCCGTATAATATTACCCATCCAAAATAACACCTAAATTATACAAAATGACATTAAATCTATTTATACTTAGCTACTATAAAAAAAATTTTTTTTTCTTTTTCTACTACCCCCCTTTTAATCCCTTAACCCCTGATACCCATTACATATTAATGTGTTCTGCGCTAGGCTTCTTGGCCATGCAGACCTCATCCTAGCTGTAAACCACATCTCCCTCGTGACCTGTAACTCGGTCACCCCCATCCACACTCACTATTTCCCCCCCTGGGCTGATGCGGAAGGGGTGGACATTTTTTCTTTTATTCCACCCCCATCCTTGCTTTGGCGTTACAATAAAATTCAGTGTTACACTTACTAATAATGAATGATACGCCCCTAATGGACTACCACCCCTATCTGGGTGAAAATAGCCATGTTCCAAAATTAAGTAGATTCCCCAAAAAATAACCCCCCTACTAAGTCTAACAAACCACCGGGTTAACAAAATAAAACAAACCACAAGCGGTTGTATCAAGTAAAATTTATGATTTGCCACAATTAACTTGAACAACCAGTGACTTTCACGGTCATGATCCGGTGAGGTCATGGCCGCACTTAGGTGGGGAATCTACAGTTAAAACATAAAACGTAGATTGACATTAATAAAAATTTATATGAACAGTAATATACACCTCTAAGTTTCCCAAACATTTTTGATAGCATTCACACAAAATTTCCTTCAGGTTCCAATTTAAGTAAAGTACATATTTCATTTATTTAACAATTACATTTGAAATTTGAATCAGAATAAGTTTAAATTTATTATTAAAATCACCTTTCCAATTGATTTAATTATCAAATTAATTGGATTATATTTAATTTCTCAAACTCTAAATTACAGTAATTACCTCATTATTATCTTATCTGTAAAAAAATGACCTTCAATTCTTTTATGTCACAATAAGATTTTGCTCAAGATACTGATTCATCAAGATACAACAGTTATCAACTTCAACACCTGGCTGTAAGCATACAACACACCTGTTTACATTAACAGTTGTCTGCCAGACTGGTGTTATAAACAGTCTCAGTTTCAACATTCATAGTTACATCATATACTGACATATATACTTCCTTCAAATTTTTTGGTTTCTATAAATCTTTTAGTTAACATATTTATCTCTTATACCAATTCGTACCAAGATTAATTTTGCTTCATTGCTAAAATTTACCATTTTGAATTAAATTTAGTCTCTTCATATAGTCAAAACAATTTCAATTACTTTAATTACATTTTCAAAATGATTCTGCATGGTTTAATGTTTAATTTCTCCTTAGTATTTCAGTAAATTTTACAAACATTACATCATTGGTTTCAAGTTTCTACTTAAATTTCTCCACAATCACATTTCAACTAACATTTACCTCTACTCATAACCTAACATAGCAGGTACCACAGAATAATAATTAAACCTTTTGGTTACAAGACTTTGGTTTTAAAATATTTTTTTTTATTTATTTTTTCTCTAACTACCCGTGAATAGGTTATACTTTATATGTACAGGATAATTGTATATAGAGATGCGATGGAAGACGAACAGAACCCCTACATCAGTGAATGTGAACAAAACCCGTGGGCAGCCCTGAATTCCTTACCTGCCTCCTTTACCATAAATAAAACCAACCACAACCACTAATCTATGACCCCATCTCTATATTTTTATACAATAATCCTATTAGATTATACAGAAAATTTGTTATCTCGTTTGTCTACTCAGCCACAAAACTTCTCCCCTACCTACCTAATTAAGGGATGAGTTTACAATTCATAAATAACGCCAGTTTTTAATTTTGAGGATTACCCTAATGTACTATTTAGAATTAAGGCAATCAAAGGTCCGAAAAAGTGTGCCAAATTATGTGACTATTGTTATGTCTTTTTCTAAAGGGATGGTTAAGGAAATCGGGAAGATAAAAAGGGCAAGGATCATTAAAAGGTCAAGAACCAGGACTGAAGGTAAGGACAAAGCTCCTCCAAAAATAAGGATAAATGGAGAAAACCAAGGCTCGCATGGGCAGGGGCGCGTCCCTGAAATAGACATTAACAGTATCTTGAGCAAAATCTTATTGTGACATAAAAGAATTGAAGGTAATTTTTTTACAGATAAGATAATAATGAGGTAATTACTGTAATTTAGAGTTTGGGACAAGTGGGGAACATCTACCCACTACCACTTCCTGTTTTTATGTTAAATTCATAATTTTATGGTTATTTAATTTATATTTAATTACAAGATTTATTTTATTTTAGCCAATACTTTTTTAAATTGGTGGCGTTATGGGTACCCACTATTTCCCCCGTCATTTGGTTTCGTAGAACGTAGGCATTATCCATTTCGATTTCAACTACTTCATATGGTCCGTCATACAACAAAAAGAATTTTTTAATCTCTTTATCTTGTGCACTTGATAAATTGTGTCTTCTCACTAATACCAGCTGACCTACCTCATATTTGACCCACTTACCTTTGGCATCATGAAGCCGTTTTCTTCTTTCTCCCTTAGTTAATAAGTTTTCATTGGCGAGTTTGAGTTTTACTTCCAGATCTCGTGGATTGCTCTCCGGTGGAAAGTTGAACAGCTGTTCCAGAATTCTAGGTGGACGTTTTCCCTTGACTAGTTCGTATGGTGTGAACCCCGTTGATTCATGGGTGGTACAGTTTAACCAATCTTCAATTCTTCCCACATAGGCTGGCCATTCACTGTGTTTAGCATGGCAATACGCCCGGAAAATTCTTCCTAATTCTCGCATGACTCTTTCGGCTTGGTTCGACTGAGGATGATATACCGCCGTGTGTTTAGGTATGATACCTTCCCAACCCAAAGTTTGTCGCCATATTCCGCTAATAAATTGGGGTCCATGGTCAGATAATATTATTTTGGGTTTTCCGGTTTTGATCATATAATCCTTTATTATTTTCTCACTTAATACTTTACTAGTGGCCCTCTTTACACTGTATAATCTTACAAATTTCGTGAATGTATCTAGTACCACAAAAATATACATTACGCCTCCCCTTCCCTTTGGTAGAGGGCCAAATAAATCCACCACAACTAAATCAAAAGGCTTTTCTACTTTAATACACCTCATCTCTCCCTCTAAACGGTAATTAACTACTTTTGACTTTTGGCATAAATCGCACCCCTGGAGTAAAGTTCTAACCCTCCGTTCCATATTTTTAAATAAACATGATTCTTTCAATACTTTTACACACTTCCTAGCACCAAAATGCCCATACCAAAAATGACAGTCCCATATTATCTTATCTACCAACCCTTCCGGTATGACTAACCTCCAATCACGCTCTCCCCCCTCTACTTTCTTAAACAAACTCCCTTGATAAGTTTGAAAATAACGGCTATACCCTAACTCATCTAAATCGGACTCTAAGCTAGTTATTATTTTGTTCAATTTAGGATCTGTTCTTTGCATACTATTAATATCTCTCAATTCTTCCCCAAACAATCTATCTTCCCTACTAAGTCTGAAAATTTCTATTTCTTTTAAGTCCCTCCCTGTTCTCATTCCCTCTGTATCTACCCTGGATAAAGTGTCAGGTATTTTGTTTTCTACCCCTTTTATATACTCCCAGCTAAAATTGTACTCTTGTAAAGCTAGCACCCACCTGGTTATCCTGCTGTGTGTCAACTTACAGGTGTTTAAAAAAGACAATGCCTTGTGGTCAGTCCGGATGATAGTGGAATTCCCCAGTAGATAGGTTCGAAACTTCTTCACCACAAAAACAATGCTTAATAGTTCCTTCTCCGTTGTTGTGTAGTTTCTTTCAGCAGCTAACAACGTCCTGCTGGTGAAAGCAATAGTATGATGTTCTTTGTTGTCGGCCTCCTGGTACAATTCCGCACCTAAAGCAATATTACTGGCGTCCGTCTGTAAATAAAATGTGCGTTCAAAATTAGGGTGATTCATCATGATCATGTTGCTAAAGTGGTCCTTTATCTCATTGAACACATCTCGTTCTCTTTCCCCCCCATTTCCACTGCTTATTCTTGTAACACTGCGCTCAACTTTGAAGTTATATGGGCATAGTTTTTCTGGAATTTTCTATAAAAATTACATAGCCCTAAAAAACTTTGTAACTGCTTAATATTTCTAGGTTCTGGGAATTTTAAAATGGATTCTACTTTCTCTGGGTTAGCTTTTATCCCATCTGGTGTAATTATGAACCCTAAAAAATGTATTTCTTTCTGTAAGAATTTAGATTTCTCCCAATTGACAGTCAACCCCCCCTGTACGCAGTCTATCTAATACATATTCTAAATGTTCCACATGTTCGGAAAATGTTCGTGATGCTATCAATATATCGTCTACATAAATCGTTAAAAAATCTAAATTCTGTGGCTGTAGTATTTCATCTAAGCATTTTATAAAGCTAGCCACACTGGTATTCAGCCCAAAAGGTAATCTTTTAAATTGGTAATTCTTGCCATTAAACAGGAATGCTGTGTATTTCCTACTTTCACATACTAACGGGACTTGCCAATACCCCGCGGTTAAATCTAATGAGGTCATATATTTAACTACACTGAATTTTTGAAATATTTCATTTATTGCTTCGGGTGACTCCCGGTCCGGGATAATTATTTGATTAATCTTACGGGCATCTAGACATAATCTAACGCGGCCATCTTTCTTAATGACTACTACTAATGGGTTAGAATATGGTGATACTGATCTTTCTATTATGTCCCCTTCTAACATTTTATCTAATTCCACCTGAACCGCCCTTCTTTTTGAATAGGGTACCGGATAGCTTCTTTGTACATAGGGTGCGTGTTCCCTTACTTTTAATTCACATTCATAATCTCTTGCCCTCCCTGGTACATCGGCAAACACTTCTCGAAAACACTCTATTACCTGCCACAACGCTTTACGTTGAGGACTCCCTACGTCACCCCCCTCGCTACAAAATTTCACCGCTCTATCATCCCAAATTCGTTTATTTATGTTACCCCCTAACTCTCCCTCTCTACATACTTACGTATTAACTTCTGTTTCTATTTTATTAGCCTGATTTAGTATCATCTTAACTCCCGAAATTCTCACTTTATCTACTACCCGCTCAAAACTAATTTCAACTGGATTCCCTTCGTTATTAAGTACTAACAACCGCTTCTGGAAATCAATTACCGCCTTATGTTTTATCAAAAAATCATTCCCCAAAATAACCTCCAAATTTAGTCCCCGTACTACTAAAAATGTATTATCATACTCTACTCTATTAATTACCATGTTCAAATGTACTTGTTTAGTTACCCGTTTACTCCTAACCCCGGTAATACCTACAATGGTCACCCCCGCTACTGGCAAAATTGGGATATTTTTGTTTGTCTCTTGCAGACTCTCTAATATGTGTTCAGAAATGACAGAAATTTCGCTACCTGTATCGACTAAAGTTTTTACTTCCTTACCTTCAAGTTGAATTCTTACCTCTGTCAGTCCGGTTTCTGGTCTTGCTGTCTCTAAGTCCTCTTCCTCCATCAGTTCCTTAGACAGATCAGTGCAGATGACGTTATTTATATAGTCGTTGTTGTCTTGGGTCCCGCAGTCATTTGTCGACAATGGTGGGGTCCCTTCACTCACTGTCCTTGTTAGTTTTCCATCTGAGTGTTTGCACGGCCTGGAGTGTGCCCACCACGACCTCTGTTGGAAGTTCCACAGCTTCCCGATGCTCCTCGGTTGCTGCTCCCTCCTCTCTGTAGTTGACTATTTTGGTTAGGCTCCGTATTATTGCGTTGGCAACTCCTGTCTTTATGGCACCTGTAACAAGTTGTTCTACTACCATAGTTCTCGCAATGACACTCTCCACATCGCCAGTCATCACGTCTATAGTTATTACTGTAGCCTCCCCTAGTCCCTCTATATGTGGTTGGTGTCCCACTAGATTGATTATGATTATGATTCTCATTGTTATGTACCCCTGACGGGTTTGAGCGCCTACCTATTTCCCGGTCCCTGATATTCTGGAAAATATCTAATATTTGTTCAAGATCATTTATACCTTCCACTTCCCGGATCATTAGGTTAATTTGCACCTCCCTTGGTAAATGTTTACTTATATGACGTACAAATGATCTAAACGGTAATGGTGGTTCAAGGTATTTAGCTTCATTGTACATTTTCATTACATAAATGGTGACATTGTTACCATTAGTCCCAAAATTACCCGACCCCATTATCTTACTTCTAAGCACTTCTTGGTCCTCTTCAGACCAGTATTTACTTCTAAAATCCCTTTCAAAACTTTGGAAATTTAACCAATCTCCCTTATGTACCTCCGCCCAAATTGAGGGGCTTCCCTTAAAACATTTCATAACTTTCAATAATTTCATCTCCCAATTACTGTTACAAAATTTATTGAAGTCTCTTACTCTGTTTAGGAATTGCATAGGGTGTACCCCCCTCCTATCCCCAGTAAATGACTCTAACTCTATTTCGCTATCTGCATTACGGGTGATTACTACTTGCTCATTGACACTGTCTAATTTTTTATTTATTACCATGTTTAAATCATCTTTAACATTAATTAGTTTTTGTTCCATTAAATTAAACTTGTTGTTAGTTACACGTTCAGATTGAATACTGGCATTATTTACCATTTCTACAGCACCTTGTAATAGCTGTATTTCTGACTTACAACTACTTCTGTTTCACTAATCTTACTATCAACATTTTCATTAATTTCTACAATTTTATTCGCAAGAGTCAATTGACATTCACTTATTTTGCTTTCGCAATTGCTTTCTATTTCATTTATTTTGAAATTAACGTTAGTTTCATATGTCTTAATGTTATCTCTAACTTCTTCTATTTTCTCTACTGCATAATTAAATTTACACTCATGATCAACATTACACTTATTTATTTTGCTTTCAAAATTGTCTTTCATCTCTTACATTTGCTCACAAACTTGTATTTTGACTGTCTCTGACACTTGTTTGTTTACATTAATGATATGATTATTTAATTGTTCATTTACTGATCCTATCACTTGTTCTTTAATAGTGTTAAAGCATTCATCCATCTCATTTAGACGTTTATTAATATTATCGGTATTATCTTCTAACTTGGCATTCTGCTTATTTATTTCATCAAAACGACAATCTATAATGTCAAATTTTATGTTGAAATTGCTACTTAATTCATTTAATTTTACACTCTGTTCATTGAAAAGCAATTGCATCATTTTTATCATATCATTATCCTCAGATTGTTTATTTTTATTCATTACGGGTGGGGTTACCTGAATCCCTAAGTCATCTATTTCAGCTGACTTACTTGATTCTCTATTTTGAACTGGGATTGGGGTCGAATGGACCTCCAACCCACTCATGACCGTTGATTCGGTCAAACTATTATTTTCCTTTTTTTTTTTTTTTTTAAAATATGCCTTGTTTTGCTTTACCCCTTTGTCATCAGTTTACAATTTACAACCTCGCCCCACTCCCAAATAACCCGTTCTGCAGCTTATTTAGGTCTGGCGAATGTAAGTTGTAAAACCTACACTCGCGTCACTGTTACGGGGGCCAATGTAACGCTATACAGTAGATCGTCAATAATTCAGATTAATTGGGACCGGACCCCTTCCGGATTATCAAATTGTCCGGATTTTCGAAATGAACCAATAAAAGCACCGGTAGATGTCTTCAACGTAAAAACACTTGCTAATATCGTTCATAATTCACTCTGATGGTTACAGAAGTGGAGCGGATGAATAAAACCATTAATTTAGTTAAATTTTTACGTTTTTCAATTACAGAAAAAAATACTGTATATACAGTATTGCATTTACAGACTGTATTATTTTATGTACAGTAAATCTAGACCTACAACAAAATACAGTAAAGTACAGTAATAAAAATACCTACAGTAAATCATACAGTATTTGAGCTTTTAAAAGAATCTTTTATGGACTTTTGAACAGCGGTAGTGGTTCGTTTTTTTGTAGCTAAGTCCTTGATTCGTTTTAAGAGAATGAGCTGGGTTGGTGTGCTCTCATTCTGTTTTTCAAGCCATGACATCAGTGTCTCTGCTGCCATAAATGCTTCGGAATGTGTCGGCCCTGCTTCTTCAATGTCATTTTCATTCTCGTCCCCATCAGATTCTACTGTTTCTGCGTCCCCTTAAAATGAAAAAGTACGCCTAAATAAACAAACGAAACAAATGTTTTCTTTTTCTAATTTTATAGAAAAAATGGAACAAGCGCAAAGTTGGCGAAATATTTTAAAAATAGAACAGTGAATTTAAAACGACTAACAGTACAGTGTCAGATAATGCATAGCCTACAGCTTGTTTGGCTAAAATAAAAAAAAGTTACAGTAGGCCTACTGTATGTTTAAGCAGTGCTACATACCTTCAGACACCATGTCAGCTATTTCTTGGTCGCTCAAAATCTGGTACCCAGGATCGTTGTCATCAACAGCCAACCACTCACTGGCATCATTTTCGTCACACTGTTCAAATCCCGGGATCATGCTGCAGATTTCTGTCACCTCGTTTACAACGCAATCTTCATTTTCATTTGCATTTTCTTCAATCCTGCTTTCTTCATCAGGCCATAATTTTCTCCAGGCTCTTTGCAAATTACTTTTGGTGAGAGTTTCCCAAGCATCGGCAAGCATGTAAATGCTATCTTTAACGTTCAACTTTGTTATAAACTGAACTACCACTCTCTTCGTCCTTTTCTGCCAATAAAAGGCGATGCAGGAGCTGCTTTCTATAGATCCTCTTAATTTTCTCGATCAGTCCCTGGTCCATTGGCTGCAGAGTTGCAGTAACGTTAGGTGGGAGAAATTGCACGTCGAAATTCTGATTGATTTCATTTAATACTTCGAGAGGGGGATGTGTGGGTGCGTTATCAATGATAAGAAGAACTTTACCACTTTTCTTTTTCTCCTCACGGAATGTTGTAACACTAGGGATAAAATCATTTTTAAACCAATCAAGAAAAATGACTGAAGTCATCCAAGCACTTTTCTGAGACGTTTACAAAACAGGAAGGGTGTGCACATTTTTAAAGCAACGTGGTTTTTTGCTCTTCCCAATCACTAACAATTTTACCTTTTGCTCCCCACTGGCATTAGCACATACCATAGCCGTTATTCTCTCTTTGCTTACTTTAAACCCAGGAGCGGATTGTTCGCGTCTTGACGCCAGCGACTTGCGTGGAAGGGCTCGCCAGTTTATCCCGGTCTTATCGGCGTTGTATACGTCATCCCTAGAAGAACCTTTTTCAAGTGCTTCCTTAATAAACTTCTCTTTAAAAACTCTTCCAGCCACTAAATCTGAGGAAAGTTTTTCTCCTTCGATGTCTAACTCTCTAATCCCATGCCTAGATTTGAAGTTCTTAAGCCAGCCAGAACTGGCTTTGAAATCTTTCGGTCCATTAAGCTGTTCATTAAATTGTAAGGCTTTTCACAAATCAGTGGGCCTGAAATTGCCTCTCCTAAGCTTCTCCTTTGAGTGAACCACACGTACATTGCGTCTTCTAAGGCTTTGTTGTTTGCTGAACGTGCAGTTTTTCTTTTCAGCGTCCCTTCTTCAGAGTTCAGTTTTGACGCAAATTGTTCCACCTGGGCTCTTTTCTCCATAATATCACTTATTGTGGAAGTTCCTACCCCATAAATCTTTGCAACTGATACGCCACTTTCACCTTTTCCTAACTTTTCTAAAAATTTTAACTTGGTTTCAACGGTTAAAAAAGTGTACTTTTTCTTCGAACTCGATGCCATCACGGGTACAGAACAGTACTGTAATGTGTTACAAAAAACAAAACACAGACAAACTGACACACACACAAACACTCTACTGTACACAAACGATCGATTTGGTAAACAAAAACTTAGTGCACGCACAGAGAACAATACTCGAGGTCAGTGGCCTGACGCGACTGACAGGGGCAGGGTAACAGGTCTACATGTGACTGTGAGACCTTGACTCTCCCGCTTTCACTGCCCCTCCCTCCTCCACACAACACACAATTTGCGCTCCACTCTATAGGGCACGACGAGTTTTACAGTTGTGTTGACGCTTTGAAACAAATATTCACTTCATGCGATTTTTTTTTTCGCCAGAATCGAATCCGGATTATCGACGGTCCGGAATTTTGACGTCCGCATTATTGACGCTCTACTGTATTTTCGTTCAAATACTAAAATACTCTCTTACCTTCGGGTTCGGGTCCAGAGTCGTACAGACGAAAACAGCTGCAGACAGGTTACTTGGGTTTGAGTTACGAAATAACACATAACAGTTTATTCCACAGAAATAATAACACAGTTTATTCTGGCTAAAACAACTTATTGGGATTTTATTTAATGTAATGTTTTACAGTTATGCAATAACGTATCAAATTTTATGCTGGTTGATTACTACATTGATTACAAGTTTTCTGTTTTTGTGTTGTTGAGCGTAAACAACCTATAAAGTTATCAGTACCGGTATATTAAACAATAATGAAACAATTCTTATGATTATTATTCTTAAATGGCTATAACAATTTTCTTAATCTTAATAATGACCCAGTACTTTGTCGCACTCACTCTTTCATTCTTTTTTACATTTTTATTTTCTAACCCCTGTTAATAGAGCTCTGTATCTGTAAGTATTTTGTATATTTATAAAATTAATTTGGTTGTTTCTGAATGGTACTTAACCAATCCACGGCGTTCCAGACAGCTTCACCACCGTCACGTGTTACTCACGGTATCACTCATCACTCCGAACTGTTATTTCAACAATTTATGAATTTATTCACTATCACGGTAGACTCCGCCTTATTTAGTTTAACATGGTTTCAAATTACACTTTTGTAACATTTTGTCGGCCGACTTTATTTTGCTCGAGCACTTAGGTGTTGACTGTGCGGTCAGAGTTACAGTTGAACTAACTCAGTACGCTACAGCTGGGCACAGAAGAGTTTTTTTTCTGGTCACGTGATCGTGAGATGGCGCTCCCATTGGTGCTGTTAAAAGAGCGCTATAACGTAGCCGTAAGGTTTAGCAATATTTTTGCCGCCTGATGCAATCTGAAGTTACATTACTTTCTTCCATGATTCACGGCTGATGCAGAGTTGGGTGTTATTTCACAATCGGTCTACGCTGCTTGAGTGCGGAGACAAAACATAGACGTTTTGTTTTGTAATAAACCTGCATACTTGGTTGACTAACTAGAGGTTCTATAAAGGTGAATAATGACTGCATGGAAAATATAATTTTTAAATTGTTAAAATTGGCCCTACAATTTCGTACCGTTACAACTTTACCTCACAACATTTTTCAAACTCCCTCCTAAACATACTAAACAGAGCATAATTATTCAGAGAAATTGTTTTTAAGAAGTATTTTTAAATTGTATATCAAACATTTGTTTGATAGAGAATTTACATAATATTTTTATACACCATTAGAAAATAACTGAAATGAGAATGACATTACTTTTATTTACTGCACGTTTGTTACAGGATGATAAAAATATACTCGTTGCTACATTTTTATAAAGTTTGAAACATGATATTTATTGATATGGACATAATATTACAAAACACATTTGTTATATGGCTTACATTATAAAGCTTGAAACATGATATTTATATATGTACATAATGTTACATAATATTACAAAATACATGTGTTATATGCCTTACATTTTTGATTATTGAATAATAAACTAACCTATTTAAAATGATGTCTACTGCTCGGGTTCACATTTTAAGGCTACTCCCTAACGAAACCCCAATGGCTTTTTAACTGTAAAAACTGTCTAGCTGACTCGTCTAAATCTAAACATCAAGATCTCTCGTGTTGTAGCGGGTCAAATTTTGGGTGTTTTTATTTTCAACAGTATGGGGTAATTATATATTTTTATTTATTTCGTTTTCGGGCGGACTGGTATAATAAATTGGTAAAAACTGTAATTGTATTGTGCAACGTATTAGTCAGTGTAACAGAACAGTGAAACAAAGCAATAAGGCGCAGTTGTTGTTGAGGAATGCGGCAGAGCATTCGCACCTCCACCAAAATTCTAAGAACTCTGTAAATGTGTGTCAACGCTCAAGCGCAACTACACCCGCACGCGCTCAAAGGACGCTCTAACAAAAAACTCAAGATGGCCAGAGCGTAAAAAATATTCGTCGTCTTCTCTAAGAACTCACGGAAGTCGCCTTAAACTCCGCCTACTGTTGGTGACATCAGCGGAACCAAGTCCAATATCGGCCTCGGGACATACACACATACCAGCTTTAATCCATATATAAAGTGGTTACTTCCCAACAAATGATGCCGGAGCGACGAAAACATCGTGGCAGTAGAGAACCAGATTCCCACCAGGAACAGGTACACGTACCTGTTACGTTTCACCGTGACGGAACAGTCGACTTTAAGTAGAGACGCCATACAGTCAACAGGACGCCAACACCGCTACAGACAATTACAGTTTCGTTTCGGGCCCGGTTGGTCGAATTTCGTAAATGTAATTAATTCAAGAAGACCGACCGGGACCCGAGGAATTGACTATGTTATAGACGAGTGCAGTGCAGTGGCCGTTGAAAAACAGTTAATGACGAATAATGTAACCGGGAAGGCACGTGTTCGGTCGACCTCGCGCCATATAAAATGAGACGGGGACTTGTAAAGAATAAATATTTCGCTCGTGTATCTAATATTGGTTAAGGGTGTTTTAATAAATTAAAATAAATATATGTGAGAGTGAGTGAATTGCAGGCTGGGCAGTCTAGTAGTAAGTAACAATAACTAAGTTACACAAGTTTATAATTACATTCTAATCAGACAAAACATAAAAAAAAAAAAGTACTAAAGTTTTCAAGCAATATACTAAAAATTTAACTGTACAAATGTTTATTAAATAATTGCTCATTAAAAAATAATGGTTACTTCCGAAAAAATGTGTTAGACTAAGTTATTTCGTCATTACCACTGTCTTATTTCTGTGTTGAAAAAATTCGTCTAGACGTTCCGGAATCTTCTGAGTTATTAATTGGGTGGGTCAGATTGCTAAATTGTCCGTTTTATTAAGGTAAAGTGTAAAGGTTTTCGATATTTTACCTATAAAAAATAATCGTGGCGACCTTGGTCTTCTGGTAAAATTTCAATAACAGGTAAGTGTTGTAATTGCGTGCAGGTAAGTCCTGGTAGTGGTTTTATTTATTATATATATTTCGGCCTTATTTTTTATTGTTACAAATGTCGACGCGCTGCCAGGATTTTCGTTTAATTGTAATTTTATACGAGATAGACCTATTTTAATACACAGAAAATAGGATGTGGTAATGACGAATGTATAAAAATTTTATCGTACATAATTAAGTAGGTTAGGTTTATGTTATTGTGATTCACAATGTGTTAGGTGTTTGAGTATAGAACAATAGTAGTTTTATAGATAAAAGTGTTATACAAACGAACTTTAAAAATGTCTATAATACAAAGTAATGATAGTGATTTTGCGTGGGAGGAATGGGAGAATGAATTTCGAGGTGTTGTGGGGGAGATGACAAACGAGGAATGGGGTGATTTAGACGATAGGTTAACACAAATGGAAGAACAAGAGGAAGGAATATTCGCAGAAATTAATAAACATAGTGAGATGACCAATGATACAGGTAAGATAGTTGAAGAGATAGTGGTAGAGAATAAGACAGAGAATAGGCCTAGTGATAATGATGAGAGCGTGAGGGTGGTAAATAAAGGTAGAGAGATAGACCAAGTTAACAAAAATAAAGTCGATCAGGTGACAGACAATGAGGTAAGTAACAATGAAATGAGTGAATCTGATTATAAGACACAGATGATGAATATGATGATTATGATGTGTAACAAGTTTAATGAACATTTGGATAAACAAAACGCAATGTTAGATGGCATGGTTAGTAATACCAAGGAATTCAACAAGGAATTGAAAAAACGAGACGAGAAGTGGGAGGAAGATAGATGTCAATTAAAAGTTGAGTTAACACAGGTAAGTGGTAATGATGTCTTTGATAATAGCGAAGAAATAACTAACAAGGTAAGTTACAGTTGTAAAAATGAATTAATAAATAATAGTGATAAAATAGTTGAAAACGAGCTATTTAAGAATGATGTGGTGAAAACAAATAGTGATGATGAAGTTTGTGGTGAAGTAGAACTTAATAACAAAATGTTAGCGAGTGTTGATGAAATTGAGAGAGAGTGTGATGAAAGGTTAGGGTGGCAAAGGGCAAATTTTCCCCGTGATGTAAGTGGAGTAAGGACTCCGCTAGTAGTGATTTTTGAGGACAGAGTTTCCTCCGTTAATTATGTGGAAGACAAGGTGTCTTCAAGCAGTCCCCTAATTTTTTGTAAACCTGGAAAAGCCAGGAAGTGGTATAGTAGGTTTGTTGTGCCCTTTGCATGGAGTGAAGTAGGTCAGTGGTGTTGTGACAGGTATTGTGATGAAAGTGATTATGAGAGAGAGAAAGAGTTAGAGTGGTTCAAAATAAATAGAGGTTATGTAGAGCTGATAGAGAAGATGGATATAAAGAGAGTTATGATAAATAATGTAGACATACCTTGTGTAGTAGTAGACAATGAATATATTGATGATAAATGTGTACCTGTAGGAAGAATTAGTGTACTTGTAGTGGAGGAATATGATGAGAAAATAAATTACCTGGGTGTAACAACAAATATTCACGGAGGCGGGATAAAAACAAATAATAGTGACAAGTCTTATGAGATAATAAAAGGGAAAATGAATGACATAGAGGTAATGGTTTATGATAAAAATAATAATAATAAACTGGATGTAAATAAAAATCATTTAGTATACAAATATGTGAGGTATATTTTTGACGATGGTGGCTAAAATATAAAACAGAAAAGACAGTTAAACATTTTGTTTTAAGCTATTTGACTTTGCTGATTTGAATATTGAGATATGATGACTGAATAAATACTGAAGTAAATTTGTAAATAAATCTGTAGTAAAGCCAATGGTATGTGTTGTGGTTAAGTGAACAGTGTATGTAGGTAATTAATTATTGTAAGAATAATATTAAAATGTTTGCAATTTAAATAAATAAACCAAATTAATTTTGAAAACAAGTAATCAGAGAATCATAATTGTTTGGATGGTAATGAATTCTATATTGTTAATAATTAATGTAATTAAAACAATTTGATATAGTTTAAATATTTTAATTGATTATGTAAATGTTGTATAATTAATTTTTTTGTAAATTCAGTTTGTTTTACGAGATGGAAATTTGGTAATGAATGATAAATTATTTAATTTAAATTAATAAATTTTGTGAAATGTTTCAGAGATGGTGGTGATTATGTTTTGTGGGCATATCATGTTAAATGGATTGTAAGTAGAAAAATTTTATAATCATGTGTAATAAAAATATTTACAGGTGTAATTGAGATTCTAATTCAGTAATAAGATTTTATTTGGAAATCAGTTGGTTCAAGAAATAAAGATAATTACAAAATTTTAATACTAAATGAAAAATGATATAATGATTATTAATAATAAATTTTGAAAATTTCAAGAAAGTTAAACGGTAAAAGGTTATGAATGGGTTAAATGAGTGTTGATGCAAATATTATATGATAATGTATATACAAATTTTAATTAGTTGTCAATTGTAATTAGTTATTATGTGGCTATTAAGGGGGTGGCCTGTGCTCTCTTAAATAGCGAAATGGGTTGGGGGTAGCAGTGAGTGTTACCTCCATCGGAGGCCAAACTGGCGATAAATGTGCGGCACACCTTATACGTGTAAATAAAAAATTTTTTACACACCATATTAAATGACCGTGTCGCACATAATGGTATTGATGAAACAGGCAGTGAAATTAAAGTTTAGATTTCCTCGACTTTTCGGGCGGTTACTGCCTTACCAGCACTAACCGTGGTTTTGGCTAGCGGCCAGCTATGGTCATATCAAGTCCCTTGACCATAGCTGACTTGAAATTGGTATAAATTTGAAATTCAATGGGGGGACAATTAGAGGAAATCTCCGGAACTAGGGAACAGCGGCTGCCACTCTGTTCGAGGAGGAACAGCAGAGCCAGGTGGCAGATCCGTTTTTAAGGGTGCATGATTATTAACAAGAACATTATGATGTTCACTACTTTAAACTTAACAGCGGAAGCAGAGACACGGAGAGGTAAACCCTGCTCCAAAATATACAGTCTCTGTGGAAGCGAAAGGGCGAGACAGTCCTCCATAATCTGAAATAGTGTGTGTGGCTGGGAGGTGACGCAAAGGAGTTACGAAGTTAAAGTTTATGACGTAAAAGTTTTTGCTTATTCAAAGTTTAATTCAAATAAAACTGCTTGTGCTCTGTTCAGGTAACTAGCTGCTTAGATATTTAAAAATAAGGTGTTCATGCTATAATTTTAAGTGTATTATTTTATTGTTGTCTGTTAAATAAGCATTGATAAGAATATGTAATTTTATTTTGTGTGTATTTGTTTAAGCCAATAAGTAAATCGTCTGGCAGGTTAACATAAATAACCAGAATTAGAGAAAATGGGAAACCAGAGGGTGAGGAGTGATGATAAATAAATATGTATATTCCATGTAATTTGTTCAATTTTAAGATGTATTTTTATTATGTCAGGAGATCAGCTGATCAGCAATGATGTCACTGGTAGGTTAGTCATAAAGGTTACCAGTTATTAATGTTACAAGTAATTAATGTTTAATGTATTACAGATATTTTGAAGTAAAGATAAAAAGAATATGAGAAATGAAATAACAATAATTTATGCAAATTAATAAAAGATAATTCATGGGTGATAAATGTTTTATGGGACATGTAGACCTGTCCAAATGGAATTAAAAGCTGAATGTGAAATGATAAAGATGAATATGAGGTAATGTTGTTTTTGAGTTGATGTGATGTAACAGAGCTGGTGAAGTATTAATGTTGACACAGTAGTAATGGAGACTTTATGTAGATTTTGAGTGACATATTGTTGTTTTTATAGTTAATGAGGTTATTTTGTATAATTGTAGTAATGTAATGAGATTGAGATTTTTGGGGATGGCAATTTTGTATTAGGGGGTAGTGTATTTGGGGAGTCCGCAACAAGGGTTGGGACGGGGTAGGGTTAGCTTTTAGTGAGGAGGGGCCGCCTTAGGTAGAATCCGGGCCGCCAAATAAGGGAATTGAGTTTTTTGGGGGCGGGGAAACACGTATCCTATATACAAAGGGTTAGAGAGTATTTTATATGTAGAGAAGGTGGCGAATTGTGTTAAATGATAAGTTGGGGTTTAGAGTGTCATGATTAGTAGAGATTTTGATAGAGATGGGTGTCATGGTAATTGAAGTTGATGAATATTAGAGCCATAGGGAGAGGTAAAGTTCATATATGTACACAGATCTAGTACAGTAATGAGAATAAATGAGTTACAACACCCACAGTAATGTAGAATTAAACTGTTAACTAAAGAGAGGAAGTTATAATCAAGAATATACAATTGTTTATTTTTTAACCAGTGACAGAATTTTGATAAAATTTGAAAATAATGTAAAGTTAAGAATTGTTTATTTTAAATAATTTAAATGCCAATTTGATTATCATTAATATTAATATTTTGTAATTTTAAATATTTTATGTTACTATGTTTTGTATTTCAAGTTAGGATATTACAGATGTTCAAGGTGTTTTCAGAAATCATATATAACATATGTAGGTCAAGGATCTTGGACTTGACCTAGTTACGATCAGCTGATGAGGTCATACACCTACTAAGCTTGTATAGTAGGAATCCAATTTTAATTTGTTTGTTTGATTAATTCAAACCAATATTTGAATAATTTTAATAAATGTTGTTTAATAAATAAATTTAAATAAAATTTTTTTTAATTAATAAATTTAAATTTTTTTTTTGAAATTTTAAAATTTTGAAAATTTTAAATTTTTTTTGAAAAAAAAAACGATTTTTCGCCTGCCAGCGAATGACTATTTTAGATAATGATTTTTTATTATGTGTGCATGAACCATGTTTCTTTTATTGTATTGTATTGTATTGGTAGTCTATAAGTGGTTCTCATGTTAGAGTAAGGATGTGTTTATATTATTAGAAATGTCTAGGTTAAGTCATTTGAAACAAAAAATTAGAAAAAACAAGGAAGAGAATTTTTTTGGTAAAAGATTTTTTTTTGAATATTGAATTTTTTAAATTTATAATAAATTTTAAAAGGAAGTTTTTATTTTTAATGTGTTATGATAATATGTAATGTTAGTGTGTGTGAGCCCAGTGTCTGCTGAAGGCAGCCCAGCTTGCATACAAGGGGAACATATCGGCGGAGGAGCTGGAGTAATTTTAGCCAGGGGTTGAGGATTTTTGGGGGTAGCATGCGAGAAGGCGAGGTGCGCCGTGGTGCGAGTCTGATCGATTTCTCGGTGTTGGGATCTCTTACGGAGAAGTCCAGTGATCTCGTTCAGATGAGTCCATAGTCGCTGAGCCAGGGGGGTCATGTACCCATGAGAGTAAGAACCAGGGGGTTGTTGGCACCAGTTCCTCACCGGTCCTCTTCGGGGTTTATCGATGAGATTTCTTCTGTCGTGGACAGCAGAATTCTCATCGAGGGGGTATTGTAGCGGGTCAAATTTTGGGTGTTTTTATTTTCAACAGTATGGGATAATTATATATTTTTATTTATTTCGTTTTCGGGCGGACTGGTATAATAAATTGGTAAAAACTGTAATTGTATTGTCCAACGTATTAGTCAGTGTAACAGAACAGTGAAACAAAGCAATAAGGCGCAGTTGTTGTTGAGGAATGCGGCAGAGCATTCGCACCTCCACCAAAATTCTAAGAACTCTGTAAATGTGTGTCAACGCTCAAGCGCAACTACACCCGCACGCACTCAAAGGACGCTCTAACAAAAAACTCAAGATGGCCAGAGCGTAAAAAATATTCGTCGTCTTCTCTAAGAACTCACGGAAGTCGCCTTAAACTCCGCCTACTGTTGGTGACATCAGCGGAACCAAGTCCAATATCGGCCTCGGGACATACACACATACCAGCTTTAATCCATATATAAAGTGGTTACTTCCCAACAAATGATGCCGGAGCGACGAAAACATCGTGGCAGTAGAGAACCAGATTCCCACCAGGAACAGGTACACGTACCTGTTACGTTTCACCGTGACGGAACAGTCGACTTTAAGTAGAGACGCCATACAGTCAACAGGACGCCAACACCGCTACAGACAATTACAGTTTCGTTTCGGGCCCGGTTGGTCGAATTTCGTAAATGTAATTAATTCAAGAAGACCGACCGGGACCCGAGGAATTGACTATGTTATAGACGAGTGCAGTGCAGTGGCCGTTGAAAAACAGTTAATGACGAATAATGTAACCGGGAAGGCACGTGTTCGGTCGACCTCGCGCCATATAAAATGAGACGGGGACTTGTAAAGAATAAATATTTCGCTCGTGTATCTAATATTGGTTAAGGGTGTTTTAATAAATTAAAATAAATATATGTGAGAGTGAGTGAATTGCAGGCTGGGCAGTCTAGTAGTAAGTAACAATAACTAAGTTACACAAGTTTATAATTACATTCTAATCAGACAAAACATAAAAAAAAAAAAAAGTACGAAAGTTTTCAAGCAATATACTAAAAATTTAACTGTACAAATGTTTATTAAATAATTGCTCATTAAAAAATAATGGTTACTTCCGAAAAAATGTGTTAGACTAAGTTATTTCGTCATTACCACTGTCTTATTTCTGTGTTGAAAAAATTCGTCTAGACGTTCCGGAATCTTCTGAGTTATTAATTGGGTGGGTCAGATTGCTAAATTGTCCGTTTTATTAAGGTAAAGTGTAAAGGTTTTCGATATTTTACCTATAAAAAATAATCGTGGCGACCTTGGTCTTCTGGTAAAATTTCAATAACAGGTAAGTGTTGTAATTGCGTGCAGGTAAGTCCTGGTAGTGGTTTTATTTATTATATATATTTCGGCCTTATTTTTTATTGTTACAAATGTCGACGCGCTGCCAGGATTTTCGTTTAATTGTAATTTTATACGAGATAGACCTATTTTAATACACAGAAAATAGGATGTGGTAATGACGAATGTATAAAAATTTTATCGTACATAATTAAGTAGGTTAGGTTTATGTTATTGTGATTCACAATGTGTTAGGTGTTTGAGTATAGAACAATAGTAGTTTTATAGATAAAAGTGTTATACAAACGAACTTTAAAAATGTCTATAATACAAAGTAATGATAGTGATTTTGCGTGGGAGGAATGGGAGAATGAATTTCGAGGTGTTGTGGGGGAGATGACAAACGAGGAATGGGGTGATTTAGACGATAGGTTAACACAAATGGAAGAACAAGAGGAAGGAATATTCGCAGAAATTAATAAACATAGTGAGATGACCAATGATACAGGTAAGATAGTTGAAGAGATAGTGGTAGAGAATAAGACAGAGAATAGGCCTAGTGATAATGATGAGAGCGTGAGGGTGGTAAATAAAGGTAGAGAGATAGACCAAGTTAACAAAAATAAAGTCGATCAGGTGACAGACAATGAGGTAAGTAACAATGAAATGAGTGAATCTGATTATAAGACACAGATGATGAATATGATGATTATGATGTGTAACAAGTTTAATGAACTTGCCAAGTAAGTCCTGGTAGTGGTTTTATTTATTATATATATTTCGGCCTTATTTTTTATTGTTACAGTGTTCAGTACTAATTATACTAAGATCACATAGTCTAGTACCAGACATCGAGTTCCTTAAATAGCTTTTTATGATTTTTAGTTTTGAAAACGACCTTTCGCTACTTGCGACTGTGACTGGCAAGGTTATAAACATTATAAATGCTGTACAAATGTTTAGCACACTAGATGCAATAAACTTATTTTTAATCAATAGATAGTCAGCCAACTGGTTAGTTTTGCTTATTTTATTACTTTTGATATCATCTTTGACAAAATTTCTAAAGCAAATAACTTCATTGACCAAAGCAGCAGTCAAATCTGATTCATACTTTTTGCAAAACCCAGAGGCTGAGTCTATTAGTTGTTCATCTGAAAACTCTAATAGATTTTCTGGTTTCAAAAAACTGAAAGTATCAACTAGGTGTAGCGTACTTTTAAACCTATCATTTAATTGTGAAATTAAAATATCAATAGCTTTATTTTAAAGCTGTATAAAGGGTCACTAAATTCATAGTCCTTTGCAAGTTCGTCAAAAAAAGTTTTAACTCTTCTGTTGCGTTTGGTGTTCATTGAAGGACCGATGTTCCACTTAGCAGCTAATTTTCTGGCTTGATCCACAACATCGTCGAATTGTCCCCGCAAATCGCTTACAGTATTGATACTCTTCTGAAGGAGATTTTTTGCATCGTCCAGATTAATGTCAGGTCTCTGAAGGGATTTCGATGTGATCTGAATCCTTTCTAAAACTCTGCTTTGAAAAGCAAGCATCAAAACAAAATCAAATGAAGCCATTTGTTTCCTAAGACCAGTTGCTTCTACTACTTCACTGGTCACGTTTGAAGCCAAAATTATTTTGGTTGAGCACTTCATCACTGGTACGAAATTAACATTGATTGCTAGTAAAGTGTCGTGTCTCGAAGACCACCTTGTAGGACAGAGTTTTTTTAAGGTCAAATTTATAATGGATGTATCGGTTGATTCTGCTAAAGATTGCCATCTTGGTAGGCTTTTACTGAAAAACACATATATACTGTTTATTATATCATAGAACACTGAAATCTCTAAAATAGATTTCACACTGTCATTTAAAACTAAATTTAAATTGTGATTAGCACAATGCACATATTCAGCGGTAGGTGACTTCGATTTTATTCTAGCCTGCAACCCTGTGTAAATTCCACTCATGACAGACGCCCCATCGTAACCCTGGCCTCGGCACTTATCCAAAGATATTTTCTTTTCTTCAAAAAATTTAACTACATGCTCCTCTAGGCCTTCAGCCGACTGTTTTGAAACTTGCACAAATCCTAAAAATGATTCAATTATTTTAAGTTGATTAATATCTGGATTGTAAGAAACGTACCTCAAGATTATTGATAGTTGATCAATTTTTGAAATTGTAACGGTACAGAATTGTGGGCTACAATAGTTTCAATTTCAATCCAGTTTTAATTTTTAATTGTCAGCATCCACCTGTGAGGTGCTCCAGTGCAACATACAATGTTAGCATAAACAACTGATGTCTAGACAGCCAGACTAGACGTATTACGTAATAGCCCCAGCAGCAGTCTTTGTGAATCACAGTAAGCAGAGTTCTTCACTAGTGTCAGCATCAGACAGAAGCAGCATACAGTTCGATAAGTAAAACTTTATACAGTAGCCTCGGATGAGTCCCTGGTAGGTCGAAAAAGTATTAAGTATTAAGTAGGCCTACCAGAAAATATTAAAAGTTACAGCAATTTTAAACAGTGAGACGAAACAGCAACGAAAAGTTAATAACAATCGAAGGTGGTCAAATTGCCAATAAAAGTGAAAGTGAACGGCGTGATGGTGTAACAATTTGGATAATGTGAGAAGTTAAGTACAGTTTATTTAGTTGGCCAAAGTTTTAAAGCAAATAATAAATTAAAGAGCTCTATTAATCGGGGACTTTCTTCAAAATTGTAAAGAATGAGAGTGTGTATATGTGTGTGGGAAAAGATCAAAGTACTGGTACAAAGAGAAGTAATAAAAAAAATATATATATAGAAAGAAATATAAAATAACATAGTATTTGATTTTACTTAAATATGTGTTAGCTGTAAATTATTATGCCATAACCATTTCCTATTCTGTGCTGAAAACCTCGTCTAACATTCTTTGGGATTTTTCTGAGATTTAAGGGTGGTTAGATAGCGGGATTATGTTACAATTTTTATAAGGGCAAGAGTGTTTAAGTTTACATATTTATCTAAAAAATATAATTTAAACATTGTATTTGCCTCCAAAAGCATTTTAAGACTATAAAACAGGTTAATCACCTACCGTCACGCTTTTTGAAATCCGAAAACAGGATTACTCGAGTTTCGACACATTATGTATGCACATCAACAAAAGTATTTTTAACTTATATTCATCGAGGATCTGAAGATGACACTTAATGTGTCGAAACTCGAGTAATCCTGTTTTCAGATTTCAAAAAGCGTGACGGTAGGTAATTAACCTGTTTTATAGTCTAAAAAATATGTTGGCGACCTGGGCAATAATAAGGTAAGTTTAAAGGGGAATATGACGGTAAGTACAATTCTGGCAGCAGTGAGCAGTAAGTATTATTATTATAATACTGGAATCTTCTGATGGTAATATATTTAATAAAATGGTAAAAATCAATACATTTACATTGGCGACCCTGCCAGGATGTTCGTATAAATATTATATGAACTAGACCTGTTTTGAGGCACAGAAAATAGGTTGTGGTAACCGCGTATGTGTGAATAATTATTGTAGTTTTTATAAGAGTGTATTATATAAAATTTGAATAATCATGGCGGATGTAAAAGAAACCGTAGAAAATAAGGGAATATGGGCTGACATGTTGAACCTTTTGAACACAATAGAGGAGAATTATGATAAGCGTCTTAAAAAACCTCACAAGGGTTGTGGTGAGTTAAAAAAAAGAGTAGATGAAATGGCGGAAAGGATAGATAAGGAGTTTGATAAATTAAAGGATGGATTAAAGGATGTTTTTGCCAAACCATGTAAGGTACTCAAAAATAAAGAAAGTGACTTAAACCAGGTGAGTAGTTCTAATAGTGGAGGTAGTAATGATGATACTTTTACAAACAACAGTGTTAGTTTAAGTGTGGTGAAGATAAAAAATGAGGTAAGTGAAGTTAAAACAAATGATAATCCGAATGGGGTTAGTTTAAATATAAACAAGGAAGTAACAGTTAACAAGGTAAGTAATGACTGTAAAACAAGTGGGAATTATAATGGAGGAATAATTATGAATAGTAATGGTAATAGTTTAAATGCAAATCAGGTGATGAATTATAAGGTAAGTGGCAGGGTTAAAATAAGTAATGATGAAACATTATTGAATAAAAATATTGGTGATATATTAATTAATAGTGGTACTAATGTTGTTAATAATGTTAAAGGAATAATAAACAATGTGAGTAGTTGTGATAGTGGAGATAATAATAAGGATGATACTTTTACAAATAACTGTGTTACTTTAAGTGCAGTGGAGACAAAAAACGAGGTAAGTGAGGTCAATACGAATAATATTCGGGAAGAGGTTAGTTTAAATGTAAAACAGGTGGCTGTAAAAATGGTGAGTAATAATGTTAGTTGTGATGACGTTAACAAGAGTGAGATATTTTTCTTTAAAAATATTGGTGATATATTGTGTAATAGTAATAGTGAAAATAAGAGTAGAAAGTTAGTTGGTGTTAGTAACGGAGTAATGATTAGTATTGATGAGTTGGAGAAAGAATGGAGAGATAATTTAAAGGGTGAATAGGGGGCAAGTTTATATAGGGTTAAATGTGAAACAAAGATTTCACAAGTTGTTTATGGGGATAAGAGATCCTCACTAGGACATTTGGGTGACAATGGGTCGGCAAATAGTCAAATAAGTTGTTTGTGTTTATCTGGTAGAGCCAGATGGTGTTTAAATAATTTAGTGGTGTTGCCCTCTGTGTGGAGTGAGAATATGAAATGGTGTGGTATTGAAAGTGATTATGAGCGAGATAGAGTGATAGAGGTATTCAGATTAAGTAGAGATTATGTAGGGTTTGTAAGGGAAATAAATATTGAGAGAAATGATTATATTGTAAACAACGTAGACTTACTTTGTTCAGTAGTAAACAATGACAATGATTATATTGATGATGAATATGTACCCATGGGAAGAGTTAGTGTACTGGTAATAGCAGACAATTGTGATAATAACGTAATTTACCTGGGAATAACAAAAATTACTGACGGAAATTTGATAAAAAATACTAATGTAGACTTGATTTATGATAAAGTAATAATGGGAGATAACCCTATGTATTATTATTTTGGTACAATGGAAAAAACAAATTTTTATGGGTATTACACAAATGATATCCATATGAGACTTATAAATAAAAATGAGAAATGTTATGTGAAGAAAAGACTAACTTTTGATGATGGGGGTTGAGAAATACGGCATGAACATTTAATTATGTGAGTAATGGTAAAATGACCTGGCTGATTTAATGTATTGAAGTGTGGTAAATAATAAAATTCTGACGAAAAGTTGTAAATAAATATGTGTTAGTGTTAAATGTATTGTGTCAGGGGTATATTGGTAAATTGTATACAATGGTTATGTAACAATGTTTGTAGTATGCTGTAATAATAGTAACATTTTATTTTACCAAAATAATTAACAGGAGGTATTAAGGAATTTATTGTGTATTGTGTGTGTAAATTACTAGTGTTTTAAATAATGTAACTAAAGCTAAATTGTTTTTAGTAGAGGTTATTAAAGTAATTTAAAAAAGGTCAATTTTATTAATGAAGTAAAATTAAATTTGATTCGAACTGTAACAAATAGTAATTGATAAATATGTTAACATTAAAAGATTATAGAAGCTAAAAAATTGAAGGAGGTGATAGGGTAGTGTCGTAACCATGAATGTTTAGACTGAGTCAGTGTTTATAACAGTGTTTATAAAACTAGTCTTGCAGACCATTGTTGATGTAAACAGGTATATTGTATGTTTTGACTAATGTTTACAGCCATGTGTTGAAGGTGATAACTGTTTTATTCTGCTGAATCATTGCCAGTAGTAAAATCCTATTATGAAATAAAAGATGTGATGAAATGGAGGTAGCTTTTTATGAAGAACATAAGAAAATAACGTAGTGTTTTGATTGTAATGCAGTTAATATTTATGTGAGAGGATGTTGTTAATGTAGAATCATTTTGAAAATGCAATTAAAATAAATGAAATTGTTTTGAACAAATGAGATTGATATAATCAGGAGTTGAGGAATTAAATTAAAAGAAAGTGGTAATTAAATTAAGTGAAACGGTGAATTTTAATAATGAATTTAAATTTATTTTTGGCTTGGAATTATGTATTGAATAATAAAGTAATAATAATTGAAGTTTTAACAGAAAAGTAAAGTAAAAGGGATAATGAAAGGTAAACAGAAGGTTGATGTAATGTTAGTGTTATTATAATACTTGTGTTTTAAGTAATCTACGTGTACTTTTGGTGGGGAAAAATGTTTTGTTAAGGGATTAAGATTATACAGTAAGTTTATATTGTCAAAATAAAAACGCAACCAGTACTTTAAGAAAGTCAACCAGTACTTTATTAATGAGCCAGTACGGCTAAGAGGAAACCAATCAGTTGTGGATATGGTATAATGGAAGGCCTTTTTGTTAATTTTTAATTGGATGTTTCAGAGCAAGGTGTTACTGTGGCGGGTATCTGTCCGAGCTTATGGTGTTGGGATCTCGAACAGAGAAGTCCAGTAAGATCGGATGGGTGCTGCCGCAGACGCCAGACTAGGGGGGTAAGTACCCATGATTTTAGTAGAGAGTTCAGGGGGGTTGCGGCGCCATATCCTCACTGATCCTCTTAGGTTTTAGGCAATGAGAGTTTGTATGCTTCGGCATCCAACCTCTCATTGGGGGGGGGGGGTGTTGTAACGGTACAGAATTGTGGGCTACAATAGTTTCAATTTCAATCCAGTTTTAATTTTTAATTGTCAGCATCCACCTGTGAGGTGCCCCAGTGCAACATACAATGTTAGCATAAACAACTGATGTCTAGACAGCCAGACTAGACGTATTACGTAATAGCCCCAGCAGCAGTCTTTGTGAATCACAGTAAGCAGAGTTCTTCACTAGTGTCAGCTTCAGACAGAAGCAGCATACAGTTCAATAAGTAAAACTTTATACAGTAGCCTCGGATGAGTCCCTGGTAGGCCGAAAAATTATTAAGTATTAAGTAGGCCTACCAGAAAATATTAAAAGTTACAGCAATTTTAAACAGTGAGACGAAACAGCAACGAAAAGTTAATAACAATCGAAGGTGGTCAAATTGCCAATAAAAGTGAAAGTGAACAATTTGGATAACGTGAGAAGTTAAGTACAGTTTATTTAGTTGGCCAAAGTTTTAAAGCAAATAATAAATTAAAGAGCTCTATTAATCGGCGACTTTCTTCAAAATTGTAAAGAATGAGAGTGTGTATGTGTGTGTGGGAAAAAGATCAAAGTACTGGTACAAAGAGAAGTAATAAAAATATATATATATATATATGTTAGCTGTAAATTATTATGCCATAACCATTTCCTATTATGTGCTGAAAACCTCGTCTAACGTTCTTTGGGATTTTCCTGAGATTTAAGGGCGGTTAGATAGCGGGATTATGTTACAATTTTTATAAGGGCAAGAGTGTTTAAGTTACATATTTATCTAAAAAATATGTTGGCGACCTGGGCAATAATAAGGTAAGTTTAAAGGGGAATATGACGGTAAGTACAATTCTGGCAGCAGTGAGCAGTGAGTATTATTATTATAATACTGGAATCTTCTGATGGTAATATCTATATATTAATACATGAAGAGAAAACTTCGTAGCCCTTTTTAAGCATATTGCGCGCACGGAGGTGTGTGAGATTTGGCATAGTTAAAGTTTATATGGAGAAGGAGTGCAGAAAGCTAAAATTTATATATAATATGTGTTACAAATACATTAAATAAAATAAAATAAAACATTCATTTGCACTTCAAAATTCATTTAAACTTTTTCAAACAATGGTAATTGTTAAAAATAAAATAATTTTGTTGCCAGGCAATAAAATTATAATTTTTTCATTTTAGTGTACGTTCATGCTGCCAATGTCAAACACATAATAGTCTGTAGTTTGTTTACGTTCATATTGCCAATGTCAAACACATAATAGTCTGTGGTCAAACAGTCGCACAGAGTAGAGATTGTCGCCAAAGAATTTTAAAATGTTGCCAACAAATAATTACCGACAGATTGACTGAATGAGCTGTGAATTTTGTGTGATTTCACGTTCCCTTATTACTACCTTCCACATCATATTTATTCCTTTTACTCTCCCATTTATTCTAACCCGCCGTCTACCTAACCCCCATCCCCCTTGCAACAAAATTCGTCTTTTTCGAACTATACTGTAACTACAGCCATTGGCTCAAGAAAATTTATGTGAATGTACTGCCTTGTAAAATATAGCCTCCTTAATTATTTACATTCACTCCAAGGCAGTACTGGTACGTGATATGGTACACCTAACCGCTGCACCGTGAGTATAAAAACAATTTATACCACGTACCTTTAGGGGTCCCCCTCCCCGTTCAGTAAGATGCTGAAATTTCTAGTCTATACCAATTTTGGTGGAGCCGGACCATCGTCATGTCACCACCCGAAGGAAGTTCTGCCAACCATGGTCCGCCTCCAAGTACCGAAACCCACGGTCAGGACTGGTAAGATCGTGACCGCCCGAAAATGGGGGAGAGTCCCTTCTGAAACATAAAACAATATATTAAACTTCAATTACTTATTGTGACCGATACAACTTCAAGTTTGTCGTATTTTGTGTACTTATCTCCTGCGTTGCTGGGTTGCGTAGTACGTATGCATTACTCATCTTTACTTCTACAATTTCATATGGTCCCTCATATAATAGAAAAAACTTCTTTATCTCTTTATCTTGTGCGCTAGACAAATCATGTCTCCTTACCAGTACTAATTGCCCTACCTCATATTTAGTCCACTTACCTTTAGCATCATGTCTCTGCTTTCTCCTTTCTCCTTTTGTGAGTAAATTTTCATTCGTTAGTCGGATCTTCATATTCAAGTCTATAGTTTGATTTTCTGGTGGATAGTCAAAAAGTTGTTCCAATATCCTAGGTGGCCTTGTTCCTTTTATTAATTCATACGACGTAAACCCAGTGGATTCATGGGTGGTACTATTCAACCATTCTTCTACTTTCTTAACGTAGAATGGCCATTCTGTATGCTTGGCGTGACAATATGCCCGAAATATCCTACCAATCTCTCTCATCACCCGTTCTGCCTGGTTTGACTGTGGATGGTAAACTGCCGTATGTTTGGGTATAATGCCTTCCCATCCAAGAGTTTGCCTCCACCTACCACTTATAAACTGGGGTCCATAGTCGGATAAAATTACCTTCGGCTTACCTATATTTACCATATAATCTCTCGTTATCTTTTCGCTCAGCACTCTGGTCGTTGCTCTCTTGATACTATATAACCTAACAAACTTAGAAAACGTGTCTAAAACAACAAAAACATACATTACTCCACCCCTACCTTTGGGTAATGGCCCATACAAATCTACAGCAACTAAATCGAATGGTTTCTCTACCTTAATATAATTCAGTTCCCCCTCTACTCTATAATTCACTACCTTAGACCTCTGACATAAATCACACACCCGTAACAACATCCGTACTTGCCTGTACATATTCTTAAAAACACATGATTCTTTTAAAACATTCGTACACTTTTTAGCCCCAAAATGCCCATACCTTAGATGGCAATCCCAAATAATTGTATCTATTAACCCTTCTGGTATAACTAATCTCCAATCACGTTCACCCCCTTCTACTTTTTTGAACAGAATTCCCTGATATATTTGGAAACGTGCATTATATTCCGACCCATCTACATCCGCTTCTAAACTAGCAATTATTTTACCCGATTTGTTTTCAGATCTTTGCATGCTCTTAATATCCCTTAATTCCTCACCAAAAAGTCTATCTTCCCTCGTTAATCGGAAAATTTCTATCTCCTTAAGATCCCTCCCTGTTTTATTTTCTATGTTATCTACCCTGGAAAGAGTGTCTGGTACTTTATTGTCTGTCCCCTTAATATATTCCCAAGAAAAATTGTATTCCTGTAAGGTTAGTACCCACCTGGTTAGACGACTATGAGTTAATCTGCAGGAGTTCAAGAATGACAGGGCTTTGTGGTCTGTCCTGATAACTGTCTTATTTCCCAAGATGTAGGTGCGAAACTTTCCTACCGCAAACACTATGCTCAGCAACTCCTTCTCCGTAGTTGTATAGTTTCTTTCAGCTGCCAAAAGAGATCTGCTGGCAAAAGCTATCATGTGGTGTTCTTTGTCGCTATCTTCCTGATACAACTCCGCTCCCAGGGCGACGTTACTGGCGTCAGTCCGTAAGTAAAAAGTGTTTAAGAAATCAGGGTGGTTCATCATTATCATATTCAAAAATTTTCTCTTTATCTCCTGAATGCATCCCTTTCCTTCTCTCCCCATTTCCATAGTTTATTTTTCTGTAGTACAGCACAGCCTTGCTGTCATCTGCGCATAATTTTTCTGGAATTTTCTATAGAAATTACACAGACCCAAAAAACTTTGTAACTGTTTGATATTCTTAGGTTCTGGAAATCGCATTATAGCTTCTACTTTATCAGGGTTAGCTAAAATTCCTTCGGGAGTTATAATAAAACCCAAAAAATGTATTGCAGTTTGTAAAAACTTCGACTTCTCCCAATTAATTGTTAAACCCCCATTTTGTAATTTCTCTAATACATACTCAGTATGTTCTATATGCTCCGCGAATGTTCTGGACGCTATTAATATATCATCAACGTATACAGTCAGAAAATCTAAGTCTTTCGGTTGTAATATCATGTCTAAACACTTAATACAACTCGCCACACTAGTGTTAAGTCCAAATGGCAAACGTTTAAACTGATAATTCTTACCATTGAAGAGAAAGGCAGTATATCTCCGACTTTCTGCTGCTAACGGCACCTGCCAGTATCCTGCGGTTAGATCCAAAGATGTCATGTACTTGACCCTGCTGAATTTCTGAAAAATCTCATTAATAGGTTCCGGTGACTCTCGGTCAGGTATTATAATCTGATTTATTTTCCTTGCATCTAAGCATAATCTTACCTTTCCGTCCTTCTTTATTACCACCACTAATGTGTAACTACTCAATTAATTACTTAATTATAATTATATTTATCTCTTACCTTCGGGTTTTTTACTCCAAGGGTCGTTCAGACGAAATTGCTGCAAAAAGGATTATTTGGATTTGATATAGGCAAAGATCAAATACACCGTTTGTGCTAAAACAAATTGCCTCTGATTTATTATTCATAAAAACTACTTCGTCTCTCTTTCATGACATTTAGATTAAATATTTGTAGAATGAGCAACCATTTGTGAAATCAAACATAGTAACAAAATATTTCCTAATTAGCTAGCTTATGACAACTATGGTATACCACAACTATTTATTGTTTGTAATGAACCAATACGTGCTTTAGCTACACACTCACACACATTCGTTCTTTGATTTTGTCGTTCTATTTAAACCCCACTTCGAGATCTCTGATTTACATTTTAGATTTATAATTTATTTATGTTGAATTATACTCTGGGGAAAAAGGTAAAATAATCTTGGTTAAAACTCAGTCAATACTTAACGTCTGAAGAACTCCGCTGTTTGGCACCTCTACTGTGAATGCACTGTTTAACACACCATGATTTAGTTTTTCACTGTTTAACCGCGGTACTGTTATTGCTTATTTCAAATTAAGTTGCTGCGCCACTATTACTTTAATCCACTTTAAAATAGCATTCCGTGTTGTTTTGTCGACCGACATATATTTTCGAACACTTAGCTCGCTTAGGCTGGCCGCGCGTTATACAGTTTTTTATACTAGTTTTAGTATTTTAGAAGATAGGCCTACTCTTAACTACGGCCTATCTTACACCCGAGGCCACTATGTAATTTTTCTCTGCACTGTATGCTGCTTATTACCACTCTCTCTGATGACACACAGCAGACTGGGTTTCACACACAAGCCTGCTGCTATGTGATTACGCAATGCGTCTGGCAGTTGTTTTGGCTGACTGTATGTATGTTGCATTGCTGTACTGGAGGCTCCTTACAGGTGAAAGTCTGGCAATTTGGAAAGTGCTTAAAATGATGATTTGAATTAATATGAAATTAAACTGGGGTGGCTCACAATTCCATACCGTCACAATACCCCCCCAATAAGAGATTGAAGGCCGAAGCGTTCAAACTCTTATTGCCTAAACCTAAGAGGATCAGTGAGGATATGGCGCCGCAACCCCCCTGAACACTCTACTACATCATGGGTTCTTACCCCCCTAGTCTGACGACTGCGACAGCACCCATCCGATCTTACGGGACTTCTCTACTCGAGATCCCACCACCATAAGCTCGGACAGATACCCGCCCCAGTGTCGCCTGACTTTAAAACATGTAATTAAACATTGACAAACGGCCTTCCATCACTCCATATCCCACGACTGGTTTGTTTCCTCTTAGCCGTACTGGTTCATTGACAACGTACTGGCTCATTTTATATAATAGACCCAAAAAAAATATAGTATTAGTAAAACAATATATGTTTACAGTGGTACACATAAATTTCCGTTAAATTAAATAATATTCCCCATACAATATTGCCCAACCAAAATGACACATAGATTATACAAGGTATCCTTAACTACTATATATATGAATAGGACAAAAAATTCATAGCATATGAACAATCTATATGGACAGTAATATACACATCTTAATTCCCAAACACCGTTTCAGCTCCAACATTTCATTCAGTTTTCAGTTTAAATGAATATTTTAATAAGTTAAATCCTTATTTACATCAATTAGTATTTACTTTATAATTCCAATTTGAATTTAAATGAAAATAAAGTTAAGTTCATTATTAAAAATCATCGCTTCTGTTAAATTTATTACTAAATTAATTTAATTGTATTTAATTTACTTTAATTAATTCAATTAATCTCAAAAGTTACAGTAATTGCCTCATTATTATTTGGTCTGTAAAAAAAATTTAGTTTCAATTCTTTTCTATCACAATAAGGTTTTACTCAAGATGCTGATTCAGGAGACTACAACATTTTTTGTTATTGTCACCAAGCGTGACTCCAGACATTAGTCTCAACATACCACACCTGTTTATATAAACACTAGCCTGCAAGACTCACATAGTCTAAACATCCTGGTTGCATCATACTAACACCTGTACTTTTCAGTCTTTATAAATTTTTTAGATAACATATTTATCAATGTCTATTTCTTACAGTTCAACCAAATATACTTTTAACTCACCTTTCAATTATTATTTCTCTTTTAATTACAGTTTCTATTTAATGCTATTATCTCAATTCATATTATTGAATCAACATTTTTTCACACCTGTAAGCTTTTTATTCTATCTGATTAGTATTATGAACTTTATACTTACAATCCACTTATTGACATGAATACAAAATACACACCACACACACACCAATATCTCCGTGTAACCTCTGAAACATTTAACAACAATGTTATTTCATACAAACCATTCAACATTTTATAATACATACAATTAATTTCACTACACATGTATTTACAACTCTTCAGCAATAATTATTCAGTTACATCACACTTCAATGTCAAAATTCAGCTAGGTCATTACCATATATTAACATATTCAAAATGTTCATTTATGAATTTCAACCTCCATCGTCAAAAATTAATCGGGGTTTCAAATAACAATTTTCAATTTTATTTACATTCTGTATACGGTTATCTTGTATATAGTAACCATAAAATTTCTGTTTGTTCATTTTACCATAATAATCATATACCAGGTCAACATCAGTATTCTTTGTAAAGTCTCCGTCGGTAAATATTTCCAATATCGGGTCAGTTACTTTTTCATCATACAGTAAATTACTCTTGTTTAAACATACTTCTAACATTTCTTTCCACTCACCATAATCTCTCTGTAATTCATACAATTCTGTCTCTTTGTCAATACACCATTCTCCATTTAAATCTCTATCATAATGCCATATCACGCTTTCTCTCTCATTCCATGCAGAGGGTACAAAATTATTCAACAAAAATAAACAACTCAAATCTTTCACTACTAAGGGTCTCTTGCCCAAAAATAACACTTTTGAACACTCTGGTTCATCACAAATAAGGGGAAAATTTACTCTCTGCCCTACACATTCAACTACTCTCTCTCTCCATTCTTTTTCTAATTCAACAACACTAATTATTACTTCATTACAACTTATCATTTTCTCACTCTCACTTACTGTTTTGCTATCTATTTTCAATGTATCACTTTCTGATACCACCCTTTCAATCACCTTACCATTTTCAATATTATTGTTACTATTTATCTTACTCTCTACTACCACGTTTTTACACATATCATTATAATTATCATCTGTTTTATACTCAAAATTTTCAGTTACCTTTTGTATTTGTTTCTCAATTTGTTCTACCACTTGTTCTTTAAATGTATTGAAACATTCATTCGTCTCATTTAAACGTTTATTAATATTGTCTTTCATATCATGTAAACGCTTATCAAATTTTTGGTCAATATTATTTATTAACTCATGGAATTTAACATCACTTACATCAAAACGACTATTTATAATGTCAAATTTACTATTCTGTATATTGAATTTAGCGTCCGAGTCACTCTTCTGTTCATCAAATTTCACGTTAAAACTACTCAAGTTATCAGATATTGTTTTCATGAAATTACACATATCTTCCATTGACAACTGTTTAATTCGTGTTGTCGTTGGGGTAGATTGTGCTACTACATTTTTGTCAGTGAAGCTGACTTCATTATTAATTTTATTTTCCCTATTCAATTTTGGGGTTATTTGGATCCCCGAATCATCTGTATTATTTATTTCATTTGTAATATCTGGTTTTATTTTATTGTCCTGACTCCCATCTGGAGTCAAGTGGACCTCAATATTATGCATAATGGCCGATTCATCAAAATTGTCAACATTAGTTACTTCATTGGCATCGTCATTATTCGCTGCCATTTTATACAAGTTTATATAATGTTACACAAGAATATTAATCTTATCCACTATTGACTTAACCCTTTTTATATTTAATTTACCAAAGCGTCCTCCCTCTCAAATAACCCTTTCTGCAGCTTAATTAGGTCTGGCGAATATAGGTTGTAACCTATACTCGCGTCGCTGTACGGGGGCCAAATGTAACTACTCAATTAATTACTTAATTATAATTATATTTATCTCTTACCTTCGGGTTTTTTACTCCAAGGGTCGTTCAGACGAAACTGCTGCAAAAAGGATTATTTGGATTTGATATAGGCAAAGATCAAATACACCGTTTGTGCTAAAACAAATTGCCTCTGATTTATTATTCATAAAAACTACTTCGTCTCTCTTTCATGACATTTAGATTAAATATTTGTAGAATGAGCAACCATTTGTGAAATCAAACATAGTAACAAAATATTTCCTAATTAGCTAGCTTATGACAACTATGGTATACCACAACTATTTATTGTTTGTAATGAACCAATACGTGCTTTAGCTACACACTCACACACATTCGTTCTTTGATTTTGTCGTTCTATTTAAACCCCACTTCGAGATCTCTGATTTACATTTTAGATTTATAATTTATTTATGTTGAATTATACTCTGGGGAAAAAGGTAAAATAATCTTGGTTAAAACTCAGTCAATACTTAACGTCTGAAGAACTCCGCTGTTTGGCACCTCTACTGTGAATGCACTGTTTAACACACCATGATTTAGTTTTTCACTGTTTAACCGCGGTACTGTTATTGCTTATTTCAAATTAAGTTGCTGCGCCACTATTACTTTAATCCACTTTAAAATAGCATTCCGTGTTGTTTTGTCGACCGACATATATTTTCGAACACTTAGCTCGCTTAGGCTGGCCGCGCGTTATACAGTTTTTTATACTAGTTTTAGTATTTTAGAAGATAGGCCTACTCTTAACTACGGCCTATCTTACACCCGAGGCCACTATGTAATTTTTCTCTGCACTGTATGCTGCTTATTACCACTCTCTCTGATGACACACAGCAGACTGGGTTTCACACACAAGCCTGCTGCTATGTGATTACGCAATGCGTCTGGCAGTTGTTTTGGCTGACTGTATGTATGTTGCATTGCTGTACTGGAGGCTCCTTACAGGTGAAAGTCTGGCAATTTGGAAAGTGCTTAAAATGATGATTTGAATTAATATGAAATTAAACTGGGGTGGCTCACAATTCCGTACCGTCACAAATGGGTTCGAGTAAGGCGATATTAATCTTTCAATTATGTGTCCCTCCATCCATCGATCCAACTCCTCTTGAACGGCTCTCCTCTTTGAAAATGGTACTGGATAACTTCTCTGCATGTAGGGTGAGTGTTCTCGAACCTTCAGCTCGCATACATAGTCCCTGGCTTTTCCAGGGAACTCCGCAAACACATCTCTATAACGCTCCACAACTCCTGTCGTTGGGGACTCCCTACAACTCCACCCTCATTAAAAAATTTACCAGCCCTATTTTCCCATACTCTCCCATCACTCACATGCATCTCTCCTTCTACGCTCTCTACAAGCTCACTCTCTCGACATATATTCACTTTAGTTTCTATATCCCCATCGCCCACTCGCTTTTGTATCATTTTTACCCCTGTAACTCTAACTTCATCTAACACCCTCTTAAAATTAACCCTGACTGGTTCACCCCCTCTATTAAATTCTACTATCCGTTTATTAAAATCGATTACTGCCCCATTTCTCTCCAAAAAATCATTTCCCAATATTACATCTAAACTCAGTCCCTTAACTACTAGAAAGGTATTCTCAAATTCAGTTTCATTAAGGAATATATTTAACTGCACTTGTTTAGTAACTCTTTTACTTCGTACTCCAGTTACCCCCACTACTGTTACGCCCGCAACTGGTAATGATGGTATATTTTTATTTACTTCTTTTAATTCTCCCAGTACATTTTCTGAAACTACTGATATTTCACTCCCTGTGTCAATTAATGTTTTAAAATTCTTACCTTCTATGTTGACGATTACCTCCGTCAATCCAGTTTTGTTTTCTATAACTTTCGTATCATCTTCCTCCAACAACTCCTTCGTCATGTCCATTTGTATAACATTATTATGATATTTGTCGGTTATCTGGACCCTTTGGTTTTCCGTAGACAATGGTGGGGCCTAGCTTCCATTGTCGCCCTCAGTTTTCCATTGACGTACCCGCCACGGCTTGGTTATATCCTCCTCTCCCTCTCATCGCATGTCCACCTCCTCTGTCATTACCTCTTCCTCGTTGTTGTTGATGATGTTGATTCGATGCCACGTTGCTCCGTTGCCAATCTCGTGCTTTGTTGCATCTGTAACATACTGTTCGGATAGCATAATTCTCGTATTCACAACTTAAACATTTCCAAATTCCGCCTCTAAAATTAGGATTATTATTTCCCCTCATTCCTCTATAAGAGTTTGGTGTTCCCCTATACTGATGATAATTGTCATTATTTAGTACCGCTGGTGGATTTGGATGCCTCCCTACTTCGCGTTCCCCAATATTTTGTAACACATCTAACATATTTTCTAGTTCATTCATATCCACTATATCTCTCGTCATTAAAGTTATCTGTACCTCTCTGGGCAGGTGTTTACTTATATGTCTAACGAATGACCGGAACGGCAACGGCAGTTCTGGGTACTTTGCTTCATTATATATTTTCATGACATACATGGTTAGGTGGTTGTTTATTCTCCCAAAATTCCCCGTTCCCATTATTTTACTACGTAAAATTTCCTGGTCCTCTTCTGACCAATACTTGTTTCGGAATGTTAACTCAAATTTTTCATAACTACTCCACTCTGTATTATGTACTTCCACCCATATTTCGGAATTACCCTTAAAACACTTTAAGATTTTTAGCAATTTAATCTCCCAACTACTACTATTAAATCGGTTAAATTCCCTTACCCTACTCAAAAATTGCATCGGGTGTACTCTGCGGTTGTCACAATTAAATTGTTTGAGTTCTATGTCATCTTTTGGTTTTGCGAGTATATAATATTCGCTCCGCAACATTATTAAAATTTTGGCTTGCGGCCACATGTAATTCGTCTTTGATTTCTACTATATCTTGTTCTATCATGCTAAATTTGTTATCATATTTACTTTCGTATTGAAGGTTATGTTTATTCATAACCCCCACACTCTCTTGAATTGATTGTTTACATACATTCTCTACCTCCACTATTTTATTTTTTGTCATTATTATTTTCATTAATTTTACTAATACACTTACTTTCTATCTCTACACTTTGTTCTTTAATTTGAGTTTTAATTTCGTTTGTCATCTGCTCATTTACATTACTGATTTTACTTTCAATAGTTTCTGTGATTTCATGTATTTGTTTGTTAATTTTTTCATCTCTCATTAATTTCAATGTCTATACTCTTCACTGCATTATCTAATTTGGTATTTAAATCGTTACATTTACTAGCAAAATCTTCTTTAGTATTTTCAAATCGCTTATTAATTTCATTCATATGGTTTTTTAACTCATCAAATTTATTATTCTGTATGTCAAATTTCTCATTGAAACTACTTTTAATTTCTTTGATTTCGTTATTTTGTTCATCGAATTTGCTATCAAATTTATTCAACAGTAACTGCATCATAGTTATCATATCACTACTATTTTCTTTCTTAACTAAGGTCGGCGTCGACTGAGTCGTCAAGCCTTCCATTATTCTCGATTCTGTCAACTGGCTTTCTAGATTACTGTCAGTGAAGCTGACTTCATTATTAATATTTTCCTTAATATCGTCATTGTTATTTAGTTCTTACTTATCTATTATAAACACTTATCAATAACACTGTAACATAACCCTATCTGACACTCGTCATCTAAGTTTATTTCTACATACCAAAATTTTATTTTTTATTTCAAACGACCATTCTACTCTCCCAGTAGGCCTATTTTTTATATAAATTTCTTTATATAAAATTGTCCCTCAGTTACGGGCGCCATTGTTAAGTTTTATTTACTTTAATTATTTAATATCTGTCTATCGGTACATAACCACTTGTTGACGTCTGTATTCAGACGCCATCTTTAACGTTAGCCAACTGAAAACATAGGTACTTACCAAAATTGGGTTCTTTTCGGCGAACACAGGAGAACAGAATTATGGCTGTTTGTAATAAAGAAAGCTTTACTTATTTCTCATAATTAAGTTTTATTGACATTTAATTATTTCTTTCATCATTATATATTTTTTAAAAGATCATTGACAAACTATCTCTTCACATAAAAAAAAAATTGAAACATGGTATAAAAAATTTCAAATAATAAAATATCAAGAAATTAAATATAACTAAATTTTAAAACACAAACCAGCCTTCTTTATTTACATAGTTCCACTCACACACACACACACACAGTTACTTTATACCAGTGGTTCTCAACGGGTGTGCCGCGGCACACTACTGTGCCGCGAGATTAGCTAGGTGTGCCGTGAAACTTCTGAGACTTTGTGATATTGCTGGAAAAAATAATTAAAATAATTTCACTCAATATTTATTTTTAAAAAAAGAACAAGAGAATAATATTCAAGAACTTAAACTTATTGTACAGGGGATTTATTGGCTTACGCCTTACAACAAAAGATTTGAGTTATTAATGAGAAACTTGAGCTTGTCGCTTCTTACACAAAAGTTCAATTCGTGGTGGAATTAAAGACAAACACACACGCATTTCCTGTTCAACTGAGAGAAGTCTCTTGCGCTTCTTGTTTTTTATGTTTGTTAGTGTCGAAAAGCCCAGCTCGCACAAGTAGGTGGTTGAAAAATGTAACAGGGTATTAACTGCTTCCACTGCTATTACTGGGTACTCTTTCTTCGCTAACATCCAAAACTTGAGAAGTGGTAGTTCACCATATTTCAGTTGAAGTGAGGATTTCAGTTGAGGTCTGTCTGAAGTTCTGCGAGCTGCTCTTCTTTCTCCAGAGAAAGGTCGGTGGTGGATTCTGGGGACACAGCATAAGGATTGCGCACCCAGTCATACTTGTCGACAGTGATGGAGGGAAAATATTGTGTCATGTTATTCTCAAGAGCCATGAGGTGATTTAAAATGAGTTCGGATGTTATGTCCCCGTGTGGATCTACCTCAAAAGTCAGAGGAAACATCTTAAGATTTTTCTTTTCCACATGTGATTTCCATATTCTAAGTTTTTTGTAAGAACCCGGTGAGTTTATCGCTTGACGTCAGCACATTTTCTTGTTTTCCTTGCATACTCTCATTTAGGTAATTTAAATGGCGAAAAATATCAGCCAAGTAGGCTACCTTTGCACACCACTCCTCGTCGTTTAACTGAGCTGCAAAGTCTGGCTTTTCGACCGCTAAACATACTTAATAGCTCTTTTCTCAGCTCAAAAAATCTCTCCAGGACTTTACCTTTTGACAACCAGCGGATCTCAGTATGAAGAACCAAAGTGTCATGTTGAGATCCCACTTCATGGCACATTTGTTTGAGGAGTCTTGTCTTAAGAGCCCTAGACTTAACGAAATTTACCATGTTAACGACCGAGTCTAAAACACTTTTAAGTTCTGTTGGAATAGTCTTCGCCATCAGAGCCTCACGATGTATGAAGCAATGTGTTGAACCTATACTCGGGAAATCTTCTTTCACTCTTGCAACAAATCCTTTGAATCTTCCAGTCATTGCTGGTGCACCGTCTGTGCAAACAGAAAGACAATTTTTCCAGGACAGCCCATTTTGTTCCAAGGTGCTGGATATGGAATTATACACATCTGCTCCGATTGACGTTGAGGGCAATTCAGCACATGAAAAAAAATTGTTCAATAATCGATTCCTCATCAACAAATCTGATGTAACTCAGTAATTGACATTTCTTACTTATATCAGTTGACTCATCGAGCTGTAGTGAAAATACTCGACCATCGCTTAGCTTTTCATGTACATGGCACTGGATATCTGAAGACATATCATCAATCCGCCGAGAAATAGTATCGTTCGACAATGGAACCAAGGATATTTCCTTCTCGGCGCCGGTGCCGTCACCTAACATCGATTTCACTATTTCCTTGCAGGCAGGTAAAATTACGTCCTCTGCGATAGTGTGGGGCTGCATTTTTTCGTTACTGTTTCGGCAACTTTATAACTGACCACTTGTGCTTTTTCAGAAATAGTTGCTCTCCGTACCATAGCTTTTGCTTGCTTTTCTTCTGATGACAACAATCGGCTAAAATAGTTCTTATCTTTCCCAGATAGGTGACTATGTTTTGTATTCAAATGTCTTTTCAATTTACTAGGGACCATGGATTCGTTGTTTAGTTTTTCTCCACACACGACACATTCTGGTGCAGGACGGTTTTCAGGTCCACTGAACGTAAATCCAAAGTTTAAATAACTATCTTGGTACTTACGGACTGTTCCAGTACCTACTGATGGTTCTACGCCCCCCTGTACTACTTTCACGACATTTACACTTGGAATCGGTTCGTTCTCACTTTTGTTACTGTTAAATGATTCTGTCACTGACTCATCTTCAACTTTTCTCCTTTTAATCAAAACCTTATCCATACTGAAGTTAGATTAAAAAAAAAATCAAAATTAACACAATAACGCATATAACACGCGTGAAACTAAAAATCAACCTGAAAATATGCCAGAACATGGACAAAATAGCGTTAGGACTGCAAGCCTACAAACAACTGACTGGTGAAGCCAAGCTGTGCGCTCGCTAGACCGAGGCTCTCGCAATGTTGCCAACTCGTACGTTAGTCAGTCCCCTCTCGCATTGTTGCCAACTCGGACGTTAGTATGCCGTGGGAACTCACTACATAGGATAGTGTGCCGTGAACAAAAAAAGGTTGAGAACCACTGCTTTATACCCTTAGAGATTTCATTTTATTTCATTTTATTAAAAGTTTATTTCATCGCATTCAAAGTAATTTTGAATAGCCCTTGTGAAAATTTATGTACACATTCACTACTTAGCTGTTCAACTGAGTCTTGAAGACGTCACACCTTTACGCTCACATTTTTAAGTTTTCAACTGATAATTTCCGAAAAAACTGTTCTTGTGTAACGAAAAACTGTTAGTTATGTATAAATTTCTATTTTACGTCATCTTTAAAAACTGTTATTTTCATTTTCTGTTTTGCGGGCCCGCAATTTACGTTCCGGAACTTTATAGGTATCACTCGCGCGAGTGCCTAATTAAGACTGGGGTGAGACAAACGGCACTATTTTGTGTAGTAGCCGCAGTTGTTTACCAAGTTTTCATTGTCTTCAGCTCTGGTATCACTACGCCAGTAGTAGTTCTGTCTAATACTCCTACATTTCAAAGCTGGGATCGTCTCTGACGTAAGATCGTCCGATGTTGTTATATAATCTATTACGCAATTTGCAAGTCACTGGAGCTGACCTTGACACATTTTCGCTTGTTTGTCTTTATAATCCATGAAGAACATTTAAAATCACTTTTGCCAATTTCGTTACCAATAAAATTTACCTTTATTCTCAATTTATGTTTATGTCTCCCAAATTATTATTACATTATAAAATGCTATTTATTTTTATTAAAATACAAATTTATTTATTTTCCCGGGTAGGCCAAAATGTCCCGTTACAATAAATGTCTGCACCGCAAACCTTATTCGGAAGTCTTCTGGTGGTTCAGGATAGGCCAATCTAATCAATCTGTCGATAGTTGCTGCAAATTCTTGAAGACTTTCCCCGGAACGTTGTCGTCTTGTTCTCAACTGAACGTAGTACACCTCACGCAAATGTTTATCACCGTAGCGTAATTCTAGAGCTTTTATCAACTCGGCATAGATGTTCTGGCTGTCAGGTGGCACTTTCTGTAATAATTCTTGCGCAGGTCCTTTTAATGCAAGAATGAGTGAAACAGCCTTGTCTTTCTCTGTCCAATTATTTGCGCATGCAGCAGCTTCAAATTGGCGGAGGTACGTTGCCCAGTGACTGCTTCCGTCAAAGGTTGGAGCTTTGACATGAACTGTCCCTGCTGCAGGCAAAGTGACTTTCTCTGTTAACTTATTTTCCGTCTTTATCACTGGTACAGTCTGTTCAGAAATTTGTTTTGGTTGAATCTTCATGCACTGTTCAACTTCAATTTTAATTTGTTCTCTTATGTTTGCCATTGAGTTTTCTACTGCAGATATTTTTGTTGACACAGATTATTCTATAACAGATATTTTTGTAGACATCGATTCTTCAACAATCGAGACAGATTTTTCTACTTCAGCTATTTTTAATGTCATTGATTCTTGTACCTCCGATATTTTAGTAACTTGTTTATTAAGCTCACCTCGTAGGATACCCAATTCTGCGGTACTGTGTTCTTGCAACTGTTTCTGCATAACGTCAAAGAGAGCTTCCGTTTTATCTGCTTCTTGCTTACGTTTTTCATCCTGTCATTTTTCTGCTTCTTCCGCCTCCTGCCTGCGTTTCTCATCCTGTCGTTTTTCTGCTTCTTCCGCCTCCTGTCTGCGTTTCTCATCCTGTCGTTTCTCTGCTTCTTCCTGTGTCTGCCGAAGCAGTGTTTGAAAAGCTTCCATCATCTGACTGGGATCCATTTTATTAATTAATTACGAACTACACTCGTCTTATACAAAGTGTCTACTGTTAACCGTTCTATCCCACTTCTGACACCACTGTTACGACGGTCTACTCGATTGTCATAGGTACAGTACAGTGGAAACAAAATAAGTACAAGACACCAATCAAGTCACTAATCACACCTTTAATTGTTACAGTAAAACAGTTCGTAATTAACAACACAGTGTCTACAACAAATCAAATGAAAATTGTTCACACGCAATAAAAGTCCACTAATATTAAAACTCAATTGTATTACAATTATACCGTCCAAATTTAAAACGCAACACTTCACTAATAAGTACTTGAACGTACACAGTAATAACTCAAACTGCTCTGTAAATATATCGCACTAATACTCTCGAACCGCACAGCCAAAAATTCGCCTCATACTAAACTGAACGTCGTTTGAGTACTGGTATTTATAGCTAGTCGAATATCTAGACGATTCCTAATTGCGTCGTAGCGTGCGTATGAACTACGTAATTAAGTATGGCCTTGACACAGGCTGAGCGCCCCGCGAAGCCCGGCACAGTCTAGAAGATTCTCGCAAAATGCGTCCAGTAGCACGTACACCACACGCTTACATTCTGGATGTCTCTGGAACGTTCGATAAACACGTAGATTGTTCGTGATGCCGTAACAATACATTGATTCTATGATTATATATTGATTATATGTAAATTCAAAATAGAACAAAATTTTAAACTCAGCTTAAAATTATTCACGCAAAGTAGCGCTTCTTATTTTGTAATTTTCATTCACACGCACACTCGTACACACCCCATGCCCTTATGAGATCTCAATTTACTATTTGTTTTGTTTTTTAATTTTGAATCAAAATCTGTTTACTCCCCATTTGTTACTTAGCTGAATTGTCCAGGAGACGTCAGGCCATTTTGATGTGCACTTTCGATTTTTTCATGCACACCACGTCACCATGAAACTATTAATTACCTCAAATATGTTAAACTCTTACCTTATGGATATCTCCAAGGTTCTACAGACGAACACAGCTGCAGAAAGGATTATTTGAGATACACGGTATAAAGATTAATACACAGTTTACATTTAAACAAATAACGTCTGGTTTATTGGACGATTTAATTACTTCCTCTCCCTTGATAACAATTAAAGTTTTAATTTCTTTTAGTATATGTGAATAGAATCGTCATTAGTAACATAGGAAATCCAACGAATTAATGATAAACATTTCTTAATATAACCTTACTTAAACTACTACAAATTATTCTATTTTAATGAACCAGTGAGTTTATTATCTTTAGATTATTTCTTTTATATTTTTCTCTTAGAGATCTCTTTTAATAAAGTGTCGGTAAAAATAAATATTACCGTATAGTGGTTAAAATTTATGAAATAAATTTTATTATACTCATCCTGGTAGCGGCTTCGCTTCAACTGGGGATGAGCGTTTTTTATCCCTCACTTCGGAAATCGCGGTATAATTTTATCTCTGCTGTTACTGATTGTCAAAATCATTGTTCACGTCTGATAATTGTATCGGTTCACGTAACTTCCTCGGTATGAGCACTGATCACTTTTTATTAATTGACTGTTTTCTTAGGCCATACGCACTCTTACAATGTTATACTGATTTCACTGATTTTAGATTAAATGTTCCCTAGTTTGATTTAATGTCTCCGTATGTTAATATGAAGTCAGCCGCCATAACTTTTTCGCACTTAGATGTTTTTTAGGTTGGCCGTGCTCTACACTGTTTATACACTTTTATAACTTTTATGAGATACTTTAATAGATAGGCCGAATATAAATTACGGCCTATCTTGCACCCGAGGCCACCATTTTATTTAGCAAGCTGTATGCTACACTTTACTGTCTGTTGTTGCTTCTGTGGTGACAATCTGCATACTGTTGAAGGACTCTGCTTACTGTGATTCACAAAGCCTGCTGCTGGGGCAGTTACGTAATACGTCTAGACATCCTTGTTTATGCTAACATTGTGTTGCTGGTTACTGGGGCACCTCACAGGTTAATACTGACAATTGAAAATTAAAACTGAATTGATATAGAATAAAATTGAAACTGGGGTAGCACACAATTCTGTACCGTTACAATACCCCCCCAATGAGAGGTTGAAGGCCGAAGCCTACAAACTCATTGCCTAAAACCTAAGAGGATCAGTGAGGATATGGCACTGCAACCCCCCTGAACTCTCTACTAAAATCATGGGTCCTTACCCCCCTAGTCTGGTGGCTGCGGCATCACCCATCCGCTCTTACTGGACTTCTCTACTCGAGATCCCAACACCATAAGCTCGGACAGATACCCGCCACAGTATCACCCGACTCTGAAACATTTAATTAACGTCAATAAATGGCTTTCCATTATTCCATATCCACCACCGATTGGTTCCTCTTAGTCGTACTGGTTCATTGACAAAGTACTGGTTCATTTTTTATTATAAAATATATCTTAACCCTAGAAAATACAGCGTTAACAAAACACTATAGGTTTACAGTAGTACATATAGGTTCCAGTCAAATTAAATAACGTTCCCCATACAATATTGCCCAGCCAAAATAACACATCAATTATACAAGTTATCCTGAATTTCTATTAGTGAATATATAATTTCTATTATATGAACAGTTATATGTACATCTTATTTTCCCAAACACTATCTCCGCTTGAACGTTCTTTCAGTGTTCAATTTTAAATGAATATTTCAATCATTGTTTTTCATCAATTAGCATTTAGTTTATAATTACAGTCAACATTCGGATCAAAACAGATTTGAATTCATTAAAATTTACCTTTTCTATTAATTTAATTACCAAATTAATTTAATTTTATTTAATTAGCAATCTCAAAATTAATTACATTTTTCAAAATGATCCTACATAAAAATATTACCTACATTCCATCACATCTAGTGTTTCTTTTATTTCATAATAGGATTTTCCTACTGGCAATGATTCAGCAGAATACAACATTTTTGTTATTGTCAACTCAGCAGGGCTATAAACATTGGTCACACAACACACAACATACCTGTTTACATAAACAGTTGTGTGCCAGACTTGTTTTCATAAACACTGTTATAAACACTCATTCAGTCTAAACATTCTGCTTACCACATACTGACACATGTGCTTACTTCAATTTTCAATTTCTGTAAATCTTTTAGTTAACATATTTATCCACTATTTTTGTACCAATTCATACCAGAATTATTTTTTCTTCATTAATAAAATTTACCCTTTTAAATTTCTTTAATAGCCACCTACACTCAAAACAATTTGGCGTTAGTTACTTTAGTTAAAACGCTTTTAATACAAACACAATTCAAAATAACTTCATTATTACCTTTTATTAATTATTATTGTTAATTAACAAAATAAAATATTATTATTATTAAAATCAATTTCTACTCCATACACACATGGTTACATATAACATTTTACAATACAAACACAATTTCACTAGAATTTATTTACAAATCTTCATCATTAATTGTTCAATTTTACCACACTTCATTTCCAAATTCAGCAAGGTCATTACCATAAACTAAAATGTTTAGAATGTCCATTCATTGAGTTTATATTCAACCTCCATCATCATGTAACAGTCTTATTTTTATATAATACTTATCGTCCTTACTCACACTCAGTTTATTATTATTATTGTAATAGCCCTTATCAATATAAGATTTGATACCATTATTATCTATTAGCACATATAACCAGTCTACATTGGTAATTTCAATTCTGTCTCCATAAGTATTTTTATTCAACATCAAGTAATTTATTTTCTCATCATATTCATTTACTATACTCATTAAAACATCAGGCAAGTTATTATTATTTATACAGGTATCATCAAAATAATTATCAATCTCTATTTTACAAGGTGAGTCAATTTGTTCCTCTCTCTCAATGCATAAACTCTGTACTAATATTTCATAATCTCTATTCACCTTAAATATTTCTGTTTCTCTCTCTAATTCTCTCATCACAATATTTCTCACAACATTTCACATTCTCTCTCTCACTCCATGCAGAGGGTACCACTTTGTTACTACATCTGGCTTTACCAGATACACAAAAAATCAAGGGACAACTATTTGTAGACCATACGTCTCCCAAATACACTCGTGAAGCATTTTCTTCACCCACAACCACACCACGGGAAAATTTTACCCTCTGTACACTCTCTTTATACTCTCTCTCTGACTGATTAACATTTGTTAACAACACTTCATCACTAAACTCTACTTCAACAAAATCTTCCTTATCACTCTCAACATTAATCTCCTTATTTTCTAATACCACGTTTTTGCACATGTCATTATAATTCTCATTTGTTTTACATTCAAAATTTCCAGTTACTTTCTGTATTTGTTTATCGATTTTTTCTACCACACTACTCTCTACTTCCTTAATTCTGTTATTCATACTTTTTAATGAATGACTCAACGTTTCATTTAATTCGTATTTCAATTCGTTAAACTGTCTACTCTGTTCCTCAAATTTAGTGTCACGTTTACTGTTAAATTCACTTTTAAATTCATTAAATTTTATATCATTATTGTCAAAACGGCTATTCTGTACATCAAATTTATTGTTAAAATTACTGTTCATTTTCTCTAATTGATTTAGTATAACACTCATCATATCATTTTCTACTTTGTTACTATATTTTGTTGAGGTTGGAGTCAACTGTACTTCCGAGTCCTCAGTCACATTACTTGGATCTGTTAAATTTACTTCTATTTTATCTTGACTCGCACTTGGAGTCGAATGTATCTCAAAATTACTCATAGTATTTGATTCATCACAATTGTCAACACTAGTTATTTCATTGACATCGTCATTATTCCCTGCCATTTTTATAAGTTTATAAAATTTTACATAGAAATTTCAATCCTATCCAATATTAACTTAACCCTTTTAATATTTCACTATGTTTATATAATTTACCAAAACATCCTCCCTCTCAAATAACCCGTTCTGCAGCTTGATTAGGTCTGGCGAATGTAATCACAAATTACACTCGCCGTCCCTGTATCGGGGCCACTGAAACAACATAAGTTAGTTTAATTTATATTAAGACTCTTACCTTAGGATTCTATTCCAGAGTCGTACAGACGAACACAGCTGCAGAAAGGATTATTTGAAGGTTATCAGTACACATATAAATACACAGTTTGTTTTAAAACCAATCGCTTCTAGTTTATTAACCACATTAATTACTTCGTTTTACTTGGACATCAATTAAAAACTGGTATATTATTTTATATTGTTAGTAAGTGTTAGTAACGAATACCATGAAATCAAACAAATTTACAAATGAAATCTTTTTTACTTCTAACCTATTACAAATTGTTTATATTTGAAATGAACCAGTACATATTTATCTCTTTTCCCCTTGCTATTTTCTTTTACCAAAATCCCTTCCCTTAGAGATCTCAATTATTTAGGTTTACATGTATATCAGCTATCATCATTTGTTTTAAATTGATTTACATATATATGTAAAGTTGTTAGTTACCTGTCCACCATGTGTGTCCATATGGTTTGTTGCACGGTCTCGTTTTAACCGCTTTCGTTTTTCGGTCGCACTCACGCAATTGTTTATTAGTTTACAGTATTTACTTGGATTTTCACTGTTTTAATTTAATGTTTCCACATGTGGTAAAATAAAGTCGGCTGACGTAACTTTGTTCGAACACTTGATGTTTTTTAGGTTGGCCGCACGGCCGTGAGTTGCAATGGAACTGCCCTCAGTACTCTGCTAAAGCCGAACACATGGAGTTTTTCTGGTCACATGATCGTCAGTCTGCGCTCCCATTGGTGTTGTTTAAAAGAGCGCTATAACGCATGCGTAAGGTTTAGCAACATTTAGTCGTCTGGTGCAATTCATAATCTGGCGTTATTTTCTCCGTGATTCACGGCTGATGCAAAATTGTGTGTTATTTCACAATCTGTCTACGCTGCTTGAGTGCGGAGACAAAACATAGACGTTTTGTTTTGTAATAAACACTGCATACTTGGTTGACTAACTCGAGGTTCCAAAAAGGTGAACAATGACTACGTAGGGAAATAAAAATTTTAAGATATTTCCTTGGCCCTACAATTCCGTACCGTTACAGATTACTCCGTATTTTATTCACAGATTTTACCTGTTTCTCTTTTTTGAAAAAATTTAACTGTTAATATGTTCTAATTAATATTTCCATTTTGTTGATTTACATTTTACACTTTTTGTTTGTTTGGGCATGCCCGTAATTCGTCCTCTGACTTTTTCGGCCGTACATTACGAGAGTATGAATTCAACTAGGGCGAGCAAAGTTGGTGACAATTTTTAGCTGGGGGGGGCGATCACATGGTCTCATTCTATTGTTTAATTTGTATTATGTAGCCAGATGTTAAGGCGTTGCTGACCCCGCCACACATTCCAAAGTGAAATCATCGGGGCTTGGCCCTTGACGTCGTGTAGTGTTACTTCCAAATGCAAAGTTCAGAGTTCTTTTCGCTAAAAATAGCTGTCTCCAGCTGCTGGATTGCCGGTTCTGTAGCTAATAACTTTTCCCCAATACACTTATTAAAGAAAATGTTAATATTCCCTATATGTCTCGGGACGGTAATATTTGTACCGTTACAAGTGGAAACAAAGGATACTTCATAGAAGAGTGGTGTTAGTAGTATTTCATAAAAATAAAATGGATACCAGTCAGAGGATAGAAGCATTCCGAGTAATGCTACAGCAAAGCCAGGAACAACAAAAAGAAGAATGAAGACAGGATGAAAAACGTAAGCGTGAAAATGAAACACCAGGTGGACCAAAAAAAGAGGAATTTAGTCATCAAGCAGATGACGTTAAGGCGTTTGTATAAGTGGATACCACTGCAAAATTCATCCTGTTACGAGGTGAGCTGAACAAACAAGTTGAGAGCGTATCTGAAATAGAAAATCTGTGAAAACAAATATTGCAAGTTTAAAAGATTCTATTACAAATTCAATAAAACAAATTAAAAAGGAAGTCGAACATTTAGTAAAAGAAATAGTTGATAATGAAAGACCATTAATAAATGCTGAAGAAGATTCAAAATATCAGAGAAATCTAACTGTAATAGAGCCAGTTTACGCAAAGGCCCCAACATTTGATGGAAGCACTCATTGGGCCACTTATATTCACCAATTTGAAGCTGCTGGTCGCTTAAATAAATGTATGGAACAAGAGAAGGGACTTTCATTAATTCTTGCTTTGAAAGGGCCTGCCGTCTCCACTCCCGCCGTCCAGTGTGGTTTGTGTTGTGTCACTCACGTAGGTGGTTCTATTGAGTTCTAGGAACACTTGAGATACGCATTAAGCCGGTGGCGTGCAGTACGGAGGCAAAGCTGTACTGCACCTCTGCGTGACCTGTATAAAGCCATAGCAGCCGGAGTGTCAGTTCAGTTACATGAGAGATTTTCGCTAGTGCGGATGGAGTGTTTGTCGATGTGAAGTAGTATTGTGTTAATAATTGTGTGAAACTCTAATAATAGACATTGTTATTGCGTGTGGACATATCTAGCTGGAAATATTGTATGAGTTAATTATAAACTGTTTAATTGTGATAATTAAAGCTGGTGATTAGTGATTTAATTGTTTTCCACTGTACCATACGGCGTCAAGTAGACCGTCATAACAATAGGATTTGGTCTACATGAAATCACTAACGTCACGTAGTTCTTTATGATATATAATAATATATGACTACATCGTGAACTAATTAGAATCAAGGTGCTCTCTAATTGGCTTACTTGGTTAACCTTAGAAGTCATATAGGGAACCTCATTTTCAATGTTAGACTCATTGAATACTCCTCAACAGTGGGATGCATTCAGCTTGTCATCTTTCAAAAGTTTTTTTCTACTGAAGATGGCCTCTGGTAGTGTAGCCAACACATCTAGAGGAAACGAAAACCTAACTAATCAACCATGGCCCAACAGCCAGGTAGTTAAGTTCTTAATATTGTTTATATATTGTCAATACAAAAAAAAAGCGTAACAGAAGTAACAACATATTTGTTATGCATGCGTAACAAATAATTTTGAATTTGGTGTAGCCTTATTCTACAGCTTTCCATAAAATACCTAGACACTAGCGCACACATTGTAATCAAAATATGGTTCAACATTTGCCTAGTTTTTCTGGTTAGTTCCTGACGTAGCCTTGTTTTTGCATGCACTGAAAGTAATCTACATAGTTAGGTTTCATACACTGTAAATATTCATTTGAAACATGTTTTAATATGTCTCTGAACATGTTTTGGAGACATGTGGAACAGTACTGATGGTAGTCACTTGAATTTGTCCATTTGAGGGGAGCATGCATCTGATGTGTCATGTATGTGTTGCAAGTAAACAACTTGTAAGTATCTCAAATTCTCTAAAGATATTTATACGCTTTCCACTACCAGTTTGTAAGAAACGAGAACACTAAATAGGTCTGAGGCTGCTTACATTGTCAGAGCACACAACAGTATGGTATGAAGATATTCAGTACTCATATGATTATTATGTAATAAGTGCAGTGTGGTAACACTGAACCCTTAACTGCTTAGGATGGCAAATACAAAACAGGTAGAATAACTGGCACTGATAAAATATGTTTGTTGTTGAAATAATATTATGATTTCATGTATCTAAACAACACGACCTTAATAGTAGGCTTAAGTGTTGCATGCGCGTGTATGTATGTGTGATTTACATAATCATTCAACCAGTTACTAACATTTTATTACCAATGTTCTATGATATTGTTGACTACTTGTAAATTGTAATCCTGTAACATTTTGCTTAGGATCCAGAAGAACCTGAATCATGGTCTGGCATCTTAGATGCCTTCAGGGAAGACGATCCTAAACAGGTATCAGCAGAACTATACTAAGCTGTCTTATTCATTATATCACCATATATATATCAGGGTATAGGTAGGTATGCTTGCTATTTTTTTCTACAGATGTAAAAATTTGCTAAACATTTAGGTGAAGTATAAGTGTGTACAGTTAAACTGAAGGTTTTAACGTGTCATTCCAATCTGAGGACTTGGTAGTTTTTAGGATTAAGTCTTAAGTCAGGTAGGGAAATTTTCATATCCTTGATAAATACGATAAAAAGTGTGGGACCTAACTTGTAGAGCATACAGTTTCATACAAAAATGGTCATTGCAAAATGTTTGCTAGGTGCAACAGTTTCTGCATAAATTGTTATTGGCCCATGTTACATCCAGTCATTCCATATAGTGAGCAGTAATTTTGTTTTAATTTTATAAAAGGAGATTTTGTAATTTTTCAGTGGTTTTCTATTTGTACTGTCATAACATTTTACAATTTTATTAGCAGTGTACAAAGTTTATTTATTGTAAACATAAATTAGACATTTTAAACAGTATTTAATTTTAAAAAAGATGGATAATAATGAGGGCACTGATTTGAGACCCTCACTATGTTAAAAATGTTTCTAAAATAAAGTCACGATGTTTTTAAAATGTTAAAGATTTTTAAAGTCAAATTACTCTTCAGAAAAACACAGAATATTTCCTGAAGTTTATGTCCACACAAATGTAATATTAAGTTAATTAAAATTAATAGAAATTAAAGAACAGTTTTAACCAGTACACTTGGAAATCAGAACATTTTCAGAACTATGTTCGCATAGTTTTTTTTAAATTTCTACAGTCCATTCCTGAAGTATTCTTTTTCCTCATGAAACACTGTGTGTGTGTGTGTGTGTGTGTGTGTGTGTGTGTGTGTGTGTGTGTGTGTGTGTGTGTTGGTGTGTTGGTCTGCAAAAAAACATTGGTGACAAACTTAATCAAAGGTTTGTTTTTGAGAAACAAAATTTCATTGAATATAGTAAGTAATATACAATAAGGAAATGAAAATGTATATGTGACAGGTTAAGAGCCATCAATAAAATCACAAAGCCTTTTAGGAGAGTGATTAACACATTTATTTCCATATATATATTGTAACAAAACAAACTGTTGTAAACAGAATTATAAATATAATAATGAAACCCTATCCAGAGAGGGAACACGAAATCATAATCAATAGCTAATTAAAAGAAAATACCAAGTTTTGAAAAATCAGTAAGGAACCAAATATGATTCAACAACATCAACCTTTGACTTATTTAATATCATCAAGATCCAACCAGTATTTACCCAGTAGAATAGGGCAGTAAACAAACTAAATTTAAATAAAGAAACCTAATAGGGCTAAATAACTTACCATGAATAAACAAACCCGATAAAGAGTACAAATTAAAAAATAAAATTGTATCAACTAAAATAAATTGTGTTAATTGTATTAACTTTATTATAAAAATGTTGATAAACAAAATTGTGTACATAAAAAGAGAGAATAAGGGGCACAACCCCTTACAGTGATAAAGGTGGTAATAAACACTGAAAAGTGGCATAACAATAGTGACACAAACTACAGTTAAACAGTGTACTATTTATTTTTTATAAAAAGTGTTTTGTTGTTATTAACAGAAAGTAAAAATGATTTATCATACAGACAATAGTTCAACAGTATGAATAAATTAAAATTGTCAAACCAAGTATTATTATTAAGAGTTGTGTGACATATTATAAGAGTTCATGTTATTAGTTAGTTAATTTAAATATATGTATCTCATGGAGTCAAGGTATAACTTACCATCAACCATTATAAATTGTTTCATCATATATCAGAAAAATTCACTAAGTACTAAGGTTTTACAGGTATAAACCAAGGCATGTTGAAGCTTTACGAGTTTATTAATGATTGAAATTTTTAAATCGTCCCTGTGTGGACGTTATTTGATGTAGTACACGCTAATTAATTCTTAAATTATTGAAATATTGAAATTTGAAGTGTTACCTACCTTTCGTAATTTACCAAGGTCTCGTCTGGTATACTTTAACAGAGAAAAAACAGGTCGTTACAAAATAAACAAGTACATAGTTATAATTCATACAATGAGACATTTATTACTATTTTAATTAATATATTAAAGATATTAATATACTAACTTCCACCTACCTTTAAAGTTTCGTTTCTCTAGGGCCAGGATTCTTTCATGCGAACGCTAGATACAAACATGTGTTTCATGGGTTATCGAAATAACTAACGCTACACATCTTTAAGAAGAGAAATAATTAACTTTAATGATCAGCTATTGAACTTGTGGTTTAACAAATACATTTTCATGTCGTCGAATGTTGTGCAACTTTGTTCCCTACATATTACTTTTACATATACAACTTATACTAATTACTCACGCAAGATAGCCCAGCCTGCCTTTCACTCACTACTCACATTCTATTATAAAGCCCCCATTACCCCGATTACCCGATTTACTGCATGATATTAAGTCCCCGCCGACAACGCGTTCCTCAGTGACCTCGTGGCCTTACCGCGGTAAGTCGTAAACGCCCCGTAAAATAAAAACAGAAACACAAATTCAGATTGGAATGTTCTGTCACTATTCCTCCATTATTACTGTCACTTGTTTAAAGAGTTTACGTCACTTTTCTATCAAAAACGGATGAAATTTACTAGAGCATATTTAGCGCTGGTGTCGGCTGACACGCACAGAGTAGGACTGGGCAATGTGCTTGATTGAGCTGGCGGAAATCCGCATTCACTGCCAACAGATTTTCGTCGTCGTATAATGCTGATTTGCTGTGGCTTATGAGTTTTATGCGTGACACATAGTCATTATATTTGCCACATGTGTAGCCGATATTTGCATGTGCCACACTGATGTCAGTAGTAGTGGGCGGGGTTTAACGGCGTTTCCTGTATTTAGCTGGTAGCTGCGACAAACTGTTTGCTCCAGCTCCATGTTCACAGCTTCGGTTGAGTTTTTCACGGCGTCACTCCAGCCCGGCTACGCTAAGTGCGAGCGTGATCACACATATACAAAGTTCTTAGAATTTCGAAGGGGGCGCGAATTCCTTTGCCGCCTTACTCAACTGCAAACTGCGTTTCGCTTTGTTACACCACTGTTTCTCAATACGTGTTCTGTTATAATGAAATGAATATTTGTCGTAATATAAAATTTCACAATGTTTTCTAAAACTCCCGCACAAAACGAAATAAATAAAAATACCAATGCCCCATACCGTAAAAAAATAAAAGGACCCAAAATTGACACGCTACAATACCCCCTCGATGAGAATTCTGCTGTTCACAACAGAAGAAATCTCATCGATAAACCCTGAAGAGGACCGGTGAGGAACTGGTGCCAACAACCCCCTCTAGTTCTTAATCTACATGGGTACACGATCCCCCTGGCTCAGCGACTATGGACTCGTCTGAACGAGATCACTGGACTTCTCCGTAAGAGATCCCAACACCGAGAAATCGAACAGACTCGTACCACAGCGCACCTCACCTTCTAACATGCTACCCCCAAAATCCTCAATCCCTGGCTTAAATTATGCCAGATCCTCCACCGATATGTTTCCCCTTTTATGCAAGCTGGGCTGCCTTTAGCAGATACTGGGCTCACACACACTCACATTACATATTACGCCTTGACAAATTCTTTACAATTTACAACAAATTAAAAAAAATTCAAAATAATATATTTTACCAAAAAAATTCTCTTCCTTTTTTTTCTGTTTTTTATTTGAAATAAGTGAATTTAAAATGACTTAAATTAGACATTTCTCCTAATCAAAACATATCCTTACTCTAACAGGTGAATACTTAGAGTCTAACACTACAATGCAATACAATATAAATCAATAAAATAAACATGGTTAACACGCAAATAATAAAATAATCAATACTTAAAATATTCATTCGCTGGCAGGTGAAAAATCAAGTTTTTTTTTTTTTCAAAAAATTAAAATTTCCAAAAAAATTTTTAAATAAAAAATATTTAAATTTATGAAGATGCTTCTTTTATATTTAAACATTATTTAAAATTTGGTTTAAATTGATTAAACAAACAAATTAAATTGACTTCCTACTGTACAAGCTTAGTATGCATATGACCTCATCAGCTTATCGAAACTAGGTCAAGTTGTGATGGTACAATCATGGTACATTTATAATTAACTTTAAATATGGTAAATAGAACATAACTATTGTATTTTTCTATTTTTATCATACTAAACCCAACCTTAAACACCCGATACGAATATACAGTGAGTGGAGTGTATAACAATATTTGTCAGGATTTGAACCAATTCATAGCAAAAAATTGTGAAACATCACAAAAAACAGTGTGCAGTTATTGCGATAAGCAAGCCGAACCTTAATTACGTCAGAGGCGGAGAATGTGTTTACATCAATAACACGACGTGGTCAACAATTTAAACAATTGGATTGTGACGTAGGTTCACCCCACTTCCGCAAAATCTAACAAAGATTTGTCGTCATTTCGTCTGCAGCTGTGATCAACGCCGGCCGGCAACCCATTCACTTACGGGTGAATTTTAACTTTTTAGACCACTGTAGGTGGTTAATAAACAGTATAAATATCTATATTCAAAATGTACTAAGGAAAGTTAAAACAGTTCGGCTTTGTGTAGGCGTCCTCGGCCGATGAATCGTCCGTAAAGATCGACGTTTAGAATCGGTCCCACGACGGTGGGTTACGTAGGTTGACACGAAGGTGCCCCATCAGACGCCGTAAAATTATACCGATTGTGCCGATGTCGGGACGATGCTAGAAGTGCGAGGAGGCCGAACGAAATGGGTGAGAACATTCCTTGTGTATTTTAAATCCTTATTTCATTATTTCCCAGTATAAAATTTTGTTGCAGAAATCAATTATTTAAAATTTCAATTATTTATAAGGAGCTCCAACATTAATAATAAAAAATTGTACCATGAGTGTGAAAGAGAGAGAGAGGTTGCGTGTGTGTGTTATAATTTCTAAGAGCTGGGTTGTGCTGAAATCTATATAAAAATGTTTATCATATCTATATCATAATTAGCTAAGACAATACATTTTTTTTATATACGTAAGGATTTTGGAGGGCAAATTGATTCTTACGCCCATGGCAATATGTGGGTCATATATATTTCACTATGTAGTAACTATCACTTTAAATACTAATAAAATACTTTATATATGTTATTTGGTGTATGTTTTTTATTTCAGGTAAATTGTTTCACTAACTGGTTCGTGTTACCCGAATTCTGGCCCTAAAAGTAGATTTCAATCATGTTACCTTTTACAAACATGGCGACCGAGATTATTAGATTATAGACGAAAATACATTTTCCACTATAAGTAATAAAACGATAAAAGTAATAGATTACATTTGGCGCCCGAACAGGGACTCGACATAAAATAAAATTTTATGTAGAGTACACCTACTGGTATGTGAAACAGTTGCTTGAAATAATAGCGTAATAGTTCGCAAAGCGTGCGTAAGGTAAGGTTACAATTATAGGTTATAAACAAATATGTTTTAGTAACCGAAAATAAAACAACATGAGTACTAGTGACAATATTGTAATAGAAACCAGTACCTCTGATATAAATTTAACTAGTGAAATGGAGGTTCAATTAAACCCAATTAGTCAGACGGACGAGGCCCATACGCCTGTGTCTGCAGAGATAACGAACACTGACACATCCATTTACACTATTTCAGATAGCAAACTAGACAGTACTGCTTCATTGATGCAACTATTATTAAACAAATTCGATGAACAGAGTGTAAAATTCGACAGTTTTGATAAAAAACTAGATGAACAGAAAATCGATTCTGATATTAAATTCAATGAATTAAAGAATGAAATAAAATTGGGTCACAATCACCTCATTAAAAAATGTGACAAGCTCATCACAAAACTAGAGAATTTAAGTTTGGTAGAAAGTAAATTAGAAAGCCAAAAAGTAGATAGTAGTACCCAGCAAAATGCTGTACTGGATACCAACATATTTAAAAATAATAATTCAAATAATGAATGTACCGATAACTCAAATATTACAAGTAGTAAGATTGTGGTGTTAGAAAAGGATAAAAATGATAATGAAAGTATAATGAGTGAAAATGAAATGTTTGAATTTATTAAGTCAGAAAGAAAGTTGAGAGAAAGTATTTTAGTACAAGGAGTGCAGGGGGTAGAATTTTCTTTTGATGTTGTATTAGGGGGTGAAGACAAGTCTTCATGTGATTTTTATAAGGATAAGAGTTCCTTAAATTTATATTTAGTAGACGAAAGGCCTACAAATAAAGTTTCTTTATGTTTTGGTGTACCAAATATGTGGTGCACTTATGTTAGGGATAATTTTATAATAGGGACCCCTGCATATTTGGAGAGAGAAAGTGTATTTTGGTGTTATGGAGAGAAATGTATTAAGAAAGAAAGTATAGAGAGATATTGTGAGAGTAAGAGAGTAATAGGAATATTTAAAGTAAACAGAAATTACAGACAATTGTTAGAAAGGTTAGGGTTAGATGTGGTATATGAAAATGATGAGTACTTACCTGATAATAACAATAAATTGGAAATAACAAGAAATGAGAATAAAAACATTAGGTACTTACCTGTGGTGGAATATTATGGGGATAATTATAGTATAAACCGATTAATGACATATGATAATGAGATAAATGGAACCCTACTTGATCGTGACTGGAAATATTTGTTTAATAACCGTTTCATAAAGGAGTACGAATATAATGTATCTAGTAATAAAATCTATTTATTAAATAAGAATTTATATAGACCTAAGATTCGTTTGTTGTACAACGATGGTGGATAGACTGTTGTATTGTGAAATGAACATTAAATAATAATATGAAAAGTGGTATTGAATTGGACTGCTATGAACTGAGTTTGGTATATAACAAGATAATGAGTTGGAGTGTATATTTTTCATTGTTTTATATGTATTTATCTATCCATGTATTTCTGATATGTATTATGTATTATAGGTACACCAGTATGTATTGTTATATATTTTAATAACATGTTTAATAATAATATTTTTTTTAAAAACAATTGAATTCTTTAAGTAATTAGTCTTTATTAAATTGTAGTACAAAAGAAAATTGTACTAACTTAGTATCTTTATAAATTATGAATTATCATAGAAAGTTTTTATGAAATTAAATTATTAATTAATTTGTATTGAAGGTAATTACTGATGAATAATAATAATGTTTAAGTAAGAATATATATTTGAATTTTGAAAAGAGGTATTGTTATGAGTAGGTAAGAGAGGAATTTTATAAGAGAATTGTCAATGATTACAGTAAGTGTTTAAACAGGAATAGAGCCTGGGTATAGATAAATGCAGGTGAGTTATGCAATTAATGTAAATGGAGTTAGAAAGATAAGAATTTTTAAGAAAATACAAAGAGAATTATTAGATATTTAGGGACACAGTAGTTAGTGATTATTTGTAGAGAAGGTGTTTAAGTAAAGGTATAAACATATTGTAACTACTCAATTAATTACTTAATTATAATTATATTTATCTCTTACCTTCGGGTTTTTTACTCCAAGGGTCGTTCAGACGAAACTGCTGCAAAAAGGATTATTTGGATTTGATATAGGCAAAGATCAAATACACCGTTTGTGCTAAAACAAATTGCCTCTGATTTATTATTCATAAAAACTACTTCGTCTCTCTTTCATGACATTTAGATTAAATATTTGTAGAATGAGCAACCATTTGTGAAATCAAACATAGTAACAAAATATTTCCTAATTAGCTAGCTTATGACAACTATGGTATACCACAACTATTTATTGTTTGTAATGAACCAATACGTGCTTTAGCTACACACTCACACACATTCGTTCTTTGATTTTGTCGTTCTATTTAAACCCCACTTCGAGATCTCTGATTTACATTTTAGATTTATAATTTATTTATGTTGAATTATACTCTGGGGAAAAAGGTAAAATAATCTTGGTTAAAACTCAGTCAATACTTAACGTCTGAAGAACTCCGCTGTTTGGCACCTCTACTGTGAATGCACTGTTTAACACACCATGATTTAGTTTTTCACTGTTTAACCGCGGTACTGTTATTGCTTATTTCAAATTAAGTTGCTGCGCCACTATTACTTTAATCCACTTTAAAATAGCATTCCGTGTTGTTTTGTCGGTCGACCGACATATATTTTCGAACACTTAGCTCGCTTAGGCTGGCCGCGCGTTATACAGTTTTTTATACTAGTTTTAGTATTTTAGAAGATAGGCCTACTCTTAACTACGGCCTATCTTACACCCGAGGCCACTATGTAATTTTTCTCTGCACTGTATGCTGCTTATTACCACTCTCTCTGATGACACACAGCAGACTGGGTTTCACACACAAGCCTGCTGCTATGTGATTACGCAATGCGTCTGGCAGTTGTTTTGGCTGACTGTATGTATGTTGCATTGCTGTACTGGAGGCTCCTTACAGGTGAAAGTCTGGCAATTTGGAAAGTGCTTAAAATGATGATTTGAATTAATATGAAATTAAACTGGGGTGGCTCACAATTCCGTACCGTCACAATACCCCCCCAATAAGAGATTGAAGGCCGAAGCGTTCAAACTCTTATTGCCTAAACCTAAGAGGATCAGTGAGGATATGGCGCCGCAACCCCCCTGAACACTCTACTACATCATGGGTTCTTACCCCCCTAGTCTGACGACTGCGACAGCACCCATCCGATCTTACGGGACTTCTCTACTCGAGATCCCACCACCATAAGCTCGGACAGATACCCGCCCCAGTGTCGCCTGACTTTAAAACATGTAATTAAACATTGACAAACGGCCTTCCATCACTCCATATCCCACGACTGGTTTGTTTCCTCTTAGCCGTACTGGTTCATTGACAACGTACTGGCTCATTTTATATAATAGACCCAAAAAAAATATAGTATTAGTAAAACAATATAGGTTTACAGTGGTACACATAAATTTCCGTTAAATTAAATAATATTCCCCATACAATATTGCCCAACCAAAATGACACATAGATTATACAAGGTATCCTTAACTACTATATATATGAATAGGACAAAAAATTCATAGCATATGAACAATCTATATGGACAGTAATATACACATCTTAATTCCCAAACACCGTTTCAGCTCCAACATTTCATTCAGTTTTCAGTTTAAATGAATATTTTAATAAGTTAAATCCTTATTTACATCAATTAGTATTTACTTTATAATTCCAATTTGAATTTAAATGAAAATAAAGTTAAGTTCATTATTAAAAATCATCGTTTCTGTTAAATTTATTACTAAATTAATTTAATTGTATTTAATTTACTTTAATTAATTCAATTAATCTCAAAAGTTACAGTAATTGCCTCATTATTAATTGGTCTGTAAAAAAAATGTAGTTTCAATTCTTTTCTATCACAATAAGGTTTTACTCAAGATGCTGATTCAGGAGACTACAACATTTTTTGTTATTGTCACCAAGCGTGACTCCAGACATTAGTCTCAACATACCACACCTGTTTATATAAACACTAGCCTGCAAGACTCACATAGTCTAAACATCCTGGTTGCATCATACTAACACCTGTACTTTTCAGTCTTTATAAATTTTTTAGATAACATATTTATCAATGTCTATTTCTTACAGTTCAACCAAATATACTTTTAACTCACCTTTCAATTATTATTTCTCTTTTAATTACAGTTTCTATTTAATGCTATTATCTCAATTCATATTATTGAATCAACATTTTTTCACACCTGTAAGCTTTTTATTCTATCTGATTAGTATTATGAACTTTATACTTACAATCCACTTATTGACATGAATACAAAATACACACCACACACACACCAATATCTCCGTGTAACCTCTGAAACATTTAACAACAATGTTATTTCATACAAACCATTCAACATTTTATAATACATACAATTAATTTCACTACACATGTATTTACAACTCTTCAGCAATAATTATTCAGTTACATCACACTTCAATGTCAAAATTCAGCTAGGTCATTACCATATATTAACATATTCAAAATGTTCATTTATGAATTTCAACCTCCATCGTCAAAAATTAATCGGGGTTTCAAATAACAATTTTCAATTTTATTTACATTCTGTATACGGTTATCTTGTATATAGTAACCATAAAATTTCTGTTTGTTCATTTTACCATAATAATCATATACCAGGTCAACATCAGTATTCTTTGTAAAGTCTCCGTCGGTAAATATTTCCAATATCGGGTCAGTTACTTTTTCATCATACAGTAAATTACTCTTGTTTAAACATACTTCTAACATTTCTTTCCACTCACCATAATCTCTCTGTAATTCATACAATTCTGTCTCTTTGTCAATACACCATTCTCCATTTAAATCTCTATCATAATGCCATATCACGCTTTCTCTCTCATTCCATGCAGAGGGTACAAAATTATTCAACAAAAATAAACAACTCAAATCTTTCACTACTAAGGGTCTCTTGCCCAAAAATAACACTTTTGAACACTCTGGTTCATCACAAATAAGGGGAAAATTTACTCTCTGCCCTACACATTCAACTACTCTCTCTCTCCATTCTTTTTCTAATTCAACAACACTAATTATTACTTCATTACAACTTATCATTTTCTCACTCTCACTTACTGTTTTGCTATCTATTTTCAATGTATCACTTTCTGATACCACCCTTTCAATCACCTTACCATTTTCAATATTATTGTTACTATTTATCTTACTCTCTACTACCACGTTTTTACACATATCATTATAATTATCATCTGTTTTATACTCAAAATTTTCAGTTACCTTTTGTATTTGTTTCTCAATTTGTTCTACCACTTGTTCTTTAAATGTATTGAAACATTCATTCGTCTCATTTAAACGTTTATTAATATTGTCTTTCATATCATGTAAACGCTTATCAAATTTTTGGTCAATATTATTTATTAACTCATGGAATTTAACATCACTTACATCAAAACGACTATTTATAATGTCAAATTTACTATTCTGTATATTGAATTTAGCGTCCGAGTCACTCTTCTGTTCATCAAATTTCACGTTAAAACTACTCAAGTTATCAGATATTGTTTTCATGAAATTACACATATCTTCCATTGACAACTGTTTAATTCGTGTTGTCGTTGGGGTAGATTGTGCTACTACATTTTTGTCAGTGAAGCTGACTTCATTATTAATTTTATTTTCCCTATTCAATTTTGGGGTTATTTGGATCCCCGAATCATCTGTATTATTTATTTCATTTGTAATATCTGGTTTTATTTTATTGTCCTGACTCCCATCTGGAGTCAAGTGGACCTCAATATTATGCATAATGGCCGATTCATCAAAATTGTCAACATTAGTTACTTCATTGGCATCGTCATTATTCGCTGCCATTTTATACAAGTTTATATAATGTTACACAAGAATATTAATCTTATCCACTATTGACTTAACCCTTTTTATATTTAATTTACCAAAGCGTCCTCCCTCTCAAATAACCCTTTCTGCAGCTTAATTAGGTCTGGCGAATATAGGTTGTAACCTATACTCGCGTCGCTGTACGGGGGCCAAATGTAACTACTCAATTAATTACTTAATTATAATTATATTTATCTCTTACCTTCGGGTTTTTTACTCCAAGGGTCGTTCAGACGAAACTGCTGCAAAAAGGATTATTTGGATTTGATATAGGCAAAGATCAAATACACCGTTTGTGCTAAAACAAATTGCCTCTGATTTATTATTCATAAAAACTACTTCGTCTCTCTTTCATGACATTTAGATTAAATATTTGTAGAATGAGCAACCATTTGTGAAATCAAACATAGTAACAAAATATTTCCTAATTAGCTAGCTTATGACAACTATGGTATACCACAACTATTTATTGTTTGTAATGAACCAATACGTGCTTTAGCTACACACTCACACACATTCGTTCTTTGATTTTGTCGTTCTATTTAAACCCCACTTCGAGATCTCTGATTTACATTTTAGATTTATAATTTATTTATGTTGAATTATACTCTGGGGAAAAAGGTAAAATAATCTTGGTTAAAACTCAGTCAATACTTAACGTCTGAAGAACTCCGCTGTTTGGCACCTCTACTGTGAATGCACTGTTTAACACACCATGATTTAGTTTTTCACTGTTTAACCGCGGTACTGTTATTGCTTATTTCAAATTAAGTTGCTGCGCCACTATTACTTTAATCCACTTTAAAATAGCATTCCGTGTTGTTTTGTCGACCGACATATATTTTCGAACACTTAGCTCGCTTAGGCTGGCCGCGCGTTATACAGTTTTTTATACTAGTTTTAGTATTTTAGAAGATAGGCCTACTCTTAACTACGGCCTATCTTACACCCGAGGCCACTATGTAATTTTTCTCTGCACTGTATGCTGCTTATTACCACTCTCTCTGATGACACACAGCAGACTGGGTTTCACACACAAGCCTGCTGCTATGTGATTACGCAATGCGTCTGGCAGTTGTTTTGGCTGACTGTATGTATGTTGCATTGCTGTACTGGAGGCTCCTTACAGGTGAAAGTCTGGCAATTTGGAAAGTGCTTAAAATGATGATTTGAATTAATATGAAATTAAACTGGGGTGGCTCACAATTCCGTACCGTCACAATATATTTGTTGTTGATGAATTCTGTAGTGGGGGTGAGGTGATAAAGAGTAGCCAACCAATAGTGTTGTGGCAGGTAATAGGATAAATTTTAGGGAGTGTTTGCCGAAATTTTGGAAGGGCAAAATAATATGGATGTATATAGCCAGTTAGGGAACACCCAACTCATTGCAAAGACGAGCGGTGCCATATGATTTAAATGAAAATAGTAATGAAGGTTATAATTGAGATATTGGTGTCAATGATAGGTAATTTGATTGTCAGTTAGAAGAAGGTGAGTAAGGTTATAATAAGTAAAAAATAGAAATATAGTGAATATAGGAGTTATCCAGACTAAACAGTGATAGAAGGTGAAAGGTTAGGTAGTTAGGTAGATAGAAAGTTCAGAGTACAAAGGTAATGAAAAATGAAGTAATAATATTAATAATATGAATATTAATAATAAATTTAAAGTGAATTTTATAATTATAATAAAATTGATGTCTAATTAATAACTTAACTGCCATTGTAAATTTTTAACTTAAAATGAAACTTAGATGGAATATGCAAATCAAGATTATTTAAGGTATATGTATCAATGTATTATGTATAAATGTATTATGTATTTGTGATAAAGTTTTTAACATGATTTTATAATATGGAAATAATGTGTAGAAAAAAAAAATTTTAACTGGCGCTGTTAATAATAACAATAAACCAGATTATTACCTGTTAATAATAATAATAATAATTTTTTTAGTTCAATAATTTTATCATTCAATAAGAGTTATAAATAAATAAATATACCAATTTATCGATTCTTTTATAATTTGTTTTTCTCCAGGTTTGGGAGATATATAATGTGTAATTTTCCTATTTTCAATTAGATTTTAAATTTTATGTTCAATTAGATGTCAAGGTTTATGTTACAATTACAGTAATTGTAAAAGAAAGAAGATAAATATTATCGATAGTAATCGAAACCATTTATTAATTCAGGGTTTGTAATATGAAGAAGAGAAATTCTTTATAATTCTTGAGAAATATATATTTCTAATTCTTTTATAACTATATTAAGCCAACCCAGTGCTTATTGGCACAAACCAGCACTTAGCTAAGGGGAACCAGATCAGTTGAGGATGGAGTGATTTACTAAGCCACTATTTTAATATTTATTATGTATTGTTTCAGTGTTTGGTGATATGACAGCGGTCCTGAGCTGGCCAACGCGTCAGCGCAGGGGCGTTAAGAGCCTAAGTGGCCTTATGGTGTTGGGATCTCGCAGGAGAAGTCCAGTAAGGTCATGTAGGTACGGTCATCATCACCAGACCGAGGGTGAGTTGTTGTTATTTTTTATGTAAATTTGTAAGGGGGTTGTGGCGACTTGTCCTGGCTGATCCCTTTAGGAAGTATGAAAGGGTCAATGAAAGTTTGTGTGCTTCGACACACAATCTTTCATTGAGGGGGTTTTGTGATGGTACAATCATGGTACATTTATAATTAACTTTAAATATGGTAAATAGAACATAACTATTGTATTTTTCTATTTTTATCATACTAAACCCAACCTTAAACACCCGATACGAATATACAGTGAGTGGAGTGTATAACAATATTTGTCAGGATTTGAACCAATTCATAGCAAAAAATTGTGAAACATCACAAAAAACAGTGTGCAGTTATTGCGATAAGCAAGCCGAACCTTAATTACGTCAGAGGCGGAGAATGTGTTTACATCAATAACACGACGTGGTCAACAATTTAAACAATGGGATTGTGACGTAGGTTCACCCCACTTCCGCAAAATCTAACAAAGATTTGTCGTCATTTCGTCTGCAGCTGTGATCAACGCCGGCCGGCAACCCATTCACTTACGGGTGAATTTTAACTTTTTAGACCACTGTAGGTGGTTAATAAACAGTATAAATATCTATATTCAAAATGTACTAAGGAAAGTTAAAACAGTTCGGCTTTGTGTAGGCGTCCTCGGCCGATGAATCGTCCATAAAGATCGACGTTTAGAATCGGTCCCACGACGGTGGGTTACGTAGGTTGACACGAAGGTGCCCCGTCAGACGCCGTAAAATTATACCGATTGTGCCGATGTCGGGACGATGCTAGAAGTGCGAGGAGGCCGACACGAAATGGGTGAGAACATTCCTTGTGTATTTTAAATCCTTATTTCATTATTTCCCAGTATAAAATTTTGTTGCAGAAATCAATTATTTAAAATTTCAATTATAAGGAGCTCCAACATTAATAATAAAAAATTGTACCATGAGTGTGAAAGAGAGAGAGAGGTTGTGTGTGTGTGTTATAATTTCTAAGAGCTGGGTTGTGCTGAAATCTATATAAAAATGTTTATCATATCTATATCATAATTAGCTAAGACAATACATTTTTTTTATATACGTAAGGGTTTTGGAGGGTAAATTGATTCTTACGCCCATGGCAATATGTGGGTCATATATATTTCACTATGTAGTAACTATCACTTTAAATACTAATAAAATACTTTATATATGTTATTTGGTGTATGTTTTTATTTCAGGTAAATTGTTTCACTAACTGGTTCGTGTTACCCGAATTCTGGCCCTAAAAGTAGATTTCAATCATGTTACCTTTTACAAACATGGCGACCGAGATTATTAGATTATAGACGAAAATACATTTTCCACTATAAGTAATAAAACGATAAAAGTAATAGATTACAAAGTTCAAAACCCTTGACCTACATATGTTATGTATACTTTCTGAAAATACATACAACATCTGTAATAATTTAATGTGAAACACAAAACAACAAAATAAAACATTTAAAATAAACAAAATATTAATATAAATAATAAGCAAATTGACATTTAAAATTATGTAAAATAAACACCATAATTTTACATTATAAAATTCTCTCAAAGTTTTGTCACTGGTTTAAAAAATAAAAAATTTTATATTCTTTATCATAAATCTCTTTCTTTGCTTAACAATCTCACTCTACTTTACTGTGGGTGATTTAAATTATTTATTCTCATTTAATATACTACTGGATCCGTTTATACATATATCAACTTTCTCCCTCCGACTCTAACCTCTAACAACCTTTATTAACATGACACCCCTCTCTATCAAAATCTCTACTCATCAAGACATTCTCTAACCCCAACTTATCATTAGACTCAAATCGCCGCCTTCTCTCTATATATAAAAAAATACTCTCTAACCCTTTGTACATAGGATATGTGTTTCCCCGCCCCCAGAAACTCAATTCCCTTATTTGGCCCCTGGATTCCACCTAAGGCGGCCCCTACTCACTAAAATCGATACCAATTCCCGTCCCAACATATCATTAAGTTGCGAACTCCCCCAATACACTACCCCCTAATACAACATTGCCATCCCCAAAAATCTCAATCTCATTACCTTACTACAAATACAACAAAATAACATCATTAATTATAAACACAAATATATCACTCAACTCCACATAAATTCTCCATTACTACTGTGTCAACATCAATATTTCTCAAAATTCTACAACGTGACATTACTTCAAAACAATATTACATTATCTTCATCTCTACAATTTCTTTAACTTTGACTTCAACTTGGACAGGTCTACTTGTCCCATAAAATATTCATCATCCAAAACTATCTCTTGTTAACTGGCATAAATCATTACTTTACTTCTCACTTTATCAAATTATTTTTATCATTACTTTAAAATATCTATAATACATTAAAACCTTACTTTGAACATTAATTACTTGGAACATTTACAACTAATATACCAGTGACATATTATTGCTGGTCAGCTGATCCTCCTAACACAATTAAAACACATTTCATACTTGAACAAACTACATGAAATATATGTTTTTATTTATCATTACTCCTCACCTCGTTGTTTCCCCTCTCTCTGATTCTAATAATTCATTTTGACCGCCTGCCAGACGTTTAATTATTGGCTTAGTTTAAAGTATACACATATCATGAAAACACATATTTTATCAACACATATATCTAACTTGCAACGATAAAATAATACACTTAAAATTATAGCATGAACACCTGGTCTTGAGTGTCTGAGCACTAGTTATTTAACAGAGCACAAGCAGTTTTATTTGATCAAAATTTGAATAAAAAATTTGTATGTTATATAATTTACATTCGTGGCTCATCTGAGCCACCTCCCAGCCACACACACTATTTCCAATTATGGAGGACTGTCTCGCCCTTGCGCTTCGACAAAGACTGTATATTTTGGAGCAGGTTTTGCCTCTCCGTGTCTTTGCTTCTGCTATTACATTTAAACATTATCGAATGTCAACATATTCTCGTTACATAATTACTCGCCCTTAATGCGGGTCTACCACCTGTCTTTGCTACCCCCAAGCGGGCAGAGTGGCAGCCGCTGTTTCATAGTTCCGGGAGATTTCCCCTAATTGTCTCCCCCCATTGAATTTCTATTATGTACCAATTTCAAGTCAGCTATGGTCAAGGGACTTGGTATGACCATAGCTGGCCGCTCGCCAAATCCACGATTAGTGCTGGTAAGGCAGTAAACGCCCGAAAAGTCGGGGAAATCTAACTTCAATTTCACTGCCTGTTACAATCTTTACTACTATGTGCGACACGGTCATTTAGCAGTGTGTAAATTTTAATTTACATGAATAAGGTGTGCCGCACATTTTCGCCATTTTCGCCTCCGATGGAGGTAACACTCTCTGTTACCCCCAACCCATTTCGCTATCTACGGGAGCACAGGCCACCCCTGCAATAGCAACTTACTAACTAATTAAAAATTTTATATACATTATCATAGAATATTTTCATCCCTAATCATTTAACCCATTCATAACCTTTTACCCTTTGACTTTCTTAATTTTTCAAAATTTATTATCAAGATTTATTATAAATTCCATTATCTTTCAGTTATTATTATAAAAAAATTTTTTAATTATCATTTTTATTGAACACAATTATTTCAAATAAACCTCTTATTACTGAATTAGAATCTCAATTACACCTGTAAACCTTTTTGTTATACATGATTATAAAATTTTCATACTTACAATCCATTTAACACGATATACACACAAAACATAATCACCATATCACAATACTTTTCACCTCACCTCTGTAACATTTAACACAAAAATATTAGTTTACATCAAATAATTTATCATTCATTACCAAATTTCCCACTCTCCTAAAATAATTTGAATTCATTAAAAAGTGAATGAATCAACATTCAAATAATCAATCAAAATATTTAACATGTATCAAATTATTTTAATTAAATTAACTACCAAAAATATAAATTATATAGTTATCGAAACAATTACCATTTAATCAATTACTGTTTTCACAATTCATTCCATTTATTTATTTAAATTGTAAAATATTGATATTATTATTATCACAACAATCATCTGTATACCCAATCATCTTACGTACAGACATTATTTACTTAACCACACACAAAAATAAATTCACTATATTTTATTTACAAACTCTTGTTATTAATTGTTCAGTTTTCCGCACTTTACTGTCCAAATCTGCCATGTCAGAACCATTAAAACAAAATGTTTATACTGTCTTTTATTGTTTTAATAGTTTATCCTCCATTGTCCCAAATAAGTCTTGGTTCTACATAACATCGTTCAATTTTATCACCACACAAACGACTGTTTTGTGTGTTGTAACCATACAAACTAAATTCATTCAACTTATTCAAATACTCATGAAACCAGTCTACGTTAGGTATTTTTGTTAAGTCTCCGTTGGTACATACATTCGTGGTCGGGTCAATTACTTTAGTCAAATCCTTATAATCATTGTTACTCAAATATACTGTTAAACTGTCCTTTCATTCATCATACTTTCTATTTAAGTTATATAATTCTGTTACTTTCTCCATGCACAATTCTCTGTTTAAATCTCTTTCATCACCATACCGAATCACACTTTCAACATTATTATCACCGACAGAGGGTACAACATTACACAACAAAAATAAACACCTCAATTCATCTATTACTACGGGACTCTTGCCCTTCAACACTTGTGACCACATTAAATCATCATCATAGACATCATAAATAATAAAAGGAAAATTTCCCCTCTGTCCCCACTCTACTACAACATTATTTTTCCTCTCTCTCTCTAACTCACTAACACACCTTAACATCTCATAATCACATTCCACAGACTCCTCAGTACTCTCTGATATGATATTTTCAATTATATTATTATTCTCATTGTTTTTAACAACATCATTATTATCTATTAATTCTCTATTTTCACACTTGTCATTACAATTTTCATTTATTTTATTTTTCTCTGGATTCATCACATGTACTCCCATTCGCTCCACACTTTGTTCTAATTTATTTAAACTGGTTCTTATCGTTTCATGGGTATTTTTACAACATTTATTCATTTCTTGAACCTCATATTTCAACTCATTAATATCCCTATTTTGTCTATCAAATTTGTCGTTCAATTTATTGTATTTGACATTAGAATCAATTTGTTGCTCTTTATAATTGCTATTTATATTTTCAGACATGGGTTTTATTAGATTAAACAGATCGTCCATTGACAACCCTTTCGCTTTACTTGTTACGGGAGTTGATATCGCTCCTGGTGTATCAAGAACAGATGCTTCTACGTTATACTCATTTATTGCGTTAATTCTGTCTGAATACCGGAGTCAGCATTTACTTGACTCTCGGTCTGACTGTCAGATAAGCCGACTTCACTGTTATCTGCCATTTCTTATTTTATACTTGATATTTGTGTATAAATAAAATATAATCAATATAATGTATTATCTAACCAATTTTGCGTTAATAACGCACTTTTGTTTTATTCCGCTAACCCCAAAAACATGTTTGTATCTTTTCTGTAGGTACGGTCTTTACTATTTTAATTAATAAAAACTGTCCCTGTTAACGGGGGCCATTGAGATATTAATTACTATTTTAATTAATATATTAAAGATATTAGTATACTAACTTCCACCTACCTTTAAAGTTTCGTTTCTCTAGGGCCAGGATTCTTTCGTGCGAACGCTAGATACAAACATGTGTTTTATGGGTTATCGAAATAACTAACGCTACACATCTGTAAGAAGAGAAATAATTAACTTTAATGATCGGCTATTGAACTTATGGTTTAACAAATACATTTTCATGTCGTCGAATGTTGTGCAACTTTGTTCCCTACATATTACTTTTACATATACAACTTATACTAATTACTCACGCAAGATAGCCCAGCCTGCCTTTCACTCACTACTCACATTCTATTATAAAGCCCCCATTACCCCGATTACCCGATTTACTGCATGATATTAAGTCCCCGCCGACAACGCGTTCCTCAGTGACCTCGTGGCCTTACCGCGGTAAGTCGTAAACGCCCCGTAAAATAAAAACAGAAACACAAATTCAGATTGGAATGTTCTGTCACTATTCCTCCATTATTACTGTCACTTGTTTAAAGAGTTTACGTCACTTTTCTATCAAAAACGGATGAAATTTACTAGAGCATATTTAGCGCTGGTGTCGGCCGACACGCACAGAGTAGGACTGGGCAATGTGCTTGATTGAGCTGGCGGAAATCCGCATTCACTGCCAACAGATTTTCGTCGTCGTATAATGCTGATTTGCTGTGGCTTATGAGTTTTATGCGTGACACATAGTCATTATATTTGCCACATGTGTAGCCGATATTTGCATGTGCCACACTGATGTCAGTAGTAGTGGGTGGGGTTTAACGGCGTTTCCTGTATTTAGCTGGTAGCTGCGACAAACTGTTTGCTCCAGCTCCATGTTCACAGCTTCGGTTGAGTTTTTCATGGCGTCACTCCAGCGCCCCGCCCGGCTACGCTAAGTGCGAGCGTGATCACACATATACAAAGTTCTTAGAATTTCGAAGGGGGCGCGAATTCCTTTGCTGCCTTACTCAACTGCAAACTGCGTTTCGCTTTGTTACACCACTGTTTCTCAATACGTGTTCTGTTATAATGAAAAATCTTTGTCGTAATATAAAATTTCACAATGTTTTCTAAAACTCCCGCACAAAACGAAATAAATAAAAATACCAATGCCCCATACCGTAAAAAAATAAAAGGACCCAAAATTGACACGCTACAACAACCCACTACTTTATTGTGTTTTCATCTCTTCTCCTTCTCTATTTGCTAACATTTCACTTACACACAACTGCATATTGAGGTGACAACACCATCTGATTGAAATAACAAACTTATCTCTTATTTCTTGTAATTAAATAATTTGTTTAAAATTATGAAAAGCAACCCAGACTGCTTTCTCACACTCAGACATACGTAAATAATTTCCCCAAAATATAGCGCTCTTTACTTTGACATATTTTATGATTGATTGTTATGTGATAAATAGGTACTCATCGGTGACGCCTCCAACCACGCGTCGCACTTCGTTGATCTAGTTCGTCCACATTTTTAGTCACCCCGCACTTTTAGTTATTAAATTTGATGTCGTATGTTCCCTTCCATTTTGTCTCACTTCAAATTAAACTCTCAACTGGACTTTTCCCACATTTTATTTAAATTTTGAAAAGGTTTTCGACTCGCGAGTCTTGATACACACCTGGCCAGGCGTATGGCGTGTCGGTGACTGACTATGCTACCTAAAGGCTGGCGAGCATTTCCGTTTGCACCGCCTACATGATGTTGGCGGGAATACAATGACGTCCAGACAGCTCATTGGTTCTTTTCGATCGTTGACGCTGTTCTGTGGTAATACAACAGGCCGTGGCTCACCATTTCCGTCGTCTTCCAAAACACGTGGCGAAAGAAATTTTATAACTTAGACATCTTGTTGGCGTCCCTTCTGCGCGCGTGCTCTTGTTGCGCATATGAGCGCGTAACACAACCCTTGACTTCCCGGAATCGTATTGCGTTCTATCGCCACACCTCGCTCTCAAAGCTATGTCATTGTTCATTGTCCGAATAAAGCCGTATTTCGCATGGGACTTGCAACGTGGCCTACAACCAGTTTTCCATACATTTAATAAAAATAAAAGAAAAACCCCTTTCTGCCCCATTACAATACCCCCCCCCCAATGAGAGGTCTTCTGCTGAAACAGAAGAACTCTCATTGCTAACCCCTAAGAGGATCGGTGAGGATATGGTGCCAACAACCCCCATTAATTTCTAAACACATCATGGGTAAACTACCCCCCTAGCTCGGCGACTATGGCTGCACCTGAACGAGATTACTGGACTTCTCTGTTCGAGATCCCAACACCATAAAATCGGACAGATACTCACCATAGTACACCTAACCTTCTATCATTCCATCAAAAAATCAAAACTGGCCTTATACCATACCAGATCCTCAACCGATATGTTCCCCCTTACATGCATACTGGGTCGCTTTTAGCAATTACTGGGTGCGTACACATTTTCATTATTAATTAAACACAAACTCCCTACTCCTTGACATCAACTCGCAAAAATAATTTCTCAAATCAATTATATAAATTTTCTTCGATAGAGCAATTAACCCAAGTCTCTTATCAAAGACTCCTTTTAAGATGAGTCCTATGGTTTACTTTAATTAGTGAAGTTAATCATAAAAAAGTTTTTTTTTTCTTTAAAAACATTCCCAAATTCTCCAAATGCATTTAATTTAATAAATAAATAAACAATGTAATCGTATAACTATATAGTAATGTAGTAACCCATATAATAATAAACAAATTTATTATATTAAACTTATAATAAACAACCTATGACTACCATAACTTTGAAAATAGCTACACTTGATTACAAAGATAACATAAGATAAACATCATGAATCAGCTGACTCCTTCCCTACTTATAATGAACATTACAATTTACAATGACGTACTTTAATGCAAATTTTTTTTTTTTTTCAAAAAATTTTAATTTCCCAAAATATTTCTTTTATTAATATCAAGAAAAAAACAAAATTATTGAATTTAATTGAAGTAACAAAATTCATGAGTTAATTACTATAAACCTATCCTGGCTCTAACATCAGTTATCAGCTGATCTCTCTGGGTTAGGTGACTGACCTTCCCCTATATACACCATATAAAATTATACCATAAAAAACACAACATAAGTTCATAACCCTTACACTCTAACATAATAAAATTATTGACACAATAAAACATAATAAACAAAATCTGATAAACGTCTTCTCTACTTGAGATAATCTTTTAAAAATCAGTAAAGTCATTTATATCATACAGAGTATAACACATGTAAATCAATTACATCTCTGAATATTTACATGTAAATAAATTCGTACAAGTTGTCTGCGGTCAAACTACAATAATTTAATTAGCTTGTCAGCTAGTCAGCGTCATTAAGTTTCAAATTTTAGTTCGTTACTCCCCTGAGTAACCTCCCTTACCACACACACTATGACCCCCCACTGAACTGTGGCATTCAGCTGCTTCCACAAAGACTGAATTGGTGGAGGAATTTTGGCATCTCCTTGTCCTTGCTTCGGCTTTACATTTTTTAAAAAGGTCAGATATAATATCTTGTGTAGTTATTATTTAACACATTTATATCATAATATATTTATCTCCCACTTACCTTTTGTTCAGCCCAGGGTTACGTCGCACGAACTGTGAAATACAAGTATGATTTCAAGGTTGTCTCAATAACTCACTCGACTCGCTTTTATGGAAAACAACTAAGATTTTATTTCATCATCTATATTTTTAAAAGGCATGAATTTTTACTCTTTCTTTTAAAATTGACATATTACTGCTTCATCAAACATTTATTTCGACATTGTAAACTAATATAATAATTAATTAATTAATCAAGACGACCCAGCTTGCCACACGCTCTCTTTCATTCAACTTCCCTCCCCCATTATTTAATTGCGCTCATTGAATTAAAATGAATTAAAATCGGGAACTTAACTTGACGTGTCACTCTCGTCGCCGCATGTTGCACTAGTCATATATCCAAATGTTTCGATAGTTCGATTCACTTCAAATTTTTCTCCTTCACCTCACTGGCCACATTCTGAGATATCGATTCACTCTTTTTATGAATGTTTAAGCTTTTACAATTGAAATAATTTATTTGGGGGAACTGAGTCTTAGCGTGCGTCCAGCCGACGCAGCGGCGGTAGGTCGACTGCCGTTTTTCATGCGGGCGGAAATCACTGCCTTTCGTCTACCAAATTTCGCCGTCGTTCACAGCCTTCATGTGGCAAATTGTTAGTAGTGGCACCGGGAACATGGGTTGTGAGTGCTCCCAAAGCGTTGACGAAATTGCACTGCCATTCGTCACGTCACTCAAATGGGTGTGGTGTAGTCAGACTTCCGTCAGCATGGGACCACGTTGCTGACAAAATGTTACGTTCGGGCCATTTTTTGTTCGGTGTCTTAGCGTCCTATCCGCGTGCATGCTCCAGTTGCGCGCTTGAGTGCGTAACACATCACCCGTTTTCTTGGAATTGAACTGCGTTGACAAACATACATCGCATTCCAACGCCCCAACTACGTTCAAAACTTCACTCTGCGGATCTTGGTTTGCGTACATCGTTATTTACACGGGACTGGCCACCTGAATGGAAAATAATTTTATGAATTGTGATAAAATAAAAACCCCTCCTTTTAGCCCCGTTACAATACCCCCCCCCCCAATGAGAGGTCTTTTGTCGAAACAGAAGAACTCTCATTGGTACCCCTAAGAGGATCCGTGAGGATATGGTGCCAACAACCCCCTGTTAATCCTTAACGCATCATGGGTAAACTACCCCCCTAGCTCGGCGACTATGGCTGCACCTGAACGATATTACTGGACTTCTCTATCCGAGATCCCAACACCATATCACACTTTCTCTACCATCCCACACAGAGGGTACTAACTCATAAAAATTCGGGGAACAACTCAAAGACCTCGTCTTCCAATAATACGGGACTCTTGCCCTTCAACAACAACATCTGTAAACACCTTAGTTTACAATAAACCTGGGGAAAATTTACCCTCTGCTTCATACACACAATATAACTCTCTTCACCCACTCTCTTTAACCCATCAACGCACACTAACATTCCATTATTACATCCTACTTCCACTAAAACTTCATCAGCACTATTTTTAATTATATTCTCATAATTCTTACCCCTACTTACCTCATTATCTGTCATCTGATCGTTTTTATTTTCTTCTAATTTATCTGTTTCTCCACTATTCTTTACCCCCACTATACTCTCAGAATTGTAATTAACATCATTATCATCACTATTCAATATTTTATTGTCTAACACTACCTCTTCCAATATTTTATCATGAGTATTATTGGTCATAACTGTAACGTTGTCACCTAACTTCTTGTTTATTATCTGATTTAATTTTCTGTCTAAATTTTTATTCACTTCGTTAGCCATCTTCTCACAATTATTATTTATAGATTTTATTACCTGTTCTTTAATACTATTAAAACTTGTATTAATTTCATCTACTTGTTTATTAAAATCAAAGTTCTGCTGTTTAATTTCGTTTCTGATCTCATTGAATCTATCATCAAAGTTACTTTTAATCTTATCATTCTGCTCGTTTAATTTCTCATTAAAATTATTATTTTGAACGTCAAAACGACGATCTATTTTATCGAATTTTTCATCAAAATCATTTCTTTGTTTATTGAAATTACTATTCACTTTACTGAAATTAGTTTTCATAAAATCAAATATGTCCTCTAATGACAATTCTTATTCTTTTATTTTAGTCGCTACGGGAGTGGAATTTGCTCCTGGCTCACTAATTACAGATTCGTCTATCAGGCTTGGAGTTGTCTCCATTCCTGAATCGTTAGTGTCAACATTTACTGAGTTTTCTGTTTCAACATCATTTAAGCTGACGTCTTCCTTATTATTTTCATTAGTAGCCATTATTTGTTCTTTATAAGATTTGTTAATTTAATCTAATTAATTTAATTAATCATAACACAATTTCAATCTTGCATATATTCAATATTTGTTCATATTGTATGTCTTACTTAATTGTACTACATATCGTTTAACCTGTACGTAATTTACGCATTTTTACCCAGCCTCCAAATCAAACTTGCATTCACTTGTATGTGCGGTCTTTATATATATGTTCGATATTTCGGATCGAACCGGTCAACAATTTTCATTTTTCCGAAGTTGGCACTATGACGTTTGTAGGGTCCATTCATGCACGGGACCTGCAGCCTTTGTCGTACGCCAACCATCTTAGTGTCACCATCCACGAGTCGGGACTCCTCGGCAGGTAGAATTCCTTGCATGTAACCTCTCCTCTTCCCAACCAGTCTATCCTGCCTGAGTGTCAGGATCAACCCAGTCGTGAGATTACGGTAAGTTATTTTAATATTATTTATTTCTTGTTAGCAATTCTGCATGCTACACTGCTATAGAGCTCACCAGAGGCTATTAAATTATACAGTAAGAAAGCCGTCTTACTTTCCATCTTTCAAAATAATATCGTACATCTAATTACTACCAGAGGTTTCATGAGGTTGCTAGCTTTTTCAATTAAATTGCGTGCCGTCACGACTGGGAGCACGTGTTTCGTAATTTTGTGCATGTTGCTGCTGGTGGTTCGAGTGAGTAAATGGGTTATAAGCCAGTTTTGGCTGCGCAATTTTTATTTTAATTACCAACGTGCCGTGCCGTTTCGTTTTTTGTGCCTGCTCGTGGTTGTTTTGCATGCCGTTAATTTTTTAAATTACATGAATGTTCGTCATTTGCATGCTATCGCACGGAAGCACATTGGTATAATACGCATGTGAACTATGAGTTTCCATTTAATGCTGTTGGTTGTGGTCAGCAGTGTCGTCACGGGTGCATGGCCAGGTGGGCAAATATTGTATCAAAATTTTGCACCTTGTTTTGTGGGTAATCGTTTGATTACTGTGTCAAGTCTGGTGAAGTTTGTTTCCGTACTGTCAAGGTCTGCTTTCCACATGAAATTGCGCGGTACGTGTTTGCAACTGTCAGGCGTAAAGGGAACGGTTTGGTTTTAGGTTATCCGGGTTTCAGTATAGCCTGCCTTATATTTAATTTTTTGGCATTGACTATTACCTTTTGGTGCGATTTATATTTTACATATGCGATATCCTGTCCATACACGCCGCGTTGATAATCAATGTTTGCATTGAATGTGTCCATGTTATTGTGTTTGGTTCGGTAATTGGTGAATTGTATATTGTACTTTGCTGTGTTTTTGTGTGTATTTATTCTATTTGGTATTATACATGTCTTTTGGGTGCACTTTTGTGTACCATTATTTTGTACCGTATGTGCTGTAATCTTGTGCAACTTGTGTTTTTGTCGTGCTTTTGCACTGTGTAAATCAATTTGTTGCGTGTTTTTTGAGTATGTAATTTATTGCGTTTGGTACTATTCGCCGATTGGATTGTGTAAGTTGTATTTTGCCTTGCACTAATTTACTTTTGTATTTATCTTGCTCGGTATTGTTTATGAAAAGTAGTTGTGTCAGACGCCTAGTTATCTCGATCACTGTTAGGCTAGGTCTGGTCGTGATTATTGTTCAATTTCTAATTCTCTCATTAAGGGTGGTTGTCGGTTGCGCGATATTTTTTAATTCAGTATGCCTGCTAAATTGTCGCTGGCTGCTTTTGACCGGACCACTTCGGTGGGAATACTTGCGTTGCAACATTTAATAAATAAGTTGGAAGGGTTGCAGCAATTGAGAGCCGTGGATCAGCATGAGGCAGGTTTTTTGGCCTCCAGGTTGTCCGAAGAATATCAGGACCTTCTAGGTAAGGTAGATCCTTACCTATCGGCCAAGTCATTGCCCCAGGGATTGGACGAGGACCACATTTTTTCGGTGGTAGCTCAAATTAAGGATATTTATGTCCGGGGTAGCATTTTAGCGTCAAAACTAACAAAACCAGAGATACCGGTTGGTTCCGGTCGGTTTTCATCGGCAAGTGGCAGGCACTCAGGTGTTCTCGTTCATGAGTTGCCGAAGCTTTCTTTACCTTGTTTTGATGGCCAGGCCAAATGTTGGTCCGAGTTTTGGTCAAAGTTCACCACATTAGTGGATGAAAGTCCTGCCCTCACTCCAAAGCAGAAATTGTTGTATTTACTGACTCATCTTAAGGGTGAGGCTTATGAGAAGGTTGCCGCGCTTCCCATAGTTGACAATAGTTATTCGCTTGCACTGTCAACTCTTAACAGTCATTATCACAATCCTCGTTTGGCCGCCCGGGTTTATTGTACCAATCTGCTTCAGTTACCAGCCGCTTCTATGCGATCAGCTGCGTCTATTAGAAAATTGGTGGACAGCTTCAATGCTAACTTTTCAGTGTTGTCAGCTCTAAACATTGCTGATATATATATCAAGCAATATATGCGTCTTTTGTATTGTCTAGGCTGGATCTATCATTGCGTGAACGTTTTGAGGCGTCTGTTATGGACAAAGAGAATCTCCCTGCCCTAACAGAAATTATGACATTTTTAACCGCTATGGCGGAACAGAAAGAACAGGCATCTTTGGAATCGGCTTTACCTGCTCTTCCCAGCACTAGCCACCAGAAAATCCAAAAGGTTTCTTTTTCTAAGGCTACTCCTCTTGCTGTGTCTACGTTATCTGCGGAGGTTACGCAACGGGATGCATCTGGTTCACGTTGCCTTCATTGCGATTCCCGGACCCATTTGCTTCTCAAGTGTCCGGCATGGCTGAGTAAGGACCCTAGGGCTCGATTTCAGAGTCTTAAAAATAAAAAATGTCTTTCGTGCCTCCAACATAAACATTCGGGCTGGTGCAAAAATAGGTGCAAAACGTGTGGCTCTAAGTACCACCACACGTTACTTCATTTCAAAAGTGCCCGTCCGTCTCCGTCTCGTTCACAGATTTCTGACACAGCTGAACTCAAGGCTTCGGAGTCATCGCTTGTTGATCTGTCTAGCACTACTCTGGCCGTGTCTCTGCCCCATCCTGCAGGGGTTCTGTTAGCCACCTGTCTAGCAGTCTTGTCGTCTCCGAGTGGTGGTTATGTTGTAGTTAGGGCCATCCTGGATAGCGCGTCCCATGCTTCTTTCATCACTGAAGCATGTGCATCTCGCTTGAAATGTGCTTGTTTTGACGATTCGGTAAGTGTCAATGGGGTAGGTGATATTGCCACCAAAGCAAAAAAGGTGTGCCATCTGTCCTTGGAAACTTTAAAACGCGAGGTTGTGGCATCTAACCATGCCTTTATAATTCTTTCTAAGATCTCGTCGGACTCACCTAGGTTCCAGGTGTTGCCTGAAGTTAAGCAGGCTACAAAAGATCTTTTGTTAACTGACCCTACCTTCGGTGTAGCAGCCCGAATTGATGCGTTGTTTGGAGCCGATATTGTAGCGGCTATTCTTTTGGGAGAGACTATTCCCTTGGGTGCAGGTTTGCCTGTTGCAGTTAGGACACGTTTTGGGTTTGTGATTATGGGTAGAGCCCCCATTTCACTTAATTGTGCATTGACTTGTGCTAGCGGTCTCACTGGCCTTCCGTTGGACCTAGTATCTGCACATCAGCTTCACTGTCATTTCCACCACTTTTATCCTTCCGTCACAATGTTATCAACAGATACAACAAACCTACTTGTGCAAGTTCATCGTTTTTGGGAGGTCGAAGAGGCTCCAGCTGTGCCCCACCAATTATCTGAAGAGGATCACTTTGTTGAAAGATTTTACATGGAGTCAACAAGTCGGTTGCCGTCGGGTCGTTACCAGGTGCGCTTGCCGTTCTTCAAAAACTCTTCTCACACTTTGAGAAATTCCCTTAAGGGAGCCATGTCTCGGTTTTTCGCGTTAGAAAGGAAATTTGCGTCTAACAGTCAGTTTAAGAGCCAGTATGTACAATTTATAACGGATTATGTCGCTCAGGGGCATATGTCGTTGGTGTCTGACCCCAATTTTCCAAAATATTTCATCCCTCATCATGGTATCTTTAAAGTTAGAGGTGATACTTCAAAAATAAGGGTGGTGTTTGACGCCAGCATGAAGACGTCTTCTGGGATTTCCTATGACGTGTTATGTGTCGGCCCTAAGTTGCAGACCTTACTGTCCGACGTTTTGACTTTGTTTCGGCGGTTTAGCCATGTTTTCACATGCGACATCGAACAGATGTATCGCCAAATTGCTATGCATCCTGATGACTCGGCGTACCTGTGTATTTTATGGCGTGAGGAGGTTACCGCCCCACTAAGGGTTTTCGCTTTGCGTACCGTTACTTACGGGCTGGCTTGCGCCCCTTTTCAGGCGTTGCGAACCTTGCAGCGGCTGGCTCAGGATGAGGCAATTAATTTTCCTGCGGGAGCGGCGGTACTTAGCCGTAATATTTTTGTTGATGATATTGCTGCTGGCGCTGATTCAAAATCAGAGCTTTGCAAATTACAATGGGAACTAATTCTGTTGTTGTCTTCAGGAGGGTTCAATTTGAAAAAATGGTGTACTATTCAACCCGACTGCCTACCTGAATCAGCCACTCCGAGTGATTCCGTCGTTTGCTAAGGATAAGGATATTCTGGGTTTAAGTTGGGACCATTCAACCGATTGCTTCTCATTTCCTCCTTTGGCCTGTTGCGGCAATGCTCAGGTTCAATTTACCAAACGTGTCGTGTTATCCCAGATGGCACAATTATTTGACCCATGTGGTTGGCTTTCGCCAGTGATTTTCAGGGCCAAGGCTTTTTTCCAAAAACTCTGGGCTGAGGGCTTGGAATGGGATGCTCCTCTAAGTGATGACTTAAATGATTATTGGAGTCAATTCCTGTCCTCTTTGAATCATCTTTCGGTAATAACTATTTCTCCGTCATTCCTCCCTAAAGATGGGCATATTGAAAGGGTTATATTACATGGTTTCTGTGATGCTTCCCAGTTGGGTTACGCGGCCGTCCTCTATCTGTCCATTTATACTGACTCTGGTCCTCCGGTGGTTTCGTTGGTGTCGTCTAAAACTAAAGTGGCACCTCTTAAAACTTTATCAATCCCACGTTTGGAGTTGTTGGGAGCTTATCTTTTAGCCAAACTTGTTCGTCATTATGTTGGCTTATTCTCTTCATGCATTCAAATGAGTCAAGTTTTCTTATGGTCGGACTCGACGATTGTCTTGGATTGGCTGAATATGCCTACTTTTAAATTGAAGACGTTTATTGCTAATCGGGTGGCTGCCATTACCGAGTGGACCGATACTAAGGCTTGGCGTCATGTTCATGGTGTTTCTAACCCCGCTGATTTAGCCTCTAGAGGTACTTCACTCTCCAGCCTCAAGTCGTCAACATTGTGGTGGTCAGGGCCAGATTGGCTAAAGCTTGATGCTCTGCACTGGCCCCCTATTAATTATCGCCAGAATCACGACGTGCAAGATGTTGCCTTGGAGACCAAGGTCTCTTCGTTTCTCACTCAGGAGCCCCGGGTGGAATTGTTTGAGCACTTGTCCTCGTGGCCCTTAGTGGTGGGGGTTACCTCAGTCATCTTAAGGTGGGCTATGCCTTCGCGGATTGAAGCTTCCACAGCCGTGGGTTGGAAGACGTTGGCTGTTAAGTATATTTTACGCTACATTCAGCGCAGCGTGTTTGGACAGGAGCTCACAGCTCTTCGTTTAGGTAAGCGGCTCCCGGTCCGCATTCAGTGCCTGGTCCCGTTTATAGATGATTTTGGCCTCATTCGAGTACGCAGTCGCTTGACCAACTCTGCGGTTACTAGAAATCGTTTTCCGGTTTTACTGCCCAAGCATCACCACCTAGTAGGGTTGCTAATTCATCACACCCATGTGTGGTTAGGTCATGCCGGGCCCTTGCAAGTTCAATTTCAGCTTGCCCAAAATTATTGGATTTTGTCCGCACATCAGGTCATAAGAACCATAATTTGGAAATGTCTTCCTTGTTTCAGGGCGCGTCTCGTCCCACCAACCCCCGTTAATGGGGGATCTGCCAATCCCTAGGGTTAATCCGGCACCTCCATTTGATTCTTCCGGCATGGGTTATGCTGGCCCCTTTTTGGTACGGGCTTACGCTGTTTGGAAGGCACCTATAGTCAAAGCGTATCTATGCATTTTCATCTGCTTAGCCACTAAAGCAGTTCACTTTGAAGTAGCTATGGATCTTTCAACGCCCCAGTTTATTGATGTGTTGAGGCGGTTTATTAGTCGTCGTCGTGCTCCGAAAACACTGTATTCGGATTGTGGTAGGAATTTTGTGGGGTCGCGCTCCGAACTTAAACAGGAGCTCAAAAATGTTCTTTCCAATCCTAACCTGTCAGCTCAGATAACAGCTTTTGCTGTTGACAACGACATTGAGTTTAAATATATCCCTCCGTCTGCCCCTCATCAGGGTGGCTTGTGGGAACGGACTGTCCAGTCGGCCAAGTTTCACATGAAACGCATGATTGGGACCAGGTCGTTGACCGTAGCAGAATTTTCGTCTTTATGCATTCGCATTGAGGCAATCTTAAATTCCCGTCCTTTAACTGCCCTATCTTCAGATCCAAGTGATTACCAGGCTCTAATGCCTGGTAATTTTTTGGTTGGCCGCCCCATTACCGTGCCCCCAGAAGCTGAAGTCTCGTTAAATGAAGGGACCGTCCGTCATTACAAACAAATTGCCGCTTTGCTCCAAGCATTTTGGAAAAGGTGGCGTTTGGAATACTTGACAGCACTTCATGCCAGATCGAAGTGGTCGTCTAAGTCAAGAAACTTAATGGTTGGGGACCTGGTGGTTATGGAGGAACAGAATTCTCCCCCCCTGATGTGGCCTCTTGGCCGAGTTTCAGCTGTGTTTCCGGGGAGCGATGGGGTTGTTCGTCGCGCTTCAGTTAAAACTTCCACAGGTTCTTTTGAACGACCTGCTATTAAATTATACAGGTTGCCTATATCTTCTTGATTGGGTTTGTCTTGTTTTTCGGGTGAGCAGAATTAGTTTCAATGATTGTGTTGTGGACTTACTTGACACTTTTCTGGGATTTCCCAGGTGATTCCTTCCAGCTGTTGTCTGCAGTGAAGTTTACATTGTGGAATGTTTCTGGCATGGCGTTGTGCCAGTTTATTGGGAGTTATGGATGCTCAACAAATCAACAACAACAAAATAAGTAAAAAAAAACAAAAATGATAAAAAAAGGGAATAAAGGGAACAAAAAATAAATAAAAAAGGAAAAAAATGTAAAAAAACTAGGGAATACTAACTAAGTTGATTTGCTGAGTTTTACATTGTGTTTGGCTGGGCCATTGTTCATTGCATGTTGTTGGGTTTTGTCTGCTCTACCCGAACCTTTCGGATTGCTCGCCTGGTCGATGCACCCGCGGCGGAGTTATTCGGCATGGTTTTCTAATTAATTGCATGTTTTGCATGTTTTTCTGTATGTTTGTATTTTCTTGTGTTTGCGTGTGACCCCCTCCTATGTTGGAGGGTAATTTTCAGAGAGTGTTCCTGTTCACCAAAAGCCAAATTTTTTGTAATGTATTTTGGCCATGTCTTTTGGTGTAGTTGGTGGTTGACCCATTGCGGTCAACGGGGGCCGGTGTTCGATATTTTGGATCGAACCGGTCAACAATTTTCATTTTTCCGAAGTTGGCACTATATTGGCTTCGGCATAAAATCTTTCATTGGGGGGTATTGTAACGGTACAAAAGGAATAGGGTTTTTATTTTATTTTTTATTGTGATAAGTTGTTTGGTTCAGACAAAGAGCTATTCTATGTAACACTTTTGGGAACGCCCTGTGGCTGAGTCTGTGGCATGCGGTGACCGGTACAACAGCAAATATAACAATGGAATGTGTAAGAGCGCGCGTGTGTGCCGCCTTTTGCGACGTAAAGTTCGACATGTGCTCAGAGGACGAGAAAGGTTATGGGAAAAAATATATAGACTCCAACCCAAAGTGTACCACGCGGTAAAGGCGAGGCATTTCCGCTAATAGAATGAACCAATCAAATCTACAATGAGACCTGCTTCCTGTGGAGAACCAAGGCAGGTGAACGCCAAGAGACGCCTGGCCATTTTTTTTTGGACGCTGGCAGTCGACAAAAGATCTCGCAACTACGCGGGTGTGTTAACGCGCGGTTGTATATAAAAAGTGCTTGCGAACAAGTATAATGTCTGCCGACTAAAATGTTATTTATTTAATGTGAAACAGTATCAAAACATGTAATCAGCAGCAATTTACAGCAGTATTGAAGTTTAAACCGTTTTAAAACCTAATTTCGGAACTTTAATTAAAAAGTGAATCAAGTGATGGTGAAACAGCGGGGAGACATCTACAAAATGGCTAAGTACCATTTATAATATAATGACTAAATTTCAGAAATAGTTCATTTGGACGTTTAAAGGCAAAATTCAAATATAACAATAATAAAGAGAATCAGAATGATCACAGTTGCACACCACTATGTAAAAATTATCCCAATTAGCGCTTTCAAGCTTCACAGCCCATCGTCAGATTGGAATAGACACAAAATAAGTGGAAACAACCCCTTCACCCCTCTCCCCCGCCATGCTCACACACAACAAGCTATAATATGAATGACCCTTCCCCACCCCCTAAACCCTGTCACACCATCTGTAGAGTTACATATTTTTTCTAGCAAATTCCTTGTGTTTCAGTGTGTGTGTGTGTGTGTGTGTGTGTGTGTGTGCATCCTTTTAAACTACCCACTTCCTCTCCACACACGTGGGTCAGTCAACACCCTTATTTTAAAACATCCAAATAGTACTATGCAAAATAATTCTTAATATTATCTATCTGTCCTCTATCATTTACTTCTTAATCATGTTATAAAATATTTCTTCATTATCAAATTTAATTTTAATATTAATTAAATTGTCTAACCCTTTTTCTCTCTCTTTCAATATTTCTAACTCCTCTCTAAGCTTCCTTTCAACTGTGTTATTCACTACTTTTACAATTTCGTATTCTTCCAAAGGATTAACAAACTTATGGTTGTCTTCTATGAAATGTCTTGCATATAACGAATTGGTTGTTCTATTACCTTCTCCACGTTTGTGGTCAGACAACCTGCATACGAATTTCCGTCCTGTCTCTCCTAGGTACACCTTGTTGCAGTCTTTACATTTTAATTTATAAATTCCGCTTTTCTGTAATACTGGAATTTTTTCTATATTCTTATTCCTTATCTTATCAAATACCGTTTCACATTTCTTAATAGCTATATCTACTCCATATTTATTAAAACATTTTATAATTTTTCTAGTATGTGAACCTATGTATGTCAATGACCCTGCATAATTCTTTTGTTCTGGTTCTATTTTATCTTTTTGTATGTTAACCCTTTTCATAACTTTATCTTATAATTATTATTCCTTACAATTCCCTTTATCGTTCTTAACTCCCTATCTTTTAACTATCGTTAAGAACGATAAAGGGAATTGTAAGGAATAATAATTATAACACCAACATAGTGGATAAAGTTATGAAAAGGGTTAACATACAAAAAGATAAAATAGAACCAGAACAAAAGAATTATGCAGGGTCATTGACATACATAGGTTCACATACTAGAAAAATTATAAAATGTTTTAATAAATATGGAGTAGATATAGCTATTAAGAAATGTGAAACGGTATTTGATAAGATAAGGAATAAGAATATAGAAAAAATTCCAGTATTACAGAAAAGCGGAATTTATAAATTAAAATGTAAAGACTGCAACAAGGTGTACCTAGGAGAGACAGGACGGAAATTCGTATGCAGGTTGTCTGACCACAAACGTGGAGAAGGTAATAGAACAACCAATTCGTTATATGCAAGACATTTCATAGAAGACAACCATAAGTTTGTTAATCCTTTGGAAGAATACGAAATTGTAAAAGTAGTGAATAACACAGTTGAAAGGAAGCTTAGAGAGGAGTTAGAAATATTGAAAGAGAGAGAAAAAGGGTTAGACAATTTAATTAATATTAAAATTAAATTTGATAATGAAGAAATATTTTATAACATGATTAAGAAGTAAATGATAGAGGACAGATAGATAATATTAAGAATTATTTTGCATAGTACTATTTGGATGTTTTAAAATAAGGGTGTTGACTGACCCACGTGTGTGGAGAGGAAGTGGGTAGTTTAAAAGGATGCACACACACACACACACACACACACACACACACACACACACACACACACACACACACACACACTGAAACACAAGGAATTTGCTAGAAAAAATATGTAACTCTACAGATGGTGTGACAGGGTTTTGGGGGGTGGGGAAGGGTCATTCATATTATAGCTTGTTGTGTGTGAGCATGGCGGGGGAGAGGGGTGAAGGGGTTGTTTCCACTTATTTTGTGTCTATTCCAATCTGACGATGGGCTGTGAAGCTTGAAAGCGCTAATTGGGATAATTTTTACATAGTGGTGTGCAACTGTGATCATTCTGATTGTGTTTTCAACCACTAACACAAATTTCTTCATTAAATAATAAAGAGATCTCTACGATAAATGGGAAGGGGTAAAATATCTGTAAAGAATGACAGTGTGAGCAAATGAGCAAGTACTGGTTTGTCAAATAAAAAATAAAAGGTATACCGCTTAGTTGATTGTAAATTTTTGTTTTCTTAAATGTTTAACGTATAATATTATAAAGAGTTTGATAAAGCAGAGAATTTGATGAACTGTTAAGAGTTACAAACAGAGAGTAATTAACTTTTAAAATGAATTTAAATAAAATGGGTTAATAGCGTAACCATGCATTAACTCAATTATTACGCCTAATTATCATCACCTGTCCTGTATAGAAAATTTGGCCTAACGAGCCTGGTAAGTAATTAAATTCAAAAAGGGGAAAGTGTATTAAGGTTTCCATATTTATCCTTTTAAAAATATTGGTAGCTACCTGTAAGTAATTTTGGAGTCTTCTGTTCTGGTAAGTCAGGGTAAGGTGTAATCATGGTTAATGCATAAAAAGATCGCACAAGGTAAGTAGAAGTCATGTGGGGGGATTTGAAAACGTTAATAATGTTACAGACTATTCTGTCCCGTTGAGGCACTTGTATTTATACATTTATTAAGGTGCTGGTTGGTCATTTTTTGGCAAATCACATCACTCTCCTTTTTCGATTGCCTTGCTTATTTCACCAAGTTTCATTTAAAATACATTGTCCACAATTTAAAATACAGTTTTTGACTGTTGTTCAACAACATTATAAAGTATTCTAAAAATAGAACTAAACTCGTCAGAAAATATTAAATAACTTTTTCTCAGTAACGTTGTGAAAGAAAATTCTTATACTCTCGCTTACTCCCACCTCTTTTTATAAAATGTTTCCAATCTGGTTTTATATCAGATTAGATAATTCCCATATTTACATTAAGGTAGTCGTATTTATTAATTTGGTTACAGCTACATATATAAGTTTTGTTTGTGTGCATGTTTGTGTATAATACCGGTAATAATAGGATTTCATTTGTGTTTATCCAAAGTAGCTGAGAAAAGAGAGAGCAAAGTGAGCCACAAGTATATAAGGAAGTGTAACCATTGTTACTTGTGCTGTCCAGTCACTATAACAATGTTAACAGGTTCTAATTGTAACAGGGGTTGATTTGACTTGGAAACTGTTAAATGCATATTGGTATAATGGTGTAGCTACAAATTGTATCTAGAACTTGTAGATTTGAGATACTAGACTAACCACGTAACATGTGTTTATATTAAGTTATAAATTCTATAGTTAGTCTCACACAATATTTAATTTACAGGAAACTGATGCGGAAAGATTTGATAGACTTGCTAAGCGTCGGAAGTATACTGATGACATCCTTTACTTGACTGTGGACACACCTTTGGTAGTTATTACAACTGTAGCACAATAATTACATTATTTATTATTTTGAATGATCATCACTTCTTTCACAGCACTTTAACAATTATTAATTTAATGTACTTTCACTTGTGAAAAAACTTACTTCATCCGATGCACTTCATCCGGAATGTGCGTATGAGGATATAACAAAAAGTAAGTTTTTTCACAAGTGTAAGTACATTTTTTATATATTTACATTGTTTCCAGATATTAAGTTAGAGTTAAATTCTTGGATTTCGTTGTCCATGACGTGTCCGTTACTTAACTAAATATCACTATAATATTGACGACTCGGAACACAAAGTTTTTTATAAGTAAAAACGTAAAGTTTTACCTTACAGCCTAAACCGGCTTTCACCTATAGAAGGCTTCATCAGAGGCTGTCGTTAGTAGCGCTGCTCGTCATGTTGTTGGCGACGAGAAAGTGTTTCGAACAACATCTCACCACACACACACAGCTTCAATCTTTCGAAACACTTTCTCGTCGCCAACAACATGACGAGCAGCGCTACTAACGACAGCCTCTGATGAAGCCTTCTATAGGTGAAAGCCGGTTTAGGCTGTAAGGTAAAACTTTACGTTTTTACTTATAAAAAACTTTGAGTTCCGAGTCGTCAATATTATAGTGATATTTAGTTAAGTTAGAGTGTTAGCAGGTATTACTAGCTAACAAAATATTTCAGATAATTAGAAACTATATATCAATATTTTTTGTGTTATTCGGTTAAACTTGTGATTGGTTTTTTATCTATGCATTTGGCAAAACTACAGTTTACTTTTTATTGCCAAAATTTCCAGTGTTAGGTGAAGCTCTCTCCTTCGTTCAAGCCAGAAAAAACTGTCTCATTTTTATCCCTATGATGAGTAATCATTGTAGGGAACTCATAATTATTGTTACGATATTACAGAACATGCTACGTGTTTCTCAGCTATTCCAGCGGAGCCCGGCTGTAATGTGTGTGTGCGTACATATTGCTGCTACTTTGAGATGAAGGACAATTACGTGACACTGTCATGCTCCGAGACTGATCCAGATTTCACCAGTCCATGCGCGCTGTGTGCAAGGCCGCAATCAATTACGTTCTTGTGTTTTCTAGTAGCGTTCTTGATGCGTAGTATGGAATATGCTGGAAATTTAGAGGGTATAAATGTAGGCATTCTGCAGCGCTTAGTTCAGTTTGAGTTTCGATTTATTACAGTGCGGTTTGAAGTTTTGTGGCGAAGTGTTATGTGTTTTATAATTGTGTGGGACAATTATAATACAGTTGTGTTTTATATTAGTTGACATTTTTATTGTATGTGAACAATTTTTATTTGATTTGTTGTAAGACTTGTTGATTACAAACTGTTTAATTGTATTAATTAAAGGTGGTGATTAGTGACTTAATTATGTCTTGTATTTTGTTTTCCGCTGTTCTATATGATGATCAGTTAGAACGTCATAACATTATACTTAATTAGAGTATATGTTCTGTTTGCAGTAAAGAGATATTGTCAGATTTTCTCCATGTGTACATACTTCATTAATAACAGCTATACACTGACGGTAATACTACCACATAGCCAGTACAGTGTAAGTATCTCACTTGATACTGTTATGCACTACTTCCTCAACAAGTCTGTGTGTGTGTGTGTGTGTGTGTGTGTGTGTGTGTGTGTGTGTGTGTGTGTGTGTGTGTGAGAGAGAGACGTTAAAAAACTGTAATTTAAATTAAGTGAAACTGGTAATCCTACACTTAGTAAGAAAAGGAAAACGTTAACTCTGGAACGTAAACTTAATATTATTAAGAATGTTGATGACCAAATGAAAGTTTGTGAATTAGCAAAGATGTCTGAGCTACCGTAATCTGCAGTAAGAACAATGATAAAAGATAAACAAAGAATTGTGGCAGCTGTGAAAAGTGCCCAATCCTTGAACTCAGGCATAATTCGAAAGCATCACGGTATTATTGCTGAGATGGAAACAATGCTGAAATTTCTATTATGGTGTAATAATCAAGTAAGAGTGAAAAATTGTCCAGTAGATCAGAATACCGTGTGTTATCAAGCTAAACTGATTTTTGAGAGGTTGAAAGAACAAGCTGGGGAGATGGCCAAAGATGAAAACTTTGTAGCCAGTAACAGTTGGTTCAGCCGATTTACAAGTCACTGCAATTGACACAACATCGCGGAGAGGCAGGCTGTGTCTTCTTTTGCTGACACTCAAGGCTGTGATAGAGGGAGGTTAGGTATAGCAGTCAAACCATATTTGTTACGTAATGCAGAAAAAGTGTTACACCATTACGGGACTTTCTGGTACGTTGGAGAATGATCCCGCATCTGTAATGCGTACGTGACGTGACACTTGATATGTGTTGCAATTATTCGGCTTCTGCCGAATGCAATGATTTGGCGCATCATCAAATTAAACAGAATTGAATCAATTAATCGCGATATAGAACCATTTCCGTACTTTGCCCGACATCCTGACGTCACACCGTCCACCCCGTTCGTTGTCTAGTAAGGTTTTAACTGGGCGAAATTAGTCAGTCGACATTCAGAAATAACCGTGAGCAGAACTACTCCTCGTCTCCAAGTCGACACATAAGCGGAGCCTTTCACCAAGGTATTTATTGTCAGTTTGGCTAATATGAATCAGTACTAGTATCTAACTGTATTGCTTTGTCATTTTGTAACTATATTATATGCATTTTCTATAAAAAAGAAACAAAAGGAACAATTGTAATCTGTAACTTGCTTGTAAACGAAGCCTCTTAACAAAAACCATTATCAACCAGTAAAATACAAAAGAAAATATCAGTATGGAGAACCATACACGACTTCCATGTTCTAAGATTTATATTTAAAATCATTTACGAAATGAAATGTTTCCATAGAAACTACTTCTTTTCACTTATTGCTTCAGCCTAAACCACAGTACTGTGGTCACTAACATATACCACCACACGTTATCGCACTCGATTTTCACTGATGATGGTACTCGAAGGCAATGCTGAAACGTCTGGTTTTGCAGAAAACATTGGACTACGGCCAAACAGCCTGGGAAGGAGTTTTAACAACAAACTACTACTTTGTTGCTGATAACGTAGTACACATATAAAAATTATCCCCTACCACTTCAACTATAATCTTTATTTATAGAAAATTATCCCCACCCCGTTCAACTAACCTCTTCATTTATAGATAATTCATCTACGTTTCTACAGTGGATTATTAAGATCTTATCAGGATACTTTATTTATCAAAATTAAGTACTTTAGTCTTGTTACAACAAAAAATATTGCAGGTAAACTACCCCTTTTCCTTAACCGATCTTCACCAAAAACAATAGGTCTTGAGTACTCTACAATTCAGAGCTGTATGCAAAAAATTATTTGATTCTGTTTGAATTTGCGGCTCTTATCGTTTGCCATAGAAAAAAATCTATAGACAGACAGACACACAGACACTTTTCGAAAAATGACTTTTTTTAATGTTTTGAGGGTAGTACAATCAGAATCTGCAATTATCTCGAACACGATTTTTTTTGCCATCACCATACTTCCATTTTCTTATGGAACATGGAAGTAAATATCTGTATGGAAAAGCATACATGACTTCCATGTTCCAAGATTTATATTTAAAATCACTTTCGAAATTAAATATTTTCATAGAAACTACTTCTTTCTTCAGCCTTAACCACAGTACTATGGTCACTAACATATACCAGCTCACATTAGCGCACTCGATTTCCACTGATGATGGCAGTCGACGGCACTGCCAAAACGTCTGGTTTTGCAGAAAACATTGGACTACGGCCAAACAGCCCGGGAAGGAATTTTAACAACAAACTACTACTTTGTTGCCGATAACGTAGTACACATATAAAAATTATCCCCTCCCCCATCAACTATAATTTTCATTTATAGAAAATAACCCCCCACCCCGTTCAACTATCCTTTTCATTTATAGATATTTCATCTACGTTTCTACAGTGGGTTATTAAGATCTTCTTATCAGGATACTTTATTTATCAAAATTAAGTACTTTACTCTTGTTACAACAAAAAATGTTTCAAGTAAACTACCCTTTCCCCATAACCGATCTTCACCAAAATCAATAGGCCTTGAGCCTTCTACAAGTCAGGCGTATATGTTAAAAATTATTTGATTCTGTTTGAATTTATGGCAGTTATCGTTCGTCATGAAAAAATTTCTCTTGTTACAACATAAAATGTTGCAGGTAAACTACCCCTTTCCCTTAACTGATCTTCACAAAAATCAATAGGCCTTCAGTTCTTTGCAATTCACGAACGTATGCAAAAAATTATTTGATTCTCTTTGAATTTACGGCAGTTATCGTTCGTCATAGAAACAATTACCCTTGTTAAAACATAAAATGTTGCAGGTAAACTACCCCTTTCCCTTAACCGATCTTCACCAAAATCAACACGCCTTGAGACCTCTACAATTTAGGGAGGTATGCGAAAACTTATTTAATTATGTTTGAATTTACGGCAGTTATCGTTCGTCATAGAAAAAATTAACCTTGTTATCACATAAAACGTTGCTAGGAAACTACCCCTTTCTCTTAACTGATCTTCACCAAAATCAATAAGTCTTGAGTCCTCTACAATTCAGAGATGCATGCAAAACATTATTTGATTGTGTTTGAAGGTGCGGCAGTTATCGTTCTTCATAGAAACAATTACTCTTGTTAAAACCTTAAAGGTGGCAGGTAAACTACCCCTTTCCCTTAACCGATCTTCACCAAAATCAATAGGCCTTCAGTTCTTTACAATTCAGGAATGTGTGCAAAAAATTAGTTGATTCTCTTTGAATTTACGGCAGTTATCGTTCATCATAGAAAGAATTACCTTTGTTAAAACATAAAACATTCCCGGTAAACTACCCCTTTACCTTAACCGATCTTCACCAAAATCAACAGACCTTGAGTACTTAAAACTTTAGGAATGTATGCAAAAAAAGTATTTGATTCTCTTTGAATATACGGCAGTTGTCATTCGTCGTAAAAATAAAATTACCCTTTTAAAACATAAAACGTTGCAGGTAAACTACTCTTTTCTCTCAACCGATCTTCACCAAAATCAACAGACCTTGAGTATCCTATAATTCAGGAAGGTATGCAAAAAAGTATTTGATTCTGTTTGAGTTTACGGCAGTTATCGTTCGTCATAGAAAAAATTACCCTTGTTAAAACATAAAACGTTGATGTTAAACTACCCCTTTCCCTTAACCGATCTTCACCAAAAACAATAGGTCTTGAGAACTCTACAATTCAGGGGTGTATGCGAAACATTATTTGATTCTGTTTGAATTTGCGGCTGTTATCATTTGCCATAGAAAAACAATTACCCTTGATAAAAAAAAAAACGTTGCCAGTAAACTACCCCTTTCCCTTAACCGATCTTCACCAAAAACAATAGGTCTTGAGTACTCTACAATTCAGAGCTGTATGCAAAAAATTATTTGATTCTGTTTGAATTTGCTGCTCTTATCGTTTGCCATAGAAAAAAATCTACACACACACATACACACACACACACTTTTTGAAAAATGACTTTTTTTCATGTTTTGAGGGTAGTACAATCAGAATCTGCAATTATCTCGAACACGATTTTTTTTGCCATCACCATACTTCCATTTCCTTATGGAACATGGAAGTAAAAAGTGTGAATTTTATGTCAATTTAACGTTTTTGTGTTAGAAAATAGCTATGTCAGAAAAGAAAGACATGTAATTTTATGGCAGTTTGATATTATTATGGAACTTAAAGCTTAACTTTATGATTGTAATACTTGTATTATAAATGAATGTTAAATGTAGAAAAATTTAATGTGTGAACGCAATAATGCGGAGCGTATTCTAAAAATTGTGGAATTTGCAGTAGGAACTTGGTTCTACGTTGGGGACGAGAGTTCCACGTTAGCTTCATGTTGGCGATATTAATTTTGGTAACCCGTTAAAAGAAACAGAAACTACAGGAATCCAGTGCTCCTCGTGGCTTTACTTTACCGAAGTATGCAGATTCTACAAGCTATGCGAAGAGTTCGGACCTGCACATCATAAGCACGTGGCATTAATTCCATCTCCTTGACGCCATCGCATCATGCAGGCTATCCAAGTAACACCTTACACTCTTATTAACACCTTGTGGTAATTGAACACTTTTAATAAACGAGGATATACGAACATTTAGTAGTAACAGACACTTTCATAAATAAGTGAAACTAAAGACAAAAGTCAGTGACAATGTGTAGCATGCTCACCGTGAGTATTTGATTTTGTACACTGGTATTGATACATGTCGCCAAATTGTTTTAATTAATTTAGCTTACAGTTGACTTTTCTCAAGTATTGCAATTCGAGTAATTTAGTTCTGAGATTATTTAGTATTTAGTTGTTCTGGATCCAAGGATCCAATGATTGAAGTTTAATATCCTGGCTGATCAGTAATTATAAAGACATAAAAAGAGGCAATCTCTGTTCTGTTTGAACCAATAAATTAGCTTAACTCTACTCACTAACCGATGATTTGTTTTTTTAATATGCACCCTTCTCACTACTCATAATTCAGTCGCCAAGTAAGCTTGAAAAATACTATGAGTAACAACAATTAGAGGTATTAGTTAAGTTTGGTAGTTATTGTGATTTACTGTGTTTTACTGTGATGTAATTTTGTTGTATTGTGTTATGTATGTTACACACCTAAGGTTATGGAACCCAGCTAGGTGGGTAACATATGTGAGGCAGTATTATGTAATGCGGCACGTCTCGTACGTTCGATGGTGTCGTTCTGGAAGCATCTCAATTAGCCCAATGGTGCGTGTTTCTGCAAAGGTCGTGCTGAAGTGTCCTCTAGAATTTTCGATGGCTTGTTAAGGACGCATGTTATGGAACACAGTAGACTATAAATAGCCCATACCTGCTGCTTAGTTTTCAGTTATTATTGGGTGATATTACTCTGTGTGTTCAAGTGGTTATTAGCGAAGTGCTGTGTTTTATAATCAGGCGGTATAATTGTAATACAGTTGTGTTTTATATTAGTTGACATTTTATTATGTGTGAACAATTTTTATTTGATTTGTTGTAAGAGACTGTGTTGTTAATTACGAACTGTTTAACTTTGAAAATTAAAGCTGGTGATTAGTGACTTAATTGGTGTCTTGTATTTTGTTTTCCACTGTATCTACAATGATCAAGTAGACCCTCGTAACAATATTTAACATGGACAACGCCAGCCTATTCTGGAAGAAGATGCCTAAATGAACTTTTATTACATGGGAGGAAAAAAACCTTTCCAGGCTTTAAGATTTCCAATGACCAATTGACAGTGATGATTGGTGGGAATGCAGCTGGTAACTGCAAGTTAAAACCCCTCTTATTTTATCACTCCAAAAATCCAAGAGCTTTAAAAAATAAATCTAAAGCTGGCTTGCTAGTGATTTGGAAGTAAAATCTTAAGGCTTCGATGACAGCTTCCGTTTTTGAAGACTGGTGGTTTGTTACCACTTCATACCCGAAATCGAATGTTATTGCCAGTCTAAACAAATTCCGATTAAAGTGAGGTTTCTTATCGCCAATGCAAGCAGTCACCCTCCCACTTCTCTAATTAATTTTGACCCAAGTGTGAAAATTGTTTTTTAATCTCCAAACACAACCTATTTGCCTCAGCCGATGGACCAAGGTGTTACCAAAACATTCAAGGCTTACTACACAAGACGTTCATTTGCATGTCTGAATGAAGCTATGAGGCAAGACAATCAGCTGTTTGTGAAAGATTTTTGGCGACAATCCAATATTTTAGATGCTGTAAGAATCATTGGAGAATTGTGGGATGAAATTTTCCAAAAAGCCTTGAATTTGGTGGCTTATCAGATAACACTCTGATTAGTAAGATTTCTAGAAGCATCAGAATGTGATTGAAGCTTGTCCACTGGAAACTAGTGGATGACTGTATATGTAACTGCTCTTCCCCATTCCTCAATTTTCTGCTCTTCAGTGCTCACCACTTGTTGAACATGATGCATGTGATGCTTGGCAGGTTATTACAAAAGTTCACTTTTTTTAACACTCCTCGTACCTGCTGTTAACCACTTTTATAAGTTATAAGATTTCTGCTAAGTTTTCTGTACATGAGTAGTATAATAATATCCAATAACTAGTATTAGTGGTATTGTTTAACTGATGTGCAGTGAGGTACATGGTGTTTATTGTAGGTAGGTAAAATTGGCAAGCCAGTTATTGTCCGGATACATCCAATGACTTTTGTAGTGGAGTCACAGTTTACATCTGAATTTTACACTGCTGCCCATTATATGGTGGAAGATGTTGTACTCGTTAGTATTAACTACAGAAGCAATGTGCTGGGTAAGTTGTTCATCATTGTCATTGGCTGTGAGTGACAATATTTCTGTCACATGTAGATTTATCATGTGTGTATACAGTGGTGTCTATTAGGCAAGGAGACAGTTGACCCCCCCCATTATGGGGGGATTTTTAGTAAATTGTAATATATATTACAACGGTACAAATTATATAATGTAATTTAAATTTGTGGAGCCCCAAGATTTTGGAGCGCCAATTCTTATACAACGATACATATCAAATATATTTTATTTTGTGGAGCCCCTTCGTTCGTGGGGTGCAACAATTATACTACGTTACAACTTTATGTGTTATATAACGATACCTTTTATGTATGCAGGTTGTATAGTGATACCAGCTGTAACTATAATAAGAGTAGTAGATTTATGAGTAGTTAAAATTTCATGTTATTGTTTTAACAAGCATTATAAATAATAAACATTGTTAATAATCTCTGATCAAGATATCACTCATTATTAAGTGTTTATCTCTTAAGCTATATGGTGTTACACACATTTAAAACACTCTTACATCTAGACATGTTAATAATCTTAATCTTGACATTTATTCAATGTGATTTACTAAAACAAAATAAAATTTAAATGTAATTTTAATTGAATTCATTTACTCAGATCTGACCTTAGCTTGCTCAGTCTATACCAATGTTTTTTAAAAAATTAAATTCAAAATTATATTATTTACTCTTAGACTGGCATTTGTTTCATATTAAAAATTTAAATTATTCTCTTCTACAAAATGCAAATATCAAATCATTTCAATTATTTTACTTTGATAAAAAAATATACTATCTCAAAATTAAACTCTCTTTTTTTTCTGTATTTCTCTATATGCGATCGCTCATTCTTACGACTAAAACATTTACCTAAGACTCTATTACATTATTTCTAATTATAAACCTTTTTTGTTTTAATTCATTGTCTCTTTATATAGTCTTTATGAGCTCTTTTAAAAGAATCATTTATAAATGCATTGTGCATTTCACCTCGAGTTTTGATGACCTTACGACTTATTGACGGGGTCCAGCGTTGTCCAGTTGGGTTTCCGTTACTCCTGGCTTGGCGTGGTCCTGGATATGTCCAGAGTCCAGCGTCGTTCTCCAGTAGTGTGTGGTCCGTCCCAGAGAATTACTATCTGCTGCGAGGTGGATCTCGTACGGCTGTTAGGCGTTTCAAAAGCATCTCCTAACTTGTAGCATCTCGTGCCACTCTTGTAGCTTCTCTGTTGATACTCTTGCTGACTTAAAAGGTCCCAGTACTCTACGTTTCCTGTAATATTGTAAACATAATTACTGAACGTCTTTATTCGTTCATAGATGAGACTTATAACAAAATAAACTGTTCTGCCGATGGACATCGTGTCCGACTGCAACTGTGTTTTGAAAAGAAGAGAAGGGTTTACAGTTGAACCCTTAATTTATACGCTCTTGATATTCCGCACCTGTTGGTTCCGAAATTATCCTGTCGAGACCTGCAGATCACATGCTACCCCCACTCCTGAACCTTTTCATATATTTGCAATTTTTTGCAAATGGCAATGTTTTGTACGGAATCGAGATAGCACAAATCATAGCTAATTTGATTAAGCACTCACTGTATTAATTTGAGCGTCTTAGTGTAATTTGCGTATTTTTGGCACATTTATTTCGCACTGACTTCGCGTAGTGTGTCCTATTAACGTCATTTTCTTACTATGGATAACTATAAAATTTACACACACTTTGGTGTCTTTTGTTTGTTTATACACTAATTAGTTTTCACACAGTGAATTAAAATAATTATTTTAGTAGTAATTAATTGGGTTATCTTGTTGATTCATCCTCTTTGTTCACTTCTTAATTTAATAATATATATAAAACTTCCACTTATGAACTTACTATTCGTTGCCACTTTCCCAAACGTTTCAAGGTGACGTACCTCTTCTTCAGTGGGAGTATACTGAATGTCGATTACAGAATAACCGTTACGGAATTAGTTGTGTGTGGTGGGGGTTGATGGTGGGAAGGGATTGGCGCTGAGGTTCGAATTGTGTGTATGGATGTTCCTTCCCACCATCAACCCCCACCACACACAACTAATTCCGTAACGGTTATTCTGTAAACAACATTCAGTATACTCCCACTGAAGAAGAGGTACGTCACCTTGAAACGTTTGGGAAAGTGACAACGAATAGTAAGTTCATAAGTGAAAGTTTTATATATATTATTAAATTAATTGGGGGGGGTAGCTGAGATTCCTGTCTGTACATGCATCACTAACACACACAAGATACACGCGTAACACACATACAATCGAGCAGGTGTTCTTTGCCTGTTGGAACAGGTTAATTTCTCCCCTAGTATAACAATGAAACATTTTTACAATCCCAGACCAGTCCATTTACCCCAAACTTATAATAATTTTACAAATTTTAAATTTATTTAAATCAATGCTTAATACAGCATATGGCTGTATCGTTGCAATATATATATATATATATATATATATATATATAATTTGTGATGTTTTCAATTTGTTTCTTCTGCAAGTAGATAATATTGTATATTCTTTTTAACACCTGACGCACGTTTCACTGAAAAATATCAGTATCATCAGAGGTTATAAAAAAGAATATACAATATTATCTACTTGCAGAAGAAACAAATTGAAAAACATCACAAATTATATAATTACTGCAAGAAACATCGAGTTACTTATATAGAAAATGATATATATATTATAACGGAACCAAATATTAACTATTTGGGGTTATATGTTTACCGCATGCTGAAACCATATTTAAATAAAAATTAACAGTTAAAACTCCATTTGAATGTAGAGCATTGAAAATAATGCTGTGTAAAGCAACGCACACGTGGTCATTATGTAAGCAGTTCGCTGTACAAGGAAGCGACCACACCCAAACTGTTAATTATTAATATCTCGGAAACTAATAAATAAAGGCGAAATCTAATATAGCCAAAATGTTTGCCGAGATATTAATAATGACGTGTGCAAATTTAATGCAATATAATTAACAAATGTAAGAGTTAATTAAAATAATTAAATAACTTCTGTTAAAATAGAGTTACAGTAATGAGATTTTAGTATATTATAAAGATAATAATTTGTGACAGATTGTATATTTTAGATTTCACACAACTTGATTTGCAACCAAGTTATTGCAAAATTAAATAAGTACAGGATATCCTTAGCGACAAACTGGTTCCGCCGGATAATTAATTATTAGATAATAATTCTATTCTCCGTCTGTGGGAACCAGACTTCATTCTCACGGACTAAGGGAATTCTAAATTTTATGTGGTAGGGAGAGTGTTTCGACCAATGAAATCATTTCATGCAGCCCCGGCCAGTGCGATGTTTTCTGGTGGAAAAATTCACTCTTCTGTCAGTACTCACGAAGTTAAGACGTAGTCCTTCGATCGTCTAGTAGCCAAAGTGGTGAAGATCAACAAGAAGACTCTACGTGGTCAACACACACGCAATTACGAACACACTAAATACAGATCATCTGTATAGCTCGTAATTGTTGTGTAAAGGCGAGATACTCTTCAAGACATCAACCAAGCTTATTGTGTACTACCAGTTAGTCATAAGCACGCAAGAGATCCACCTGACTTCAAGACCAGACTTCAAGAATACAGCAGAGAGGCCGTCTAAATTATTGGTTAACAGCTGACGAGCAGAGCGACCGCCCGAACGAAGCACACACACACACTCGCTGACGTGCAACGTGCAAATCGACGGAGAACAGGAAGCAGTTCCAGCAGACAACAGCAGACGTTAAAATATTCACAAACAGCAGGAAAGCAGAGTGTTGCCGAATTTTGAACTCCACGACCGAATCCAGCAGTTCTAAGCAGATTACTTTCTCTAACCAAGGACTCGAATCGACGAGGGACAAATCGGGACGACATCCTCTTCAGTAACAGGAAAGCAAAATCTATTTATTTATTTTTCAGATCAAATTTTCTATTTTTCAATTAAAACATTGTAATTCAAATAATTCAGGTGCCAAACAAAAAGCAAAGACTCTAGTAATTAAAAAGTAAATTCGTTGTGATAACCTGTATAGCAGTTTAAGGTTTTAGTAAGTTATAGTTAAGAAATAGAAGTAGTATAAAAAGCGCTATACCAATCTTAACTGACAATCTAATCTTAGATCATACTGCAGTAGATCAGAAGTAGAATCACTAGAAATGAAATAACGTGAACTAGACTGTCACGTCTAATTTATTTTAACTAATTATTCAAATTAATTTTAGAGTTTTATAGGTTGTTTCATGAACACTTAGATTCAAATTAATTAAATAAATTTAATTAAATTCAAATCAATTTATAAAGTCAAATTTAAATTGCAATTAACTCGCAAAGAACGAAGTCAGTTTCTTTCAACTATTAGACAATCGAAAAACATCGATTCATTGTATAGACTATAAGAAAATTCATAACATTATAACCATTCTATTCTTGTGTGTTGTTGGTGTAATAAACAACGTTTTATTACCCCATATAACAGTGTTTTATTGTTGTACGATAAAGCCTACCAGTCTCACAAAACTCTCCCCCTTTAAAGTAACCCATTATGTGTGTTGTTGTAATAATTTGAGATTACTAGCTTGCGAACTTCAAATCCAAAATCCACACGCCCTAGTCGGAAGAATCTGCAAGATCAGACAGCAGGTGGGTACTCACACACAACATTACATTACAATAACGCATAGTAGTGTAGTTATAAATGTCGGCCAACGTGGGGCCCGACAAACGTACGTCAAATTGAATTCACGTTCCGAACAAGAGTTATAAATGGCTTGCCCGGAACGTGGGGCGCGATCAAATTAAATTAAATTAATTAAATTCAATTTAAATTTAATTTTCACGTGTTAAACAAACTTTGCTGTTTTAACTCGTAAAACAGCTGGCGTCCAACTAAACAATCCCCAAAGAGTTTTGTGACTGGTGTTTGCACAACAGTAAAGTTATTGTGTGTATTTGAAACTGTTCTGTGTATTTTAAATTGTGTATATTTGACATTGTTGTCTATTTAAAATGGATATGGATAAAATACTTAAACAAATACAGCAAATGAACGCGGAAATGAAACAAGCTAACGCGGATTTGACCGCTAAAATAGACGCGAAATTTGAACAAATAACAGCCAATGCTGACATAAATATCGCGGAATTAAAATCTAATATCGAAACACAAAGAGTTAGTCTAACCGAAGCATTAGAACGCAGTAACGCTGACATAAACGCCGAGATTAAGCAAAGTAATAAAGAAAGTAGTAAAGAATTAACTGCGAAAATAGACGAAAGCGTAAATGAGTTAACCGCTAAAGTCGTTGAAATCGGTGAGAGTAATAAAGAGCTAACTGTGAAAGTCGCAGAGATCGGCGAAAGAGTAAATACGGTCGATACTAAAATCAATGAACGGTTTAAGGTTTTTGAGACCACAATGCAAAAATCGTTTATTGAACAAGTAACACGTATGGAGGGCCGGTTCAAAGACCACATAACCCGCTGTGAGAAACAGACACTAGAGGTTTCCAGGAAGGTGGAATCCCTAGAGGTAAAAATTCACGCGGACGTGACCGAAACACAACGACGAGTAGATAAATTAGACGCTTCAATTGTAGAGACGCGATCTAACATTGACTCTAATAAAGAGAGTGTTTTACAAACGTTAAGCGACGAGATTTTGAAAGTACGACAGGAGGTACGAAGGAGGTCTGCTCCAAATATTTTGGTACAAGGCCCTGTCGACGAAAAAAATCGTGTGTATTTTACGGGGGAAAATAACGAAAACCCCATTGAATTTTTATTAGCATGTGAGAGTGAAATGGCTAGAGTAGGTTCCCGACTAGAAGATCAAGACAAAATACAGTGGGTGGTTAACGCGATGCGTGATTCGGCGCGTAAGTGGTATAACATTGTACGCGATAGAGTGTCCACATACGCGGAGTTCAAACAAAAATTTGAAAGCCGATACTGGAACTCGCATACCCAACGACTTCTGCGAAATGAACTGGAATATGGCCGTTTTGACAAGAAAATGAATATTACCGCCAAAAATTATATAATCCAGCAGGTCGAACGCGCGAAGCATTTAACCCCAGCATTTGCGGAGATTGACATAGTCACCAAGCTTGCCTACCATTTTAATCATAACATTAGAGTAGCTGTATTTACCCAGGGTATTCGCACGGTAGACGAACTCCTCATTCTAGTGTCCCAAAGTGAGACGGTTTTTGATTTTGGTGGGTGGCGTTATAATCCCGATTTTCGCCGAAATAATGAAGGGCAGAATACGCGACTACAGTACCATCAGCAAACGGATCAAAAACCGAGTACCAGTTCTACTCCACCCCAAACACCGTCAAAACAGCCAAATAAAACCTTTGAGTACAAGGGAAAACAAAATTTTGGTAGACCAAAGGGGCAGGGTAAGGGTAACGATGGAGCACAAATTAGAGCGATTCAAACGGTCGAATTAGCCAAAGCTGATACAACTGAAAAAGACAGCGACTCCCACGGCAATAAAAATTCGAACAATAAATCGAAAAGTTACCAAGCTACAAAAAACGTGCCAAAATGCGCATCCAGCAAGGACGCGCTATAAATTCGGCAAAATTGTGTAAATATAAGCATGTTAATTATAAGGATTATATATTGTGTGAAATGTGTACTTTTAATTATGTAACTTGTGTGCCCGTTAATAATGTGTTCCCACCGGATGTCAGGGATCCGTTGCTAGAACCCGGTCCCACGCGACAAAGGCCCGTGAGCGCGGCGTGTCCGGTGTTACACGCCTTTGTCAATAGCGTTCCCACGAGAATTCTGCTGGATACCGGTAGTGTTGTATCCGGCGTCAGTGAAAGGTTCCTGCGTACCAATAAAAAATATTTTCGTACGGCCCCATCACTCCCAATCAATCAATTTTATATACGAACCGCTACCGATACAAAAGAAAAAATTGACACTCAATACTATCTAACTATCATGCTAGACGAAGTGCAATTTGAAGTGTGTGTAGTGGCTATAAACAATTTAATATGTGATATGTTATTGGGGGTAGATGTATTGGAACAAATACGTGCGGAAATTAACACCAGTGAACACTTATTAAAATGTACCATAGACAATGTTAGTTACACTTTTAAATTGAACACACATACACACACACAAAACCATGGTGACCCAATTAAAATCACACGGCCACCAAAACAAGTAATTCACTATAAAGAATGTGAAGAGGGGGAGACCACCTTAGATTCCCGAACTGAACGGAGATTGTCGTCGCTGCAAGAAGAATTCAGCGATATCTTCAGTGAAGAACATTCAATCTCGTCAGTGTATGAACACAGAATCCACCTCTCAGAGCCGGAGAAGTTCATAAGGAGAATCTACCAGGTCCCTATAAAATACCAGGCCGAGGTCCAGCAGGAGATACAGCGGATGTTGGAAGAAGATATTATTGAAAGATCTAATAGCAGCTTCCTCAACCCACTGCTGGTCGTCCGCAAGAAGACTGGAGAAATCCGACTCTGCCTGGATATGAGGAACTTAAACAGTCTCGTAGAGAAAGAGTTTGACTGCGCACCGACAGCGGAGGACCTCTTCATTAAATGTGAAGGAGCCAGGTACCTCACGAAGCTAGATCTAACAGCAAGCTTCTGGCAGGTCCCGCTGTGTGAGCAAGATCGTAAGTATACAGCATTTATATTTAATAACAAATGCTATCAACACAAGGTGGTACCTTTTGGCCTTAGCACGAGTCTCGCTGCGATTGTAAGATGCCTTGAGAGAGCTCTAGGACCTGAGGTAGACCCTTACACGGTAATATTCGTGGATGACATCCTCGTGATATCCCGCACGTTGGAGGAACACTTCGAGCATCTGCGGAGCGTCTTCCAGAAGCTGAGGTTAGCAAACATCAAGCTCAAACTACACAAGTGCGAGTTTGTAAAGTCCCAAATAAAGTTCCTGGGACATATAATCTCAGCTACAGGTATCAGTACGGACCCAGAGAAGCTCAGGAGTATTATGGAGTTCCCGGTGCCCAAGAACCTCAAAGCACTGCGAGCATTCCTTGGACTCACGGGATATTACAGGAAATTTACCAGCAAATACGCAGAATATACAGTCCCGTTGCTACAGCTGGTACGCAAAAATATAAAGTGGAAATGGGGTTCTGAACAGAACGATGCGTTTGAGAGGGTTAAAGGCCTGTTCCAATCTAATTTACAATTGTTCCATCCACAGCAGGGTAGGAAGTACGTAATGTACACTGACGCTAGCGAGTACGCTATCGGCACCGTGTTGCACCAAGAAGACGAACAAGGTAGTCTTCATGTTGTAGCATACGCCAATAGGACGCTCAAAGGTGCTGAGTTGCACTATTGTACTTCCGAGAAAGAAATACTCGCCATAATAAACACACTCAGAAAATTCAGACACTACCTATACGGTACCCATTTCGAGATCCACACTGATAATCAGGCGTTATCGTTTATATTAAAATGTCGATTAGCAAATTCCCGACTAACACGATGGGTGTTAGCTATTCAGGAGTACTCATTCACGATTAAATATTGCAAAGGATCAGAGAATACCACCGCAGACACTCTAAGTAGATATCCGCCCGTAGAAAAGGAGGAAGTATATGAAGCAGCTGACGACGAGTTGAGAGTGTTAAACATGCAATACACTGTCGCGCCTGAAGCTACTAATATGCTACAGAACTTAGGACGCGAGCAGGACGATAACCTCGCACTCCTTGCTAAAAAGCTAATGTTAGCAGCTCACCCAAATCCTCACTATCTTATACAAGACAATATATTGTATAAATTGTTACAGGGCGAATGGAAAGTGGTATTGTCTCCAGGGATGCTTGCGTGTATAACACAATCTTTACATATAAAAATGGCGCACGCATCTCCTGTAAAATGTGTCAAAATATTGCAGGAGGATTTTACAATTACCAACATGTACCGTAGGGTAAAGAAAGTATTTCAACCGGAAGGTAAGGAAACGTGGTTGCCCGTCAACACAATGCAACAATGGGCACCGACAAAAGCACATCCGCCAGAGCAGGAAAGTGACGACGACTTTCCCACACAGTCAGCGTGGGAAGACGTAGAAATCATATCCGGGGACGCGTACGAATTCGACGAGTACGTAGCGGAATATTGTCGAGCCACCCATAAAAATGCATATGATATACTGGATGCACTTTAGAGATAATAATAATTGTATTATAATAATTAAAATTAAAATAAGTAATTTGTGTTTTATAATATTAGTAATAATAATTATAGATAACTTGTGTATTAATAATAATGTTTTTCTATAGCGGTAAATAATAAGCGTGTACAACTGAGCGAGAACAGCGGCAGGAAACAGTTACGTCACGCGATAACGACTACCTGACCCACATTTGAAACTAGGTCAAGCAATTAGCCGCGCGCCCGACGATAACGGTTCTAAATACTGTCAGCAAAATTCCTTTCTACACGTGCCATTGTTTATATACAAAGGCTACTACTCGTTTTAAAAACATTATACGCAATAAGTTGCAAATATGATAGTTTAATACATGTATTTAGAGTTAAATTGTATATAATGTAATAACATTAACACTTGTGTACGTGTCTTCAGAATAAGTAATACAATGTATAGCTAGTAAGAATAATGATTACAGAATATGTGTGTAATGATTAAAAAAAAAAAAAAATAACTGTAATTATTACATTCATTATTTTTTTAAAGCGGGTGTGGGAATATATAACGGAACCAAATATTAACTATTTGGGGTTATATGTTTACCGCATGCTGAAACCATATTTAAATAAAAATTAACAGTTAAAACTCCATTTGAATGTAGAGCATTGAAAATAATGCTGTGTAAAGCAACGCACACGTGGTCGTTATGTAAGCAGTTCGCTGTACAAGGAAGCGACCACACCCAAACTGTTAATTATTAATATCTCGGAAACTAATAAATAAAGGCGAAATCTAATATAGCCAAAATGTTTGCCTAGATATTAATAATGACGTGTGCAAATTTAATGCAATATAATTAACAAATGTAAGAGTTAATTAAAATAATTAAATAACTTCTGTTAAAATAGAGTTACAGTAATGAGATTTTAGTATATTATAAAGATAATAATTTGTGACAGATTGTATATTTTAGATTTCACACAACTTGATTTGCAACCAAGTTATTGCAAAATTAAATAAGTACAGGATATCCTTAGCGACAAACTGGTTCCGCCGGATAATTAATTATTAGATAATAATTCTATTCTCCGTCTGTGGGAACCAGACTTCATTCTCACGGACTAAGGGAATTCTAAATTTTATGTGGTAGGGAGAGTGTTTCGACCAATGAAATCATTTCATGCAGCCCCGGCCAGTGCGATGTTTTCTGGTGGAAAAATTGACTCTTCTGTCAGTACTCACGAAGTTAAGACGTAGTCCTTCGATCGTCTAGTAGCCAAAGTGGTGAAGATCAACAAGAAGACTCTACGTGGTCAACACACACGCAATTACGAACACACTAAATACAGATCATCTGTATAGCTCGTAATTGTTGTGTAAAGGCGAGATACTCTTCAAGACATCAACCAAGCTTATTGTGTACTACCAGTTAGTCATAAGCACGCAAGAGATCCACCCGACTTCAAGACCAGACTTCAAGAATACAGCAGAGAGGCCGTCTAAATTATTGGTTAACAGCTGACGAGCAGAGTGACCGCCCGAACGAAGCACACACACACACTCGCTGACGTGCAACGTGCAAATCGACGGAGAACAGGAAGCAGTTCCAGCAGACAACAGCAGACGTTAAAATATTCACAAACAGCAGGAAAGCAGAGTGTTGCCGAATTTTGAACTCCACGACCGAATCCAGCAGTTCTAAGCAGATTACTTTCTCTAACCAAGGACTCGAATCGACGAGGGACAAATCGGGACGACATCCTCTTCAGTAACAGGAAAGCAAAATCTATTTATTTATTTTTCAGATCAAATTTTCTATTTTTCAATTAAAACATTGTAATTCAAATAATTCAGGTGCCAAACAAAAAGCAAAGACTCTAGTAATTAAAAAGTAAATTCGTTGTGATAACCTGTATAGCAGTTTAAGGTTTTAGTAAGTTATAGTTAAGAAATAGAAGTAGTATAAAAAGCGCTATACCAATCTTAACTGACAATCTAATCTTAGATCATACTGCAGTAGATCAGAAGTAGAATCACTAGAAATGAAATAACGTGAACTAGACTGTCACGTCTAATTTATTTTAACTAATTATTCAAATTAATTTTAGAGTTTTATAGGTTGTTTCATGAACACTTAGATTCAAATTAATTAAATAAATTTAATTAAATTCAAATCAATTTATAAAGTCAAATTTAAATTGCAATTAACTCGCAAAGAACGAAGTCAGTTTCTTTCAACTATTAGACAATCGAAAAACATCGATTCATTGTATAGACTATAAGAAAATTCATAACATTATAACCATTCTATTCTTGTGTGTTGTTGGTGTAATAAACAACGTTTTATTACCCCATATAACAGTGTTTTATTGTTGTACGATAAAGCCTACCAGTCTCACAAAACTCTCCCCCTTTAAAGTAACCCATTATGTGTGTTGTTGTAATAATTTGAGATTACTAGCTTGCGAACTTCAAATCCAAAATCCACACGCCCTAGTCGGAAGAATCTGCAAGATCAGACAGCAGGTGGGTACTCACACACAACATTACATTACAATAACGCATAGTAGTGTAGTTATAAATGTCGGCCAACGTGGGGCCCGACAAACGTACGTCAAATTGAATTCACGTTCCGAACAAGAGTTATAAATGGCTTGCCCGGAACGTGGGGCGCGATCAAATTAAATTAAATTAATTAAATTCAATTTAAATTTAATTTTCACGTGTTAAACAAACTTTGCTGTTTTAACTCGTAAAACAGCTGGCGTCCAACTAAACAATCCCCAAAGAGTTTTGTGACTGGTGTTTGCACAACAGTAAAGTTATTGTGTGTATTTGAAACTGTTCTGTGTATTTTAAATTGTGTATATTTGACATTGTTGTCTATTTAAAATGGATATGGATAAAATACTTAAACAAATACAGCAAATGAACGCGGAAATGAAACAAGCTAACGCGGATTTGACCGCTAAAATAGACGCGAAATTTGAACAAATAACAGCCAATGCTGACATAAATATCGCGGAATTAAAATCTAATATCGAAACACAAAGAGTTAGTCTAACCGAAGCATTAGAACGCAGTAACGCTGACATAAACGCCGAGATTAAGCAAAGTAATAAAGAAAGTAGTAAAGAATTAACTGCGAAAATAGACGAAAGCGTAAATGAGTTAACCGCTAAAGTCGTTGAAATCGGTGAGAGTAATAAAGAGCTAACTGTGAAAGTCGCAGAGATCGGCGAAAGAGTAAATACGGTCGATACTAAAATCAATGAACGGTTTAAGGTTTTTGAGACCACAATGCAAAAATCGTTTATTGAACAAGTAACACGTATGGAGGGCCGGTTCAAAGACCACATAACCCGCTGTGAGAAACAGACACTAGAGGTTTCCAGGAAGGTGGAATCCCTAGAGGTAAAAATTCACGCGGACGTGACCGAAACACAACGACGAGTAGATAAATTAGACGCTTCAATTGTAGAGACGCGATCTAACATTGACTCTAATAAAGAGAGTGTTTTACAAACGTTAAGCGACGAGATTTTGAAAGTACGACAGGAGGTACGAAGGAGGTCTGCTCCAAATATTTTGGTACAAGGCCCTGTCGACGAAAAAAATCGTGTGTATTTTACGGGGGAAAATAACGAAAACCCCATTGAATTTTTATTAGCATGTGAGAGTGAAATGGCTAGAGTAGGTTCCCGACTAGAAGATCAAGACAAAATACAGTGGGTGGTTAACGCGATGCGTGATTCGGCGCGTAAGTGGTATAACATTGTACGCGATAGAGTGTCCACATACGCGGAGTTCAAACAAAAATTTGAAAGCCGATACTGGAACTCGCATACCCAACGACTTCTGCGAAATGAACTGGAATATGGCCGTTTTGACAAGAAAATGAATATTACCGCCGAAAATTATATAATCCAGCAGGTCGAACGCGCGAAGCATTTAACCCCAGCATTTGCGGAGATTGACATAGTCACCAAGCTTGCCTACCATTTTAATCATAACATTAGAGTAGCTGTATTTACCCAGGGTATTCGCACGGTAGACGAACTCCTCATTCTAGTGTCCCAAAGTGAGACGGTTTTTGATTTTGGTGGGTGGCGTTATAATCCCGATTTTCGCCGAAATAATGAAGGGCAGAATACGCGACTACAGTACCATCAGCAAACGGATCAAAAACCGAGTACCAGTTCTACTCCACCCCAAACACCGTCAAAACAGCCAAATAAAACCTTTGAGTACAAGGGAAAACAAAATTTTGGTAGACCAAAGGGGCAGGGTAAGGGTAACGATGGAGCACAAATTAGAGCGATTCAAACGGTCGAATTAGCCAAAGCTGATACAACTGAAAAAGACAGCGACTCCCACGGCAATAAAAATTCGAACAATAAATCGAAAAGTTACCAAGCTACAAAAAACGTGCCAAAATGCGCATCCAGCAAGGACGCGCTATAAATTCGGCAAAATTGTGTAAATATAAGCATGTTAATTATAAGGATTATATATTGTGTGAAATGTGTACTTTTAATTATGTAACTTGTGTGCCCGTTAATAATGTGTTCCCACCGGATGTCAGGGATCCGTTGCTAGAACCCGGTCCCACGCGACAAAGGCCCGTGAGCGCGGCGTGTCCGGTGTTACACGCCTTTGTCAATAGCGTTCCCACGAGAATTCTGCTGGATACCGGTAGTGTTGTATCCGGCGTCAGTGAAAGGTTCCTGCGTACCAATAAAAAATATTTTCGTACGGCCCCATCACTCCCAATCAATCAATTTTATATACGAACCGCTACCGATACAAAAGAAAAAATTGACACTCAATACTATCTAACTATCATGCTAGACGAAGTGCAATTTGAAGTGTGTGTAGTGGCTATAAACAATTTAATATGTGATATGTTATTGGGGGTAGATGTATTGGAACAAATACGTGCGGAAATTAACACCAGTGAACACTTATTAAAATGTACCATAGACAATGTTAGTTACACTTTTAAATTGAACACACATACACACACACAAAACCATGGTGACCCAATTAAAATCACACGGCCACCAAAACAAGTAATTCACTATAAAGAATGTGAAGAGGGGGAGACCACCTTAGATTCCCGAACTGAACGGAGATTGTCGTCGCTGCAAGAAGAATTCAGCGATATCTTCAGTGAAGAACATTCAATCTCGTCAGTGTATGAACACAGAATCCACCTCTCAGAGCCGGAGAAGTTCATAAGGAGAATCTACCAGGTCCCTATAAAATACCAGGCCGAGGTCCAGCAGGAGATACAGCGGATGTTGGAAGAAGATATTATTGAAAGATCTAATAGCAGCTTCCTCAACCCACTGCTGGTCGTCCGCAAGAAGACTGGAGAAATCCGACTCTGCCTGGATATGAGGAACTTAAACAGTCTCGTAGAGAAAGAGTTTGACTGCGCACCGACAGCGGAGGACCTCTTCATTAAATGTGAAGGAGCCAGGTACCTCACGAAGCTAGATCTAACAGCAAGCTTCTGGCAGGTCCCGCTGTGTGAGCAAGATCGTAAGTATACAGCATTTATATTTAATAACAAATGCTATCAACACAAGGTGGTACCTTTTGGCCTTAGCACGAGTCTCGCTGCGATTGTAAGATGCCTTGAGAGAGCTCTAGGACCTGAGGTAGACCCTTACACGGTAATATTCGTGGATGACATCCTCGTGATATCCCGCACGTTGGAGGAACACTTCGAGCATCTGCGGAGCGTCTTCCAGAAGCTGAGGTTAGCAAACATCAAGCTCAAACTACACAAGTGCGAGTTTGTAAAGTCCCAAATAAAGTTCCTGGGACATATAATCTCAGCTACAGGTATCAGTACGGACCCAGAGAAGCTCAGGAGTATTATGGAGTTCCCGGTGCCCAAGAACCTCAAAGCACTGCGAGCATTCCTTGGACTCACGGGATATTACAGGAAATTTACCAGCAAATACGCAGAATATACAGTCCCGTTGCTACAGCTGGTACGCAAAAATATAAAGTGGAAATGGGGTTCTGAACAGAACGATGCGTTTGAGAGGGTTAAAGGCCTGTTCCAATCTAATTTACAATTGTTCCATCCACAGCAGGGTAGGAAGTACGTAATGTACACTGACGCTAGCGAGTACGCTATCGGCACCGTGTTGCACCAAGAAGACGAACAAGGTAGTCTTCATGTTGTAGCATACGCCAATAGGACGCTCAAAGGTGCTGAGTTGCACTATTGTACTTCCGAGAAAGAAATACTCGCCATAATAAACACACTCAGAAAATTCAGACACTACCTATACGGTACCCATTTCGAGATCCACACTGATAATCAGGCGTTATCGTTTATATTAAAATGTCGATTAGCAAATTCCCGACTAACACGATGGGTGTTAGCTATTCAGGAGTACTCATTCACGATTAAATTTTGCAAAGGATCAGAGAATACCACCGCAGACACTCTAAGTAGATATCCGCCCGTAGAAAAGGAGGAAGTATATGAAGCAGCTGACGACGAGTTGAGAGTGTTAAACATGCAATACACTGTCGCGCCTGAAGCTACTAATATGCTACAGAACTTAGGACGCGAGCAGGACGATAACCTCGCACTCCTTGCTAAAAAGCTAATGTTAGCAGCTCACCCAAATCCTCACTATCTTATACAAGACAATATATTGTATAAATTGTTACAGGGCGAATGGAAAGTGGTATTGTCTCCAGGGATGCTTGCGTGTATAACACAATCTTTACATATAAAAATGGCGCACGCATCTCCTGTAAAATGTGTCAAAATATTGCAGGAGGATTTTACAATTACCAACATGTACCGTAGGGTAAAGAAAGTATTTCAACCGGAAGGTAAGGAAACGTGGTTGCCCGTCAACACAATGCAACAATGGGCACCGACAAAAGCACATCCGCCAGAGCAGGAAAGTGACGACGACTTTCCCACACAGTCAGCGTGGGAAGACGTAGAAATCATATCCGGGGACGCGTACGAATTCGACGAGTACGTAGCGGAATATTGTCGAGCCACCCATAAAAATGCATATGATATACTGGATGCACTTTAGAGATAATAATAATTGTATTATAATAATTAAAATTAAAATAAGTAATTTGTGTTTTATAATATTAGTAATAATAATTATAGATAACTTGTGTATTAATAATAATGTTTTTCTATAGCGGTAAATAATAAGCGTGTACAACTGAGCGAGAACAGCGGCAGGAAACAGTTACGTCACGCGATAACGACTACCTGACCCACATTTGAAACTAGGTCAAGCAATTAGCCGCGCGCCCGACGATAACGGTTCTAAATACTGTCAGCAAAATTCCTTTCTACACGTGCCATTGTTTATATACAAAGGCTACTACTCGTTTTAAAAACATTATACGCAATAAGTTGCAAATATGATAGTTTAATACATGTATTTAGAGTTAAATTGTATATAATGTAATAACATTAACACTTGTGTACGTGTCTTCAGAATAAGTAATACAATGTATAGCTAGTAAGAATAATGATTACAGAATATGTGTGTAATGATTAAAAAAAAAAAAAAATAACTGTAATTATTACATTCATTATTTTTTTAAAGCGGGTGTGGGAATATATAACGGAACCAAATATTAACTATTTGGGGTTATATGTTTACCGCATGCTGAAACCATATTTAAATAAAAATTAACAGTTAAAACTCCATTTGAATGTAGAGCATTGAAAATAATGCTGTGTAAAGCAACGCACACGTGGTCGTTATGTAAGCAGTTCGCTGTACAAGGAAGCGACCACACCCAAACTGTTAATTATTAATATCTCGGAAACTAATAAATAAAGGCGAAATCTAATATAGCCAAAATGTTTGCCTAGATATTAATAATGACGTGTGCAAATTTAATGCAATATAATTAACAAATGTAAGAGTTAATTAAAATAATTAAATAACTTCTGTTAAAATAGAGTTACAGTAATGAGATTTTAGTATATTATAAAGATAATAATTTGTGACAGATTGTATATTTTAGATTTCACACAACTTGATTTGCAACCAAGTTATTGCAAAATTAAATAAGTACAGGATATCCTTAGCGACAAACTGGTTCCGCCGGATAATTAATTATTAGATAATAATTCTATTCTCCGTCTGTGGGAACCAGACTTCATTCTCACGGACTAAGGGAATTCTAAATTTTATGTGGTAGGGAGAGTGTTTCGACCAATGAAATCATTTCATGCAGCCCCGGCCAGTGCGATGTTTTCTGGTGGAAAAATTGACTCTTCTGTCAGTACTCACGAAGTTAAGACGTAGTCCTTCGATCGTCTAGTAGCCAAAGTGGTGAAGATCAACAAGAAGACTCTACGTGGTCAACACACACGCAATTACGAACACACTAAATACAGATCATCTGTATAGCTCGTAATTGTTGTGTAAAGGCGAGATACTCTTCAAGACATCAACCAAGCTTATTGTGTACTACCAGTTAGTCATAAGCACGCAAGAGATCCACCCGACTTCAAGACCAGACTTCAAGAATACAGCAGAGAGGCCGTCTAAATTATTGGTTAACAGCTGACGAGCAGAGCGACCGCCCGAACGAAGCACACACACACACACTCGCTGACGTGCAACGTGCAAATCGACGGAGAACAGGAAGCAGTTCCAGCAGACAACAGCAGACGTTAAAATATTCACAAACAGCAGGAAAGCAGAGTGTTGCCGAATTTTGAACTCCACGACCGAATCCAGCAGTTCTAAGCAGATTACTTTCTCTAACCAAGGACTCGAATCGACGAGGGACAAATCGGGACGACATCCTCTTCAGTAACAGGAAAGCAAAATCTATTTATTTATTTTTCAGATCAAATTTTCTATTTTTCAATTAAAACATTGTAATTCAAATAATTCAGGTGCCAAACAAAAAGCAAAGACTCTAGTAATTAAAAAGTAAATTCGTTGTGATAACCTGTATAGCAGTTTAAGGTTTTAGTAAGTTATAGTTAAGAAATAGAAGTAGTATAAAAAGCGCTATACCAATCTTAACTGACAATCTAATCTTAGATCATACTGCAGTAGATCAGAAGTAGAATCACTAGAAATGAAATAACGTGAACTAGACTGTCACGTCTAATTTATTTTAACTAATTATTCAAATTAATTTTAGAGTTTTATAGGTTGTTTCATGAACACTTAGATTCAAATTAATTAAATAAATTTAATTAAATTCAAATCAATTTATAAAGTCAAATTTAAATTGCAATTAACTCGCAAAGAACGAAGTCAGTTTCTTTCAACTATTAGACAATCGAAAAACATCGATTCATTGTATAGACTATAAGAAAATTCATAACATTATAACCATTCTATTCTTGTGTGTTGTTGGTGTAATAAACAACGTTTTATTACCCCATATAACAGTGTTTTATTGTTGTACGATAAAGCCTACCAGTCTCACAAAACTCTCCCCCTTTAAAGTAACCCATTATGTGTGTTGTTGTAATAATTTGAGATTACTAGCTTGCGAACTTCAAATCCAAAATCCACACGCCCTAGTCGGAAGAATCTGCAAGATCAGACAGCAGGTGGGTACTCACACACAACATTACATTACAATAACGCATAGTAGTGTAGTTATAATATATATTATAACTCTACTTCTATGCGTTATTGTTATGTCGTGTTCTGTGTGAGTACCCACCTGCTGTCTGATCTTGCAGATTCTTCCGACTAGGGCGTGTGGATTTTGGATTTGAAGTTCGCAAGCTAGTAATCTCAAATTATTACAACAACACACAAAATAGGTTACTTTAAAGGGGGAGAGTTTTGTGAGACTGGTAGGCTTTATCGTACAACAATAAAACACTGTTATATGGGGTAATAAAACGTTGTTTATTACACCAACAACACACAAGAATAGAATGGCTATTATTTTATGAATTTCTTACAGTGTAAACAATGAGTCAATGTTTTTCGATTGGTCAATAGTTGAAAGAAACTGAACTCGTTCTTTGGCGAGTTAATTGCAATTTAAATTTTACTTTATTAATTGATTTGAATTTAATTAAATTTATTTACTTAAATTGAATCTAAATGTTCATGAAACAAAATATAAAACTCTGAAATTAATTAGAATAATTAATTAAAATAAATTAGACGTGACAGTCTAGTTCACGTTATTTCATTTCTAGTGACTCTACTTCTGATCTACTGCAGTATGATCTAAGATTAGATTGTCAGTTAAGATTTGTATAGCGCTTTTATACTACTTCTATTTCTTAACTATAACTTACTAAAGCCTTAAACTGGTATACAGATTATCACAACGAATTTACTTTTTAATTACTAGAGTCTTTGCTTTTGTTTGGCACCTGAATTATTTGAATTACAATGTTTTAATTGAAAAATAGAAAATTTGATCTGAAAAATAAATAAGTGGATTTTGCTTTCCTGTTACTGAAGAGGATGTCGTCCCGATTTGTCCCTCGTCGATTCGAGTCCTTGGTTAGAGAAAGTAATCTGCTTAGAACTGCTGGATTCGGTCGTGGAGTTCAAAATTCGGTAACACTCTGCTTCCTTGCTGTTTGTGAATATTTTAACGTCTGCTGCTGTCTGCTGGAACTGCTTCCTGTCCCTCATCGATTCGCACGTTGCACGTCAGCGTGTGTGTGTGTGCTTCGTTCGGGTGGTCGCTCTGCTCGTCAGCTGTTCACCAATGATTTAGACGGCCTCTCTGCTGTATTCTTGAAGTCTGGTCTTGAAGTCGGGTGGATCTCTTGCGTGCTTATGACTAACTGGTAGTACACAATAAGCTTGGTTGATGTCCTGAAGAGTATCTCGCCTTTACGCAACAATTACGAGCTATACAGATGATCTGTACTTAGTGTGTTCATAATTGCGTGTGTGTTGACCACGTAGAGTCTTCTTGTTGATCTTCACCACTTTGGTTACTAGACGATCGAAGGACTACGTCTTAACTTCGTGAGTACTGACAGAAGAGTGAGTTTTCAACCAGAAAACACCGCACTGGCCGGGGCTCGCGTGAAATGATTTCATTGGCTGGCACACTCTCCCTACCACATAAAATTTTGAATTCCCTTGGTCCGTGAGAATGAAGTTAGGTTCCCACAGACGGAGAATTGTTATTATTATCTAATATTATAATTATCCGGTGGAACCAATTTCCCGCTCCGGATATCCTGTGCTTATTTAATTTTGCAATAACTTGGTTGCAAACCAAGTTGTGTGAAATCTAAAATATACAATCTGTCAGAAATTATTATCTTTATAACATACTAAAATCTCATTACTGTAACTCTATTTTTACAGAAGTTATTCAATTATTTTAATTAACTCTTTCATTTGTTAATTATATTGCATCAAATTTGCACACGTCATTATTAATATCTCGGTAAACATTTTGGCTATATTAGATTTCGCCTTTATTTATTAGTTTCTGAGATATTAACAATTAACAATTTGGGTGTGGTCGCTTCCTTGTACAGCGAACTGATTACATAATGACCACGTGTGCGTCGCTTTACACAGCATTATTTTCAATGCGCTACATTCAAATGGAGTTTTGACTGGTACATTTTATTTAAATATGCTTTCAGTATGCGGTAAACATATAACCCCAAATAGTTAATATTTGGTGCTGTTATATATTCCCACACCCGCTTTAAAAAAAAAATGAATGTAATAATTACAGTTATTTTTTTTTCTTAATCATTACACACATATTCTGTAATCATTATACTTATTACCTATACATTGTATTACTTATTGAAAAGAAAAACATACATGCGTGTTAATATTAATTCATTACATACAACTTAATTCTACATACTCTTGTTAATAATATTACATTTGAAATTATCTGCGTATTAATGTTTTTAGAACGTCTAATATCTAACTGTAGCGTTTGTTTGTAAACAGTAGCACGCGTACAAAGGAATTTGCTGACAGTCTAAACAATCGTTATCGCCGGGCGCGCAGCTAATTGCTTGACCTACTTTCAAATGTCGGTCAGCAGGTTTATCGCGTGACGTAACTATTTCCTGCTGTGTGCTCGTTCAGTTCTACACGCACGCTGGTTATCGCGATAGAAAAATATTATTATTAATACACAAGTTATCTACAATTATTATTAATACTATTATAAATCACAAGTTATTTATTTTAAATTAAATTATTATAATACTATTACATTATCTTTTAAAGTGCATCCAGTAGATCATAGGCATTTTTATGGGTGGCTCGACAATATTCCGCTATGTACTCGTCGAATTCGTACGCGTCCCCGGATATGATTTCTACGTCTTCCCACGCTGACTGTGTGGGAACGTCGTCGTCACTTTCCTGTTCCTCCGGACGTACAATTGTCGGTGCCCATTGTTGCATTGTGTTGACGGCCAACCACGGTTCCTTGCCTTCCGGTTGAAATACTTTGTCAACTGGCGTACAAATTTCTGTAGAAAAATCACTTTTCTTAAATCTAACATTTTTCTTATTTTTACCTACTTTATTGCGATACGTTTTAGCATGATTTATGGCGCTTCCCCCCTGGAGGCGCCCGTTTCCAAGTTTTTTGGAAACTTACGATTCTTTCTCCTCTCGTTGGGGTCTTTATTACTTGGAGTATCGCTGTCTTGCTCTATTGTATCAGTTCTAGCTATCTCAACCGTTTGCATAGCTCTAATCGGGGCCCCGTCGTTACCCTTATATTGCCCTTTCGATCTAGCAATATTTTGTTTGCCTTTGTATTCAAAGGTCTTATCTGTGGGTTTTGATGTTTGGGGTGGAGTAGAACTAGTACTCGGTCTCTGATCAGGTTGCTGGTATTGTTCTCGCGTATTCTGCCCTTCATTATTTCGGCGAAAATCGGGATTATAACGCCACCCACCAAAATCAAAAACCGTCTCACTTTGGGACACTAGAATGAGGAGTTCGTCTACCGTGCGAATACCCTGCGTAAATACAGCTACTCTAATATTATGATTAAAATGGTAGGCAAGCTTCGTGACTATGTCAATCTCCGCAAATGCTGGAGTTAAATGCTTCGCGCGTTCGACCTGCTGGATTATATAATTTTCGGCGGTAATACCCATTTTCTTATCAAACCTGCCATATTCCAGTTCATTGCGCAGAAGTCGTTGGGTATGCGAGTTCCAGTAACGGCTTTCAAATTTTTGTTTGAACTCCGCGTATGTGGACACTCTATCGCGTACAATGTTATACCACTTACGCGCCGAATCACGCATCGCGTTAACCACCCACTGTATTTTGTCTTGATCTTCTAGTCGGGAACCTACTCTAGCCATTTCACTCTCACACGCTAATAAAAATTCAATGGGGTTTTCGTTATTTTCCCCCGTAAAATACACGCGATTTTTCTCGTCGACAGGACCTTGTACCAAAATATTTGGAGCAGATCTCCTTCGTACCTCCTGTCATACTTTCAAAATCTCGTCGTTTAACGTTTGTAAAACACTCTCTTTATTAGAGTCAATGTTAGATCGCGTCTCTACAATTGAAGCGTCTAATTTATCTACTCGTCGTTGCGTTTCGGTCACGTCCGCGTGAATCTTTACCTCTAGAGATTCGACCTTCCTTGAGACGTCTAGGGTTTGCTTCTCGCAACGGCTTATGTGATCCTTGAACCGGCCCTCCATACGTGTTACTTGTTCAATAAACGATTTTTGCATAGTGGTCTCAAAAACCTTAAACCGTTCATTGATTTTAGTATCGACCGTATTTACTCTTTCAGCGATTTCCGCGACTTTCACAGTTAGCTCTTTATTACTCTCACCGATTTCAACGACTCTTTCCGTTAGCTCTTTATTACTCTCTTCGATTTTTTTATTGGTTTCCGCGATTTCGTCTACTTTCGCAGTTAATTCTTTACTACTTTCTTTATTACTTTGCTTAATCTCGGCGTTTATGTCAGCGTTGCTTTGATCTAATTTTTCGGTTAGACTAACTTTTTGCGCTTCGATTTTAGAAGTTAATTCTGCGATATTTATGTCAGCTTTGGCTGCACTCTGTTCAAATTTCGCGTCTATTTTCTCAAATCTCGAGTTCATGTTAGCGGTCAAATCCGCGCTCATTTTCTCGTTCATTTGCTGTATTTGTTTAAGTATTTTATCCATATCCATTTTAAATACACAACAATTTCAAATATAAACAATTTAAAATACACAGAACAGTTTCAAATACACACAATAACTTTACTGCTGTACGAACACCAGTCACAAAACTCTTTGGGGATTTTTAAGTTGGACGCCAGCTGTTTTATGAATTAAGACAGCAAAGTTTGTTTTAAAGTGAAAATTAAATTTAAATTGATTTTAATTAATTTTCTCGAGCCCCACGAGATTGGAGGGCCATTTATAACTCTACTTCTATGCGTTATTGTTATGTCGTGTTCTGTGTGAGTACCCACCTGCTGTCTGATCTTGCAGATTCTTCCGACTAGGGCGTGTGGATTTTGGATTTGAAGTTCGCAAGCTAGTAATCTCAAATTATTACAACAACACACAAAATAGGTTACTTTAAAGGGGGAGAGTTTTGTGAGACTGGTAGGCTTTATCGTACAACAATAAAACACTGTTATATGGGGTAATAAAACGTTGTTTATTACACCAACAACACACAAGAATAGAATGGTTATTATTTTATGAATTTCTTACAGTGTAAACAATGAGTCAATGTTTTTCGATTGGTCAATAGTTGAAAGAAACTGAACTCGTTCTTTGGCGAGTTAATTGCAATTTAAATTTTACTTTATTAATTGATTTGAATTTAATTAAATTTATTTACTTAAATTGAATCTAAATGTTCATGAAACAAAATATAAAACTCTGAAATTAATTAGAATAATTAATTAAAATAAATTAGACGTGACAGTCTAGTTCACATTATTTCATTTCTAGTGATTCTACTTCTGATCTACTGCAGTATGATCTAAGATTAGATTGTCAGTTAAGATTTGTATAGCGCTTTTATACTACTTCTATTTCTTAACTATAACTTACTAAAGCCTTAAACTGCTATACAGATTATCACAACGAATTTACTTTTTAATTACTAGAGTCTTTGCTTTTGTTTGGCACCTGAATTATTTGAATTACAATGTTTTAATTGAAAAATAGAAAATTTGATCTGAAAAATAAATAAGTGGATTTTGCTTTCCTGTTACTGAAGAGGATGTCGTCCCGATTTGTCCCTCGTCGATTCGAGTCCTTGGTTAGAGAAAGTAATCTGCTTAGAACTGCTGGATTCGGTCGTGGAGTTCAAAATTCGGCAACACTCTGCTTCCTTGCTGTTTGTGAATATTTTAACGTCTGCTGCTGTCTGCTGGAACTGCTTCCTGTCCCTCGTCGATTCGCACGTTGCACGTCAGCGTGTGTGTGTGTGCTTCGTTCGGGTGGTCGCTCTGCTCGTCAGCTGTTCACCAATGATTTAGACGGCCTCTCTGCTGTATTCTTGAAGTCTGGTCTTGAAGTCGGGTGGATCTCTTGCGTGGTTATGACTAACTGGTAGTACACAATAAGCTTGGTTGATGTCCTGAAGAGTATCTCGCCTTTACGCAACAATTACGAGCTATACAGATGATCTGTACTTAGTGTGTGTTGACCACGTAGAGTCTTCTTGTTGATCTTCACCACTTTGGTTACTAGACGATCGAAGGACTACGTCTTAACTTCGTGAGTACTGACAGAAGAGTGAGTTTTCAACCAGAAAACACCGCACTGGCCGGGGCTCGCGTGAAATGATTTCATTGGCTGGCACACTCTCCCTACCACATAAAATTTTGAATTCCCTTGGTCCGTGAGAATGAAGTTAGGTTCCCACAGACGGAGAATTGTTATTATTATCTAATATTATAATTATCCGGTGGAACCAATTTCCCGCTCCGGATATCCTGTGCTTATTTAATTTTGCAATAACTTGGTTGCAAACCAAGTTGTGTGAAATCTAAAATATACAATCTGTCAGAAATTATTATCTTTATAACATACTAAAATCTCATTACTGTAACTCTATTTTTACAGAAGTTATTCAATTATTTTAATTAACTCTTTCATTTGTTAATTATATTGCATCAAATTTGCACACGTCATTATTAATATCTTGGTAAACATTTTGGCTATATTAGATTTCGCCTTTATTTATTAGTTTCCGAGATATTAACAATTAACCATTTGGGTGTGGTCGCTTCCTTGTACAGTGAACTGATTACATAATGACCACATGTGCGTCGCTTTACACAGCATTATTTTCAATGCGCTACATTCAAATGGAGTTTTGACTGGTACATTTTATTTAAATATGCTTTCAGTATGCGGTAAACATATAACCCCAAATAGTTAATATTTGGTGCTGTTATAATATATATATATATTACATTTAATATTTATAATGAATTTACCTCAAGATATACCTTTTTTATTTCTTTTTTTTCCTTATTAGGAACATGTTTCGGGTACCATCTTGTACCCATCCTTAGCCTTCCGGTTTTTGTGTCTGGTGAAGTACATATGTGTTGGTTGACTATTATTATTGTGGCTTCTGGTACTTCAAATTGGTTTTATTGTGTGTGATCGTGGTGTATGTGTTAGTTTTTTGTGTATTTTCGATGTTGAGTGCTTTGAATATTGTGTCATGTTTTGTATTGATTTGTATTTGCTCAGGTATTAGTTTGTTTTGTGTTTTATGTTTGTATATTTGTAAATTTTCCCAAATGTTCATTATGGTGCCTTTGTGTGGTATATGTTTTAATGGCACTTGTAGACAAATGGACATGTTACTCAAATACATGAACAACATAAATAACAACATAAAATTCACCGTGGAAGTAGAAAATGAAAATTGCCTAAACTTTTTAGACTTTTCTGTTCGAAGAAACGCTGATTGTATCACATATAAAATATACAGGAAACCCACTACCACGGATATAACTGTCCATGCTGATTCATTCCACCCATATACACAGAAAATGGCCTCTTTTAATGCTTTCGTAAATAGACTTTTAACTATACCTATGAACCAGGAAGATTTTCAAGATGAAGTAAATATTATTAAACATATAGCTGTCAATAATGGATATAAAAGTGATATAATAGATAACTTAATACGCAGACATAGGAATAAAATGGAAAGAAAATCAAAATTATATGGTAAAAAGAACCGTTATATTTCCGTTGAATATACTAATGTGATTCCTAATATAATGAAAAATGAATTAAGAAAATTAGACATCATCGTGTCCTTCAAAACTACCAATAACATATTGAACATATTAAAACCTCGAACACAAAAAACAACTGAAAACAGTTCTGGCATATATAGAATCCAGTGTAGTGAATGTGATAAATTCTACATGGGACAAATGGGCAGGAAATTTAAAGATAGATACAAAGAACATTTGCCAAAAAAGACCATCAAGTCAATCAAATCCAACTTTGCTTTACATCTGGTAAACAGTAATCACAGTTATAGTGGTTTCACAGATAACTTTACGCCCATACATATATGCAGTAAGAGCCGATACATGGATACCATGGAAGAATATGAAATATATAAAGCGTTTTTATTTCAACCAAACCTACTGCTTAATGATCAATTAATATTTAAATCTCATTGTTTATATGATACTGTATTGAAGAGTGATAACGCTTGTGTACACCAGCCGAGTATATAGTTTGACTACGCGGTCAGTTATAGTACGGCAGTGCACACTGTTACGTGGACTGAGTTCTATCGTACTCATTATGTTATGTGTTTGTGTATTGATGTGTTTTAATTATTATACTCTTGACACGTTCGTTATGAACTAGAAGAAAAAACGATTTTACCTTATGATGGGAACGTGTTCCCGAAACATGTCGTAAGACATCAAAGATGTAGTCGCAGCATGGATAAAGAAAAAGGTATTTATTAATTTCAATACAACCAGTGTTAACGTCAATACGACATCCACATGGAAACCTTGCTGAGAGGGTAAATAAAGAGTTAGGAAAACATTTACGCATCTACTGTAATGAACAACATAATCGATGGGCAGAGTACTTATCATTTTTTGAACAAGCTATAAATGCTACATACAGTGAAGCTACGGGATATACACCGGTGGAACTGGAAACAAATAAGAAACCCAATAGATTCTGGTCGAGAAACATTGACAAACCTCCAAACCAAAATCTACAAATTCCATTACGTCACAAGTACGACAATGCGAAGAAGAGGATGGAAAAACTTGGAGAAAAGAGGATCAAGAGGTTCAACAGAACGCACAAACTCATCACATTCCAGGAAGGAGAGAGTGTGCTACTAAAAAATAATCCAGTGGGAAAATGAATCGACAATACAGCAAAGAAACTATTCAGACTGTATGAGGGACCCTACTTATTACAAAGGAGGAAAGGACGACACGCATTTATCGTCTACGATCCAACAAGAAACAAGATCATTGGAAAGTACCATGCATCAGCATTCCATAAATTCTATGGATAAAGGAATTAATAAATAGTCAATTTATAAGTCCATGGGAGGGACGTAATCCATCCAGGGAAAATGAAAAATTTTAAGAACCCTTATAACCACTAATTGTGAGTTGTAAAAAATAATTTAAATAAAAAAAATTCTGAGTAAGGAAATAAAATTTGAATAAAATTCAAATTTCATTTTACCCAGCAGGGGAATTTATGCAACGATACGTTTAGCATAAGTATATGTATCAACCCCTGACTGAGGTATGATAACATATGTGTAGACGTATGAAATATGTAAGATATACAGAATAAAAATAGTATAATAAATATACGTTAGATATAAGAAAGAATGTAATAAATATAAGCAGTATTTAAATTTAAATAAATCAAATATTGTACATAAGCATGTATATGGAAGCATATGACTTTGTTGGTTTTTAAATGTAATGAAGGGGAGCAATTAACACGCAGAGACCGGCAGCGGTGACATCAGAACGACATGCGGTCGCCTGTGTAGCTGTCTGCGTGTGTGTGTGTGTGTATGTGTATATGTGTAAATAACAGACAGGTTAAAACGAGGGTGGAAGATTTCACACAGTTTTTTAAGGATTGTACGTCAACCAAAAGACACACGAATCAGCGACATATGTGAATACATAGCTGACGCCTGGCGCTTCAATTTGGCGTTAAGTGGTCATTAATCATGGGAACGGTTCAGACACCGTGTGAAATTTTGCCATAGCTGCCATAATTTGCACAGCGTAACATCCATAATTTGCATAGAGAAGGTTTAATATCATACCTAACCATTGGTGTAATAATATTTATAAAAAAGTGTGCACTTCATAAAAAGACGTGTAGGTTGAAAGTGATGATGAAACCGATGTGCCGGCCAGTCCAAAGTTGTCAAAAACAGTTTCCAACAGGAACTGCAACAAGGCAGCAGTATAAAACCCCAGCGCACGACACACTTTTTCTCACTATCTCACAAGCTCACTTAATAGTAACATTTGTAAAGAGAAAGATAGTGAGATAGTGAGAAAATAAACATAACTAAGTGACAAAAGAGGAATCCACGCATCTCAACAACGTAAACTTTACGAAGTTATAGTAATGTTTTGAACAGTAGTCAATATACTGAAGTGCGATGGAACCGGCAGTACGTCGGTGCAGTTATTAAAGAACGAGTGATTTTAATAAAAGACTGTATTAATGAAGCTACAAGAGTCGTAACTACGTACAACTTCTAGACAGCTATGAGTGACAAGAAAGAAGAGGACGAGGAACTAGACATCTATGAGAGGACGCAGGGACAGCCCAAGTAGTTACATCCAGCCGTTTATCATCAAGACTAGAGGTCCACGTCAGAACTCAGCATCCAGGAGACGGACTGAGGAATTCAACGACGTAGAGACAAGAGGAGCTGATACCGAAGAGGATCATCAAACTCGAGAGTCCAGATGACGGTAACAACCAATTTAAATGGGTGCAGAAAAATGCAGGTGAACTCGAACATTTATTTAATATTATAAATGACCCTGAAGGCTATCACCAAAAGCTCTAGTTTCCATATCCAAGTTTACAGAACATTAATATATTTTTTAATTGGAACAATGAATAAATAATTGTTAAAAATATAAATGAGAATAGAGAATATCATAATAGAAATCTCATAATTAAATGGTCAAGAAGGAACCATAGTTTATTATATTTTGTAATTAATTAAATGAGTAATTTTTAAGTATGAGATTTACGTAATAGTTAATTAATTGAGACATTAAAATTAGAATCAATTAACGTAAAGAAGATTCTCTATTAGTATTTTAATTAATATTTGAATTAATTAAAAGTTTCATTTACGTGGTATACATTAGAAACCACACTTGTAAAGACTAGATCAATATTTAAATGTTATACGTATTAATTACGTTTCCTATTATATTTATATGTGTTATATGTATATGTCTGTGTACTATTTCAGGTCATATATAATGTATGTGTGTATATACTATGTTTTAGAAGTATAAGAAATCAGAGTTAAACACATTATGAGTACATTAGATTCGGATTGAATATAAGGGTTCATATAACAAGAAACCCACATTGAACAATTTAAATAACATGACAATTTGCGATTTTTCAATAAATTAAATGAATATGCTTTTCTTGAAACAGTCGTACTAATTTCACAATCAGTACTCAATCCTCTGTACTCTTTACTTGTAAATTAAAACTTATAACGTTATTCGCGCGCTTATCCACGCTCAATCAATGACCAAAGCCTGCGACCCAGCCAGGGAACATCAAGGTAAATACTGCTGAAGAAGAGTATACCTCTGAGATGTGGGTAAGTACGCGCATACGAGTAAGTGTGTGTGTAAAAAAAGTAACTGTATAAAAACAACGTTGTAATATATATTTAAACACTTTTGGCTACACTCTATTTCTTGATGCATATATAATTTATTTAATATTTATAAATTCTTTACCTCAAGATGTTTTATTCCCTTATTTGGAACATGTTTTGGGAAGCGTATTGTTCCCATCCTCAGCCTTCCTGATTTGGGGAACAATATTGTCCTGAGGATGGGAACAATACGCTTCCCGAAAAATGTTCCAAATAAGGGAATAAAACATATTGAGGTAAAGAATTTATAAATATTGTTACATGACATTTTGCCATGCCATCTATATATATAAAACAAAGTCGGGTTAGTTACACCATTTATAACTCAAGAACGGCTGGACCGATTTTTATGATCTTTGATTTGTTGGATTTGTCTCCGCCCCGAATAGCAGAATAACTATTAAAACATGGGAAAAATTCACGAAAACAAAAATTTATGAAGAAAATTCATTTTCTCATACATTTTGTATGGAACGGCTTTTTTGATGATATCTCGAGAACGGATTGACTGATTTCGATGAATTTTTTTTTTCGTTCGTCTCGGCCTCGAGAAGTTTCCTCGCGCATTGGAAATGTAAGAAAATCACAAAAAATTAAAATCCGTATACAACGCCATCTCTGATACATGACAGAAACAAAAAAAGGAACAAAATGAACATGGCGTTGTATGCTGGTTGACAGCTGATTCAGTTGCGCGGTCCTTTCATTGCATACCATTGAGCTAGCTGTGCAGACCAATTTTCATTCAGTTTTCGACCGTTATTACATTTGAATTCGATTCAATTAATTCTCTTCAAACGATTTTTTCTGAAATTCATCAGCGAAAAGTGATTTCAAAGAGATGAGTTCAGTTTGATGAAGTGCACATTGTGAAATGTTATGTCGTTTGTCATTGTGCGCGCATCGACAATCAATACAATCGGTAATTTTGGACTGTGTGTTTAATTTTCCAGGCGGATTCGTTCGTAATTCTGTGGAATTCTATTTTCGATCGTAATTTTCAAACAGTAAGTTGCCTTCGAAGATGTTCACTTTGTGAGGTTATCACATTTGTGATTGTGCGCGCATCGATAATTGCTTCATTATGTAATTTTGAATTGTGTGATTAATTTTCCAGTGTTATTTACAATGCCACAAGCCAGAAGATCTAATCTTTCACAACGAAGCCGTAATGCAATTAGACTTCGGAATATTGCGAATCAATCCACTGCAGATGAACAAGAAATAGCACAAGAAGAGCGCCGCGTTAGTATGGCCCGACTTCGTGCTTCACAAACACAAGAACAAAGAGAGGCAGTACGTCAAACGGCAAGGTTGGCAATGAGAAATCGTCGAGCTTATCACACAGATCAACAACGTGATAATCTTCGACGCGCAAGAAGAAATGCTTCAAGTGTTGATTTGAATCGAGTAGCGTTTCAATATGATTGACTACAGCTCGCATCCTTTCGTTCGAATTGGCCCAATGGAGGTTGTGTGCGACCACTGCGGTGCATTGAAGTTCGCTGGAGAAACGCCTGGATTGTGCTGTCTCAGTGGCAAGGTGAAATTGCCATTATTGCCTCCGCCACCTGAGCCATTGCATTCATTGCTTCGTGGCGAAACACCAGAATCACAACATTTTCTATCGAACACTCAAAGATACAACGGATGTTTCCAAATGACTTCATTTGGAGCAGACATTATCGAAGGACGCGGATTCAATCCAACATTCAAGGTAATTTCTGCTCGAGAGAGTAAACGTTAATTTTCTTTTGGTGTTCATAAATCAGTAATTCTGACTTCGTCTTCGACTTTACAGATCCAAGGCCAAATTCACCATCGAATTGGATCATTGCAACCGCTTGAAGACGCAGAGCATAAATTCATCCAAATTTACTTCATGGGCAATATGGAGGAACAACTTGATCGGCGTCAAACGATCAATACGGCAATGAAAAGAGCAATTCTTCAAGATCTGCAGCAACTACTTCATGAACATCATGCATTGGTTCGGTTGTTCAAAACTGCGTTGGATCGCATGCCAAGTGATGACTACAAAGTCATGATCAGAGTGGATAAACGACCAGCTGGAACACACGAACACCAATTCAACGCTCCAACAATAGATGAAGTCGCAATTGTGGTTGTTGGTGAAAACTTGGAAACGCGCGATATTGTGCTTACACGTCGCGACACTGGACAACTGCAACGAATATACGAAACACACCGTTCATACGATGCATTGCAATACCCGCTGATGTTTTGGCAAGGAGACGATGGCTATCACTTCAATATCAAAGTGATAAATCCATTGAGCGGTGAGTATCGATATCATAATTTTCATTTCAACATGACACTAATTTCACTGATTTCATTTCAGGTGAGGAAACTACCAAGAAGGTTAGCTCGATGAATTATTACGCATATCGTTTGATGATTCGTCAAAATGCTGACAACTATTTGCTGCGATTTCGTTGATTGCTTCAGCAATATTGCGTCGACATGTACGTCAAAATCGAAACGGAGCGCCTCACTTTCATTCGGTTGAACCAAGCCAAACTGCGTTCGGAGGAGTATATTCATTTACACGATGCAATCAGCACCGAAGGAGATGCAGCTAATGTTGGTCGATTGACTATTCTACCGGCGACGTACATTGGCAGCCCGCGTCATATGCATGAATATGCGCAAGATGCAATGACATATGTTCGTCATTACAGTCGTCCAGATCTATTCATCACCTTTACGTGCAATCCGAAATGGATAGAAATTGTTCAACTGCTGCTCCCCGGACAAACATCAAGTGATCGGCACGACATCACCGCACGTGTCTTCAAACAAAAAATCCGGTCGCTGATGAACTACATTGTTAAGCATCACGTCTTTGGGGATACTCGATGCTGGATGTATTCGATTGAATGGCAAAAAACGAGGCTTGCCGCATGCACACATTCTTATTTGGCTAGTCGAAAGAATTCGACCAGACCAAATAGATGACATCATATGTGCCGAGATTCCAGATCCCGAAACCGATCCAGACCTGCATGATGTTGTAATTACGAACATGATTCATGGACCGTGTGGCGCCATCAACCCCCAATCACCGTGCATGGTCGACGGCAAGTGTTCCAAGCTTTATCCACGAAATTTGATGGCGGAGACTATCACTGGCAACGATGGTTATCCACTGTATCGGCGTCGATCACCCGATGATAACGGTAGAACTATCACAATGAAAGTGAAAGGAAACGATTTCGTGGTCGACAACACTTGGATTGTTCCGTATTCGCCACTTCTTTCCAAAACATTCAAGGCGCATTGCAACGTGGAGTATTGCAATTCAGTGAAGTCCATCAAATACATCTGGAAATATGTTACGAAAGGCAGCGATATGGTGGTTTTTGGCGTTCAAACTCCAAATACCAACGATGAAATCACGCACTATCAAGTTGGTCGATATGTGAGCTGCAATGAGGCGATTTGGCGTATATTCTCATTCCCCATTCATGAACGTCATCCCACTGTTGTACATTTGGCGGTGCATCTGGAGAATGGTCAACGAGTTTATTTCAACGCATCAAATGTTGCTCAACGTGCTGAAACACCTCCAGCGACAACATTGACAAGTTTCTTTTCGATTTGCCAAAGCGATCCGTTTGCACGAACGTTGCTCTACTCTGAGATGCCACGTTATTACACTTGGAACGCTTCATCGAAGGAATTTCAACGTCGGAAGCAAGGCGATGCGGTTCCTGATCATCCGGATGTGCGTTCTACTGATGCTCTTGGTCGCATTTACACAGTTCATCCGAAGAATGACGAATGCTTCTACTTGTGGTTGTTGCTGGTGAATGTTCGTGGGCTGACATCATTTGAATCACTTCGAACTGTCAATGGTGTAGTGTGCCCAACATTTCATGCTGCATGTCAACAGCTCAATTTGCTTGAAAACGATACTCATTGGGACATGACAATCGCTGAAGCAATTGTTTCTGCATCTCCAAGTCAGATACGCACATTATTTGCTATCATTATTTCGACATGCTTCCCATCGAATCCACGTGAACTGTGGAACAAGTACAAGGATGACATGTCAGAAGACATTTTACATCGAATTCGTGTCAGTTCAGGGAATCCCGATCTCAAGGTGAATGAGGAGATACATAACCAGGCTTTGCTTTTGATCGAAGACATGTGTTACCTCATGTGCGGCAGTTTGTTAGTAAAGTTAGGAATGCCAACGCCAAATCGTGGTATGAACGACGCTTTCAATCGAGAATTGGAACGTGAACGTGAATACGATCGAGATGCATTGAACGAATCAGTTCGAACGAATGTACCACTGTTGAACCCCCAACAGAAGGAAGTGTACGATACGTTAATGAAGGCAATTGATGATGGAAATGGTGGCTTATTTTTCCTCGATGCGCCCAGTGGAACTGGGAAGACATTCCTCATGTCATTGATTTTGGCCACTGTTCGTGCGAGAGCCGAAATTGCTGTAGCAGTTGCTTTTTCTGGGATAGCGGCCACATTGCTAGAAGGATGCCTAACGGCTCATTCAGCGTTGAAATTGCCATTAAACCTTCAAACGACTGAAAAACCGACATGCAACATTGCGAAACACTCAGCAATGGCCAAAGTTTTGGTAGCAAGTAAAATCATCATATGGGATGAATGCACAATGGCGCACAAACGCGCATTGGAAGCACTCAATCGAACTATGAAAGATCTGCGCAATGACTCAAGATGTTTTGGAGGCGCAATGATTCTACTGTCTGGCGATTTCCGCCAAACACTACCAGTCATTCCAAGATCGACCGCTGCCGATGAAATAAACGCTTGCCTCAAATCATCAACTCTGTGGCGCTATGTGAAGAAACTTCAGCTGATGATAAACATGCGAGTTGCATTGCTAAACGATCCATCTGCCGAAGATTTCTCCAAGCAATTGCTGACTATCGGTAATGGCCGTGTTCCTTTCGACGAATCGAACGGATTGATTTCGTTTCCGCCGAATTTTTGCAATTCCGTCTCAACGAAGGACGAGCTCATCAACAAAGTGTTCCCGAACATCATTGCTAACCACAAAAATCACAATTGGTTGAGTGAACGAGCAATTCTCGCTGCAAAGAACAAAGATGTGGATCACTTAAACTTCACAATTCAAAATCAAATCGTTGGTCCACTGCATTCCTTAAAATCTATCGACACTGTAACAAACTAAGACGAAGCAACCAACTATTCAACTGAATTTTTAAACTCATTGGATCTGCCTGGCTTGCCACCGCACAATTTACAACTGAAGGTTGGCTCGGTAGTCATCATGCTTCGAAATCTGAACCAACCAAAACTATGTAACGGAACGCGTTTGGTGGTGAGAAAACTCATGGGCAATGTGAGTCACGCGACGATACTCAAAGGAAAGTTCAAAGGTGAGGAAGTTCTAATTCCGAGAATTCCGATGATCCCAACCGATATGCCATTCGAGTTTAAACGAATACAATTTCCGATTCGTCTTGCATTCGCCATGACGATCAACAAATCACAAAGCCAATCCGTGAGTGTTTGTGGCCTGAATCAAGAAAATAAATGTTTCTCTCACGGTCAATTGTACGTAGCATGTTCACGTGTCGGCAAACCATCTGCTTTGTTCGTTTTCACACCTGACAACAAAACGAAAAATGTCGTATATCACAAGGTGCTTCAATGAAGGGAATCGACCCGAGTGCAACCCATCCAGCAAATAGTTTAACAGAAAGTAGTGCAACAATGCTACGCGAATCATTTCGATTCGCTTCAATAAAGCAAATGCCTTGCTGCCACGTGAATTGCATTCATTTCAATGTAATTAAAATACATTTCATTTTGATTTTTGTACATTTATTGAACTTAATTCATTTTGAGTACTCATTTTATCTTAATAAAAAACTGAATTTAATTCAGCTAATAAGTTAACACAACATTTATTGATTCTGAGGCGGTACGAAGTTCGCCGGGTCAGCTAGTTTTAACATAAATATGCTTTAATAATCTTACCCAAAAGTACCAAGAAACATAAGAGTTTCAAGAAATAAGTAATTAAAGACTTAATTAAATATTGTTTATTTTATTGTTTAATTCATGATAACGAAGACTGTAATAATTATGTTTATCACAGTTAAAATAATGTCAATAATGATAAGTAAGGAGGACAATGTTAAGGAACTTACTTATGAAATTTTGTTTTATTTATAAAAACTGTAAATTTATAAATACAGTAAGTTAAGGGGAATTGTTATATATTACTAAGAGTTATTAGTAATTAGTTTGGGTCACATTAATTAATATTATATGTGATAGTGTTAATAACACTAATGTTTATCTTAACAAGAAAGTACCAAAATAATAGTAATAGATTTTTGTAAAACTAGGCATATTGAGCTTAGACAGTTAAGGTATATGAATAAGAATTTCTATTAAAATGGTAATGAAACAATTTCAGGTTATGTTATATGATTACTAAATGTGTCAAATAAGTTTAATAAAGTGAAAAGTACAAGAAGAACTAATAATAAATAAGTTTGGAACAAATAAATAAAAAGTGTAAATTGATAACTCAAGAAATATATAACAGAAGATAGTCAAAAGTGGTGTCAAAATAATCAGTGTTTCATCAGAAGATCAAAGAAACCAGTAAAGTGAAGATCAAAGCTCAGGAAGAGAAGTATATTTTGATATATAATTAAACTGAACTATTCCATTATAGGCCTAGGCCATAGTTTCCAAAGACGCTGATTATACTTTTAATTAGAACAATTTGGAACTTTTACTGAGAACAATATCAATGAATAATCTTACCATCAGTATGAAAAAACTATTAGTGTAGAGTATTATTATAATATAAAGTGAACTAGATCTAAAAAACATTTAACTAACATAATCTAAACACTGAACATTGTTAAACTATTCATATAATCCTGTTAAGGTACTTTATAATTACAGTAAAGCCCCGATTATCCGCGGAATTGGGTGGCAAGGGCACCGCGGATAGTGAAAATCGCGGATAACCCGAAAAAAGACTAAAAATGAGGTGTAAACACGAAAAAAATTATTTCAGCATAAAAACTATGTTTTATTGTACAAAAAACATAATATGTAAAACTTTTAAAATATGTACAGTACAGCAGAAACCTTTGCTCTACGTCTAAATCGCTAAAATAAAGAACAGTAAACAAAAAACAATACTGTACTGTTAACAAAAAGTATTCAGTTACGCCTTTTTAAAAAAATCAGTCACTCGTTTTTGCTTCTTGCTTTGGAAACACCTTTTCTTTATTCTAGATTGTACTTTCCTTAACATGAGTTTTTCTGCCAGATGTGCGTCGTCGTCTTGTTCCTCTAAATATTGAAGCAATCCGTCTACGTGCTGCAAAGCAGTTTCGTGTGTCATCCGCGCAGGCGCCTCGTCTTCTTCACTTTCACTTTGTTCTTCTTCGTTCTCATTCACTCCTATTGCTTTGTTCGTTATCTCTACGTCAGTCAGTCGTTCAAACCCCGGCTCACTTGCGTCGCATTCCAGCCACTCTTCTATGTTCTCTTCGTCGACATTCTCACCTCCCGGAACGGATGTCACTAGGTCAACAAGTGTAGCGATCGGCATGACTTCATTCTCTTCTTCACAAATGTTGTGCCGTAACTATGGAATTTTGTTACGGCAACATACGAATGTCGTTTAAGTCAAATTATGGCAATAAGAAGCATTCATTTTGCCATGTGGTCCTTAGTTACGTGATATATGGACACCCGCATGCTATCTAGTAGCGATGCATCGCGACTTGAGTTTCACTGCTCCGCTGTGTGGGGCCGTTGCTGGTGGTTGGCTTATACGTGTTGTAGTCTCTCTCGTGTCAGCCTTCGTCCTGGCGAGTCGTTTTCTTGCCCGGCTTCTGGAAAACGTTTTAATTGTTTTCTTTAATACCGGGCATATGATTTTTATTATGGCTGGCTAAGTACCAGAGTGTGCCCAGGGGTGTCTGCGGCCCGTTCTACCGTGACCCGAGTGTCAGACCAAAATGAAATGTAAGAAGATCAAGGAACTTATACGGGGCTAATGTGCTAATGCCAATCTTGACAGGTATGTCTGGAGAACAATCTTTCTCGTGTGCTGTGGAAGTGAATTTTTGCAAAAGGAAAATTATTAACTTATTCCTATGTGTGCTTTTGGCACTACTTAATTATCTCGTCAAGTGAGGTCCTGGCTAGTTATCTTAACACAACAACAACAAAACTTTTGCTTTAATTCTTGATGTTTTTTTACTTTACTTAATATCTGGAATACCCAGGCTATTTTAATGATTGCAAATTAATTTCTGAACTCAAGTTTTTCTTTTAAAATTCTGTTGAACTGGACTGGCATCTGATATTTCTTTTAATTGTGAGGACAGCTCCTTATGCTGTTGGTAAGTGATAGTAATACCTTCTCTGGAAAGCTTTTTAAGATATAAAAAAGAAAAAAAAAAAAAAAAAAACTTTAAAAAAACGAAATGTGTTAAGATACTACTGGTGAATGGTTATCTATTTAAACCTTGCAGTGTGAAGGCACTTCCCAGCGCAACTAGAGTGAAGAATACCTGGTTCCTTTATTTTCTCTGAGATAGTCTCTCAGTATTTATCTGTGTTATCCATGTAACTGTTTTGTGTGAAAATTGTTAAGTGAATGTAAGTTAAAAGAAAATGATGAAGTCATATGTATTGTGTGCACTCCTTGGCATGGCAGGTTGTGAACTGTCCATCACAGTGGTTCAAACTATGTTATATCCCTACATGTTTTGGGATTTAGAATTTATTTTAATTCTCTGTGAATTTCAAATCAATGTTAAAATTTTTTTGTATATATATATATTCATAAATCTAATGGAACTTAATAATGTTGGCTCAGTTTAAAACATATTGAATGACTATGTTAATTAATTGTTGAGTGATGAGTATATATAAATAGTGTTATGGATCTAGTCATTCGTATACACACATGTGTATGTATAAAACATTTTACATTTTGAGAGACCTGGTTATTTGATATTTTTTTTTTTTAATAATGGTGTACACTATGAAATCAGAAAACCATTGAGCTATACAAGTTTAGTAAAAATTGAGCACACACATTGTGAATTTCATACTAAAGAACATAATTACCAAATTATATTTAACATTATACCTTTACTAATTATATTGTTGTTGTTCTTAGTTTTTTGATTGAGATTTCAGATGGTGCATGTTGTTTGTGTAAATTAATTAAAATAGTACAACCAGAGGTGTCCTGTAAAAAAAAAAAAAAATTTATTGTTATTAGATGTATTAAACTTTGAAAAACTCTCGATTTATTTTATTTATTTATTAATGTTAATAATAAATCAAACAGTATTAAATTATTAATAAATTATTGTTATTAGACGTATTAAATTTTGAAAATAATAATAATATAATAATATTTATTACCAATTTTCCTTTACATATAATAAAAATCATACAATATACAAACAATTATACAATTATACAAACCTCTAGATATATTTTTTATTTATTAATGTTAATAATAATTTATTGCCAAAATATCGAAATTATATTTTTGTAAAGGTTTTAAAATTTACCGGCGAAGTTCTGTTGCATGATTATTGTTATTTTAAGTAAATACTTCTATATTCTGGGTACTATGAAGTACACGCATTGTACATAAAATTGTAAGGCTTTTTGAAAAGGAATTAGAGAACCAATAAATTTGTTGTTTGTTGAGTTTGGAAATTGAGGTCACCTCATTAATTCAATTGCCTAATGGTTCCCCAGCACGAGGCCTTTCTTCCACTAGGAGGCCTCCTCCTGGTTTTGAACAAGTGAGCCGGTCATCCAGGTAAGCTGTAGAATTTAGTTACACATTTTTAAGAAAGTTAAAATTCTGAAGTATGGTTAATGTGTTGTGATGACAATGATGAGCAGCTCAATGTTTTGGTTGACATTTGTTTCGATACTCGGAAAGAGTTTTCTCCATGATTTAACAAGGGTTGAGGGTTTGATGTAATCCCATGCAGACACAATATCGTAAATGCTATCCAAAATTGTATAATTCTTCCAAAATTCTTTGAGATCGCAGCCTTCTTCGATTTTTGACAGTAACAACTTTGTTCTGTATGTTCTCTTCATGGTTGCAATGACTCCCTGGTCCATAGGTTGTATCAGCGCAGTAACATTTGGGGGCAAAAACTTTGCGAAGATTTGCCCGTTAGAAGATTTAAGCACACATGTAGCTGGGTGTGAAGGCGCGTTGTCAATTAACAAAACAGCCTTCTTTGGCAAATTTTTTGAGTCAAGATGTTTACGTACTTGAGGCACAAAAATGTTTTCAAACCATTCTTGAAAAATCTGCTGGTTCATCCAACCTTTTTTTTTGGTTGAAATAATCAACTGGTAAATTTTCTGCTCTTGTCCCCTTAAAAGACCTCGGTTTCTTAGATTTACCGATTACAAGAAGCCTAAGTTTTTGACTACCCGCAGCGTTGCTGCATGGCAAGATTGTAATTCTTTCCTTGCTACTTTTGTGACCTCCCGCTTGATGTTCACTTTCAAATGCTAAAGTACGAGTGGGAAGACACTTCCAAAAAAGCCCTGATTCATCAGCGTTATAAATTTGTTCATATGACAGATCTTCAGACAACACAAACTCTTCAAAATCACGTTGAAAATCATCAGCTGCTTGTTGATCACCACTCAGCTTCTCTCCGTGTAGACGAATCTCTCTAATTCCATGACGTTTCTTAAAACGATGTAACCAACCGGACGATGCATCAAAATTTCCTTCCAGGCCTAACAAATCAAAAAAGATTGCTTTAGCTGCAATGGTAGGACCAGACACGGGGGTGCCCTCACTTCGCACCTGAGCTAACCATTCCGCTAATGCCGAGTCAAGTTCATTATAGGTGGATTTCTTCATTGTTTTTCGTTTTTTCATCCCAGAAGCACTGTCCGACACTGATGCAAAGGCTAACGGTTTGTCTTTTTGCTTTAAAACGTCTCGCACTGTTGTTTCCCCGATCCCGTAATTCAAACACATCTGCTTCCTTGAAGCGCCATTTTCTATTTTAGAAATCATTTCAAGTTTTTGTGCAATCGTTAACACAACCTTCTTTCGTTTTTCAGCCATTATTAATTTCAGGAACTAACGAACTGATCACGACTGATCACTAAGCACGCTTACTGACAACTGACACCACTGGCAGACCGAGAGAATATGTACGTAGAGGGGGAAGGTCAGTGAACTTGACCAAAACAAAAGAGCAAGAGCCAAAACAAAATTCCGAGAAGGCCTATAGGATTACGATGCACAATAAACCTGTCAGAAATTTTCGACCTTCGCACTATAGGGCCTATTGTATTTTCCCTGTTGTTGGCTTGGATTAAAATTGTTTTTTTTTGAGGTTCGTAATTAAAAAAATTTTTCGCGGCACTCGCGGATAATCGGGGCTTTACTGTATTTATAATCCCATGTATTTTGGTACTTTTCCTCTAATAACTGTTGTTTATATCGTAGTCAAAAGGACCTAACGTAACACACTATATTTGTATTTTATTTAATAAATATAAGTATGGGCCTTGAGATGAAGAATTTCTTAATGCTACTGCTGCCATACTGAGCATATGTAAAGAACAGCCGGTTAGATTTTTGTTCATGATTATATATGTTATTTAAAAAACAATTTAAAGAAAATAATAAAAGGATTTTGAGTGTAATAAATACAGATAAAAGGTTTATTTGTTGCTTTATTTAATGAATACAAAATGGGTATGATATTCTAAACAATATATCTGGGACTGTGAATTGGCTTCAGCAATTAGATTAAGTTGGCAACACTCCTCATTTGAAAGAAATGGCAGACTATTCGAATCTGCTTTGATGAGCTTTAGTTATCATATTCATCTCTTAAAGAAAAGATTAAAAGAGATTTAATTATAGCTGATATAGAAACCTTCATAATATTTTAACAAAAATAATAATTAATATTTTACTAATAAATTTTATTTGCAACCTGTGATTGCAAATTGGCGCTCAACAAATATTACCCTGACCAGATACTCATCCTTTAAAACATTAACAAAGTATACACATTAAATAACCAGAATATAATAAAGGTAAGGAAATTACACGTTACAGAATTGGAGCCCAACTAGTGAGGCTAGAGATAGAATAACTTTGTATTTTTATTGTGAGTTTTATAGCGATTTCTACTCTAGTGGCGGCTACGATTAAACAACAGAGATGTCAAGGAGAAGAGCAACGTCACGTAAACGTATGGAAGAAGAAGAGATAGAGTTAAATATAGAAGATAAGGAAGCAACCACAGTTGAAGAAGTGGAAGTAATGGTAAAGGATAGCCCAGCAGCAGCGACTGAAGAAATGGAAATGGTGGTAAGGGATACACCAGGGGACCAACCAGATAAACCCATACAAAAGGAAGACATGAGCGTGCAGGAGATGTTAAGAAATATAATGGAGAAAATGGACAGTAACAGTGAAACATTGAAGCAAAATAAGAAAGATATGGAAAAAATGGACAGTAACAGTGAAACACTTAACAAGAAAATAGACAGTAACCAAGAAGAGTTTAAACAAATGAGAATAGATAATGAAAATTTATTAAAACAAAATACTGAAGATCTGAAGAAACAAATGAGGGAAGATAAGGAGGAATTAAATAAAAAATTTGAAAACAATAATGAAACATTACAGTAACAGTTGAAGGAGGAGATTAGACAAAGTAACGAAGAGTTAAAAGGACAATTGAAGGAAGAGAGTGAGAAAAATAAAGAGGAATTGAAACAACAGTTAGAAGAATATAAAGAAGAAATAAGGAATAGAATTATAGAAACCAACCAAAAGGTTGAGAAAACCGAGGAAAATGTTTAGTCAATTATGCGAAGAGGTGATAAACAAAATAATTGAAGTGGAGGATAACAGTAAAACCAGTATTGTTATACTTCACAAAGATACTCAGGAACAATTAGAGATACTACAAAATAAGGTAGGGGAACAATACAATCAGGCAGAAACCAAGATAATACAGGTACAAAATCAAGTGACCGACAATAGGGAGAAAATAGAAGAAATCCAACAGAGGGATATAAACAACCTTAAGGAAGAGATAGAGGTATTAAAACATATACCAATAAACTATGTACCTACACTAATAGGAGAAAATAAAGAAGTGATAAATTTTAAAGAATATCGTCAGAACCCTCTAGAATTTTTGGAGAGGCTAGAAGAAGGTTTAAATAAAACCAAAGAAAGTTGTTGGCAAATAATAAAGAATCTTCTTGATGATAGTTTTAAAAATATTAATGATAACTGTTGGAAAGCAGTAAGAAATGAAATTACCAATTATAATCAGTTTAAACAAATTTTTAAAGTAAAGTATTGGTCTGAGTCCATCCAAAATATAGTTAGGGACAATTTGAGCACTGGCAGATATGATGGTGGAAGAGGACAGACACTGACTGCTTATTTTTTGGGTGAAGTCTGGGTAGCCTGACATTTACAACCAAAAATCCCTGAAGAGTGTCTCATAACCAAATTGTCATATCATTTTGGAGAAGATATTGTACGTGCTCGTCGATGTGGACAAATAAAAACTATTGGAGAGATGGAGGCTCTCTTAGAAGGTTTTGAAAGGGAAAATTATTATTACAGGAGTCGAAGAAGAACCGAGGATTGGATGATAGGAACAAGGAACAACCACACGACAATCGACAGCCAATAAACCACGTACGGACAGATGGATATAATAGAAACCCGAATAACAGGCGATTTCAAGGAAGACGTCAGAACTTTAATGAGGAAAAATATTATGATAGAAGAGATGGGAGAAACAATGACAACAGACGACAATGGAATGATAACAGTGAAGAATATCGGAGGTCCAGAAGTGGGGATAGAAATAGAGACATACCCTCTGGAAATCCACCAAATAACAATCAGGGAACCAATCAAGCCCAAGTAAACTATATAATGGCAGAGGAGATTGATTCGAGGAGACACGATGAACAGCGACAAAGAAAGGTGGACAAAAGAGTTAACCGTCGGGAAAACCAAGGACATGATCCTGGTCCCAGTAATAAAGATGAAAGAAGATATACCTATGACAACATTGAAATGTATGGGAGTGATCCACAATGGGGCAATCCCATAGCAAGATTTGTAGACGAGTTCAACAGACAAAATCCACAGGAAAAACATAATAGTGGGGCAATCCGGATTGTGGATGATACCGAAAATGGTTAAACGGATTCAACACAAACTATAGAGAAAAGGGACTGATTGTATGATTACCGACAAGGCAAACTATTGGAGAAATGAGCAGGAAAAATAATGATAATTGTAATAACAAATGAAGATTCAGAAAACATAAAAGAAAACCCAAATTCTAAAATGAGTAAGAACATCTTACAGGATACTTCAGAAGAAATTATTTTGAACCAATAATCATAAAAGAAGAGAAAGACAGTTAATAACCATAATAATTATTTGAATGACCAGATTAATCAGTATGATAACCGTGATAAGAAACTTTTACTTAAAAAATATACAGAGAGATTTGTTGGAAGAGATTACCATGGAAGAAGATAAACTGAATGAGGACATAGTATACATCAAGGTAGAATTACATGGAGTGCTAACTGAAGTTATGATTGATACAGGAGCAAACATTTCTTTAATAGATAGATTAGAGCTGAACAGAATACAGGAGTTAAGTATGGAAAAAATATCCACATTGCCTATTAATAATATTGCTATTATAGGAGCGACTGGCAAACAAAACAAAACAATAAAACAGCAAGTAAGTCTGAATGTTACGAGTATGGGAGTAGGAATTCCTATGGTGTTTCTGGTGGCTCAAGGGTTTCCTTTTAAGGTGTTGATAGGTTGTGACACGCTAAGGCGTCACTATACGATTATTAATTTAGCCAGTGGAAAAATGACACTGAGCTCAGAAGGTTATGAATGGACTGCTGAGATAATAGGAAGCTCAATAGCCCCTCAGTACAGGAACTCATACCACGTTAAGGAAATAATAAGGACACCCATAGGAGATAAAGAAATCGTAACAGAATCAGCATTATGGCAGGAAAAAATGCAGGAAATTTGTCGTTTCAAGGAAAGGGGTATACCGATGCAATCAGTGTGGAACAGAAGAAAAAATTAATAGAAATATATAAAACTTATCGTAATGTATTTTCCGATTCTCCTGGAAAGGCGAAGAATTTCATATGCCGATTAAAATTTCATGACTCTGTTAATTTCAATAAGAAATCGTAGCCTATTGCACAATCGTTAAAAGAGGCAGTTAGAAAAGAAATAGTAAGGATGATTCAAGAAGATATTATAGAGAAAAGTAATTGTGAAGTCAATCAGCTTATTTGAGCAATCTGTTTATTACTAAAATAACCCATTTTCTGGGGGGGGGGGTATTATGTTATGTGACATTTTGCCGTGCCATTTTAACATAAATATGCTTTAATAATCTTACCCAAAAGTACCAAGAAACATAAGAGTTTCAAGAAATAAGTAATTAAAGACTTAATTAAATATTGTTTATTTTATTGTTTAATTCATGATAACGAAGACTGTAATAATTATGTTTATCACAGTTAAAATAATGTCAATAATGATAAGTAAGGAGGACAATGTTAAGGAACTTACTTATGAAATTTTGTTTTATTTATAAAAACTGTTAATTTATAAATACAGTAAGTTAAGGGGAATTGTTATATATTACTAAGAGTTATTAGTAATTAGTTTGGGTCACATTAATTAATATTATATGTGATAGTGTTAATAACACTAATGTTTATCTTAACAAGAAAGTACCAAAATAATAGTAATAGATTTTTGTAAAACTAGGCATATTGAGCTTAGACAGTTAAGGTATATGAATAAGAATTTCTATTAAAATGGTAATGAAACAATTTCAGGTTATGTTATAGGATTACTAAATGTGTCAAATAAGTTTAATAAAGTGAAAAGTACAAGAAGAACTAATAATAAATAAGTTTGGAACAAATAAAATAAAAAGTGTAAATTGATAACTCAAGAAATATATAACAGAAGATAGTCAAAAGTGGTGTCAAAATAATCAGCATTTCATCAGAAGATCAAAGAAACCAATAAAGTGAAGATCAAAGCTCTTATAAAAAAGGTATATCAGTTTAAAGAAAATGAAAGATAAAATAGTAAGAGTTTGTTTATGTTAATGCTATGATATCAAGAGGGTGACATAATATGTTACATTAGAAACCAATAAAAGAGCTGATATAGGCCTTAGCAACTAAAAATGTTATAATAAATGAAATAAGAATTGTATTATTGGATCTGAACGAGAAAGGTTGAATTAAACATCAGATAGTGACTAAATTAAATTATTATACAGTTCATGTCAGTGGACCTAAACTCAAAAGTTAAATAATCCTCTTCAACCAGACTAAATAGAAGAATGAAGTGCTACATTACTAGAAAGAAGTAAACCAATGAATCTCTGAAAAAATACAATCAATTACACAGAAGAGAAGTATATTTTGATATATAATTAAACTGAACTATTCCATTATAGGCCTAGGCCATAGATTCCAAAGACACTGATTATACTTTTAATAAGAACAATTTGGAACTTTTACTGAGAACAATATCAATGAATAATCTTACCATCAGTATGAAAAAACTATTAGTGTAGAGTATTATTATAATATAAAGTGAAATAGATCTAAAAAACATTTAACTAACATAACCTAAACACTGAACATTGTTAAACTATTCATATAATCCTGTTAAGGTACTTTATAATTATTTATAATCCCATGTATTTTGGTACTTTTCCTCTAACAACTGTTGTTTATATCGTAGTCAAAAGGACCTAACGTAACACACTATATTTGTATTTTATTTAATAAATATAAGTATGGGCCTTGAGATGAAGAATTTCTTAATGCTACTGCTGCCATACTGAGCATATGTAAAGAACAGCCGGTTAGATTTTTGTTCATGATTATATATGTTATTTAAAAAACAATTTAAAGAAAATAATAAAAGGATTTTTAAGTGTAATAAATACAGATAAAAGGTTTATTTGTTTCTTTATTTAATGAATACAAAATGGGTATGATATTCTAAACAATATATCTGGGATTGTGAATTGGCTTCAGCAATTAGATTAAGTTGGCAACACTCCTCATTTGAAAGAAATGGCAGACTATTCAAATCTGCTTTGATGAGCTTTAGTTATCATATTCATCTCTTAAAGAAAAGATTAAAAGAGATTTAATTATAGCTGATATAGAAACCTTCATAATATTTTAACAAAAATAATAATTAATATTTTACTAATAAATTTTATTTGCAACCTGTGATTGCAAATTGGCGCTCAACAAATATTACCCTGACCAGATACTCATCCTTCAAAACATTAACAAAGTATACACATTAAATAACCAGAATATAATAAAGGTAAGGAAATTACACGTTACAATATTAAATAAATTATATGGATATATATATATATTCTTTACATACAGGAAGATACTATTCCTAAGACAGTAATTTGATATTGTCAGCCCTGACAATTTCAGCCAATGCTGCAGGCAATGGATGCGGGGGAAGTGCTGGTTCCCCTGAATAAACTTAATGTTTTTGCAAAATTAAATATTGTTTAGTATATAAAATTGTGTAAAACATATATCACTACGTATGATAAAGGTTAAGCAGCGTTTCCCCTAGTTGTAGAACCACACCGCACCACTAGTTGCAGGACATCTTCAGAAGATATAAAGAGTTTGTTATAAAATTTTGAATACTTTTTCATAAAAATTTATTCAAGTATTAAAAGTCTTGTCAAACTGGTATAATAAACTCTACTAACATCGAAACAATACTGCTTAAAGAAAGTAATAGCAAGCAATATGGGCAATTGATAAAAAGCATTTCCCAAAATTTCTTAATCCTTTTTACATCTTTAATAATATTGGAGACAAATTTAATAATATTTGTGTTAAATAAAAGAAGGCACTTGAAATAGTGCCTGGAAAATTATGCAAAGAATTTCTTAACACAAGTAATTTTGAAGATGACTTTGAGATTATAGTGAATTTAGTATAGAGCATAAGCTTCAAGGTTAATGCTGAAGGTAATGATGATTTTGATAAAGTTCCTGCTAAGAAGAAATTACGGTACTAAAAACTACTGAATGGACTGAATTGAAGTTGATGAAAGTAGTAGAATTATGCAACCTTATAAAAAGTAGGGAATTGTGTCGTGCTACCAAAAACTTTGATATCACAGAAATTGTATAACGCAGGTTGAACTTGGAATGTTTCCAAATAATAGAATGCAAATAAGAATTTATTGAAGTATTCAATAAGGCAATAGAAAAACTATTTAATTGCTCATATAAAATGTTAGAAACCGATTTGTGTAGTAAAGAAAAAAAACAGAGAGCTTATGCATTTTTTTAAAATAATGCTACAACAGAATTACTATCACTGTCATGTTATTTTAACTGTATGAGTAATTGAAACAAGCTTTATGGTGATTTTATTTCAATATCAAATATTATTATATATATAAACTTTCACATATGAACTTACTTTGGTTATCACTTCCCCATACGTTTCAAGGTGATGTGCCTCTTCCTCAGTGGGAGTAAATACTGAATGTCATTTTACAGAATAACGGTTGTGGACTATAGGTGCGAGTGGTGGGGGTTGATAGTGTGAGGGAATTGGCGCTGAGGTTTAAATTGTGTGTTTGGATCAGTGTATCGAATAGTGTATGGGATCTATAATGTAATTGTTCATTTAATATGCTGAACAATTCGAAATATACAGACGTATTAAATGAACAATTACATTATAGATCACATACACTATTCGATACACTGATCCAAACACACAATTTGAACCTCAGCGCCAATTCCCTCCCACCATCAACCCCCACCACATACACCTATAGTCCATAACCGTTATTCTGTAAAATGACATTCAGTATTTACTCCCACTGAGGAAGAGGCACATCACCTTGAAACATATGGGGAAGTGATAACCAAAGTAAGTTCATATGTGAAAGTTTATATATATAATAATATTTAAAAAAGTGAATGAAGAGGATGAATCAACAAGATAATTATCAATATCAAATGACTAAAATGAACAGTTGTTATTTAGTAAAATAATAGTAATTACTTTTTATGATCAAAATTTTGATGACCACCATTATAAATTATTTGAAGTAAGTATTAAATGGGAAGAAGGAGAGAGAGACCTGGAAAAGATGGGTGTAACATGTGGAAGAAGACTTGCAGTGGAGAGTAAGGCAGTGGCGTAGAACAGAGACAAGTGGAGGCAAGTAGTGTTGGAGGCTTGGCGTCTACAAGGGCTGTAGTGCTGAGATCGCCACTGCCATTATAAATTATTTATTCTTTAATACTAATAAAATAAAATGATAACTTCATTATTTTGAATGTAATGTTAAATTTTGTTACAGACTCGACATTATGTATTAGGATAACATTATTTTCTTTGTGTGCACTTGTATATATTTTTTGTTTCAAAGCAGAACTTATTAATTGTGTTTAATATATTCTGTGACTTTCATAATTTTTTTACATATGTTATAGATACAAATTTCGGTGCTTAATTTAAGGAATTGCTGCGCATGTGTGTACCTTTAAACATGCAATATGTACGTAGCACATAAGTGCGTCTATATGTGGATGTGTACAGTAATTTAATTTAGTTGTATTTTGCATACATTACAGGTTTTTTGTGTTTCGATCACGAGGACGTATCGTGCAATGCTGGACTTAAGGATCAGGTTATGGCTTTGAAGTGGGTACAGAAAAACATCGCCAATTTCAGTGGTAACCCAGATAACGTCACCTTGCTCGGAATCACATTAGGGGGAGCATTCATTCACTACCATCTCATGTCACCGCTTTCCAGAGGTGAAAACATTGTGTGCCTTTGAGGAACACTTGATACGTATATTTTTTGGTCAAATTTTATTTTGCTTACATCTAAGGTGTGTGTGTGTGTGTGTGTGTGTGTGTGTGTGTGTGTGTGTGTGTGTGTGTGTGTGTGTGTGTGTGTGTGTGTGTGTGTGTGTGTGTGTGTGTGTGTGTGTGTGTGTGTGTGTGTGAATAAACAGAAGTATGTAAGCTGTAGCACAGCATAAAGACATCTCCCCATTATTAAATAAACAAGAACAAAACATGGATAGATTGTACACAAAACCTTAATGGTCAGAGGCCTCTACACTCATTAAAGTAAGCATAGTGCAATGACATGTGTGTGTGTGGGGGGCTATAAATAAACAGAAGTATGTAAACTGTAGCACAGCATAAAGACATCTCCCCATTATTAAATAATCAAGAACAAAACATGGATAGATTGTACACAAAACCTTAATGGTCAGAGGCCTCTACACTCATTAAAGTAAGCATAGTGTAATGATGTGTGTGTGTGGGGGGCTATAAATAAACAGAAGTATGTAAACTGTAGCACAGCATAAAGACATCTCCCCATTGTTAAATAATCAAGAACAAAACATGGATAGATTGTACACAAAACCTTAATGGTCAGAGGCCTCTACACTCATTAAAGTAAGCATAGTGCAGTGACGTGTGTTTGTGTGTGTATGCATGTACGCGCGCACGTGTGTGTGTGTGTGTACGCACGCAAAGAGAAACGTTAGACTACTTTTATTATTAAACATATTTTGATTGTCTTAAAAGCCCAATTACAAAGTCAGAAAATTACAACCTCATTATTGCATCTTCTAGAAAATATGATACATTTTTCACAGTATTTTATTTATGTGAACACAATCACACTTAATATATACTTATAACCAACTTTATTCTCTCAGTTAGAACATCACAACAAACAAAATGACTACATATTGCAATTCAATTTACAAGTTTAATTTGACTTAAATAAATTAATTAATTACTCCGAGGTCTACTCGTGAAGCCTGTGGAAATCAGTACGTGGAGTAACATCCTGTTGTAATAATGAGCAGCTGGAGGGTAGTACTGGTCACGTTATACCTCTTCCGTGTATAGTGAACAGCTTGTACAAGGTAGCCGCCCCTGCTCAACTGCTAGACTGATAGGAGCCATTATTGTATTTACTTGTTATTATATACAGTGGCATAGGTAGGCTTTTTGGCGCCCGGGGCAAGGAGGTCGTCGGCCGCCTCAGCTTCACAATTAAAGGGGGACAAAAGAGCAAAAATGAAGTCTTACCTAGTGAACAAACTACTTAATAAATGCGAATGTCTAGACTTTTGTATGAAAGCACATCCAGTAAATGTCTTAACAATATCTGTTAAGTCAAAATTAAGAAAATACATATTATAATATTACCGGTATTCAGTTTGTGTACATTTATTATTAACTAATGTAGACTATAAAAAATTTAGTAATATAACAAGTTTATAACGTAAACATGTTCTAATAAACATGCAAATTCCTTGTAGGTCAAAAGCACATCCTCAAAAAAATATCCTAAAGCAACATAAAGTTAAACAAAGAATTACATTATGTAATGCGACAGAAAGGGGTATGTTATTTTATTAAAATTATGTCATTGTCAATTGTAATCCCATGCATAAATACGGTGGCAAGTCCCAGCAATGAAACGGTTTGTGCCCACAAAGAACAGTGGAATGCGATGTATGTTCAGCAACGCAATTTCATTCCAGGAAATCCAGGGTTGTGTGGCGCATGCAAGTGCGCGAACACGAGCAAGCACGCGGACAGGATGCTAAGACGCTACAAATGAAGTCAACCAATATGGCTAAGCTGTAAAAATATTTCAGCACGTGTTTGATTGCTGGCGGAAGTTTGACAAGAACACACCCATTTGAGTGACGTGACGAAAGGCAGTGGAATTTTGTCGACGTCTAAGACACGTGAATAACCCATACTTCGGGTACAGAGCCGAACATTTTAACAGAAGAAGGCAGTGATTTCCTAGCCAGCAACTCGACGTGGTGGGAGATTGGTTGGTGACTCCCTTTCTCAGTTGAATTAAACCCGTATCCCAGCCGGGATCTAAGGAAAACGTGTGCACACTAAATTTAAATTTCTTATGTAAAAATTTTTAACCAGAATTTAAAAGTGAACTAATATAGCAGAATAATATCAGTGGAGTAAACGGGCAAAATAAAAATGTGAATTAAAGAAAACTTTCGGACCTATAAACACACGCGGCACATGGCAACGAGAGGAGTGACGCCGGTTGGGTAATCTACTATCAGTCCTAATAATTTCATCTTTTAAAAGGGTTTAAATCAATTGATCAAGACAAAATGGGGTTTTAAAAATGGTATGAATGTTGTGTATGAGCAGGCTGGGCTGTTTTTTTTTTAAATAAGATGTTTAGATAAGTTTCATTGATATCAGATTGTTTCATTCATAGTTTAAAAAATGTTTTTTTGTTTTTGTATTAATTGTGTGAGAGGGAAAGAAATGAATAGTTCGTAATCTGAAAGCAGTTTTAAAACATTACGAGTTTAAAATAAATATTAAAATCTAAAAATCTGTGCCTATTAATAAGCGGCAACTGAAACTTTACTTGTTTTTTTTTTTTTAATGAAAAAAAATTTAAATTTGTACCATTTACCTTCTTCGCGAATTACCAGGGTGTTGTCTGATGTACTTAGGCAGAGAAAAACAACAGGCAATGCAATGACAAACACATATTTTGCAAGCATAAATAAAAATGGTATTTTATTTGTTTCCTGACATTCTTCTGTTTACTTTCTTTTACTTTACTTAATATTCATTTTCGACTCAAACTACTACCATTATTTTTCTTAAAGAATTACAAGAACTTGGAATTATTTTTACATGACCAATACACTAAAATAACTAGTTGCAACTTAAAGAACTGACAAACTACTTAACTAAACTACTAAGACAACCCAGATTGCTTGTTCTCTCCCTCTCATACTGTTTAATTTAAAAACCCCCCTTTTATATAAAATGATAATGAATTTAGATGGATACGATTACATGTTGTCGAGGAGTCCTCACCGACCGCATATCGTGTTGCACGCACTATTAGTTTTGAAAAAATATTGTTATTGTTATTGTTCCATTGGTTTTGGAAACCGCACTTCGTCCACTAGTTCTACTACTTTATACCCTTTACATTAGTATATGGTCGGCCGATCGTAAATTAGTTCGAACAGATTTTTTGAAGATGACCACGCATGGCCTACGTTCGTCGTCGACTTAGTGATGCTACAGGTGCGTTGGTCAAAAAACATTTCCGTCAGCTCGCGCTGTGATTGGCTGCGGCTCTTACATAGCCGGTTCCGGTGATCGACTTTGGTGTCGAGAGTACAGATAGCGGCACACGAGCGCACACTCACCGCCACATTCCATTGTAGTTGGGCGTTAGTTACGAAGTTTTTGTTACTTCTCCCCAAAGGACGATACGCGCAGGTGCGTATAGGCTTACATTCCAATGCTGTTATCGCTTGTGCCAAGCACGGACTGATACGGAATTGCATACAGGGAGTCCAAACAAGTGTTAGTGGTCTCGGTGGCCGTAAAGGGTGTCCAAACAGATCACTCTCAATATTGTTATTAAATGAAATAAAAACATACATCCCTCAAAATTGCCCCATTACAATACCCCCCCCCCAATGAGAGATCTTCTGCTGAAACAGAAGAAATCTCATTGCTAGAAAACCCCTAAGAGGATCGGAGAGGATATGGTGCCAACAACCCCCCATTTACTCTTATACATCATGGGTAAACTACCCCCCTGGCTCATCGACCATGGCCGCATCTGAACGAGATCACTGGACTTCTCTCTAAGAGATCCCAACACCATAAAATCGAACAGACACGCACCACAGTGCACCTAACCTTTTAACATGCCACCCCAAACTCCAAATCCCTGGCCTTACTCCATGCCAGATCCTCAACCGATATGTTCCCCCTTATCATGCACACTGGGTCGCCTTCAGCAATACTGGGCCCATACACATACTTGTCAATACATTTTTTAAATTCAAAAATATTTATTGTTAAATCAAACTCATTTATTCTAACATTTGATTATACCTACATACTACACAATACAATTCTATAAAAAACACTAGTACTACACCTAAACAATAATATAATCAGAAGTCAAAACATCACTCAAATGGCAGGCACAGAGAATCAAAATTTTTTTTTCTTTCAAAAAAATTTAAATTTATCAAAATTTTATTCTTTATTTATTTCGAAAAAATTTAAAATTATTTAAATCCATTAAGCATCACAAGTGGCATTACTTCATTGCCAAAACGGGTCTAGTATAGAATATCACCCATCAGCTGATCAAACTGGGTCAAGTCAAGAACCTTGACCTACATAAGTTATACATAAGTTACATCAGAAAATACATTGAACATCTTTAAAATTCTATCTTTAAACACAAAAACATACAAAATAAGACCTTTGAAATTAACAAAATATTATTATAATTAACAATAAAATTGACATTTAAATTACTCAAGATTACACCTTTTACAATTTTACCTTTTCAAATTCTACTAAAATTGTCACTTGTTTCAATCAAAATTTTATATTTTCACTATGAATCCCTTTTCTTTACTATTCTCAATCTCCATTAGTTTGGGTGATATAACTATTTATACTAACTTGAAAAAATTGCAAATCATTCATAAGTGAATTCTACAGCTGATCAGCTGCTTTTCTCAGCAAGGTGAATGACCTTACTACCAACACGTTTCAAAATTATATAAATCACATATTTTATCAATCCTTATCTCTAACATAATAAAATAATACATTTATGTGACAGAATAAACATAGTATAATAAACATTCGAACACCTATTTATCCAAGCATAATACAAGCATTTAATTAGTGCAAAACTGAGTTACCTTCTTTAAGTTATAAAATTTAAATTCATTGCTCACCTGAGCAACCCCCCCAAACCACACATACTATTGTATTTTCTGTTGGACTGTAACGCCCATTGGCCTACACAAGGACGGCATAGTTGGAGGAATTGAACATCTCCTTGTCCTTGCTTCGGCGTTACATTTTAAAGATTTTTAGATATCAACATATCTTTGTTATATAGTTACGTGCCCTTAATGCGGGTCTACCACCTGGCTCTGCTGTCCCTACTCGGACAGAGTGGTAGCCGCTGTTCCATAGTTTCCGGGATTTCCCCTAGTTTCACCCCCCTGTTAATTTCTAATATAGACCAATTTCAAGCCAGCTATGGTCCAGGGACTTAAATTATGGCCATAGCTGACCGCTAGCCAAAACCACGATTAGTGCTGGTAAGGCAGTAATCGCCCGAAAAGTCGGGGAAATCATCTCTACCTTCAAGCATGTTACTACATCATTACTCTGCACGGCACGGCTATTAATCAATGTACAATATAGAATTGTAAAAAGGGGTGTGCCGTGCATTTTTGCCATTTCGGCCTCCGATGGAGGTAATACTCTCTATTACCCCCAACACTTTCCGCTATCTACTGTGGCACATGCCACCACAGCGATAGCATACTAATAGCTAAACTAAATCTTTCTACATTTGCAGTTTCTACACTCCATTATTATATCACTTCTTTAAGCACCACTCTACCCCCCAAAATTACCCACACATCTTGTATAATAACAAGTTTTTATTTTATTTAACACATTTTTTACACAGACACCTTTGCAAGCCCAAACTTTTTCTCTATGACCAAAATAGGAACTACAACAATGGATTAAAAAGTACAACAAATTTACCTTAAAAGTACAATACATTTTGTTTTCTGAAGGAAAACAATTTCTTGAAAAGTTAAGTATTTAAATTACATAATTTCGGTTGTTTCATTCTGAAATTTTCCAATTTCAATTTCTAGAACAACCTACTGTAGTTCGTGGAAAATATTAATTTTTTTTTTTTTTACCTTTCCACGAAACTAGGGGTCCCCCTCCCCGTTCAATGATAATTTTAAATTTCTAGTTTACACCAATTTGTGGACTCGGACCATTGTTGATTTCACCCTTTGCGGGGCTACCGTCAACCATGGTCTGCCTCCAGAATGCCAAAAACCACGATCAGAGGTGATGAATCTGTGACCGCTCGAAAATGGGGGAGAATCCCTTCTACTTTTAAAATACCATAACTGGTGTATAAATAATAATGTATTATAATAAAATATAAAAATGTCTGTTTGTATATGAAAATTTTAATAATTACAAATATATCTATCATCACTCAGCTAGATAATACTTTTTTAATTGGGTCACATTATAAGTTCCTTTTATTTCTCGAGTTTGCAAATCTACTAAAACATAAGCATTCTCCATTTTCACCTGGCTAACCTCATATGGACCGTCATACAATAGGAAGAATTTTTTAATTTCTTTGTCCAACGCAGATAATTGATAGTGATTTTTTATTAATACTAGTTGTCCTACCTCGTATTGTATGGGTGTTAAATTCCGGTCATGTCTCCGTTTCCGCTGTTCGGCCTTACTCAGCAGGCGCTCCCTAGCGATTACCAATTTCCTATCATGTGGTATTTCCGTCCGGGTTGGAAATTTTACTAGCTCTTCTAATATGCGTGACGGCCTTCTCTGAAACATTAACTCACATGGGCTGTAACTAGTGGATTCATGTAAACTATTGTTAATATACCCTTCCATCTTGCTCACAAAAGTAGCCCACAAAGAATGTTTTTTATGGCAAAAGGTCCTAAACATTCTCCCTAATCGGGTACAATTTTACAAATTTGGTAAAAACATCTAACACAACAAATAAATAATTTACCCCTCCACGACCTTTGGGTAAGGGGCCATATAAATCAACGGCAACTAATGCTAAAGGACTGTCCGGCATTACATGCTGCATTAAACCCTCCTGTTTACTTTAGCTTTCTGACAAATTTCGCATGTTTGTAATATTTTACGCACCGTTCTTTCCATATTGTTGAATTTACATGACTCTTTTAATATGTCACTACATTTCTTGGGGCCTATATGACCATACCGTAGATGGCAATCTCTCACTACTTCAGGTATTATAACTTTAGGGATACACACCTTCCAATCATCTCCCTGTTCATTTGCCCGATGAAATAAGTGTTTATTAAACAAACTAAAATGTTTCTCCCACTTGTGAGGTACGTTAGGTATTTGACTCAAAGCTAATATTATTTTATTAAGTTCGGTGTCTCTTTCTTGTTCTGTTGCTAAGTTACTTATTAATTTTTTCATATTTACTTCCCCCACTTCTTTTACTATAAATATTTTATACGTATTTGCTATGTCTACTTCGGTATTATTATCAAAATCTGTTCTGGATAGGACATCAGCTACTATATTTTCTTTACCCTTACAATACTCAATTGTTAAGTCATATTCTTGTAATATTAGCATCCATCGCACTAACCTACCATGTGTTAATTTACAGTTCTTTAAAAACGTTAAAGCTTGATGGTCAGATCTTATGATTACCTTATTTCCTAATAAGTACGTTCTGAACTTTCTACAGGCGAAAACTATTGATAACGCCTCCTTCTCCGTCGTAGTATAGTTCTTTTCACTGGTTAATAGAGATCTGCTTGCAAAAGCTACTACTTTGTGGTTACCACTCCCATCTAACTGAAACAACTCTACTCCCAAGGCAATGTCTGACGCGTCTGTGTGTATATAAAATGGTTCTGAAAAATTAGGATGAGCTAATATAACTGTGTTTAAAAATTTATTTTTTATCAGCTCGAATATATTTTGCTCTTTTAAATTCCACTGCCATCGATTGTTTTTATTTAATAAATGTCCCAATTGTACTGTTAAATATGAATATTTATCTACAAATTGCCTATAATAATTGCATAAACCTAAAAAACTTTGCAACTGTTTTAACATTTTTTGGTATCGGAAAATTTTGTAGTATTTCTACTTTTTTAGGGTCTGTACTGATACCCCTTGCTGAAATTATATGTCCTAAAAAATTAACTTGTTCTTTCAAAAATTCTGACTTCTTAAATTTAACTGTTATGCCATATTCATGCAGTCTACTTAGTACCCTATCTAACCTTTCACAGTATGTATCAATGTCTGGTGACGTAATTACTATATCGTCTACATAAACGGTTGTGAATTCTAAAATCTCTCTCTTTAGCACATAATCCAGGCATTTAATAAAAATTGAAACACTTACGTTGAGTCCAAAAGGTAGCCTGCGAAATTGGTAATTCCTACCGTTGTATAGAAAGGCCACATACTGTCGAGACTCCTCTTCCAGCTCTATCTGCCAGTAACCTGCAGTCAAGTCTAAGGTGGTGATGTATTTGGTCCCACTAAAACGTTGCAGAATTTCGCTTACTGGTTCCGGTGATTCTCTGTCTGGAACAATTATTCTGTTTACTTGTCTTGCATCTAAACATAATCTTATCGATAAATCTTTCTTTGTCACCACTACTAAAGGGTTGGAATATGGTGAGGTAGATTTTTCTATTATACCTTCCCTCAACATTTTATTTATTTCCTCCTGTACTAAACCCCTCTTGGAGTATGGTACTGGATAGGTTTTAGGTGCAAAGGGTGTTTTTTCTTTAACAACTAATTTACCCTTAAAATTCTTTACTAAACCAGGTTCGTCTGAAAAAACTGATTTATTTTTGTTTATTATTAGTACTATTTTCTCCCTGTCTTGATAGTTAAATTCCCCATCTCGATATAAGATTTTATTCATCTTTGCCTCCAAATTATTTTCATTTTCAAATAACTCATTACTATTTACTCTCAAGTTACAATAATTGATCATTAAAGGCCTACACTCGTTTATGTCATTCTCAGAAATTAAATTCCCTTACTAGTTATTTTTAAAGCTTTCATTCCTACAGTTTTCTTTTGTATGAATGGTATTTCAATTATATTATTATTATTGTTTAATTTCATAGTCTGTGTGTAATAGTTTAACTCTACTTTGAAATTATTTAAAAAATCATTACCTATTATAGCTCCCATATTTAATCCTGGAATAACTAAGAAAGGTACATTTATTGTGTTCTCATTTACTTTTAATTGTAGCATTATTTGTTTAGTTACTTTTTTACTGCGAACACCCGTTACTCCTATAACACTAATTCCCAGTACGGGTAATTGTGGAATTGTCTCTGTAGTCTGATTTTTGATTTTTTCAAACATTCTATCGTCTGTAGCAGTCAGTTCACTCCCTGAATCTACTAGAAAAATGTATTTAGAATTAAACACTTTGGCTTCAAATTCTGCCATCCCAAAAGTATTACTACTCTCTCCTGCTTCTTCGTCGGATAGATCATTATGGATATTGGTAATTAGTGACCCTATTTTCAGGTGATTACTAGACGGCTGGGGGCTTTCTTTTTCAACCGCCCTGATTAGTTTAACGGTATTGGAGGTGGTGGTTCACTGTAAACCCCCCTACTGTTTTGGTTATGAGCTGGTGCTTCCACGCCCCGAGTTTCGTTTGGGTTACTAACATATCCCCCTCTCCCTCTATGATTAAAGTTTCCTGACACTCCCCGATTGTTGGTGAAACCTCTCCCTCTCTGATTCCTTCTAAACCCAGTATGTTCAAAACCTCGATTATAATTCTCCACTCTCCCTCGGGCACTCTCCCTTGGACCCTGACACCGGTAACATTGATTCCGCAACCCGTTATAATTACTAGCTCCACAACTAGGGTTTGGACACAACCACGCCCCCTCCCCTGATCTACTCACATTACTAATAAAATGGTCTGGTTGTCTTATGTCAGTATTTATTTGATTTGATTCATTAATTCTAAACTGGTATTTATTATCTTCTTCCTCTTTCATACTCTGGTATGCTTCTAGTATTTTTTCTAATTCTGCGATATTAGCAAACTCCCGGGTTCTGATTGTGGACCGTATGTCCTTAGGTAAATGTTTACTAATGTATCTTATAAAAGATGAAAGAGGCATTGGTGGTTCTAAATATTCAACCTGACTATATAGTCTCGTCACATACGACGTAATACTCATGTGCTTAATATTAAAATTGCCCCACCCCATTATGGTACTGCGTAACCCCTCTTGTTTCTCTTCTGACCAGTACTTATTTCTAAATGCTTGCTCAAACTCATTAAAATCTACCCAGTTATCGTTATGAGCATCCGCCCATATTTTAGCATCCCCTTTAAAGTACTTTAAAATTCTTACTAATTTAATCTCCCAACTTTCTTGGTTATATTTATTAAAACTTTTTATAGAGTTCAAAAATTGTATGGGGTTCACTCCCCTACTTTAATTACTAAAATACCCTAATTCTACTTCCACATTCACTCTCTCACTCACATTAGTTAATTTCTGATTAATGGTTACACTCAAGTCTTCTCTGACTTTAATTATTTCACGCTCATGTTCTGCTTGTTTATTTTTTAAACTAGTTACATTAATCTTAGTTGCATCAACTTGTTCAAAGTTACTTCTGAATTCATCATTTATATTTTCTTGTATTTCACTTGCTCATTTGATTTGTTCACACTCATTGATTATACATTGAACATTACTGTCAATTTTGTCATTTTGCTTTTTAATTTTATCATTAAATTTACTTGTCAATGTGTCAAATTTTTTATTTGTCTCTAACATTTTCTCTTTTTGTTTTTCGTTAATTATTTGTATCTCGTTTTTCATTTCTGTTTGTATCTTATTTATATCACTAGTCAGCTCATCTTTCACTCCAACAATAACCTCATTCATACTTTCCAATCTGCTATTCATATTTACTTCACTTATTCTTAATTCACTTCTTATGTTCACGAACTCGTTACTTAAGTCTGTAAGTTTATTATTGACTATATTTATTTCTGATTTGATTTCAGATTTTAACTTATTATTTTCTGCTTTCATTTTCTCGTCTTGTTTGTCAAGTTTATCATTTACTATGTTTATTTCTAATTTGACTTCCGTTCTAAACTCATTCAAATTCGTGTTTTATCGGTCAGATTTACTACTCATCATTTCCATAAATAATGCTAATTGATTAAGTATGTCTATATTGTCGACTCTGCTACTCTTAGCATCTGCCGTCTCAATTATTTCATCTGTTGTATTGTCGGTGTCGTCTACGTACTCGTCAATATTTGTCGATACTAAACTGTCCTGTGTCACATTTAAATTTATATTTACTTCTTCACCTTCACACAAAGTTGCATTCTTATTTCCCTCTGCCATTTTCGACCAGTTTGTAAACTAACTTAAATTTTTTAATTTACAAAGTCATTGTTAGACAGGCGCCATTTAAAACGTTACGAGTTTAAAATAAATATTAAAATCTAAAAATCTGTGCCTATTAATAAGCAGCAACTGAAACTTTACTTGTTTTTTTTTTAAATGAAAAAAAATTTAAATTTGTACCATTTACCTTCTTCGCGAATTACCAGGGTGTTGTCTGATGTACTTAGGCAGAGAAAAACAACAGGCAATGCAATGACAAACACATATTTTGCAAGCACAATAAAAATGGTATTTTATTTGTTTCCTGACATTCTTCTGTTTACTTTCTTTTACTTTACTTAATATTCATTTTCGACTCAAACTACTACTACTATTTTTCTTAAAGAATTACAAGAACTTGGAATTATTTTTACATGACCAATACACTAAAATAACTAGTTGCAACTTAAAGAACTGACAAACTACTTAACTAAACTACTAAGACGACCCAGATTGCTCGCTCTCTCCCTCTCATACTGTTTAATTTAAAAACCCCCCTTTTATATAAAATGATAATGAATTTAGATGGATACGATTACATGTTGTCGAGGAGTCCTCACCGACCGCATGGCGTGTTGCACTCACTATTAGTTTTGAAAAAATATTGTTATTGTTATTGTTCCATTGGTTTTGGAAACCGCACTTCGTCCACTAGTTCTACTACTTTATACCCTTTACATTAGTATATGGTCGGCCGACCGTAAATTAGTTCGAACAGATTTTTTGAAGACGACCACGCATGGCCTATGTTCGTCGTCGACTTAGTGACGCTACAGGTGCGTTGGTCAAAAAACATTTCCGTCAGCTCGCGCTGTGATTGGCTGCGGCTCTTACATAGCCGGTTCCGGTGATCGACTTTGGTGTCGAGAGTACAGATAGCGGCACACGAGCGCACACTCACCGCCACATTCCATTGTAGTTGGGCGTTAGTTACGAAGTTTTTGTTACTTCTCCCCAACGGACGATACGCGCAGGTGCGCATAGGCTTACATTCCAACGCTGTTATCGCTTGTGCCAAGCACGGACTGATACGGAATTGCATACAGGGTGTCCAAACAAGTGTTAGTGGTCTCGGTGGCCGTAAAGGGTGTCCAAACAGATCACTCTCAATATTGTTATTAAATGAAATAAAAACATACATCCCTCAAAATTGCCCCATTACAGTTTTAAAGAATGAAATAAAATATTAGTAGTCGTACACAAATGCGAGTCGAGTGTGTTATTTTCACAACCTCAAAATCATGTTTGCATTCACAGTTCGTGCTGGGATCTTGGACCCGAAATTAAGGTAGGCGAAAAGGTAATCATGAGTTTATAATTCTGTAATAAATCGTATAAGCACAATTACACATAATAAAATAAATCACTTAGCATCACATGTTAATGGTTCCGTCTTTTAATATTTATTTTTAGTATTTAAAACGAGTCGTTTTAAAATGTAACATTCCTGGTCTTAATTGCTGCAAAGTGGTTTATTAAATCACTATAATCTAAAGACGAAGCAATGTCGTTTTCAATTGAAAATATCGCTAAATTTGATACCCTGTCTTGAAATATTATTGATCGTAGGTACGATTTAATTAATTTAAGCTTACTAAACGATCTTTCACAAGAAGATGCAGGCACTGGTAAAGTAAGAAAATTTTTTAAACCTGTTGCTAGTGTTTTGTAGGCTTCTAATCCCACTGTAGAAATGTATTGTTGCAGTCCCTGAGGTGTAAAGTCTTTGTTCTCCATTTATGTCTTTGTTTTTAAATAAAAGTATGAGTCTTTCAAGTCACTGAACAATTCTTCACTGTTTAGGTCATGTGGATACAGTTTTGCAACACTGTGCACTTAATATTGATTTGGCAAAGCTGTTCCTCAAAATGTATATCCCCATCATTTACATATGCCTCAAATTTACAGAGGAACCCAAAGCGTTTTTATAACTCTTTTATGTTAGAGAAACGGCTTGAAATTTCAACTGACAGTTTCTCCAGATTTCTATTAGAGAACGTCGCATTTCTTGCCGAATGGTTAATGCAGAACCGTCTGCATACTCTCCTGGCATCGTGCTCTTCCTTCTTATCCTTTTCGTTATACTGACACTCCATTCATTACATACCTGCCCTGTCTTAGTAACGACATTGTCACACAGCTCATTCCTCCAAACTTTTAATTTGTCCGTTAGCGGCACCAGAAGTGTCAATGCTTTATTTATCCAAAGCATAATAAAGTATTTTAACATGTTATACACAAGTATATTTTTATATGTTAAAAATTTATCCAAGTATTTTAGAAAAGCCAGAAGGTTTCCAGGATTTGGATCGTTAGTAACTAACTCTCGATGTGTAACCTCTCTGTGCTCTTAGTATTTATTTTATTTCTTTTTAAATTTCTATCTCCTTGCTTGTTGGTTTTGAAAGAGAGGTTACAAGTTATTTAGAACTAGGCAAGAGCCTAGAGAAGCTAAAATTGGGCTGGGTCCAGTATGATGGGACTTGCAAATGAAACACTGAACTTAAGGTAACAACAACAATTTATTATTCTCTGGTAGTACAACACCTGAGCCCCAAAAGGCTAGATAACTAAGTCTTTTCATTATTGAATGTAATTTCCTTAATGTGTGCCTTGCCAAAAGTTGAGCAAGGAATAATAACTATTTACAGCCCCAAGTATTGAATGACTATGAAGATCTGAATGATCAGTGAATATTAATTCATGGAATTTTACATAATGTCAATAATACAATTGTAAACTGGCACACAATCTCGACCCGCAAATAATCACATATTATAACAAGACATAAATATATAAACATATACACCTGCAGGATTAATATAACAATGTAACAATTATGAAAAACAACACATACATATAATTAACATCAACCACGTTTGCATATAAATAACACATCACATGTTCACCCTGGTTATCAGCGCATTTAAGCATCTTGTCCAACACCCATAACCCCCTTATTCTGACCAAGTATCTGGCCCCCTTCTGTTTAATTAATAGGTGACTAAAACCCCCTCCCCAAAACTTCAATTAAAATATCCCAGGAGTGGAGCAGACATGCCCCCAAGTTTTAACAAGATAAGTGTTAACTGAATGTTCTCTGTAAGCCACGCGGCCAGCGCACAAATCCCAAGCCGATATTTAATTATCAATTTAAATCCCAGCAATTACTATAATGAAGAGTAGCATCACAAGGTTAACATGGATGTCCGGTTGCCTAACTGCATTTTATATTTCCTTTTACTTTCAAAACAGAATATGGAAAAATAGTGGAACGTGACCACCATGAGTATTCATAACTGACATTGATTAATCTTGTGTTGTCTTATGGTTAACTAATTGTTATAGTGAGCAATAAAAATTATCGTTACAAAATTTTCTATAGTAAAATACAAACTGTGACAGTGGTAAATTTAAAGTGTGCAAATTAGCTAAACAGTGGAACAGAATTTGTAAAACGGAATCTAAGTCATGAAGGTATTAAAGCCAGCTCACAGTGTTCCAAAAAACTTAACTACCGGCAGGGTCAGGCATCGGACGAGATCTAGCAAGATCTGACACAGACAGACTTGCAGTGGACGTCTCCAACGGGAGTCGACCACGGTTTAAAACCACCCCCAGATTATGAATGAATAATAAAATACGTGTCCACATGGAGCAAAATCGTTAACATAACTATCCCAACATGCTTAAAACAGAAATAGAATTAGATTCGACACTATCTACCGAACTCCCCTCAACCCGGGCGGTGCGTGACCCCGGCCGAGTTTTCACTCTCAAAACGAGATATACATGATAGTAATAGAGGAGGCGTAAGCCTTACAAATTGCAATTAAAACATGCCACCCATTGTCCGGAAATAACTGTCAAAACTGGAGCGTTTCATGAAAGTCTCACAGAGTTATTCGGCCACAAGATTTAGTTTAACATGGTTAAATTTCACCTGGTTTGAAGGGTGTATGTTGAGGGCTCTGTAGTGTGTGTCCAGTCCATCCTTCCGGCTGACATAGCTGACGAAGGGTTTTGGAATTACATCGCCTGAGGCAGTTGTTCGGCCATCCTTCCAGAGCGGGGCAGATTCCCGGCTACCTCGGAAACCCGGAGGTCACGTAGGTTTCTACTTATTCATAGAAGAAGCTGGGAGACGAAAACTGTTCAATCTACTCTGCCAGCCGGGGACTAGAATGTGAGGCGCTGATAGCTGAAGTGGAACTGAATAAACCGGCTGTTGAAAAAACCGTACGTAACAGAGATAGGGCGCGCGCGAGTCGGGCGGCCAAGGGGCAATTCAGCATGACAAAGTCCAACTGACCGTACCAAAGGACAACTTCTTTCGCGTCGACAAATGCGTAAATTCTTTAATTAATCACAATATAGATATCGGAACATCGCCGCCTTTTCCAAAACGCGGCACACCCCCACCCCAAAAGGGCAACCCGGTTGCCTCACCTTCAAACTCGGGAAAGTACCCTGCAGTGTACCCCCCTTCTAAAAAAAAACTCCGGTGGACATCGTGGGTAAGTTGGCCCGGCGGCACTCGCTCTCAGGAGAACCGACATCCCCATGCGACCCTCTCCGCCACGCCAACCCCACGGGACCGCCCCAACACGTCACCCTCTCCGGTGACCATCACCTACTCCCACCGGTCCCACTCACATATTCGTCCTAAGATCCAACAAGGCATCTCACACCCTGATATGTGAGCGACCGTGCTACTCCTCGTCCATCTCTCGGACCGACCAGCCACATGCACCCACAAGGCATCTCCAACCTTGCCATATGGCTGGCCCACTTCCCTACACAAGGGCGGACGGCCCCGCTTGGCCAGACAGAGAGGACCGCACCAAGGGCACACGAACATTAATCCCATCATTTACTCATTCAAATACCACATAACTAGAGGGGGTTCACCTTTCTACAGCACCTTCTACACAACTCTCTCAATCAACAAAAATAACACCAGGAAAACAACCGAAGAATGCGGCATGGCTCGGGCCCTATAATGAACAACATCAACATCAAGAACTATTAACAACCAACAACAGCACACCATCACTCCATCTAACTTTTCAAACAGGGGAAACTGACGATCTCAAAGACCACGACCATCTCGAGCACCACCATCTACTCACTTCCTTATCAATAGATTTTTACTAAGGGCAGGGGTAGGAAAATCGGGACGATGAAACGGGGCAAGGATCATTAAAGGTTCAATAGCTAGGACTAAGGGTAAGGACCTGGTTCCCTCCGAAAATAAGGATGAATGGAGGAAACCAAGGCTCTCGTGGGCAGGGGCGCAACCCTGAAATAGATGAACACCACTGGGAGTGTGGGGAACATCTACCCGCTACCCGTTAACCTCTGCTTCTTACCTTTCTATGCCGCACTTTAGGTATTCGCTCCTTTCGGACACCACTCTCTAAGAAATTATCTCGTGTTGAGCTGTACTGACTGGTTTCTTCGGGATCAGAATCAAAGCAACTTACCTCACTACTTTCACTCCGCTTTGGATTATGCTCATCGTCTAACTCCTCTGCTACAGTTTCTTCCTTTTCTACAACTTCCCCTTCTTCATCCACATAATCCAAATCAACTTCCTGACACTGCACCTCCTCAGCCTCTTCCCGTTGCTCCTCTGATCCATCTTCTTCACCACACGCATCGCCAGCTCCTTCACGAACTTCTTGACTAACCTCTTCTCTGATCTCATTTTCATCAACACGTTCATCACCAACGTCATCGCCATCACTTCCACTACCACCATCTGAACACTGCACATCTACGTCCTCCGCTAGTTGCTCACCTGGTCCACCTGAAACGTCCTCCCGTTCCTCGGAATCCTCAACACTACTTACAGAAGGCGTCTGCACATCTTCACACACTACTTCACTCTCACTCACAAACTCTACAACGCTGCCACCCAATTTCTCCTCAACTTCTACCTCATCTACTTCTACTACACTTGCGGCATGGAAATCCCCTTGTCCATCCACAACCTCAGAAACACTTGCAGCCCGGACATCCCTGTGTCCATCTGCAACTTCAGACTCTACAGTCTCCCTAACACCTACAACTATACTCACCTGTGCAGCATCTGCAGACCGCTCTTCTGACTCTTCTGTCGATTCCACTCTTTGACCACTTTCAGCAACCACAACGTCCTCAACATCTTCCACCCTGGAATCCAGCCGTCCAGGTTCATGTGCAATGACTACATTAATTTCGACTGGCGATGGTGATGTTACAGGATCTGGATCCCTCACGAACCGAGATGTAAATACCGGAACAAATTCTGCGGCCTCTGGATTCAACCATGACGTCCTCCTGGAGTCCGGTAATTCAGTATTAACTGACGCGCTTTTATCCTCCTGTATTGTTCCCACGGAGTCATACCGCTCTTCTACTTCTGCTTCCTTTTCTTCATCTACTACTCTCTTGGGCACTTGTAATTCCTCTGGAACCTTTAAAGTTTCCTTTTTCTCCGAATAGGGATAACGCCTTGGTACAGGCTCCCTACTTGCCGCTGTCTGTTCCCTAACATAATTTCTTTTTCCCCTGTTAATTTCATGTTTCCTTGTTTTCTGTGCTGTAGCTGTTGTTACCATCTTCACACTTGCCACCCCCTTGTAGCCTCCATCACTTCCGGAATATTCAGGCTTTCTAACAGTCTCTTGTGTTCTCCTCCAACCACCATGTTTGTCCCTTTTGGCTCTTCCTGAGGAACCGCTGGAGTATTGGACATCGATAGCCTCTTTTCCCCGGGACTCGTCAACCTCCTTGACCGTTCCTGAAAGCACACACAGTCGCTCAAGGTCCGCAAAACAACGTGGACGATCTGCGAATGCCAAACGAGATCTCTCCTGGGGAGTCAGTCCTTGTAGAATTGCTTGGATAACTTCCGTCTCCGGCAACCCCAATCTTAACACCCGGGCCGCTTTCCGTATATCGCGCACGAAGTCTCCTAACGCCTCTCCGTAGGCCTGTGGGCGATAGAATCTTTCCAACTCAAGCTTGGCGCGTCGTCGAATGGGTAGGAAGAAGTTCAAAACCTCCCCATGGAAAGCATCAACACTGTCACCCCGACGCAAAGCCTTGGTGACCAGATTAGCCAACGTACTCCGACAATATGGGTATATAAGATACAAGACCTCCCCATCGGACACCCCTGGGAAATCAGCCACCTGCAGGACCAGGTCCAAGAAAACCAACAGCTGGTCCTCATCAAATCCATCCACCACCGGAAATTTCTGGAGAACGCCTGTAAGAGGGTGGGGCAACTCCTGATAGCATACCGCCGCCAGAATTGCACAATGCAAAACAAACAATCATAAAACAATTCCCACTAAACACCTAACACAAACACAACCTACAAAAACATTTTAACAAGAATCGGAAAAACTCAAGTACTGTCCTTCCTTTGAGTAGACCCCCGGGTTTCCTAGCGCTGTGGAAACCTGACCCGCTCCGGAATCAACCCTCCGTCAGTCGCCAGACTCAAGAAGAAACAACATCAGACACTAACACCAACATACAATCCACACCACCTAACACTAACCACAATATACGACATTTCGACTACAACATTGTCACCATTAGCATCGGACGATACCGACTTCCAGTCGGGCCATACCGCATCCCACTTACCGCATGCGCAATTACTTTCAAAAAAATAAATTCGGGAACCCATCCCCACGCGAACTCCGGCAATGTCCAATTTCAAAACAACAACCCAACTACAACACATGCCCGTGGCGGCCTCAGATTTACAATTCAAAACATTTAACAATAATTCATAAAAAAACATACCTACTTCTACATTTCATGTCAACTATTAAGTGCCATTTTATTTGCCAGACTATCTCCAAGTTTGCAAGCCCCATCACACACCAGGACCCAAGGGTTCAAGCCTAGAATGAACCACGCTCTGATCTACCATTTGTAACCTCTCTGTGTTCTTAGTATTTATTTTATTTCTTTTTAAATTTCTATCTCCTTGCTTGTTGGTTTTGAAAGAGAGGTTACAAGTTATTTAGAACTAGGCAAGAGCCTAGAGAAGCTAAAATTGGGCTGGGTCCAGTATGATGGGACTTGCAAATGAAACACTGAACTTAAGATAACAACAACAATTTATTATTCTCTGGTAGTACAACACCTGAGCCCCAAAAGGTTAGATAACTAAGTCTTTTCATTATTGAATGTAATTTCCTTAATGTGTGCCTTGCCAAAAGTTGAGCATGGAATAATAACTATTTACAGCCCCAAGTATTGAATGACTATGAAGATCTGAATGATCAGTGAATATTAATTCATGGAATTTTACATAATGTCAATAATACAATTGTAAACTGGCACACAATCTCGACCCACAAATAATCACATATTATAACAAGACATAAATATATAAACATATACACCTGCAGGATTAATATAACAATGTAACAATTATGAAAAACAACACATACATATAATTAACATCAACCACGTTTGCATATAAATAACACATCACATGTTCACCCTGGTTATCAGCGCATTTAAGCATCTTGTCCAACACCCATAACCCCCTTATTCTGACCAGTATCTGGCCCCCTTCTGTTTAATTAATAGGTGACTAAAACCCCCTCCCCAAAACTTCAATTAAAATATCCCAGGAGTGGAGCAGACATGCCCCCAAGTTTTAACAAGATAAGTGTTAACTGAATGTTCTCTGTAAGCCACGCGGCCAGCGCACAAATCCCAAGCCGATATTTAATTATCAATTTAAATCCCAGCAATTACTATAATGAAGAGTAGCATCACAAGGTTAACATGGATGTCCGGTTGCCTAACTGCATTTTATATTTCCTTTTACTTTCAAAACAGAATATGGAAAAATAGTGGAACGTGACGACCATGAGTATTCATAACTGACATTGATTAATCTTGTGTTGTCTTATGGTTAACTAATTGTTATAGTGAGCAATAAAAATTATCGTTACAAAATTTTCTATAGTAAAATACAAACTGTGACAATGGTAAATTTAAAGTGTGCAAATTAGCTAAACAGTGGAACAGAATTTGTAAAACGGAATCTAAGTCATGAAGGTATTAAAGCCAGCTCACAGTGTTCCAAAAAACTTAACTACCGGCAGGGTCAGGCATCGGACGAGATCTAGCAAGATCTGACACAGACAGACTTGCAGTGGACGTCTCCAACGGGAGTCGACCACGGTTTAAAACCACCCCCAGATTATGAATGAATAATAAAATACGTGTCCACATGGAGCAAAATCGTTAACATAACTATCCCAACATGCTTAAAACAGAAATAGAATTAGATTCGACACTATCTACCGAACTCCCCTCAACCCGGGCGGTGCGTGACCCCGGCCGAGTTTTCACTCTCAAAACGAGATATACATGATAGTAATAGAGGAGGCGTAAGCCTTACAAATTGCAATTAAAACATGCCACCCATTGTCTGGAAATAACTGTCAAAACTGGAGCGTTTCATGAAAGTCTCACAGAGTTATTCGGCCACAAGATTTAGTTTAACATGGTTAAATTTCACCTGGTTTGAAGGGTGTATGTTGAGGGCTCTGTAGTGTGTGTCCAGTCCATCCTTCCGGCTGACATAGCTGACGAAGGGTTTTGGAATTACATCGCCTGAGGCAGTTGTTCGGCCATCCTTCCAGAGCGGGGCAGATTCCCGGCTACCTCGGAAACCCGGAGGTCACGTAGGTTTCTACTTATTCATAGAAGAAGCTGGGAGACGAAAACTGTTCAATCTACTCTGCCAGCCGGGGACTAGAATGTGAGGCGCTGATAGCTGAAATGGAACTGAATAAACCGGCTGTTGAAAAAACCGTACGTAACAGAGATAGGGCGCGCGCGAGTCGGGCGGCCAAGGGGCAATTCAGCATGACAAAGTCCAACTGACCGTACCAAAGGACAACTTCTTTCGCGTCGACAAATGCGTAAATTCTTTAATTAATCACAATATAGATATCGGAACATCGCCGCGTTTTCCAAAACGCGGCACACCCCCACCCCAAAAGGGCAACCCGGTTGCCTCACCTTCAAACTCGGGAAAGTACCCTGCAGTGTACCCCCCTTCTAAAAAAAAAACTCCGGTGGACATCGTGGGTAAGTTGGCCCGGCGGCACTCGCTCTCAGGAGAACCGACATCCCCATGCGACCCTCTCCGCCACGCCAACCCCACGGGACCGCCCCAACACGTCACCCTCTCCGGTGACCATCACCTACTCCCACCGGTCCCACTCACATATTCGTCCTAAGACCCAACAAGGCATCTCACACCCTGATATGTGAGCGACCGTGCTACTCCTCGTCCATCTCTCGGACCGACCAGCCACATGCACCCACAAGGCATCTCCAACCTTGCCATATGGTTGGCCCACTTCCCTACACAAGGGCGGACGGCCCCGCTTGGCCAGACAGAGAGGACCGCACCAAGGGCACACGAACATTAATCCCATCATTTACTCATTCAAATACCACATAACTAGAGGGGGTTCACCTTTCTACAGCACCTTCTACACAACTCTCTCAATCAACAAAAATAACACCAGGAAAACAACCGAAGAATGCGGCATGGCTCGGGCCCTATAATGAACAACATCAACATCAAGAACTATTAACAACCAACAACAGCACACCATCACTCCATCTAACTTTTCAAACAGGGAAACTGACGATCTCAAAGACCACGACCATCTCGAGCACCACCATCTACTCACTTCCTTATCAATAGATTTTTACTAAGGGCAGGGGTAGGAAAATCGGGACGATGAAACGGGGCAAGGATCATTAAAGGTTCAATAGCTAGGACTAAGGGTAAGGACCTGGTTCCCTCCGAAAATAAGGATGAATGGAGGAAACCAAGGCTCGCGTGGGCAGGGGCGCAACCCTGAAATAGATGAACACCACTGGGAGTGTGGGGAACATCTACCCGCTACCCGTTAACCTCTGCTTCTTACCTTTCTATGCCGCACTTTAGGTATTCGCTCCTTTCGGACACCACTCTCTAAGAAATTATCTCATGTTGAGCTGTACTGACTGGTTTCTTCGGGATCAGAATCAAAGCAACTTACCTCACTACTTTCACTCCGCTTTGGATTATGCTCATCGTCTAACTCCTCTGCTACAGTTTCTTCCTTTTCTACAACTTCCCCTTCTTCATCCACATAATCCAAATCAACTTCCTGACACTGCACCTCCTCAGCCTCTTCCCGTTGCTCCTCTGATCCATCTTCTTCACCACACGCATCGCCAGCTCCTTCACGAACTTCTTGACTAACCTCTTCTCTGATCTCATTTTCATCAACACGTTCATCACCAACGTCATCGCCATCACTTCCACTACCACCATCTGAACACTGCACATCTACGTCCTCCGCTAGTTGCTCACCTGGTCCACCTGAAACTTCCTCCCGTTCCTCGGAATCCTCAACACTACTTACAGAAGGCGTCTGCACATCTTCACACACTACTTCACTCTCGCTCACAAACTCTACAACGCTGCCACCCAATTTCTCCTCAACTTCTACCTCATCTACTTCTACTACACTTGCGGCATGGAAATCCCCTTGTCCATCCACAACCTCAGAAACACTTGCAGCCCGGACATCCCTGTGTCCATCTGCAACTTCAGACTCTACAGTCTCCCTAACACCTACAACTATACTCACCTGCGCAGCATCTGCAGACCGCTCTTCTGACTCTTCTGTCGATTCCACTCTTTGACCACTTTCAGCAACCACAACGTCCTCAACATCTTCCACCCTGGAATCCAGCCATCCAGGTTCATGTGCAATGACTACATTAATTTCGACTGGCGATGGTGATGTTACAGGATCTGGATCCCTCACGAACCGAGATGTAAATACCGGAACAAATTCTGCGGCCTCTGGATTCAACCATGACGTCCTCCTGGAGTCCGGTAATTCAGTATTAACTGACGCGCTCTTATCCTCCTGTATTGTTCCCACGGAGTCATACCGCTCTTCTACTTCTGCTTCCTTTTCTTCATCTACTACTCTCTTGGGCACTTGTAATTCCTCTGGAACCTTTAAAGTTTCCTTTTTCTCCGAATAGGGATAACGCCTTGGTACAGGCTCCCTACTTGCCGCTGTCTGTTCCCTAACATAATTTCTTTTTCCCCTGTTAATTTCATGTTTCCTTGTTTTCTGTGCTGTAGCTGTTGTTACCATCTTCACACTTGCCACCCCCTTGTAGCCTCCATCACTTCCGGAATATTCAGGCTTTCTAACAGTCTCTTGTGTTCTCCTCCAACCACCATGTTTGTCCCTTTTGGCTCTTCCTGAGGAACCGCTGGAGTATTGGACATCGATAGCCTCTTTTCCCCGGGACTCGTCAACCTCCTTGACCGTTCCTGAAAGCACACACAGTCGCTCAAGGTCCGCAAAACAACGTGGACGATCTGCGAATGCCAAACGAGATCTCTCCTGGGGAGTCAGTCCTTGTAGAATTGCTTGGATAACTTCCGTCTCCGGCAACCCCAATCTTAACACCCGGGCCGCTTTCCGTATATCGCGCACGAAGTCTCCTAACGCCTCTCCGTAGGCCTGTGGGCGATAGAATCTTTCCAACTCAAGCTTGGCGCGTCGTCGAATGGGTAGGAAGAAGTTCAAAACCTCCCCATGGAAAGCATCAACACTGTCACCCCGACGCAAAGCCTTGGTGACCAGATTAGCCAACGTACTCCGACAATATGGGTATATAAGATACAAGACCTCCCCATCGGACACCCCTGGGAAATCAGCCACCTGCAGGACCAGGTCCAAGAAAACCAACAGCTGGTCCTCATCAAATCCATCCACCACCGGAAATTTCTGGAGAACGCCTGTAAGAGGGTGGGGCAACTCCTGATAGCATACCGCCGCCAGAATTGCACAATGCAAAACAAACAATCATAAAACAATTCCCACTAAACACCTAACACAAACACAACCTACAAAAACATTTTAACAAGAATCGGAAAAACTCAAGTACTGTCCTTCCTTTGAGTAGACCCCCGGGTTTCCTAGCGCTGTGGAAACCTGACCCGCTCCGGAATCAACCCTCCGTCAGTCGCCAGACTCAAGAAGAAACAACATCAGACACTAACACCAACATACAATCCACACCACCTAACACTAACCACAATATACGACATTTCGACTACAACATTGTCACCATTAGCATCGGACGATACCGACTTCCAGTCGGGCCATACCGCATCCCACTTACCGCATGCGCAATTACTTTCAAAAAAATAAATTCGGGAACCCATCCCCACGCGAACTCCGGCAATGTCCAATTTCAAAACAACAACCCAACTACAACACATGCCCGTGGCGGCCTCAGATTTACAATTCAAAACATTTAACAATAATTCATAAAAAAACATACCTACTTCTACATTTCATGTCAACTATTAAGTGCCATTTTATTTGCCAGACTATCTCCAAGTTTGCAAGCCCCATCACACACCAGGACCCAAGGGTTCAAGCCTAGAATGAACCACGCTCTGATCTACCATTTGTAACCTCTCTGTGTTCTTAGTATTTATTTTATTTCTTTTTAAATTTCTATCTCCTTGCTTGTTGGTTTTGAAAGAGAGGTTACAAGTTATTTAGAACTAGGCAAGAGCCTAGAGAAGCTAAAATTGGGCTGGGTCCAGTATGATGGGACTTGCAAATGAAACACTGAACTTAAGATAACAACAACAATTTATTATTCTCTGGTAGTACAACACCTGAGCCCCAAAAGGTTAGATAACTAAGTCTTTTCATTATTGAATGTAATTTCCTTAATGTGTGCCTTGCCAAAAGTTGAGCATGGAATAATAACTATTTACAGCCCCAAGTATTGAATGACTATGAAGATCTGAATGATCAGTGAATATTAATTCATGGAATTTTACATAATGTCAATAATACAATTGTAAACTGGCACACAATCTCGACCCACAAATAATCACATATTATAACAAGACATAAATATATAAACATATACACCTGCAGGATTAATATAACAATGTAACAATTATGAAAAACAACACATACATATAATTAACATCAACCACGTTTGCATATAAATAACACATCACATGTTCACCCTGGTTATCAGCGCATTTAAGCATCTTGTCCAACACCCATAACCCCCTTATTCTGACCAGTATCTGGCCCCCTTCTGTTTAATTAATAGGTGACTAAAACCCCCTCCCCAAAACTTCAATTAAAATATCCCAGGAGTGGAGCAGACATGCCCCCAAGTTTTAACAAGATAAGTGTTAACTGAATGTTCTCTGTAAGCCACGCGGCCAGCGCACAAATCCCAAGCCGATATTTAATTATCAATTTAAATCCCAGCAATTACTATAATGAAGAGTAGCATCACAAGGTTAACATGGATGTCCGGTTGCCTAACTGCATTTTATATTTCCTTTTACTTTCAAAACAGAATATGGAAAAATAGTGGAACGTGACCACCATGAGTATTCATAACTGACATTGATTAATCTTGTGTTGTCTTATGGTTAACTAATTGTTATAGTGAGCAATAAAAATTATCGTTACAAAATTTTCTATAGTAAAATACAAACTGTGACAATGGTAAATTTAAAGTGTGCAAATTAGCTAAACAGTGGAACAGAATTTGTAAAACGGAATCTAAGTCATGAAGGTATTAAAGCCAGCTCACAGTGTTCCAAAAAACTTAACTACCGGCAGGGTCAGGCATCGGACGAGATCTAGCAAGATCTGACACAGACAGACTTGCAGTGGACGTCTCCAACGGGAGTCGACCACGGTTTAAAACCACCCCCAGATTATGAATGAATAATAAAATACGTGTCCACATGGAGCAAAATCGTTAACATAACTATCCCAACATGCTTAAAACAGAAATAGAATTAGATTCGACACTATCTACCGAACTCCCCTCAACCCGGGCGGTGCGTGACCCCGGCCGAGTTTTCACTCTCAAAACGAGATATACATGATAGTAATAGAGGAGGCGTAAGCCTTACAAATTGCAATTAAAACATGCCACCCATTGTCTGGAAATAACTGTCAAAACTGGAGCGTTTCATGAAAGTCTCACAGAGTTATTCGGCCACAAGATTTAGTTTAACATGGTTAAATTTCACCTGGTTTGAAGGGTGTATGTTGAGGGCTCTGTAGTGTGTGTCCAGTCCATCCTTCCGGCTGACATAGCTGACGAAGGGTTTTGGAATTACATCGCCTGAGGCAGTTGTTCGGCCATCCTTCCAGAGCGGGGCAGATTCCCGGCTACCTCGGAAACCCGGAGGTCACGTAGGTTTCTACTTATTCATAGAAGAAGCTGGGAGACGAAAACTGTTCAATCTACTCTGCCAGCCGGGGACTAGAATGTGAGGCGCTGATAGCTGAAATGGAACTGAATAAACCGGCTGTTGAAAAAACCGTACGTAACAGAGATAGGGCGCGCGCGAGTCGGGCGGCCAAGGGGCAATTCAGCATGACAAAGTCCAACTGACCGTACCAAAGGACAACTTCTTTCGCGTCGACAAATGCGTAAATTCTTTAATTAATCACAATATAGATATCGGAACATCGCCGCGTTTTCCAAAACGCGGCACACCCCCACCCCAAAAGGGCAACCCGGTTGCCTCACCTTCAAACTCGGGAAAGTACCCTGCAGTGTACCCCCCTTCTAAAAAAAAAACTCCGGTGGACATCGTGGGTAAGTTGGCCCGGCGGCACTCGCTCTCAGGAGAACCGACATCCCCATGCGACCCTCTCCGCCACGCCAACCCCACGGGACCGCCCCAACACGTCACCCTCTCCGGTGACCATCACCTACTCCCACCGGTCCCACTCACATATTCGTCCTAAGACCCAACAAGGCATCTCACACCCTGATATGTGAGCGACCGTGCTACTCCTCGTCCATCTCTCGGACCGACCAGCCACATGCACCCACAAGGCATCTCCAACCTTGCCATATGGTTGGCCCACTTCCCTACACAAGGGCGGACGGCCCCGCTTGGCCAGACAGAGAGGACCGCACCAAGGGCACACGAACATTAATCCCATCATTTACTCATTCAAATACCACATAACTAGAGGGGGTTCACCTTTCTACAGCACCTTCTACACAACTCTCTCAATCAACAAAAATAACACCAGGAAAACAACCGAAGAATGCGGCATGGCTCGGGCCCTATAATGAACAACATCAACATCAAGAACTATTAACAACCAACAACAGCACACCATCACTCCATCTAACTTTTCAAACAGGGAAACTGACGATCTCAAAGACCACGACCATCTCGAGCACCACCATCTACTCACTTCCTTATCAATAGATTTTTACTAAGGGCAGGGGTAGGAAAATCGGGACGATGAAACGGGGCAAGGATCATTAAAGGTTCAATAGCTAGGACTAAGGGTAAGGACCTGGTTCCCTCCGAAAATAAGGATGAATGGAGGAAACCAAGGCTCGCGTGGGCAGGGGCGCAACCCTGAAATAGATGAACACCACTGGGAGTGTGGGGAACATCTACCCGCTACCCGTTAACCTCTGCTTCTTACCTTTCTATGCCGCACTTTAGGTATTCGCTCCTTTCGGACACCACTCTCTAAGAAATTATCTCATGTTGAGCTGTACTGACTGGTTTCTTCGGGATCAGAATCAAAGCAACTTACCTCACTACTTTCACTCCGCTTTGGATTATGCTCATCGTCTAACTCCTCTGCTACAGTTTCTTCCTTTTCTACAACTTCCCCTTCTTCATCCACATAATCCAAATCAACTTCCTGACACTGCACCTCCTCAGCCTCTTCCCGTTGCTCCTCTGATCCATCTTCTTCACCACACGCATCGCCAGCTCCTTCACGAACTTCTTGACTAACCTCTTCTCTGATCTCATTTTCATCAACACGTTCATCACCAACGTCATCGCCATCACTTCCACTACCACCATCTGAACACTGCACATCTACGTCCTCCGCTAGTTGCTCACCTGGTCCACCTGAAACTTCCTCCCGTTCCTCGGAATCCTCAACACTACTTACAGAAGGCGTCTGCACATCTTCACACACTACTTCACTCTCGCTCACAAACTCTACAACGCTGCCACCCAATTTCTCCTCAACTTCTACCTCATCTACTTCTACTACACTTGCGGCATGGAAATCCCCTTGTCCATCCACAACCTCAGAAACACTTGCAGCCCGGACATCCCTGTGTCCATCTGCAACTTCAGACTCTACAGTCTCCCTAACACCTACAACTATACTCACCTGCGCAGCATCTGCAGACCGCTCTTCTGACTCTTCTGTCGATTCCACTCTTTGACCACTTTCAGCAACCACAACGTCCTCAACATCTTCCACCCTGGAATCCAGCCGTCCAGGTTCATGTGCAATGACTACATTAATTTCGACTGGCGATGGTGATGTTACAGGATCTGGATCCCTCACGAACCGAGATGTAAATACCGGAACAAATTCTGCGGCCTCTGGATTCAACCATGACGTCCTCCTGGAGTCCGGTAATTCAGTATTAACTGACGCGCTCTTATCCTCCTGTATTGTTCCCACGGAGTCATACCGCTCTTCTACTTCTGCTTCCTTTTCTTCATCTACTACTCTCTTGGGCACTTGTAATTCCTCTGGAACCTTTAAAGTTTCCTTTTTCTCCGAATAGGGATAACGCCTTGGTACAGGCTCCCTACTTGCCGCTGTCTGTTCCCTAACATAATTTCTTTTTCCCCTGTTAATTTCATGTTTCCTTGTTTTCTGTGCTGTAGCTGTTGTTACCATCTTCACACTTGCCACCCCCTTGTAGCCTCCATCACTTCCGGAATATTCAGGCTTTCTAACAGTCTCTTGTGTTCTCCTCCAACCACCATGTTTGTCCCTTTTGGCTCTTCCTGAGGAACCGCTGGAGTATTGGACATCGATAGCCTCTTTTCCCCGGGACTCGTCAACCTCCTTGACCGTTCCTGAAAGCACACACAGTCGCTCAAGGTCCGCAAAACAACGTGGACGATCTGCGAATGCCAAACGAGATCTCTCCTGGGGAGTCAGTCCTTGTAGAATTGCTTGGATAACTTCCGTCTCCGGCAACCCCAATCTTAACACCCGGGCCGCTTTCCGTATATCGCGCACGAAGTCTCCTAACGCCTCTCCGTAGGCCTGTGGGCGATAGAATCTTTCCAACTCAAGCTTGGCGCGTCGTCGAATGGGTAGGAAGAAGTTCAACACCTTCCCATGGAAAGCATCAACACTGTCACCCCGACGCAAAGCCTTGGTGACCAGATTAGCCAACGTACTCCGACAATACGGGTATATAAGATACAAGACCTCCCCATCGGACACCCCTGGGAAATCAGCCACCTGCAGGACCAGGTCCAAGAAAACCAACAGCTGGTCCTCATCAAATCCATCCACCACCGGAAATTTCTGGAGAACGCCTGTAAGAGGGTGGGGCAACTCCTGATAGCATACCGCCGCCAGAATTGCACAATGCAAAACAAACAATCATAAAACAATTCCCACTAAACACCTAACACAAACACAACCTACAAAAACATTTTAACAAGAATCGGAAAAACTCAAGTACTGTCCTTCCTTTGAGTAGACCCCCGGGTTTCCTAGCGCTGTGGAAACCTGACCCGCTCCGGAATCAACCCTCCGTCAGTCGCCAGACTCAAGAAGAAACAACATCAGACACTAACACCAACATACAATCCACACCACCTAACACTAACCACAATATACGACATTTCGACTACAACATTGTCACCATTAGCATCGGACGATACCGACTTCCAGTCGGGCCATACCACATCCCACTAACCGCACGCGCAATTACTTTCAAAAAAATAAATTCGGGAACCCATCCCCACGCGAACTCCGGCAATGTCCAATTTCAAAACAACAACCCAACTACAACACATGCCCGTGGCGGCCTCAGATTTACAATTCAAAACATTTAACAATAATTCATAAAAAAACATACCTACTTCTACATTTCATGTCAACTATTAAGTGCCATTTTATTTGCCAGACTATCTCCAAGTTTGCAAGCCCCATCACACACCAGGACCCAAGGGTTCAAGCCTAGAATGAACCACGCTCTGATCTACCATTTGTAACCTCTCTGTGCTCTTTGTATTTATTTTATTTCTTTTTAAATTTCTATCTCCTTGCTTGTTGGTTTTGAAAAGAGGTTACAAGTTATTTAGAACTAGGCAAGAGCCTAGAGAAGCTAAAATTGGGCTGGGTCCAGTATGATGGGACTTGCAAATGAAACACTGAACTTAAGATAACAACAACAATTTATTATTCTCTGGTAGTACAACACCTGAGCCCCAAAAGGCTAGATAACTAAGTCTTTTCATTATTGAATGTAATTTCCTTAATGTGTGCCTTGCCAAAAGTTGAGCAAGGAATAATAACTATTTACAGCCCCAAGTATTGAATGACTATGAAGATCTGAATGATCAGTGAATATTAATTCATGGAATTTTACATAATGTCAATAATACAATTGTAAACTGGCACACAATCTCGACCCGCAAATAATCACATATTATAACAAGACATAAATATATAAACATATACACCTGCAGGATTAATATAACAATGTAACAATTATGAAAAACAACACATACATATAATTAACATCAACCACGTTTGCATATAAATAACACATCACATGTTCACCCTGGTTATCAGCGCATTTAAGCATCTTGTCCAACACCCATAACCCCCTTATTCTGACCAAGTATCTGGCCCCCTTCTGTTTAATTAATAGGTGACTAAAACCCCCTCCCCAAAACTTCAATTAAAATATCCCAGGAGTGGAGCAGACATGCCCCCAAGTTTTAACAAGATAAGTGTTAACTGAATGTTCTCTGTAAGCCACGCGGCCAGCGCACAAATCCCAAGCCGATATTTAATTATCAATTTAAATCCCAGCAATTACTATAATGAAGAGTAGCATCACAAGGTTAACATGGATGTCCGGTTGCCTAACTGCATTTTATATTTCCTTTTACTTTCAAAACAGAATATGGAAAAATAGTGGAACGTGACCACCATGAGTATTCATAACTGACATTGATTAATCTTGTGTTGTCTTATGGTTAACTAATTGCTATAGTGAGCAATAAAAATTATCTTTACAAAATTTTCTATAGTAAAATACAAACTGTGACAATGGTAAATTTAAAGTGTGCAAATTAGCTAAACAGTGGAACAGAATTTGTAAAACGGAATCTAAGTCATGAAGGTATTAAAGCCAGCTCACAGTGTTCCAAAAAACTTAACTACCGGCAGGGTCAGGCATCGGACGAGATCTAGCAAGATCTGACACAGACAGACTTGCAGTGGACGTCTCCAACGGGAGTCGACCACGGTTTAAAACCACCCCCAGATTATGAATGAATAATAAAATACGTGTCCACATGGAGCAAAATCGTTAACATAACTATCCCAACATGCTTAAAACAGAAATAGAATTAGATTCGACACTATCTACCGAACTCCCCTCAACCCGGGCGGTGCGTGACCCCGGCCGAGTTTTCACTCTCAAAACGAGATATACATGATAGTAATAGAGGAGGCGTAAGCCTTACAAATTGCAATTAAAACATGCCACCCATTGTCCGGAAATAACTGTCAAAACTGGAGCGTTTCATGAAAGTCTCACAGAGTTATTCGGCCACAAGATTTAGTTTAACATGGTTAAATTTCACCTGGTTTGAAGAGTGTATGCTGAGGGCTCTGTAGTGTGTGTCCAGTCCATCCTTCCGGCTGACATAGCTGACGAAGGGTTTTGGAATTACATCGCCTGAGGCAGTTGTTCGGCCATCCTTCCAGAGCGGGGCAGATTCCCGGCTACCTCGGAAACCCGGAGGTCACGTAGGTTTCTACTTATTCATAGAAGAAGCTGGGAGACGAAAACTGTTCAATCTACTCTGCCAGCCGGGGACTAGAATGTGAGGCGCTGATAGCTGAAGTGGAACTGAATAAACCGGCTGTTGAAAAAACCGTACGTAACAGAGATAGGGCGCGCGCGAGTCGGGCGGCCAAGGGGCAATTCAGCATGACAAAGTCCAACTGACCGTACCAAAGGACAACTTCTTTCGCGTCGACAAATGCGTAAATTCTTTAATTAATCACAATATAGACATCGGAACATCGCCGCGTTTTCCAAAACGCGGCACAGATGTCTTATCAGTGCCAGATTTTGTTTTGCAAGAGTTTGTACCGTGGCAATGACCCGTTTGAGGATTTCTTTCCATGTTCTGCTTTACTCATTTGTTCCTGAAGTAGATCATCAATAAGTCCCTCTTTGTTTAAAGAATGTTCCAATTCCTTCCATTCCAAAAATGCAGAGCAATGAGCAGGACTATTTTCATGATCCTGAATATGGGGATTTAACTTTCGCCATGACAAAAACCCATTTTTACTATTAAAATGGCTTCTTTGATAGTTTTTTTTTTTTTGGTGGAAATAAAGTGTAACAAAAGCAAAATAGAGATTTTTTAGTTGGAGAAAAACACATCCAAGTGTTTGAAGTCCAAATTTTTACCTTTTCACCATTTTGCAAGGTTTTATCAAACCAATACTTGTTTAAGGATCGTCCAGCTTCATCTTCAGGAAAATGGCTGTCCTTCTTCTGCAACAGACATGTTCCTCTATTCACCATTATATCTTGGAAGGATTGAGATTTCTCACTTGGCCAAGCTCTCACATCTTGTAGAAAAGCAGCGGGAACATTGTCTACATTGTTGTTAGTAATGTTCTGTCTTTCATCCATCGCCTGTAATTTCAAGACTGCACGATGCAACATCATCCATGGTACTAGAACCAACTGAATCTTGTAACTGTACTTTGACACTTTCACAGTTTGAAGTATTCAAGTCATTAACTTTACTGTATTTGTCAACAGCCTCGTCGCTAATAACATCCATTTATGATCGCAAGTTGATTCCTTGTTAATTGTAATATTTTCACACTCAGGGTTCGATTTTTCTTGAATAAAAGACTTCATAAACTCTTTGGAACTTGTTGTAGTTCTTAAGGAATAGTCGTATAAAAGAATCAAGTTGTTTGTAGTTTTATAAACTGAAAACATTTTTTTCAAGTCTATGCTCACTCTGCCCCCTTGGCCCCCCCTCTAGCTACGCGTCTGATTATAACGCTGTGTATGTTTATGTACCCAGTATATACATATAACTTATATGAGTGATAAGTTGGTAAAATATTTTCACTTTATTTTTTTTTAATTTACCAGTACTTCAAAACGAACATGCCTGCTCTTAAATGTGGACTATAATGTATGTTTTGTTTGACCTTAGCTTATCGCTATCCTTATGTTATGTAGACAGTGTTCTCCTCATATGACTAGTTATTTAACTCATGCTTTCATCTTCCTTGTGTATGTGTTGAAGCTGTGGTATATTGTTGGCGATGTTTTCTTTCACCAGCTGCTTTTCCTATATCTGCAGCAAAGAAGAAAGGTACAAGGCACCAAAACCAGCACCTGGTTGGATGCTATGAGAATTACAGAGCCTACATAAGATCTGTAATTCTTGTGTTATGGGAGCGAGACTATTCCGAAGGTTGCAATACAATGTGTAGCATGTTTGCAAACACTGTTACTGTTCAAAAACGCGAGAAGTCAGTGTGTTAATAAAGGGTGGTCAAAAAGCCACGCAATCCAGAATTTGGAAATGTCCCTCTCAACACCAGTGATGTGCAAGGAAGTTAGAATTGTGATGTTTCTAACATTGAATCTTTTCCTTAAAGTCTTGTGTTTCATTAATTATATAGTCACCAAAATTGGTTGTGTGAAATGTGTGTTGTATAGAAATGTACATGTAAAATGAAGCAAAGTGTGTTTATTTTATAATATTGTCTGGGAACAATTCTTATATATAAACACAAAAGTTATTTTGAAATAAGTTTCCTGTGCACATTTGCCAAGTACATCAACCATATAAAATATTTCACCAATCGTTTTGTAAGAACATAGGAGATAATATATACTCTGGTCATCCTTCAGAGCTTGATGATATTAAAAAAATTGCTGTAGTCACCTAAAAATTCAAGGAAGCTATAATTTCAGACAGAATTCCTAATGCAAAAATTTTTAAATCAGGTCAGTTCATACAATCATGGGCCTACAAAATAAATGTTGTCCAAGAACTTAAGGAACCTAATAAAGTTAAATGTATTATTTATTGTAAATAGTTTCATTCAAGTCACTAGCTATGCTAATCCACAAAACAACCAAATGTGGAGCAGTGTAAATTCACATGTGTTTCAAGAATTAGCTTAACACAATGAAAAATATGTTTGTTTGCCATCTCACAAATAATTATCAGGCCTAGTAGCAATTTTTAGAAATACCCTTTATAACATGTTTACTAAAACATCTTAACTTAGTTTATTGCTTTGTTGTTGCTTGAAGATAGGTACTGTCAGTCTAAAATAAGATGGCGCAACAGCACATACAGTAGCTAAAACCATTAACTTTTGAAAAGAATTTTTTAATGACTTTCTAATTTTTAAAGAAATTAGCCTCACAGGTCACCTAACCTAATAATTCTGTCTCTGGGAACATTTGGAAAACATTTTATATAGTAATAGTCCTTACACAATTGAAGAGCTGAGGGACAACATAAGAATGAAAATAATAAAATTATAGACACTGTGTTACAAAAGGTATCCAAATATAATGATTGAGAGAAGAGTGAATGTTCATCTAGAAGTCAGTGGTAGAGTTTTTCAACAATTATTCTGTATATGTTTCAACATGTATTCTGCTTTCAAATTAAGTATATCCATTAACAGAATTAATTTTTAAATACAACTATTACATTAACGACTCGGAACACAAAGTTTTTTATAAGTAAAAACAAAGTTTTACCTTACAACCTGAACCGGTTTTCACCTTTAAAAGGCTTCTTCAGAGGTTGCCACTGATAGCGCTGTCCGTCCTGTTGTGGGCGACGGAATCGAATTTCGAAAGATCGATGTTGTGTGTGTGGGGTGAGATATGTTCGAATAATGCGTGCGATTTGAATTGTGTCTGTTCGTTTAGGATGTCGTTTTTATTTGTTTTCGTGTGTTTATATATTTCCAATTGTTCTAGAGTGTCTAGTTTTTGGCCTTTTGTGTGTACATGTAGAATGTTCATGTTATTGTCGATGTTTGTGTATGTGTGGTTTGCTTCAATGGAGAGGTCTAAGAAGTTTATGGTGTTGTTGTGTTCGTATTCGGCAGTAAAGGTTATGTTTTTATGTATTTTGTTTATATGCATTAGTAACTGTTCACATTGTCTTTTGTTTCCCCTGTATAGTATTAGAATGTCAGCAACGTATCTGTGCCAATATAGTATTTTGTGTGAGTGTCTGTCATTGTTTATGAGTATTTTTGTTTTTCTAAGTGTTGGAGGAAGACTTCTGCTAGAATGCTAGATATGGGGGAGCCCATGGGTAGACCATCATTCTGTGTGTAATATTTATTGTTATAAGTAAAGTAGTTTTCTTTTGTGATAATGTTCAGAGTTTCTGTTATTTCGTTGATAAGTTCGTCTGGTGTGTTGTTCTGTTTGAGTTTATTTTGTAGGATGGTGATTGTTTCAGAGATGGGGATGTTTGTGTACAGGTTTTTAATATCAAAGGGGGCTAATGTGGCATTATGTGGGATGTGGCATTAGACCTCTCCATCTAATTAGCTAATGTGGCATTAGACCTCTCCATGACAAAACTTGAACACAGGCACAAATTCAGTATATACAGAAAACCGACTACAATTGACACACTAATACACAACTCCTCCAATCACCCAATACAACACAAACTAGCTGCCTTCAGAACCATGATACATAGACTTAACAACATCCCCCTAGATGAAAAAGACTACAAAGACGAACTAAACACGATAAAATATCTAGCAGAATGTAACGGATATGACAGAAAAATAGTCAGTAAACTCCTACACAAAACAAACAACAGACAAAGACAGAAAACAACAAATTCATAACACTAACATACATCAACAAACAAACTGAAAAAGTAGTCCACAAATTCAAAAAAGCAGGATACAGAATCGCTTACAAAACTACTAACAAAACAGAACACACACTATCAAAACATACACACACACACACACACACACACACACATATAAAGCACAAAACAAATTCGATCTACCCGGTGTTTACAAACTAAATTGCTCAAATAGCAACAAATTCTACATAGGCCAGACAGGACGTAGCTTCAAACAGAGATACATTGAACACACAAAGGCACTCCACTCCACTACAGAATCCACTTTTGCAAACCACCTCATTGAAGTAAACCACACATACAAAAACATCGACAATAACATGAACACTCTTCACGTACACACAAAAGGCCAAAAACTAGACACTCTAGAACAATTGGAAATATACAAACACACGAAAACAAATAAAAACGACATCCTAAACGAACAGACACAATTCAAATCGCACGCATTATTCGAACTTATCTCACCCCACACACACAACATCAATCTTTTGAAATTCGCTTCTGTCGCCCACAACAGGACGGACAGCACTACCAGCGGCAACCTCTGAAGAAGCCTTTTAAAGGTGAAAACCAGTTCAGGTTGTAAGGTATAACTTTATGTTTTTACTTATAAAAAACTTTGTGTTCCTAGTCGTTAATGTAATAGTTATATTTAGTTAAGTAACGGACACGTCATGGACAACGAAATCCAAGAATTAATTTTTAATAGATATCAGAATTGCATGATATTAATTTTTTGTTCATATTATGTTGTATTATTTGGGTTCCATGTTTTTCTGACCCTCCATATAAATACCCAGCTAAAACAAGTGAGTTCACATTGTTACTGAAAAATTCTAGACACCTACTGAGTAAGAACTACCATAGATGTAGCTGAAACATCTGTCTGAAAGAAGGCATCCATCAACCAGGTGCAGTTTTAACACTCATGAAACTCAAAGAAAAGTGAGTATTAAACTCCATCACTGAAAACGTTAAAATTTATTAATATATCTTGTAATTATGAATGTGCAGTTAACAGTCTCAAGGTTTATTCCTTATATCGAAGTAAAAATATGATTTATCTGAATATTTGACAATGTGCACAGTTATAAAGGAAAAATCTGTATTATTTTTAAGGACTGTTCCATGGGGCAATCATTCAGAGTGGATCTGCCCTCAGCGCATCCCCATACATACCCAGACAAGTTGCTGTAAAGAGAGGCTACAAACTGGCAAAACTGCTTAGATTTGAAACACAGAACGGAGACATTTTGTTACAGTTTCTGAGAAATACTTCTGCCAAAAACCTATTTGAAGCAGCAGAAAAACTGTTAGACACTGGAGTAAGTTGTGTATCATGTTTCTTTCAATATTTGTACAGTTTTATCATATATTTACTATTGTCTCCCTCTGATAATTAGTACTGGTATTGACATCGCGATATGTTTCTTACAATTTCTTTATAAGACATCAGTGATGTTAGGCCTACTACTAAGACCGACTTCTTACATCACTGCTTTTTTAGTAAAAAGTGACGTTCCAGCTAAACAACAAATTGGTAGCTGTCTTCAGGCAAAAACAAAACTAAAACATCACAAATAAAAGACAAACAAAACTCTGTCCCACAATCGACAGAGAGTCTATAAGTCACTACACATACACTGAACACACAACACAAGACATAAAACTCACATGAACACACATGTGTCTTGGTCACATGAACACCTCAAGGTCATCCGCAATGTTTGTGTTGTGTATTCTGTGTGCGTGCGTGTGTGTGTGTGTGTGTGTGTGTGTGTGTGTGTGTGTGTGTGTGTGTGTGTGTGTGTGTGTGTGTGTGACTTGTAGATTTCATGGTTGGTAAGTTTTATTTATTTATTTTTGCTTGTTACCTATATATTATGTAAATACTTTAGCGTGTTTTGACTCTCTGTCGATTGTGGAACAGAGTTTTCTTTGTCTTTTATTTGTGATGTTTTAGTTTTGTTTTTGCCTGAAGACAGCTACTGATTTGTTGTGTAACCAGAACATCACTTTGTAAGAAGTACACCTTAGTAGTACGCCTAACGTCAATATGTTCTTAAGCATTATTCATTCTTGTTTAGTTACCACGTAGTATTCTGGTTTCATTGCCTGCCACACTGGTCCATCCTTGCCACAAGGTTACAGAGACTGCTTCCATGTAAACCTCGCTTTTCACAGAAGTTGCTTCCTGGAAACCCACAGATTATGGCGTGGTGTCTTTTCATGGGTGAAAGGGGGTGCGACTTCATATGTAGCATTCACTGAAACTGTCTGTTTCAAGAACATTAGTGACTCATTTTGTTTGTTATGTTTTGACTGTAATTTGCTGTCAATGGTTGTTTTAAACTCAACTGAAAATAACTATATTAGGGTTACAAGGTTTCAAGTCAGCCTACAAAGTTTATAAGTTGCAGCGTGCAGTTGTATATACGAGTTGTGTTAAAAAAAAAACTATTAAACTATTTGTGTAGCATGCCAAACTGCACATATAGCGAGCTGCACAATTAATGCTGCTAGCGACAGGTTTTGACTCCTAAATGCCATTTTCTCTGTCCCATCATGATCGTCAGTCTTCGAGCTGCACGCATTGCAGTGGGTTTGGGCACACCCCATCCGGCGGATTTATAACGAACTGATAATGAAGACCTTAACACAGCGTGTGTGTATAAAACTTTGTGCTAAGTTTGTAAAATCTTTACAGAGCAATTTCCATTGCATTCCAAAGTTGCCATTACCATTTGCATTGGTACGCAGTTGTTGACCGATTTCAAAATGGGTCTCTTTCTGACCATTGTCAACAAACACAGTAAGAATTTTTTTTCAATCAAATTTTAATTTTACGATCCTATATGGATACACATTCTCTCATAAAGTCTCGTCAGTTAAACGATGACTTACAGTTACCACTTCACAAGCTCTCCCCCCATGATCTTTGACATCGCTTTGATCTGCATTGACCATTGTTTTTACCCTCTTTAAAATTTCTTAAAATAATCGTTCGGCGCATGCAGGCCTCCACATATGCTTAATTCAGAAACCAGAATGTCTGTGTTAATTTTTAACCTAGTTTTGCCGCAAAGTTTCATAGGGACATGTTCATCTAGGTCTTTCTTAATCAGTTTGTCACTAATCTGGCGGCCAGCGTGCACATGTCCCCACTCAATCTGATATAGCTCAAAGACTTATTCTGATAGCGGAACAGAATAAATGGCAGTTTGTTGTCAAAAACTATCGCTAGGTGCGCTCACCGTCACAGCGTGTTGTTTGTGCGGGTTGATATGGTATTCAAAAAGTTCGGTATTTTTTTTAACACACCATATTTTGCAGGTTGTTGTCAGGATAGCTGTTAGACTGAACACAGTGTGAAGGCTGATATATTATAACACTATCTTAATGGAATAATAACTCATGGATATGATTTAATAACATAATGATTTAATCTGTGTAACATAAATTCAAATTATTGGAAAATTCCATTCGATACATAAGGTTGTCACAGGGTCGATATTTATCTCAGGATTTATAATTAAATAATTTTAATATATTTCGTGGGAATTCTTGTGGCTGCTACGAAAAGTTCCTTTGCATGTTGATTAATAATAGAGAGTACCTTTACAAACAATATATTACTTATAATCTAAAAATTTACACAAATTATATATTAAGTTACATACAAGTTTTGACGATATTCAATTTGTCCGTCTCAGAAAATAATGTAGTTTATCAATGTGTACAATAAATGTTTCCTTGTAATCACTGTTAGCTTATATATTGAATTTGGTTGCACTTTAAAATGTTGACTAGTGATTAGTGTTAGTGTAAATTGTTATATTGTCTAGTGGTTGTTCCTTGTTGAAAAAAATATTGTCAAATTATACTTTACACATCTAGACGATATTGCTGAAGGGTTCCTGGTCGTTTCTGAATATTTTTCTTGATTGTGTGTATTATTTGTTCATGAAAAAGGTAGTGGAAGGATTATTATCTTCGATGATGGTCCTTCAGATCTTCTTTCACACACGGGTCATCTATTTTTATATACTTTTAATTACCTCTAGACACGCACTATTCAACTGCTTTCCATCACAATTAACAATTAAGTATTATTTCTTCTTTCTTTTTTACCTAACTCATACAAATTTCTTAAATTTTGATTGGTCATTTATGTACAGTTTAAATGTTATAGGATCAACACCCATTACCTACATTATATTTTATAAATTACCTTTAATAGATAATATTATTACTATACTCTAATTATATATGCAATGTTTATACAATTATTAATTAGATAATTATAAACAATTTGATACTAAACATGCCTCAGTTTATAACTGTAAAACCTTATTAATTTGAATTTCTATGATATGTGGTGGAACAATTTGTTATGATTTATTGTAATTTCTACTTTGACTACCTGAGATAAATATATTTACATAAATTAACTGGTGACATAAAATCTTATAACATACAACAAAACTCTTAATAATAATAATTGTTTTTGACAGTTTTAGTTTATTTATACTGCTAAACTATTGTCTGTATGATAAACTAAAATTCTGTCTAATAATAACAATAAAACACTTTTCATACAAAAATAATTAACACTGTTTAACAGTAGTCTGTGTCACTATTTATATTCTGTCACTCATATAACTGTAAGGTTTGTGTCCCTTTTTCTATCCTTAAAATATGTCGATACAATTTTGTTAATACAATTTTAATTTATGATTAGGTACTCTTTATTGGGTTTGGTTGTTATTATTCAGGGTAAGTTGATTAGGCCTACTAGGTTTATTTATTTCACTTTTTTCTGTTTACTGCCCTATTCTACTGGGTTATTTCTGGGTTTCTGGATAATATTATATAAGTCAAACCAAATAGTTTTCCTTTAATTTGCTTTCAATTATTATTTCTTGTTTCTTCTCTGGATCGGATTCCACTATTATTTACTATTCTTTTGTAACATTTGTTTCGTTACAAATTGCCTCCCTTCAGAAGTCATTATTTCTGAACACTTCATTAGGTGTGAGGACATAATTACTTATGTTATTTTTCCTTTTCTTCCTCATGATATTTTTTCATGGATTGTTGATTATAATTGCCCTTGATCTTCTTTGAAATGGGGTCGGTTAATTCATACGTGTTGTTGTTGTTGTTTTTTGTTATGGTGTAGGGTCCAATGTATAGTAATAATAATTTCTTTGATATCCCTTCTAGAGTGCTAGGCAATACCCTGTTCTTTAACAAAACTTTCTCTCCTACTTCATATTTAATTATTTTACCCTTTATTTTCTGGTATTTATTTCTGCGTTTTTCCAGATTTTCCATCACCTGATTATAGAATTTTAATTTATTAAATTGGTACGGTGGAGACTTAGGAAATTTAATCAATTCTTGGATCTCTCTGGGTGGTTGTTTTTCATACATGGCAGTGTATGGAGTGCAATTTATAGATGGATGGTAAGCCAAGTTTAAAAAATCTTCTGTGGCTGATAAGTAATCAGGCCACTTCCTTTGTTGTTGATGACAATAGGTCCTTAAAATTCTACCAACCTCTCTCAGGATTCTTTCTGATGGATTGCTACTGGGGTGGTATACGGAGGTCTTATAGCTTTTGATGTTCAGTTCTAACAATGTGTTCTTCCATTTTCTGCCTCGAAACTGTGTACCATGGTCGGTAACTATTGAAACAGGTATTCCTATTTTTGGAATGTATTGAGTAGTTATTACTTCAAGAATTTTCTGCGTAGTTGCTCGACTGATTGGATACAATTTGATGAATTTGGTGAAGTGGTCCATAATGATTATAAGGTATTTATACCGGCTTCTACCTTCACTCCTAGGAAATGGTCCACATATGTCAATGAATAATTTTTCCAATTTTTGTTCTGACGATATAGGTATCATTACACCTTCCCTTCGTTCATTATTAATTTTGACCAATTGACAGATATGACAGGGTTTTATATAATTTTGTACCTTCCTGTGTATGTTCTTAATGTAACAATTCTCCTCCAATGCTTTCACTACCTTTACAGCACCCATATGTCCGTATCTTATGTGATATTCCAACACTAGTTCTTTTTCCATGATTTTGGGAATGATTACCTTCCAGTCTTCTTGGTTCAATGTATTTTTTATGAATAAAATTCCTTCTTGTTCACAATAGAATTGGTTTATTGAAGAGTTTTGGTTCGCCATACGTTCCTTGATTTTTATTAATTTTGGGTCTAATAACTGATTAGCTTTGATATTTTGTAATAATGCTTCCAAATCAGATCTGCTTTTGAGAATGTTGTACACCTTGATAATCCTTTCTTTCTCACCCTCAAATGTCTGGGTGTCCAGGTTTATTCGAGATAACACGCCTGCTATCACGTTTTGACTCCCTGGAATATATTCCCATTTGATATTATACTCCTGCAAGGCGAGTATCCACCTCGTAAGCCTTCCATGACTCAGCTTACAACTTCTTAAAAATGAGATGGACTTATGATCCGTTCTGACAGTTACAGGATATCCCAAAATGTACGTTCGGAATTTACTATAAGCAAAGACTATGCTTAATAGTTCCTTTTCTGTAACATTATACCTTCTCTCACAGTGGTTTAACACACGACTGGCAAAACTGATGACTAAATGGTTTCCTTCTGTGTCTTCTTGGTACAATACCGTCCCAAGACTGACATCACTTGCGTCACAGTTCAAAAAGAATGGGTGATCAAAATTTGGATGATGAAGGATTACTGTCTCTAAGAATTTATCCTTTATCTGTTGTAGTATAGCGTCCTGTTCATGTCCCCATGTCCATTTGTTTTTGGAAGACAGCTGTTCCTGAAATTTAGATGTCAATGCGGAATAATTGCGTTGGAACTTCCGGTAGTAATTACACAGTCCTAAGAAGGATTGGAGTTGCCTCTTATTCTTTGGTTGTGGGAACTTCTGGATTGCAGTAACCTTTTCTTGTGATGGAGAAATACCTTGTTCAGTCAAATTGAAACCTAAAAATTGAACCTCCTTCGCTATTAATTGGGATTTTTCAAGTTTTAGTGTTATGTCGTTCTCTGCTAACTTACTCAATACATATTCCACCCTGTGACAATGTTCCTCCCAGTTGGATGAGGTAATCAGCAGGTCGTCTACATAAACTGTGGTGAATTGTAGCGCTTCCTGACCCAATACCTGGTCCATACATCGTACAAAAATTGCTACCGAATTGACTAATCCAAATGGCAATCTTTTAAACTGGTAGTTTCTACCCTCGAAAATAAAAGCCATATATTTTCGACTCATCGGGTGCAACTCCACCTGCCAGTAACCACAAACTGTGTCCCAGGTACTGATAAATTTCGTACCATGAAATTTCTTTAGAATTTCTTCTATTTCTCCAGGTGACGTGCGATCATTTACTATATGTTTATTTATTTCTCGGGCATCCAAGCAAAGTCGAACCTGCCCGTTCTTCTTCTGAATTGCCACTATTGGGCTAGTATATGGTGATTGGCTATGCTCAATTATATCATTTAACAACATTTTATTAATTTCAGCTCTAACCGCCTCCTTCAATGAATATGGTATAGGATAGGATTTTCTGTGGAATTCTGCTGGTTCTTTAAATTGTATTCTACACTGATAGTTTTTTACTTTTCCTGGGTTTTCTGAAAATACATGTTTATACTTCTTATATATTATAATGAGATCTTCTACTTGTTTTACTGTCAAATTATTTGTGCCTTGGTGTCTAAACTCTCTTATCTCCTGTAATTTACTGTTCCACAGGTCTTCATTTGTCATATAGATTATTTTTCTGCATTGGGTGTCATTATTTAAAAAATTTAATTCCCTAACTTGGTGATGGGTACGGTTCAGAGGGGCACCATCGCTTCCTATTAACTCTGCCGTCCACATAACACCTTCTGAGTTCAAGGACACCTTCTCCTTGCTCAAATCAATAATGGCTGAATATTTCCTCAGCATATCGCATCCGATTAATAATTCGAATGGTAGGCCGATTGCGACCAAACATATACTTATTAATTGTAACACCTTTGCTTTCTATTTCCAATGACACTTGTTTTCTCACTGTTTTATTTTGACGCCCAGTGCCACCTATTAAAATAACATTATTGACAGGTAAGGTAGGTATTATATTTTTACTTTGTTTCTGTATTCTCTCCAGTTCAGCGTCGTTAATAAGTGATACATTTGCACCAGTATCTATCATTATTCGTGTAGGAATTCCTTCAATTTGAGCGGTTATGTATAAAATTTCATTATGCTGGTTGATTCTACTTGTCACTGTTTCCTCCAACAGTTCTTCTCGAAGATTTTTCAAATAATAATTGTAAATAATAGTAAGATTTTGACTATCCGTCCTTAAACTTTGGTTGTTGTTATACTTCAAAATTCTTTGATTTTCCATAATTAGTTTTTCATAATTAGTTGGTAGTAATTTGTTATTACTATATTTTTGAATTTGGTGGTTTTTGTACCCAGTAGTTAGTAGCAGTAAGGGGTCGCGAGGGTTTATTACTGCCTCACTCCGTTTAAATTAAGGCTATCGTGATTATTTTCTGGGCATGACTGTTGATTTGCCTGGACTGGTGTGCTGGTTCCTGGTTGTTCAACCTCTCGGTTGTCTAATTGTTCACTTCCCCTTGATTCTCGGAAGTCCTCCTGGCTTCTACTTCTGACTCGGTTATAATGGTGACTCATCCCTCTGGGATTTCCTCTTTGATCATAACTGTTATTAAAACTGTTCCTCCGAGGTTGATGGTATCTCCAGTAATCCCCTTCTTCGGCACTGATGTAATTTATTCGGGGTCGGTACGAACGATTATTATTATAATTACCCTGATTATTATTGTTATTAACTCCTGAGTTATTCCTAAAATTATTATAATTTTGGTTTGTTCGGTAGTTATTATAATTATTATTATTTCTATTACCCGGATGGTAATTTTGATTGGGCCTGTTGTTATCATTATTGTTAATTGGGTTTCGATTGAAGTTTGCTGGTTGGTTATTATTTGGGGTAAAATTTTGGTTGTAATTACAATCGTTGACATAACTATTCCAGTTATTCATGTTATTATATTGATTATGATTCATACCATGGTTATTATTTTTTGAACCGCACTGATCAGTTCGTTGTCTGCTTCTTTTGTAGTAACCCTCGTGTTCATAATTTTCTAATAAGTCAGCCATTGCGTGGACCGTTTTAATCTGGCTTCCCAGGCGGGCTCTGGCAATTCCTGTGTCATAATGGTATGCCATTTTAGTTACTAGGGATTCTTCTGGTATTCTTGGCTCTAGGTGTCTCGCCAAACATACCTTTCCCCAGAAGTAAGTAGTTGGAGATGTACCTCTATTTCCATCATATCTTCCCTGACAAATGTTGTCCCTTATAATATTTTGTATAGCTTCGGACCAGTATTTTTCTTTAAACAGTTTTTTAAATTGAGCGTAGTCCACTATCTCATTCCTGGTTGCTGTCCACCAGTTGTCCGTAATCTCCCTAAAATTCTCATCCAACATCTCTCTAATCGAGCTCCAGATAGTTATTCGATGTTTATTAAAATGTTCCTCAATTCTGGCCAGGAATTCCATGGGGTTTCTGCGATAATTTTTGAAATTAATTCCTTCTCTGGTTTCATTTGTGGAAACATGAGTAATATTATTTGGTCTGGTTCTAATTAACTCAATTTCTTCTTGATTTTGGCGTACCTGACCAGTTAAATTATTCACCGTAGTGTTAATATTGTCACACCTTTCTCCGGTTTGTTTCTGTAAATTCACTAAATTTTCTTGTTCCTTTTGTATTCCTTCTATTTGAATACGACTATTTTCTTGGACCTGGTCTATTCTAGTATTTATCACTGCTTTATTTTGTATGATGGTTTCGTTAGCTTTTCTCAATCTCTCATTAGTGTCAGCTATTTCTTGCTTCCTTTCCTCATCGATTTTGTCCATCTTCTGGTTAATTGTATCATTGACTTGTTCAATTCTACCATTAATTCTTCTTAAATTCTCTTCATTGATTTGCCTGAATTCTTCCTTCATTTGGTTATTATTTTCACTTATAGTTTGTCTTAAGGTTTCATTAGTACTTTCTTTAATACTGTCAATTTTTTCATTTATCCGTTTTAAATTCTCGTTAGTGTCTTCTCTGTTTTGGTAAAATCTCTCCTCCATCTGTTTTATTAAATTTTCACTCATTTTCTCATTTTGTACCCTTGAGTTCTCGTTAATCTCTTCCTTCATACCGTCTATTTTCTCGTTTGTTTGTCTGTTATCTTCCTTGATACTATCAATTTTCTCATTTGTTTGTCTGTGATCTTCCTTGATGCTCTTCAAATCTTCCTTCGTTTGCTTGTTTTGTTCCTCCATTTGTTTTAATAAGTTTTGACTCAAAATTTCATTTTGTTTCCTTGAGTTTTCAGTGAATTCTTCCTTCTGCTTCTTAAAATTGTCATTCGTTTCTTCCTTATTTCTGTCCATTTTCTCACTCATACTATTCATTAATTCCATTAATTTTATAAGATTCGGGTCTCCCCTATCTTCCTTTCTTGCTACCGTCTCCACATCCTCAACCGATGTTACTTCTTTCTCTTCCATCCTGACTTCCTTCTCTGCCTCCTTCGTCCGTTTCAATGACGTAGCCCTCTTACGCATCTTTACAATTTCTTGGAACTTATAGCAGTCGCCAGCTAAAAATTAGGAAATTAATTTGCTTAATTCAATTTCTTCACTTAATATTCCCTAATTTCAGCCTCACTAGTTGGTGCGCCAATTTATAACACTATCTTAATGGAATAATAACTCATGGATATGATTTAATAACATAATGATTTAATCTGTGTAACATAAATTCAAATTATTGGAAAATTCCATTCGATACATAAGGTTGTCACAGGGTCGATATTTATCTCAGGATTTATAATTAAATAATTTTAATATATTTCGTGGGAATTCTTGTGGCTGCTACGAAAAGTTCCTTTGCATGTTGATTAATAATAGAGAGTACCTTTACAAACAATATATTACTTATAATCTAAAAATTTACACAAATTATATATTAAGTTACATACAAGTTTTGACGATATTCAATTTGTCCGTCTCAGAAAATAATGTAGTTTATCAATGTGTACAATAAATGTTTCCTTGTAATCACTGTTAGCTTATATATTGAATTTGGTTGCACTTTAAAATGTTGACTAGTGATTAGTGTTAGTGTAAATTGTTATATTGTCTAGTGGTTGTTCCTTGTTGAAAAAAATATTGTCAAATTATACTTTACACATCTAGACGATATTGCTGAAGGGTTCCTGGTCGTTTCTGAATATTTTTCTTGATTGTGTGTATTATTTGTTCATGAAAAAGGTAGTGGAAGGATTATTATCTTCGATGATGGTCCTTCAGATCTTCTTTCACACACGGGTCATCTATTTTTATATACTTTTAATTACCTCTAGACACGCACTATTCAACTGCTTTCCATCACAATTAACAATTAAGTGTTATTTCTTCTTTCTTTTTTACCTAACTCATACAAATTTCTTAAATTTTGATTGGTCATTTATGTACAGTTTAAATGTTATAGGATCAACACCCATTACCTACATTATATTTTATAAATTACCTTTAATAGATAATATTATTACTATACTCTAATTATATATGCAATGTTTATACAATTATTAATTAGATAATTATAAACAATTTGATACTAAACATGCCTCAGTTTATAACTGTAAAACCTTATTAATTTGAATTTCTATGATATGTGGTGGAACAATTTGTTATGATTTATTGTAATTTCTACTTTGACTACCTGAGATAAATATATTTACATAAATTAACTGGTGACATAAAATCTTATAACATACAACAAAACTCTTAATAATAATAATTGTTTTTGACAGTTTTAGTTTATTTATACTGCTAAACTATTGTCTGTATGATAAACTAAAATTCTGTCTAATAATAACAATAAAACACTTTTCATACAAAAATAATTAACACTGTTTAACAGTAGTCTGTGTCACTATTTATATTCTGTCACTCATATAACTGTAAGGTTTGTGTCCCTTTTTCTATCCTTAAAATATGTCGATACAATTTTGTTAATACAATTTTAATTTATGATTAGGTACTCTTTATTGGGTTTGGTTGTTATTATTCAGGGTAAGTTGATTAGGCCTACTAGGTTTATTTATTTCACTTTTTTCTGTTTACTGCCCTATTCTACTGGGTTATTTCTGTGTTTCTGGATAATATTATATAAGTCAAACCAAATAGTTTTCCTTTAATTTGCTTTCAATTATTATTTCTTGTTTCTTCTCTGGATCGGATTCCACTATTATTTACTATTCTTTTGTAACATTTGTTTCGTTACAATATATGTGACAATTGTTATTATTCATTTTGCAAGAAGTGACTGCAGTGAAAAGTTTAGAGTCTGTTTATATGTCTTGTTATAAGCATCCATATTGCTCTCTTCTCTCCTACACAAATGTCACGCTGTCCTTTGAAACTATAACGTCTTACCTACTTATAATGTCGGGAACCAGTGCGTTATTGCCTCAGATCAATTGCACGGGCTGCCATAGCTTAATCAACTTCTTAACAAGCATTAGTAGTTAGAATGAAAGGAATGTTTGTTGGCATGTTTGATGATTTATTCACTCAGTATTTTGTGTTAAGTAATGACATCTCTTTATTAGGTGCTATCCTTTATAGTTCTACATGGATTTTTTACCATAATGTTTTCTAAATAAAAGTTTACAAAATATTTTCTGAAAAGGTGGCCACAACAAAGGTATTGTTATGTGCTAGCTTTTTCCACGGATCCGGGATATTAAATTGGTTTGTAAGTTAAGTTATTATACTATTTGAAGGGGGGGCCATTTGAAGAATGGACTTAATTTAACCTCTAGTATCTGAAAAGCTTTATACTACAAGCACTAATTATTATTACAAATTATTTTAGTCATATGACTTAATACAATTTACAAATTGACAATATTTAAAGTCTTTTATATAGTTAATTAAACTGTCTTTTGCAAACATTTGTTTTAATGACATTTAACCACAGAAGACAAGTCTCCGTGTCACCTGTGATATTGTGAAGTTTACTCCGTGTCCTGGTCCTTGGTCCTTGGTGTGTCCACAAATGGTAGAAGGTTATGGTAGTTTACTTTCCGGGTGAAGTTCCTGAAGAGATCCTGGTAATTATGAAGCTGTTATGCTGTTCTATGAAGTCTGGTAGCTAAGCATCTTTAGTAGTACAACTCGAGTGAAAGTTCTTGTTTCCCACAGAAGTGCACGTCACATGGTTATTTATAAAATGTTCTCACTTTTGGTACATTGTACCTTTTTAAGTTAAACAAACATTGGAGATCTTACACATAGTCAATAGAGATGTCATCCCTCTCACTTATTTCTTCCATTTAATGTACTAGATTACATTTTTCTTTATAAAACACTACTTTACTGATACTTTCCTCTACACGTTGTTACATCTGCACTTTTAAATTAAAATATCTTAGTACTTCGGGGCATGGTTCAAGGGTGTAGTGTTTACTACGAGAGCGCTCCATCTTGACTGCATTATTATTATGTCAGGGCAGGTAAGTTAACTGCGCGGAGTTTACGCATCACAACAAAATAGTTCCACATTTATTTGCTATTTACGGTATTTAAAGTTTGACCTTTTTATTATCCAAAGCTATGCTTTACTTCAGAATTAAATAGTATACTACTGTATCATTGTTTATTTGTTTGAATAATTTCAAGTTTTACCAGTATTATTTGTTTAGTAAAAGAATCTGTATGCAGGTTAATTCCAGTTAATGCATGTCAGTGCATGGTAAATTATTAACTAGTTTCCATATCTTTACACTCGCATTCCTTTTGTCATTAAATTATTTATTAAATATTATTTAGAGTTAATCAAGGGATGTAATATTAATTTTAATGTGCGATTTAAAAATAAATTTTCCTCCATATTACGTTTCCTATTTTAAAATCGTCACATACTCCGCTGCTTAAAGATGACACCGGGTAGGTATTCTATGGGTTATTTGGTCAGCAAGGTACTGGGAGTATGCTTGGGATTACTGTGTGAAATTTCTCTCACTCATTTCTGTTTTTTTTTTTTTTTTAATTTAAATTTATGAGGTGCATGAGTCACTCTCAACTTACTTCTTCCTATTATCAACATATATAACGCCTTACAAACTAATTCTTAGACTACATAAAAATCACACTTTATAAATTATATATTGAAAACATACTAAATTCTTCTTAAGACTACTACTTACGACTACTACCGGTTTTTTCTTTAGTTGTGAGTTACTCTTGTTATAGAATTACTCTTTAAGTCATTTCTTACTTACTTATTATTTATATTCAATGTCAGCTGACTTCTCACTTTTCTCTACTTTTGCTGAATAGGATCCAAGGTTGATCAGGCCTCATCCCTATCTATACGATTAGGTAAGCAAGTGGTTACTCAAGTACGCTTTAGCAGTTGAGTACAAAAAAATACCTTTTTTCTACATTTAGTTTGCTTGCACTCTACCATTTCCTTTTTCGTGACAAAGTTTTATCTGCAAAACATGTGTTCTTCGTACATATTTTTGAGTAGAGGGTTCGTACAGGGCTACAGTTACTGGAGTTAAGTATTTGTGAATTTGGTAAGGACCACACCATCGGTATGATAGCTTGGAGGTGGTCTTATCGATTGCACTACTCGTCGGGTGTGTTCTATACATTACTAAGTCACCGATTTGGTACTTTACTACATTGTTATTATTAATCCTCTCATGATATTTTCGCGATTTCTTTAAGTTTGCTCTTAAATTAGTGCGAGCTTTATTCCAGATTTTCTTTATATTTTTATCCCTAATTTCGTGAGGTAGTAACTCATGTATTTTCCACTTAGTGGATAATGGGTGGTTAGGTTTGTATTTAAACAATAATTCAAATGGTGTATACTTATGTCCTCCATGATAGGCTGAATTGAAGGCTAATTGTATCCAGGATAGGTTCTGGTCCCAAGACGTATTGTCGTTTGCATGGTAGGCTATTAAAGCAGATTTTAGGTTTCGCAAATACCTTTCAGCTATATTACCTTGCGGATGATACTCTGTAGTGGTAATGTGGTCTATCCCTAGTTTGAAACACATGTTCTTGAATTCCTTTGACTTAAACTGGGGTCCGTTATCTGACACTAGATGTACGGGTGTACCAAAATCTTTAAATAATCTATCCTGCAATATACTTATGGTGGTCGAAGCTAACGCTTGCCGCATGGGATGCATCCAGACAAATTTGGTGAATGAATCTACGCGAATGAGTAGCATGGTATTTCCTGATTTAGAACGAGGGTAGGGTCCTGAAAAGTCTAAATAAATTTTGGAGAACGGGATAGCAGGAATTTCTGAGATTAATTGACTTATTTGGCTGTTTCTCGCTGGCTTGCTGAGTGCACAAAACTTACACCTTTTCACGAAATTAGCTATCTCACTGTTCATATTTTCCCAGTGATATTCTTTACGAATTCGATGTATTGTTTTATTTATTCCCATATGTGCTCCAATGGTGGAAGAATGGTAGTATTCCATCAGCATAGGTTTAATAATATCAGGGGCGATTATTTGTAAATATTTTCCGTTTGCTATTCTATAACATAATACTCTCTTACTCAATATGTATTTTTCTGATTTATTTCCTTTATTGAGTTGTCCTATAATTGGTCTTAAAAGGGGGTCTCGTTGTTGGTACTGAGCTATGTCCGTAAATGCAAGAGGAAACTCGGTAATTAAAATATTGATAATCCACATTTCTCTACTCTCCTTGTTTTCAGATGTTTTACTAGTCGGCTGGAACTAGCTGGAACCCCTCTTTCCTTTTATGCCTTTTATATATAGAAAACAAACTTCTTTTTATTTCCTTTTATATTTATATTTATTTATTTATTTTTTTTGAAAGAGAGGCCACTAGTTATTTAGAACTAGGCAAGAGCCTAGAGAAGCCAAAAGTGTGCTGGGTCCAGTATGATGGGATTGCAATTGAAACTCTGATCTAAGATAACAATAACAGGATTTATTGTGTTCGGCTTTTGTACAATATATGCGCCCTTGAAAAGCAAGATAATTACAAGTCTTTTACAATCAAAAATAGCTCACTTCCAAAAACCCCCAATCGTTATTATAAATCCATTAACATATGCATCGCCAAATAGTTGCTTGAATATTAATGGCGCATAAATAATAATAATAATGTGAAATGGTGCATAGTCTCGACCCTCCCAGTAATTACACAAATCATAACACGATATAAATATATATATATATATATATATATATATATATGCATAATCACGTATAATAACGTAACAATCACATAAGGCATAACACACAACATATAATTAACATAGAAACACATTTACATATAAATGGCACATCACATGTTCACCTGGTTAGCAGCGTATATTTTGTCATCATGCACCCTCAACCCTCCTATTCAGACCAAGTATCCGGCCCACCTTAATTTTCAATTAAAAAAATAACTAAACCCAAAAGCCCAATTAATACATCCCAAAAGAGTAGAGTAGACATGCCCCAAAATTCTAAGTATACGAACAGCCAAGGTCAATTTGGCTAAATAGCCCGAACGGCACACAAATACCACGCAAAAGTTAATTATCAATTTCGGATCTCACTAATGATAATGATAATAAGTGCCATCACGAGGTCAACATGGATGCCCGGTTGCAGAACTGCATTTCTTATTTCTTTTATTTTCCTGACAAAATTGCAAAAACAGTGGAACGTGACCACCCATAAATACTCCTAACTGATACTGATTAGTCTTGTATTCTTTAACATTAATTAATTGGTACTGTGCACAATAAAAGGTTAACAATTACAAAATTTAAACTATGGCAAAATATAAACTATGACAATATTTAAACTGGCTATGGCAAAATTTAATGGTTACAAAATTAGCGGAACAGTAAAACTGAATTTCGAAAAGCAGAATCTATGTAATGAATGTACTGAAACATGCTTAAAGTGTTCATAAAAAAAACTTGACCTCAGGCACGGTCATGCGTCCGGACGAGATCCAGCAAAATATGACATGATACAGTCCTGTAGTAAACGGCATGTACGGGTGTCGTCCACCTGTTAAAATACCACCCCGATCTTAATTAATAGATAAAAAAACTCCAACCAATTAACAAAAATAATTGACCATCGAATTCCCAACTGGGACAGATACATCCGCACATGCCTGCTCAACACAGAAATAATTTAGTGCCGACCCCTTTTACAGAAAACTCAGCTCAACCCGGGTGCTGCATGACCCTGGCCGAGTTTACAATTCTCAGAAGGAGACATACATTAATATACTAATGAGGCGTAAGCCTTAACAAGAAAATTACAAAGTAACATGTAAACCCAATTGCCCGAAACTAAGTCTACAGACTGGAGCGTCTCCACAAGTGTCTCAAAAAGAGTTTATTGGCCACAAACATTTTGTTCAAAAAGCTTAAATGTCACCTGGTTAGCAGCATATGGGTAGAGGGTCCGGTTGAGTGTGTGTCCATCCATCCTGGCTGACAGCTGACGGAAGTGTTTGAATCTATATCATGGAAAGCAGGTGTTCGGCCATCCTCTGGAGCGAGACAGATTCCTGTCTACATCGGAAACCCTGCACAATTATATCGGTGATTACTTACAGGTATAATAAACCACACTACCTCATTTACCCAGCTGACATTTCGTTTACAAACTCCGAAAATTCACTTATGTATAGAACCCCCTTGAATCAAATAAACCCTTTCAAAATAACACTTTTAAATATTATAATATATAATATATCCAAATATAGTCATTCCACATAATAATCATTTCAATTAAATAGTTATCCATAAGTTTTCATGAAGCACTTAACTCCCCCTGACAGGAACTAGCAAACTTTAACAAGTTCGTGATGTACAGTCATTTCAGAAAAATAACTGACGCCCCATTCTGGTTCAATGAATTGAGTATTATTATTATAATACATTATTATATTATTACTACTAATATCTGTTAGCCAGCGTTAAGATTGAAACATACGTAAAACAAATTTAACCTGTTGCCGGCCACGTGGTGATCAATTACTGTAAAACCTATCGCCCTGCATCAGCGTAAATATCAAGTAAATACAATTTATTTTTATGAATTATTAAGTTATATATGTTAACACACTTACCGGTAGGTCGCGTGGACTTCTACTTATCCATAGGAGCAGCTAGAAGACGAAAACCTTTACATTGACTCTGTCAGCCGGATATAGACGCAGCTATGCTGAATGACAAAATTGGACTGACCAAACCAGCTGCTGAAAAAACGGTATGAAACATCGGGCGTAGAGGGCGCGCGGATCGGCTGGGTGGAAGATAATTCATAACGACAGCAAAGTCCAATAATACGTACGTAAATTCTTATGTAACACCCACGTTAATAAATACGTAATTTAGTAGTTCAACTATATAAAACGAACACCGCCACGTTTTTCCCAAAACACGGCACACCCCCACCCCAAAAGGGCAACTTGGTTGCCTCACAGTTAAACGCAGGGAGGGTACCCTGCAGTGTACCCCACTTCCCAAAACAAGCCAGTGGTCTTCGTGATTATGTCGGCCCAGCAGTACTTGCTCTCAGGAGAACAGAGGAACCTCACAACCACGACCATCCCCATGCGACCCTCTCCGCCACGCCAACCCCACGGGACCACCCCAACACGTCACCCTCTCCGGTGGCCATCACCTACTCCCACCGGTCCCACTCACATACCCGTCCTAAATCCAAACAAGTTATCTCCCACTTTGGTATGTGAGTGACCGCACTGCTCCTCGTCCATCTCTTGGACCGACCAGCCACATACACCCACAAGGCATCTCCATCCTTGCCATATGGCTGGCCCATATCCCTACACAAGGGCGGACGGCCCCGCTCAGCCAGACAGAGAGGACCGCACCAAGGGCACGCGAACATTAATCTCATCTCAACTCTTACTTCACCAAAAAGGCCATAACTATATGGGGGGGTTTACTTCACCACCGCACCATCGATACACCATATATATATATATATATATATATATATATATATTGTAGATAAACGGGTTTCCTCTCCTTAAAACCCCACTGTTGTATTTGTCAATTTGTTTTGTATTACTTTAATTATATAAATCTCGGAGATATTTGGAGTTGTGGAATATATGGATGTAATTAATTAATATTAACTTAACTCTTTAATAATTATCAGTGTTAGTGTGCCTAGAACTTAAACAACTTAATCGTTATTCTACAATTTCATCCAACCCTATTATACCTTGAAGAGAGATCTGTCTAATTTCGTAATTTTACGCTCCCTCTTTGATGTCAGATAATTCCGCTATAAGCGCTGCAGTATCGGCTCAACGAAACTTATAGGTTATTTCGATGTTTATATTAACCATTTATTCTATACTTATTCAGTTACTTTTTGTTCCCAGTTCACTAAACCATACTCCAAATAACAAGATTTGACAAATATATAAAGGTTCTTTATTTGTTTACTTAATTCACATTAAATAATATATGTTTTAATTAACATATGCTTGGACTATAGACTTCAGGTATCGATTGTTGATTATTTTAATCCTTTATTTATATTTGGTTATATATTATGTTTTGATTTGTATTTAATTTATTTCAGGGTGTGAAGGTTCTTGTAACTGTGGGGAAGACTAAAAACACATAGATAAGAATGCAAGATTTACAAAATTGAAGTGTTGTGTATTTAGTATAATTAATATAATATAATTTACCAGACTCGAACGAAGCAAATCGTGTAGGCGGTTGATCGCTAAATTTAATGTTTGGATGATTATGCAGTACGGTTTTTCTTTCTTCGGTTTAATAAGAGTAATTCTTGTCCTGTCCACTTCGGAATACAGCTTCTGGATTGATTTACAGCCTGATTGATGTTCTTCTGCACCGCCAGGATCCAAATAAGTTCTTCCTTCGGTTGAAGCAATTAGTGTTGTTCCGTGTATTTGCAAGGTTATAATTTCTGGTGTAGTGAATATTATTAATTGTGTTATTGTTAATTCTTTCTATTTGATTAATATCTCATCAATTCCCTTCGGATATGGGACAGTTCAAGTTCTTTCTTGTAGACTTCAATTATTTACTCTCTATTATTATTTCATATTGTAGTGTTATTTGGTTAATCTGTATTGGTGTTAGACGTAACTATTGTCATGAGAATCTTGTACTTTATAATCGTATCTGATAATTATAATATTACGATTAAATAGATTATTCTTGGGTTTTTTAATCTCATCACATTCAGTTTATTCAAAGCAATTCTTGTCTTGTCTAAAATCAACAACTTCTTTTTCTTATTTGTCGTCCCTAGCAACATATAATAATTTCTGCCTTCCACATGTTTTGAATATATAGTGTTTCTTTCATATATTTTTTATCTATTCTTTATCAATTTGCTGTCCTATCGGAATGTAACTTTACCGATAGTTGGTTTATTATTTTATACACATATTCTACTGGTTTTTTGATATAAGTCCGTTTTTTTTCTTTTTTATTATATTTAATCCACCTTCGATATTATATTTTACCAATCGATATTATGGCATTATGGTATTATTATAATTTGTATAAATTTTATTAAATATTATTATTAATTTAATGGTTTTTTTCTAGCTCTTCATAGCGTATTTATTAATTATTATTAATTGATGCACCTAATCTTTATGTTATGAGTGTTTATATAGTAGTTTTGCCTGTTAGGCCTTTTATTGTAAACTGATCTACCTGTGGTTATGTCTGTTAGGCATCTATAGTCCCTTTTATATAAATTCATACATACAATCAAATCTTAATTATTAGCACTTATATAAACAATTATTTTTCTATATCTAATAACAATTTTATCTTGATCTCTTGATCACGTACAACAAAATTCGAATTTATGAACATTGATTAACTGCCTCACACTTCATTCTACGACAGTCATTGAATAATACAACTTGTTTCATTATTTTTCATTAACTCAACACATATTTGATATAACATCACATAAACTTTATCATAACATTTTTGTCATAAAATAATACTTCTTAACACAAAATTCTTATTTGTTATTACCATAAATTAAGTCATTGTTTCATTTTTTTGTTTTGCTTTTCATTAAACATATATCATTAGCTATTATTTATCTTACAGGTTCGTTTATTCTAGTCAACACTACCTTGCATCCTTATTTAATTTTGTCTATGATTATAATTGTAATTATTGGATCTCTGTTCTATTATGGGTTTAAATATCAATTTGTTTATTATTCTGTGAACCGTATTTCATGTAACATGAATGCTAGCATTTCTGTTGCGTTACAATATATATACACACACCACCTAATTTTAACTCAAAATAAACACCATGGTAAACAACCGGGGAATGCGGCGTGGATCGACCCTACACTAACCAAAAATAAAAATCCACCACTATGTACAAGGAAACAACAGCACACTATCACTCTCCATCTTAGTTTTAAAACAGGGAAAACTGACAATCTCCAAGACCACGACAAATCTAAGGGCACTTTCCAACTCTCTAACTTTCTCCAGGATAACCTTCCAGAACAGGGGAAACCGACAATCTCGAGGACCACATTCTAAACACTTCTGGCAAGTCTCTCTAACTCCTTATCGATAGGTTTTTTTTTTTTTTTTTTTTTTTTTACTATGGGGAGGGGTAGGAAAATTGGGAAGATGAAATGGGGCAAGGATCATTAAAGGGTCAATAGCTAGGACTAAGGGTAAGGACATGGTTCCCTCCGAAAAGGAGACTGACTGGAGAAAACCAAGTCTCGCGTTGGCAGGGGCGCAACCCTGAAGTAGACGAACACCACTGGGACTGTGGGGAACATCTACCCGCTACCCGTTAACCTCTTCTTCTTACCTTTATACAATAAACAAGGGAGCCCATCCCCACGTGATCTCCGGTAAGGTCCAATCTCAAAAACAACAAAACCCAACTACAACACATGCCCGTGGCGGCATCAGGTTTACAATACAAAACACCTAACAATAATTCCTACAAAGTACATATATACACCTACATAGTATGTCAACCCTGCCATTGCATCTATCTATTATTTTCAAATGTTATTGTATTTGCCCAACTATTTCCGAGTTTGCAAGCCCCATCACACCAAAGGAACAAGGGTTCAACCCTAGAATGAACCACGCTCTGCTACCATTTGTAACCCCTCTTTCCTTTTATGCCTTTTATATATAGAAAACAAACTACTTTTTATTTCCTTTTATATTTATATTTATTTATATTTTTTTTTTGAAAGAGAGGCCACTAGTTATTTAGAACTAGGCAAGAGCCTAGAGAAGCCAAAAATGTGCTGAGTCCAGTATGATGGGACTTGCAATTGAAACTCTGATCTAAGATAACAATAACAGGATTTATTGTATTCGGCTTTTGTACAATATATGCGCCCTTGAAAAGCAAGATAATTACAAGTCTTTTACAATCAAAAATAGCTCACTTCCAAAAACCCCCAATCGTTATTATAGATCCATTAATATATGCATCGCCAAATAGTTGCTTGAATATTAATGGCGCATAAATAATAATAATAATGTGAAATGGTGCATAGTCTCGACCCTCCCAGTAATTACACAAATCATAACACGATATAAATATATATATATTGTAATGTTCTGGCGTGTCGTCCGTACGGCTACCGTTTTACTCTGCAAAATGTAAATAATGTACAATTTGTGTGTAATGAGTGTACGTGTCTTCTCGATCCGTAGTTCGAATGCGTGCAACTTCTGTAGATTTCGTTCGTGGCGAACGTACGAATAACCAGGTCTTGATGTTCACTAGGGGTGAGAAAGTCCCGGTGGCGCCAAATTGTTTTCTCAAAACAATTAAAAGAAAATTCAAGGGCGCATGACCAGCGCCGCTCAAGCGGTTTGAATAATTCAAATATTTCCGCTAGCTAGGCCCACTGTAGCACACAGCCGTTCGATGCGTGGGCTGTGTAAATCGTCAGTCATCTGCTAAAATGTACATAAAATATTGTGCACCTCCTAATGAAATTATAACACCGTGGTTACACTCAATACTTACACATTTTTTATTAGTGATTATTATTCATTTAATACAAATTATTCTAATACAAATGCTCCGGTTATTTATATGAGACAATTACAGGGTTTGACAATCGATATTTGAATTGATACCAGACGTTTAATGATTGCGTCTGTTAAAAATTGTATACAAATTATTAATGTCGTTTGTCATAGGATCTTGAGGTTACGTTCAAAGGATTACAAATGTTTTAAAAACAATAAAAATACACACCTTTACATCAAGTAAACTTAACTAACATATTGTGTATGTAGAATTTGTTTAGCACAGTGTCGTAAAAGTGTTTACAAATTATGGATCATTAACAACAGTTTATATTGGTTAGTTTATAAATTGTCAGTGACTTAAATTTCTTTTTAATCTTTGAAAGTAATGAATTTCAGTTCAGTGAGATTTCGACCTTTAGTGAGATAATTAACGTGAGTTTATTTATATATTTCGGGTAATTTAAGAGGTACTTATCACTTCCGTAGTTATGGCGAATTCATACGATCTGTTATTCATGGGTTATACTATAATCTTCTTTAATTTGCTGGATTCAGGACATCAGGCATCTTTTTCAGTTTAACTGGTAGTAATTTATTTTCTTTTTTCGTTAATTTGGCCTCAACTTCTCTAATATGGCTCCAGTCTTTATCTTATATCTTGGTATACACTTATTAATAACTTTTTCTGATATTTGCTGTTTTAATGGACAATTTTGGTCACTCGAAAATTAGCGTCTATCTCATTAAAGCGTCATACATTCAGTGAAAAAATCTAACGGTATTTTTTGGCTTGTTACTCCACAGTTTCCATGGTAACGTAATTATTCTACCTGGTCGATCTCAAAATAAACCCATTGTTATCAAACCTTGAATTTTTTTGTTTAATTTGAATAAATATTTTATAATGGCTATATTTACTTGGGGATAATTTCAATGGTCTTAATCTTTACATAGATGTTCCTATTTTCTTTCAAAGATTAGTTTGATATCTTACAAGATTGGTCTATGCCATGTATTAATGTTTTAGTCCAAAATGGATAATACTATGCTAATACATAATTTACTTATTTCTAAGTTTTAATATAATTCTGCCATGTTCCCTTTCGTTACACATAATTACTATATTTTGCCTATTATTTCTTATAAAGGTATTGCTATTATTTTCTTTATAAATTCCTTACTTACTTAAAACATACTAATATATTACTGTAAAACTATTTCTTCTGGTAATTATTGCCTTAAACATTAAGCCAATAACTTCTTTCTTTAAATTAACAAATGAACAAATTTGGTGAGTGCTATACCTACACCATCTCTTTTATAACAGTAATCATCCTGGTGATTTTTATACTGAGATAATATTTTTTCTGTTTTTTGCATTCACAATTATTTTGTGTCTTTCAGTCTAATATACTTAACTTAGTTGCTCATTTAACATGTGCTTATATTTTGGGTTTGTCACACTTGTTTAACTCTTTTTTCTTAAGATTATATGCTGTTTATTTTATTACACTTATCACTTCATTGTTCAACTTTGTCACTCCCTACCTATCTCTAATTACCCTTATATTTCTCACGATCTCACTATTATTACAAAGTTTTTGTATCTAATGAGTTCATGTCTTTTTTGGTACCTTCAGATTGTCACATATCATTTTATAATATGCAAACAGCATGGTATTGTAAATACCTCTTTCAAATAAAACATAACTTTGTATATATTGTCATTAAAGTGATAAAAATTGGTCTGAAATGTCATAATTAGTAATAATAACAACAGTTTAATAATGTTAAAATATATTGTGTTAATTGAAACATACTACATCTGTAGCAACAGCAATAATATTAGCGAATAAATAAACTCTCCAAAACCTTATACTTCAAAACACATAATGTTGAGATAACATACATACTGCTGAAATAATCTTAGTAAAAGTTCCAAAGTATATAGTAGGAAATACAATTTGTTCTCTGATTGAACCACGCACACATTTCTATTCCCTGTCTGTATGAGTGTAATCTTAAACATAACAGCTGACACATCTCCTATAGATAAAGATATACATACAATCATATCTACACATGGTTTTTTATGTATAACAATTGCTGAGATACTGTCATTTACAAGTCACCACTAATAAAAATTTAAACATAAATTATTAACAATAATAAAAATTATTCTCTTTTAAAACAATCTTGTGAGTTAATTGTTATGGCCATGTAATTTTTTATTTTCTTCTTTTTTCTTCACTGTCTTCTTGTCTCGGTTTACTTTGGTTGATATCTGGCCAATCTCTGGGGTTGGGTCAATGTCAGTTGTCTGTCAGTCTAGTTCGTATTTTCTTGTTTTGTGACCACCTTTGGTTGTATTCTTCCTCCTTCACTATAGATTATATTTACTACTTTCATTCTCGTTATCATTTATCTATCAAAATATATGGTTTCTTGGCATTTTTTACATACTTTTTTATATCAAATGTGATCAGGGTTTGGCAATGTTATATAATGCCCTTCCACCAAAATTGATCATTTTATAAAACGTGAATTTGAGTTTGATGAAATTATCAATTGTATCGTATCAAATTTTTTTTTTTTTTTTTTTTCAAATTCTCCTGCTTCTCATTCATTTTTTATAATTAATTCTGTATCCTTTAATTCCATTCTTCTTAGTCTTTTCTTCATTATCTTCTCATATTGCGAACTGGCTTATTGACTTTTTATTATAACTTATTCCCTATAAATCTTATTTTTCATCAGAACTACTCTTATACTGATATCAGGGGAACATCATCCCTGCTCAGTAAAATGATTGCTGGTTCATTCAACAGACAATCTCAATTAATAATTCTTAAATATAGTCAACTCGTGACTCAAAATAACAATAATAATAATCATAATCATAATATTTGTTGGGAATCTTTTACTTTTATACTTCATTATAGCTCAGTTCGAGTCATATATTGTTTCATCTTTCTTTATAGATACTATTTGAAGCATTGTTTTTTATTGATACAATTCACATTTTTATTCATTTTTAATTACTCTTTGTTTCATCTCCTTTCACATTATAACTCTTAGAACGTTTATTTCATTTATATTGTTTTGTGATCATAAGTTTGGGTAATTTTACTTCCCCTCTTTCTAAATAGTTGTGGAAGCTGATCATTTTGATTGATATTTTTTCATAATTTTTAAATATCATAGTAAGTTATGGCTTCTTACTAGTTAGGAATTTTTTGTAGCTTATTCCTTTACAGTATGTTATGCTTTTTATGCCTCATTTTTTTGGCTAAATATTATGGTAATTTAACCTTATTTTGGAGGAATGTTTTGTAACTACACTCCTCTATTGTTAATTTTTATTTAAATATTGTAGTAAGTTGGTTGCTCTTACTTTATCTGAATGCCTTGTGACTTTTATCTCTCCATTTTTACTTGTTCTAAAATATTATTAAGATATTTGGGTAAGCTTTTCTTACATATCTTTTTTGATTTTTTACAATTTTTATTCATCATAATGGTTTCTCTAATGCTTAGTGTAAGCTGTACTTACGAATGTTTTGGAATTTTGACATTCTTTAGAGATCTTTTCTTTATGGCATTGGCAGACTTGTTTGTTTGTCACGTTATTTTTTTTTTCTTTATTTAAAGTATTTTTGTTGGTTTTTTACTTTAAATTGTTTTTTACAGTTATTGTTGGTTGTCATAATATTTCTTAATTGAGGCTTGATTGTATACCCCCTTTATTTTCTTGGTGACGGAGTGAGTGATCTCGTAAGTGTTATTGCCCTTGTCCTTTGTTATAGTGTATGGTCCCATATTCCAGTGTTCATCTGCATTTGGTTTATCCATTGTCCATGATTACACGAGTTTCCTCCGTTGTTCGGACTGCTCTGGTGTGCATCACTGTTTCTGTCTGTGTTATATATGTCTCTTCTATCTGGTACAGCCACTCTTCTAATACCATGTGTTCTCTGGCATCAGTGCCTACCTCAATCACTTGATGATGTTGTTTACTACTCAACGAAGTTAATCGTACCTCCGTTATCGATCTTCTCACTGATATTGGTTTATTTGGTATTTCTATCTCTGGTAATTTCACTTTTCTTGTAGACTTTCTCAATTTGTCATACATTGTTTTGTTGTGATACTTTTCAACTTTGGATATCCTCCATTTAAAGATAGGTTTGTTGAAAGTTTTACTCGCTGGTTGATTGTTGATCCCTCCTAGAATCTCCTTCAGAGTTCTCCTGCACTCCATAACATTCATCATTTCCGTATGGTCATTAATTGGTCGATTAAACGTCTCAAGTAGTCCGTTCTTCATCATTTCCAATTCCTCTCTGGTATTGATTCGTTTTCTCTGATGTATTTTCTTAGTCTTCTTAATTATCTGTTTTTTCTGTACTCCTCTACGGTTGGTTCCTTTGTGCTTACTCTTCTCTTTGTTTTCGTTACCTTTATTTTGATGTAACAATGTATTTGGGTCTTCTTGAATTTCTGTTTTTTCATTATTTCCTTCTGGAGTGGTGTTTATTGTTTCATTCACCTTCTTGAACCCGTTACCTAATGTCTCATTAAGTAGATCTATTTGGTAATTGGTTTCTTCCCCTTTCTTATTCATCTCCATTTTTGTCTGGTCGCTTTCTTCACGACGTTCTCTGAAAATTAGTCTTATTTGCTGCTTCATTTCTTCTTTATTTTTCTCGTGGTCCTCCTTCAGCTGTTCCTTCAATTCTTCCTTCAAATCTTCATTTCTTTGCTGAATTTCCTCCATCAATCGTTGTTGTAATCTTTCATTATTCTTGTTAATGGTTTGTCTCAATTCTTCCTTCTGTTTCTGAAAATTGTCCTCCTGTTTTTTAAAATTTTCGTTTGTTTCTTTCTTCATTCCATCGAATTTCTCCTCCTGTTTCTTAAAATTTTGATTGGTTTCTTTCATCATATTATTCATCATTTCCATTAATTTCAGTATGTTCGGGTCTCCTCTAACTTCTCCTTTGTCACCCGCCTGTGGTTCCATTTCTTCGTCTTGGCTTGGTTCTGTTGTTGTTATTACTGTCTCCACTTCTTCAATCGGAGTTCCTTCCTCTTCTTCCCCTCTGTTTTCTTCCATCTCCTTCTCCTTTGCCAATTTTTTCGACACTCCTCTGGTGTGCATTTTGTAATCTTTCGTAATCGCCGCTAGAATTTATAGGGTTTAATTGTATAATTTCTTTATTATTCTAGCTCCACTAGTTGGCGCGCCAATTTGTAATGTCGTCTTCGTGCGTACGGCTACCGTTTTACTCTGCAAAATGTAAATAATGTACAATTTGTGTGTAATGAGTGTACGTGTCTTCTCGATCCGTAGTTCGAATGCGTGCAACTTCTGTAGATATCGTTCGTGGCGAACGTACGAATAACCAGGTCTTGATGTTCACTAGGGGTGAGAAAGTCCCGGTGGCGCCAAATTGTTTTCTCAAAACAATTAAAAGAAAATTCAAGGGCGTATGACCAGCGCCGCTCAAGCGGTTTGAATAATTCAAATATTTCCGCTAGCTAGGCCCACTGTAGCACACAGCCGTTCGATGCGTGGGCTGTGTAAATCGTCAGTCATCTGCTAAAATGTACATAAAATATTGTGCACCTCCTAATGAAATTATAACACCGTGGTTACACTCAATACTTACACATTTTTTATTAGTGATTATTATTCATTTAATACAAATTATTCTAATACAAATGCTCCGGTTATTTATATGAGACAATTACAGGGTTTGACAATCGATATTTGAATTGATACCAGACGTTTAATGATTGCGTCTGTTAAAAATTGTATACAAATTATTAATGTCGTTTGTCATAGGATCTTGAGGTTACGTTCAAAGGATTACAAATGTTTTAAAAACAATAAAAATACACACCTTTACATCAAGTAAACTTAACTAACATATTGTGTATGTAGAATTTGTTTAGCGCAGTGTCGTAAAAGTGTTTACAAATTATGGATCATTAACAACAGTTTATATTGGTTAGTTTATAAATTGTCAGTGACTTAAATTTCTTTTTAATCTTTGAAAGTAATGAATTTCAGTTCAGTGAGATTTCGACCTTTAGTGAGATAATTAACGTGAGTTTATTTATATATTTCGGGTAATTTAAGAGGTACTTATCACTTCCGTAGTTATGGTGAATTCATACGATCTGTTATTCATGGGTTATACTATAATCTTCTTTAATTTGCTGGATTCAGGACATCAGGCATCTTTTTCAGTTTAACTGGTAGTAATTTATTTTCTTTTTTCGTTAATTTGGCCTCAACTTCTCTAATATGGCTCCAGTCTTTATCTTATATCTTGGTATACACTTATTAATAACTTTTTCTGATATTTGCTGTTTTAATGGACAATTTTGGTCACTCGAAAATTAGCGTCTATCTCATTAAAGCGTCATACATTCAGTGAAAAAATCTAACGGTATTTTTTGGCTTGTTACTCCACAGTTTCCATGGTAACGTAATTATTCTACCTGGTCGATCTCAAAATAAACCCATTGTTATCAAACCTTGAATTTTTTTGTTTAATTTGAATAAATATTTTATAATGGCTATATTTACTTGGGGATAATTTCAATGGTCTTAATCTTTACATAGATGTTCCTATTTTCTTTCAAAGATTAGTTTGATATCTTACAAGATTGGTCTATGCCATGTATTAATGTTTTAGTCCAAAATGGATAATACTATGCTAATACATAATTTACTTATTTCTAAGTTTTAATATAATTCTGCCATGTTCCCTTTCGTTACACATAATTACTATATTTTGCCTATTATTTCTTATAAAGGTATTGCTATTATTTTCTTTATAAATTCCTTACTTACTTAAAACATACTAATATATTACTGTAAAACTATTTCTTCTGGTAATTATTGCCTTAAACATTAAGCCAATAACTTCTTTCTTTAAATTAACAAATGAACAAATTTGGTGAGTGCTATACCTACACCATCTCTTTTATAACAGTAATCATCCTGGTGATTTTTATACTGAGATAATATTTTTTCTGTTTTTTGCATTCACAATTATTTTGTGTCTTTCAGTCTAATATACTTAACTTAGTTGCTCATTTAACATGTGCTTATATTTTGGGTTTGTCACACTTGTTTAACTCTTTTTTCTTAAGATTATATGCTGTTTATTTTATTACACTTATCACTTCATTGTTCAACTTTGTCACTCCCTACCTATCTCTAATTACCCTTATATTTCTCACGATCTCACTATTATTACAAAGTTTTTGTATCTAATGAGTTCATGTCTTTTTTGGTACCTTCAGATTGTCACATATCATTTTATAATATGCAAACAGCATGGTATTGTAAATACCTCTTTCAAATAAAACATAACTTTGTATATATTGTCATTAAAGTGATAAAAATTGGTCTGAAATGTCATAATTAGTAATAATAACAACAGTTTAATAATGTTAAAATATATTGTGTTAATTGAAACATACTACATCTGTAGCAACAGCAATAATATTAGCGAATAAATAAACTCTCCAAAACCTTATACTTTCAAACACATAATGCTGAAATAATATACATACTGCTGAAATAATCTTAGTAAAAGTTCCAAAGTATATAGTAGGATATACAATTTGTTCTCTGATTGAACCACGCACACATTTCTATTCCCTGTCTGTATGAGTGTAATCTTAAACATAACAGCTGACACATCTCCTATAGATAAAGATATACATACAATCATATCTACACATGGTTTTTTATGTATAACAATTGCTGAGATACTGTCATTTACAAGTCACCACTAATAAAAATTTAAACATAAATTATTAACAATAATAAAAATTATTCTCTTTTAAAACAATCTTGTGAGTTAATTGTTATGGCCATGTAATTTTTTATTTTCTTCTTTTTTCTTCACTGTCTTCTTGTCTCGCTTTACTTTGGTTGATATCTGGCCAATCTCTGGGGTTGGGTCAATGTCAGTTGTCTGTCAGTCTAGTTCGTATTTTCTTGTTTTGTGACCACCTTTGGTTGTATTCTTCCTCCTTCACTATAGATTATATTTACTACTTTCATTCTCGTTATCATTTATCTATCAAAATATATGGTTTCTTGGCATTTTTTACATACTTTTTTATATCAAATGTGATCAGGGTTTGGCAATGTTATAATATATATATATATATATGCATAATCACGTATAATAATGTAACAATCACATAAGGCATAACACACAACATATAATTAACATAGAAACACATTTACATATAAATGGCACATCACATGTTCACCTGGTTAGCAGCGTATATTTTGTCATCATGCACCCTCAACCCTCCTATTCAGACCAAGTATCCGGCCCACCTTAATTTTCAATTAAAAAAATAACTAAACCCAAAAGCCCAATTAATACATCCCAAAAGAGTAGAGTAGACATGCCCCAAAATTCTAAGTATACGAACAGCCAAGGTCAATTTGGCTAAATAGCCCGAACGGCACACAAATACCACGCAAAAGTTAATTATCAATTTCGGATCTCACTAATGATAATGATAATAAGTGCCATCACGAGGTCAACATGGATGCCCGGTTGCAGAACTGCATTTCTTATTTTTTTTATTTTCCTGACAAAATTGCAAAAACAGTGGAACGTGACCACCCATAAATACTCCTAACTGATACTGATTAGTCTTGTATTCTTTAACATTAATTAATTGGTACTGTGCACAATAAAAGGTTAACAATTACAAAATTTAAACTATGGCAAAATATAAACTATGACAATATTTAAACTGGCTATGGCAAAATTTAATGGTTACAAAATTAGCGGAACAGTAAAATTGAATTTCAAAAAGCAGAATCTATGTAATGAATGTACTGAAACATGCTTAAAGTGTTCATAAAAAAAACTTGACCTCAGGCACGGTCATGCGTCCGGACGAGATCCAGCAAAATATGACATGATACAGTCCTGTAGTAAACGGCACCTACGGGTGTCGTCCACCTGTTAAAACACCACCCCGATCTTAATTAATAGACAAAAAAACTCCAACCAATTAACAAAAAATAATTGACCATCGAATTCCCAACTGGCACAGATACATCCGCACATGCCTGCTCAACACAGAAATAATTTAGTGCCGACCCCTTTTACAGAAAACTCAGCTCAACCCGGGTGCTGCATGACCCTGGCCGAGTTTACAATTCTCAGAAGGAGACATACATTAATATACTAATGAGGCGTAAGCCTTAACAAGAAAATTACAAAGTAACATGTAAACCCAATTGCCCGAAACTAAGTCTACAGACTGGAGCGTCTCCACAAGTGTCTCGAAAAGAGTTTATTGGCCACAAACATTTTGTTCAAAAAGCTTAAATGTCACCTGGTTAGCAGCATATGGGTAGAGGGTCCGGTTGAGTGTGTGTCCGTCCATCCTGGCTGACAGCTGACGGAAGTGTTTGAATCTATATCATGGAAAGCAGGTGTTCGGCCATCCTCTGGAGCGAGACAGATTCCCGTCTACATCGGAAACCCTGCACAATTATATCGGTGATTACTTACAGGTATAATAAACCACACTACCTCATTTACCCAGCTGACATTTCGTGACATGCCCCGTTTACAAACTCCGAAAATTCACTTATGTATAGAACCCCCTTGAATCAAATAAACCCTTTCAAAATAACACTTTTAAATATTATAATATATAATATATCCAAATATAGTCATTCCACATAATAATCATTTCAATTAAATAGTTATCCACAAGTTTTCATGAAGCACTTAACTCCCCCTGACAGGAACTAGCAAACTTTAACAAGTTTGTGATGTACAATCATTTCAGAAAAATAACTGACTTACGCCCCATTCTGGTTCAATGAATTGAGTATTATTATTATAATACATTATTATATTATTACTACTAATATCTTGTGACGGCAGCGGTATGCGAACATCTGCTCTCCGGTACCAGCGGTGGACGAGGCGAGCCAATCCAGCATCAGCAGCCTCCGAGGCGTGACCAACTTCGTGTTCGGAGCTAGCGAATCAGCGATCCCGGTTAGTTAATAAAACCCGGGCCGGCAGAAAATTTTACGCACACTTCGTCGCCACGCAATCGGATGCACTTCATCTCCTCTCCTCTCTCGGACGACATCGAGGCGGGGTCAGCCGGAAGGAACAGCCGAAGAATAGGACCGCCGCCGTTCTTGCGTCTTCGCACTCCCGTTCCGCGCCAGCGATGGATTTCGCTGGGCCGGCAGCCGACTCTACAACCGGTGCCGAAAGAAGAGGAGGACTGTAGTACGCCACGAACAGCAGGCGCAGCCGCCGAACATCTTAGTGCGGCACAACCAACATCAGCCTTCTCGCCACAAGGTCCTTTTTAGGTCCACCAAAAACACTAGAGTGTACGATTGGCGCCATTTGTCATGTGGAAAGCCTTTTGTCCGGTGACAATCTGTTAGCCAGCGTTAAGATTGAAACATACGTAAAACAAATTTAACCTGTTGCCGGCCACGTGGTGATCAATTACTGCAAAACCTATCGCCCTGCATCAGCGTAAATATCAAGTAAATACAATTTATTTTTATGAATTATTAAGTTATATATGTTAACACACTTACCGGTAGGTCGCGTAGACTTCTACTTATCCATAGGAGCAGCTAGAAGACGAAAACCTTTACATTGACTCTGTCAGCAGGATATAGATGCGGCTATGCTGAACGACAAAATTGGACTGACCAAACCAGCTGCTGAAAAAACGGTATGAAACATCGGGCATAGAGCGCGCGCGGATCGGCCGGGTGGAAGATAATTCATAACGACAGCAAAGTCCAATAATACGTACGTAAATTCTTACATAACACCCACATAATAAATACGTAAAAAAAAATATTTAGTAGTTCAACTATATAAAACGAACACCGCCGCGTTTTTCCCAAAACACGGCACAATACGTGACAGTGTATCGGCAACTACATTTTGGGTACCTCTAATATGTTGTACTTTAAATTTGTAACAATTTAACCTTAATACCCAATCTTCCAATACGACCTAACTGTTTTGGGTGATTTAGTAACCAAGATAATGCTTGATTATCCGTTTCTAACAGGAACTCTTTATGTTCTAAAAAGGGTTTGAATGTCTCACATGCGAAAACGATAGCTAAACATTCTAATTCGTATGCGGAGTATTTCTTTTCTTGGTCGGTCAGGGTACGTGAAGCGTAACTAATAGGTAGTCTAGAGTTGTCTACTTCCTGATATATTACTGCACCTAGGGCTACACTTGAACTGTCTGTCTGCACTACAAACGGTTTTGTAAAATCGGCTAATTGCAATACTGGGGGTGATATTATGCTTTCTTTTAGTTTTTCGAATGCTGCTTGGTGTTGCACATTCCACTCAAATTTAGCTCCCTTCTTTCTTAAAGCATTCAGCGGTGCTGCAATTTCGGCTAGGTGAGGGATATACTTGTGGAAATAATTTATCATTCCCAAAAATCGGGCTATTCCTTTCGCATCTCGCGGTGGTAAAAATTCTCTGATCGCACGGGTTCGCTCGAGGTCTATGCTTACCTTTCCGTTGGCCTTTACGATGTGACCTAAAAATGAAAATTGTGTGACAGCAAAATTTACTTTACTGGGGTTTACAGTTAATCCAGCTTTCTCTAATCGGGATAGTACTTCACGTAGATGTTTAAGATGTTGGTCCATTGATTCGCTATAGATAACGATGTCATCTAGGTAGTGATACACATATTTAAATTTTATATCATGGAATATTTTCTCTAATAATCGGCTGCATACAGAACTACCTTGGGATATTCCAAAGGGTACTCTTGTAAATTGGTACAGGTTGAAAGGGACGGCAAATGCGGTTAGACGTTTGGATTCTTCAGAAAGGGGTATTTGATGAAATGCCTGATTTAAATCCATGATAGTAAAAACTTTCGCTTTCGTAAAATAATGAAAAGCGCTGTGGATGTCAGGAAGTGGTATAGACTCGAATTCTATCCGTTTATTTAATTGCCTGTAGTCCACAACTAGTCTGTGTTTGTCGTGACCTTTTGGTACTAAAAACGCGGGTGATGAGTAAGGTGAAGTAGATGGTTCGATGACTGCTTGTTCTAATAATTTGTTGATTTGATTCCTCATTACTTCCATTTTTGGCGATGATAATTTGTATGGGCGTACTACTTTATTGTCGCTCAAATTGATTTTGTACTCAATCAGGTTCGTTAGTCCTAACTTTGGAGTGAGGACGTTGGAAAACTGTTCTATTAGTGTCTAGATTTTCCGTCTATCTTTACTTTCCAGATGAGCTAATTCAGACTCGTGGTGTTCTAGATGTGTAGAAGTTGTTCCAGTACTTTCTTTGTTATTTGTATTCTCATCAAAATTATATTTTTGTGAACGATCGAATCCAAAATAATACTTCTTATCGTGAATGTCAAGAATTATTCCTGTTTTACTGATAAAATCAGCTCCCAATATTAAGTCGGGTCCTAACTCGTCGCATACCAACATTGGAAAATACCACGTTAGATTTTTAATTTTTACTTTAAACGTAATGATAAGTTTTATCATTAAATTTTGTTTATTAGCTGTAGCGCATCTAATATTCACCGATTGACTGCGTTTAACTAAGTTGTGTTCCAATAATTTATCGGCTAGCTGTTGACTAATTAAACTTCGTGTTGATCTGGAATCAATTAATCCGAGGGTGGATGTAACACCGAGGTCTACTTGTATATATGGTAATGGACACTTACTGAAATTACATTTATTAATAACATTACATTTATCAATGAACTTCTTAACATAGGGGTCTAATTTTCTTGGGTTATTTTTTTTTGAATTTGTTGACTTTTAGGGGTTTACCTGTTTTCAGGATGCTGCGGAAGACACAGGATTTCGGATCTCCCTGCCTTAGATGTTTTTTGGATAAGGGGTTTTCTGATAGTACTGTCTCCGTTTACAGTTTCTACTGATGTGTCCAAATTTCCTGCAGTTATAACATATATTTTCTTTACGAGGGGTATCCCTGGTTTCCTGTCGAGGTTGAGGCTCTTTAGATTTACTATGGTTGTGAAAATTGGTAGGTCTACGAAATGGTCGTCTTTCGCGCTGTTTTCTTCCATCTGTTACCAGGGCTTGCGTTTCATATCTACGTGGTGCAGGTTATTTATTAAATATTATTTAGAGTTAATCAAGGGATGTAATATTAATTTTAATGTGCGATTTAAAAATAAATTTTCCTCCATATTACGTTTCCTATTTTAAAATCGTCACAAAACATGCTATCTTAGATAGTTTTCTTCCCAAAGGACTCTTTTGTCCTGATTGCATGGGATACACTCATCAAAGGGTTGTCTTTCTTTAGGATTCAAACTTTCTCACCACAGACCCTTATTTCAAGGACCCCCAAAAATTACCATATGGAAAACATGATCGATCACATATCTTATTTATTTTGTATGAAATATTAAAGCAACATAAGGTGCTCATTCACAATATTATAAAATGTATGTGTAGTGGTAAATAATGACTATTCTTTTCAAATATTTTAAATGTAAGTTAGATAATACTGGTGCCAAAAATGATTTTCTATCGTTGCTGACTCATTATCCTATAAGGATTTATAGTGGTTCAAGCATAAACAGCTTACTTACATAATATATATTGCCTTTTCCAAAGTCCTGTAGTCTCTTAACTGATTTAAAAATGACTGGGCTGTGGCTAGATAATCTAAAATCTGGTTAACAGTGTAGGAGCTCATCTGTGACCATTAAGAACAAATAATTTATTATGTTTATAACATAAACCCACTTTATATCAATAAATTAATGTATATTACTATAATACTAGGTAAATGGTTAATATAAAAGGTTTCAATGAATATACTATTATATAAAAAGTTAAGTTAATTATGAAAATGAGGAAGAAAATATGTTGTACTTTTTGTGGTCATGTTGATCAATTAGAAATTAAAAAATGATCTCAAATATTGAGTAATTATGTTTATTAAAATTTTAACATAAGCAGATTTTATATTACTGTATATTTAAACAAAAACAGTTTACTGTATGCTGTACTTGAAAAGTTTCAACCCACTTATCGATGCTTTAAAATGAGTCTGTCAGTGTCGTCTATTTCATGTTACTTTCATATTTTTCGGACACATAATCTCTCCATTTTTTAAAACTCAAAACATTGTATTTAATTGTAATATTTGTAAACACTTGGTTACTCACTGTCTTGTGACTTCTTTAAAATGTTCAATAATTATGCATTTCAAGGATAAATCCTCATCAGGTTATACAAAAACACCAATCCTTCTGGAGAAGTCGTCAAAAAATCAAAAATTGTTACCAGACATCACAGTATGCATGTCATCTAAGAACAAATTATTCTAGCACATCATGCCGCGTCGTGACCTGGTGCGCACCACTACACGTGATCGCTGCTAACCATCGTTATCGCCTGAGATTACCCGTATGTATTTCGATATCTATGGCAGTATTATATAGACGGTTGGATTTAAAAGAGAGTTTATCATTAAGTAGCTTGTTTGCTGACAATTTTGAGGCCTTATATATCTTGTACTCCTCTATGGCGTCCATGTACGCTCCTTTTTTACAATTATGGAGCAGTTTAAAATTAGTTGGGAAATCCGTAGAGTTGTGATTGTATTGCATTAGGTGGTGAGCAAAATTAGATCTAGTCTTTGAAATGTATCTCTTTGGTAGGTGTTCTTTGAAACGTTCGATTGACTGTCTGCCGGTCTGTCCTATATAGAATCTGTCACAGTCATCACATGTAATTTTGTAAACACCGTTTTTCTCTTCATCAGGGATATGAATAGTTTGTCTCAGTATTTTATGAAGGTCATTCGTGATTTTAAAGGTGTGATGTTTTGTTTTTTCAACTCGTTTTTAATTATTAGTGGCATCGTGTTCCTGTACTCTGTGGTTACAAACTTATTATCTCTCTTAGTCGTGTTAACTAATTTGCATAATTTTCTGTGTATGTTTTCTTAGTTGTCTATCTATGAGTTCTCCATTATATCCATTAGCGTTGGCTATGCTTTTTATAATATTCATTTCTTCCATTTGGTTTTCCTGACCGAGAGGTACTGCAAGCATTCTGTACACAAACATGTTAATGCAGCAATTTTTTGAGAGTAGGGATGGTATGAATATGTGTGTAGATAGTGATGTCTGTCGTGTTAGGTTTCCTATAAATTTTGTATTCTATCTGATTATTATTCTTTCTGATTGTGAGATCCAGAAAATGTATGCTGTTGTTATCTTCGAGTTCTAGTGTAAAACGAATCTTATTGTTTATACTACTCATATAATACTGTAGGTTCCCTAGTTGTCTGCAAGTTCCATTAAAAAGCAAAAACGTATCGTCGACCTAGCGTAGGTACAGTTTAATTTGGTTACGCCATTTGTTAGAGTTAACAACCCTCAACTGCTAAATTTCTATAATAAAATCAGTGTCATTTAATAAAAAGAGGTCAGTGATTCCTTAGGGTATTCAATACACTATCAATGTTACTAATTGTTGAGCATAACCAGCATTTGTTGTGACAACTTTTCATGCCTCCAGACTTTACCTAAATACTTACGTAATAACGTAATTACATGATTCCGTTTATTATGACAGTTCATCAGTTGTCAATTTGTAAAAAATAAAGCCTTACTAAGAAGTTGTTGAGTTGTAAGAATATATGGTATTTAATTATGTACCGTAGGACACTTCTTGTGATATATATATATATATTCAATCACTTTCTGCTACAGTTCGTTTCTTGATATATATAAAGTATTTAAAATTTATAATTATATTACCTCAAGATGTTCTTTTCCTTATTTGGAACATGTTTCGAGAGTTCCTGTTCTTTCATCTTCAGCCTTCGCCATCTTGTTTTGTGGCGCCAAAACAAGATGGCGAAGGCTGAAGGTGAGAGAACAGGAACTATCGAAACATGTTCCAAATAAGGAAACGAACATCTTGAGGTAATATAATTATAAATTTTAAATACTATATATATATATATATATATATAGAGAGAGAGAGAGAGAGAGAGAGAGAGAGAGAGAGAGAGAGACCACTGTACTTTATGTTGCACAATGTTGCCCCAAAACACCACGAACGTAATTTCTTTTCAAAATCACAAACTTAAATGTCCCGTTACAACTGTTTAATCTCTCATAATCCAAAGTGTACAGAAGTGGACAGAGTAATATACATAAAAAAGAAGTTGATGACTATATCTTATTGTAGGAGGATTTAAACTGTATTCCTTAACATCATTATTAAACCAGTTAATATTTTGATACTTTGTTTATAAAAGTTTTGTTGTTGACATGTTGCAGGAAAGTTTAATTAAGTATAGATCTGCCTTTCAACCATGTGTTGAAGTACCTGCAACCAATAAGAGCTTTCTAACACAAACACCACGGTCTTTACTTAAAGAGGGAAAATTTGCCAATGTATCTATTTTATTTGGAATTACAAATGTAGTAGCAGTAACGTGGTTGTCAAGTGAGTTTTTGTGTTCGTGTGTGTGTGTGTGTGTGTGTGTGTGTGTGTGTGTGTGTGTGTGTGTGTGTGTGTGTGTGTGTGTGTGTGTGTGTGTGTGTGTGTGTTTATATTACTAACTAGTGAAAGTTATTTAGTAACCATTTTATAATTGAATCTCTGTTCCTTGGGATCCTTTTAAATCTCAGAATCTGGGATCAGTAAAAGGCCATTTTTGTCAAGACACGAATCATGACAGATAATACTTTTTTTAATTTCCGGAAAAATTAGTATGTACAAAATACAATTTATGAAAATATTAACCTTCAAAATGTAATGATTTACTTACTTACAGAAAATTATAATTTGTAATGTGTATTTTCATAGTCGACACAGATTTTTTTCTATTTCAGATATTCTGTCAACTTGATTGTGTAGATTCATTGCAGTAGACCAAATTTTTAAATGGTTTGTTGTTTTAGTGTAAATGCTCCAATATTTTCTGCTTCATGGTTGCATTCTTCTTTATGCTGCTTCTGTGCTATTTCATTTTCATGTTTATGGGGTTTTTTTTTTGTCTGCTGTTGCTTTACTACAAACTACAGGCTTCATGGCATTCCTCTGTTTCTCTTATTTCAAGGTAATGTTTTTTTCCTATTGTCTTTCTGCTTCTTCTGCTTTCTGGTGACGAATTTAATGTCTTTTTATGTTTTCCACTGAATGTTTATGTTTCTCATTTAGTTGTTTTTCTGTTTCTTTTATACCCTCCACTTCTTTTCATCTTTAACCTGTTTTGTGTTCTGATCTCTTTCATCATAACATGGAGATCTGGGGAAAAACTGACAATTATACATTTTTGTTTGAAGACCACTTAACTATCCATACTCAACGTTTCTACGGTATGGTGTAACTATTCTCTGGTTTCTACTGTTAACATTCCTGTGCCCTGCTTTTGAACATGTATCCAGTGTCACAACAATCACACGGATCGTCATCTTTAAGCAGTGGAATAAATAATTTAATATCAGAGAATATGTTACCCTCCGCTTTAATAACACATTCAACAAACAAAAGCACTTACATAAAACAGTTTTCCAAGTGTGCAGTTGTTCAATTAACAATGTCATGTAAACAAATAAATAAAGTCACCAGTTTTAAATGCCTTCACATTAATAGTTAACACTTTATACTAAACCACTGTCACGTAACACACAACGAATCACAGGATATTTCTCGTGTTCAAAGTCAATTTTCCCTCTCATACCCACTTATACCACCTCTACAGCTCTCTGTCCTCCTTTTGTAAGAAAGAGCATGACCCTCTTTACTGTTTAGTTTCATATGTCAGTTATAAATGACACTGCACATGCATGTTGTTAGTAGAAGCATAGAAGGGAGAGCCTTTGTGACCTTTAAAGCTAAGGTTGATTGTTAATCAATCAAAACATTGCTATTTACACTCTGGTGCTAAGGTTCTGTGATTGCTCCATGGCCTTCAGTCAAAGGTGCCTACAAAAAGATTGAAAATTCCAAACTTCAACATTAGCCGACCTTGTGAACAAAATATCACTATAATATTGACGACTCGGAACACAAAGTTTTTTATAAGTAAAAACGTAAAGTTTTACCTTACAGCCTAAACCGGCTTTCACCTATAGAAGGCTTCATCAGAGGCTGTCGTTAGTAGCGCTGCTCGTCTTGTTGTTGGCGACGAGAAAGTGTTTCGAAAGATTGAAGCTGTGTGTGTGTGGTGAGATGTGTTCGAATAATGCGTGCGATTTGAATTGTGTCTGTTCGTTTAGGATGTCGTTTTTATTTGTTTTTGTGTGTTTCTATATTTCTAATTGTTCTAGAGTGTCTAGTTTTCGGCCTTTTGTGTGTACGTGTAGTATGTACATGTTATTGTCGATGTTTTTATATGTGTGGTTTGCTTCAATGAGGTGGTTTGCGAAGGTAGATTCTGTAGTGGTGTGGAGTGCTTTTGTGTGTTCAATGTATCTCTGTTTGAAGCTACGTCCTGTCTGGCCTATGTAGAATTTACTGCAATTTGAACAATTTAGTTTATATACACCGGGTAGATCGAATTTGTTTTGTGCTTTGGGCATGCGTTTTGATAGTGTGTGTTCTGTTTTGTTAGTAGTTTTGTAAGCGATTCTGTATCCTGCTTTTTTGAATTTGTGGGCAATTTTTTATGTTTGTTTGTTGATGTATGTTAGTGTTATGAATTTGTTGTTTTCTGTCTTTGTCTGTTGTTTGTTTTGTGTAGGAGTTTACTGACTATTGTTCTGTCATAACCGTTAGATTCTGCTAGATATTTTATCGTGTTTAGTTCGTCTTTGTAGTCTATTTCATCTAAGGGGATGTTGTTATTCTGCTAGATATTTTATCGTGTTTAGTTCGTCTTTGTAGTCTATTTCATCTAAGGGGAAGTTGTGAACAAGTGGTGGCAATTTGTACACAGCTGCCATACCAAGTTTCCTATCAAATGGCCATAAGAATAAGATAGTCTCAATTTTAAAGAGATATCTACTCCTTTACTGCTGTCTTGAAAGAGTTGTGTTAAGTGCTCAAATTTTTCTTGACACATTGTTCTGCAAAACTTTTATGTACTTCCTCTGCTTCCTGCATTTATATTTGTAATATTAACACAACTGTTTGAGCTTATATAAACTCTTTGCTTGAAGTTAGTACAACATTTTTAAGATGATATCTTTTTTATCCTTTCTAAATCTATTAACATGTTGACTATGGGACGAATGTTGAATACTTTGTCTTTGACTGCATTATTGGTCGCCGCGGTACTTTAAACAAACTAGCCCACTGTGGAATACATATCCCCAGGGGATTGTACACAACTTCGTGATTTTAGTTGTCTATAAAGCTGAAGTTTAATTATTGCCAAATTGGTGTGGCATTTTTTGAATTTGTAACTATAGATTGTGACATAGCACAAACATTGTCTTGGGCGACTGGATGCAATTACATTAAATGTCAAAACAAATATCACTTTCACTAATCTAATTTATTCAATTAAAATTATAGTTGTAAAATATTTTATTTGAATAACTGATCATCTTATCACAAATAAATCAATTACTCTTGTTTGTCCTAAGTATTGTTCACTTTCAATACTTTTTCTGCTAAATAACATTGACTTTCACCACGCAAGAATGTTATAACTCTGCTAACTTTTCAGTCCGCTTTTTGGCTTGTCATAGTTTTCCATAATTCCATGTAACATCCTTCACACACTTTACTTTTTTTCGTCCAGCTCCTTCAGATTTTAAAAACATGTGTACTCATTTTCTTAACGGAGCAATTGAAGTTTCAATTTCATTTACTGGACTCTAACTGACAACAACTGTTTCTAACAAATTCTTCCTGAACTCTGTTATTCCCAGCTTCTTGGAGAAGATAATATACAATCCATGCATTTACTACTGCAGCTCCTAAAAGAACTTAAAACACAACTTTTTGGTACCACTTCAGACTTTTTTGTACACTCGTATTGTATGAAGATATTTGGTCACTGATATCAACTCCTTTCTTAGCCATGTTTTAGTCTATCACACACTTCGGTTTAAGTATTTCTTCACCATTTCTATTATTTTACGGGGTTTCAATAAAGACAAGCTGTGATTGGGTCACTGGTAATCATAAGGACAGGACATTTATCTACCCACTTTATAATTTTACTCCATTTGCTCTATTCCCATCACTTCCCCTTTCTTAATTTTGTTGCCAATATCTTTTGGCACTTCTCTTCTGTTAGATCTTAATGTTCTGCAGTATAAAATTTCCATTTGGATAAACTTTTGACCAAACCTATGCTAGAATATAAGTTATTAGCGTATAGTACTCTTCTTTCCTTTGGGTGACTACATCCAAAAGGTTAACACAACTGACTGGGAGTGGTGTAAATTTTCAATGGTAGTTCATTTCCCTGTGTAAACATTTATATTACAAGTGTAACCATCTGGAGTGCACAGTTTATATAATTTAATCCCATACGTATGTGATTTGTTGGGTATGTACTGACGAAAATACAACCTTCTTCTGTAAGGAACCATACTTTCATCTATGACTAGGTGTCTCTCCCAGGTTTTAGGATTGCACTGAAATTTTTTATCATTTTAAAAAGCAAATTTTCAATTTTGTATAGCCTGAAAAATGTATACATTTCAGTAATAAAAGAAACTGTCTCACGTCATAACTGATGAAATGAATTTATTAAGAAAAATTGGGTCTTTTGACCAGTAATTGCTGTCAGAGGGTGCTGATATTAAACACTTTGTAAGCATGATGCCAATAAACTTGTGAATTTGATCTTGGCTTATTTAACACCAAATGTTTATACAATATTTGGCAAAATGCCCTTTTTTATTGTTGCTGGAAAGCATAAATGTTAAGTCTCTTCAGCTATTAAATTTAGCATTTTGTTGTCGATAAATATTTCAAAAATTTCCAAAGGGCTCTTAGCAGTATTGCTGTTATATTAAGAATGGATTTTTCTGTAAACAAACCAAAGGGGCAAGTTTGAATAGTAATGTACTTACATAATTTCTGCTATGTTGAATAGGATCCACTCCCATTGGGTGTCACATCCACAAAAGCACGTATACTGGGTGTCACAGTCATTTCATTGTCATTCTAAATAGCATCACTGTTCCCACTTTCCCATCTATCATTAATAATTTTATATTCTGGAGAAGGTACCTGATATGTTTTATCCTTACCAGAATCATCACTACCATAAATACAAGGTAACCTTTCTTAAGAGTTGTCTTCAAAATATTGCAGAGACGGTTTGTGTGATGGTTTTCTGATTGACACTCTGCAGCACTATCATCATTATTTTATAAAACTCTGTTGTGTTTCTTCGACATATTGTGTATTTTCGTGTTGCTAAATGTTTTTTACTTCCTTAACATGTTCAAGTTCTTGACACCCTGTGAGCTTCTTACTGGCTAACTCTAACATTCGTTTAACACAATTTGCCATTTCAAATGTTTATATGTAAAATAAGAAATGCTAACGAAAAATGCAGTTTTAATACTGTACAAGATGTGAGAGTACTTTGTACATGCAATCATTTAGTAACAGCTAAACAAAGACTGTTGTGTTGGCTGAGTATGAAATAAAGTGGGCAAAATTTATGCAGGCATCAACATCTCTTAGCAGGCAGTACATGTGACTGGTGATATGTGTGATGGAGGGTATAAAAAATGTGATAGAAGTGTACATAGGAATCACAGCAAGCAGTACATATCCCGGTGATATGTGATACGCAGAGGTTATGTCCCATTTGCTTTGTGCGTTATATATCACCTGGGATATGTATGTAAAAGTACACATAATTAAACTCTGTATCAAAGGGGACTTTTCCTGAGTTTCTAAGACAAAATTTGGATTAAAGACACTGGTTTCCACAGTCCAGAGAGAGATTAAGTTTTCCAAAAAATTCTGCATAACAGATGTCAATGTGTGTTACATATCCCCTGAGGCTTGTAACATACCCAACGTGTTAACAATTCTCCAGTTCTCTATTCTCTTGTAATCATCAAGATATATTAATTCTTTCACAGTTTCTGTCCCAGTTCTGATTCTTATTTGACATATTTTTGTCCTCCTTATCTGCATCTAGATGAATTTTGGGATATTTTTGGTAAGGTTGTAATTTCTCCACAGTTTCATCATAAGGTTTCTCAGAATTTCGTACAGGTACGAATGGCTTCCTGAGTATCCATGTGTATATATTGTGTATCTAAAACATTTCTCTGCATCCTAGAATTGTTGTCTTAAGAAAGCTTTAAATTGAGTCATTCTATAAAAACTGAATGATTTCTTATTCTAAACTAGTTACCTTGTTATCCATTAAGTTTATAGAGTTTTCTCTTTCCACTTCTTCCTGTTTTATTGAGTCACTTGGAAGGAAATGTATTTTTGTTTGTAAGATATTACAGTATTACCTGTTGCACTCAATGCTCCATTACACACTTTAACATCTTGTTTAAATTTTTTTATGGTCAATTATGTATTCAGTTATAGAGTGAAGATTTCTTGTACTTTTACCCATTAATAGCTGTCTACATATCTAAGCTAGAAGAAACAATTCAGAATTGATAAACCAGTCTGATCTCACTGGTCACATAACCAAAACCAAAACCCATTCTCATAGTGGACATAACACTAGATTATGCCACTCTTTTCTATATATTATCCTTCCTATTGTTGAAATTCCTCAGCATTATAAGTTATCTGCTGCTGCTTCTCTTTACTATTTCCTCATTGAGTTCATCAGAAACACAGTCCTTTTATTAGTGTATAAAGTACTAAACACCATCAACTGTACTTAATAACACTTTGGGTGTCGATCACGTCAATTGACGTGGTAATGAAACTTTCGTAGAGTGCCGATCACGTCATTTGATGTGGTGACAAAACTTCTATAGAATGCTGATCACGTCATTTGCGTGATGTAGTTTTATGTTTCTTTAAATGCGGGATCACTTCTAATGATGTCGTTTTAGCTGTCGCGTAATGTTTGTTAGTGTTCTTAGTTCTTGAAATCGCCAACAGATGGTAGCTCAACTCAACCAAACTGAAACTACGAAGAAATTTCCAATTGCTTTGTGTAAAGGCCCATGCTTCAAAGTTTTTCATTAAAAACAAAAAAAATTATAGAAACTAATATTAGTGATACATTTTCTTATGTTTTGTGTTTCAACAGTGAAGTGTAGTACTTCTAAGTAATTTAAAGTGATTTTATAACATTTTAATGTGCTATAACAGTTTTGACAACTTTTTTTAAAATGAAAAGTGTGTATAAAAAAGGAAAAGTTTCTTTAAAAGTATTTATATAAAACAATAAAATGTTATATTTAATTATGAAGTGGAAGGTTCAATGTATAAAACAAGGTAAGTACCATTTTTGTAGGTTATGTTATAGTTTCACAAGAATTTTGTGAAAAAACATTAAAAATGGCCGGCACTCTATAGAAGTATTTTGCGTCACCAGCTGGCACTCTATAGAAGTTTTGTGCTCAAACGTCCGGTAGCCAAAGTGTTAATTATTAGTATTCCCAGAAGTGTTATCTTCTGTTTACCAAGATTTAACATGAGCATTAAAATTATATCAAGTTCTTCCAAAAGGCAATATATACTACTTTTTATGCTCATTTATTCCTGTACCCTCTGTTATAGAAATTATTATATTTTCCTAAGCTTTCCAAGACATGTCCTGTTTGTTCTGAGAAAGACTGTTACATCTATCTTAAATTGCCTCATTTCAAGTAATACTTCATTTAGCTTATGAGATAGATCCTGTATATTCCATGTTGCTATAACCATAATTATTTTCTTACCCACATCTGTATCTGTAACTGTAGGCTTGATTAGATTATGAACTGTTCAGTAAATATAAAATTTGATTTATTTCATTCTTTTTTTCTCTTAAGAATTATTCATACTGTCAAATGTTAGTTTTTCAATAATAAAATCAAAACTTTACTTTTATGGTATCATGAAAACAATCATTTTTTTCTGTAGTTTTCGACAAAAATGATGAATTTTATAAAAATGAAACTGAACAGTTTCTAAAATATATACCGGAAAACATGGGATTTCAAAACAACAGTGAAGAAGTGAGGAACGTTTCAGACAAAATCAGAAGCTTCTACTTTGGTGACAGACCGTTGTCCCAAAAAACTATTGCCAACCATTCAACTGTGAGTAAATAGTTTTAATATATTTTTATCTCATTTATGTTTTAAGTTTAAAAATTGCACATTGTTTTCTGACCTGTTTGCTTGAAAAATATAATCCGTGTTATTCTAAACTTATTCTAAAGTTTGTTTTATATTATATTTTAAACTTAAACTAGAGACTTGCTGTCAAGTTCAAGTATATTGTAATTCATAATATTATAAAGATAATGCACAGTTCACTAGTGTGATAATGCACATTGTGATAATACAATATCTGTGTGGTAATGCACACTTCACTAGTATCAAAACACTAGTGTTACCATAGTCAAATACACAAGCAAATCTAGTCACCAAGTTAAATAATAATTGATATTTTTAACTGTCAAGTTAACTGACGCTGTCTTGCAAGAGTCACTCAAATGTCAACAGAAATCTTTCTATACTATCTAATTAATTACTGTACAAAGTTTACTTACATCATTTTCCCATATATTTTTTGTTTATGTCTACTCACTTTTTTCTAGGACACTTGACAGTTTGTTTATTTCATGTTCATAAAATCTTTTAGAGACATCCGACCAGTCACACACAAATTCATTACCTTTGTCAGAAAAGTGTTGTCATTCTATAATTCTTCATTTAATAGTCCAAAAAAGTTATGGTCACTTGGTGACAAATTAGGGCTGTTAGGAGCAAGTTCAGTATTAGCCCAGTGAACCTGCTGCAGTTTCTCATGAGTTATTGTGAGAGTATGGAATGTGATTCACCTATTGGTAATTGGGGACAGTGTAATTGTAACAGTCATCTCACAACCACCAAACAGTGTGCACACTAAAAAGTACAGTGGCTTGCAGTGGAACTAAAAAGTACACGGATGGCAGTGGTGTTGCGGCGTGGGTAACAACACCTGTTGCTGGTTGTGATAGGCCTAATACTTAACCTAAAAATTAATTCGAATTTTTTCTTGTACCAAGTGTTCTTTTTAGAGCATTTTCTATCATTCGCTGGGAAAAGAAGAGGGTCCCAGTTAAATGGGATCTGACTCTCATTATACTTGCACAGAATAAATCAGAACACAAATATTCAAATAAAAATAACAAAGACAAAGACAAACAGAGAAACACACGACTAAACGAACAAAACACAAAAAGGTACATTATATCTGCTGCACGTCAGTTCCGAAAATTGAACATAGCTACTAACTAAGTGTTTTTCCGGTTTATACAGCGGTAACACATTGGGTGGATGAATGAATGTCCCCCCCCCCCCACAGTGTGTACATTGACAACTACTCAGTCAATGGCCGTACGCAGTAAAACCTTGCCGATGTCTGAGCCTGCAACACAAGACAGAGCAAGTGCCCAGCAATTCGAAAGCAATGCTACACTTTTCTTCAAGTTTCCTTCTTATATTGTTCGAATTTCAAATTATTCAATAACTAAAGTATTTATTACGTGATATAATTAATATTATTTTCTCTTATTTCCAGTGCTGTTGCTGCCGGCAACACCGGTTATATGGATGCCACGCTACTGGCGGATGGCATTACAAATTACAAATTGCAATAGTGACAAAATTATAATACCATTCCTCCACATCATTTGATAAGATAGCCAGTAGAAACGTTTTTAATTTTGTCAGATGTTTAACATATGCCCCTCCAGATGGTTTGGCACATGTTTCTTTCAAAACATAGGCTACTATCAACCACGTGACAATGTCTTGTCCATCCTGCACCTATACATTGTCTTTGTGGAGCACCCAAACTGTATGTGCCCAAACATCCAGTTCACAATGAAGATGGAGGTAAATGGACTGCTTTCATTCTTAGATGTGAGGACGACAAGGAAGCCAGAGAGGCATACTGTTTGTAGAAAGCCAACATGTCCAAATCATTACCTGAATGCTGAGTCACATCATCATCTGGCACAAAAACAAGAAGTCTTATACTTGTTAATAAATAGACCAATATACATGTCGGATGACGAATACTGGACTAGGCACAAGATGTGGGTACAACAAAAGAAATCAAGCCAGCCCTTCACAAAGCTGTAATAAATCTCCAAGACTCTAAGCACATATAAGATTTAAAAAAAAAAAAATTAGTCATATTCCCAGTCCTTTGCATCCACTAGTGAACATAGACATTCACTAAGAGGTCTTTAATTCTATGGATCTAGTAAACAGTGACTCATTTAAGATCATTTGTGTAGTGAGTTGATGGCCTTCCGCTGTTATGATTTTCAGTCATCTGCCTCTATTCCACGAACTGATATGTCCAAAATTGTCTAATATTGTGGTGATATGCCCTACCCAATTCCATTTAAATTTAGCTATATATTTAATTGAATCAAATATAATTAATTAAATCCAAGCATAGAACTTTCCATTTGTCTCTGCCAATGTGATTTGCAGAAGTCATCTTTGTGCTTCCCCAGTTACCAGATGTAAATTACACCAGGGAAACAAATACATCAGAGAGACCAAACTTGCAAGCATAGCAACTTTTCATGGAGAGTGCCAGCTGACTTGAATATTTTTTATTACACAATGAAAATGTGGCATTTGATAGAAAAATGAAACCTTTTTGTACCAGAAATCTGAACCTTGTAATACGTAACATTGATTTTACAATACCGTATAATAAAAATGATAAGCACTGTAATAATAAATAATAAATACCATATGCAGTAATAAATACTGTAATAATAACTTATATAATAATAATTAATATCAAGTACTGTAATAAATGCAGTACCACATAATAAAAAAAAAGTAATAAGCAGTTCACTTTATTTTCAGCTCTTGTATGATCTCACATTCACTATTGGATTTGATGAATCTGTAAGGTTACATCTGGAACATGCAAAGTTACCATTTTATGTGTTTGAGCTTAAAATAGGTGATAGGTCAATTGATTTGCTGCCATCATTTGGTGAGTCATGTAGCAAAAATCAACAATATATCTGCATGTGTGTCAAATTCTCTTTATTTTGTTTTTAGTGTAAATAAGGCAAACATTGTAAATAAAACTTATTACTGAATCAATTGAAATTAATGATTTACAAGATCTTAGTAATCTTAATTTTTGAAATGTAGAAAAAGAAACCATGTAATCAGCTAGGAGTTTGTATAGTAAACATATCATTTCTGTAATGCTAAAATTGACAGTTATTCTTAAAGTAGTGTCTTGTATTTGATCTGGAACTATGTGTTGTGGATTACATTTAATAGAGGGTAAAGCATTGTTCACTGATCCAATACACTAAATACTATGTGACATATCTATGAAATACCTACAGCTTCACCAAGAACCTAGAACAAACCACCTGCCAAGAAATGTATAGTGATGGCTTGAACTTGTTCATTTCCATTCGTTCTTCCTTTCTGTGGCAATGTTGACAATTTTCCTAGCATGACTTTCAGGATAAGCCATCTGCATTACCATGAAGACGTCTCTGCCAATGTTGTATATTGAAGTTATACTCTTGCAAATGTTCAAACCACCTTATCAACTGTCCTTCTGGATTTTTAAACCTGAATGGCCGTGCAAGGGCAGCCTGGTCAGTACGTAGCAAAAACTCCTTCCCATACATATATATTTGTGGGAAGTGCACCAAAGCCTGGACTATACGAGGGGGTACCCAAAAATAACCGGAATAGCGCTGCGATTGGCGGAGCTTACATAGTACGCATTTCTCCTGCTAGGCGAGCGTAGCGCAACTCGTTCCGAGTTCAGTGCCATCATTGTTGTCGCCTGGGAAGGTTGTGTCCGGTCACAGTAATTCGTTTTGTAAAAGCAGTTTCGCTTGCTCCTCGTTTTTTGTCATGGCGGATTTAAGTGAATAGCGCGCTGCTGTGAAATTTTGCTTCCTGTTGGGAAAAACGCCGCAGAAACTGTTGTGATGTTGAAAACATCTTACAAGGATAGTGCTATGGGAAAAACTCAAGTGTACCAATGGTTTTCTCGTTTCAAAGAAGGTGAAATATCAATTGATGACAAACCTCGTTCTGGACATCCGTCAACTTCCAGAATTGACGAAAATGTTGAAAAAGTTCATCCAATCGTGCTTGAAAACCGACGACAGGCCATTGAAGAGATTAGTAAGTTATCTGGAATAACTTGGAGCTCGGTTCAGCGAATTTTGTCAGATTTGGGGATGAGAGGGGTCACTGCAAAATTTGTGCCTTGGGTCCTGACTGAACAGCAAAAAGAGAATCGAGTTGAAACATGCCGTGCATTGAAAGACCAGCTCCAAACCGACCCAGATTTTTTCCAAGGTCATTACTGGTGACGAGTCATGGTGCTACGGTTACCATCCCGAAACTAAACAACAGTCAACCCAGTGGAAAACTTCATTGTCGCCTCGCCCAAAAAAAAGCTCGTCAAGTGAAATCAAACATCAAGACGATGCTCATTTGTTTTTTCGATGTGAGAGGGGTAGTGCATTCTGAATTCGTCCCACCAGGTCAGACTGTTAATCAGGCTTTCTATTTGGAGGTTTTAAAAAGATTGCGTAACAGTGTGCGACAAAAAAGGCCCAATTTGTGGCAGACAAGGGACTGGGTTTTCCACCATGACAATGCACTTGCTCACGCAGCCATTTCAGTGCGACAGTTTTTAGCAAAAAACTAACATGACTCCCTTGCCCCACACCCCTTATTCACCTGACCTCGCTCCGTGCGATTTCTTCTTGTTTCCGTGAATGAAGAGGGACATGAAAGGACAACGTTTTGACGACGTGGAAGCGGTAAAGAAAAAACGAGGCAGGAGCTGTCGGCCATCACAACAGACGAGTTTGAAAAATGTTTCCAGGAATGGGATCGCAGATTGGACAAATGTATTAAGTGTAATGGAGAGTATTTTGAAGGTGATAAGGTTGTTTTGTAAAAAAAATTAAATACATAGCTTTAAAAAAAAATATTCCAGTTATTTTTGGATACCCCCTCGTAGCCAGCAACTCTCTCCTAGTAACATAATAATTTCTCTCTGCTTTGGAAAGCCCTTTGCTGTAATACACTGTTACTCATTCTTCACTGTTTTGAACTTGACATAAAACGCTTCTTATACCAGTATTGGTTGCATCTGTCTACAATGTATTACTCTTTGGAGGCTGCGAAAACAAGAATTGGCTGCAAGCATAATACAATTTTCAAAGTCCTGAAGGCTTGACCACAAGATTTTTGTGTATTTTCTATTAGCTCATATAGTGGTTTAGCAATAGTATCAATCCCTTTTCCAAAACATCCATAATATGAGCATAATCCCAGGAAACTTTTTCAGGCTCAGGTTCAGTTGGGTATTGTGAATTCTGCCCATCGAGCAGACCCTTCTTAAGGTTTCCTAAATGATCTTTAAATGTCTTTCCAATAACTGACATCTTCTAAATAAACAAGGCAAATTTTCCTTGTCATACCTCAGAGGACCAGATCGATTAGTCTTGCAAATGTTGCTGGTGCATTACATAGTCCAAATGGGATGACTTTTAATTGGAAGAGGCCACTTGGGGTTGAGGAAGCTCTCTTTCCCGTGTCTTCTTGATGAAGACACATTTTCCAATATCAGGTGCAATGTGGAAAACCAGTGAGGTCCAGACAGTGTGTCGAGCATATTGTCGATGCGAGGTAGTGGATAGCAATCTCTCTTTATCACATCAGTCAACTTCTGGCAGTCTATGCAGAAACATAACCCACCATCCTTCTTCGCTACCCGTACTACCAGAGAAAACTAACCACTCAATGAAGGCTTGATTATTCGCTCTGTGAATATGTCCTGTACTAACTGTGATATTTCTTCCTGCTTAGTTAACAAAAGTTTTCGAGGAGGTTGCCATATCGGTATTGTAACCTCTGCGTTGATGCAATGTTGTGTAAGAGAGGTTCCTCCAATTGACAGGCCCCAAACTGCAAAAACATCTTTAGATTCAAGTAAAAACTGTCTGAACTCTTTTACCTCACCAATTGAGAGATCATCAGAAGATCTGTCCAACAGTTCTTCAGTTTCCTCTGGTAATTTTGAAGTGTCTGAAGTACTGGGTCTTTGTTGCATCATTCCAGCTACCCGGGCCTCTGTAGAAATTTTCCCCACCTGTGTATTGCTTTGTAAAGTGACAGCCTGATCCTTAATATTCGCCACTCCACTCTAATTGGTACACACTTCCGGTTTCGTCAGGTTTTACTAAACGTCTGGCAATTAGTATGCCTGATGTGCTGACTACCTGATTTCTAATGTAGAGCACTGCGTAGCATCCACCTTGGTTCTAACCATGATGATTTTTTTGGAGTTCGATGGGATAGTTACAGCCATTGATTTATCACTTCCATTGATTTTTCTGACGTATTTGTTGTGGAGAGCATTATCTCTTCATTCCCGATTCTCAAGACATTGTTTTTGAAGTCAAGTATGAAACCATATCCATTCATAATGTCCACATCAAGAATTGCTTACCCACAACATCTGCAACAAGTACTTGTGATCAAACTCAAGTTGACCGAGGCATATGTGTATCTCATCTGTTCCAGGCCTTAGTAGCTGTTCACAAACTGCAAGAGCACCAGATTGGCTTGAGATTTTTTACCGCATCAGGGCGCACAATGGAGGCTATGGCACCTGTGTCATCTGTAATCAAGCTTGGCCTTTCTTGAACGGATCCTGTAACTACCAAGATCCTGTAACTACCAAGCTCCCGCTACTTTTCTGAGTGTAGAAATTTCATATTGTCTAGGGGTTTGTTGGTCAGCACATGCCCCATTGTACCCACTACTGATCGACTGATCGTTTCCCTGCTGCTGAACTCTGGACTGACAATCTCATTGTAGACGTCCAAGTTTCGCACATCTATAAGATTTTGATCATCCATCATTTCTTCCTTTATACTGTGTTGCCAATCGTAGGATCTCTGTTCCTTGTCTCTTCATCATCTTTGTCGCCTTGCTCTCTGCTTAGTTCAGTACACATCACACAAATGTTTTTCACCATACCATAATTCTAGAGCTGATATCACTTTGGCATAAGTGTTCTGGCTATCAGATGGCACTTTTTGTAATAGCTCTGCAGCAAGTTCTTTTAAGTGAGAATAATTGCAACTGCTTTCTCTTTCTTTGTACAATGATTTGATCATGCAGCGGCTTCAAATTGCCAAAGATCCGTCATCCAGTGAGCGCTTCCATCAAATGTTGGGGCCTTGACGTGAACTGATCAAACTGTAGGCAAAATGACTCTATCTTATTTTCTATGTCTTAGTATTTTCTTACTTTAGTATTGTTAATCTGTTCAGCAGTTTGTTTTGAAACACATGAAACGCATGGTTGTGTTTTCATTAACTATTTGACTTCTGTTTTTATATGTTCTTTTATATTTACAATGACTCTTCTACTGCAGATAATCTTGGCTCTTGCCAATTGAGGTTATCACCTATGAGAGCCAACACTGCAGTAGTGTGCTCTTGTAAGTGCTTTTGTGTTCTCTGTTTCACGCTTCTGCTTCTCTGCTGCCTGCTTACATTTCTCATTCTGTCGTTTTTCTGCTTCTTCCACCATCAATATATTAACGTTCTGCTTTTTGTCATTCCTGCATTCACACCAGTAGCACTTGGAAAGCTTCCATATTGTTTTTTTTTATATATATAAATAATTAGTTACTTCTGATTACTTTTGACACCAGTGTTATGGTGGTTCTGATCCATACACCAGTGGTGTATGGATCTTGGGTTGTACAATGGAAAGAGAAAAACTGACACTAATGAAGTCGCTAATTACAAACGTTAATTAGACACATACAACAATTAGAAACCAAGACCAGCACGCTTGTACAATAATTCACGTTAAATTGGTCCAACAAATTACAACAATTGTTACCTTTTTACAGTTTCACTAATTAACACAATGATCACGTGCCTCTAACCTCCAAGTCACAATATCACTCTAACACCTCTGGTCTATAACTGGAACTCGGTCATTTTGGAATCCAGTATTTATACCTCGCCACCTAGCATTGTTATAGTCTGTGGTATAGTTGAGTAATGTCTGGAAGGAGCATCTCGAACAATCCAGCATGTTACATAATTCTGCCGTGCAAATATACGTGCAAGGTGTCATGTAGTCACTCAGAGATGGGGTACTATTTCCTCAGGGCAATGATATAAATAATCTGATCTAGACACTCTAGAACAATTAGAAATATACAAACACACAAAAACAAATAAAAACGACATCCTAAATGAACAGACACAATTCAAATCGCACGCATTATTCGAACACATCTCACCACACACACACAGCTTCAATCTTTCGAAACACTATCTCGTCGCCAACAACAAGACGAGCAGCGCTACTAACGACAGCCTCTGATGAAGCCATCTATAGGTGAAAGCCGGTTTAGGCTGTAAGGTAAAACTTTACGTTTTTACTTATAAAGAACCTAGTGTTCCGAGTCGTCAATATTATAGTGATATTTAGATATAAATAAAGTAAACAGTACCAAAAAACTGGCATACATTTTCTACCATATCGTGTAGATGCTGATAGCGTTAAATGTTGTATGTGATTTTTATAAAAATTTGCCCTAGTGAATACGTGTCTATAAACTTCGCAGCAAATGGAATTAAATCAGTCTACTATTTTGCATCAAAATTTGTATAAAAGGGGCACTACAGGACATCAAAAATCAAAACATTTCAAAATATTATTTTAAATCATGTTGCGGTATGTGGTTGGCCACAAATTTTATTGAAGTTAACTAATAGTTAACCTCTAGAGGCTATGGAGTGCTTGTTAAACTGTATTTATTTCCCCAAAATCCCCCAGCTGCATCACCATCTGTGTGCACTTTGGAAAAAACTAATAAAGAGACCTGACTGTGGGAGTAAGTGATAATTAAGGTGGCCACATGACTGGTGTTTGGTGAACTTACCGACATATTAAGTTACGCGCTGCTTGACAATTGAAGTGGATCTGTTGTTTTCAGTTGGTTTTAACACTAACTGTGGTACAGAATAGTAAGAAACAGCTGAATTGGACTACCGTTAGTTAGCAGTTCAAAAAAAGAGAAGTTTTTGTGAATCCTTTGTTTAGAAAATTTTGTTGCACATTAATCACACACATTGTTGTTTTTTATAGTAAGCATGCTTCTGTCAATTCAATTTTGCCTTCTTTTACTGTTTTATTATAGCAGGCGTTTTCTTTACGAGAACGGGAAATCACAGTCAACGGGAGCACATTATTTTCTAAGTGTTTCTATGTTGTTTTTAAAGTGGTTAAATGATGGAAACTGTACATTTCACCCTAAAAGTGGCTGTTTTAAAGTGGGAACTGCGCAGATGGAGTCAACAGAAACTTTGTCTTGGTGCAGTTTGGTTTGTGGGGGGAGAGACTTGGGTTTGAAGTAGCAGGTAGACTTGGTGAAAGTTATTGGATCATTTTTAGATTAATTAAACATAACAATGAAAATGGCACACCCAGTTTCATACATTGTGAGGACTATCAGAGAGCACCTATTGAAGCATGGGATCGATTTATTTGTGGTTTGGCTTTAAGAAAAAAACAGATACAAATGTGAAAATTTTGCACCAACCACTTTATGATGCAACCAATGTAGTTATTTCTTCATATGCTGTCCTTAAAACGTTACATGAGTCAGGATGTTTTGAGAATCACAAAAGCTAACATGAACAAAATCTCTCAGGCACAAAAAGCAACAGCATGAAAATAGTGTATATTAAATTAACAGACTTAAAAGAAAATAGTGGATTAGGAAAATAACAAATGTAAACAACATGAGAAAACAAACTGGTGTGTTGAAGTGGAAATTGTAATCGCAGTATCCGTTAATAATGAGCAGCTGTTATGAACATGATACATAAAATGAAATCCCCAAAAGAGGTGGGTAGGTGATCTTGGTATACTAGTGAAGAATGAAAAAGGCAAGGGGAAGGCTATGTCGTCAAATCAACAGAACAAGGCTGTACAACAGATACATGTTAGAATGAATTAGTGATCAGTCCTAATTTTAATTGGCAGAATTTAAAAGTGCTTTTGCACTTTGTGATTACTTTTGTACGGTAATGAAAGAGAGGTAGATGTTATGTAAATTACATTACTGTAGGCCTATGGGTGTATAATCTGCAGAGTGATAGAAGGCCAAAGACAACATGATGGAATTTGAACAAACTAGTACTACCTATAGTCTGTGCAAAACTTAGGAAAAAGCATTGTGCTGTGGACTGCAGTGTTGACAAATGTAACACCATTATTGTATTGTGGTCGAGACTCACAGCCACTCCCCCTCTCTTTCTCACTCTTCACACATGCACACACACACACACACACACACACACACACACACACACACACACACATGAGCTGTATTTCTCAGTAAGTTAAAGACACACGCGACTGATCACTTAACAATGAAACAGGCATCTCTTTATTTTTAAATTGCTGAAACCGTTGACGTCAACTATCAAAGCTACTCATATCAACTTTAGTGACTCTTTTATCTCTACCTATGTAACTGTTGTTGTAACTCTTGTATGTAACTCTTGTATCACTTAAACAAAGACCTGCACTAATGCGAAATGTAATGGCATGATGCAGATCAACTTCATTGAAGGCAACAAGCACCAGCTACTGAGTAACACACTGTCGCCTTACCGTACATACAAGGTTATGTATAATGCTGAATTGCTATTACTCATTAATGAAAAAACTAACGAAATAACTAATGAAAAAACAAGTGTGGGATCAAAATATTATGTGGCAATAATGTTTGCAGTGGAGATTATCACACAGTCTGCGATGTTATCGGTTAATTAATTATTAAATTGTGTATTAAAATTAATATGACTATATGTAATGTTTGGTCCAGGGAAACGTTTAGTGTACTTAGGCAGAGAACGGTGGGCAAATACAACTAACAATACGCAAATCAAGTAAAATATAACATTATTTATTTTTCTTTGAGAACACAGAAAAGATCATGAATACACTTATTCCGCCTTAAAGCGTAAAACTGATTATTAATAAACTACGACATCAAAATACTACGACGTATATCAAAATTACGCAACTCAACACTTCTTGTTAGGCCTATATTTTTTCATTCACTCAATCACGCACCCTTTCACACTTCTACATTTCTTTTTTATTTTATTGAGCTCAATTTAAAAATGCCAGTATTTAATTATATTTACTTTCCTTTAATGATGCGTAGATTTCATCCTTGTGGTGTGCACTGTTTGTTGTTTTCACTTTTAACGTTTTTATGGCCGAAACTGTCACTCCAAATTTTTTACTGTTCACTGATTATTATTATGATGATTTGTAATATTAGTTAGAATTTCACATTGTATTTTGAAATATATATAAATTCACACTTCCTGTCGTATGCGGGCGAAAACGGTACACATCCGGTGGCGAGCGGAACTGCCCACGTCCGCTTTGTTTAGATTTTGTTTGCCGACTGACTTTCAGTGTTACAAATTTTCCGTTTGGTGCATCTCAAAACTGCTTTACCCCGCTCCCCACCGTACGTCTCGTCCTCATTATTATAACGTTCCTTTGGGTTGAGTTTCACCTCTTCAACCTCGTTGCGAGTTGTTTTTTGTCAACAAATACATGATGTGTTGGTCACTGGCTATAAATAGATTTTCATTATAACCACATAACCATATAAGGCCATGGAAATTTACTGGCTCTCGTGTCACCTCAAAGGGGCCTCATCTTTAAATGTTATAGAATTTATGAAATTACATAATAATATTTAGGTACATTTAGACCCATTACAAGTCTCACTAATCTACTTACATAAGCAACTTATTCCACAGCAAAAGCAGCGTAGGTTAAGAAATTAACAGTAGAAGAGGATCCTATAGATTGTTATGGTTACAGAGTGCTATGGCTTGTGATGGCTGCAGGACAGATGTCAAGTTAGAAGAAACAATACAGTGGTCATTCAGAAGTTAATAAGTTAAAAGTGAAGGCAACCTTCAAGGGCTAGGGAAAGAAGAATAAATAGAAAAATCTTGTTCCCCAAGTTGGTGCTCATGGAGTAATCTGGTTATGTACTTATGTAAACATTTTTACAAGAGCCAGTTTTCCTGATTATGCTTAAGTAAAATTCAAGCCTCTGATATATACTAAAAGCTGTAATAGAAAGGATTACGTTTGAAATTATGTATGGTTAGAATTGTCTGTCAGTGATCAAATGAACAAGCATAGACAAATTGGCCATGCTGTGCTGAAAATGCATCAAAAACAAGATTGGCTTCAAAAACAAATTATATAATTTTTCCCAATTGACAGACAGACATTGGAATATCATGGAGAGTGCTGTACAACTGGAACAGCTGTTAGCAAATGGATGATGATAGTGATGATCTTGTTCGTTCTCTCTTTCACACACACACACACACACACACACACACACACACACACACACACACACACACACACACACACACACACACACACACAGTAGGTTGAGTGCTTACCTGTAATTTTTAATTTAATTGACAATGCAAAATTAAATGTTTGCCGACATCAAGTGCATACTCCAAACCCTGGTCTCCTTTACTGCTCAAAATGGAAAACAACAGACAAAAGTTTAGAAATGATGTTATGAATCAAAGTTATGCCAGCAAATATATATTTGAGCAAATTACACAAGTGGAAACAAAAGGCAAAGTCATTGAAGGGTTCTTGATTACCACTATTAACAAAAGAATAAACATGAAGGCAAAAAGGCTAAATACTATCCCAAGAAATTAAAATACTGTAGATTGAGAACAACCTCGCACGTATAAAGCAGCGTGTTCAACAGTCCTGTCATATAAACAAGGACCATTTATTAAGACCATATTTATAGTGGGTAATATAAAACAAATAGCAAACCTACACACCACATGGCATATGAATCCTGATGACAGTATAGAGGAGGAGACCTGGGCTGTGCGGGACGATGGGCATGCCCGTCGCCCGCTCGTGTGCTGCATCCCGAGCTTCAAGTAGAGCTCCTCCTGCAGGGACTATCGATAGGGCTGGATATTTAGGGTGTGGCCTGCTACTGGCTGTGAATGGACAGTATATGGTTCCCCCATCTTGGAAAACACACACACTGCACATGATTTTTATAAAACAGAACTCACAGCATTATCCTAATTACTCACTTTACAGTCATATTATTCATAATCATAGTATGATTTCTTCTGCAAGTAGGTTATGTTATTATCTTGCATTATATAAATTTCATAAAAAAATCTGCATTCAGAAGCTGTGTACATTTATGTGAATAGTAATAGTTATGTTGTGATAGTGATGTAATAAATTTATTCTGCAAGTGAATATTTTGAATTATTACTTGTATACATTTTGCAACTATAATTTGCATTGTCAGCTGTTTAAATACACAGTAATGAATGGTTGATTTAGAAATTACTTATTTGTTTAAGTAACAATAAATAATTACTTATGATTATCTTCATTAATTATTTATAATTGTGTTAAAAATTAACTATTTCCTGAAAGAAACTACAAGAACATTAAGAGTTACTATAACCCATAAAAATAGTTACAGCTGTAGGAATATTTCTTTTTTTATTTTTGATATACTGGTCTTTTTATAATATAGTGTCATATAAAAGAGTTTCATATACTGTGCAGACTGCATGGGGGCTAGTATGACATTCTCTGTGGGATGAACTGTACATTGTGGTGTCTGAAACACCTGTAGAATAGTCATAGAGAACCAGTCCATACCTGGGGCTATGAACACTCAGTCGTACACTGAGAGTTTTAATGTTTTGACACATAAAACCTCTCATTGGGAGGGGGAAGGTACACTAGCACTTTCCCAGGCTCAAGTCGCATACATAACTTCAGTATGGTCTGATATTCTGTTTCATACTACAGAATTGTATTTTGTATTATACTACTGAAAACACCTTGTTACAAGGCTCACATGTTAAAAAAACATAATTTCTTTGAGTTAATTTATCTGCCTGCAATGTGTATTTACCGTTGTACAAAGTAAAGTTACAGCTTCTCATTACAGAGTGTGTAAAGTAATCTGATTTCTTCATGTATTTTGTCAGTATTATATTCTGAAACATGTGAATGTGTGAAGAAATTACAAGAATTTATTGACTGCTAACAACCATTTACAACACAGAGTCAAAAATAGTAGTTAAGCATTCTTGTTTTATGTTTTTACAACAAGTTAGAATTGGTACATTCCAATACTGCCTTTATATAGCCCGGTCTCAGCTCTATACTCTCCTTTACCAACTCAGTGAAGGTTACAGTAATAATTAAAGACTTAAAAGGAGGACAAATCATTAATATTAAAATACATTTTTAAAATGATGATAATTTTATTAGAACAATTATTTCCAGATGAGGGGAGATCAAATCAGACCCCCCCCTCAACAATTAGTGGACACCTTACCATATCAAACTAGGCAGAATACTACCAACATTGCTAGAATAATATACCCTGACTCTAAACACTATCAAATTATAAACAGGACACTTAAGTAAATAATGAGTATGCACATTTAGTTCTTTGCATGATATTAGTCAGTTCATAAGGAACAAGTAAATGTTTTAGTACATTTACTTGTACACCCTAAAATATTCTAATGTAGCTCTCTAAAAATGTTGATAGGTGGAGAAAGTGCAAAAGCAAAATCGGAGACGCTGTACAAAGTCATAACGAAACTGTGGACGTCATTTGCAAGAACAGGGTACGTGTGTGTGTGTGTGTGTGTGTGCGCGCGTGTGCATGTGCATGTGCATGTGCATGTGCTTTCTGGCTGTTTGGGTTTGGTGTTGTTGGTTTTCTGGCTGGATGTGCCTGTGTCCTTCATTTTTCCTGTCTTTCAGCAAGATCTACTTAAACATTTTGCGTGCGATTATGTTGGTAATAATATTGTGTATGGAAGACTAAAGAGATTTTAAAGGAAAAAACATTGTTTACATGGTTTAGGATCCCACATTTGTTTGCAAAGAAAATTTTTCACACATTATTGGTGCTGCATCTCATTTTTGCACATAGAAACACAAAAACACAAGTTTTGTGGCTGCCAGAGCATAGGTAGTGTCACTGAACTTTTATCGTCTCATACATTTTATTCTAGCAATTGATGAAATAATAATAAAAACATCCATGAAAGGATATAAGATAAGAAATGATAACTTCAACATAAATGCTATGGAGGTCGTTATTACAGCTAGTAAAAAGCATAAACTGCAAATGGCTTTTTTACACATTTAACAATAGATGCAGATAGTTGTTTTACAAGGATCACATAGATTGTGATTTTGAAAAGAATGGAATAACTTTCCACAAGAGAAATGACAAGCACATGTTAACGAAATATCACAGCTCTTCTATAATATTAGTTATAGGCAGACAGATAAAGGTTCATGCTACAGGAAAATTATTATGTGTGTCTTGAGCCACTGCAGAAGTCATTCATACTACCTCTAAATTGCAAGTCGAAATATAGAAACAAGCACTATCGGTATCTGTTGTATGTCAATAATGAGAATTAATGGCAGCAGAGGCGTACGTAAGGGGGCAAGGGGACAGCCGCCCCGGGCGGCATAGCCAGGAAGGCGGCAAAGTGATCGTGGCCTTGAGTGATCGTAAAATTGTTTTCTGATATAAAAATACAAACAACTTGTTTCCTTGATATGATTATTCCTTTCATAAAAGAAGCATAACCAGCCAGCTTATCCGTTGTCATAAACCTCATGTGATAAACAGTATTAGTCTATTTATACTCAAGCATCGTAATTACTGTTCATTATGATAAGATAAATCGCACTTGGATGTATTTTTCTCCAACTAAAACTCTCTATTTTGATTTTGTTGCGCTATATTTCCACAAAAAACTATCAAAGAAGCCATTTCAATAGTGAAAATGGGTTTTTGTCGTGGCGAAAGTTAAATCCCCGTATCCTGGATCATGAAGATAGTCCTGCTCATCACTCTGCATTTTTGAAATGGAAGGAATTGGAATGTTCTTTAAACAAAGGGGAACTTATTGATGATATGCTTTAGGAACAAATGAGTAATGCAGCTGATTCATGGAAAGAAATTCTTGAACGGGTAATTTCCACAGTACAAACTCTTTCATAACAAAATCTGGCACTGAGAGGACATTCAGAATCAATTACTAACTATCCAAATCCCAGAAACTTTCTGGTTTTGCTAAAACACTTGGCTAAATTTGACCCTGTCATGAGATCTCATTTGGATTCAGTCTCTCGTAAATCTGGGTGTATATCGTATCTTTCACCAGCCATTCAAAATGAAATAATAAGCCCGTTAGGAGTGCGCAAATATATTATTACTGCATGGAAGAAGGCGAAGTACTTTGGTATTAAATTTGACACACCAGATGTAGATAAAATGTCTCAGATTATATTATTTGTTGAAATTAAACGCATTTCTGTTGATGTCAATGAAGCCTTCGTAGATTTTATTCCTTTAGAAGTGAAAACAACAGAAGGGATCATAGAAGCTATTACAAGTAAGCTTGAGATAGATCGATTGAATCTTATCGATTGCAGAGGTCAGTCGTATGACAGTCAATCAACTTGTAATCAGGGCCGGCCCCAGCGCTTCTACCACCCTGTGCAGTATTTATGAGTGCCGCCCCCTCCCTATTTTAACTCTGAACACATTCACACACGCTAAACCTACTCAAAGATATGGTGATTGCCTTCAAATGACAACTAGGAATGTTTCCATTATTGAGTTTATCAGATAACTAGAACTTTTACGTGTTTACAATGTGGGGAACGGCTACAGTAAAATTTTGTAGAGACAATACAAGAAATCGTGAGACAATAGAAATGTATGCCTATGTGATTGACTTAAGGTTAAAATACTAACTAAAATTCATAATGATTGAAATATAACAAAAGTAATGTATCATATACCTTAGTTAAAAAATATTTGTCTAGCTTTTGCACTGGCAAACTCCTTTATGACTTCGTTGTAATCAAGTGATACAGCTAACAGATGTTCTATAGATATAGTCGCCAGACCACTCAGGCGAGTCTCGGACATACTCCGATCTGATATGGAGTCTTGAATCTGAGATAAATTTTAATTAGTTTGAGCTTCGAAAAAGTCCTTTCTCTGCTTGCCACTATCACAGGTAGTGTTAGCAAAATTCTTAGAGTGACATACATTAAGTAATTCTTATTGATCTTACATATTGTGAGGAAATTAAGTGAAAAATTGTATTTTTTTCCTCAACTTCAAAACTTAACATCCCGGAATCTGCCGCCCTGGGCGGTGGCATGGTTCCCCCCTGCCTGAAGCCGGGCCTGCATGTAATGACAACAATTATGGTAAGTTTAAATATTAAATTTATTATTTTTAATGTAGTTCTTTGTTTAACTTTATGTTGCTTTAGAATATTGTTTTTACGATGCGCTTTAGACCTAAGAGGAATTTTCATGTTTATTAGAACATTTATGTCAATTTTTTTTACTGCATTTTTTATAGTCTACATTTGTTATTAATAAATGTGTACAAACTGAATACTGGAAATATTATAATACGTAATTTCTTAATTTTTACTTAACAAATATTTTTAACACGTTTGCTGAACATGCTTTCATACAAAAATCTACACATACAAATTAAGCACTTTTTTCACTGGATGGGCCTTTGTTTTTGCCCCGGGCGCCAAAAAGTATTATATTGATAATAATAATATCATATATTTAATAAAAAACAATGTATGTAGACCTAAGATTTGACTGTTGTTCGATGATGGAGGATAAAGTGTTTTATTGTTTATGAACATTTAATTATGTGACTAGTGTGGTTTTGAGATGGATTGTTTTATGAACTGATTTTGGTCAACAATAACAAATAATAAGTTGGATTGTATATTTTTTGTGTATTAATGTCAATGTATTTGTGTATTCTTGATGTGTGTATTACATGTAATTTTATGTAAACCATGTATGTAACAGAAAGTTATAGTTTAATTGATTTAATAATAACAATTAACACTGTTTTTTGGACTAAACAAGTGATGAAAGTAATGATGAAATTTTAAATAATTGAAGATTAATTACTTAATTAATGTTGTATAAAAGAAAGTTTGATAATGAAGTTAAATGATTTTATGAGATTTAGCTTCTAATGAATAATAAATGATTAAGCATGTAATATATTTGGATATTGAGAGGTATTGTTATTAGTAGGTGAGGGGTGAATTTTCTAATGCAATTGTCAATGATCACAGTAATGTAAAGTGTTAAAAAGGGATAGAGCCTGGGTGATAATTATTAAAATAAAGGCATTTGAGTTAGTCAATTAAAGTTAATGGGAGTTAGATAAATAAGAATTTTGAAATACCAATAACACACAAAGAGAGTATTAGATATTTTATGGACACAGTGGTGTTAGTGATTATATATAGAGAAGGTGAGTAAAGTGAATGGTAAATATATTTGTTGATGGTGATATTTTGTAGTAAGGGTAGTGGTGTAAGGAGTGATCAGCGTGCGGCGTTGTGGCAAGTGATAGAGTAGTTTAAGGGAGTGTTTGCTGATATTTGGTGGGGGGCAAAGGGTTAGGAATGTATATGGCCAGGTGGGGAACACACATCCTAGTACAAAGAGGAGAATAAATTGAGGTAAGTGGAATTAGTAAAGGGGGTTATAATTGAGAGATTGGTGTCATAATATGTAAATCTGGTTGTTAGTAGTGGCTGTTGTCAGTAGGAAGAAAGGTGAGTAAGGTTAGATATATAAATGCCATTTCGATAAGTCAAATCATAGTGAATACAGGAGTCACCCAGACTAATCAGTGATCAAAATGTGAAAGGTTAAGTAGAAAATTCATAATAGAAAGGTAATAAGAAATGAAATATATTGTAACATGAATGTTAATAATAAATTTGAAATTGTGAAGAATTAAATGATAAACAAATAGTAAATAATTGATGGCTAATTAATAAAAGTTTAATTGAAATTAAAATGTAATGTTTATAATTTTATACACAAATTTAAAGATGTAAGGTGTATAAATTTTGGTCAAGCTTAAATGTAAGTTGTTTATTTTAATGTAATAATCACAATGTTTATTATGATGTATTATGTTTATTATGTATTAAGAAATAGTGTGTGTGTGGAGGAGAAAAGGGGATGATTATTATTAACAGTGCCGGATAAATAGAATTTCTGTTAATAATAATGATAATAATATTTTATAAAAGAGAAAATGTTTCAGAATTGTAGAAAGAAGGAGATATAGATAATTGTATTTGAGTAAATTTTGATTATGTGTTTAAATATTTTGGACGTATTATTGCATTAGTATAAAGATTTGTATTTCTTATTGTTAATGGGAAAGGATTAATTATTATCGATTGGAGTTGAAAAATTTATAAATGTAAATGGTAGTGAAATAAGAGAATGGAACGTCTGTATAATAATTCTTGTACTAGGTGTAATAATCCTAGGTGTTAAGAGTTAAAGAAAACCCAGTGCTTCTTAACACAAACCAGCACATAGCTAAGGGGAAACAGATCAGTTAAGGATATGATATTATACTAGGCCACTATTTTGATATTTTGATTTGTTGTTTCAGTAACTGGTGATGCTGTGACGGCGGTCCTGAGCTGGCCAGCGCGTCAGAGCAAGAGCGTTACGTGCCTGCCGGCCTTGCGGTGTTGGGATCTCTCCGGAGAAGTCCAGTAAGGTCATGCAGGTACTTTCACCATCATTGGACCAAGGGTGAGTTATTGTATTTTTTATATAAATAGTAAGGGGTTTGTGGCGACATATCCTAGCTGATCCCTTTAGGAAGTATGAGTGTGTCAATGAGAGTTTTTATGCTTCGTCATAAATCCTCTCATTGAAGGGGTTTTGTAACAGTACAATTCTGGCCCTACTGTGTTTTGGGGAATAATCAATTTAAATTGTATTTTTATTCAAAGTCATATATAAGAAACTAGCAAAGTTTTATGAAGGTTCGCAACTACGCAATATCGAGTGGACAGAAATTGCGTCAAGGTCGGGAGTATACGTCCAGAAACAACAGCATCATTTTGTCATACTAATGTGTCAACAACACATGTATACGTCATCCAAAAGTATGCAAACACGTAATAAATGCGCTTGTAAACAACTAAGGCGTGGAACTGGACACAAAGAGACTGGTGACGTAGTTACTCCCCACCTCGGAATTGAAGTATTGTAGATCGTTCTCAGTCATGAAACATCAGTTAAGCCGGCCGGCTGTATATCTAAATTTTATAAAACTAAGTCTCGGACGTCCGCCCGTACAATGTAAAAGTGAAGTATTTTGTATCAAGTGAAGTAATAGTTCAACGTAAAACGTAAAAAACAAAGTTTGGTAGAATTTTAACATCTAATAGTGCGACTTCAGCGATGGGACGTCTGCAGGACTGATTTCAGCTAAGTGACAAAATGAGGGGTACTAGAAAAGTATAAATAAGGCTCAATACAAAAGTTTCAATTATATTCAGGAATAAAAATGAGCTCAATTTGGGGAAAATCAACAAAAAATTGTACCATACTGATGAGAGTGTGAGTGAATGAGAGAATATCTACCTATATAACAAGTGCTGGGTTGTAAAGTTATTTTAATAATGATATCATGAAAATATAATTGAATATGTTATTTTGGAGGGCATGTGAAATGTTTAAGGGGAATTTTAACGTGAATAGTGGAACTGCGTCTCATGGCGCAACGCCTCGTGGCGTATAGTAGCGTGCTTGTTTAGCACAGTAGAGTCACATTCATTTGTACGCAATACAACAATAAAAGGTAATGTCATTGGTAAACATTTCAAGCAAGAGTAAATTATTTCAGATAACACATTCCGCTACTTCTAGTTCGCTTAAACGAACTCTGCCCATAAAGGTAAGCAAATCTAATGTTTCTTGTAGTATAACAAGATAGCGCCTGAACAAAATGTTGGTGAAAGTTATTGATATTCCATATTAAATAAAATACATTAAATAATTAATATAACAACATATTAATGGTGTTCTTTAAGATTAAAGAACACCTTAAGTAAATTCTTATTAAAAATATTTTTTTTAATTTTAAATATTTTTTATTTTTAAATTTATTTAACATTGTAGTTTTTAGTAATAGTAATGTGGCTTTGAAATTGGTGAAGTTTTTACTCTGTGTGTGTGTGTGTGTGTGTGTGTGTGCGCGCGCGCATAACCACACGCGCAATTGATTTTCATTATTCTTTTGTTTCTTTCACAGTAACCCCAACGAGAATGGCCTAAATATGGACTGGGAGCCAGCTAGGAAAGACAATATGTCTTACCTGTGTTTTGACAAGGTTATAAGACCAGTCAGAGGTCGAATAGCAGAAAACAGAATGCTAATGTGGCAGGAACTGTATGAGAAATACCCACACACATATTAGTATAAATTTTTATACACTGTATAGTATATTGTAAATAACAGTTATATAAGTTTTACAATTTTGCGTATGTGTCATATCAAGTACAGTTGTACTGCTGTGGTTTGATGCAGTTGTGTACTGCTAAGGCCACATAATGTAATATTATGCTGTTGTCAGTCTCATGGTACAAACGTTCAGACTGGAATTGATTTTGGAAAAGTGATTCGTAACTGTTTTGGCTTCAAAACGCCCTTCCAAAATTGCCAGAAAATGCACCTCTAATACTGTACCAGAATTATGCTCTATATAACCAATGTACAGAGTACATTACAATGTGATTATTTTATATTAAGTCTGAGAAATCTATCACTGTCTCATCTGTAAGGTGTAATTATAACGTATTTGAATAAACTCTTATTGCAAAAAGTTTTATTTAACAATATGTTAGACCTTATTTTCTGTCATCTGCAGGCTGCCATGTGACCTTATATACCTGCAGGTTTGCAGGTAGACCTTATGTTTTCTGTTGTCTGCAGCCTGCCACTCCTGTGGCTCTTCCCATTTCTAACCTGCTCTTGGGCAGTCTGTTCTGATCTATCCTGATAATATATCCTTACCATTCTGGTTGCCTGAAATACCTGTAGAGCACCAGGAAAGAGATGAAGATACTGTAAATTTCGTGGCACCCCAAGTGATACAGCACACCATTTGAATCACTGGTCTAAAGTATGAGTATAAGACAATCACTGATGAAGTCTTCGAAAGTGATTCATACGCAAATGATCTTTCAGCAAATGAAGACATTCCTGTAAATATGAAATGAAACATTAATGGAAAGGCTGTAAACTTGTGGTGTTGCTAAAATTGTGTTCGACAAGCCGAGTCAAGTTTTACTAAAAAAATCCTCGTTACAAAAGACTATCAAATTTCCAAAAAAACCTTTCCAGTGAAGAAATAATACTGAAGAGGAATTCATTGAAGAAGAACTGTGTTGCTTTTCACATGCACCTGTGACGTCATGAGAAGTTGGAAGAACATTTTTACTGTACTAATCATTCTTCAGTGACAGGTGCAGGATCTTCAGTCAAGAAAATCTCAGGATGACCTTCTTTATATACTGTAGCAATGAATAAGGTAGGATTTCTATGAAACTAATTATTTATTCTATTTTCACGTGTTTTTTTTTTCTTATTTTGGTACATATTTTTTCCATTTCTCATGCATATTTGCATACTTATTTTACTGTTTGATTGTGCTTATAAATCTGGGCTCTACTTAGTATAAACTGTACAATGCTTGTCAAGCCTGTACATAATGTGAATGAAAAGGCCAATCATGGTGCTAATATGAACCAGTAATGACTCATAACTGCAGAAGTAGGTACAGGCCAACCATGTGAAGGTAATTTTCGAGATGATTGGGAGGTGGGAGTAAATAAAGTTAGAAGAATATGAAAATTGTAACAATGTCTCTAAAGATCATTATTAATCATTTTAATAATAATAATACTTTATTATTTCAATTTGTTTAATGACATTAATAAGTTTAACTTAAAATATTTATTTTTAAATAGCTACTAGTCTAAAATAAACTTTTATATATTTATTAAAAATATGTTATTATAAAGTAGGGCTACACGCATTTCTGTGGTTCATATGAACAGCAAACTGACATTAATACTAATAACAATTTCTACACCAAGTATGTCAACAAACAACAATGAGGAAAACATTAAGTAAAGTTAATTTTTAAAAATCATGTTACGCCTCCGAGTGTTATAGCAGTTGATAATATTGTCATAAAATGGTGGTGTTTGTGTCAGATGACTTAACACTTTCTTCTCCAAAGAAATGGTCATCAGTTCACTCACCCATTCCTGAGACATTTTATTACCCATATATGTTTTGACATGTTTAGGCACAAACAACTTCATTCTACAGAGTAAGTTTAAGATAAAGTTAGAATCGAACAGAACATTTGTAGGCCTCTATAAACACATAATTCTCAGTTTTAAAAGTTACATTTTTTTTTAAATGATACAGTTTCATAGTCATAGTCATTTTCATAGATGAGTTAAATTAGAAATCACATTGGTGGATGCATTACATAGCTAACTGGGTTTTTCCAATCAAAATCTTTATCTGCTAGAGCTATGAATGTACCAAACTGAGAAAAAATATTTCTGACCTCTTGTGGTTTTATTATGATCTCAGATCTTTTAATTTCTTTTTGGGCAAATGCATGGTCAGGTGTTGCAAATGTTGGTCTGCGCATTGTTTAGAAACCAACTACCCAGCATGGCCATCATAAAATAATCTTTATTTTGAGACAAACATCTATCTGATACAAACCATCCACTCTGACAGTTCAGAGTATGTCCACTCTGAATAATGTAGTTATATATTTAAGCTATTATTTTTTTAAATTAATTTTAAATAATGGTAGATATATTTCATTTAACCTCTGATGTATGGACTATCATCCCAATGATAGATATATACATTTTGTATCGTTTACTTGCACTGTGAATCACCCTGTACAGCTGTCGCGAACAGTACATACTTTGATCCTTCTTTGGGACCTACTCCATGTATCTTCTCTGTAAGGGTTTTCCCTTGAACTTTTGAAGTTTTCTGCTGCATAGCATTCCATTATTGAAACTTATATTATGGAATTGTTTTATTTACAAAGACCAAAAACACCAACTATTAATAAAGTGGCAATGTAAACTTTAAAACTAAAGTTTAACAAGCACTTGCTAGAATTTGCAGTAGAGTTCTGCGTGCACTATGGTTGTAGGCATATCTGGTTTTGAAAAGTAACAGCTGCTACTTGCCTGCTTTGCTATAAATAATCCAATGTATCTGGTTTAGAAAAAAATATTGCTGCAGTTTATACAGTATTGTATAAAGATAAAGACTATGTGAAAATATGAATTTTTAAAAGTGATATATCTAACTTTGCAACTAAACAACTCAATTCCGTTCCACCCTCTGGAATGCCACCTCAAAAACTCATCCTCAAAGTTAGCGCTATTGTAATGTTTATCAGAAATATCAACTTGGGTTCAAGTTTATTTAATGGTGCCCGCATGGTGGTACATGGTTTAATGGAACCCAGTAAACCTGGAGGTTCTCACAAGGCTTGGAAAAGGCAATATTGTTTTAATTGCAAGAATAAACCTTATACGTATCAACCAACTGATGCAAACATGGCATACTCTATGTCAGGGTTGCAGTTCCCAGGCCAGGCTTTTAGGAAAATTAGAATCTATCTACCTAAGTCTATTTTTATTCATGCACAGCTGTATGTGGCATTCATTCGGATGAAGGCTCCAACAGATGTACTAATGAAAGGAATGAGCAAGGCCAATTTGGTGATATGGTATATATAAAGAACATCATATATATAGAAATACTGTTACAGATTGACACAACAATCTAGGCTGCTTTTACCACAGAACATTAATAGCACAAAACTGGTACAATTTGTTTCTGAGTTTATTGAATATTAAATAAAAACAATTCTTAAAAAAAATGTTTCTTATTTCATTGAAATATCTTTAAACATTCTCAGTAAATTGGGGCTATTACTCCCAACAAGCCACTAGTGTGTGTGTGTGTGTGTGTGTGTGTGTGTGTGTGTGTGTGTGTGTGTGTGTGTGTGTGTGTGTGTGTGTGTGTGTGTGTTGCAAACGTACGTTCTGGTGCATGTATGTTCTATTGCAACCATATGTTCTGGTGCATGCATGTTCGTGTGTTGAACACATCTAAAACATTTACAATCCCAACCAGGCCATGGGATTTAAGCCTCTTTGAGTTATGTCCAAACACTATGTCACATACAAGGATTAATTTTGTAGAGAGGAGAGAGTATTGTGAAATACAATAATTAAAATGAATTTGGAAAAGATTAAAATTGCATTTTATTTAAAACAAAACTGAAATATTAAAAATATATCCCACTTCTTATAAATATGCATTTATTATATTCACAGTACATATACTAATCACTATTTTAAAACTTGCACTTATAATTGAGTACCGGTAGTCCGATTGCAAAACTCATTATGTCCATAAAAACAAAATTTTCAGAAACGGCAAAAAACTGTGGTTCTTTTATGTTAACACATAACTTGAACTTTTTCTGAAAATAGGTAAAATTACCCTGGATATTACCCCTTAATGTAAACAAAATCAAGTTAGTCATTTGGTGAGAAAATAAAAAAAAAATTGTTTGGACATAACGAGTTTTGCAGCTGTTTAGGACATAACATTTTTTTATTCAATTTTTATTTTAATTTTTGTTTTAGCAATTTGTTCATTATTTTTTATGCGTTAGATCTCTTCTTCTGATAGTTGCTATCCGTTTCAGATGTTGGATATCATATAGTCTATTTAAACTTTCTGCACTGCTGTACGGAATAAGTCAGTTGTAGTCATGCCAAACCAGGTCCTTAAATGTGTTAGATAGTACTTGTATATTTCAATGCACTGGAAAATATTGCAAAACCAGGTTTTTTAACTGTTAGGTTTTTTTTTCAGTTTTTATCAGGGGGGATTAAGGAATGGGCCACAACTGGAAATATGATTTTTATTATCTTCATTTATAAAAATTTGGATATTATACCAATGAGCACTGTGTTTTTTTCCTGCCCTCCACAGCTAACAGCAATCAGTTTAACAGCGCAGATGCCTGTCAGGTCAGTAGACGTTAACCTGTGGTATACCGCAGAAGCAGTTTGATTATAACCTTTCTTAAATTTGTTTTCTAGCCAAATATAGGAGAAAACTCTGTCTTCTGATAGTTTGTTATTAAAAATCCCTGGCAGATAGTAAAGTTATAAATATACATCTGGCATAAATAGTAGGCTGCCTGGTCAGGGAAGTTAGAAATCACTTTCTTCTTTTAACAGTCAATACCTAACATCAGTTCAGCCTCATGAGATGTTTCCAGTTCGTCATAAATAGCGAGATAAATAGAGAGACTCACTTCGTTCAGATTTTTGGAACCATGTAATCAGGGGCGGATTTACGCACAGGCAGACTAGGCATTTGCCTGGGGCGGCAAATTTTGGGGAGCGGCAAAATTTGAGTTAAGAAATGATATTTTTAGATTCAAACAAATTTACAAGTATAAAAGCCAGTTGAATTAAGCACACACGAATATAAAAATTATCTTCACTTAATTTGTAACTATAACGCAGTTATCGTTTTTCACCCAAAAGTAATACTTATGTAATGTTTATGTTTTCAACCGTTGAAATATTTGGCGTTGATCATCCGAGAGATTTTAGATGTTGGCAATCCAGATCAAAGTGAGAAATGTAGATCTGTCAATGTAATACCGAATTGTAGGTTGGTTCCAGAAACCGAGGCAAGCTAATATTTAAGGAATCGAGACATTCTAGTGATACTGACAATAACTGTGATAGCAGTGAAGGTGAAGATACTGTTCACACAGTTTCAATTTAATGTTTGTTGTAGTTGACATGTGTATCATAGTATATTATTCAAACAGTTTGTACAGTTGCAATATATATAGAAAATATTTAAAATTTATATTTATTTTACCTCAAGATGTTATTTTTCCCTTATTTGGAACATGTTTCGAGAACTCCTGCGTTCTCATCCTCAGCCAGCGTGATCTTGCGTCTGGTGAAGTATTTGTGTGTTGGCTGGTCGCTATTTTGGTTTCTTGTTGGTCTGGTATTTTAAAGTGGTATTATTGTGTGTGATTGTGGTGTATGTATTAGTTTTTTGTGTATTTTCGATGTTGAGTGCTTTGAATATTGTGTCATGTTTTGTATTGATTTGTAGTTGTTCAGGTATTAGATTGTTTTGTGTTTTGTCTGTATATTTGTAAATTTTCCCAAATGTTCACTATGGTCCCTTTGTGTGGTATATGTTTTATTAGTGTCACATTGGTTATGTCTAGGAATTCATGTCCCATGTTTATTGCATGTGTGGCCAAATTAGTTTTATATATTTCTGGTTTTTTGTATGTATTTAGATGTTCAAAATAACGTTTTTACAGCTGTTTTTTTGTTTTTCCTATGTAACATTTATTGCAATCTTGGCATTCAATTTTGTATATACCGTTAGTTGTTGTATTAGCTTTGTTGTGTGGGTTATTTAGTTTTTGTAAATTATTTTTATTAGTTTTGTATGCTATTTTGATATCTGTGTTTTAAAATAGTTTTGTTAGCTTTGTCATTTTATTATTTATGTATGTGAATGTGGCCCATTTTTTGTTGTTGTTATTATTTATGTGTTGTTCATTTTGATTAATTCTTAATTGTTCAGTTTTTATTTTATATTTGATTTTATTTTCTATTAATTTAAAATTATATAAAGATCGATATGTGTGTGGGGTGTGATATGTTCAAATAATGCGTGTGATTTGAATTGTGTCTGTTCATTTAGGATATAGTTTTTATTTGTTTTCATGTGTTTGTATATTTCCAATTGTTCTAGAGTGTTTTCGGCCTTTTGTGTGTACGTGTAGAATGTTCATGTTATTGTCGATGTTTTTGTATGTGTGGTTTGCTTCAATGAGGTGGTTTGCAAAGGTGGATTCTGTAGTGGAGTGGAGTACCTTTGTGTGTTCAATGTATCTTTGTTTGAAGCTACGTCCTGTCTGGGCAATCTGAGCAATTTAGTTTGTAAACACCAGGAAGCTCGAATTTGTTTTGTGCTTTGTGTGTGTGTTTTGATAGTGTGTGTTCTGTTTTGTTAGTAGTTTTGTAAGCGATTTTGTATCCTGCGTTTTTGAATTTGTAGGCTATTTTTTCAGTTTGTTTGTTGATGTATGTTAGTGTTATGAATTTGTTGTTTTCTGTCTTTGTCTGTTGTTTGTTTTGTGTAAGAGTTTATTGACTATTGTTCTGTTGTATCCGTTGGACGAAGCTTTTTAAAAGTGAAAACCGGTTCAGGTTGTAGGTAAAGCTTTTACGTTTTTACTCATAAAAAGGTTTTGTGTTCCGAGTTGTAGTGAAATAATTATATTTAGTTAAGGAACGGACACGTCATGGACAACGAAATCCAAGAATCTTATTTTCTCTTGCCTGGATATTCTGCATGATCTCCTTAGTGCATCCATCTCTACAGCTAGTATTTTCCTTGTGTCCGCTTCTGTCATTCTCCAACTCTCAGCACCATACAACAGAATACTCTTTACGATAGTATTGTATATCTGTACTTTCCTTCCTCTAGTTATCTGGTCATGCCACCATATACTGTTTAGCCTTTTCATAGCCATGCGTCCCATGCCTACTCCCTCCTTTATATCATCTATATCTCTGCCATCCTGCCTTATCTGTACTCCTAAATACTTATATGCCTGGCAATTTTCAATTTCTTCATTATTTTCCAATTGCAAGTTGGTTTCAGTACCTCCCATGCATAAATACTTGGTCTTTTGCAAATGGAATTTTAGTTCCTTATTTTGTTGAGGATGAAAAATCCTATTGATACAAACAAGGTGCCGTAGAGAGAAAAAATGAATCAAACCATTTCAGAGGGACACAAGGAGATTCCGCCATGTAAAAAATCTGCCTCCCTGAATGCAGTGGTTCAGCCAGAGAGGTCCGTTGTGGAGGAACCTTCATTTTTGAAGAACAAAGAGCCAGTTCATGTCAAAAATCATGATGAAATGTCATCAAATCAGATAGGGAAGGTCTTAGATTCAGATCCTATTAATTGGCAAATGAACGAGAGCACACGCGATTATGTAGCAAAGTTTGGATTTAAACAGAACACTAGTGCGGACTGTAAAACCAAAGAGGGAATATAATGATGCCCCCCCCCCAACAGAGATTTGTGGGAGGGGGCAAATTTATACTGCCTACGGGCAGCAAAATGTTAAATCCGCCCCTGCATGTAATGTCTGTGTCCTCATTCAACTTATATTATACTACTTGGCCCAATATACCTAAAGAAAGTCACTTTTTGAGAGAACACATCATTTTATAAATTACATGAAATTATTGTGACATGCTAAGATTATTGTTGTGACCTTTCTTTGTAGAAATGTTTGAGAATCTACTTAAGGACTACTTGAAAAGCAACAGAAAGCATATTGAGCATTATTATTTTATTTTTTATTTTTTTTTTTTGAAATAGTGGGAAGTTCATTTATCAGTAGATAACATAATAATTGTATTTTCATATAAAATGAAGCTTTGTTGTAAAATACTGTCAGTACTGTTTGTTTTGCAGACACTCTAGGTGATAAACTGGGAAATAATGTGAGGTAAAGGTAGTTGCAGCATGTAGGCTGACATGGATTAAGGCCTAATCAAGGCCATAAAATGTAGCATTAATACATAACATGTATCTTTCTAGCAAGATACGGTAAGCTTTTAACAACACTGGTGGTTCTCATTCAGTAAGAGTTGCCATGTTGTTCTCACCATGATGACTTGCCATAACCTGTTCATTTGCCTGATTTTTATTATCATTACTTTGGATAAATTCAAAGAAAAGTGCCTATTAATCAACCATGCATACTGGGTTCTGTGCATCAAGAGATTACAGCAATACGTCAATACATAGAGTGACACATGCAATCCTGAACTTTCAGTACAGGCTTGCAAGATGTGCAAACAATAGGAAGCATTTGGATAGTAGCAAGACATAATGTAATGTCACTTACATATTTACAAATGGTATAGTAAAATTTGTTAATATGTAACATTCACTTATTGCCCATACAGATTAGCCAATTTACGCTGGTGAGTTATCTTAATTTATGACAGATAACAGCTGTTTTATGTTATGCTTTGATTTATTGTTTAAACAATTCTAAATGTGATTTGTTAATACATGAATGTATAATAATAATAAGATAACCATTATCAACTAAGCAGTATTTTACTTCTGCTAAAGAAAATTCAATATTATAAGGGATCTAAACACTGGAAATATGTTACCTAGCCAGGTTTGTTCAAGTATGGTAATGGATGTTCATTAAGCCAAAGGCAAAAATTCTGTACCAAACAAAATACAAACAACTTAGTTTGCATGATCACAACAAATACCCAAAGTAGAAGAATATCACTTTGAGCATAACAGAAGTTAATGCTGACAATTACAGTTTCTAACATTAGTTTTATTCTTGGATTTCGTTGTCCATGATGTGTCCGTTACTTAACTAAATATCACTATAATATTGACGACTCGGAACACTAAGTTTTTTATAAGTAAAAACGTAAAGTTTTACCTTACAGCCTAAACCGGCTTTCACCTATAGAAGGCTTCTATATGTTTTCACCTATTAGTTTTATATGAAGAAATTTTTACCACACACAAATTATATGACTAATCATCCTTGATGATAAACAGATTCAAATGTAACATGGAGAATTTCACTATGATATAGTTCATTTATCCATAAAATGCTTTTCTTGATAATTGCTGACAAATCTATCTATTAATATTTCATGTAAGTACACACGCATACTTGTAACAAGTAGAATTTGTATAAGTCGACTTGTAGTGTGTATTAATTTGCTATAAATCGCATATTAAATTCATAGCAATCTATTTTCAAGAGACATTTATAAACCCACAAGGTTAGTTCTACTTGTCGAAATGACAAAGAAATACTGTGGTGTACAAAAAACAAACATGTAAAGAAGAAACAGGTTAGGTAAGTTTGGTTAATTAATTGTAGGCCTATACAAGTCATTTTTCAGACAAACATTTTTGGTTCCAAGAAATCAGTGATACAAAATCGAAAAAATATATATTTCAAAACATTTTGCACAAGTTTTGCGATGAAACATTTTTGTGACAAATATGAAATAAGTACAAATGAAACATTTTTATTCCTGGATGTTTAGGCTCAATATTTGTAGAAATTAAAAAAAAAATAGGATTTTGCACATTCTGTTATTACTGCCAGGAACCAGGTACTGACATCGAATTATTATAGTTTTCTGCTGTAATGTTTCTTCTTAAAACAAACACAAATCGATCAATGGATAGAGCGAAATGAACTAATCTACGCGATTAGGTCAGAAGTATTTTGATGTAGACATACTGTACTATATTTAAAATGACTGCACCCGTGCTAACAGACTCCAAAAAATTTTCATTTTATGTTATTAATAAGTTGTACGTTATTTTAAATTGGGTAAGTTATAAGAAATCCTGCATTCATTTTAAACTTTCAAGAATAAGCCTCGTATGATGTGAATTTGCTTTTCTGTTTTACAACAGAAGCAAAATGTTTTATGCAAAATATTTTTGACACCAAAGAAATTTCGTAATTTTAGCGCTGGATTGAACGATCAGTGGGTCTAAAATCTTCTCTATCGATAAGAAACATCGATTTATGAATGTTAAAATATGATAAGTGGAAACTACTTCAGTTAATTATTATAACGTATAATAATTATGATTACCGTATATATAACAATAAAAATACAATGTCGTAACTATTGATTTCTCCACTATTTTGATAAATTTCTACATAATTTTATAACGATGTTTACCGTTATATCGAAATACTATTTAGTGAACCATAACTGAATATCGATATAATACATACCGATAGAGCGAATTTTTTTAACTAAAGCCGGTAGTTTTAATCTGTAATGGGACCTATTGGAGACACAGTAATAACTTGTAAATAACACCCGACTTGTAAAAACTGTTAATCATCTAAATAGCATGAAAGTTTATGAAATTTTACCAGTATTAGCTACTTATTTTAAAGTAGGCCTTCTGCGATTTATGTAAGCGCAAACTTAACCTGTATCATAGCAACATATAGCTGCCGATATATTGGGTGACATTATCAACATGAATCCTTTGTTGCTTATAGTTTCATTGATACACCACCTTTTCTTCTGCATAATCGCAGGAGAATCTTTCGGGTAAGAGCAAAAGCTTTTCAGTATTCTTTTTATTGTTGTAAACTATACTAAAGTGCAACTTGATTTAAGTTCGTTCAAATTAGAAAGTTGTCATTAAAATGGTTTTACAGTATTCACATTTATTGGAATCATTTTAAACACACAAATCAGTGTATGGAATAAACATTACCATGAAGGTCCTTGCGTATATAAATGTTTAATAAATTAAGCTGCTGTAGTAACAGCCGATTTCTGGTGGCATAAGTATTCAGGAAATTAATGTTTAGTTGAAATGCATCTCAGGTCATGTCAGTTTAGCATAGGCATTCGTGTATTTTATTTTATTTTGTAATAAAATTTGTAGCAATCTCTGAACACCCGGACATCAAACATTGCATAAAATTTCAACTTGTGAAACTTACTTGTCTTTTCTTCTCGTACGCGAAGGCTGACGAAGGCGAACACCACGCCGAAACGCGTACGAGAAGAAAAGACAAGTAAGTTTCACAAGTTGAAAGTTTCAATATTCTATAAAGTTTAGTGCTGTGAAAAAAGATAATGAACAATAAAAACAACTATAAAATTTCAAATTAGCAAATGTATGAGATTAGGATTACTTGCTAATTCAAATTTTAATCGTAAACCAATAAAGTTCATGTACTTTTGAACTTTTAATTTGCACTTCTATAGTCAATACCAGTGTATTGTGTTTGTGGTTAAATTATGTTATGTAAATGGCAAAAGACTGCTTCAGCCACAGTAATGTGATGGAATACAATTTTAAAAGTAGTTACAATAGTACCGTACCCTACTGAACCAAACAAAACATACGTATATTTGTTTAAAGGATAGATCTGATTGGTTGGTGTTAGCTTTTACTGGAAACTCTATATTCACTTAATAAGTTTACTGTATTGAATTGTTTACCAATACAAATTTCATGGATTTTGTTGTCCATGACGTGTCCGTTGATTAACTAAATATAGCCTAAGTATATCACTACCGACTCGGAACACAAAGTTTTTTGTTGGTAAAACGTAAACGTTTTACCTTATAGCCTGAACCAGTTTTCGCTTATTATAAGGTTCGTCAGAGGCCGGCACTGTGTCTGTATTGTTCTTGGCGACGGCGCCGACTTTTGAAGGATCGATGTTTTGTGTGTGTGGGGTGTGATATATTCGAATAAGATGTGTGATTTGAATTGTGTCGGTTCGTTTAGGATGTTGTTTTTATGTGTTTGTATATTTCCAATTGTTCAAGAGTGTCTAGTTTTCGGCCTTTTGTGTGTACGTGTAGAATATCCATGTTGTTGTCGATGTTTGTGTATATGTGGTTTGCTTCAATGGGGTGGTTTGCAAAGATAGATTCGGTAGTGGAGTGTAGTGCCTTTGTATGTTCAATGTATCTTTGTTTGAAGCAACGTCCTGTCTTCCTGTCTGGCCTATGTAGAATTTGTTGCAATCGGAGCAATTTAGTTTGTAAATACCAGGTAGGTCAAATTTGTTTTGTTCTTTGTGTGTGTTTTTGATAGTGTGTGTTCTGGTTTGTTTGTAGTTTTGTATGCGATTCTGTATCCAGCTTTTTAAAATTTTTGGGCTATTTTTTCAGTGTGGTTATTGATGTATGTTAGTGTTATGATTTGTTGTTTTCTGTCTTTGTCTGTTGTTTGTTTTGTGTTTTGTATAGGAGTTTATTGACTATTGTTCTGTTGTATCCATTGGATTGTGCTAGATATTTTATTGTGTTTAGTTTGTCTTTGTAGTCTTTTTCATCTAGTGGGATATTGTTTAGTCTGTGTATCATAGTTCTGAAGGCAGCTAGTTTGTGTTGTAGTGGGTGAAGTTATGTTTAAGGTTATGTTTTTGTGTATTTTCTTTATGTGGGTTAGTAGCTGTTGCGAACTACCAAACTATTGAACAGCTACAAAATACACAAAAACATAACCTTCACTGCAGAATACGAGTACGACAGTAGCATAAACTTCCTAGACCTCTCCATCACAAAATTTGAATGCATACACAAATTCAGTATATACAGAAAACCCACTACAACTGACACACTAATACATACAGTTTCTGTACGTACAGTGGAGCCTGGCTGTAATGTGTGTATGTGTACATATTGCTGCTACTTTGAGATGAAGGACAATTACGTGACACTCGTCACGCATCCGCAACGAGACTATTCCAGACCATACCTGTCCGCAGGCACTGTTTTGAAGGCCATACGACCATACGTACCATACAATGATCAAGGAGACGGTTGTAGCAATACTTTAGAATGTTAGTCACATCTTATGTCTTTTTGTCATTTATAGGAACTTTCCTAACATAAGCATTGCTAACAGGAAGTAAGATATCACCCCCCCTCTTTTAAAGCTTGAACACTTCACTGTGAATACTATCAATAAACTCATGTGCTAGCACAATTTGCTTTAAATGTTGAACATATCTCTACCCTGAAAGCTTTTAGTACTTTTTTGAAAAATTTAGGCCACCACTTTTTAAAATTTAGTATTTGTTGACTTTCCAACGGTATAACTTTGAATAATGGCTTGTTGTTTTAGAACTTCTTATCATTTCATGATACTGAAGTGGTGAGTAAATCTGGTCATGCCGACAAATAACACTTTTTAAAACTGGAAAGTTTCAGTCACAAGGAAGAAAGCTATGACCATGGATTGGGAAGTAGTCATCTATTGTTTAAAATCACATGTTTATAGTTAGACAATCTGTAAATACGTTTGTTGTTCACTGCATTAATAATATTTCCTCTGTTATTAGAAGTATACAACCCAGTACACATCTTTTTATACTCACATTTAGGTACTGTAATATTTTGCTCCACTAACCTGCCTTCAGTAGTAACAAACTCTTCTCCTTTAAGGCTAGCTGATTTCATCAGTTCTTTTATATTACCACCTCCTCTTCTTTTCTTTATAGAGCTTTCATACTCAGATTCAGACAGTTTCATATCTGGTGTTAAAATTTAAGCTAATTTTAAAGTAAATTAACACATATAAGTCTCTTTCAAAGAAACAAACCTTAAAACTGACCAATCACAAAGACTATAATATAAACAAAAACAGCACACTGTAGTACACTAACTACACATTGAGAGTAAGAAGGAACACATTCCAGGAATGTTTCCCTTCTTGCTCTCACATAAATTTTCAACCTGTTAGTAACCACATTAAAAATAAAGAAATTTTTTTTCTATATATATATATATATATATATATATATATATATATTATTACTAGCAGGTACCCGCGGCTTCGCACGCAAATACTTGTATATGATTGTTGTGGTAACTGTCGAGTTAGTAGTTTGTAACCCAATCTGAGGATCGACTAATTTTAATGTAAAATGATAACCATCTTCTCCTCTGCAAAACATTAAAGGGTACTGTAAAGCATCATCAGCTCGATGCGTTTCTGCAATTCGATGTAGCTTATGATCCCCCTCACACGGATTATTATATCGAGTTTATCGCATTCCTGGTTAACTAAAACTACTGCCACCTCATTAGTTGTCGGTGCATTGTAGCGACCGCTGTGCTCTTCATTATTTTCTGTTCGAACAGCATGAATCACAATATTGTACTGATTATTATTCGCAGATGTTACTAATTCAAATGCATTTTTCAGTTCACTAACATATGGGTTGATTGCATGAAGTAAATTTTGAAGTTCTGTTACTAATGGCTTATCTAAGTTACGAATATGATCCATTCTTGTTTCAGATTGCTGTAAATAATCAGCTATGAAGTACACCTGTAGAAATTTTGGTACTTCGTTTTGTGTGGGGAGTAGCCTAATGATCCCATGAGGTACTTGCCCTTGAAGTTTGAAAGTAGGCATGAAGCTCCCGTCGACTATTTCATTGACTCCGAATGATGTAAATTGAAAAGCTGAATTGTACGATCTTAATGCATTCAAAATTTTTTTCGATAAAAGATGTTCTCCATTTAATAATGATTTTAACGGTTCTGGAGGAGGACGTATGGGATCTAATCGCATTTTTCCTGCAGAGCAACATAATCCATGTGATTCATTTTTCCACTTTAAAGCTTTGCAATGAGGGAAAACCATACTCGGTAACCCGATATCTGTTTCATTCGCGTAGTTAATAACTGGATTATAATTGAAACCACTATTTAATTTTGCATTCCATCGTAAAGTAGGACCTCGTGATCTGAGAGTCGCTTGCCTGCGTCTTTGTGCCGCTAATCTATTTTCACGAATCGTAGGACTTTCAACCCGTGAGACTTCTTCTAATCCAGATCTTTCTGAAGAGGTTCCAGGAGCTGATTGCATTTCGACTCCTTCGATGTCATTTTCAGATGCTCTAAGACGCCTCTTTCTTTCCGCAGCAGCAATAGATCTTCGTAAACATGATCGTCTTTTTGGCATTGCAAAGCTAAAAAAAGGGAAATTTATTTATTTGATCTATACTAATAAATCTGTACGGGGCAATTAATAATTTATACAATACAATACATATTGAACATATTACTTACCGATGACGTAAAATTAACGAAAAAAGGCACTGATACTACATCACTGACGCTCATCACATAATTCTCGATGAAGTAGGTTAAGTATAATTCTGGACAATTAATTATTCCTACTGCACATAGGCCTACTGAATATTCAAATGTCGAAGAGTATGGTTTGTCAGAATCAACGTGTACTATATAATCAATGTTACAATATAATCAAACAATGAATTATTGTATTGTTTATACGAATTCCATATGCTGATAAGAATTCCTTAAGAATATTATTAATACAGATGTACCATTAGCAATTTACCAACTCGACAGTTACCACAACAATCATATATACAAATATTCGCGATCGAAGCCGCGGGTTTAAAAAAATGAATTTTTTTGCTATAACTTCGGTTCTTTTTAACCTATCGTTATTCGCGATCGAAGCCGCGGGTTTAAAAAAATGCGTTTTTTTGCAATAACCTCGGTTCTTTTTAACCTATCGTTATTCGCGATCGAAAACGCGGGTTTAAAAAATGTAAAGTACCGTTTACCAAATGGTAAAAGCTTAAGAGCATGATAATGTCTTTCAGCCGCCAGCTAAACGCAACATTATTATGGTTACTGACTGACTGATTGGTTACATACCTATCTACAGCTATGCAGTGTTGTTTGCTTGTTAGGTCTTTAATCTGCGACGGACGTTAGCACGTTAGCGGTCGCGGTTTTAGTTAACGATTCCCGGCTGGTAAATGATGACGTCATGCAGCGTGATGCGTTACAGAAATTTTCAAATGACCCCCAGCCATAAGACATTATCATGTCAAAAATGCGTTTTTTTTGCAATAACTTCGGTTCTTTTTAACCTATCGTTATCAGTTAAAGTGGAAACCCTTCCGTTGGGTATCTGCTATCAGCGTGCAAAGTTTCATTGAAATCGATTCAGTAGATTCTGAGATTATATTCGATGCCGGTAAATAAGTTCTTATCATTGTTTATTTACTTGTTACTATGGTAACATACCGATGACGGACACACTATTAGCGCGTTATATATTATTATACCGTATCACTATCTTCTCTATTTCGTTCGCCTCACGTTGGATGCGTCAATTTATATTATACCGAATCTTGTTCGTTATTAATTAAATTTGAGAAGGTTTAAAAGCCCCACTGTTGGGTTCGCCAATTTATATTATAACGCGTGTAGCGTCTTTTCTTACGTGTGTGTGTGTGTGTGTTACTCTTCAAATAATATTTGTGTTGTTGTGAATATTTATGAATTAATAATATCTTCTAAAGGGTGATCTTAATCAAATACTAAGAATATCTCAGTATTCTGTATTAATTTAGTGCTTCGGTAATAATAGTGTTCAATACCAGTTGATATAGTGTGTAATTCTAATTTTCTTATTCAAGCCTAGTCCGCGTTTTGAGAGAGGAGAGGAAATCCTTATCTGTTTCTCGTTCTCTTTAATTCAACAGCGGTCCGCGAGCTAGCGCTGTGGTTCACAGTCAGCTGAAAATTGTAGGTTAGTTATCCGCGTACAATAATTCCTACGTTACACTCTCTACATAAATTACAACTTGTTCATATACTGCACTAAATATTATACAAATGATAAGATATCGTTAAATTCAGAAATGATTCTTTATTATGATTTTTTATTTCTTGACAAAGTTCTTCCTTTACGGGGATACAAAAATCGATCGTATTGGAAGGAATCGATTATCTATCGGATACAGAGTTATATATTATTTTAATTATTATGGTATTTCTTTAAACACACGGTGTGAAGGTTCTTTCAACTATTAGTAAGGTCAGAAAATGCATAAATAGGATTACAAGGTATTACAATATATTACTAATTTCTTATTAAATATTATTTAAAATAAGTGGAGTTTTACCGTCCGAATACAGATGAATCAATCCTCGCCAGTCTTCACTCCAAGTTCGAAATAAAAGTTGATGTCTTGGTCCTGGGATGATGCAGAAATGCCGCTCCTTTTGTTCACCAATGTCCGATTCTTGTGGTTACAGGTTTCAATGTATTTCGTGTCCAACTATGCTTTTTCTATTGAATTGTGGAAGGTGATGTTCGAGTATAATTTTGATTCTTGGATTTCGTTTATTATTTTGAGTTTTGTTTTCATTCTTTAGAATACTGGATTATATTATTCTATTCAGGTAGGTATTTCTCTTCATTGGTTTATTAATTAAGTTAATGATTACTCATTATATTGAGTTTTATTGATAGAGTTCTTCCCTTAGATTTTTGTCAGTTTTGATGTATAGGTTTATTATTATTCGGTTATATAAGACTGTCAAATGTCAGTGAACCATATTATGGTTATTTATTACTTAATTTTGTTCACAATTGGATTTATTAATTTAATTTTATCATTTTTTTCTAAGTGCATCAAAACTAATCTGTCTTCGTTCATGGATAATCATTCAATAATCGAATCAACAAATTTTATATATCTTGTCGTCCTTGGCAACCATTCTGTCTTCTCTTATTGGATATTATTTATAATCCTATAACCATAATCATACAGTGTTCTTGCACTCATTAAAATACTCCTTTACTAAATTTACATTATATCCTATTATACCTTTACATATTGTCTGTTACTAAATTATATACATTTTGCTGTCGTTTTCTCTTAATCTACTTACTCTAACAAGTATTATTTTCCTGTTACAAAATATTACCTTTCGGTATCATTGCACTATTACATTTTGAGATTTTATTTAAATTGAATTTACTTATCTGCTATCAGTAATTATTATTGACTTCTCCTAACTCATTATATTCTATTTAGTATTTTTTACAAATTTCGTTACCTAACTTTTCTGACCTGACTTACTATACAATGTTACTGGTTTTAGGCCTATCATTACATTTTTATTTCATTCTGATTTTAATTTTTTATTACTTGCATTATTATAGAATCCTTCATTTGTTTATTATATAATTACACTAAACCCTTTTGTATCTCATTAGCAATTATAGCCTTTCTGGCCAAGTTTACAATTATAATCTGCATACTAACTAAGTACATGTATACAAAACATTTAACTTTATAAAGTTTAACAACAGCTCTATAATGATATATTTGATAACACAAAAAATTAAATTAATATCAGTTAATTGATATTCTTTTAAAAGAATTACTCCACTTGCTACACACAAAAAACAACATAACTATCATGATAATAATACAACATGATACAACGTAATAACAGGTACATTTTTATAAAATAAATCATGCACTAATTAATCATTCTCCTCTCCTTTAATTCATCAGTTATTATAAAACTGTCTAAGTTAGGTTTTACATTCATCTATCGTTTACACCTTTTCACTGAACACTGAAGTTTGTTTTTATAAACATTCTTAATTTTTTCTTTCTACCTTGTGTTCTTATTGTGGGATTATTCATTTATTCAATAATGGGTTGTGTTTCTGACCTTTTATTAGTATGGACAATTATTATTTTTATTTTAAAAATTATAAACTTATTTATGTAACGTAGGGGACCATATTTTCATTACATTACTATATATATATATATATATATCATCTGATGTATTTATAGTTTTTCAACAAAATGGTTATCTAAGTTAAATACGGGCAGAATGTGAAATCTTTTCCTTTTTCTTCTCACCCATTCATTTGATTATTTGGATCAATTTACGGATGCTGAGCATGAAGGATCTAAAGTACAAGTCACATTTATGTATGTGATGCACGCTCAAAAGGCATCTTGACTATTAGACATTATTTTTACAAATTGGAATCTTTTTTTATTAAATAATTTAAGTAAGAAAAGCGTTTTTTTAGTACTTGCTAGTCTAATAATAATGTATTTTAGCTTTTATAATGCACACATTTTAGCTTTTTAATTTTAATAATCTGACTGTTTGTGTAATTTTTAACCAGTTTTTCAGATCTTTAACTTGAGGTCTTCAACCTCACTACACAATATCTGTCTGATGTATTGCTAACCTCCAAAAATATGGAATACCACCAACCTTACCTAACCTTGTTTGTGTTTTACACACTTTTTTTCTATAAACTACTTGTTTATGAAATTGAGCCACTCATTTGCATAAGTAACCACCTGTACCATATATAACTTTTGTATTTTTTACTTTCATATTCACCTTTGTTAAAGAAAGATGGAGAAAGCAAGGTTTGGTTCACATACTTAGTTATAGAAATTGTCAACTCAATTGTCAAGAATTAATAGTTTAAAAAAGTGGGTGGCAAAAATTAGAAAGATTTTGCTGTAGATTGATACAGCTGGTTATTAAGATTTTTGTGATGACTTTATAAAAATGCAGTATAAGGTTACATACTGAAACATACAACCAGGTTACATAATACTGAAATTACAGAAGACAAAATATAATTATTTCACTACCGACTCGGAACACAAAGTTTTTTATGGGTAAAAATATAAAAGTTTTACCTTATAACCTGAACCGGTTTTCGCTTTTAAAAAGCTTCTTCAGAGGCTGCCACTGACAGCACTGTCCGTCTTGTTGTTGGCGATGGTATCGACTTTTGAAAGATCGGTGTTGTGTGTGTGGGGTGTGATATGTTCGAATAATGCTCGTGTAATTTGAGTTGTGTCTGTTCATTTAGGATGTCGTTTTTATTTGTCGATTTTCGTGTGGTTGTATATTTCCAATTGTTCTAGAGTGTCTAGTTTTCGGCCTTTTGTGTGTACGTTGTAAGAAGACTGAATTTTTCTCACAAGTATTGTAATGTCACAAAACGTTCCATAATATTAAAACCACAAGAAGAGTGAATGATACTAAGATAAATATAAGTAAGAACCAAGTATAGGTAACAAGGAAAAATGTAAAAGAATAAAATCATAAACCATTAAAGAATGAAAGGAGTTAAGACCTTCAGGTGAACAGTAGTAAATCTACTATCTGCATAATATGACACTACAACATAAACAGACAATTTGACAGAGACGAATTGACAAGACAAGTTTCCCAAATAGACTGTTAAGTGAGCTTAGTAAAACCTTTAATAAACTAAGTCAAATAGTACAAGTAAAATAAAAGATGACAAGAATGATATTTGTAACATGTAGTATTATTAGAAACAGCACATTAGCTGAATAATGTCAAAGTACTGATTTGAAGGCCAAATATAAAGAAAGATATTATTGTTAATCATGAACTATGAAAGATGATAAGAGAACCAATTGTATATATTATAATAATGAGATGATCTAAATGGAACCATCAAAGTGATAACCATATGTATTTAAATAATGTTATAAGAATATCAAATGTGTAAAAAGATGTGCTATTAGTCAAGGAACAAAACCTGATAATGAAATATGCAGAGAAAGTTGAAATAATAACAAACAAATGATGACCCAAACAAACCATGAAAATAAGAATCATGTAGAGACCCTACAAAACATATGGAGATATAATAATATTAATAACAATAAAGATGTAAATCACCATACTATGAGTAATAGTATAAGTATAGGGAATAAGAAAAAATGTTGAAGTAAGAATAGTCAAGTAAGGAAGTTTATAAACGATAATCAACAAATGTGTACTAATAATTAATATTGTTCAGCTGGATACAGCATTTGTAAATAATAATATGTTCATTTCAGTCAAATAATTATGTTCAGAATAGAAATTAAGGATAGTTAAATAAATATTAAGAAAAAAGTTAAAAGTCGGATCTGCAATGTTTAGCAGACGACACTGTAAACAATGCATTATTTAGAATAGGCTATTATTAAAATAGAAATTGTTAATGAAAACTATAACCGAACTGGCATCAAGTAATGTCAAAATAATGAGAAAGAAACAAGCTATACAATGCTAATAATAGAACCTAATTTGTACTTAAAATAACAGATATAAACGTTAGCATCATAAATTTTGTGTTGAATAAATACAAGAAATAATATTAACAACGAAAAGTGATGCTTTAAATACAATTATGTAATGGCTATAAATAGAATGACCTCATCATGACATCATTTTCAACCAATCAGGAATTACCTTAGAAAGCAGTTAACACAGCCTAGCGGCGATCTAAGAAAAGTATATATACAAACGCAAGAGTAAACAAAACACATTTTGTCAATTTCCACTCAACCAGCAACTACGAATCCAGACCAAAATTATCATCAAAATTTATTAATCAACAAGTGAAGAAGTTTAAATATAGTAAAGTGCATCGAAACCAGTAGTGATATCTTTACCAGAATTGCTATTTAAAAGAACGAGGTTAGGTGCAATACCTAACCAAGTAAATTAATTATTCAAGGAAAATATAATCGCTCATACGCGTAAACAGTGCTGTGAAATCACGATCAGTGTACCAGATCGTGAAGTGTGTTAATAAATAATCCATGAGATTATAATTCAGGGAGTACTGTGCCATATATTTACCTTGTTTATGAATAAAATATTAGTGGTATAAAACATAATACACCTGTATACTAACGCAAAAACAATAATACAATAAGTACTAAGCACCGTTTTTACTTTATTTAGAGGAATTATAATATTCCGAATATAAGAATTAATGTATTAGCATTACCGTAATTAACCTCAAATTTGTCAAGGTTTAACGAACTTTTCGTCAATCGATTTAAATGATCAAAGGTGTCTAACCTATTAATTTAAATTCTTGTAATAACATTGTATCACAAGGCATTGACGTTTTATCCTGTACTTTAAAAGAAGTCACCCTTGAGGTATTAAATATTGGTAAACCAACAATCGATTATATTAGAGTTATTGCAAACCCACTGAGTTAATATAGTTAAAAGCCGGATGATTTGTAATCCATTAGCATTATTAATTTGAATGTATTAAATTGAAACAAGAATATAGTGAGCAATAAACAAACGAATTGTGAACTTAAAAACATTGTCAGTAATTATTTAAACAGTGATTAATTCTTTTTAACAATTAATGAGTTGCGAATTCAAAGCAATCAACCCGTTAAGTTGGCTACTATTTAGACGAGTGAACCGCCAACAGTTAAAATCAAATAAATAGATAAGAAGGAAATTAATTCATGATATTATTTTAATCACTCAACCAACAAATAATTTAAATTCAGTCAAAATTAATTATTTTATTATTCAAATAAATCCTTTTTACGGAATATTAACCAGAAATTCCATATGGCGCCCAGGTGAAATTCAAATGTGCTTACTTAATAACAAACACTACAGTCATACTGTTTTATGAAAACTTAACAGTTTACAAACAAACTGAGACCAACTGAACTTCTAGTACGACACCAAAGGCACGTGAAGGTTTGAATTATTTAATAACTTTATCAAAACTACACATTAACATACACAGACGATATAATTCAACGGAAGTGCGAACGAACTTCGAGAGGTCTCCAAATCTGTTTACATTCAACTAATGGGGATTACAACATACAATTAATTAAACAAGAACATTGTAATTGAATCAAACCAATTAAATTAACTAAAAAAGTTAAAAATTATTTAATGAAACAGTGTTAAATTAAACTCAGAGACAAGCAACGTGTGATAAGTGATATTTATAAACAAATACGTAAGAGAAAGACATTTCGTATTAGTATTTATAAATCTGTCATATCATTCCAAATTACAAATTGTTTCTTCTTTATTTTCATGATTTTTTTCTTTCTTCAATTGTTTCCCGATTTAGGCGCCAAATAGTTTTGTCATTAAAACAATTAAAATTACTCACTTTATTTATTTATTCACATTCTCTTTATTGGTTTTAGTCGACTTACCTTTTTAATAATTCAATTCGAATTCCATTCCTAAAATAATTGTTACCAACCTCTCTCTTGTGATAAAAAAATTCACATTTGGCTGTATGAAGAAATAAAATATTTTTAACATAGAAATAAATTAACCATACAATTAAAAATCTTCAATACTGGTTTTATTGGTTTTTCATTGCGTATTTCTTTCCTTTAAAACAATTAAATAATTTTATAATAATATATTTGCTTCAGCTATGATGTATAAATACTCAACGGTTGGCAATAAGGCTCAGGTTTTCAGAGTTTGATATTATCCAATTTTTGTTACTAATATTAGATTTGTTAGGTCCTTTGGACTACAGAAAGTTAACAAAAAACACCCTTTAAGAAATACAAAGCTTCACATAAACAGGAATTAAATATTGCATAAGTTATTAACAACTTAAATTTAAGGTTATAAATATTTTGTTTAACAACAGTCTGTGCTTGTAGGTTAAGTGTGTCCTGATTAATACCGGTCTTACACTTCCAATAAGTTTATCACCATAGATTAATAATTTAATAGTGAGATAAATTAATTATTACAAGTTCTTTATCAAGTGAATATTGAAATATAGTTTGTGTGATTGAAAATGTGTAAAAGTGTATTATGGTTTATTATACAGTACTGATTAGTTTTTATGATCTGATATTATAATTATCTTGTTGGTACATCCTCATCATTCACTTTTTGTAAATATTATATATATATATATATTAAACTTTCACTGTGAACGCTTACTTTTTGGATTTGTTTCCCAAACGTTTCAACGTGGTGTTTGTCTTCCTCAGTGGGATTTGAAATACTGAATGTCTGTACATAGTAACGTTATGGGTTGTAGGTTGTGTGGTGGGGGTTGCTGGTGGGAGGGAATTGGCGCTAGGATTCAAAGTGTGTGTTTGAATCAGTGTATCGAAAAGTGTGTGTGATCTATAATATAATTGTTCATTTAATATGTTGTTTGGTTGTAGTGTGTGATATCTGTATATTTCAAATTGTTCTGCTGTGTTTAGTTTTCTACTTTTAGGTAAGTAGTGTAGTATTTCCATGTTGTGCTCTATGTTTGTATAACTGTGGTTTTCATTTTGTAAATGTGTGGCGCATGTGGAATGTATGTAGCTTGTGGTGAGGGCTTTTAAATGTTCAGAACATCTAGAGGAAAAAGATCTTCCCGTCTGGCCGATGTAGAACTGTTGGCAATCACTGCAGTTTAATTTATAAACCCCTGTTTTGTTGTATGTGTCTGTGTCTTTGTTAGCATTATTTATGTGTTTCCTGATATTATACTTAGCTCCTTCAATTATTAGGTTTAACTCATAATTCACTGTTTATGCAATTATTCTTCTATTTTTATATGATTTCACTTTCAATTTCCTTCTTGTTATATTATTATTCTTCATAACATTATTTCATTTCCATGCAATATCAATTTTTATTTTATCTGGTTGCATGGAAGTTTTAATCCTTTCTTCTCTTGATTCAATAATGAACTGCATATTTTTTCATGTAAATTTTTGGGTTGTCAAGGCAAAAGGTATATAATTCCCATTGGTTGAAAATTTTTTACATTGTTAAACATGGCTACTGTTTTTGATACAAATTTAACAAATATCTTTAAATTAGTATAATCTTTTTACACTATTTTTAATCCTAAAGATAATAACACCGTTGTCTTGCTTTCTTTACATAAATTAATTTGAAATCAAATATGAATGGTTTCTGTCCAGTACTTATAAAGTTACAATTTCAACAATTTTGTTTTCTATCATTAATTAATTCAAAACTAATTCTTTTGTATACATTTTGTTTCTCTAAAATTATATAATCAAACCTAATATGATAATATACATGGTACCATTAATTTTTACTGTTTTAATATCTAATTTTCCAAATTTCTTAATGTTACTATAGGCTTTTTAAGGCCTATTTTTTTCTGATGTTCATTATACCTTTATTATAATAAATTCCTTTGTTTTTATCAACCTTACACACCTTACAATGCAAATACAATGAAATAAATCAACTAATACACAACATTTGATTATTCATAATCATTTTAAAACATAATATAACTCTTTTTAAACATTTTATCCAAATACCATTTTTCAATACATAACATACACTCTTTATCCTACTAATACTCATTCATTAAGCATTTTTTTTACCTTTATATTGTTTTTAGTATTTCACAGTATATCTTATCCCTTCTTTTATTAAGTATTATTTACTCTTAATATTATATTTTGTTTCTACTACTGACTTCCAGTTAGTATAACATTCATAGTTTCTATACACTCTTTATTTATAGCACTCACTGTTCACATTCCTTTTATTCCCTTTAAACTAATCACATATCTTAACTTACCATTAAACATTGTACATTTATAATAGTTTTATTCTTTTATATTCTATTAACATGACTGTCATTATCATTAACTAGTTTACCTCTATATCCCTAGAGTTTTACATGGAACGATTATTATTTTCTAATTCAGATTTTTATCTGCAGCTTTGTACTTCCACTTTTGTTTATCATATTCTTATTATGTGAAAAGGGGTTGGGGAATGATCATAATGTTAAATATGCTTTTCACTCACACCACCAATCAGTTGGGTATTGTCATAGTCATTGTATAGTCCATATGTTGATATTGATTCTATTTTCTAAATTCTGTTCATCAATTCTTTCGTTGTTTCTAATGGTAATTGTTTTATCGTTCTGCTACCTTATGTCATGTTACAACGTGTAGAATGTCCATGTTATTGTCGATGTTTTTGTATGTGTGGTTTGCTTCAATGAGGTGGATTCTGTAGTGGAGTGGAGTGCCTTTGTGTGTTCAATGTATCTTTGTTTGAAGCTATATCCTGTCTGGCCTATGTAGAATTTGTTGGAATCTGTGCAATTTAGTTTGTAAACACCAGGTAATCGAATTTGTTTTGTGCTTTGTGTGTATGTTTTGATAGTGTGTGTTCTGTTTTGTTAGTAGTTTTGTAAGCGATTCTGTATCCTGCTTTTTTGAATTTGTGGGCTATTTTTTTCAGTATGTTTGTTGATGTATGTTAGTGTTATGAATTTGTTATTTTCTGTCTTTGTCTGTTGTTTGTTTTGTGTAGGAGCTTATTGACTATTGTTCTGTTGTATCCATTGGATTCTGGTATATTTTATCGTGTTTAGTTCGTCTTTTTAGTCTTTTTCATCTAGGGGGATGTTGTTAAGTCTATGTATCATGGTTCTGAAGGCAGCTAGTTTGTGTTGTATTGGGTGATTGGAGAAGTTATGTATTAGTGTGTCAGTTATAGTCGGTTTTCTGTATATACTGAATTTGTGCCTGTGTTCAAGTTTTGTGATGTGCCTGAACACAAATATGGATGGGGACATTAGTGTATAAATTGGTTATATCAAAAGATGCCAGAGTTGAGTTATCCACATCCCACATAACTCAACTCTGGCATCTTTTGATACAACCAATTTGATATAAACCACAAAGAAACCATCCAAACACTAGAACTACTACTCAGACAAAACAACACACCTGAAACACACATACAAGAAATCATCACACTTACCAAACTAATAACTGAACAAAAATACTTTACATACAATAACAAGATATACACACAAACAGAAGGTCTCCCAATGGGCTCCCCCATATCAGGAATACTAGCAGAAATATATATACACAACATAGAACAGAACCACATAATAAACAACAACAAATACACTAACAAAATTATATACTGGCACAGGTATGTAGATGATATATTACTTTTATTCAAAGGCAACACAAGACAAGTTGAAAACTTCCACAAATACATAAACACTATACACCACAAATTAAAATTTACACTGGAAATTGAACAAAACAATAGTATAAATTTTCTAGACCTAACAATTAACAAAACTAACAACACACACATGTACAAAATATACAGGAAACCAACCACAACTGACATGGTTATACACAACACATCAAACCACCCAACACAACATAAACATGCGGCCTTCAACCATATGCTCCATAGACTAACTAAAATACCCTTAAATAAACAAGATTACACCGACGAACTCAACACAATAAAATACATAGCAATCAAAAACGGTTACAACCCTAATTTAATAAACACACTACACAAACGCATCAAAAACAAAAACAACAAAACACAAAATACCATCAACACACAACACAATAAATACATCACACTCACATACCACAACTCCTACACACACAAAATCGCCAACACATTCAGAAAACACAAATACAAAATAGCATACAGAACAACCAATACCATTACAAAACACATCAATAATACAAACACAGACATAGACAAATATAACAAAACAGGTGTTTACAAATTAAAATGTAATGACTGCAATAGTTTCTACATCGGCCAGACAGGAAGATCTTTTTCATCCCATTATTCTGAACACTTAAAAGCTCTAACCAACAACAATATACACTCCGCATTTGCCACACACATAGACACAGAAAACCACAGGTACACCAACATAGACACTAATCTCGAAATTTTACATTACTTACCTAAAGGCCGAAAAACTCAACACAACTGGACAATACGAAATATATAAACACCACACAACACAACCAAACAACATACTCAACGATCAATTACAATATAAATCACATACACTTTTTGACACAATTTTACAAAAAACAAACATCAAGTTGAATCCCTGCACCAATCCCCTTCCTCCACACACCACCCCCACTACACCTTCCACACAAAAACCGTTACGAAATGATGGCAGTCTGACTAAAAGCTGAAGAAGGCGGATACATAAGCCGAAATGCGTCCGACGAAAAAAGTAAGTTTTTCACAAGATAAAGTTCATTTTTAGTAAAGTGATAGTGCTGTGAAAGAAGAGATGAACATTCAAGACAATTACAGTATGTGTTTGTGTGTACATAAGCTCTTTTTTTGTCAAAGTACTAATAGATTTTTATTGTGTGTATGAAGGACTGTTACAGAAGATGGTGAATATGTGTTAGTGGATGTAGAGCAGGGGACACTCAAAGGTCAGAAGAAGATATCAGATTATTTTCCAAACATCACATACTATTCATTTGTAAATATACCTTACGCTAAACCTCCATTGGGAAACCATCGATTTAAGGTATTAAAGTAGAAGTCTGCAGACTTGCGTTAAAATTCTTTAAGTAACGTGTGTTGGTAAATGCATATTAGTCTATATTGTGTCCTCTAATTTGTATTCACTTTTAAACTTAGTTATATTGCATTTATGACTATACGATTTATAAGAAATGTATAAATTATGACATCTTACATGTGTGATGATAAAAGTGTGCTAAATTGTAAATATTCATGGTAACACATGGCTATACACATGACTGATCACTTTTATAGCCTGAACTTGTGTATTGTAGTTCTTTCTCTTTAGAATTTGACTCTATTGCTTTTTGTCTTCTATTTACAATTTGGTGTTTTGTCTACACTCATATGGTTTTTGTTATGAGTATTATCTATTTATTTTATATGGCATCATTTATTTATGTCTTAGCTGAAGCAGTATCAATATTTTTAAATTCACTATTCCTATATAGAGGTAGGATATGCCATAAAATTGCCCAACAAAAATTGGTTAGCTCTTAGAATTGAAGTAGTGTAAATCAGACTGACACCAGATGAACTGGAACAGGCTGTAAACAAGACAACTTAACCTTTTGAGCTTACTATAGCTCATTTCTGTTTGAGTAGATCATGAGCTGTCTTAAAGATGTTTTTGAGTCTGCTTTATTGTTACAACGTCACAGAACAATCTATGTGTTTATCGAACGTTCCAGAGAGATCCAGAATGTAAGCGTGTGGCGTATGTGCTTATAGACGCATTTTGCGAGAATCTTCTCGACTGTGCCGGGCTTCGCTCGGGCACTCGGACTGTGTCAAGGCCGCAGTTAATTACGTAGTTTACACGAGAGATAAGACGCAGTTTGGAAGCTTCTGGTGTGTGAGCGGGACTATAAATACATGGCGGTAGCGGCCTTAGTTTTCAGTATTAGAGCGACTTATTGACTGTGCGGTTCGAGAGTTATTCTCAGCGATATTACTGTGCGCGTTCAAGTGGTCATTAGTTAAGTGTTGTGTTTTATAATCGGATGGTATATTGTAATACAATTGTATTTAATATTAGTGACGTTTTTATTGTGTGTGAACAATTTTTATTTGATTTGTTGTAGTAGACTGTGTTATTAATTACAAACTGTTTTACTGTAAAAATTAAACCTGGTGATTAGTGACTTAATTGGTGTCTTGTACTTATTTTGTTTCCACTGTACCTACGACGATCGAGTAGACCGTCGTAACAATATTGTGTTGATAATCATGATGCACACAGAACCAAAATGCAGCATAGTAGAATTTCTTTAGTTAAATATTAGAAGTTTTGTCACAATAATTTATTACTTTTATCAGAAGAAGAACTGCAGATAAAGGTTGAACTTGAAACACAACATCCAATACATTTACTAAATGCTATAGAAGCAAGAGAAAGTATAAGTTTTGACTAAAGACAAGGTTTAGATATCTTGAGAAAACTTACACTGTTAATTTTAAAATGCTTTGCCTTCTTTACTTTAGCAGTACCATACATAAGTGTATTTTATAGGAATCTATAATTTTGACACAGTATTGTGGTTGAAAAAATTGTACTTTATGTTTGGGTCCTGAGGTTTCCAAGAAATTGTGTAAAGTATTTGAAAGTAAACACTGAGAGTAAAGAACCAATTATAATACGCAGTTATGAATGTACAGGCCGAAACAGCAATGTTAAAGTAACACAAAACACAATACAAACAACAGACAAAGACAGAAAACAACAAATTCATAACACTAACATACATCAACAAACAAACTGAAAAAATTGCCCACAAATTCAAAAAAGCAGGATACAGAATCGCTTACAAAACTACTAACAAAACAGAACACACTATCAAAACGCATGCACAAAACACAAAACAAATTCGATCTACCCGGTGTATACAAGCTAAATTGCTCAAATTGCAATAAATTCTACATAGGCCAGACAGGACGTAGCGTCAAACAGAGATACATTGAACACACAAAGGCACTCCACACCACTACAGAATCCAACTTTGCAAACCACCTCATTGAAGCAAACCACACATATAAAAACATCGACAATAACATGAACATTCTACACGTACACACAAAAGGCCGAAAACTAGACACTCTAGAATAATTAGAAATATACAAATACACAAAAACAAATAAAAACGACATCCTAAACGAACAGACACAATTCAAATCGCACGCATTATTCGAACACATCTCACCACACACACACACAGGAGCGATCTTTCGAAAAACTATCCCGTCTCCAACAACAAGACGGACAGCGCTACCTACGGCAGCCTCTGATGAAGCCTTCTAAAGGTGAAAGCCGGTTTAGGCTGTAAGGTAAATCTTTACGATTTTACTTATAAAAAACTTAGTGTTCAGAGTCGTCAAACAATAGTGATATTTAGTTAAAGTAACCTTAATCATGTTGTGGAAATTGGTAAAGATATCATTATTAAAGTAACAGGTCATCCAAGAAATGTAACAGGTCACATGTTTATGAATGGTGGTCATTTGTTCCTACAAAATGATTCAGAATTGATTGAAAAAGTAGGCAGAAACAAGACAGTGTGTGTTCCCAGTAATTGGTGTAAAGTTATGACAGACGTAAGGAAAGACAAAATTTGTGGAGTGTGAGAATTGAGCACATTGCTTTTTTAGTACAGGGGAAAACATGTTACAGACAGAAGAGAAGATGAAGAAAATGATGTTAACTGTCCCAAGATTCAGTGGTGTAATGTGGCATTTTGGCCTACCTGGGATAATATAAATAAATTTGTATTTTTAATAAAGCAAATAACATCTTTTACGATAATTTGAAAATAACATTAAACAAAAAGGTAAATTTTATTGGTAAAACAGTGGTAGCACTGATTGTGAAAATTATTCAGTAATATTTTATAAAACGAGTTAAACAACCGACAAAACTGTGCCAAGGGCAGCTTCAAGGACTTCAAACTGTAAACAAGTGATGTAACAGGATCACGCGATGTTACGTCAGCGCCTTACATAACGCTAGAATGTGGGTGTAGCAGCGCTAGCAGTTTTTCGTTACACACACAAAAAACAAAGCCAGTCGGCAAATAACTACCAGTGTCGGACGCATAGAACTGTCGCGTCCGCCGGCTGGCCGGTTTAGGCGAAGTTTTAATCGCCCGCACCTAAAATGTGAATGCCGCAGTTCAAAATGTGTTTTAAAACTCCAAATGATTTACATACGAATAATATCAACAAACTGTGTAGTGGCAAACAAAAATGTAATAACTGTTCAGGAATAAGAACCGTGTAAAACGAAAGGTGCGAGATGACAACAGGGAGTGGACGATTCCAGATCAACTCTTCGAACAGCTAAGTATTCTGTGGAATACTACCATATATTTGAAATCCGATATTTAAAAAAATTACAAAAATACTCTAAATCATAAAATGAGATCTCTAAATGCTTAAGTAACGGTGTGTGTGTGTGAGAAGGTATTTAGACAAAGAAGTGCTGGTTGCGTAATTATTTATATAATAATTAAATTCATTTGATTTGTTGTTTTTATATAATAATTAAATTCATTTAATTTGTTGTTTTACAATTAGTTAATAATTAATTAAATGATGAGTTGTTTTATTAATTGAGCCTCGTGGCCAAATATATTCAAAATAGTATAAAAGAAATTGACGAGATGGGAGTTAGTCGGATAAAATAAAAAGTGTTCGTTAACCACATCAATGTGTGTTGGTCATTTGAGTTCACCTGTTTCTCTCTGCTAATGAGTACACCAGACGAGACCCTGGAAGTTTCACGAAAGGTAGTTAACACAAAAAAAAAAACTGAGCAATATCAATATTTCAACATTAATAATTTTTAATTAACTCGTAATGTTTTAAATGGCGCCCGAACAGGGACTTTGTGAATTAAAAAATTAAATTAGTTTACAAACTGGTCGAAAATGGCAGAGGGAAATAAGAACGCAGACTTAGGTAAAAGTAGCGTAGAAGAATCTATTTTAAATATTACGCAAGATCATATGGTAACAACCAATGATTTTGTTGATGAAAGTGTTGAAACAGATGTAGACAAAACTGTAGTAGCGGGGGGTAGTAAAGACAAGGGGTAAATATATTTAACCAATTAGCATTGATGATGGAGATGATGTCAGGAATGAAAACTGAGATCAAATCAGAAATAAATATTGTTACGACGGTCTACTCGATCGTCGTAGGTACAGTGGAAACAAAATAAGTACAAGACACCAATTAAGTCACTAATCACACCTTTAATTGTTATAGTAAAACAGTTCGTAATTAACAACACAGTGTCTACAACAAATCAAATGAAATTGTCATACGCAATAAAATGTCCACTAATATTAAAACTCAACTGTATTACAATTATACTGTCCGAATATAAAACGCAACACTTCACTAATAACTACTTGAACGTACACCGTAATAACTCGAACCGCTCTGTAAATATATCGCACTAATACTCTCGAACCGCACAGTCAAAAATCTCGTATTGAACTGAAAACTAAGGCCGCGACGCGATGTATTTATAGTTACGCTCACACACCAGAAGCTTCCAAACTGCGTCTTATCTCTCGCGAACTACGTAAATTGCTACGGCCTTGACACAGTCCGAGCGCCCGAGTGGAGCCTGGCACAGTCGAGAAAATTCTCGCAAAATGCGTTTAGTAGCACGTACACCACACGCTTACGTCGAGATCTTTCTGGCGCATTCGATAAACGCGTAGATTGTTCTGTGCTGTCGTAGCACTGCCCCCCTCCTTAAGCCTGTTCGTCCCAAACTGGCAAAGCGTCTTCGAAGCAATACTCGACCAGGCGATCTAGGTGGCCATCCTTGCGAAGGATAATTTTCCCGTTCTTCGAATTCAGTCTCGTGTGATCCGAACATCACGTTCCCAGGAATGCGAATCTTTCGCGCAACCACTAGCTTTGCTGGAATCACTCTCGTTGCGTCATGTACTAATGACCTAAATACCACTGGCTGATCCAAGTTTGTTTGGTTCTCGTCAACAACCTCTTGCGTAACCTCATCTTCAGCCACTTTACCCTCGGCCGCTTCTATCAGCTCAGGAACAAGCAAGAGTTTTGTCTCGACACCCATAGTTGGCTCTCCAATCACTTCTTTTGTCGTTATACTTATTTGTACTTCCTCTGCTAGTTCTTCCTCCATTTCCGCTTGCAACAGGAAGGTTTCCTCTTGACCAGACTTGTTGAATTTTTCTTCGACTAATGCCACTCGCTTAATCGAATGGTTGGTAGACCCTGTCATTTTAGCCACGCAAAGCTTTATCTTCTCTTGGCCAACTTTCAGGACATTCTCTCTTAAGTCCACAACGAATCCGTAGGCATTCATAATGTCCGTGCCAAGAATCACTTCATCGACAATGTCTGCAACGAGCATTTGGTGGCTAAACTCAAGAAGACCCAGGCGTACACGTACGTCTACCTTTCCTAGCACCTTGACGGGGCTTCCAGTCACAGTCTGTATTGTACAAGAGCTAATTAGAGGATGGCGGTTACAGACTAAGTCAGGGCGCACAATGGACACTGTTGCGCCCGTGTCAACTGTAAATGATGTTGGTTTACCATCCGCAAATCCACTAACAATCAAGTTTCCACTGATCTTATGTAGCGTGGAAACTGTGTGCTGTTCTGGGCCTTTACTTCTCCAATTGGTGCAATCAGTCTCTTCTCTCTGTATCTTCTTCTCCCAACAGTCTGCCTGTAGATGACCACGTTTTCCACAGTTGTAACATTTCGGTCTTCTGTCTTTTTCAAATCGTTGCGACTCTCTTGAACTTTTGAATTGTTTGTCCGACAACACTGTTTTTCTGCACCCATCGTAACGGTAATGTGATACAGGGATCTTCTGACTGCAACGTGATGGCACAAACCCATTAATGTAGCGGGACGCTGACTTGGCAGCTACAAACTCTAGGGCGTGAACAAGAGCTTCTGAGCTATCTCGGTGTCTTGCCATTCGTAACACTTGCTGAAGTTCACAATCTCCGATGCCATCAATAAATGTCTGCACCGTAAACCTTATTCGGAAGTCTTCTGGTGCTTCAGGATAGGGCAATCTAATCAATCTGTCGATACTTGCTTCAAATTCTTGAAGACTTTCCCCGGAACGTTGTCGTCTTGTTCTCAACTGAGCGTAGTACACCTCTCGCAAATGTTTATCACCGTAGCGTAATTCTAGAGCTTTTATCAACTCGGCATAGATGTTCTGGCTGTCAGGTGGCACTTTCTGTAGTAGTTCTGCCGCGGGTCCTTTTAATGCAAGAACAAGTGAAAGCCTTGTCTTTTTGTGTCCAGTTATTTGCGCATGCAGCAGCTTCAAATTGGCGGAGGTACGTTGCCCAGTGAGTGCTTCCGTCAAAGGTTGGAGCTTTGACATGAACTGTCCCTACTGCAGGCAAAGTGACTTTCTCTGTTAACTTATTTTCTGTGTCTTTTTCTGTCTTGATCACTGGTACAGTCTGTTCAGAAATTTGTTTTGGTTGAATCTTCATGCACTGTTCAACTTCAATTTTAATTTGTTCTCTTATGTTTGCCATTGAGTTTTCTACTGCAGATATTTTTGTTGACATAACTTCTTCCACAGTCAAGACAGATTTTTCTACTTTAACTATTTTATTTGACATGGATTCTTCTACGTCAGATATTCTGGTAATCTGATTGTTGAGCTCACCTCGTAATTCACCTACGTCACCACGTAGGAGACCCAATTCTGCGGTAGTATGTTCTTGCATCTGCTTTTGTTATATATTACATGAATTAATGCTTTGATGTCATCTGCCTCCTGCTTGCGTTTTTCATCCTGTCGTTTTTCTGCTTCTTCAGCCTCCTGTCTGCGTTTCTCAGCTTCTTCTCTTTCTTGTATTAATTCTTCTTTTTGTCGTCTTTCTGTTTCTTCCGCCTCCTGTCTGCGTCTTTCCTCTGCTTCCAGCAGGAGGGTTTTCTGTCTCTCTTCCGCTTTCTCTGAATCCTGTCGTCGTCGTTCTTCTGTCTGCAACAACAGCGCCTGGAAATTTTCCATCATCTGACTGGCATCCATTGTTTTTCGATTAATTACGAATTACACTCGTCTTGTACAAAGTATCCACTGTTAACCGTTCTATCCCACTTCTGACACCACTGTTACGACGGTCTACTCGATCGTCGTAGGTACAGTGGAAACAAAATAAGTACAAGACACCAATTAAGTCACTAATCACACCTTTAATTGTTATAGTAAAACAGTTTGTAATTAACAACACAGTGTCTACAACAAATCAAATGAAATTGTCATACGCAATAAAATGTCCACTAATATTAAAACTCAACTGTATTACAATTATACCGTCCGAATATAAAACGCAACACTTCACTAATAACTACTTGAACGTACACCGTAATAACTCGAACCGCTCTGTAAATATATCGCACTAATACTCTCGAACCGCACAGTCAAAAATCTCGCATTGAACTGAAAACTAAGGCCGCGACGCGATGTATTTATAGTTACGCTCACACACCAGAAGCTTCCAAACTGCGTCTTATCTCTCGCGAACTACGTAAATTGCTACGGCCTTGACACAGTCCGAGCGCCCGAGTGGAGCCTGGCACAGTCGAGAAAATTCTCGCAAAATGCGTTTAGTAGCACGTACACCACACGCTTACGTCGAGATCTTTCTGGCGCATTCGACAAACGCGTAGATTGTTCTGTGCTGTCGTAGCACTTCCCCCCTCCTTAAGCCTGTTCGTCCCAAACTGGCAAAGCGTCTTCGAAGTAATACTCGACCAGGCGATCTAGGTGGCCATCCTTGCGAAGGATAATTTTCCCGTTCTTCGAATTCAGTCTCGTGTGATCCGAACATCACGTTCCCAGGAATGCGAATCTTTCGCGCAACCACTAGCTTTGCTGGAATCACTCTCGTTGCGTCATGTACTAATCACCTAAATACCACTGGCTGATCCAAGTTTGTTTGGTTCTCGTCAACAACCTCTTGCGTAACCTCATCTTCAGCCACTTTACCCTCGGCCGCTTCTATCAGCTCAGGAACAAGCAAGAGTTTTGTCTCGACACCCATAGTTGGCTCTCCAATCACTTCTTTTGTCGTTATACTTATTTGTACTTCCTCTGCTAGTTCTTCCTCCATTTCCGCTTGCAACAGGAAGGTTTCCTCTTGACCAGACTTGTTGAATTTTTCTTCGACTAATGCCACTCGCTTAATCGAATGGTTGGTAGACCCTGTCCTTTTAGCCACGCAAAGCTTTATCTTCTCTTGGCCAACTTTCAGGACATTCTCTCTTAAGTCCACAACGAATCCGTAGGCATTCATAATGTCCGTGCCAAGAATCACTTCATCGACAATGTCTGCAACGAGCATTTGGTGGCTAAACTCAAGAAGACCCAGGCGTACACGTACGTCTACCTTTCCTAGCACCTTGACGGGGCTTCCAGTCACAGTCTGTATTGTACAAGAGCTAATTAGAGGATGGCGGTTACAGACTAAGTCAGGGCGCACAATGGACACTGTTGCGCCCGTGTCTACTGTAAATGATGTTGGTTTACCATCCGCAAATCCACTAACAATAAAGTTTCCACTGATCTTATGTAGCGTGGAAACTGTGTGCTGTTCTGGGCCTTTACTTCTCCAATTGGTGCAATCAGTCTCTTCTCTCTGTATCTTCTTCTCCCAACAGTCTGCCTGTAGATGACCACGTTTTCCACAGTTGTAACATTTCGGTCTTCTGTCTTTTTCAAATCGTTGCGACTCTCTTGAACTTTTGAATTGTTTGTCCGACAACACTGTTTTTCTGCACCCATCGTAACGGTAATGTGATACAGGGATCTTCTGACTGCAACGTGATGGCACAAACCCATTAATGTAGCGGGACGCTGACTTGGCAGCTTCAAACTCTAGGGCGTGAACAAGAGCTTCTGAGCTATCTCGGTGTCTTGCCATTCGTAACAGTTGCTGAAGTTCACAATCTCCGATGCCATCAATAAATGTCTGCACCGTAAACCTTATTCGGAAGTCTTCTGGTGCTTCAGGATAGGCCAATCTAATCAATCTGTCGATACTTGCTTCAAATTCTTGAAGACTTTCCCCGGAACGTTGTCGTCTTGTTCTCAACTGAGCGTAGTACACCTCTCGCAAATGTTTATCACCGTAGCGTAATTCTAGAGCTTTTATCAACTCGGCATAGATGTTCTGGCTGTCAGGTGGCACTTTCTGTAGTAGTTCTGCCGCGGGTCCTTTTAATGCAAGAACAAGTGAAAGCCTTGTCTTTTTGTGTCCAGTTATTTGCGCATGCAGCAGCTTCAAATTGGCGGAGGTACGTTGCCCAGTGAGTGCTTCCGTCAAAGGTTGGAGCTTTGACATGAACTGTCCCTACTGCAGGCAAAGTGACTTTCTCTGTTAACTTATTTTCTGTGTCTTTTTCTGTCTTGATCACTGGTACAGTCTGTTCAGAAATTTGTTTTGGTTGAATCTTCATGCACTGTTCAACTTCAATTTTAATTTGTTCTCTTATGTTTGCCATTGAGTTTTCTACTGCAGATATTTTTGTTGACATAACTTCTTCCACAGTCAAGACAGATTTTTCTACTTTAACTATTTTATTTGACATGGATTCTTCTACGTCAGATATTCTGGTAATCTGATTGTTGAGCTCACCTCGTAATTCACCTACGTCACCACGTAGGAGACCCAATTCTGCGGTAGTATGTTCTTGCATCTGCTTTTGTTATATATTACATGAATTAATGCTTTGATGTCATCTGCCTCCTGCTTGCGTTTTTCATCCTGTCGTTTTTCTGCTTCTTCAGCCTCCTGTCTGCGTTTCTCAGCTTCTTCTCTTTCTTGTATTAATTCTTCTTTTTGTCGTCTTTCTGTTTCTTCCGCCTCCTGTCTGCGTCTTTCCTCTGCTTCCAGCAGGAGGGTTTTCTGTCTCTCTTCCGCTTTCTCTGAATCCTGTCGTCGTCGTTCTTCTGTCTGCAACAACAGCGCCTGGAAATTTTCCATCATCTGACTGGCATCCATTGTTTTTCGATTAATTACGAATTACACTCGTCTTGTACAAAGTATCCACTGTTAACCGTTCTATCCCACTTCTGACACCACTGTTACGACGGTCTACTCGATCGTCGTAGGTACAGTGGAAACAAAATAAGTACAAGACACCAATTAAGTCACTAATCACACCTTTAATTGTTATAGTAAAACAGTTCGTAATTAACAACACAGTGTCTACAACAAATCAAATGAAATTGTCATACGCAATAAAATGTCCACTAATATTAAAACTCAACTGTATTACAATTATACCGTCCGAATATAAAACGCAACACTTCACTAATAACTACTTGAACGTACACCGTAATAACTCGAACCGCTCTGTAAATATATCGCACTAATACTCTCGAACCGCACAGTCAAAAATCTCGCATTGAACTGAAAACTAAGGCCGCGACGCGATGTATTTATAGTTACGCTCACACACCAGAAGCTTCCAAACTGCATCTTATCTCTCGCGAACTACGTAAATTGCTACGGCCTTGACACAGTCCGAGCGCCCGAGCGGAGCCTGGCACAGTCAAGAAAATTCTCGCAAAATGCGTTTAGTAGCACGTACACCACACGCTTACGTCGAGATCTTTCTGGCGCATTCGATAAACGCGTAGATTGTTCTGTGCTGTCGTAAATATGAGTTTAAATGAAATGAAAACAGAAAATAATAATATAAACACATGTTTAAATGAATTTAAAAATGAGATGAAATCAGAAAATGATAATCTGAAAACGAGCTTGAATGAATTTAAGATTGAAATCAAATCAGAAATAAATGCTAGTAACATAGAATTGAAAACAGAAATAAACAAACAAGACCAAAAATTAAGAGAAATAGACAATAAGTTAGAAGAACAGAATAAGACTATTGTTGGAGTGAAAGATGAACTGACTAGTGTTATAAATAAGATACAAAACGAAATGAAAAACGATAGAAAAATAATTAACGAAAAACAAAAAGAGAAGATGTTAGAGACAAATAAAAAATTTGACACATTGACAAGTAAATTTTATGATAAATTTAAAAAGCAAAATGACAAAATTGACAGTAATGTTCAGTGTATAATTAGTGAGTGTGAACAAATCAAACGAGCAAGTGAAATACAAGAAAATATAAATGATGAATTCAGAAGTAACTTTGAACGAGTTGATGCAATTATAATTAATGTAACTAGTTTAAAAAATAAACAAGCAGAACATGAGCGTGAAATAGTTAAAGTCAGAGAAGACTTAAATATAACCATTAATCAGAAATTAACTAATGTGAGTGAGAGAGATTTAGATAGAGAGTTGTGTGCAGATAGAGAAACAGAATTATATAAGTTAAAGAGAAATTATAATGAGTTGAGAGAAAGATTAGAAGGGGTGAAGATAAACCGTATAAAATACTTACCTGTTGAAAGAGAGATAGAGAATTATTTTGATAATATCTTTATAAACAATAATGACTTACATGATGTAATAGTAGAGGAATATAAAAATGATAAAATAGCTTACCTGACGTTAACCAATAATACTGAGGGAGACTGGACAAAAATAAATTATGTTGACAAGATTTATGAAATATTAATAGGGAATAACCCTATAAATTATAATGGCATAATGAATGAAATAAAATTAATGGATTATAATAATAATAATAAAAATAACAAATTGTGCGTGGATAACAATGATGCATGTTATAAATATATTCGTTATATATATGATGATGGAGGTTGAAATTAAAAAATCAGTGTGTGGACAATTTTAATATTGTAATTTATGGTAATGACCTGGCAGACTTGGACAATGAAGTGTGAAAAAATGGGACAGTAAATGACAAAAGTTTGTAAATATATTTGTAGTGAATTCAATTGTGTGTATTGTAAAATGTTAGGTAAACAATGTGTATATGTAGTAGAAAATGTTGTGATAATAATAATAATATTATTAATATTTTGCATCCTAAATAAATAAAAAAAAAATAATTATGAAGACAATAATTAATGATTTGTAAATTTTTGATAATAATTGAAATATGTTGTGTTTTAATAATCAATTGAAGTTAATAATTTGAGATGTTTAAATATTGTGATTGAAGGTTATATGTTTGAATTTTATAATGAATTTAAATTATTTGATGAGATTGCAATTTGATAACAATTAATGAATAAATAAAAGTTTGTGGAATAACATAATTGTTAAAATAAATGTTGATAATAAATTTGAAAATTTTGAGGAATCCAATTGCAACGAAGGATATATAATGAAGTGGTGATATATAAAAGAGTAAATAAAAATTTCAAATTATAATGTTTATAAGTTTCGGTATAAATTATTTAAAAGAGAATTGTTTGTTTGATGTGAATGTAACAATGCTAATAATCCAGGGTAATGTCTATTTGTTTATTATGTTATGTCAAGATGTGTGGGGGTCATAGTGTGTGTGGCAGGGAGGTTATCCAGGGGGGTAACAAATTAAAAAAAAAAAAAAAAAAAAAAAATTTGTTGTATTTTAATAATGATGACTCGCTACTGAGATAACTAAATAATTTTGTTTTAATTTGCAGAATGGATGCACTAGAGGTTTCCTATATTGTATTTATTATGTCTTATTGTGTTAATTGCATGTAGTATGTTAGAATTAAGGATTATAAAAATATAATGATATTTTATAGAATAAGTTTTCAGTGTGTTTAAAGATTTTCAATAAAAATGAAATAAATTTGTGATAGTTAAAATTTTCAATGAGTTGTAAGGGATAGAAGTTGGGTGATAGTAATTGTTTAAGTAAAACGTTTGAGTCAGTCCAAGTTGAATATATTGGGGTGTCATATTAGATAGAGATTTTGTAAGGGAAGTATTAGAGTCGTAAAAGGGGAAGATTATGGGTAAATGCCAAGTTGATAAAGTGAATTATAATGAATAGCTGAGAATCACCCAAGTTAATGAAATGGAAAAATAAATCAAATGATGTAAAAAAAAAAAAAAAAAAAAAAAAAAAATTTTTTGGGAAATGAATTAATAAAAGTTAAATTGAGATTAAAAGGGAAAGTTTATAATTTTATATTCGAAGTTAATGATGTAAGGTGTGTAGATTATGTTCAAACTTAAATGTGAATTGTTTTTTTTAGGATAATAATAATAATAATGTGAATGATGAATGTACTATGTTTCCTTATGTATTATTGTGTTTGTTAGTATTTAAGAGAATTTCATGAATTAAAAATATATATATATATATATATTTTAGTGAAAATTGGGTATAAGAGAAATGTGTAATATGGTAATGGGAAATGTTTATTTAAATTCTGATGGGAATCAGGGCAATAATTTTGAATTTTAGGATAAAAGTTAACAAGAGAAAGTAGATAGAATGAGATTATGGAATTTTAAAATGGGTATCATGTTGTGGTTAGGAATTTTAAATATGTTAGAAGTAAGTAAAAAACAAAACCAGTGCTTCTTAACGCAAACCAGCATCGCTAGGGGGAAACAGATCAGTTGGGGATATGGTGTTGTATAAGGCCACTAGTTGATATTTTATTTGTTGTTTCAGTGTTTGGTGATGCTGTGGCGGCGGACCTGAGCTGGCCAGCGCGTCAGAGCAGGGGCGTTGAGTATCTCACTGACTTTATGGTGTTGGGATCTCGAGAGAGAAGTCCAGTAATGTCATTCAGGTGTGGTCACAGTCACCAGACCAAGGGTGAGTTAATTATATAATTTTTTTTGGTAAACCATCAAGGGGGTTGTGGCAACATATCCTGGCTGATCCCTTTAGCAAGTATGAATGTGTCAATGAGATTTTTTATGCTTCGGCATAAAATCTCATTGAGGGGGGTATTGTAATGTGGGATTTTGGCCTACCTGGGATAATATAAATAAATTTGTATTTTTAATAAAGCAAATAACATCTTTTACGATAATTTGAAAATAACAGTAAACAAAAAGGTAAATTTCATTGGTAAAACAGTGGTAGCACTGATTGTGAAAATTATTCAGTAATATTTTATAAAACGAGTTAAACAACCGACAAAACTGTGCCAAGGGCAGCTTCAAGGACTTCAAACTGTAAACAAGTGATGTAACTGAGCATCGGACGATCTTACGTCAGAGACGATCCCCGTTGTGGAATGTTGGGTGTGATCAACAACCGTATACTGGCGTAAGGATACAAACTTAAAAACAATAAGAATTGGTCATATAACCAAGGCCGTTTTACAAAATAGTGCCGTTTGTTTCGGCCCAGTATAAAATTACTCCATGAGCCGGCCGTTCACAATAAAAGTTCCGGAACGTAAATCGCGGGCGCCCGCACCTAAAATGTGAATGCCGCAGTTCAAAATGTGTTCTAAAACTCCAAATGATTTACATACGAATAATATCAACAGACTGTGTAGTGGCAAACAAAAATGTAATAACTGTTCGGGAATAAGAACCGTGTAAAACGAAAGGTGCGAGATGACAACAAGGAGTTGTTATCGTCTATTCTTTTTACTTACCTTTAACACACGCCACTCTGACTTACTGCACTCAGAAGATCCCCAACTGTTTTTGGTCGCCACGATTTTTTATGGTTCAAAATCGAAACCTAATTACACTTTCTGCCAGGTTCGTTAGACGAAATCTTTCATACTGGATAGGTGCTGGTAATGTGGCGTAATAATTAACTTAAAACATTGTTACGCTACTAATTCATTTAATTAAATTTCATTTTTAGTTACGTTCTCATTCAGTTTTAAATTCTAAAACAACTCTTTACTGCAAATTATTCCTTTAAAAACATTTTAATGAAATTACATGGATGTTAATTCTTGTTTATTCTAATCATGACAAACTGAGATAATTTTAGCGTTATTTTCTCCTGTTAAACCTACGCTTACATAATAAAAAAAATAAACGTTTCAACTAAGTTATCCTACAATATTATTTTGATCTATTACGGCGGCCCAGCAATGCCCACACACAACTCGCATACCAATTTTACAAAACCCCAAATTTATTTGATCAGTTTCAATGGCATCATTAAAATTTTGATATGACTACTTTTACTTGCACAATGGCGTCTCCTCCAGCCTTGTCGCGTGGCCCGCACCAAGTTTTCGTTTGAATGTCCAACAGTTATGCGTTCATCGTTTACCGTCTTTTCTTTCGACACACTCACTTCATTCTGATTTAGTTAGTTCACTTTTGAATAATGTTCCGGTTTTTTACCGGCTAGGTTGGCCGACCTTTATAAGAAAGCTTTCAGTGAAATTTAAACTGACTGCACGCGGTCTGTAGGTGAGATGAACTGGGAGGCAAACTTTATCTGACGATATGACATTGGGCGGGCAGCACTGCCTTGCCTGCAAACGAATTTCAACGCCGTTCACAGCCTTCGTTGTCAAATTTTTTAGTAACTGCATAGCTGGCACACAGGATTTACATGTGCTGTGCGACGACGATATTTCACAGCCTTTACTTTCGTTTAGCGTGGATTAGGCGCTTCGCAGAAGCAGGTGCCCTCGCATTGGTGAGTGGTCGTCACACAGATGCAAAGTTCTAGGAATCGTATTATCGTCAACAGCACGACATTCCTTTATATTGTTACATCACCCCGTTGCAGTGTACCGTTTCTTTGTTTAGACTGCAAGTTAGATTCAAACTGGTAACTAGCCACATATATGAAATGAATTGTGCAATTTAATAGAATCAAAACCAAAATTAATAAAAAATAAAAAGCCTTCTAATTCGCCCCCTTACAATACCCCCCCCCCAATAAGAAATCTTCTGTCGAAACAGAAGAATTCTCATTGCTAAACCCCTAAGAGGACCGGTGAGGATATGGTGCCAACAACCCCCCATTTGTTCTTATACCTCATGGGTAAACGACCCCCTGGCTCGGTGACTATGGACGCATCTGAACGAGATCACTGGACTTCTCTGTGCGAGATCCCAACACCGAAAAATCGAACAGACACGCACCACAGCGTGCCTCACCTTCTAACATATTTCCCCAAAAAATCCAAATCCCTGGCTTATATCATGCCAGATCCTCAACCGATATGTTCCCCCTTACATGCAAACTGGGTTGCCTTTGGCAAATACTGGGCGCATACATACACCTATAATATTTTTTAAACAAACTCATCCTTTAAAAGTTCAAAATCAGATTGTATCAAAACAAAACAAAATCTCTTATCTGAATGGACTAAATCTCTTTATTATTACTAAAAAAACAAATAAATTGAATATTTAATTAAAATATGAACTGCCTTATCTTAACATTTGATTATACATATATCATAAACAATATAATTCCATAACACTATTAATACACATAAACAATAATACAACCAAAAATGCAAAACATCAATTTAATGGCAGGCACAAAAGTATATACACATATATATATATATTTTTTTTTTCTACCCCCTTTTAATCCCTTAACCCCTGATAGCCGTTACATTCTACTGTGTTCAGCACTAGACATCTTGGCCCTCGCAGACCTCTTCCTAGCCATAAACCACATCTCCCTCGTGACCTGTAACTGGGTCACCGCCCATCCACACTCACTATTACCCCCCCTAGACTGTAGCGTCTAGTTGCTTTCACAAGGACTGATGCGGAAGGGGTGGACATTTTTTCTTTTATTCCACCCCCATCCTTGCTTCGGCGTTACAATAAAATTCGGCATTATACCTACTAGTTTTCTATTTATACACCCCTAATGGACTACCACCCCATCTGGGTGAAAATAGCCCTGTTCCAAAATTTGGTAGATTCCCCAAAAATAACCCCCCTACTAAGTCTAACAAACCACCGGGTTAACAAAACAAAACAAACCACAAGCCGGTTATATCAAGTAAAATTTATGATTTGCCACAATTAACTACTTTCACGGTCATGATCCGGTGAGGTCATGACCGCACTTAGGTGGAGAATCTACAGTTAAAACATAAAACATAGATTGACATTCATGAAATTTATATGAACAGTAATATACACATCTTATTTTCCAAACACCATCTCGGCCCAAAAAATTTCCATCAGTTGTCAGTGTTAAATGAATATTTTAATCATTATTTACATCAATTAGTATTTACTTTATAATTCCAATTTCAATTCAAATGAAAATATAGTTAAGTTCATTATTACAAGTTCATTATTAAAAATCATCTTTTCAATTGCTTTAATTACCAGATTAATTTAATTATATTTATTTCTCAAACTCTGAGTTGCAGTAATTACCTCATCATTATTTTGTCTGAACAAATTTAACTTCAGTCCTTTTATGTCACAATAGGGTTATGCTGCTGGTAACGATTCAGCAGACTACAACATTTTGTTATTGTCACCAAGCATGACCATAGACATTAGTCACAACATACCACACCTGTTTACATAAACACTAGTCTGCAAGACTTGTTTTATAAGCACAGATATAAACATTCTCAGTTTCAGCATTCATGGCTACATCATATACTGACAGATATACTTCCTTCGAATTTTTGGTTTCTGTAAATCTTTTAATGTTAACATATTTATCAATTGCTACCAACTCAGATCAAAGTTACTTTTGCTTCATTAATGTAATTAGCCATTTTAAATTATTTATTTAACTTGAAAAGATTCCAGGTTCGAATCCTGGCAGGGTCGCCAATTGTTATCGTCTATTCTTTTTACTTACCTTTAACACACGCCACTCTGACTTACTGCACTCAGAAGATCCCCAACTGTTTTTGGTCGCCACGATTTTTTATGGTTCAAAATCGAAACCTAATTACACTTTCTGCCAGGTTCGTTAGACGAAATCTTTCATACTGGATAGGTGCTGGTAATGTGGCGTAATAATTAACTTAAAACATTGTTACGCTACTAATTCATTTAATTAAATTTCATTTTTAGTTACGTTCTCATTCAGTTTTAAATTCTAAAACAACTCTTTACTGCAAATTATTCCTTTAAAAACATTTTAATGAAATTACATGGATGTTAATTCTTGTTTATTCTAATCATGACAAACTGAGATAATTTTAGCGTTATTTTCTCCTGTTAAACCTACGCTTACATAATAAAAAAAATAAACGTTTCAACTAAGTTATCCTACAATATTATTTTGATCTATTACGGCGGCCCAGCAATGCCCACACACAACTCGCATACCAATTTTACAAAACCCCAAATTTATTTGATCAGTTTCAATGGCATCATTAAAATTTTGATATGACTACTTTTACTTGCACAATGGCGTCTCCTCCAGCCTTGTCGCGTGGCCCGCACCAAGTTTTCGTTTGAATGTCCAACAGTTATGCGTTCATCGTTTACCGTCTTTTCTTTCGACACACTCACTTCATTCTGATTTAGTTAGTTCACTTTTGAATAATGTTCCGGTTTTTTACCGGCTAGGTTGGCCGACCTTTATAAGAAAGCTTTCAGTGAAATTTAAACTGACTGCACGCGGTCTTTAGGTGAGATGAACTGGGAGGCAAACTTTATCTGACGATATGACATTGGGCGGGCAGCACTGCCTTGCCTGCAAACGAATTTCAACGCCGTTCACAGCCTTCGTTGTCGAATTTTTTAGTAACTGCATAGCTGGCACACAGGATTTACATGTGCTGTGCGACGACGATATTTCACAGCCTTTACTTTCGTTTAGCGTGGATTAGGCGCTTCGCAGAAGCAGGTGCCCTCGCATTGGTGAGTGGTCGTCACACAGATGCAAAGTTCTAGGAATCGTATTATCGTCAACAGCACGACATTCCTTTATATTGTTACATCACCCCGTTGCAGTGTACCGTTTCTTTGTTTAGACTGCAAGTTAGATTCAAACTGGTAACTAGCCACATATATGAAATGAATTGTGCAATTTAATAGAATCAAAACCAAAATTAATAAAAAATAAAAAGCCTTCTAATTCGCCCCCTTACAATACCCCCCCCCCAATGAGAAATCTTCTGTCAAAACAGAAGAATTCTCATTGCTAAACCCCTAAGAGGACCGGTGAGGATATGGTGCCAACAACCCCCCATTTGTTCTTATACCTCATGGGTAAACGACCCCCTGGCTCGGTGACTATGGACGCATCTGAACGAGATCACTGGACTTCTCTGTGCGAGATCCCAACACCGAAAAATCGAACAGACACGCACCACAGCGTGCCTCACCTTCTAACATATTTCCCCAAAAAATCCAAATCCCTGGCTTATATCATGCCAGATCCTCAACCGATATGTTCCCCCTTACATGCAAACTGGGTTGCCTTTGGCAAATACTGGGCGCATACATACACCTATAATATTTTTTAAACAAACTCATCCTTTAAAAGTTCAAAATCAGATTGTATCAAAACAAAACAAAATCTCTTATCTGAATGGACTAAATCTCTTTATTAAGAGATTTTTCTACTTTAACTATTTTATTTGACATGGATTCTTCTACGTCAGGTATTCTGGTAATCTGATTGTTGAGCTCACCTCGTAATTCACCTACGTCACCACGTAGGAGACCCAATTCTGCGGTAGTATGTTCTTGCATCTGCTTTTGTTATATATTACATGAATTAATGCTTTGATGTCATCTGCCTCCTGCTTGCGTTTTTCATCCTGTCGTTTTTCTGCTTCTTCAGCCTCCTGTCTGCGTTTCTCAGCTTCTTCTCTTTCTTGTATTAATTCTTCTTTTTGTCGTCTTTCTGTTTCTTCCGCCTCCTGTCTGCGTCTTTCCTCTGCTTCCAGCAGGAGGGTTTTCTGTCTCTCTTCCGCTTTCTCTGAATCCTGTCGTCGTCGTTCTTCTGTCTGCAACAACAGCGCCTGGAAATTTTCCATCATCTGACTGGCATCCATTGTTTTTCGATTAATTACGAATTACACTCGTCTTGTACAAAGTATCCACTGTTAACCGTTCTATCCCACTTCTGACACCACTGTTACGACGGTCTACTCGATCGTCGTAGGTACAGTGGAAACAAAATAAGTACAAGACACCAATTAAGTCACTAATCACACCTTTAATTGTTATAGTAAAACAGTTTGTAATTAACAACACAGTGTCTACAACAAATCAAATGAAATTGTCATACGCAATAAAATGTCCACTAATATTAAAACTCAACTGTATTACAATTATACCGTCCGAATATAAAACGCAACACTTCACTAATAACTACTTGAACGTACACCGTAATAACTCGAACCGCTCTGTAAATATATCGCACTAATACTCTCGAACCGCACAGTCAAAAATCTCGCATTGAACTGAAAACTAAGGCCGCGACGCGATGTATTTATAGTTACGCTCACACACCAGAAGCTTCCAAACTGCGTCTTATCTCTCGCGAACTACGTAAATTGCTACGGCCTTGACACAGTCCGAGCGCCCGAGTGGAGCCTGGCACAGTCGAGAAAATTCTCGCAAAATGCGTTTAGTAGCACGTACACCACACGCTTACGTCGAGATCTTTCTGGCGCATTCGACAAACGCGTAGATTGTTCTGTGCTGTCGTAGCACTGCCCCCCTCCTTAAGCCTGTTCGTCCCAAACTGGCAAAGCGTCTTCGAAGTAATACTCGACCAGGCGATCTAGGTGGCCATCCTTGCGAAGGATAATTTTCCCGTTCTTCGAATTCAGTCTCGTGTGATCCGAACATCACGTTCCCAGGAATGCGAATCTTTCGCGCAACCACTAGCTTTGCTGGAATCACTCTCGTTGCGTCATGTACTAATGACCTAAATACCACTGGCTGATCCAAGTTTGTTTGGTTCTCGTCAACAACCTCTTGCGTAACCTCATCTTCAGCCACTTTACCCTCGGCCGCTTCTATCAGCTCAGGAACAAGCAAGAGTTTTGTCTCGACACCCATAGTTGGCTCTCCAATCACTTCTTTTGTCGTTATACTTATTTGTACTTCCTCTGCTAGTTCTTCCTCCATTTCCGCTTGCAACAGGAAGGTTTCCTCTTGACCAGACTTGTTGAATTTTTCTTCGACTAATGCCACTCGCTTAATCGAATGGTTGGTAGACCCTGTCATTTTAGCCACGCAAAGCTTTATCTTCTCTTGGCCAACTTTCAGGACATTCTCTCTTAAGTCCACAACGAATCCGTAGGCATTCATAATGTCCGTGCCAAGAATCACTTCATCGACAATGTCTGCAACGAGCATTTGGTGGCTAAACTCAAGAAGACCCAGGCGTACACGTACGTCTACCTTTCCTAGCACCTTGACGGGGCTTCCAGTCACAGTCTGTATTGTACAAGAGCTAATTAGAGGATGGCGGTTACAGACTAAGTCAGGGCGCACAATGGACACTGTTGCGCCCGTGTCTACTGTAAATGATGTTGGTTTACCATCCGCAAATCCACTAACAATAAAGTTTCCACTGATCTTATGTAGCGTGGAAACTGTGTGCTGTTCTGGGCCTTTACTTCTCCAATTGGTGCAATCAGTCTCTTCTCTCTGTATCTTCTTCTCCCAACAGTCTGCCTGTAGATGACCACGTTTTCCACAGTTGTAACATTTCGGTCTTCTGTCTTTTTCAAATCGTTGCGACTCTCTTGAACTTTTGAATTGTTTGTCCGACAACACTGTTTTTCTGCACCCATCGTAACGGTAATGTGATACAGGGATCTTCTGACTGCAACGTGATGGCACAAACCCATTAATGTAGCGGGACGCTGACTTGGCAGCTTCAAACTCTAGGGCGTGAACAAGAGCTTCTGAGCTATCTCGGTGTCTTGCCATTCGTAACACTTGCTGAAGTTCACAATCTCCGATGCCATCAATAAATGTCTGCACCGTAAACCTTATTCGGAAGTCTTCTGGTGCTTCAGGATAGGCCAATCTAATCAATCTGTCGATACTTGCTTCAAATTCTTGAAGACTTTCCCCGGAACGTTGTCGTCTTGTTCTCAACTGAGCGTAGTACACCTCTCGCAAATGTTTATCACCGTAGCGTAATTCTAGAGCTTTTATCAACTCGGCATAGATGTTCTGGCTGTCAGGTGGCACTTTCTGTAGTAGTTCTGCCGCGGGTCCTTTTAATGCAAGAACAAGTGAAAGCCTTGTCTTTTTGTGTCCAGTTATTTGCGCATGCAGCAGCTTCAAATTGGCGGAGGTACGTTGCCCAGTGAGTGCTTCCGTCAAAGGTTGGAGCTTTGACATGAACTGTCCCTACTGCAGGCAAAGTGACTTTCTCTGTTAACTTATTTTCTGTGTCTTTTTCTGTCTTGATCACTGGTACAGTCTGTTCAGAAATTTGTTTTGGTTGAATCTTCATGCACTGTTCAACTTCAATTTTAATTTGTTCTCTTATGTTTGCCATTGAGTTTTCTACTGCAGATATTTTTGTTGACATAACTTCTTCCACAGTCAAGACAGATTTTTCTACTTTAACTATTTTATTTGACATGGATTCTTCTACGTCAGATATTCTGGTAATCTGATTGTTGAGCTCACCTCGTAATTCACCTACGTCACCACGTAGGAGACCCAATTCTGCGGTAGTATGTTCTTGCATCTGCTTTTGTTATATATTACATGAATTAATGCTTTGATGTCATCTGCCTCCTGCTTGCGTTTTTCATCCTGTCGTTTTTCTGCTTCTTCAGCCTCCTGTCTGCGTTTCTCAGCTTCTTCTCTTTCTTGTATTAATTCTTCTTTTTGTCGTCTTTCTGTTTCTTCCGCCTCCTGTCTGCGTCTTTCCTCTGCTTCCAGCAGGAGGGTTTTCTGTCTCTCTTCCGCTTTCTCTGAATCCTGTCGTCGTCGTTCTTCTGTCTGCAACAACAGCGCCTGGAAATTTTCCATCATCTGACTGGCATCCATTGTTTTTCGATTAATTACGAATTACACTCGTCTTGTACAAAGTATCCACTGTTAACCGTTCTATCCCACTTCTGACACCACTGTTACGACGGTCTACTCGATCGTCGTAGGTACAGTGGAAACAAAATAAGTACAAGACACCAATTAAGTCACTAATCACACCTTTAATTGTTATAGTAAAACAGTTCGTAATTAACAACACAGTGTCTACAACAAATCAAATGAAATTGTCATACGCAATAAAATGTCCACTAATATTAAAACTCAACTGTATTACAATTATACCGTCCGAATATAAAACGCAACACTTCACTAATAACTACTTGAACGTACACCGTAATAACTCGAACCGCTCTGTAAATATATCGCACTAATACTCTCGAACCGCACAGTCAAAAATCTCGCATTGAACTGAAAACTAAGGCCGCGACACGATGTATTTATAGTTACGCTCACACACCAGAAGCTTCCAAACTGCATCTTATCTCTCGCGAACTACGTAAATTGCTACGGCCTTGACACAGTCCGAGCGCCCGAGCGGAGCCTGGCACAGTCAAGAAAATTCTCGCAAAATGCGTTTAGTAGCACGTACACCACACGCTTACGTCGAGATCTTTCTGGCGCATTCGATAAACGCGTAGATTGTTCTGTGCTGTCGTAAATATGAGTTTAAATGAAATGAAAACAGAAAATAATAATATAAACACATGTTTAAATGAATTTAAAAATGAGATGAAATCAGAAAATGATAATCTGAAAACGAGCTTGAATGAATTTAAGATTGAAATCAAATCAGAAATAAATGCTAGTAACATAGAATTGAAAACAGAAATAAACAAACAAGACCAAAAATTAAGAGAAATAGACAATAAGTTAGAAGAACAGAATAAGACTATTGTTGGAGTGAAAGATGAACTGACTAGTGTTATAAATAAGATACAAAACGAAATGAAAAACGATAGAAAAATAATTAACGAAAAACAAAAAGAGAAGATGTTAGAGACAAATAAAAAATTTGACACATTGACAAGTAAATTTTATGATAAATTTAAAAAGCAAAATGACAAAATTGACAGTAATGTTCAGTGTATAATTAGTGAGTGTGAACAAATCAAACGAGCAAGTGAAATACAAGAAAATATAAATGATGAATTCAGAAGTAACTTTGAACGAGTTGATGCAATTATAATTAATGTAACTAGTTTAAAAAATAAACAAGCAGAACATGAGCGTGAAATAGTTAAAGTCAGAGAAGACTTAAATATAACCATTAATCAGAAATTAACTAATGTGAGTGAGAGAGATTTAGATAGAGAGTTGTGTGCAGATAGAGAAACAGAATTATATAAGTTAAAGAGAAATTATAATGAGTTGAGAGAAAGATTAGAAGGGGTGAAGATAAACCGTATAAAATACTTACCTGTTGAAAGAGAGATAGAGAATTATTTTGATAATATCTTTATAAACAATAATGACTTACATGATGTAATAGTAGAGGAATATAAAAATGATAAAATAGCTTACCTGACGTTAACCAATAATACTGAGGGAGACTGGACAAAAATAAATTATGTTGACAAGATTTATGAAATATTAATAGGGAATAACCCTATAAATTATAATGGCATAATGAATGAAATAAAATTAATGGATTATAATAATAATAATAAAAATAACAAATTGTGCGTGGATAACAATGATGCATGTTATAAATATATTCGTTATATATATGATGATGGAGGTTGAAATTAAAAAATCAGTGTGTGGACAATTTTAATATTGTAATTTATGGTAATGACCTGGCAGACTTGGACAATGAAGTGTGAAAAAATGGGACAGTAAATGACAAAAGTTTGTAAATATATTTGTAGTGAATTCAATTGTGTGTATTGTAAAATGTTAGGTAAACAATGTGTATATGTAGTAGAAAATGTTGTGATAATAATAATAATATTATTAATATTTTGCATCCTAAATAAATAAAAAAAAAATAATTATGAAGACAATAATTAATGATTTGTAAATTTTTGATAATAATTGAAATATGTTGTGTTTTAATAATCAATTGAAGTTAATAATTTGAGATGTTTAAATATTGTGATTGAAGGTTATATGTTTGAATTTTATAATGAATTTAAATTATTTGATGAGATTGCAATTTGATAACAATTAATGAATAAATAAAAGTTTGTGGAATAACATAATTGTTAAAATAAATGTTGATAATAAATTTGAAAATTTTGAGGAATCCAATTGCAACGAAGGATATATAATGAAGTGGTGATATATAAAAGAGTAAATAAAAATTTCAAATTATAATGTTTATAAGTTTCGGTATAAATTATTTAAAAGAGAATTGTTTGTTTGATGTGAATGTAACAATGCTAATAATCCAGGGTAATGTCTATTTGTTTATTATGTTATGTCAAGATGTGTGGGGGTCATAGTGTGTGTGGCAGGGAGGTTATCCAGGGGGGTAACAAATTTAAAAAAAAAAAAAAAAAAAAAATTTGTTGTATTTTAATAATGATGACTCGCTACTGAGATAACTAAATAATTTTGTTTTAATTTGCAGAATGGATGCACTAGAGGTTTCCTATATTGTATTTATTATGTCTTATTGTGTTAATTGCATGTAGTATGTTAGAATTAAGGATTATAAAAATATAATGATATTTTATAGAATAAGTTTTCAGTGTGTTTAAAGATTTTCAATAAAAATGAAATAAATTTGTGATAGTTAAAATTTTCAATGAGTTGTAAGGGATAGAAGTTGGGTGATAGTAATTGTTTAAGTAAAACGTTTGAGTCAGTCCAAGTTGAATATATTGGGGTGTCATATTAGATAGAGATTTTGTAAGGGAAGTATTAAAGTCGTAAAAGGGGAAGATTATGGGTAAATGCCAAGTTGATAAAGTGAATTATAATGAATAACTGAGAATCACCCAAGTTAATGAAATGGAAAAATAAATCAAATGATGTAAAAAAAAAAAAAAAAAAAAAATTTTTTTGGGAAATGAATTAATAAAAGTTAAATTGAGATTAAAAGGGAAAGTTTATAATTTTATATTCGAAGTTAATGATGTAAGGTGTGTAGATTATGTTCAAACTTAAATGTGAATTGTTTTTTTTAGGATAATAATAATAATAATAATGTGAATGATGAATGTACTATGTTTCCTTATGTATTATTGTGTTTGTTAGTATTTAAGAGAATTTCATGAATTAAAAAAAAATATATATATATATATATTTTAGTGAAAATTGGGTATAAGAGAAATGTGTAATATGGTAATGGGAAATGTTTATTTAAATTCTGATGGGAATCAGGGCAATAATTTTGAATTTTAGGATAAAAGTTAACAAGAGAAAGTAGATAGAATGAGATTATGGAATTTTAAAATGGGTATCATGTTGTGGTTAGGAATTTTAAATATGTTAGAAGTAAGTAAAAAACAAAACCAGTGCTTCTTAACGCAAACCAGCATCGCTAGGGGGAAACAGATCAGTTGGGGATATGGTGTTGTATAAGGCCACTAGTTGATATTTTATTTGTTGTTTCAGTGTTTGGTGATGCTGTGGCGGCGGACCTGAGCTGGCCAGCGCGTCAGAGCAGGGGCGTTGAGTATCTCACTGACTTTATGGTGTTGGGATCTCGAGAGAGAAGTCCAGTAATGTCATTCAGGTGTGGTCACAGTCACCAGACCAAGGGTGAGTTAATTATATAATTTTTTTTGGTAAACCATCAAGGGGGTTGTGGCAACATATCCTGGCTGATCCCTTTAGCAAGTATGAATGTGTCAATGAGATTTTTTATGCTTCGGCATAAAATCTCATTGAGGGGGGTATTGTAATGTGGGATTTTGGCCTACCTGGGATAATATAAATAAATTTGTATTTTTAATAAAGCAAATAACATCTTTTACGATAATTTGAAAATAACAGTAAACAAAAAGGTAAATTTCATTGGTAAAACAGTGGTAGCACTGATTGTGAAAATTATTCAGTAATATTTTATAAAACGAGTTAAACAACCGACAAAACTGTGCCAAGGGCAGCTTCAAGGACTTCAAACTGTAAACAAGTGATGTAACTGAGCATCGGACGATCTTACGTCAGAGACGATCCCCGTTGTGGAATGTTGGGTGTGATCAACAACCGTATACTGGCGTAAGGATACAAACTTAAAAACAATAAGAATTGGTCATATAACCAAGGCCGTTTTACAAAATAGTGCCGTTTGTTTCGGCCCAGTATAAAATTACTCCATGAGCCGGCCGTTCACAATAAAAGTTCCGGAACGTAAATCGCGGGCGCCCGCACCTAAAATGTGAATGCCGCAGTTCAAAATGTGTTCTAAAACTCCAAATGATTTACATACGAATAATATCAACAGACTGTGTAGTGGCAAACAAAAATGTAATAACTGTTCGGGAATAAGAACCGTGTAAAACGAAAGGTGCGAGATGACAACAAGGAGTTGTTATCGTCTATTCTTTGTACTTACCTTTAACACACGCCACTCTGACTTACTGCACTCAGAAGATCCCCAACTGTTTTTGGTCGCCACGATTTTTTATGGTTCAAAATCGAAACCTAATTACACTTTCTGCCAGGTTCGTTAGACGAAATCTTTCATACTGGATAGGTGCTGGTAATGTGGCGTAATAATTAACTTAAAACATTGTTACGCTACTAATTCATTTTATTAAATTTCATTTTTAGTTACGTTCTCATTCAGTTTTAAATTCTAAAACAACTCTTTACTGCAAATTATTCCTTTAAAAACATTTTAATGAAATTACATGGATGTTAATTCTTGTTTATTCTAATCATGACAAACTGAGATAATTTTAGCGTTATTTTCTCCTGTTAAACCTACGCTTACATAATAAAAAAAATAAACGTTTCAACTAAGTTATCCTACAATATTATTTTGATCTATTACGGCGGCCCAGCAATGCCCACACACAACTCGCATACCAATTTTACAAAACCCCAAATTTATTTGATCAGTTTCAATGGCATCATTAAAATTTTGATATGACTACTTTTACTTGCACAATGGCGTCTCCTCCAGCCTTGTCGCGTGGCCCGCACCAAGTTTTCGTTTGAATGTCCAACAGTTATGCGTTCATCGTTTACCGTCTTTTCTTTCGACACACTCACTTCATTCTGATTTAGTTAGTTCACTTTTGAATAATGTTCCGGTTTTTTACCGGCTAGGTTGGCCGACCTTTATAAGAAAGCTTTCAGTGAAATTTAAACTGACTGCACGCGGTCTGTAGGTGAGATGAACTGGGAGGCAAACTTTATCTGACGATATGACATTGGGCGGGCAGCACTGCCTTGCCTGCAAACGAATTTCAACGCCGTTCACAGCCTTCGTTGTCGAATTTTTTAGTAACTGCATAGCTGGCACACAGGATTTACATGTGCTGTGCGACGACGATATTTCACAGCCTTTACTTTCGTTTAGCGTGGATTAGGCGCTTCGCAGAAGCAGGTGCCCTCACATTGGTGAGTGGTCGTCACACAGATGCAAAGTTCTAGGAATCGTATTATCGTCAACAGCACGACATTCCTTTATATTGTTACATCACCCCGTTGCAGTGTACCGTTTCTTTGTTTAGACTGCAAGTTAGATTCAAACTGGTAACTAGCCACATATATGAAATGAATTGTGCAATTTAATAGAATCAAAACCAAAATTAATAAAAAATAAAAAGCCTTCTAATTCGCCCCCTTACAATACCCCCCCCAATGAGAAATCTTCTGTCGAAACAGAAGAATTCTCATTGCTAAACCCCTAAGAGGACCGGTGAGGATATGGTGCCAACAACCCCCCATTTGTTCTTATACCTCATGGGTAAACGACCCCCTGGCTCGGTGACTATGGACGCATCTGAACGAGATCACTGGACTTCTCTGTGCGAGATCCCAACACCAAAAAATCGAACAGACACGCACCACAGCGTGCCTCACCTTCTAACATATTTCCCCAAAAAATCCAAATCCCTGGCTTATATCATGCCAGATCCTCAACCGATATGTTCCCCCTTACATGCAAACTGGGTTGCCTTTGGCAAATACTGGGCGCATACATACACCTATAATATTTTTTAAACAAACTCATCCTTTAAAAGTTCAAAATCAGATTGTATCAAAACAAAACAAAATCTCTTATCTGAATGGACTAAATCTCTTTATTATTACTAAAAAAACAAATAAATTGAATATTTAATTAAAATATGAACTGCCTTATCTTAACATTTGATTATACATATATCATAAACAATATAATTCCATAACACTATTAATACACATAAACAATAATACAACCAAAAATGCAAAACATCAATTTAATGGCAGGCACAAAAGTATATACACATATATATATATATATATTTTTTTTTCTACCCCCTTTTAATCCCTTAACCCCTGATAGCCGTTACATTCTACTGTGTTCAGCACTAGACATCTTGGCCCTCGCAGACCTCTTCCTAGCCATAAACCACATCTCCCTCGTGACCTGTAACTGGGTCACCGCCCATCCACACTCACTATTACCCCCCCTAGACTGTAGCGTCTAGTTGCTTTCACAAGGACTGATGCGGAAGGGGTGGACATTTTTTTCTTTTATTCCACCCCCATCCTTGCTTCGGCGTTACAATAAAATTCGGCATTATACCTACTAGTTTTCTATTTATACACCCCTAATGGACTACCACCCCATCTGGGTGAAAATAGCCCTGTTCCAAAATTTGGTAGATTCCCCAAAAATAACCCCCCTACTAAGTCTAACAAACCACCGGGTTAACAAAACAAAACAAACCACAAGCCGGTTATATCAAGTAAAATTTATGATTTGCCACAATTAACTACTTTCACGGTCATGATCCGGTGAGGTCATGACCGCACTTAGGTGGAGAATCTACAGTTAAAACATAAAACATAGATTGACATTCATGAAATTTATATGAACAGTAATATACACATCTTATTTTCCAAACACCATCTCGGCCCAAAAAATTTCCATCAGTTGTCAGTGTTAAATGAATATTTTAATCATTATTTACATCAATTAGTATTTACTTTATAATTCCAATTTCAATTCAAATGAAAATATAGTTAAGTTCATTATTACAAGTTCATTATTAAAAATCATCTTTTCAATTGCTTTAATTACCAGATTAATTTAATTATATTTATTTCTCAAACTCTGAGTTGCAGTAATTACCTCATCATTATTTTGTCTGAACAAATTTAACTTCAGTCCTTTTATGTCACAATAGGGTTATGCTGCTGGTAACGATTCAGCAGACTACAACATTTTGTTATTGTCACCAAGCATGACCATAGACATTAGTCACAACATACCACACCTGTTTACATAAACACTAGTCTGCAAGACTTGTTTTATAAGCACAGATATAAACATTCTCAGTTTCAGCATTCATGGCTACATCATATACTGACAGATATACTTCCTTCGAATTTTTGGTTTCTGTAAATCTTTTAATGTTAACATATTTATCAATTGCTACCAACTCAGATCAAAGTTACTTTTGCTTCATTAATGTAATTAGCCATTTTAAATTATTTATTTAACTTGAAAAGATTCCAGGTTCGAATCCTGGCAGGGTCGCCAATTGTTATCGTCTATTCTTTTTACTTACCTTTAACACACGCCACTCTGACTTACTGCACTCAGAAGATCCCCAACTGTTTTTGGTCGCCACGATTTTTTATGGTTCAAAATCGAAACCTAATTACACTTTCTGCCAGGTTCGTTAGACGAAATCTTTCATACTGGATAGGTGCTGGTAATGTGGCGTAATAATTAACTTAAAACATTGTTACGCTACTAATTCATTTAATTAAATTTCATTTTTAGTTATGTTCTCATTCAGTTTTAAATTCTAAAACAACTCTTTACTGCAAATTATTCCTTTAAAAACATTTTAATGAAATTACATGGATGTTAATTCTTGTTTATTCTAATCATGACAAACTGAGATAATTTTAGCGTTATTTTCTCCTGTTAAACCTACGCTTACATAATAAAAAAAATAAACGTTTCAACTAAGTTATCCTACAATATTATTTTGATCTATTACGGCGGCCCAGCAATGCCCACACACAACTCGCATACCAATTTTACAAAACCCCAAATTTATTTGATCAGTTTCAATGGCATCATTAAAATTTTGATATGACTACTTTTACTTGCACAATGGCGTCTCCTCCAGCCTTGTCGCGTGGCCCGCACCAAGTTTTCGTTTGAATGTCCAACAGTTATGCGTTCATCGTTTACCGTCTTTTCTTTCGACACACTCACTTCATTCTGATTTAGTTAGTTCACTTTTGAATAATGTTCCGGTTTTTTACCGGCTAGGTTGGCCGACCTTTATAAGAAAGCTTTCAGTGAAATTTAAACTGACTGCACGCGGTCTTTAGGTGAGATGAACTGGGAGGCAAACTTTATCTGACGATATGACATTGGGCGGGCAGCACTGCCTTGCCTGCAAACGAATTTCAACGCCGTTCACAGCCTTCGTTGTCGAATTTTTTAGTAACTGCATAGCTGGCACACAGGATTTACATGTGCTGTGCGACGACGATATTTCACAGCCTTTACTTTCGTTTAGCGTGGATTAGGCGCTTCGCAGAAGCAGGTGCCCTCGCATTGGTGAGTGGTCGTCACACAGATGCAAAGTTCTAGGAATCGTATTATCGTCAACAGCACGACATTCCTTTATATTGTTACATCACCCCGTTGCAGTGTACCGTTTCTTTGTTTAGACTGCAAGTTAGATTCAAACTGGTAACTAGCCACATATATGAAATGAATTGTGCAATTTAATAGAATCAAAACCAAAATTAATAAAAAATAAAAAGCCTTCTAATTCGCCCCCTTACAATACCCCCCCCCCCAATGAGAAATCTTTTGTCAAAACAGAAGAATTCTCATTGCTAAACCCCTAAGAGGACCGGTGAGGATATGGTGCCAACAACCCCCCATTTGTTCTTATACCTCATGGGTAAACGACCCCCTGGCTCGGTGACTATGGACGCATCTGAACGAGATCACTGGACTTCTCTGTGCGAGATCCCAACACCGAAAAATCGAACAGACACGCACCACAGCGTGCCTCACCTTCTAACATATTTCCCCAAAAAATCCAAATCCCTGGCTTATATCATGCCAGATCCTCAACCGATATGTTCCCCCTTACATGCAAACTGGGTTGCCTTTGGCAAATACTGGGCGCATACATACACCTATAATATTTTTTAAACAAACTCATCCTTTAAAATTTCAAAATCAGATTGTATCAAAACAAAACAAAATCTCTTATCTGAATGGACTAAATCTCTTTATTATTACTAAAAAAACAAATAAATTGAATATTTAATTAAAATATGAACTGCCTTATCTTAACATTTGATTATACATATATCATAAACAATATAATTCCATAACACTATTAATACACATAAACAATAATACAACCAAAAATGCAAAACATCAATTTAATGGCAGGCACAAAAGTATATACACATATATATATATATATATTTTTTTTTCTACCCCCTTTTAATCCCTTAACCCCTGATAGCCGTTACATTCTACTGTGTTCAGCACTAGACATCTTGGCCCTCGCAGACCTCTTCCTAGCCATAAACCACATCTCCCTCGTGACCTGTAACTGGGTCACCGCCCATCCACACTCACTATTACCCCCCCTAGACTGTAGCGTCTAGTTGCTTTCACAAGGACTGATGCGGAAGGGGTGGACATTTTTTTCTTTTATTCCACCCCCATCCTTGCTTCGGCGTTACAATAAAATTCGGCATTATACCTACTAGTTTTCTATTTATACACCCCTAATGGACTACCACCCCATCTGGGTGAAAATAGCCCTGTTCCAAAATTTGGTAGATTCCCCAAAAATAACCCCCCTACTAAGTCTAACAAACCACCGGGTTAACAAAACAAAACAAACCACAAGCCGGTTATATCAAGTAAAATTTATGATTTGCCACAATTAACTACTTTCACGGTCATGATCCGGTGAGGTCATGACCGCACTTAGGTGGAGAATCTACAGTTAAAACATAAAACATAGATTGACATTCATGAAATTTATATGAACAGTAATATACACATCTTATTTTCCAAACACCATCTCGGCCCAAAAAATTTCCATCAGTTGTCAGTGTTAAATGAATATTTTAATCATTATTTACATCAATTAGTATTTACTTTATAATTCCAATTTCAATTCAAATGAAAATATAGTTAAGTTCATTATTACAAGTTCATTATTAAAAATCATCTTTTCAATTGCTTTAATTACCAGATTAATTTAATTATATTTATTTCTCAAACTCTGAGTTGCAGTAATTACCTCATCATTATTTTGTCTGAACAAATTTAACTTCAGTCCTTTTATGTCACAATAGGGTTATGCTGCTGGTAACGATTCAGCAGACTACAACATTTTGTTATTGTCACCAAGCATGACCATAGACATTAGTCACAACATACCACACCTGTTTACATAAACACTAGTCTGCAAGACTTGTTTTATAAGCACAGATATAAACATTCTCAGTTTCAGCATTCATGGCTACATCATATACTGACAGATATACTTCCTTCGAATTTTTGGTTTCTGTAAATCTTTTAATGTTAACATATTTATCAATTGCTACCAACTCAGATCAAAGTTACTTTTGCTTCATTAATGTAATTAGCCATTTTAAATTATTTATTTAACTTGAAAAGATTCCAGGTTCGAATCCTGGCAGGGTCGCCAATTGTTATCGTCTATTCTTTTTACTTACCTTTAACACACGCCACTCTGACTTACTGCACTCAGAAGATCCCCAACTGTTTTTGGTCGCCACGATTTTTTATGGTTCAAAATCGAAACCTAATTACACTTTCTGCCAGGTTCGTTAGACGAAATCTTTCATACTGGATAGGTGCTGGTAATGTGGCGTAATAATTAACTTAAAACATTGTTACGCTACTAATTCATTTAATTAAATTTCATTTTTAGTTACGTTCTCATTCAGTTTTAAATTCTAAAACAACTCTTTACTGCAAATTATTCCTTTAAAAACATTTTAATGAAATTACATGGATGTTAATTCTTGTTTATTCTAATCATGACAAACTGAGATAATTTTAGCGTTATTTTCTCCTGTTAAACCTACGCTTACATAATAAAAAAAATAAACGTTTCAACTAAGTTATCCTACAATATTATTTTGATCTATTACGGCGGCCCAGCAATGCCCACACACAACTCGCATACCAATTTTACAAAACCCCAAATTTATTTGATCAGTTTCAATGGCATCATTAAAATTTTGATATGACTACTTTTACTTGCACAATGGCGTCTCCTCCAGCCTTGTCGCGTGGCCCGCACCAAGTTTTCGTTTGAATGTCCAACAGTTATGCGTTCATCGTTTACCGTCTTTTCTTTCGACACACTCACTTCATTCTGATTTAGTTAGTTCACTTTTGAATAATGTTCCGGTTTTTTACCGGCTAGGTTGGCCGACCTTTATAAGAAAGCTTTCAGTGAAATTTAAACTGACTGCACGCGGTCTGTAGGTGAGATGAACTGGGAGGCAAACTTTATCTGACGATATGACATTGGGCGGGCAGCACTGCCTTGCCTGCAAACGAATTTCAACGCCGTTCACAGCCTTCGTTGTCGAATTTTTTAGTAACTGCATAGCTGGCACACAGGATTTACATGTGCTGTGCGACGACGATATTTCACAGCCTTTACTTTCGTTTAGCGTGGATTAGGCGCTTCGCAGAAGCAGGTGCCCTCGCATTGGTGAGTGGTCGTCACACAGATGCAAAGTTCTAGGAATCGTATTATCGTCAACAGCACGACATTCCTTTATATTGTTACATCACCCCGTTGCAGTGTACCGTTTCTTTGTTTAGACTGCAAGTTAGATTCAAACTGGTAACTAGCCACATATATGAAATGAATTGTGCAATTTAATAGAATCAAAACCAAAATTAATAAAAAATAAAAAGCCTTCTAATTCGCCCCCTTACAATACCCCCCCCCAATGAGAAATCTTCTGTCGAAACAGAAGAATTCTCATTGCTAAACCCCTAAGAGGACCGGTGAGGATATGGTGCCAACAACCCCCCATTTGTTCTTATACCTCATGGGTAAACGACCCCCTGGCTCGGTGACTATGGACGCATCTGAACGAGATCACTGGACTTCTCTGTGCGAGATCCCAACACCGAAAAATCGAACAGACACGCACCACAGCGTGCCTCACCTTCTAACATATTTCCCCAAAAAATCCAAATCCCTGGCTTATATCATGCCAGATCCTCAACCGATATGTTCCCCCTTACATGCAAACTGGGTTGCCTTTGGCAAATACTGGGCGCATACATACACCTATAATATTTTTTAAACAAACTCATCCTTTAAAAGTTCAAAATCAGATTGTATCAAAACAAAACAAAATCTCTTATCTGAATGGACTAAATCTCTTTATTATTACTAAAAAAACAAATAAATTGAATATTTAATTAAAATATGAACTGCCTTATCTTAACATTTGATTATACATATATCATAAACAATATAATTCCATAACACTATTAATACACATAAACAATAATACAACCAAAAATGCAAAACATCAATTTAATGGCAGGCACAAAAGTATATACACATATATATATATATATTTTTTTTTCTACCCCCTTTTAATCCCTTAACCCCTGATAGCCGTTACATTCTACTGTGTTCAGCACTAGACATCTTGGCCCTCGCAGACCTCTTCCTAGCCATAAACCACATCTCCCTCGTGACCTGTAACTGGGTCACCGCCCATCCACACTCACTATTACCCCCCCTAGACTGTAGCGTCTAGTTGCTTTCACAAGGACTGATGCGGAAGGGGTGGACATTTTTTTCTTTTATTCCACCCCCATCCTTGCTTCGGCGTTACAATAAAATTCGGCATTATACCTACTAGTTTTCTATTTATACACCCCTAATGGACTACCACCCCATCTGGGTGAAAATAGCCCTGTTCCAAAATTTGGTAGATTCCCCAAAAATAACCCCCCTACTAAGTCTAACAAACCACCGGGTTAACAAAACAAAACAAACCACAAGCCGGTTATATCAAGTAAAATTTATGATTTGCCACAATTAACTACTTTCACGGTCATGATCCGGTGAGGTCATGACCGCACTTAGGTGGAGAATCTACAGTTAAAACATAAAACATAGATTGACATTCATGAAATTTATATGAACAGTAATATACACATCTTATTTTCCAAACACCATCTCGGCCCAAAAAATTTCCATCAGTTGTCAGTGTTAAATGAATATTTTAATCATTATTTACATCAATTAGTATTTACTTTATAATTCCAATTTCAATTCAAATGAAAATATAGTTAAGTTCATTATTACAAGTTCATTATTAAAAATCATCTTTTCAATTGCTTTAATTACCAGATTAATTTAATTATATTTATTTCTCAAACTCTGAGTTGCAGTAATTACCTCATCATTATTTTGTCTGAACAAATTTAACTTCAGTCCTTTTATGTCACAATAGGGTTATGCTGCTGGTAACGATTCAGCAGACTACAACATTTTGTTATTGTCACCAAGCATGACCATAGACATTAGTCACAACATACCACACCTGTTTACATAAACACTAGTCTGCAAGACTTGTTTTATAAGCACAGATATAAACATTCTCAGTTTCAGCATTCATGGCTACATCATATACTGACAGATATACTTCCTTCGAATTTTTGGTTTCTGTAAATCTTTTAATGTTAACATATTTATCAATTGCTACCAACTCAGATCAAAGTTACTTTTGCTTCATTAATGTAATTAGCCATTTTAAATTATTTATTTAACTTGAAAAGATTCCAGGTTCGAATCCTGGCAGGGTCGCCAATTGTTATCGTCTATTCTTTTTACTTACCTTTAACACACGCCACTCTGACTTACTGCACTCAGAAGATCCCCAACTGTTTTTGGTCGCCACGATTTTTTATGGTTCAAAATCGAAACCTAATTACACTTTCTGCCAGGTTCGTTAGACGAAATCTTTCATACTGGATAGGTGCTGGTAATGTGGCGTAATAATTAACTTAAAACATTGTTACGCTACTAATTCATTTTATTAAATTTCATTTTTAGTTACGTTCTCATTCAGTTTTAAATTCTAAAACAACTCTTTACTGCAAATTATTCCTTTAAAAACATTTTAATGAAATTACATGGATGTTAATTCTTGTTTATTCTAATCATGACAAACTGAGATAATTTTAGCGTTATTTTCTCCTGTTAAACCTACGCTTACATAATAACAAAAATAAACGTTTCAACTAAGTTATCCTACAATATTATTTTGATCTATTACGGCGGCCCAGCAATGCCCACACACAACTCGCATACCAATTTTACAAAACCCCAAATTTATTTGATCAGTTTCAATGGCATCATTAAAATTTTGATATGACTACTTTTACTTGCACAACGGCGTCTCCTCCAGCCTTGTCGCGTGGCCCGCACCAAGTTTTTGTTTGAATGTCCAACAGTTATGCGTTCATCGTTTACCGTCTTTTCTTTCGACACACTCACTTCATTCTGATTTAGTTAGTTCACATTTGAATAATGTTCCGGTTTTTTACCGGCTAGGTCGGCCGACCTTTATAAGAAAGCTTTCAGTGAAATTTAAACTGACTGCACGCGATCTGTAGGTGAGATGAACTGGGAGGCAAACTTTATCTGACGATATGACATTGGGCGGGCAGCACTGCCTTGCCTGCAAACGAATTTCAACGCCGTTCACAGCCTTCGTTGTCGAATTTTTTAGTAACTGCATAGCTGGCACACAGGATTTACGTGTGCTGTGCGACGACGATATTTCACAGCCTTTACTTTTGTTTAGCGTGGATTAGGCGCTTCGCAGAAGCAGGTGCCCGCGCATTGGTGAGTGGTCGTCACACAGACGCAAAGTTCTAGGAATCGTATTATCGTCAACAGCACGACATTCCTTTATATTGTTACATCACCCCGTTGCAGTGTACCGTTTCTTTGTTTAGACTGCAAGTTAGATTCAAACTGGTAACTAGCCACATATATGAAATGAATTGTGCAATTTAATAGAATCAAAACCAAAATTAATAAAAAATAAAAAGCCTTCTAATTCGCCCCCTTACAGAGTGGACGATTCCAGATCAACTCTTCGAACAGCTAAGTATTCTGCGGAATACTACCATATATTTGAAATCCGATATTTAAAAAAATTACAAAAATACTCTAAATCATAAAATGAGATCTCTAAATGCTTAAGTAACGGTGTGTGTGTGTGTGTGTGTGAGAAGGTATTTAGACAAAGAAGTGCTGGTTGCGTAATTATTTATATAATAATTCAATTCATTTGATTCGTTGTTTGTATATAATAATTAAATTCATTTGATTTGTTGTTTTACAATTAGTTAATAATTAATTAAATAATGAGTTGTTTTATTAATTGAGCCTCGTGGCCAAATATATTCAAAATAGTATAAAAGAAATTGACGAGATGGGAGTTAGTCGGATAAAATAAAAAGTGTTCGTTAACCACATCAATGTGTGTTGGTCATTTGCGTTCACCTGTTTCTCTCTGCTAATGAGTAGACCAGACGAGACCCTGGAAGTTTCATGACAGGTAGTTAACACACAAAAAAAACTGAGCAATATCAATATTTCAACATTAATAATTTTTAATTAACATACATACATACATCCTCGGCGCTACAGCCCAGTCCGGGCCCTGGCCTCCAAAAGAAATCTTCCCCACTGGTCTCTACTCCCGGCCAATGTCCACCAGTTTGCTGCACCCAGCCTCACTGCCTCCTTACCAACCTGGTCCAGCCATCTTGTACGCGGTCTTCCCCTCCTTCTCCTTCCCATCGGCAAATAATTCATCACTCTTTTTGGGATTCTATCCTCCGCCATTCTCTGCACATGACCAGCCCAACGCAATCTGTTAATTTGTATGAGTTGCACGATCGGAAGATCTTTAAACCTTTCGTACAACTCTCGATTATGCAGTCGCCTCCAAATGTTGTTTTCCCTCACAGGGCCATAGATTCTCCTCAGTACCCTCCTCTCAAAAACGGATAGTCTCTGCTCATCTAGTTTTTTTAACACCCAGCATTCCGAGCCATACATCAGGACTGGTCTAATCAAGGTCTTGTATAGGGAGGCTTTTGTATCTTTAGTTATTAATTTTGATTTAAAATGTTTCACCAGTCCGTAGTAACACCTATTAGCAGATAATATTCGTCTTTCAATATCTCTAGAGGAGTCATTTCCAGAGTCCACATATGACCCGAGATATGGAAAATAATGAACCTTTTAAATTCATAATCGTTAATGCGCAGGGACAGGGTACGAGTATTGGCACCTACAGTATTTGGTTTTGCTTTGGTTTATAACCAAGCCCATAGCCTTAGCGGACAACTCCAGTTCCTGAAAGGCTTCCTTTAAGCCAGATTCAGACCTACTTATGACGTCAATGTCATCGGCATAGGCCAGAAGCTGTACCTCCTTGTGAAATATGTGTCCGCTAGTTTGAATTCCTGAATCCCTGATGACCTTTTCTAGAGCTATGTTGAACAACAGACATGCTAAGGCATCTCCTTGTTTCAACCCATTCAATGTTTTTAAGGAGTTAGATAGATTTGATTGTATTCTGATTTGGCACTTAGAATTGGACATAACTACTCCAACCATACGCACCAACTTAGATGGTATATGCAACTCCTTCATAGCTCTATATAGCATTTTCCGGTTGATTGAATCATATGCCGACTGGAAATCCACAAAGAGATGGTGAGTGGGCACTCCATATTCCAACGTTTTTTCCAGGATTTGCCTTAGTGTAAATATTTGGTCTGTTGTTGACCTATTCCTAGTGAATCCACACTGATATTCTTTTATGTTTTCCTCAGCGTAGGGAAGCAGCCTAGAAAATATGATGTTGGACAATACCTTATATGCTGTATTAAGTAGAGAGATGCCCCTATAATTTTTACATATAAGCGGATCACCCTTTTTATGTATTAAACACACCACCCCATTGTTCCACTCATCAGGCATTACCTCCTCCAGCCATATTCGCTCTATAAGATGGGCAAATTCCTTTATGAAATCTCCTCCTGCGCTCTTTAATAGTTCCCCTGGTAAACCATCGGAACCTGCTGCCTTGTTATTTTTAAGCTTTTCTAGAGCTTCATACAACTCGTCATAGGATGGCACCAACTCCTCTCTATCATCCTCGAATTCTCCTACCTCCTCTTCATTCTCAGATGCCTCCATCGAAGCCTCCCCAACTGAGCCTAGCAACTCTTCGAAGTGTTCTGTCCATCTCCTGATCACGCCAGCATTATCACTCACAAGGCCACCATTATTATCCCTACAGGCATTTGTTCTAGGCTGAAATTCCTGTCTCATATCATTCACCTTCCTGTACATATCTCGGCTCAGCCTTTTACTCTTATATTCCTCTATCTTTTCCATCTGTCTCATCATATACTCCCTCTTTTTTCCTCTATGAATCTTCTTTTCCCTCCGCCTGGCCTTCCTGTATTCCTCTTGAACAGCCCTAGTGCATTTCCTTTGGATCATAAATTTGTATGTCTTGTTTTTGAAGTCAGTTGCCTCTTCACACTCCTTATCAAACCACTCATCTCGCCCATGTCTCTTCTTCAAACCAACGATTTCTTCTCCCATGGTCACTAACATGTTTTTTAGATTAAGCCAGTGGTTTTCTATATCTTGTTCCTCACGGCATTCAAGTCTCCACTGTCTAATTTTCTCATTAGTAACTTCCTCGAACCTCCGTTTTATTTCTTCTTCCTTTAGCATTTCTGTATTGTATCTAACAGTCTTTATTCCTTTTTCATTTCTATTATTGGAGATTCTAGCTCTCAGTTTTGCAACTACGAGATAGTGATCGCTGTCCATGTTGGCACTTCTATAAACTCTCACGTCTTGTAAGTCTGACTTATGGCGGCCATCCAATAGGACATGATCTATTTGATTGACCGTTCTCCCATCTGGAGAGATCCATGTGCCCTTATGTATGTCTTTGTGGTCGAAGAAAGTCCCTCCTATGATCATATTTTGACCAACTGCAAAGTTCAATAGTCGGAAACCATTGTCTGAGTGTTCAGAGTGTAAACTATACTTTCCTATATTACTACAGGTATGGCTGCTTCCCACTTTGGCATTTAAGTCACCTATGATTATTTTTATGTCATGTCTAGGGCTGCTAGCATACGCATTCTCCAGCAAGTCATAAAAATCATCTTTCTCCTCCTCAGGCTTATCATCAGTTGGGGCATGCACGTTTATTATAGTATAGTTAAAGAAAATTCCCCTAAGTCTTATTTTACACATTCTAGGTGTAAGGGGTTTAAAATCGATGATATTTGCTTTCATTCTACGGCTTACCAAGAAGCCAGTTCCAAGCACATGGTCCCGGTTCTGACAGCTGTAATACACCGAGTAGTCCCTTCGATCCATGATTCCAGCACCAGTCCACCTCATCTCCTGCATAGCCAAAACATCTATCTTATATTTGAGAACCTCTCCTATTAATATCTTCAAGGCTCCAGGTCTGTATAAGGAACGCAAGTTCCATGTCGCAAGTTTAAAATCTTTGTCCTTTTTACACGATCCAGTCCCAATTCCATTAATCCGTCCGGCTTTTCCTTTTTCTCTTGGTTTCATAACAATCTTTTTTTTATGGGGTGGGTTGTTAACCCTACGCCCAACCCCCAACCTGGAGGACCAGGGGTTTTATGTTTAGAGTTCCCGTCTCTTAGATGAGTTGCCTTCACTGAGCTAACGAGTCTCATCCACCCGTCCGCAGTAGACCATGCTCACTAGATCTATGGGCGCCGCCATTGACATTTTTATGTTCTTCCGCCGCCAACCCCGCCATGCATCCTGCTGCCGACACACTACATCTTGGTAAGCCGGGTCCCTGATTACCTCAGGGCCACCTCGCCCAGACCCCCATCTCTCGTTGGCTCGCCGACCCAAGCTGCCGAAGGGATTGGTTACCACAACCTTAGCATGGGTTGCTCGACTTAACAGGGCCCACCGCTTGTAGGTGAGAGTTGGAGTTGGAGAGGAGAGGCTAGTGACCAGCTCTTGTATGCAGGCCATATATTACGCATCACTCCCCCATTTAGGCCCCATTTTTAATTAACTCGTAATGTTTTATTATTCCTGACATCATCTCCATCATCAATGCTAATTGGTTAAATATATTTACCCCCTTGTCTTTACTACCCCCCGCTACTACAGTTTTGTCTACATCTGTTTCAACACTTTCATCAACAAAATCATTGGTTGTTACCATATGATCTTGCGTAATATTTAAAATAGATTCTTCTACGCTACTTTTACCTAAGTCTGCGTTCTTATTTCCCTCTGCCATTTTCGACCAGTTTGTAAACTAATTTAATTTTTTAATTCACAAAGTCACTGTTAGATGGGCGCCATTTAAAACATTACGAGTTAATTAAAAATTATTAATGTTCAAATATTGATATTGCTCAGTTTTTTTTTGTGTTAACTACCTTTCGTGAAACTTCCAGGGTCTCGTCTGGTGTACTCATTAGCAGAGAGAAACAGGTGAACGCAAATGACCAACACACATTGATGTGGTTAACGAACACTTTTTATTTTATCCGACTAACTCCCATCTCGTCAATTTCTTTTATACTATTTTGAATATATTTGGCCACGAGGCTCAATTAATAAAACAACTCATTATTTAATTAATTATTAACTAATTGTAAAACAACAAATCAAATGAATTTAATTATTATATAAAAACAACGAATCAAATGAATTGAATTATTATATAAATAATTACGCAACCAGCACTTCTTTGTCTAAATACCTTCTCACACACACACACACACACCGTTACTTAAGCATTTAGAGATCTCATTTTATGATTTAGAGTATTTTTGTAATTTTTTTAAATATCGGATTTCAAATATATGGTAGTATTCCGCAGAATACTTAGCTGTTCGAAGAGTTGATCTGGAATCGTCCACTCCTTGTTGTCATCTCGCACCTTTCGTTTTACACGGTTCTTATTCCCGAACAGTTATTACATTTTTGTTTGCCACTACACAGTTTGTTGATATTATTCGTATGTAAATCATTTGGAGTTTTAAAACACATTTTGAACTGCGGCATTCACATTTTAGGTGCGGGCGATTAAAACTTCGCCTAAACTGGCCAGCCGGCGGACGTGACAGTTCTATGCGACTGACACTGGTAGTTGTTATTTGCCGACTGGCTTTGTTTTTTGTGTGTAACGAAAAACTGCTAGCGCTGCTACACCCACATTCTAGCGTTATGTAAGGCGCTGACGTAACATCGCGTGATCCTGTTACATCACTTGTTTACAGTTTGAAGTCCTTGAAGCTGCCCTTGGCACAGTTTTGTCGGTTGTTTAACTCGTTTTATAAAATATTACTGAATAATTTTCACAATCAGTGCTACCACTGTTTTACCAATGAAATTTACCTTTTTGTTTACTGTTATTTTCAAATTATCGTAAAAGATGTTATTTGCTTTATTAAAAATACAAATTTATTTATATTATTCCAGGTAGGCCAAAATCCCACATTACAATACCCCCCTCAATGAGAGATTTTATGCCGAAGCATAAAAAATCTCATTGACACATTCATACTTGCTAAAGGGATCAGCCAGGATATGTTGCCACAACCCCCTTGATGGTTTACCAAAAAAGATTATATAATTAACTCACCCTTGGTCCGGTGACTGTGACCGCACCTGAATGACATTACTGGACTTCTCTCTCGAGATCCCAACACCATAAAGTCAGACAGATACTCAACGCCCCTGCTCTGACGCGCTGGCCAGCTCAGATCCGCCGCCACAGCATCACCAAACACTGAAACAACAAATAAAATATCAACTAGTGGCCTTATACAACACCATGTCCCCAACTGATCTGTTTCCCCCTAGCGATGCTGGTTTGCGTTAAGAAGCACTGGTTTTGTTTTTTACTTACTTCTAACATATTTAAAATTCCTAACCACAACATGATACCCATTTTAAAATTCCATAATCTCATTCTATCTACTTTCTCTTGTTAACTTTTATCCCAAAATTTAAAATTATTGCCCTGATTCCCATCAGAATTTAAATAAACATTTCCCATTACCATATTACACATTTCTCTTATACCCAATTTTCACTAAAAAATATATATATATATATTTTTTTTTAATTCATGAAATTCTCTTAAATACTAACAAACACAATAATACATAAGGAAACATAGTACATTCATCATTCACATTATTATTATTATTATCCTAAAATAAACAATTCACATTTAAGTTTGAACATAATCTACACACCTTACATCATTAACTTCGAATATAAAATTATAAACTTTCCCTTTTAATCTCAATTTAACTTTTATTAATTCATTTCCCCCAAAAAATTTTTTTTTTTTTTTTTTTTTTTTTACATCATTTGATTTACTTTTTCATTTCATTAACTTGGGTGATTCACAGTTATTCATTATAATTCACTTTATCAACTTGGCATTTACCCATAATCTTCCCCTTTTACGACTCTAATACTTCCCTTACAAAATCTCTATCTAATATGACACCCCAATATATTCAACTTGGACTGACTCAAACGTTTTACTTAAACAATTACTATCACCCAACTTCTATCCCTTACAACTCATTGAAAATTTTAACTATCACAAATTTATTTCATTTTTATTGAAAATCTTTAAACACACTGAAAACTTATTCTATAAAATATCATTATATTTTTATAATCCTTAATTCTAACATACTACATGCAATTAACACAATAAGACATAATAAATACAATATAGGAAACCTCTAGTGCATCCATTCTGCAAATTAAAACAAAATTATTTAGTTATCTCAGTAGCGAGTCATCATTATTAAAATACAACAAATTTTTTTTTTTTTTTTTTTTTTAATTTGTTACCCCCTGGATAACCTCCCTGCCACACACACTATGACCCCCACACATCTTGACATAACATAATAAACAAATAGACATTACCCTGGATTATTAGCATTGTTACATTCACATCAAACAAACAATTCTCTTTTAAATAATTTATACCGAAACTTATAAACATTATAATTTGAAATTTTTATTTACTCTTTTATATATCACCACTTCATTATATATCCTTCGTTGCAATTGGATTCCTCAAAATTTTCAAATTTATTATCAACATTTATTTTAACAATTATGTTATTCCACAAACTTTTATTTATTCATTAATTGTTATCAAATTGCAATCTCATCAAATAATTTAAATTCATTATAAAATTCAAACATATAACCTTCAATCACAATATTTAAACATCTCAAATTATTTACTTCAATTGATTATTAAAACACAACATATTTCAATTATTATCAAAAATTTACAAATCATTAATTATTGTCTTCATAATTATTTTTTTTTTATTTATTTAGGATGCAAAATATTAATAATATTATTATTATTATCACAACATTTTCTACTACATATACACATTGTTTACCTAACATTTTACAATACACACAATTGAATTCACTACAAATATATTTACAAACTTTTGTCATTTACTGTTCCATTTTTTCACACTTCATTGTCCAAGTCTGCCAGGTCATTACCATAAATTACAATATTAAAATTGTCCACACACTGATTTTTTAATTTCAACCTCCATCATCATATATATAACGAATATATTTATAACATGCATCATTGTTATCCACGCACAATTTGTTATTATTATTATTATAATAATCCATTAATTTTATTTTATTCATTATGCCATTATAATTTATAGGGTTATTCCCTATTAATATTTCATAAATCTTGTCAACATAATTTATTTTTGTCCAGTCTCCCTCAGTATTATTGGTTAACGTCAGGTAAGCTATTTTATCATTTTTATATTCCTCTACTATTACATCATGTAAGTCATTATTGTTTATAAAGATATTATCAAAATAATTCTCTATCTCTCTTTCAACAGGTAAGTATTTTATATGGTTTATCTTCACCCCTTCTAATCTTTCTCTCAACTCATTATAATTTCTCTTTAACTTATATAATTCTGTTTCTCTATCTGCACACAACTCTCTATCTAAATCTCTCTCACTCACATTAGTTAATTTCTGATTAATGGTTATATTTAAGTCTTCTCTGACTTTAACTATTTCACGCTCATGTTCTGCTTGTTTATTTTTTAAACTAGTTACATTAATTATAATTGCATCAACTTGTTCAATGTTACTTCTGAATTCATCATTTATATTTTCTTGTATTTCACTTGCTCGTTTGATTTGTTCACACTCACTAATTATACACTGAACATTACTGTCAATTTTGTCATTTTGCTTTTTAAATTTATCATAAAATTTACTTGTCAATGTGTCAAATTTTTTATTTGTCTCTAACATCTTCTCTTTTTGTTTTTCGTTAATTATTTTTCTATCGTTTTTCATTTCGTTTTGTATCTTATTTATAACACTAGTCAGTTCATCTTTCACTCCAACAATAGTCTTATTCTGTTCTTCTAACTTATTGTCTATTTCTCTTAATTTTTGGTCTTGTTTGTTTATTTCTGTTTTCAATTCTATGTTACTAGCATTTATTTCTGATTTGATTTCAATCTTAAATTCATTCAAGCTCGTTTTCAGATTATCGTTTTCTGATTTCATCTCATTTTTAAATTCATTTAAACATGTGTTTATATTATTATTTTCTGTTTTCATTTCATTTAAACTCATATTTACGATATTTATTTCTGATTTGATCTCAGTTTTCATTCCTGACATCATCTCCATCATCAATGCTAATTGGTTAAATATATTTACCCCTTGTCTTTACTACCCCCCGCTACTACAGTTTCGTCTACATCTGTTTCAACACTTTCATCAACAAAATCATTGGTTGTTACCATATGATCTTGCGTAATATTTAAAATAGATTCTTCTATGCTACTTTTACCTAAGTCTGCGTTCTTATTTCCCTCTGCCATTTTCGACCAGTTTGTAAACTAATTTAATTTTTTAATTCACAAAGTCCCTGTTCGGGCGCCATTTAAAACATTACGAGTTAATTAAAAATTATTAATGTTGAAATATTGATATTGCTCAGTTTTTTTTGTGTGTTAACTACCTTTCGTGAAACTTCCAGGGTCTCGTCTGGTGTACTCATTAGCAGAGAGAAACAGGTGAACGCAAATGACCAACACACATTGATGTGGTTAACGAACACTTTTTATTTTATCCGACTAACTCCCATCTCGTCAATTTCTTTTATACTATTTTTAATATATTTGGCCACGAGGCTCAATTAATAAAACAACTCATTATTTAATTAATTATTAACTAATTGTAAAACAACAAATCAAATGAATTTAATTATTATATAAAAACAACGAATCAAATGAATTTAATTATTATATAAATAATTACGCAACCAGCACTTCTTTGTCTAAATACCTTCTCACACACACACACACACACACACACACACACACACACACACACACACACACACACTGTAGCGGGTCGAATTTTGGGTGTTTTTATTTTTACCGTATGGGGCAAGTACATTTTTATTCATTTCATTTTCGGGCGGGTTTGGATAAAATATTACGAAATAAATGTATTATTGTGCAACGTATGTGTCAGTATAACAGTCAGTGTAACAGAACAGTGAAACAACGCAATAGGACGCAGTTGTTGAGGAATGCGGCAGAGCATTTGCACCTCCACAAAATTCTAAGAACTCTGTACTTGTGTAAACAGCACACAGACTCAACTGTATCACTGCAAATGTGAGTGACGCATCCAGACAAAAAACCGGATGTCCTGGTACTAACAAAATTCCGCAATGTGCTTATTGAGCGGCAGGAAGTCATGGCTAAATCCGGTCTTTCCAATGACATCAGCAGAGCCAAGCCCAATATGAAGCTCTGGTCATCCACATATGTCAGCTCCATTCCCTATATAAAATGGTTACACGACAGCAGAATTCTCATCGAGGGGGTATTGTAGCGGGTCGAATTTTGGGTGTTTTTATTTTTACCGTATGGGGCAAGTACATTTTTATTCATTTCATTTTCGGGCGGGTTTGGATAAAATATTACGAAATAAATGTATTATTGTGCAACGTATGTGTCAGTATAACAGTCAGTGTAACAGAACAGTGAAACAACGCAATAGGACGCAGTTGTTGAGGAATGCGGCAGGGCATTTGCACCTCCACAAAATTCTAAGAACTTTGTACCTGTGTGTGGCAGCGCACATACGCAACTGCTCAATCACGCTCCAAGTGACGCTCTGACAAAAAACCAAGATGGCCAGAGAGGGAAATTTTCATCGTTCATTTGGTTTCACTACGGAAGTGTCGTTTAGACCAAGCCCACTTAAATGACGTCAGTCAATGCCTGTAGAAGATCATATGCGACATTGACTCAAAAAAACAACATGCATGGCATGGGCTGGAGCTTCGGCGACGATGCCCAAGGCAGTGAGTTCCAGTGTTGAAAACTGTGGAGAGGGGACAGAGAAAAAACTTCTACCCAGTTCCTCTTACCAACCGACCGCATGCGGTTCATCTAAATTTCATTAACAGTTTTTTCTTTAGGTCGGCCGACCTCACCGTTAACCGTTGTAATGCAATTAACAGTAAAATAAGAGATTATCAACAGTCAGGAGTGAGCGTAAGAGAGTGAATAGTTTCGAGTACCTTTCGGACATTTGAACGGGGACTTAGCACGGACGCGATGACCGCGTGGTCGATGTGGGGGCTTTATTATATGAAGATGTGTTAGGGGGCTTCTGATTTGTATAAAATGTGAAGGGGTTTTTAGTTTGGTATAAATGTGAGTGTGGTAAAGCTGGGCGGCTTTCTGTGTATATTTGTGTTAGCCTTTTATGTTTGTGTCCTAGAAAAAATTAGGTAAGCCGTAGATTGTAAGTCAGATTATAACAGAGTCACATGTTGCACAACACCTGAAACATGTATTTACTAAATGTATGTTCTTAATTTCACTAAAGTAATAGTAAAACATTAAATGGAAATTCTCTTCATATAAATGTGTTGTGCAATTTATTCTCACAACCTTAAGAAATTACGTCTGCATCCCAAACATACGTATGACGCAACCTTGAAGCCACGCAATGGTAAGTAGGAGTGTGTTAACATTAATTTTAAATTATTATGATATCAATTAAAGAGGAGAACGTTTCATTGGCGCCACGAAAGGGACGAATTTAAAAAATAAATTCCATACCTATAAATGGGATGCAGTCGTAATTTGGAGGTTGTGTGAGAATACGCAAAAGGTACTTATGTAAAGTTAAGTTACGCTAAGTAAGTAAAGAATATTTAAAATATAAATATATATTTAAAATATATATTATTTATATTGTAAACAGAATAAATACCTAAAAATAATAATAATGGAAAATACAACAGAGAACGGAGTCGATTTGTCCGACTCGGCTGTGATAAGTGAAACAGCTGAAGTTGACGAATCAGCTGTGATGAGTAGTCTTGACATACATTCAACACCGAATGTAGGTCAAGGCGACAAAACTCTGAACACAAGTAGTATAAATGAATCAAATAATACAGATGATTCGGGGATCCAAACGACCCCAAAATCGAATAGAGAAAGTAAAAATAATAATGGTGAAGTCAGCTTCACTGACAATAAAACAGAAAGTCAGTCGACACCAGTCCCGATTAAAAAATCTGAAGATCAAGATATAATGAAAATGATACAATTTCTTTGTACCAGTTTCAATAAATTTGATGTAAAGTTAGATATACAGAATGAGAAATTTGATGAGTTGAAATATGAAATGCAAGAAATGAATAAACATTTAGAAAGCACTAACGAAACAATAAAAACTAGTTTAAATAAGTTAGAACAGAAGTTTGAGAAGTTGGGTGACAATGTTTTAAATATGACAAAATGTAAAAATGATGAAATAGTAGACAATTTTGAGAGTATAGTGGGGGTGAAGAATAATGTAGAAGCAAATGATGAAAATATAATAACAAATAGTACTGATGAAGTTTTAGAATGCGATAATGAAATGTTAATGAGTGTTTATGAAGTAGAGAGAGAGTGGAAGGATAATGTAGTAATTGAATGGGGACAGAGGGCAAATTTTCCCCTTATTGTTTATAATGATGATGATGATTTAATGTTGTTTTTTCAGGGCAAGAGACCCTTATTGTTAAATGAAGTAATGTTGTATAATGTTGTACCCTCTGTCTGGAGTAATATTGAAGATATGAGATGGTGTTATGATGAGAGAGATTTAAATAGAGAATGGTGTGTTGAGAGAGAGATAGATTTATATGAAGTAAAGAGAGATTATGATGAGTTGAAAGAAATATTAGAAGTGTATTTAAACAAGAATAATTTAATTGATGAAAAAGTGACTAACCCGATATTGGAAATATTTACTGACGGAGATTTAACAGAAATACTTAACGTAGACTTGGTGAATGATTATTATGGTATAACGGATAAATTGAAATTGTTTGGTTATGACACACAAGACAACAATATGTGTGTCAATATAATTGAAAAGTGTTATTTAGAACCAAGATTAACCTTTGACGATGGTGGGTAGACTGTAAAACAATAAAAGACAATTAAACATTATGTTTTATGGTTGTTCGACATGGCAGATTTGGACAGAAGTGTGGAAAAAATGGAACAATAATTAACAAGATAAAATATAGTGAATTTATAGGTGTGTATGTAAGATGATTGTTGTGATAATAATATTGAAATACTTGCAATTTAAATAAATAAACCAAATTAATTTTGAAAACAAGTAATCAGAATTATATTTGTTTGGATGGTAATGAATTTTATATTGTTAACAATTAATTTAATTAAAACAATTTGATATATTTTAAATATTTTAATTGATTATGTAAATGTTGTATAATTAAATTTTTTTGTAATTCAGTTTGTTTTACGAGATGGAAATTTGGTAATGAATGATAAATTATTTAATTTAAATTAATAAATTTTGTGAAATGTTTCAGAGAGGATGGTGATTATGTTTTGTGTGTATAGAGGAATTGTAAGTAGAAAAATTTTATAATCATGTATAATAAAAAATGTTTACAGGTGTGATTGAGGTGTTAATGCAATAGTGAAATTTTAATGCAATCATTGTGTTGAATAAATATGATAATTAAAAAATTTTTTTAATAAATGAAAAATGATATTTAATAATTATTAAATAATAAATTTTGAAAATTTCAAGAAAGTTAAATGGTAAAAGGTTATGAATGGGTTAGACGATTATTGATGTAAATATTATATGATAATGGATACAAGAATATGTAATTTTATTATGTGTGTATTTGTTTAAGCCAATAAGTAAATCATCTGGCAGGTTAACATAAGCATCTGAATCAGAAAAATGGGAAACAATGAGGTGAGAAGGGAGAATAAATAAAAATAAATATGTATCTTCCATGTAATTTGTTCAATTTTAAGATGTAGTTTCATTGTGTTTTTATTATGTTAGGATCAGCTGATCAGCAATACCATGTCACTGGTATATTGGTTTGTAAATGTTACAAGTAATTAATGTTTAGTGTACTACAGATATTTTGAAGTAAAGATAAAAAGAATATGAGAAATAAAGTGACAATTTATGCCAGCGAATAAGAGACGATTTTTGGGTGATGCATAATTTTATGGGACGCATATATCTGTCCAAATTGAATAAAAAGTGAATGTGAAATAGTAGAGATGAGTATGATGTAATGTTGTTTTTGAGTTAATGTATGTTATAGAAGTTGGTGAAGTATTAATGTTGACACAGTTGTGGGGAATTTATGTAGAGTTTTGAATGATATATATTTATGTTCATAATTAATGAGATTATTTTGTTGTATTTGTGGTAATGAAATGAGATTGAGATTTTGGGGATGGCAATTTTGTATTAGAGGATAGTGTAATGTAGGAGTCCGCAACAAGGGTTGGGACGGGATAGGGACCGATTGACGCCGGAAAGGGTTACCTAGGGGGAGTCCAGGGACCAACATAAGGGAATGAGTTTTGGGAAGGAAACACGTATCCTATGTACAAAGGGTTAGAGAGTATTTTTTCATATATGTAGAGAAGGTGGCGTTTTGTGTTGAATGATAAGTTGGGGTTTAGAGTGTTCTGATTAGTAGAGATTTTGGTAGAGATGGGTGTCATGGGAGTTGCAGTGGATAAATATTAGAGTCAGGGGGAGAAAGTTTATATATGTATAGAAATCTCATACAGAAAAACGAGAATAAATAATTTACATCACCCACAGTATATTAAGGTAAGATTGTTGAAAAGACAGAGAGATTCATGATAAAGAATATACAATTGTTTATTTTTTTTCACCAGTGACAGAATTTTGATAAAATTTGAAAATAATGTAAAGTCAAGAAGTGTTTATTTTAAATAATTTAAATGTCAAGTTGATGATTAATTATATTAATATTTTGTTTGTTTTAAATATTTTATGTTATTATGTTTTGTATTTCAAGTTAGGATATTACAGATGTTTAAAGTGTTTTCAGAAATCATACATAACATATGTAGGTCAAGGGTTTTGGACTTGACCTAGTTATGATCAGCTGATGAGTTCATACACCTACTAAGCTTGTGTATAGTAGGAAGCCAATTGTGATTTGTTTGTTTAATTAATTCAAACCAATATTTGAATAATTTTAATAAATGTTATTTAATAAATAAATTTAATAAATATTTAATGAATAATTTTTTTGAATTTTAAAATTTTGAAAATTTTAAATTTTTTTTGAAAAAAATAAAAAATTTTTTGATGTTTCGCCTGCCAGCGAGTGAATATTTTGAGTAATGATTATTTTATTGTGTATGTATTAATGATGTTTCTTTTATTGTATTGCATTATATTGGTAGACTATAAGGGATTCTCCTGTTAGAATAAGGATGTGTTTATATTATTAGAAATGTTTAGGTTAAGTCATTGAAACAAAAATTAGAAAAAAGAGGAAGAGAATTTTTTGATAAACGATTATTTTTTGAATTTTGAATTTTTAAAATTTTTGATAAATTTTAAAAGAAAGTTTTATTCTTATGTGTTATGGTAATATGTAATGTTAGAGTGTGTGAGCCCAGTATTTGCCAAAGGCAGCCCAGCTTGCAAAAAGGGGATCCATATCGGCGGAGGAGCTGGAATGATTTTAGCCAGGGATTGAGGATTTTTGGGGGTAGTATGTTGAAGGGCGACGTGGGCTATGGTGCGAATCTGATCGATTTCTCGGTGTTGGGATCTCTTACGGAGAAGTCCAGTGATCTCGTTCAGATGAGTCCATGATCGCTGAGCCAGGGGGGTCGTGTACCCATGCAGATTAAGAACCAGGTGGTTGTTGGCACCAGTTCCTCACCGATCCTCTTCGGGGTTATCGATGAGATTTCTTCTGTCGTGGACAGCAGAATTCTCATCGAGGGGGTATTGTAGCGGGTCGAATTTTGGGTGTTTTTATTTTTACCGTATGGGGCAAGTACATTTTTATTCATTTCATTTTCGGGCGGGTTTGGATAAAATATTATGAAATAAATGTATTATTGTGCAACGTATGTGTCAGTATAACAGTCAGTGTAACAGAACAGTGAAACAACGCAATAGGACGCAGTTGTTGAGGAATGCGGCAGAGCATTTGCACCTCCACAAAATTCTAAGAACTCTGTACTTGTGTAAACAGCACACAGACTCAACTGTATCACTGCAAATCTGAGTGACGCATCCAGACACAAAACCGGATGTCCTGGTACTAACAAAATTCCGCAATGTGCTTTTTGAGCGGCAGGAAGTCATGGCTAAATCCGGTCTTTCCAATGACATCAGCAGAGCCAAGCCCAATATGAAGCTCTGGTCATCCACATATGTCAGCTCCATTCCCTATATAAAATGGTTACACGACAGCAGAATTCTCATCGAGGGGGTATTGTAGCGGGTCGAATTTTGGGTGTTTTTATTTTTACCGTATGGGGCAAGTACATTTTTATTCATTTCATTTTCGGGCGGGTTTGGATAAAATATTACGAAATAAATGTATTATTGTGCAACGTATGTGTCAGTATAACAGTCAGTGTAACAGAACAGTGAAACAACGCAATAGGACGCAGTTGTTGAGGAATGCGGCAGGGCATTTGCACCTCCACAAAATTCTAAGAACTTTGTACCTGTGTGTGGCAGCGCACATACGCAACTGCTCAATCACGCTCCAAGTGACGCTCTGACAAAAAACCAAGATGGCCAGAGAGGGAAATTTTCATCGTTCATTTGGTTTCACTACGGAAGTGTCGTTTAGACCAAGCCCACTTAAATGACGTCAGTCAATGCCTGTAGAAGATCATATGCGACATTGACTCAAAAAAACAACATGCATGGCATGGGCTGGAGCTTCGGCGACGACGCCCAAGGCAGTGAGTTCCAGTGTTGAAAACTGTGGAGAGGGGACAGAGAAAAAACTTCTACCCAGTTCCTCTTACCAACCGACCGCATGCGGTTCATCTAAATTTCATTAACAGTTTTTTCTTTAGGTCGGCCGACCTCACCGTTAACCGTTGTAATGCAATTAACAGTAAAATAAGAGATTATCAACAGTCAGGAGTGAGCGTAAGAGAGTGAATAGTTTCGAGTACCTTTCGGACATTTGAACGGGGACTTAGCACGGACGCGATGACCGTGTGGTCGATGTGGGGGCTTTATTATATGAAGATGTGTTAGGGGGCTTCTGATTTGTATAAAATGTGAAGGGGTTTTTAGTTTGGTATAAATGTGAGTGTGGCAAAGCTGGGCGGCTTTCTGTGTATATTTGTGTTAGCCTTTTATGTTTGTGTCCTAGAAAAAATAAGGTAAGCCGTAGATTGTAAGTCAGATTATAACAGAGTCACGTGTTGCACAACACCTGAAACATGTATTTACTAAATGTATGTTCTTAATTTCACTAAAGTAATAGTAAAACATTAAATGGAAATTCTCTTCATATAAATGTGTTGTGCAATTTATTCTCACAACCTTAAGAAATTACGTCTGCATCCCAAACATACGTATGACGCAACCTTGAAGCCACGCAATGGTAAGTAGGAGTGTGTTAACATTAATTTTAAATTATTATGATATCAATTAAAGAGTAGAACGTTTCAACACACACACACACACACACACACACACACACACACACACACACACACACACACACACACACACACACACACACACACACACACACACACACACACACACACACACACACACACACACACACACACACACACACACACACACACACACACACACACACACCGTTACTTAAGCATTTAGAGATCTCATTTTATGATTTAGAGTATTTTTGTAATTTTTTTAAATATCGGATTTCAAATATATGGTAGTATTCCGCAGAATACTTAGCTGTTCGAAGAGTTGATCTGGAATCGTCCACTCCTTGTTGTCATCTCGCACCTTTCGTTTTACACGGTTCTTATTCCCGAACAGTTATTACATTTTTGTTTGCCACTACACAGTCTGTTGATATTATTCGTATGTAAATCATTTGGAGTTTTAAAACACATTTTGAACTGCGGCATTCACATTTTAGGTGCGGGCGCCTGCGATTTACGTTCCGGAACTTTTATTGTTACCGGCCGGCTCACGGAGTAATTTTATACTGGGCCGAAACAAACGGCACTATTTTGTATAACGGCCTTGGTTATATGACCAATTCTTGTTGTTTTTAAGTAATCCTTACGCCAGTATACGGTTGTTGATCACACCCAACATTCCACAACGGGGATCGTCTCTGACGTAAGATCGTCCGATGCTCAGTTACATCACTTGTTTACAGTTTGAAGTCCTTGAAGCTGCCCTTGGCACAGTTTTGTCGGTTGTTTAACTCGTTTTATAAAATATTTCTGAATAATTTTCACAATCAGTGCTACCACTGTTTTACCAATGAAATTTACCTTTTTGTTTACTGTTATTTTCAAATTATCGTAAAAGATGTTATTTGCTTTATTAAAAATACAAATTTATTTATATTATCCCAGGTAGGCCAAAATGCCACATTACAGTGGTCAAGGTACAAACAGGGGCGGATTTACGCACAGGCAGACTAGGCACTTGCCTGGGGCGGCAAATTTTGGGGAGCGGCAAAATTTGAGTTAAGAAATTATATTTTTAGATTCAAACAAATTTACAAGTATAAAAGCCAGTTGAATTAAGCACACACGAATATAAAAATTATCTTCACTTAATTTGTAACTATAACGCAGTTATCGTTTTTCACCCAAAAGTAATACGGGCGAATGTTTATGTTTTCAACCGTTGAAATATTTGGCGTTGATCATCCGAGAGAATTTAGATGTTAGCAATCCAGATCAAAGTGAGAATGTAGATCTGTCAATGTAATACCGAATTGTAGGTTGGTTCCAGAAACCGAGGCAAGCTAATATTTAAGGAATCGAGACATTCTAGTGATACCGACAATAACTGTGATAGCAGTGAAGGTGAAGATACTGTTCAGACAGTTCAGCCACAGAGGTCCGTTGTGGAGGAACCTTCATTTTTGAAGAACGAAGAGCCAGTTCACGTCAAAAATCATGATGAAATGTCATCAAATCAGGTAGGGAAGGTCTTAGATTCAGATCCTATTAATTGGCAAATTAACGAGAGCACACGCGATTATGTAGCAAAGTTTGGATTTAAACAGAACACTAGTGCGGACTGTAAAACCAAAGAGGGAATATAATGATGCCCCCCCCCAACAGAGATTTGTGGGAGGGGGCAAATTTATACTGCCTACTGGCGGCAAAATGTTAAATCCGCCCCTGGGTACAAAAGAGTGAATTGTATTCAACATTGTATAAAGAAACTCTGAATACTAATGTTGAATTTTCTTCTATAAACCTGAAACCAGCCAAGACAGGATAAAGATAACATAAAGAACAGGAATTCAAGAACATAAATGCTCAATTACTACCAAATGAGGTGTATAGTTTGGGCGGTTAACAAGGGCGGCTAGACTACCAGTGTAGCTCACTAAGGCTGCACCTACATTGGACACAGATCCGTCAATGTCCGATCAGGCACGGTTGGCTGAGTGGGCTTTCAACAAAATAAATTGCTTTGTTCCATAGCATGTGCCTACACTGGACGTGTCGGTCCGTTCCGGCAACTCCCATTGACATCCGATTCCGGGCCAGAACAAATTGGTTTGTTTCCAATCCAGCAGCCTGTTCCGTGTCTCGCTGAGTAAACAAAAAATGGCATTTGAAATACAAGCAAACCTGCAGTTGTCAACAGAGACTTTCTAATTGTCCACATCAAAATGAAAAAGTGAAGGAATTTTGCGTCCATTTTTCATATTATAGAAATTTTAAGCTTAATTTTGAATTATCTATTGTTTATTTAGCACCATATAATAATAATAATAATAATAATAATATTGAGTTATTACTGTCTCAAAATCCGTGGACATATAAAACACATGAAATTTAAATAAATGAATAAGACAAGCATAACTTGGGGGGAGCACTAGCCCTGTTATAAAAATGAACAAAGTGTTTTTTGTTCATAAATAAAAACGAACAAATACAGGAGACCATTTATTATACAACAGTAAATAATACTATAATAAATATATCTTGCAAGAGTAGTTTCCAGTGAAGAATAGTTACACATTTATATTAATAATATTTTTCCTATATACTTCAATACTATTTTTTAGTTGATTAGGAAAGAACACTGTCCTGTTTGTTTGTAATATCTGTCAGAATAGTAATAAAGTGATGAGTGTCTATTTCCCCAAAGTTAGGCCCAAGTTATGCCTAGGCCATGAATATCCTTAACATATTGTCCACTTTTATTTAGCATAAAATTATCAAACAAAAATGTTTTATCTTTCCAGAATATACAACTGAAAATGAGTACTGCTCTCAAAACCAGTATATGTCAGGATAATAAAACTAAAACCTGGCAATATTATAGTAATTAAAATTTTTTTTTAAATATTACACTCAAGCTCGTTCATCTATGATCTGTTCTTTTAAGACTGACATTAGTTTAAGTGACAAGTTGTTGACTTGAAATTTTTGTCACACAAAAGTGTGTTGTACACGATTCATAATTAGCACGTATAGGATTTAGAGCTAGCAGGAGAAAAAATTCCAAATCTTCCTCCGAGTCATTCATGACGTATGAAAGAACTTCGTTGAATCACTGACAGGTGGTGGCAGCAAACTGCCGGGAAACGTCCGCCATCAATGTAGGCACACTTGCCAGGAGAAATCTGGCCAGACAACCGTGCCTGATCGGATTGGAAGATTTCTGCGTCCAGTGTAGGTCTAGCCTAACACAGACATTCACACACACCTGGCCTCGAACCTGGTCTCAGTCATCTATTAGACATTGCAGTCCTTAATCGAACTTTATTACAGTTATATTTTATTTTAGTAAGTCTGTAATATTTTGATTTTGCATAGAATTTTAAGAAAAATAATACCAAACACAGTGTAATATGATGAGAAATACTCTGTACAGATGAAGTAGTTAGACATGAAGTGGTTCACGCAGATCTAAACAGTTCGTGCAGGTAGTAGTGGTGGCAGGAAGGCAGTGCAGGATGTGGGGTGTGAGGTGACCAATCATGACACAACCATATGATACACCATCCACACATATAATAATATATTTTCTGAACATATAATAATTGGTCCAAAAATGACGCATCAAAGCTACTCATGCACAATGAGATCTTTTGCCACCCAGACAGTCATTTCATGTCTAATTATTTTACCTGTACTGTACTGTAACGACTCGTGTAAATTGTTTTAGAAAATATTAAAATCTCTGTTGTAACTGTGTCATGATGTATCAACTCATTTTAAATAACATTACACTCAGACTTCGATGCAGAAACCAAAATAAAGAAATTATTTTTATATCCCTTAGCTGACCGACGGTACTTAAAAATACCATATAGTTTTTCACTCTACTACAGCTCTAGTATTTCTTGTAGAGCTCTGAGAGCTCAGTGGTACTTTCCAGTGCCATTATTCTACTATGAAACTTTATTTCACTACATTTGTCAGCATTGAATGTTTGTTATTGTGTTTATAAGGCAACGTGCACATATTGTTTTGTACTTTGCAGAGATGTCGTGTTTTTAATACGTTGTGGTTCACTATTTGGGATTGTTAACACATAAAGTGTATTAATTTGTACATTTTTTAGTTTTAATTTGTATTTGAAAACACTGTGGTTAAATATAAACTTTATATATTTATGAAATTACTCTCTAACAGAGGTGGACTTAGAAGTACCGTCAGTCCCTGGGAGTATAGTGGTAAAGTGGCAGCCTAACTTATACGGGCATTGTTACTGTTATATTTACTTATTTGTTATTCCTTCTGTTCAGAACTTTTAAAATATGCGTAACTTAACTAAAGATCAAATTCTATAGATAATGAGGATTTTGAATTAGATAATAAGTCTGATACGGCCAGTGAAGAAGACATAGAAAATAATAAAGCAGTTAGTAGTGAGTACTAATAATATTCAGTGGCATAATATGTTTGATTCACTTTTCAAAGGCAAAATGGGTTACTTTTCAGCCACCCATTCACTTTTCAAAGGCAAAATGGGTTACTTTTCAGCCACCCTCTTTGTCTGGCCACAGTGTAGAGTTAGGAATAAGAGTTAAGTGGAGTGACGCATTTGATAAGATTTAAAGTAGTATAAGTCATTAGTTACCTTGGCAACCAAATTTAGGTAACCAGATATGAAACAGATATTTCAAGACAGTTTTTTACATTTATTTGTAAAAGATAGAATTGTACAGGACATCATGACCTAGCCTGTGTATTGACAGTCAAGGTCAAATTCAAAATGCTCTATTCTCACCAACATAGTTTCTGACTTATCCGCTTACGTTTTCACCCTGTCAGTTGTTAAATACTAGTGTTAACATAATGAACTATTTGTTTTGTGGTCAGTTGTCACATTACATTTTTATAATTTGAAATACAGCAAGTATAAAACTTTATAATTAAAGCTTATGTATCATCAGAGAAATAAGACTGGAATACTGTGTATTTTCTTTTCTTCATTTCTTTAGTAGTTGTATAGCCATTGACACATTTGAGTGTTTCGCCAAATTCTGATAAAATCTCCCACCATTTCTTATTGTTCCACAGTATATTTTATTTTGCTTATTTACAGAGTAACGTGTAGCAGATAGAAGATTATTCAATTATATAATTGTTCTGAGATAGTGATTAATTTATTAAAAAACAGTGTATAATCAAACATTTCAAAAGGTGTTATAGTTTTATGGGCGTAAAGTCTGTGTTTCATTGTTGTATGAGGGCAATTTTTTTTCAACCTCCGATACATCAATAAACAGACAGATGAATTACATCAATATTTTATTATATACAAAAGTTTCACATATATGTAAACTACTTTTCTATATAGTCACCACCATTGTTGAGGCACTTATCATAGCGAGGCACCAACTTTTCTATGCCCATGTCGTAGAATGTTTGCTCCTGAGTAGTCACCCAATCTGCCACACTGGACTTTAACTCATCATTGGAGTCAAACCGCTGCCCACCTAACCACTTTTTCAAGTCAGTGAACAAATAGTAGTCACTTGGTCCCAAGTCTGTGCTATAAGGTGGGTGATTAAGGACTTCCCAACCAAATTCATGAAGCAGGTTTTGTATGGACATCTGTGAGTTGTTTGGGAACCCACCGAGCACAGAGTTTTCTATACCCAAGCTTCTGAATAAGAATATCATAAAGATCAGACCTAGAAATTTCAGGAAAATCAGCAGAAAGTTCAGTAATTGTGAAACGACGACGCTCTCAAACCATCCTGTCTACCCTTTCAACAACATTATCAGTAGCCACGGACTTTCTTCCTTGCCCTCCTTCATCATGAACATCAATTCCCCCTTCCTTAAGTTTTCGACACCATTCCCGAACTGAACCATCACTCATCACATTTCTCCATACACATTACACAACCTTCGATGAATTTCTGCAGCACTATGACCTTCAGCTGGAAGAAATCTAATAACAGACCGAATCTCACACTTGGAGGCAATTTCAAT